>CAXKWD010000008.1:135478315-136948315 GCA_964059195.1 Ectobius pallidus | reverse complement strand
TTAAATTTGAAACAATATTACAAATAACTATTAGGTGCTCTGTAAATTATGATAAAGATCTCGCAAAAAATTATATTTGTTTCAAGTGCATTTAAAATATGGGTCTAAGACATGTCGAGTTCAAAGGCATTTTAAGTAATGATGAGAACTTAAGCATATTATCTTTAAAAGCTAAACTTGTGATGTATTATATAAAAAATGTATGTTAACTTGGTAATAATCCCATTTTGTTAGGATAATTAGGTAGGTTGTATGATAAAAAGAAAAAATTGATGGACTATTGTATAGGTTCAGTTAAACATCAGTGGAAAGCTGAAAAACTAATTCAAACATGATGGTGCAAACTAGGTAAAAATCTATGACATTTTGCATACTAAGGAGATGGTACCACATTATAAAAGAAATGCGTAAAGAACATCACTTTGAAGCAAAATGGAGATGTTTAGGTGATCTGTAAATTATGATAAAGATCTCGTAAAAATATTACTTGTGTCAAGTGTTTATAAAATATGGGTCTAAGACTGGTTGAGTTCAAATGTATTTTAAGTAATGATGAGAACTTAGGCAATGACTTTAAATTTAAAACAATATTACCGATAACTATTAGGTGCCGCGAAACATGAACAGGTTATGAAATTTATGCGATATCTAAGTCTTATTTCCAAGTTTCATACATGAAGCAGATGTAAAACCTGAACCTCAACATTGTATTGATAACATAGCTATGGTAACTTATATCTAATTGAATATTATAATCAGGACGTTAGGGAAAAAAGCATGCAAAATATAAATGCTTATTATGAAAATTATACGCGATATCTTTTTTCCTTAATGAAGGTGTATGGTATAGAGACTTGGATCCTGATATACTTTGCTGACTAATCAACACCTTCTCACGTGTACGTTTTGCGTTGTGAAACTTACTCTCTATATGTTAGAAGATGTATGTTATTTTCTTGACTCTGATATTTGCATAATCATTTGATACATAAAATATAATGTGCATATTACCAGAAGCTAAGAAAAATATTTCACATATGATGTCACAAATTAGCTAAAATTCAATGATTATAATTAATTAAATAGATTTTTTAACTTTTTTGATATTTGATGACTTGATAAATAAATAATCATCTTGAAGGAAGGTTATGTAATGAGGGAGATGAATTTGGAATATAATTTAAGGATGTGACTGAACTTTTGTATACATTATGAGATGAAAAAATTCTGTTGAAGTTGTAGCGAAAAAGATTTCTTTATAATACATATTTTACTTCTTACTCTACTGATGTTAAGATTTTGAATAAATAAAGCATGTGATATAATATAGGAAAAGCAGAATGTGAAGAGTACCTCACTTGGAAGTAAACGTGATTTAATTCTTAATGAGTACTGATATTTGATATTTATAAAGATAAATACTATAAATAAGTGTACACCGAAATTATTTCAAGTGGCAAAAAGGAAATGGGAAGAACAAATACATATGGATGGATGAGAAAAGACTGTATGTTGTCGTTAGAGCTAATATCTACGCTGTGGATTTGTAGTGGGTATATACCAATCGTGAACGGATTTATCTGAATAAAAACCTTAAAACGGTATGTACTGACCTTTGTAAGGACTTCTGAAGATTCAGTTGTATAAAGAAATGGTAGCTCGTATTTGAAAAACCGTTGTGGTTACAACTTAGACCTTAATATTATCACCTAGTACCGACATGAAATATTGTAGAATGAGCGGTTGATACGAAGTAGGATGTGATCCCTTTAAGGTTATATAGCTTGATTGTATAAATGAAATACCTATATAGAACGAACATAACCGAAAAATTAAAATGAAATATTGTGAAGACTATCGGATACAATGACTTTAAATTTAAAACAATATTACAAATAACTATTAGGTGCTCTGTAAATTATGATGAAGATCTCGTAAAAAATTATATTTGTATCAAGTACATTTAAAATATGGGTCTAAGACATGTCGAGTTCATAGGCAATGTTAGAACTGGTGTAGTACCACGTTATAGAACATGTAAAAACAATAAGCATATTATCTTTAACCGCTAAACTTGTGATGTATTATAGAAAAAATGTATGTTAACTTGGTGATAATCCCATTTTGTTAGGATAATTAGGTAGGTTGTATGATAAAAAGAAAAAATTGATGGAATATTGTGTAGGTTAAGTTAAAAAAATGGTGTAAAGTTAAGAAACTAATTCAAAACATGATGGTGTAAATTAGGTAAAAATCTATGACATTTTGCATACTAAGGAGATGGTACCACATTATAAAAGAAATGCGTAAAGAACATCACTCATGGAATGAAATATACAAACTTAGATCTGACAAAAATAAGGAAAAGCATAGTGTTAACAACCATATTTTAGAAACGAATACAATTAGTAAAGAAGATGCTATGAGCCAGATAATAATAAGAAGATAGTTAATTTTGGAGAAGGTTAAGAGAAGAAACAAAGATACCAATAAACACCGGAGATTATATTTGTATACATTCAGAAATTATGAATGTTTTAGAACATAATGAACATTTAAAAGCTCGTGGAGAAGCTGATATAGTGAGCAAGATAACGATGATTGACAGTGGATGATTAACAAATAGAAAATTCCCTAAATCTATGGAAAAAAGCTAAAATAATCTCAATATTATAACCTGGAAAAATATTTTTGCTCTATGATGTAAAATCTGTATGTTGGAGGACATTAAAGTTGTTACAATTTTGAGGGTAGAGAAAGCTTTGTGAGATTCTCACAACTGACTTCATCCAGTGGACTTAAGAGTAATTAGCAAAGTGGAAGAATATGTGGATTATTCAATGAAAATATATACGGATGGAAGCAAAAGTTAAAACTTAGTTGGATCTGAGGATGACATATTCATGGAAAAAGCTCTAACACAGACCACCTTGAAATTAAAATATAATTTGAATATAATAACGACTTTATAAAACATCAGTGGTAGACATTGAGGGTGTTTGGAGCCGCGCCACCGTTGTGGATCATAGTAAAAATTACTGGTGATCTTGTAAAATAAAAACATAAATTTAATTGAAAGTCTAAATATGGAAAAAATTGTAAGTTTTGAAAACTCGAACCTCTAGCTATTTTGAGTTTCTACTATTTGTAATAGGACTGTTACGTGATGTATAAAGTAAACAATTTGATCAAGTCCGTTTGTAGAACGGTGAATGAAAGCATCGTACATAAAAATAGGTAATGCATATTTAATCATCTAAACTCTAAAACTCCGTGGCGCTTCAAATGAATGTATTGCAACTTTCAACCTCGTATTTAAAAGCTAGCGGCCAAACATTATACGAGAAGTAGGTCTGTAGTGATGACGTTATGAAATAGCCTCACAACAGGATAAATATATTTTACACCAATGGAATGATTGCAGTTTAAAAAATGCTGACGATAGCCTCACGACTTGGTAAATATACGTTAAAGCTTATCAGCAGTTATTTGATATTTCGCGTTTCCTGCTTGTGAAAAAAGCTGAATATACCTTTACTGACTTTGAATCGAACTCAGAACCACTCAGCGATGGAATATTACAATATAAGTTTTTAATATATCGCAATAGAATGGTGATGAATATCAAAATAGTTATACATCATTTTAAAATTTAAAAGGTTCAGTCATACATCATTTTTTAATATTTAAAGGTATTGCAGTGTTACGCTAGACATTTAAAGAGATAATTCGTAATGAATGAAGTTGTAAGTTAGCGAGCGATAAGAGAAGCATCTTGTTGTATAGCGTTATATGAGTGTTGCAGATAACGAGATACACATGCATCAATTCTGTCACGTACATTGAAACAGTGTGCTAACACAGTTCTATACATTGACTTTACAAGACGCCTTTGAATAATGAAGTATGATATAATATTATTCCGACATTATACTGGGGGAATTGAAGATAATTCAACATGTAAGATTATGCACCGATCATGATAGGAAAATTTACGACTATCCGCTAAGCCAGAAGCTGAGTTAACCCCTTGGGCTAGGATTAAAATCTTACAAATAAAATATAGTTTTAAGACGAAAGCTACCATATTTACAAAGGAATAAAATAACGCTCTCAGGGATATTTTTTACTGAAATAGTCATCTTACAGAAAACCTATGTGTAGGAATATGACGTATTTATGCGTTGTGAGAAACCGTCATAGTGTAATGCTTCCATGCTAAAAAGACATAAGGTTGAAATCTGCTGTGACGTCATAAAAGCATTCCACCTTCCCCTCTCATTCCACTTGTGACGTCATAAAAACATTCCACCTTCCCCTCTTATTCCACTTGTGACGTAAGCGATGCCGCCATGTTGAATGATGACGTAGTCATTCCACTTGTGACGTCATAAAAGCATTCCACCTTCCCCTCTCATTCCACTTGTGACGTCATAAAAACATTCCACCTTCCCCTCTTATTCCACTTGTGACGTAAGCGATGCCACCATCTTGTAAAACAATACCAATATACAAATTTCAAATTTCCCACCATCCGTTATTTGCAATTGTAATATCAAATTTCCACCTTTTGCAATTTTCAAATCAACCGCCATCCGCCCACCTGAAATAGGAACCGGAAACGTAGCCATTTTCATTATAAATTACCAAATTTTGAATTTCGCGCCGGAAACGTAACCAATTATAATATAAATTCCCAAATTTTAAATTTCGCGCTTCGTACGCCATTTGAAATAGGAACCGGAACCGCCGCCATTTGCAATAGGAACCGGAACCGACGCCATTTTGAATCACGTGGTTATTGCCACGCCCACTTGTGACGTCGTACAATCCGCCACTGACGTCATAGCCACGCCCACTTGTGACGTCATAGGCCACGCCCACTTGTGACGTCATCATTCCACCCTCCCCTCCAGCGCCACCTGTCACGTGACCCGTTTCCCCTCTCATTCCACATTCCACCTGTGACGTCACCGGCAAAACCATACTACTGGAATCGAACCCGCGACCTTCCGGTTTGTAGCGCAGTGCCTCAACCACTATACTACGGCCATAAGAGATTAATATCAAATTTAAATAAAAATAAACTTTAAAAAAATCATCCTCTCTGATATTAAGATTGTAGTGGAGTCTAGTATTCCGGGGTAACGGTGGATAAATTATTAGCTTACTGATAAAATTCCCTTTTGAACTTGTAGCATTTCAAATTTCTAACCACAGTTCCTTGCGTCTGAATAGAAGGATCCATTTCCTATCTTTGGTTTTCTTCTGTTACTGTACCATAATATTATGTCTGTTTTATATTCTACTGAAAATGTAGGCTATTGAGATTAGTAGGGGAGCATGTGGAAACTAGGAAAATAATTTTTGTTTTCAAAACTTCATTTCAATTGCATGCTCGGAAAATTAATTTATCCAACGGCAAAGCATTAAACATTTCCATGCATAAATGGAACGAGCGCGCTAAAATTGCCTATAGACTGGAATAGGCCTAAAACGGAAAAATAATTTGATACTAAATATACACGAAACAATCTGAATAAGGTACTATTTAATGTGTTGAAACTATCAAACGAAACGATATATAATTGTATTATAAGGCAATGGTGTGGTTTCATTCCAGTGCGAGAAGGGAAGATAAATCAATTACCAAGGAAAGGTAACGCAATAATGTCCCACTGGATTTCAAACTAAAGTTTTGAAACTAAATATGACTACTGAAATTAAAATCAACAAGCAGGAGTATGCTGTACTCTATGCAAAAAAGCTGGGATATTCTTTTTGTTGTATACGAGATTGCATTACTTTATACGTAGCCAGCAACCGAAACCAAATTCGTTCACGAATACGGTTGGTTAAATAGAAGTAAGAGAATAATTTGCTGGACTGCCTGTAAAATCAAAATCATTGAGAGTTTAAACGAATAGTATATATATATAGGATGCTGCATCTATGTACTTCTTTTGTCTTTCCATATCGCTGGTCATCACATACCCTAGCCTCTTTCCTAACTTTCTACCATTCCATTAACTTTTGTCTTCCTTGTTTTTGTTTCATCATTCTTGTTGATATCTATATATTAATAAAAGGAAGTGTCTGTCTGTCTGTCTGTCCGCGATGCCCAGCGAAAACTACTGAACGCAGAGATCTGAAATTTTAAACATAGATGGACTAAAGGGTCGGACAGTGCACCTCGAAGCCGGAATGTTAATTTTAGCTTTCCTTCGCGAGTTATGAGTGAAAAACGGGCAGAAAACGTGCATTTTTTGCGTTTTCGAAGCATCAGTTTTCAGTAATATATTTCAATGTCAAATCAATTACAGTTGGCTTTGACTATTTTTGCCATACCTTGGAAATGAAACTTTCGCGATCGCTTGAATGTTGTAGCTCACGCTGGTCGATTCATTTGTTTTTAATGTCAAGGCACGCAGACATATGAAATTTTCAACCTACACCGAAGAGGATTATTATTATTATTATTATTATTATAAGTGGGATAATCAATATAGGCCTAAATATGGTCAAACGTTGTTCGATTTGGACGAAACTCACTATACAGGGGTTTTCTGGGCCAAGGACCTCGAATCAGAGGTCGCTTTTACCAGGCGACGCTATCTAATCGTGGTATAAAGTGCACGTGATTTAGGTGTTAATAAATATAATGATCATTTTTTATTTTTAAAATAATTATCGCGGGCGAAGCCGCGGGCGCACATGCTAGTTGTCAATATTAGTAATACCCATCACACAAAATGCATGCAAGGATGAATATAGGGTAAACAAGAATAATCTTTTAATTTTAACATTTTCACTGCTACTGACGTATAAATTCGTCACCTTATAAACTGTATATAAGCAGAAGCTACAAGGGCAGCAAAAAAGTGCTTTATACAGAATATGAGGAATTTTTATCCGTTAGTTACAATTGTCATTTATGGAAACTGATTATTCCAATGAAATTTTCCTCAATGATTTTGATCTTAAAACCCGCAAATGATCTACCGTGATGATATATAAACATTAAGATTAACATTAAGAAGATTAAGTCGCCCCCTTACGCTCCAAACAATGCGTTGCTGTTCGCTTGTTATCTCGGCACACCCGATCGTCCCTTCTCTCCAAACTCCCGATCGTACCAAATACAAGCTACCAACCCATACACCAAAATGACAACCCTCTAGCTTACTCGGCAATCCCGACCAGACCACAATCACCTCGTCACATAATCTAAATAATGCATAACACTATCCACTTACTTAAGTGCGCGAGCGGAGGCGGCAGCCGAAGCGAAGCGCCCTTGCATTTTCGAATAATGTACGATACACTGTTTGTCGGTTTCGAAAATGTGGCATATTATATCTTCCACACGTTAGTAAGCCTGTCAACTTTTGTTCATCTTTTGTTTACCGGTATTACGTCACACTACCAAAGTCCAATCACGAGTTTCTATGTAATATGAGGACAGAAGAAGTGGTATAAAAGAAAGTGCATCGCGAGGGAGCGGTGGGAGGGAACATTCATCAAAGGTGCGACTTAATATTATTTTTTCCCCATTTTTTAAAATCTGAACTTACAAAATGTACTTCTGAGATTTATTTACTGGTGCCCTCAATTCAAGGCAGCTATCATGTCAAGATTTCCTTCTACATAACTTTAGCTCTGAAAGGGCAAATCATTAAAGGCCAATATTTCTATGTCAATATTAATAATTAAAAATTGATTTCCAACTTCCGGTTAGACTCTTTCACGATCTATTAGTCAATTGATCCATAGTAAAATTAATATTTTAAAATATTTTAGCAGATGTTTATAGATTGTACTGTGGAAGGATGGATTTTACTAGTGTAGCCATAGGCGTACCGAGAGGGGGGGGGTTTAGGGGTTTGAAACCCCCCCCCATTGATTAAAAAAGGAAAATTGTATAATGTTTTTAAGTCTGCTTATAAATTACTTAATATAAGTATAGGCCTAAAGCGTGGTAAGCTTAAAACTCGTTATTTTGCGTCTTAATTTTTAAAATTTTCCGGGGGAGGATCCCGGAAGTTTAAAACTCGTTATTTTGCATCTTAATTTTTAAAATTTTCCGGGGGAGGACCCCCGGATCCCCATCTCCCTGGGGGGTATTCCATACCCCCCAGACCCCGCGGATGTTATAGCCTCCCCATATGGTCGGCCTGGTTACGCCTATGAGTGTAGCAGTATACGTGTAGGCGTTAAAAATAATAATAGTTTTCTTTACCAATGCTATAATTATTGAATATAGAGGAGGTACTGTTTTTGAGTCTGAAATTCGATGGTGTGTAGCTGGTATTTACTCCACTAGGACGCCCTGTACTCAATTCGCGATATAGATAATATATCAGCCATCCAACGCGGTTTCATAATAAGAAGTTCTAACAAAAGTAATAAAAGGTATCTTACGAAACAATGGATTATCGTAGAGGCACACCCTACATTATTTACAATACTATTAATGCACATTACAATAGTTTTAACAAATGAGATTTTATCGCGTAATCTCTCCAAATCTTTCGCGTAATACAAACAAATTACGAAATGTTCCTCTGCCTTAGCAATGCATCATTAATATAGCTCCTTTCTCTTCCATTCCAACCAGCTCTATGCTCTTTATCAGATGCCTGAGGTTTCCCCACTCTCTTTTGTTTGTACTCTTAACTCGCCGGAAATGAAACGGAGGAGTTCAAGGCGTGGCTTTTCTGCTTACACCCTTTTCAGCATCGAACTAAAAGTAAAAAAAATAAGAATTGCACATCTGGATTTGAAATACTGTTTCATTTAACCTAGACTGAACGTTACTTTAAAACGAACAGTATGCCAAAATTCATTTCCTATGTAAACTAATAGATCATGTAATACTTTATTGATTAGTAAATTACATTACAATTTGATTTTGTGGAAAAAGTTTATATATGAGATAGTAAAGACTTTCTGTCTCCAAGTTCGTGGGTGCGATTTGACTGCTTAAATATGTTAGCGGTACCAGCATTAATGTATGGCAACGAAACTGGGAAGATATGGAAAAAAAAACTGCAGCATGTACAGAAATGACATTTTTAGAACATTATTAGGGTGTACAAAACTAGATAAAATCAGAAATCAAGATAAGTTCAACATATTTGCAATAAATGATCGAATTGACGAAAACCGATAGCCTATAACTGGAAGGAACAGCTAAATAGAATGGAATGTAAAATAACTCCGAAATAATGCTGACATAAAAACTAGGACTACGAAGAGATCCCGGATGACCGAGAAAGAGGTGAGATGAGGTCGGAACAGGTCCTGTGACCTAAACTATGAAAGGAAGAAGTAAATATGTTAGCATCATGTATGTAAATTTACAAGCATGTAAAATAACTCTTATGGAAAACATTCCGCACACCAGCGAATAAATACATAAATAAATAAATAAACAATATAAAAACAAACTTATTCCAAGTACCAGGGCATCATTTTCCAAGGTTTAGTTATTAGTATCATGCTGTAAGATTAGTAATACTGGTAATTATTTAATTGTAGTCGCGGGATCAAACCCGACCACAGTCGGAAAGGACATAAAAATCCTGTGCACGGAGTCCTCCGGGAGGGACTTTAAGCTGGGGGGCCCATGTCGTAGATTTTCGGCACGTAAAAGAACTCCAAGCCTAAATTAGAGCCTCTGGACAAAATTAATCGGACCTTTCACGTCCAAGTAGGCTAATACCTTAGTTTCCGGAGGGGTGTTAAGGGGCGATGGGCTTACCACCTGTCCCTCTGCCCTCTATAATAAAATAAGCGTAACAAAATTCATGTCGGTAAACAGAAACCTCCACTTGGAGGCCCTTCGCCCCAACATGGAGGCATAGGATTAGAGAGAGAGTTGCTTAAATGCATCCTCGATGTAGATATTTTCTCTATGCAGAAGCCATCCGACATATAGAAGTCCTAAAAATCAAAGGAGATGGAAATGTCGCATTTACGCACACTTAATCCCTTTGACCTGGACCGGAATTGAACCCGCGAACTAGGTGCGGAAGAACTTCATAAAACAAATTCATCCGAAGAATTAGTTCTGAGCTATATTTTAACCTTCCACTCCTATTAGAGTATATATGGGTCACCTCAAAAATTGCATAAAGATCAATACATAATGTTAACATAATGTTATCTTACATAATGTTATCTTACAATATGAAGAAATCTATTCGCATACTAAAATTGTCCCTCATGAAAACTAGCAACTCCGTAAGAAAGTTGCTAGTCGATTTCAAACTAGTGATATGCCTACTACTTTATGACTGCATAAGTTTATATGAAAGTTTATATGAATACATTCACCTCTTTCTATTAGAAATGGTATAAATATAAATTCAGCTCTAGAAAGAGTTAAAACGGTCTTAAATAATTCTAGATTAATATACCCAATGATCATGTATACAGTTGGTGCCATTTTAAGAAGGCCTCGTCCCAAACCATCGTCTTTCTACAAAAGAATATAATAGCATTGTTCCCTAATCCGAAAATCTGCACCGACTTCGACACCGACAAAGAACAGGTGCTCTGGTAGTCGCGTGGTTTTCCCCAGTATTGCCGCTGTCATTCACTACTTCTTAAGTAAAGTAAGTGCTGTGGTACGTATTTGTCAACATTGTACTGGACTGAAGAAAAGTGTGAATACGCCTAATTACTTTTCTATTCACCGTTTAACAGGTCGAAAAGGATTAGGTTAGCAGAAGAGTGGGGAAGTTCTTGGAAAGAGAGTCTATAAAAATGCCACCCACTCTATAAAAATTTATTTCATCCATGATTCATTCTTTGTTTGGAGATTGGAGAGGTCATGAAAGACATATTCTCGCTACGCACCACAACAGCACATTTCATAGAAAAAGTGCTTCCAATATAAACAAATAAGAGTTGATAGTAAGAAAGCGAGAGAGTAGGGTGAGATGGTTTAGTGTAATACGTGCTGGGTTTGCAGCCGGCGCGTGCTCCAATGGCTGGCAGCTTGTTTAAGATAAAGGGATATTAATGAGACTCTCATAACTCGTAAGACCAGAGAGCGGCGCTGCTATGAAATGGAACAGAGGGGAGCAGGTTTCAGGGCTGTACAACATCATTTCCAATATTGTTTATACCCTGAAAATTATCTGAATATGAAACCCATTACTTTTTATTAATCAGAGATACGGTTGCGATCGAAGAAATTAACGACAGAAATTTACGGCATTGAACAAAGGTAATAAATTTAGAAACAAGACTTCCGTCTTAACAGTAGTTAAATAAATTCTTGGGAAGGAATAAATTGCAATTTCGTTGAAATATGCATGAAATTAGTCATACATTTGCAAAATCTATACTTTCTTTCTATTCTTTCTTTCTTTGTCGTAGTTTTACCTCTTCCTTTTAGGATTTAAGCGACCCAAGCCGCCCGGGCCTTATAGGGCCGCGACCTGTCGGGTTGGGGATTGTCTATGGATCACATACATTTTTGACCAGACAAGGGCATGAAGGGTCTCCCCGGATCAGTGATCAGCCCAATACCAGGGCCACCTCCGAGACAACACAAACACATACGACGAATCACACCATTCACACACACACACAATCCAAACAAGGAGAGGATGGGATGAAGATGATAATGATGGCCAGATGGTATCTTGGGACCAAAAGGGCCTAAAGTTACACATTTGTCTCACAGGTTAGGAAAAACCCCAGAAAAAAACCCACCTATGTAACTTGTCCTGACCAGGATTCGAACCCGAGCCCGTTGCGTGAGAGGAGTGAACGCATCCCCTACACCGCATCGGTGGACAGAATCTATACTTCCAAGAAGAAACTAGTTCTACTGAATGAAATGATACAACAGTAGAGTTCCTTTAACATCCCTGATGTCATTTTTGTTACCGATTCGAGTGGATGACAAATCGGGAACACTGTATGGCGAAATCAGTGGAGGTGGAATATGACGGAATACAATCTTGCGTAATCTAGTAATCTCAACAACAGCCTACCAACCTAAAACTCGGTTCTAATTCCCGCCCAACACAACATTTAATCTATTCAGTATAGTTTCACATTGGACAAGAACCGCCCCTTCTTGCAGCAATGATGCGGCAACTTCTCGGAAATGGCAGTACAGCGTGAAGCCTGACTGCTTTCTTGCAGGCGCACCATGCAGGGAAAAGTAGTCTCCGATCATTCACTGATTATTATTTGTCCATCATTCATGAACATAATATTATTTTACTTTTCCTTGCGCGGTTGGGAGCACGCATGGCTTTCACTTCGGTGGCCCGAGCTCTATTCCCGATACGGAGTGATCCTGATGGTGGAGGTGAAGAGCTATTATTAACTAGCCTGTGAACCAAATATGCCTGGGTTTAATACCAAACTTCACCGCCGTATAAAGGCATATGTCACTGGAAAGGTGAAGTCAGACTGAAAAATTCAATGCCATAGCCGGGACTCGAACCAGGATCTTCGGCTCTCCGTGCCGATGATTTTAATTCGTAACCAGTGTTAATTTGACACATATTTAGTTGTAAGTACAAACCAGGAATATTCCCATTGTTCCGTCCAGCATTCGTGTCTGGCCGGATTTGAGGCATTAGCTGGTTTCGCGAGGTCATTCGCCGTGTTGCTATGGCAACAGGCTTGTGTCTTCGTTTGTTTTATTTTCTTGTTGTGTCTTCAATATAATTTTAAATATGTTTACTTATCTGTTTGTTCTTTCTCCCATCAATTCGCATCAGAAATGACATTTGACTGTCGCATCTTTCATTTTTTGGATAGTCATGTTATAATCTCCAACCCAAAGTTTCAGTCTGATTATTTTTTAGTATATTTTATTCATAATTTTGTGTTTTTAAAGAAACAATTCAGTTTTAAAGTAATGCTATTAATTCTCTTATTTATGTTTTAGTATTTTAATGTAACTTAATTGATTTATTTCCAAGATTAATTATTTATTGTTTTTCTTGGCCAATGGGATTCTTGCTTTACGTCACATGTCGTGACGTCTGTCATTCTTGCTATTCATTCTTATTCACTCGTTCGAAGTTTTCGCCAGGCTAGTTTTCAGTTCAGAATTCTGAATCTAGTTATTATTGTCGAGCTGGGAATTTGAAGTTTCCCAGCCCTAGTTATTGCAGAGACGCAATTTAGTACATTCATCAAAGTAATTTATTTGTGATTTAATTACAAATGTGTGAAGCCAAGTTTTTTACTTCCCTGATCAAACCGTATGGACTTGAATGCGTAACTCATTAAGTAAAAGGATTTACTGTAAGTACTGCTGTGAAGTGAATATTTCAGAGTGCTTAATTTTAGTTGCAGTGTCGAAGCAACATTTAAAGGTTCTTATTCTCGGTCGAAGCAGCAAGTCGACCTTAAAATAATTTGCTGAAAGTGTGCATTCACTTCAAGAATAGTGAAATTCTTTCTCAGTCGTCCGAGCAAGCGCGACTATAAAAATTGCTCTGCTCTGGTCCTCCGAGCTATTCATCAGTCTTATAAGGCAAGCATGCCTTATTTTCCAGAAGGAGCTTACTAAGTCGTCTCCCCTTGACTTCATCAACATTTCATCTTCTTCGGCACCGCTAGGAAGAGGAATTTATTTGTAAAGCAAGATACAAAATTCCATCTTGTATTTTAAAGGGTCTATTTATCATTTTGTCCATTGTGCTCTTTGTATCTTTCAAGGGGCTCAATAAATGTATTTAAACTTGACTTAGTGTAGCATCCTTCAAACCGGAGAGGTTTCCCCGTGTCCCTATTTCGCCTGCGAGCTACCGTGGGAGCGGGAACATCTCTTTGTGGTTCCTCCGGGCCTAGATATGACCCAGAGGCCTATGGTTGAAGATGCATTGATAGTTAGTGACCTATAATTAACGTAGAGTAACTATTCAATTAACAGTTTGAATTTGTCTTGGTCACTTATTACAGAGACCTCAGTGATTAGCCACAATTCTAGTCATTCTTATATATCAATCTTGTTCTCCCGGTATAGTTTGCCGCCGGTGTGAGACGCTACCATCAGTAGCCATCAGTAATAAGTAGTTTAAAGTCAGTTGCTATAAGTATCTGTGGTTCTCCTCCGCATTGCGTTTGAGGGAGGTCTCTGACAGATTTCAATTAAGTTTTTGGTACTTTCTTGTAAAGTGTAAACATTTACATTTGTGTACTTACACCTGTACAGCTACACACTATTTCTTTGTCTACTCGTATGCTCCTATGCGGGCAACTCACTCCATTCTTATAAACAAACCTTAATTTGTCATTGTTGCACCGGCTCTAGGCGGGCAACCTATTTAATTCAGACATTTGTATAAGCAAGTCGCTATGTCGAGTCCAGACGGTTTGACGGCTCTTAAAGCCAAGCGAGTTCCCATTAAGGCCCAGATTACGCGGCAGGTTAATGTCATTAGTAATTTAGCTATTGAGGATGTCACATATCCTGAACTCAAAAAGTATGAGTCTAAGTTAGACGAACTTGCAGCTAAGTTCGACCTTGTGCAGACTGAAATCGACGGTGTGGATTATTCTGATGCTGAAGAAGCCTATAGGGCAGAAGTCGACGCCGTCATTTCCAGAGGCAACTCTCAGTTGTGTAAATTTCTTCAGGCCTTATCTGACAAGGAGGCCCTGGCCCAGGCCGAAGCTAAGAGAGCGGAGGTCCTGGCCCAGCTCGCCCTGGCCCGTGAGGAAGCCGAAGCTAAGAGAGCGGAGGCCCTGGCCCAGCAGGCCCTTGCAGAAAGGCATGCTCAGGCCCAGCTCGCCCTGGCCCGTGAGGAAGCTGAAGCTAAGAGAGCCGAAGCCCACGCCCAGGCCGAAGCTGCCCAAAAGGCTAAAATAAGACGCTTCGAGTACTTGCAATCACAATTTCTGCGTCAAATGCAGATTATGCGAGAGTACGAAATCGAAGATCTCACTACGCTTCATGAGGCGCGCATTCGCCGCTCTGAATTCGTAGAGATCTTCAAGGCCTATAAGTCAGATTATGCTCAGGTGGCCATTGACGAGGCCTACCAGGATCATGAATTCGACTTTCACGCAGTGGAATCTGATTATTATAAAGTCATCAGTTTCTTTGACTCCATGATAGCTGAAAGGAAACAGCTATATGAACCCGAGCAGGCGCAGACTGCCAGTCAGCGCTCCTCGCTCGACCCTGTCACGCCGTTGTTACCGAAACTCCCCGAAATCCGTCTTCCTCAGTTCAATGGGAACCCCTCTGAGTGGATCGAGTTTCGTGACACTTTCTCGTCGTTGGTAATTCAACACAGGCACATTTCGGACATGGACAAGTATCAGTACTTGAAGTCCTGCCTGTCATCAGAGGTTAGTACGGTCATTCAGAATATTCCTGTCTCTGCTGCGACTTTCCAGGTGGCGTGGCAGACTTTGATTGATAGGTTTGATAACGACCGGCTAATCGCCAACACCCATCTGGACAATCTCTTCTCTCCCCCTCAGATTGAGAGGTATTCTGCAGAATCCCTGCAGAAATACCTGGATCATTTTATAAGCACAGTGCATGCACTGAATTCCCTTAATACAGAAGTGGAGTTGTCAGATCTGATTATTACCAGAATTATCATCGACAAGCTTCCGATGAACCTCATCAGAGAATGGGAGTCATCTGTCAAAATAGGGAAGCTCCCTACTCTCAAGGAGTTATTTGTCTTCTTGGAAAGCCGAGTTCGCATACTGCAGATGACTGATGCTGCCACGAAAAGTCAGGCTGCTAAGTCAGTTCCGAGCTCTCCGGCTCCTTCCAAGTCAAAGTCTTCTTCTTCGAGGCCTAAATGTCTCTGTTGTCGTACTGCTGTGCATGACCTGTTTTCATGCAGCGACTTCAGGAGCATGACTTTCGCTCAAAGAGACCAGTTTGTTAGAGACCGCAAACTGTGTCGCGTATGCCTGTATAGTCAAGGGCATGCCAACAATTGTAGGACTTTTCAGTGCAGGAGATGTGCTGGGAGACATAGCACATTCCTCCACGACCCGACTAGCGATAGTCACCAGGCTGCCAACACTGCAGGTGTTATGGCTTCTAGTCAGACCCAGCAGCGCTGCTTGCTTCCTACTGCTACTGTCCGCATCCTGGACTCAGACGGCTCGCCTGTTGAGGCCACAGCCCTCCTGGATAGCGGTTCAGACTGCAATCTTATTAGCGACAGGCTGTTTAGGCGTCTTGGACTAGCTCCTCATGCGCAGCGGACTACGCTAGCGGGAATTTTGTCCACTAATGTTAGCACACATAAGCTAACCAGCATCACGATTCAGTCGCGAGTGACTTTATGGCGCTACAATGCACAGGCCATTGTCGTTCCGGAGATTTCGGAGAAAAGGTTCCCGAACTCTTTCATTGAGACCAAAGATTGGAACATTCCTCCGAATCTTCCCTTGGCTGACCCATTCTTTAGTCGTCCTAAGTGTGTCGATCTACTTCTTGGAGTGGAGATTTGCGCCCAAGTTGTGTGTCCAGGGCAAATTTCCACCTGTGAGTTACCTACGATTCAGAACTCGCACCTTGGTTGGTACTTCGCCGGGAAACTGCCCTCTGCGCCTTTCCCTTCACAGCGTTGCCATACTTCCAATGGTCATCGACGCCGATCCACGGCTAAGCGTTATCTTGAAGCAAGCCCAAAAGAGCCTGAATGCTCGGAGGCTATGTCTTCCAATTACTCAGCCTTCCTAACTGCAGACCTAAACCATTCACCTTCTAAACTTAAGACTTTCGTGGCTAACAGAGTCGCGGACGTCCAAGAATTCACTGCCATTGAATCTTGGTCGCATGTGTCTTCTAAGGACAATCCCGCTGATCTCATCTCTAGGGGAGCCACCCCTTCTGACCTACTTAACAACTCTCTGTGGTGGTCAGGCCCTTCTTGGCTTACTGCCGACTCCACTCAGTGGCCCAGTTTGCCCACTGAGCTCGAGTCTTCGTCTCTCCCAGAGGTGAAGATAGCAGCGCTAGTCACTATCGAAACCTCTAGCTTAAGCCCATGGCTGACTAAGTTTTCACATTTGAAAACAATCAGGGTCATGGCTTATGTGCGACGTTTCATCAATAATTACTTGAAACTCAAGTCACCTATCAATGGCCCTTTGTTGCCGTCAGAGCTTACTGAAGCTTTGCATTCTTGCATTAGAATCATTCAAAGGAATGCTTTCAGAAAGGAAATTCAAGCATTGTCTTCCTCGCAAGATTTGCCTTCTTCTAGTAAGATCCGGCAACTATGCCCCTTTATTCAGGATAACATCCTGCGTGTAGGTGGACGTCTAAGTCGGTCCAACCTACCCTTTGACAACAAGCATCAGATATTACTTCCTGCAGAGCATGCTTTCACCAGGCAGTTAGTTCTCCATGTGCACTTGCATCTAGGTCATGCAGGACCTCAGCTAGTCATCTCACACTTGCGAGAGTCGTATTGGATCCCTTGCATTCGCAAGCTGGTTCGCAGTGTACGGAGGCGCTGTAGTGTTTGCTTCCGCTTTGAGGCTCAGGCTTTTCAGCAAAAGATGGCTGATCTGCCTCCTGAGAGAGTAAATCCTCTCCCTCCTTTCACAAACTCTAGTGTGGACTACGCCGGTCCATTCTCTCTCAAGTTTGGTGGCCCGCGGTCCAAGGTGACTACTAAAGCCTACGTTGCTATTTTTGTCTGCATGTCCACGAAGGCCGTACACGTTGAGCTAGTGACTTCGCTCACCTCACGTGCCTTCCTGGCGGCATTGTCAAGGTTCACAAGTCGTCGTGGAATTCCAAGTTCAATCACTTGTGATAATGGTAGAAACTTTGTCGGAGCCCACGCCGACCTGCAGAACCTCTCTAGGCTTTTGATGTCATCAGAACATCACTCCGCAGTGCAAGACGCCACTGCGCATTTGAACATTCATTGGCGTTTCTTGCCTCCTCACTCTCCACACATGGGAGGGCTTCATGAGGCGGCAGTACGCTCTTTGAAGTTCCACTTGAAGAGGATGTCCTCGTCCTGTAAGTACACTTACGAGGAGATGTCTACTGTTCTCACACAAATTGAGTCATTCTTGAATTCACGTCCTTTGATGTCGTTATCTGAGGACGTGGATGACTTTGGATATTTGTCTCCCGGCCACTTTCTTATTGGCAAGCCCATTGTATCGGTGCCCAGTCCTGACCTCTCTGGTGGGTACAGCCTGCGTTCCCGTTGGAACCATCTTCAGCAGATGGTCACTTGCATTTGGAAGAAGTGGTCCGTGGATTATCTCCACACGCTACAGCGTCGTGCAAGGTGGCACAAGGTACTGCCAGACGTTCCTTTGGGTACCCCTGTATTGGTTCTCGAGGACAATGTACCTCCTCATAGGTGGGTGCTTGGTCTGGTGCACCAAGTACACCCAGGCCCAGACGGCCTTGTCAGAGTTGTCACTGTGCGCACTGTCTCAGGCACTTATAAGAGGCCCCTCATCAAGTTGGCTCCTCTGCCTGTCAGTGAAGAGGGACAGTGACACCTGCTTTCATTCAGAGTGCTGATGCCGGACGCATCCCACTCCACCGATTTTGACTTTATTGCGACTTGATAGTTGTTTTGGCCTCGAATCCTTGCATTCACGAATTTGCTTGACGTCACATTCTGTTAGATAATTTCACGAGCGAAATTATCGCGGGCAATATGTTCCGTCCAGCATTCGTGTCTGGCCGGATTTGAGGCATTAGCTGGTTTCGCGAGGTCATTCGCCGTGTTGCTATGGCAACAGGCTTGTGTCTTCGTTTGTTTTATTTTCTTGTTGTGTCTTCAATATAATTTTAAATATGTTTACTTATCTGTTTGTTCTTTCTCCCATCAATTCGCATCAGAAATGACATTTGACTGTCGCATCTTTCATTTTTTGGATAGTCATGTTATAATCTCCAACCCAAAGTTTCAGTCTGATTATTTTTTAGTATATTTTATTCATAATTTTGTGTTTTTAAAGAAACAATTCAGTTTTAAAGTAATGCTATTAATTCTCTTATTTATGTTTTAGTATTTTAATGTAACTTAATTGATTTATTTCCAAGATTAATTATTTATTGTTTTTCTTGGCCAATGGGATTCTTGCTTTACGTCACATGTCGTGACGTCTGTCATTCTTGCTATTCATTCTTATTCACTCGTTCGAAGTTTTCGCCAGGCTAGTTTTCAGTTCAGAATTCTGAATCTAGTTATTATTGTCGAGCTGGGAATTTGAAGTTTCCCAGCCCTAGTTATTGCAGAGACGCAATTTAGTACATTCATCAAAGTAATTTATTTGTGATTTAATTACAAATGTGTGAAGCCAAGTTTTTTACTTCCCTGATCAAACCGTATGGACTTGAATGCGTAACTCATTAAGTAAAAGGATTTACTGTAAGTACTGCTGTGAAGTGAATATTTCAGAGTGCTTAATTTTAGTTGCAGTGTCGAAGCAACATCTAAAGGTTCTTCTTTTCGGTCGAAGCAGCAAGTCGACCTTAAAATAATTTGCTGATAGTGCGCATTCACTTCAAGAATAGTGAAATTCTTTCTCAGTCGTCCGAGCAAGCGCGACTATAAAAATTGCTCTGCTCTGGTCCTCCGAGCTATTCATCAGTCTTATAAGGCAAGCATGCCTTATTTTCCAGAAGGAGCTTACTAAGTCGTCTCCCCTTGACTTCATCAACATTTCATCTTCTTCGGCACCGCTAGGAAGAGGAATTTATTTGTAAAGCAAGATACAAAATTCCATCTTGTATTTTAAAGGGTCTATTTATCATTTTGTCCATTGTGCTCTTTGTATCTTTCAAGGGGCTCAATAAATGTATTTAAACTTGACTTAGTGTAGCATCCTTCAAACCGGAGAGGTTTCCCCGTGTCCTTATTTCGCCTGCGAGCTACCGTGGGAGCGGGAACACCCATAAATATTAATTCAGCAATAAATGAAATCAATATTATTAGCAGCCGTGTATCAAGATAAAAACTATCTGCAGTAATAAGTTTGTGGTACAAGGTGGTACATTTTAAGCATACTTTTAAATTTTACCACAAACGGACATGAAATTTATCAATCTAGAAAAGAAACCTGCAATTTATGTGCCCCTGTATGAGCGCTCATAAGAAGAGTTCCGATATGCTTCAATGGAATTTTATATTGAAAGCGAAATATTAAAAAAAAAGTTAAAAAGAAAAGCTCTAATGATACATGCAGAGTATTAATAACGGGAACAGAGAACTGGATACCCTGCAGGCTTATCTGTTGTATTTCAATTTTCCATTTTCATCGAATACCATGCAGCTTACATCTTTGACCGACAGGGATGTTCTAATTAGTACTAGGTCGCAGCCGCACATATCCGAGGAATATAAAGAAACAAAAGGTTAATAGCTATAGCTAGACAGTCGACAAATACAGCATACTACACATTAATTCGAGAAGAATACGTTGCTACACTGCATAAAATTAGCTTTTTTTGTTAATGCATTGTATTTGCTTGCAAACAATTATCTTCTACTAGCTAGGCAGATGAAAACTTCATCTAGTCACATCTCTATACTGACTGTTAGTTATATTTACATTATAGATCCGTTACTTGCTTCTTTATACCTTGATTTTATATTATCTGATTGTGTTATAGGCTATATAGATATTTTGAGAGATTCTAGAGTTTCTCCAACTAGATTTGGCGCAGTCTCCAATCATCTTTCCACTATCATACAGTAGTTTGTATATACAGACTATATATATATATATATGTATATATATATATATATATATAGAGAGAGAGAGAGAGAGAGAGAGAGAGAGAGAGAGAGAGAGTAAAAGTAAAGTGGCCCCCTATACAGGCCATGAGGGCCCGAAGGGTTCCAAAAGGTTGAGGCTCCCATATTTTGGATATTCGGCATGTGAAGGTGGTAAGGTTGTCAACCTTACGTACCGGCCGCCTTTACCCCCATGATTGCTCCTGGTACTCATTTCTGTTAGAGGCTGAGTCGACCCCAGAATGATTAGGCCAATTGAAAAACTCCAACGACCTCATCGGGAATAGAACCCGCGACCTTCCGGTTTGTAGCGCAGCGCCTCAACCACTACGCTACGGCGTAACATATATATATATATATATATTAATTCAGCTATTTATACTCATTTTAACTAAGGAGTTCGAGATGTGTGTCTATACAGTAGGGTAGGCCATGGAACTATTGATTGCCAATTGTTTCTGTTGTTGGTGTATTTTCATGGAGTAAATTTCAACTGATATTAATTTAAATGCATATGATACAGGATTAAATGGCGAGGATGATTCATGGTATTCGGTATTTTCCTTTACGACTGGGGAAATCATGAAAAAATCCATATCAAATTGAACGGCCACGGGATTTGAACCTGGGACCTCCCGAATGCTAGTGCAAGACGTCAACATCTCGGCCACCTCGCTCGGTTGAAAAGAATTTATATTGTTGAACATTCTTTCTGCCGTCCTATTATCTTTCTCGTAGTGATTTAAAACCTTTTATACAATCGATAATGGTTCTTATATTGAGTCTGTGTTTATTCGTGTTAGAATGAACGATACAAAAGGGTTTTAATCCATAAATTAAATTGATAACTTATCCTACATGATACAGTAGTTTTTCTTAAATTTGAATTAAATTTCATTCATATTGGCACATGTATTGTAAATATACAACAAAACCTTCCTGTATTCACAAAATGCCAAAACATACAAGTAGATTGCACTACTTACTTGAATTAAGGGAGAAACTTACAACAAATGCTATAAATGAAGGAGACAGAACTAATCCCATATTTGTACTTCAGTGCAGTCTAAAATTAAATAATGAGGTATCATTATTAACATCAATCAATTAAATCATTGAATTGCTATACTAAATTGTGATTCGTATGTTTTGAATCAAATATTTTGTTCTTGTATAAATGTTTCGAACAAAATTACAGTTTTAAATAATGTTTTAATGAAACTGAAGTTTTAAAATAAATACTGTAGCTCTTACTTTTACATGTTAATATAATTTTTTATTAATTTTAGGTCATTTTCCCTTAAAAATAAGAGAATTTTATTGCCCTTTTAAAGTGATTTTTAGGTCATCGAAATCCGCCCCTAATGATGAGCCTCAGGAAATTCAACATTTTACCTATAAAAACGGATCAAAATATTGCTGAAGGAATAAGAAGAAAAATTCTTGACAGTAAATCAAACTAGTATCAGGCAGGCAAAGGTGCAGAAGAAATCGCTTCGGGTTACATTCTCACCGTCGCTTCACAAATCTCATCTCATATTTCACATTTTTTATGTGACGCAGAAGAATTTCTAGGCTGCTGCTATTCAAGATGGACTTTTCATTCGTAGTTTCAAGATGATTCCGTAAAACCAAGACTATTATAAACATGTATGTATGTATGTATGTATGTATGTATGTATGTATGTATGTACGTATGTATGTATGTACGTGTGTATGTCTGTCTGTATGTATGTACGTATGTATGTATGTATGTATGTATTTTTTTTTTTTTTTTTAGCTGTTAAGTAATTTTTGTTTCACTCCTTTTACGTATTTATGTTTAATATTTTTTACTTTATTTTTTAGTTAGTCATTATACACTCTATTTCTTTGTCTCTCCTCTTTCTTCACTTTGATATTTTTGAAACTGCACCAGAGCACGAGCAGTCTTGCTCATTCGGGTGTATTACTAACTGTTAATACTTTTTGTGAAGATATAGCCTATATTTCTTTTCCTCTTTTTATATAGTAGTTGTAGTTACTTTTGAAATTTGAAAATCGTTTTATTTTACTTGTATAAATATGTATTTGTATTTATTTGTATAAATATAATAAATAAATAACTAAATGTATGTATGTGTGTAATGTATGTATAAACTATGAAGTTACAAAGTTTGTATTTTACAGCATATATTTTACATTATACATAAACAGGCCTACGTAATTTGTATGTCCCATTATACACTAATCAAGTACAATATCTAAATATTTCACTTTGTTTGAATTAAAGTGAAGGGCATGTACAACTTAGGGAATTAGAACAATCGTTTGTTTAATTACGACATAGTTTTAGTTGGTTCAGTCCAATAAAAAGACTGGTGATTAAGAACTCTCTTGGCCTGTAAAACAGAGGAAGAATATTCGTTTCAAATGGTTATTTCATTACGGTTTATTAATGCCAGCAAAGAAAATGGGGTATAAATTAGCATCAAAATTGTTCCGTTATACAAGATGGCAAGAGTTCTCGACCGTAAAATGCTGTCACAAATTAAACAAACACGTTTAAATGAAAGTAAGCATAATCCCTTGAAGTCCCTAATGTCGCTTTGTTTAAAATGGATATAAAACTCATTGGATCTGCTGTTTGAAATATTCCACAGGAGTTTGATAACAAAAACAACTCCAATTCATACGGGGATTATAAATATCCGACGTTTTGTATATGCTACCTTTATTTGACAGTATCAATGTCTTTTTTTAAATATATGGTCCAATGATATTTTGAGTGCAACCCCTTTTTAAAACACATTCATTTTATACATTAATAAATGACACAAGTTATGTGTTTTTGTACATGTGAGATAGAAGAAGGAATCATCTGCATTTCACTTGTATCATCCCCCTACACCTCTACGCTGGAAAAGAGCTATTCTGAATTGCCATTTTCCCTGCCAATCTGTCAACTTGTGCCGGATATTCCATATCAGTACGACCTCCTGCAGGAATGTTTCCCTATCTATCAATAACTCAGGTTAGCCGGCGAGGGAAAAAAGGAGGTAAAAATCCCCGAAACATACGTTTAAAAATTTACGTGTCCTGCATAATATACGTACAGTAACACAGAATATGTCTTCTAAATAGTCGTATTTTACAAGGTCAGAGAGCTTAAAATAAGTCTGTGAAAATGAATGAAATTACTATGCAATAAAAGAAGACCCGGTTATTATAGCAAAATACTATGCAATTTTTTAAGATACCCGAACTAAAGATTCTTTGGTTACATAATAAAAATAGGAGAACTCCTTTAGAAAATTTTAAAAATGTTTAATATAATAAAAATATTTTATAATAATACAAGTTTCACGAGTTATTTCAGGTTAAAAAATTATTTACAAAGGAAGTTCCAAAATGATGAATGAATTAAAAAGTGAATAGAATGCAAATATAGTGAGCTAAAAACAAGCCCATATCATAGACACACACATATAGATCATACAACACCGGAAAAAAATAGCAAGAAAAAGCATACATTCATGACTTTTTGGTGTTTAATTTAGGGTATAAAATTAGTAAAAGGTAAAAATATATTTGTATATAATGTACAAACATGATTAGTTTTAAAATATGCAAGTTATTTATAAAATTTCAATTATTATTTTTAATCAGTTCGAGTACTTTTTTCTTGAATCTTGTTTTGTTTAATTTATTGGATTTATTTGGATAAGACTACTGTTTTATTTTGGGCCGAATTTGAAATTAGGTGAATATCTGACACCTGTTTCAGTATTGAATTCAGATTGAATGAGAGGGCATGAAATCATATTTCATCTAGAGTTGCATCCATGATCGTTGGATGGATAGATGGATGGATGGATCGTTGGAATGCCTTTTTTGGCCGGATTTTATTCAAAGGATATCATTTTGGAAATAGTTTCTTTGGGTTATGTAAATATTCTTGGTTTTTTAATTTTATTTTTCTACTGGTTTAACATTAAATGTATTTCAATTTGACTCTACATTTAATATTAATCCTACATTTAAGGAAAATTTGTTATATAGTTTTTTTTATCTCAAAAGAAAAATACACCTTATGTAAGCTTGAAATTGAGAATATAGGGGTATAACTACTCCAAATTGTATGCGTTTTTAAACTGAAGGAAACCACAAAATTCTAGTTACCTCCTGACCTGTGAACATGCATGATAGGAGCACATACGGGAACTCTAAGGAGCAGTTGAGATAACATCATAAATATTATAATGAGGGGATCACGTGACAGAACACTTGTAAGGTGCGAGATGGCGCACTGACATGAAACTAATTACAGTTATCAGAGAAATGTTGTTTGCTAGTTGAAATTTAAAGTAGCTAATCAGTATTCTTCTTTCTGGGCTACTTCACCAGAAAAAGAAAGTTATTAGTTCGATCCCCTATAAATCTCTGATGTTTAAAGCAATAACTATACTGTTATAACTAAAGATAGTATGTTTATGATCCAAAAAAAGTTGAAAATATGACTGAAAATATGCTTTTAAAAATGACTAAATATGACCCAAAAATCCTAAATATTACCTAATAAATGAACGTATTTTCAAAAAATAAATGTTCCAATTTAAAAAGTTTAATGTCACATGAATTGAATATGACTGAAAATATGCCCTTAAAAATGACTAAATATGACCAAGAAATCCTAAATATGACCTAATAAAATAATGTATTTTCAAAAAAATAAATGTTTCAATTTAAAAAGTTTAATGTCACTAAATTCGTACATCACACGAATTGAATCAGATAATCACTATTTAACAATTTTGGTGATTTACAGTTTCACTTGTATTTCTATTACTTCTATTTCTAAACAATTTGCTCCTGTTTACTCGCTTCATCAGCTCCATATATTTGTAATATTTTGTAGATCTTCATGTTCCTATAAAATATGAGCAATTGCATTGATTTTAAAATTTAAGTTACTATTAATTTAGCATAACGAAATAAATTTCATATTTAACTCAATCGCGTAATACATACACTGTATAATTGCGCTCTTTTACCGAATTTATAACTGAAATATGAAGTTAAATTACAAATATGGCCAAAATATGACCAAGACCACAAAAAGTACTAAAATATGACTTTATATGCAAAATAAGAACTTTCCGATTAGGATAACAAGCATGCAATTCGTGTTTAATTTGTGTTTTCGGCAAAAATGGAGGTCAGGACAAAAATATGACACGTCATAAACATCCGATTCCTAGTTATATTGTACCTCAAATTGTATTAACCCAAACAGGTTTTTCAAAGCTTATTTTAGAACAGCATTTTATGATTAGGTGGATATAATTTTGCAGAACAATAATCTGTGCAGAAAGTTCGCAAGAATGCAATAATGTTATATTATGAAATGGTTATTTTTGTTCGCTTTTTTTCGCCCATACTATAATACGCTTATTACATGTGAGGTAATGGTCATATGGTAATGGTAATTCGGATGGTAAGCATACAAAAAATAGCCGGAATTTTAGTAACTATGAAATAATTAATTTTTTGCACGACTTAAAACTAATTAGTGGTACTTACGAATGTTGTTGCCGTTGACATTCCCGCACGCAATCTGGTTGATATGAAAACAAAAGAAATCTCCGTGCGGTAAGAATTTACTTACGGCACATCATAATACAAGCTTTTATGGACAAGCCCCCCCAGGACAAATATTCGGTTCCCATAACAACAAACACATGCGAATCACTTTCTGAAATAAACATCTATCTTCAAGAATGTATATACATAATATTTTCAGGTAATATCACAAATTAGTATAATTAAATTGATATAAATAATCATCGTGCAAAAAATAGCATGCAATACTCGTGCCGTAAGCGCATAACGGATCTCGGAAAATTGAAAAAACTCAACGCGAGCGCCTCATTTTTTCACACGCTTTCCTCCATCCGTATGCATTGCTTACGGCAATGGTATCGCAATATACTATTATTTACTAACTCTCATAAAGCTTAGCTATATTGAAACACTTGGAGGTTGAGGTATTACCTAATTTAACTTATCCAAAACATTTCACGTTTTGTTTTTTTCTTTATCTTTACTCTTTTCTCCTCTGTTCTCCATCTTACAGTAATGTACTCTTAATATTTATGTTTTTACCACCCTTCCACACTCTCACTCTTTATCACTTTGGTGAAACGAGCATTTAATTAATTGATGCAAGAGATTAATCGATCTTTCTTCCACTCGTTTTTTAATTCAGCCCGTAATTTCTCTTCCTTATAAGTTCCCTCCCTTTCCAGCAGCACTTTCAGCGGGGAGGGGACATTTTCTCTAAGAGAGAATATCAAAGAAGGGCGAAGCAAGTTCAATGTAACATTACAACTCGTTGCAGATATCCCCAGATATAAGTACGAGTGCTCCTACCCTCAACTTTCCTTCCTAGTACACATTTATCTTGTGCATCTGAATTAACTTTAGTGTTCACACTGGTATAGAAAATATTTTTTGCACTCCTTAGCTAGTAAGTGGTACTTACGAACGTTGTTTACATGGCTCGTAAGTTGACATTCCCACACAGTCTTGTTGCTAAGGACGGTTGCGATGAGGTTAAATTACTTACGGTCCAAGCGCTACGTCATAATTCATTACGATACACTTCATAATACAAGCCTTTATGGGCACGGCCCCCAGGACAAATATTCGGTTCCCATAACAACAAACACATGCGAATCACTTTCTGAAATAAACATCTATTTTCAAGAATGTATTTACATAATATTTTCAGGTAATATCACAATAAATATAATTAAATTGATATAAATAATCATCGTGCAAAAAATAGCATGCAACACACGGGCCATAAAGGCATTTTTGCACTCCTTAACTAGTAAGTGTTTCTTACGACAGTTGTTTACATGGCTCGTAACTTGACATTACCACACGCAATCTTGTTGCTAGGGGCGACGGGCGGAAAGTGAATTGTTGCTAGGGGCGACGGGCGGAAAGTTACTTTACCGCCCGCAAATGCTTATTTGCGAGCAGAAATGACCAAGGCCTCCCCGCTTTATAAATATTCGGTTGCCATAAACAATAACAAATGCGAATCCCTTTCTGAAATAAGCACCATTCTTCAAGTCTGTATTTACATAATATTTTCAGGTAATATCACAATTAATATAATTAAATTGATATAAGTAACCGTCGTGCAAAAAATAGCATGCAACACACGGACCGTAAAGGCATTTACGGGTCTCGAAAACTTAAAAACCCTCGGCTGCGCCTTGGGTTTTCAATCTGTTTCCTCGACCCGTAAACGTGCCTTTCCGCCCTTGTGTCGCAATATACTATTACGGGTCTCGAACACTTAAAAACCCTCGGCTGCGCCTCGGGTTTTCAATCTGTTTCCTCGACGACCCGTAAACGTGCCTTACGGCACTTGTATCGCAATATACTATTTGGTTCGACCAATTTGGTTCAATATCAGTAGGCTTCTTCCCATGGGCGTTACAAATGCGTGTATAAAGTTTCTTGAAAATCCGATAAAGTGTATTTGAGTTATCGCGCTTACAAACACACAAATAGACAGACAAACGGACAGGCGCCCCCCACACAATCTCATAAAGTACCATTCTGGCACTTAATAATTAATTTTGATGTGTTTATTTCGTTGACATCACCGTGAAGAGAATGTAAAATATCTGGGTAAATAGTACAGACAATGGAATGCAAGTTTGGCCGCAAGTCAATTCAGCCTACACTGAGAATTAAATAAGCACTGGACATTGTAATGTCTTGTGTTAATTAAGCGTTGAAAGGAAACGTGCCGAATCAAACAAATGTTATTAATTGAGACACACTGTCATCAAATGAAGTGGCATCCAGATACCACAAAACCAAATAACAATGAATGTTTTCTTTTGGCACAGTCACCTATATTCATGAACATTTAAAACAAAAGAATTCACAGTTTAGCATTACGTTCCATATGAAGACTGACAAACAAAAAAATTGTTTCCAGACGTTTTACACAGCTTAAAGCAATGTTCAAACCTATCAGTACTAACGTTCTTTTTGTTTTTGTGTAAAGTTAAAAACTTCACACTTCCTTCAAAAGAAATCTATTTATTCATTTACTTGTTTATATCTTGGACAACTTTTCGTGCTTTAAATATGAACATTTCAAACGTCGCGATAGGGTCATCTTCTAGGAATAGAAGATAAAGTAAACAAACACTAGCAAGCATGTTTCACTCTTAAGTAATATGAATATTTTGATTGGGTGAGACACACACATATATACGGTTTTTTTTTTCTCTGTTGGACATTACATGATAATATTATTATAGGAGAAAAATTCCTCTGACATTAGGACTTGAACTCAGGACCTTTGGCTATCCGTGCCAATGCTCTTACCAACTGAGCTACGCCAGAGTTAAATTCAGAATTCAATTCAGAAGTAAATAAGTTAAGACAATTCGAAACCAAAACACAATAAATTTTATTAAAGGAAAAATACTAGTGTGTTTCGGTCATATAAATAATCGTATGCAAGATGATAGGCTAGAAGGCTAAAGAAAATGTATAAATGAATAACCTACCATTAAGCTCAAGATCAGCTGAAAGACTTAAAAATAATTGGACGGATGATGTAATTGAAGATATAAAAATTCTCGAAATAAAGAACTGACCAAAATGCATCCAGAACAGAAGTGAGTGGAAGAAAAACGTTGAAAAGGCCAAAACTTATACGAAGTTGTACAGCCTACAGAAGAAGAAGAGAAGAATGAGGAGAAAGAAGAAGAAATACGTTAACCCCTCGATCACTGACAGCTCTGCGGAGTTTATAACTCTGATTTATTATGCAAATTAAGGTGTAGATCAGTCGAAGTATAAGTCATACAGAAGAAAGAAAGGCCCATTGTTCTGAAGCAATGAATGATAGCGGTTGGTACAAGGCACACTCATACCCAACACCATAATTAAGGAACCAGGATTATTTCTTTAAACGCCTCAATAATTTATGTTACCAGTTCTCCCATTAGTGCTAGGCTAATCGTAGAACTATATCAAACTTGATATTAATCGTATACACGACTCGCTTGCGTTGAAACCTGAGCGGTAATATGTAGTAGTTTTATGAATGAGGCTTATCTAATCTAATCTTAACTTTATGGTCTATTTCTTACTAAAACACACTGAGCGCTGGCACGAATATGTAATATATGTGGCTTCCGTGCCTTATGACTCGAAATATAACAGGAGGGAAATTTTTCTTAGGTAGTTAGGGTAGTTACACATGTCTTGAGCAAAGATGTTCATACTTTTCACGTCCTACATTGTAAAAAAGATTTCAAAATATAACCTCCCTCTCTTTCTGCCCACCTCTTCCCTTTCCAATACTCTCTCTCTCTAACTCTCTCTCTATCTCTCTACCTACCTCTCTCCCTCTATCTATCTCTCTTTCTCTCCCTCTCCCTCTCTCTCTCTCTCTCTCTCTCTCTCTCTCTCTCAAGTAAAATATTTTATAAAAAGTTACCCAATTGTACATTTTAAATTTAAAAAAAGGTAGCAAAATTTGAGCCTTAATATTTTAAAATATATTCTTTGTCCTATTTTACTGTCCACGTTTGAAAGGAGTGAAAATGAGAGTTTTAAAATCTAAGCTTAAATATGGAGATTTTTCTGAGAAATGTGTAGTAAATAATGATCAAATATGTAAGATAATCCATAAATTAAAAAGCACGAGATCAATTACAGTAAAAGCAAAAAGCAATCACATAAACACAATTTTTGTTCATTTATGTCGATAATCATTTCGCTTCTAACTTAAAAGTATGAGAATTAATATGATTATTATATCCTGCATAGAGTAGTGGTGAAAACAGGGAATTGTGTTTTACAGCAACTGTTTTGTTCTTAGGATGTCGTGCATTTTTAAATTGTTCATTAAGTTAACTTGGTACTCTGTATTAATAACAATCTCACTGAATAAAAATATACTATATACTTTTATACGCAATATTTTGCCCGCTTAATAATGCATTTAGCCTTAATGGAATGTGTATTCCTTTAAAATCAGAGAAAACATTTCAACAGATAAACAAGAACCGCATTCACCCCAAAGAGCGGCCCAGGCAAGTACGAAGAAATTAATATCAGAAGAAGAAAGAGGTAGGGAATGAAAATTATAATGAATATGATCCTGAAACGCATTGAGTAAAGCAGATATTTGTTAAATTTTTAAGCGAAAATATTTCAAATCTAAATTTTCATTCACATTTCTACCCTTATCTCAAAATGTACTGAAATTTTGCACAAACCTTGCTACAATGATAGCATATTTACTTTGTTACTTTATTTATTATAAGATTTAGGGATATTTTTATGTTGTAAATTTTTACTATTTTTTGTGTGACGGGTTTTAAGCAAGTGTTATTTTTAACTAGCTATATAAAGACAGATTATTAATTCTAAGGCTCTTTAAGGTCTTGGACTGTCAAATGGATACAGCACCATAAAGTTTAACAGTTTAGTAACACAATTGCATTTGTTCTCAGTCTCGGTTGGATGGATATAAATTCCTAACGCTACAGTCGGACCAATAATAATACCAAAAAATTTTAAAGTCTCGGTCTAGGTGTTGCTATATGTAAGACTATAAAAATCATAGTACTTACTCAAAGTGCAAAGAATCAGCTGGGCACAGAATTGCGCGTAAAATGTACCTTGCATACTCCTCTTACCTGGAAAGAAAGAAAAATGTATAAGAAACTTTTGTCTTCGACTACAAATACCAGAAAGAAACTACTTCTAATTACATTTCTGAATGTTCTTATATTCTTTCAGAGCAGAATTTATATATTAATTTAAGTAATCATCAAGTGAACTCTTAGTGGGCTGCAAATTTCAAATCGATTAAGCAAAGTTCATTAGAATATTTTGTGTTTTGTAGAATAAAAACAATGCCCTTCCATTTTCAAACAATATTAGTGCTTCTGTTGTTCTTGGTAACTTCTTCATAGGCCTATTTGTAAAAATATGTAGGCCTACACTATTGCTAGTGTTTTTAACCTTGTGTTTTTCCTTCGCTTTCTATGCATTGTTTTCCATACAGTCTTATTAAAATATATTAACATTCGTCCAAAACACAGTACATGAACTTGCTCTGCAATTCTTAGGCAATTATTACCAACTGTAATTTTCAACGGAGATGTATTTGCTTTTGGAACTCAGTCACAGCTAATGTAAACATTTATGAGTAGGTTAGAAGACTATTACAGTTCATCGTATAATGGAAAGAGCGTGAACATAATACGACCACAGAATTGAGGAATAAATTATTGGTGAATGAGCATTACCTGGCATGCATACAAATCACTTCACCATGGCCCATAACATGTCGCGTAGATGTTGACACAAACTTTGATACACAAGCAAAACACAAACAACACCACTGCTCTCTATCGAGCCACGCGGTAGACTGAATGAAAAGAGAGAACAATCTCACGTCGTCCTTACGACTGATGACAGCGCCGTACGATCGAAGTATGCAGCCGATATTGCACCTTGTAAAGCGCAAAGTGGCACTTACTAAGTGTGCATTGGCTGTTGGCTCATTTGAAAGGATGATACTCTTAACTTCTTAAATTAATCTCTGCATGGTTGGAAAACATACGTAGACTGTGTTTGAAAGTAGGGAAATGTGAGCGAGATTTCATAGTTTTGTTAGGCCTTGTGGATGCAGCATCTATACACCTTCTTAACCACAACGTGAAAGATGTTAAGACCTGCTAGAACAGTAGAAATTTAAAAAAAAAATGGAATGTTGAGTTTTATGTTAAAATGTACTTCAAACAATGTAAATTTAAGGGATGACCGAGGTGTAAAGATTGATTTTCTAATCTATTTGTCATAGAAATTTTGCACACGTAATTAAAATGTAAACCGAAAGTTTAAAACTTTATTTTAATATCTCAATTTGTTTTTGAGAAATTAATTTAATTTAAGTTATTCCTAAAAATCAAAATTGGAATCTATCTCTTTCAACAGATATTAAAATATGAACCTGGTTCTTATGCGATTATTTGATACTTTCTTTACAAATTTGCTTATTGATTTTTTTTATATTGTTCATACTTTTCGAGTAAAATATTTTGCTCAGAGAATTGGAAAGTTAAAAACTGACTCTAGACAGAAACTCCATGCCACTACATCCCTTTGAGGCACTAGGCCTGGTATCCGACCGTACGTCATCTACTGTAGGCAGATCGGTTGCCACGAGGGATAACTCGCGGCATCTTGAATAGTTCTATGCATTATTCGGAACCCTGGCTTCGTTTTCAAGTGTTTGAAGTTCCAACATATAGCTATTTTTGTTAGGCGATCTATTTAGCTGCACCAAAATTTCAAGTTGTATCTGGGTAGGAAGGCTTTGATAATTTCCTATTGACAAAAAAAATACATAAAATAATTCAAATAATGATAATATTCATTTCACCAGTGCTTGTGCTATACACAAATTCACTGTATTCGTATTTATGGCATTGTCGATTCGAGATACTTCAGTGACTGAAGTCGATTTATTGAACGGCTTTGTCCTTCAGGTATCTTAACATTCCTTTTATATTGGGCTTACCATCTATCATTCTTCATATCACCGACTAAATCTTATCTTGAAATCGCGATGCATTAATCAACCAATAACAATATTTCATCCTTTTGTATTCAACAGTATTCCACCTGGCAGAAGGAGAGGTGTGATGCAGCTAGATATCTCACCCCTTAATCATTATGTATATATATATATATATATATATATATATATATATATATATATATACACACATATAGGCCTATTGTCAATTGTTTTCTATTATTATTGGTGCAATTTTAAGTAAATTTCAACTGATATTAATATAAATGGATATGATACAAGATGTAATGGTGAGGATGATTCATGGTATGTAAATATCCATTTTGGCATTTGCCTTTACGACTGGGGAAACCATGAAAATACCCATGTCAGATTGGCTGGCCACGAGATTTGAACCTGGGACCTCCCGAATGTCCTAGCAATATTAATGGAGTTGGATCAGAGGCACGTACTTTTACTTTCTGTTTATCATAAAAAAACTTGGAAATAATCTTGAAAAAAAAAATCTAATATAATATTTGAGCTGGTGTTTCCCTGTAGATCGTATTTAAATGTGAAATTAATTGAAGGTGACCTTCCCTTAGTTCTTGTTCACGACAGGCTTACAAATGCCCTCTGAAGAATTTGAGAAAAGTTTTAAATAAAAGATTTAGGTCTTAGTGCAATACAGACATTTTTGACAAAATCGTCAAATTTTTTCTTCATATAGTCTGTTGTATATTGATAGCAAGAGTAAGAAAAACTCGTGGATGCAAGTAGTGTCACATCCCCACAGATTGTTAATCCGAACTCGCTTTTATACGATTTTTTTCACAGACAAACTCGCATGCACACACAAAAAGCCAGACATACACAGCCAGGGATGTTTCCGAACAGTATTTTTGATGGTGGTGGAGGTTACGTGGTTATTTAACGATGGGTGTGTACTGCAAGTTAGGCCTGTGACCGTCACCGGTGTGCGGGAATTTTATTTCTGCACCAGTTCGTATACATGCCTGTAAAGTCGGCCTGGGTGGCATCGGCGACGGCCACAGGCCTAACTTTCAGTACATCCCCGTCATTAAATAACATATACCAACCAACCAACCAACCATACCTGTAAGTCTACAAGAAATGCCATCGACCTGAGCCGGAATCGAACCCACTCTCTTCAGCACAAAAAAACCCGACGCCATATCCACGGCGCTACCCTGACCCACAGTAATTTTGGACTAATGAACCTCAAAACATTTTAATACTGAAAATTTGACATACAAATTCAGGAAGGCACCTAATACGACATTCTCTCTACCTATTGTACTCATATGGCATGGGCAGAGAAAATAAAGATATTTAGAAAATTGAATTTACATTTCCTTTTCTCACCTTCTCAGGATGGAACATTTCACGTGTTTAATTCATCCTGTTAAAACCACTTTTTCGTCACTTGAATATACTGTATATAGGGTATTTTTGTTCGATACAGAGTAATTTGTATATTCGTTGAAACTAGTTTTCCACATATGGGTTTATCCAGAAAGTAGGAGAGTCTATTGAAATATAACCTATTTATGTTGCTTCACTAACACAATTCCAGGAACACGTCTGGTTTGCCGTAATCTAAGCACTAGCTGTCAATATATACCGGTACCGACCCGAGTAAGAGGAAAAGTATGGCAATTGTTCAATTCCATGAGACAGATTCATTGCCGAAACGTGTACCTTTCAGTATCATTATTCGATTATTAATCTCACTTCTACGATTGGTTTATCAGGTTAACATATTTGTCATTACAATTTCCCATAAGTGTTGACGTTCGACGCCATAAACAGAACTAGCGGAACATCCGATTTCGCAGAACACTCAATATAGAATTATAAAAAATGCGTCCAACGCGACAGATATACTCAGAACTTGGTAAATGGAAATCTGAGAAGCAGGACCAAAACTCTTCTATCCCATTATTTTAATTGACCTGTTAGGTTTTCGAATAGCTATAAATAAGTTCGCTCCCCTTTTCCCCCTTTGCTGATTTCATAGTGTCATATTCGTTAATAAAGATTAAGTTTATAATATTTTCATCCTTATACTCTATAAAAATCGCATGAATCATTGCCTCCAACAGTCGGCATAACAGCGAATGCGTGAAAAATACACAGCCCAAAAGCTAGACCGCATGCATAGGCTATACTGAGAAGTAGGTGATCTAGATTTTCTTGTTTTTGTAGAATTAAAAATTTACATTGTCTTCAACCACAGGAACTCGTACTAAAATTTTAACATATTTTATAAATTCTTTTACATCGTGTAAGTACAGTATGTTATTTTGTGTTTCTTTCTTTTATAATAGAGAACTTTTATTTACTGATAAAATATCATCGTGAAATAGTATATTGCGATACAAGTGCCGTAAGGCACGTTTACGGGTCGAGGAAACAGATTGAAAACCCGAGGCGCAGCTGAGGGTTTTTAAGTTTTCGAGACCCGTAAATGCCTTTACGGCCCGTGTGTTGCATGCTATTTTTTGCACGATGATTATTTATATCAATTTAATTATATTAATTGTGATATTACCTGAAAAATTATGTAAATACATTCTTGAAAATAGATGTTTATTTCAGAAAGTGATTCGCATGTGTTTGTTGTTATGGGAACCGAATATTTGTCCTGGGGGCCGTGCCCATAAAGGCTTGTATTATGAAGTGTATCGTAATGAATTATGACGTAGCGCTTGGACCGTAAGTAATTTAACCTCATCGCAACCGTCCTTAGCAACAAGACTGTGTGGGAATGTCAACTTACGAGCCATGTAAACAACGTTCGTAAGTACCACTTACTAGCTAAGGAATGCAAAAAACCATTTTTGCACTCCTTAGCTAGTAAGTGTTTCTTACGACAGTTGTTTACATGGCTCGTAACTTGACATTACCACACGCAATCTTGTTGCTAGGGGCGACGGGCGGAAAGTGAATTGTTGCTAGGGGCGACGGGCGGAAAGTTACTTTACCGCCCGCAAATGCTTATTTGCGAGCAGAAATGACCAAGGCCTCCCCGCTTTATAAATATTCGGTTGCCATAAACAATAACAAATGCGAATCCCTTTCTGAAATAAGCACCATTCTTGAAGTCTGTATTTACATAATATTTTCAGGTAATATCACAATTAATATAATTAAATTGATATAAGTAACCGTCGTGCAAAAAATAGCATGCAACACACGGACCGTAAAGGCATTTACGGGTCTCGAAAACTTAAAAACCCTCGGCTGCGCCTCGGGTTTTCAATCTGTTTCCTCGACCCGTAAACGTGCCTTTCCGCCCTTGTGTCGCAATATACTATTTTTAGTGTCATACTTACTTGCTCAATGGCAATAGACAATTCCTAAGCAAGCTAAAGAAATAATACATAGGCCTATTTTATGAAACCCGAAAGATCATTGCCGCGCTTACATGAGCCCGCCATTCAACCCTATTCTGTGCTAACTCCATCCAATCATCCCTTTCAAATCCTACTTCCCTTAAATCTTTTCCCTTCGGATCTTCCAGTCAATATTTATGAGATCTGTCTTTTCTCCCCATGCGCGCATCATGTCCAGCCCATTTCATCCTCCGTGACTTAATTACCGTTACTATATTCGGTGAAGAGTACATGTTACGAAGTTCTTCATTATGCAGTTTTCTCCAGTCCCTGTTTTCATCTCTCCTAGGTCCGAATAATTTCCTAAGCACCCTGTTTTTATACACACTCAGATTATGTTCTTCCCGAAGAGCAAAGAACCATATCTCACATCCATATAGTACAACCGAAATGCTTTCACAATGTCATACCGAGTTGAAATAAGTTTTCAGCCTTCGGAGACTCGAGAAAGATTTCTCGGCTGTACAAGGTGACACCTTCTTCTTCTGCTTCTTCTTCTTCTTCTTCTTCTTCTTTTGTTTAAGCTTTCGCTTGTTCGTCTTCATGCTGAATCCGATGGAGATGATAAACATCCTTCCTTCCGTCTCTTCTTTGGAAAATAAGTTGACACCGGGACAGTTAAAACAAATCGTACCATTCATAAATACATTTCAGATAATGGAAACTTGAAGACCGACAGAATGACAAGTAGGCCTACCACCTATCCACTATCTTAAATTAGGAAATGATGAAACAATAGAAAGTGGAGGAGCTCGTTAGAGAGGGAATACAGACTAAGACATTGATTACCGAGAACGGAAGTGACCAATCTCATTAAGAAATGAGCAATGAACTAAAACCTAAATTCATAATATAACAATGCCATGGAAACACGTTTCACGAATTGTGAGGGAACAAAGGGCTGAGAATAACAAATAAATGGCAAGATAGGGACTGAAGGTAGCTTTCAAGAAATTTATGTTTCTGTCTTGACGCAATGTCCATGTTAATGAGAAGGAAAATATTGCTTGAAACCAAAACTAGTAAAATTCCATTTTTTCCCTCTACCACAAACGTCTTCATTATAGGAATTCGATACCGTATGTTAAATTCTACACCTTTTTGCAACCGTATTCTACTATATTACTGTTTATATTTCCGAGGTGACCGTCTCACTAGTCTGTAACATCGAAAGAAGGGACAACAACTATGAAAGCCGATGCTGGCAATTGGGGGGAAAAAGTTACAATAATATCATTTTTTCACATACTAAAATATGCAAATATATGCTCTATAAAGGGTGTTCATAAAATTACATATATGCAAAGTTTTCTTGTAGTGCTAGGGAAAATCGATACTAGTATTTTAATAATAATGACCCTTGGGACGGAAATGAGTTAAGGCTGTAAACAAAAAAAGTGTTGCAAATTTTGGAACGCAAAATGTAGTTTATTATGTTAACTGCAAGAAAAAGCGGAGATATTACATATTGTTTTAGACCAAAACTCAAACACAAAATGTTGTTTAGTGTGTTCTTTGTAAGACAATGGAAACCTATTACATGCATTACAACAACTGTTGTAAATGTCGGCCATTGACCTGGTTACGCAGCTCTCCGCGTCTCACCATAGACTAATGAACTCCAAGTGTTTGTGTTAAACAATTTTTCTCTAAAACAACATGTAATATCTTTGCTTTTTCTTACAATTGACATAGTAAACTAAACTGTGTGTCCAACAATGTATACAGAGTGTTAATGAATAACATCGAAATATTTTACCTGTGTATAGAGGGGACATAGACACACAACTTTTATTAGGAGATTTTTGCTCTATGACGTAAAATGTGTATGCTACAGGGCATTAAAGTAATTTCAATTTTGTGCTCCAAAGTAAATAATTACGCTAAATAGGGTTACAATTTTCATTAAATTGACTTAATGCCTTCTTAGTAATCGATAAAAACCTGATTCTTAATCAGCAATATCATAATTTAGTGTTTCCATAATTTGCAAATTTTACAGACTACTCACATGACTGGCCACCACTGCATTAGTCTTCTTTTATTCATAACTCCAGTGTTAAGAACGAAGTTCCTTTGTTTTGCATTTTTCCTAATGTTAGAAGCCAGTGGAGACAATGCCCTGGGAGTTCTTATGCTGTAATAGGAAAAATTGAATCTATACGGCAAAAATCTCCTAATAAAAGTTGCTTGTTTATGTTCCCTCTATACGCAGGTAAAATTTTTCTGTGTTATTCATTAGCACCCTGTATAAAACTGTCGTATGGATGTTCCTTATCACCACACGAAAATTCTGCACTTATTTAATGAATACCCTAGTTGCAGATATGCTCAAATAAAATCTTACACAATGATATACTTTAAATCAGAGAGTTAATGTTCTATATGCATATTCTGATATTTTAGCGGGAAAACATGAAAACTTGCCAAATCTGTAATCTAGTCATAAAGATCATGTGATTTCGGAACCATGTCTGATTTCGGAATGAAATGGAATTTGTCCCGCAGGAGGGAATGTGGCATAATTAACATTCTCACTTCTCACACAAACAATGAAACGTTTCTCTTGTGGAACGAGAGGTGTTATAATATTATTACGTATTCTCTGCAGACAAGCTTTTTCGAGATCACTGCAAGCTATGGACAATATTTACAGCAAACATGGATTTATTTGAACAAATGAGTCATCATGCAGATATTTTTGAATCCCCTATCAATCCAGAGGGATGCATTCGTCAGCCATACATTATAATGTAGGCTAGCGTAATATTGCAGTGTAATTCACCGTATAATATTTCTGTTGTCGACATACATCTTTCTACAAATCCCACTGCAATGAATAGGGTATCAGCGGTTAGGATTTATTGACTGACTTCATACTTAGCATACCCAGTTTATGTAAAAACACATTTATGTAGTCCGCTTAAAATAAAAATATATGAAGTTTGAACTCACCACAAAGAATTAATACAGTAAACGAATGTAAAGGAATTCACACAGTAAACAAATGTAAAGGAGAGAAACATTAAGTTAACATTTCAATATTTACTTCCAAGATTTTTTATTTTCTATATTCTAAATACCAGCGAGTGTTACGTAATAGTACAGGGAATCCATTTTATGCGGAAACTTTTTAACAGCGTTGCCCCTGCTCACACTTTCCCCGCTGTTGTGCTTCCATCGGCGGGGACCGTGTTCCGTTACTACCGGCAAATCAAGACTTTAACATAACATAGGCCTACATGTAGAGGCTTATTACTCACCATTTATTTGAGATACTGTTGAAAATGACCCCCGTCTGCAGTAAGACATGCCTCACATCGTTTAAACAAATTATTTGCCACTTTCTGTAATTCCGTTTCGGCAATACACTGCACTGCGGCAATGCGGCAGTGATGCGAGGTTTCCTCATAAAATGGACTCACTGTATATTAAGTACCGAGCCTACAATGACATTCATTAAGCCGTGAGTATATTTATGAAACGTGCATAGCGAGTTGCATATGACTCTTTTTTATTCGACTATAATTAAATATCTAATGCCCGGTTTCTATAAACTCGTGAAATACGTATGGGTAAATTATCCATGGGTAAATTAGTTCCAGAATCACCCACAATGACATAATGAGCAAGGCCTTGGAGTTGTATAGTTAATTTAATTCAGAAGGCTTTGGTTCTCATTGTTTAAATTATTATTGATCTTACGAGTGGTTAAATTTTATCCAGCCATCCATGAAAGGATAAAGTAACCCGACGATTTACCCTTGGAAAGATTATCCCGAGTTTGTAGGAACATTTTTTCTGTTATTTTCATTTTTACCCACAGGACACTTATCTAGAAACTCGCCACAAGTGTATGTGCTTGTTACCTTTAAATTATTTGAGTTTGTAGAAGTTATCCTTGTGTAAATTCTGTCTATTGGATAATTTACCCTAAGTATTTCGCGAGTTTATAGAAACCGGGCATAAGTTAAGTGGTTTTTATAACACATTGTTATTGATAAAAGAAGCGACTATATCTCAGCGGCCGGGTGTTAGAAAGTTCTCGTCTTTTGTGACAAATGGCATGCACAAAGGCATGCAGAAAGCAGGGCTTCACTTAGGCGCTTTAACATCAAAGCAACGCACATTAAAAAACACGAAATGAACTCAATTTATGACAATATTAAAATGAACATGAAGAGAATGGATTTTATTTTATATACAGATTATTTATTAGACAGCTTGTATTGCTGCTTTCAAGGATTGAAGATTTCTATGTGTTCGATATTAATCGATAGGTGGAACAACACAATTGTGATGTAATGAAATTCGTTATTTTAACATGCCAATAAGATACTGTTACAAGTAGTAAGCGTAATACAATAAGGTCGAACAAGAAAATAATAAGCGTGGTGATGAAGCTGTTACCCTGTATAACATATTGACCGAGCTGAATTTCGCAACGTTTGGATACTGTAGTGTGTACGTACAGGGGTGGCAAGTGAAAGTCAAACACGAGGGGGTGTGATTGTGTCGACGCCATGATGACCCGTCCTGCCTTCTGATCCTGGTTAATATATTACCCCCTGACACAAGACATCTGTTTAATCAGAACATCCCCAGTGCATGTCCCTGTGTCAATCTTTACGTAAATTTCACATCCTCCGAATCAATAACACACTATGCAGTTTGTGTTTTCTCTACAATATAACACCTTATTATCGATATTTGAAAACCAAGGATTTTTCTTCTCTTCCAACCTGACTTATCAGGTAGAGAGTAACAGCAGACAGTAAAAAGCGACGGAGTGTCTTTAGCATCAAAGTAGTTCCCCAAGAAACCTATTTTAATATTCCGTAAAATAATAAAATCAGGATAGATATATAGGCATTCATGAACCACAGATTATTGTCTCTGTTGGACATTACATGAGAATATTATAGGAGAAAAATTCCTCCGACACTGGGACTTGAACCCAGGACCTTTGGCTATTCGCGCCAATGCTCTACCAACGGAGCTAAGCCGGAGCTCAATTCACAGCGCCAGATGGAACCTCCCTCCTATGACTGATTGCCCTAATGGTCTACCTCACAGACAGACAAGTTATGTCATATGCAGTACATCTTTACCTTAATTCAAACTCGTATACACTGATATAAGAAATTCTTAAAATATATCAACATTTCACAAAATACACTGGCGAAGAACTCCACTTAATGTACATAGGCCTAATTATTTCACAGTAATATACCTTCTGTATATGACAGTATTCAGCTTGATCAACGAAATAAACATCTGACTTGTTAGATAATCAAATGCGAAGGAATATGTCATGGCTAACTGTATTTCAAATTCCAAAGCCGTACATGAACAGTGTAAAACAATGTGTTGTGAGGATAACCGATTTGCATTTGTTAAATTCTTTCTAAGAAATTACCATAAAATAGGCACTAAATTGGGCATTACTCCGATACCGATTAACCGATTTGGTCCAATATCAATACGCTTCTTCCCATGGACGTTATAAATGCGTATACCAAGTTTCATGAAAATCCGGTAAAGCGCATTTGAATTATCGCGCGTGCAGACACACGGACAGACAAGACAGACAGACTTTTCCCCGTCCCCCTCACAATCTTATAAAGTACCATACTGGCACTTAATAAACTCATAATCTCTCATGGTATTACCAATGATAGGCTATAACTGTTCGTTCAATTAGTGGCCATATCCCTTTACTAGCTACTAGTTGAAACTAATTAATTTCAATCTATCCACCCGGAAATAGAAGAGATAAGAAAGATGGCAATAACTACTTTTCACACCGATATTTTTCGAAAAGATACATTTTCTTTCAATACACTAATAACATTTCGATCTCCATTAGGCCTATTACAATGAATACAAAATTCGAAATGGGACTGCCTAGCTTCAAGTCACTCGACTCCACACTCCCTTTGTGGTGCTCTAAAGCAACACTTGATAACAATGAATATTTACATTCGAAATTGAAAATTACAAGAACAATAGGAAACACGTAATATCGTTACCATGGAGTCCATTTATAAGCTCCGCAATAGATGTAACTTGCATGCATTTGCAAATATAATAGCTGCTAGTTCCCACTGTACATTCCATCAAACACTACTTCAGTTGTGCTACATAAAGGGAAAAGCGATGGAAGTGGAAAGGGGGAGAGAATAGAGTGATTTATTGTAGGAAAAGAGATCTCACCCCAATTGTAACTTAGGGGTCACGGCAAAGGAAGTCTGCATAGAATGCAATATGTGCCTGACAACAGAAGCAGACTGATTTTCATTTCATGCCAGTTCTCTGAGAACCATGCAGTCAATTCGATATGCAATTAATTACGTTACGTAAATATTAAAATTACAGTGTATAATAATAAGAGAACGTTTTTGCATGTTTTTCTGTCTGTCTGTCTGTGTCCAGCGAAAACTACTGCATGCAGAGATCTGAAATTTTAAACGTAGGTGGAATTGAATTGAATAAGTGCCCTTTAGGCGGGAGGCGGGGTGGGAACGCCCCTAAGCACCGAAGCCGCAGGCTTATTGTACCTACCTCCGGGATGGAATGAGTTGCGTGCCCATAGACCGCCCAGGACTGCAGATCCCCCCGCAGGCCCCCACGGAGCTCCCCTACATCCAGCAAGCCTTCTTACCATGCCACGTATGCACCACCCCCTTCGGTCCCTCCAACCGGAGCCCCGACAGGTCCGCGACACACGCCACCCCCTTCGGTCCCTCCAACCGGAGCCCCGACAGGTCCGCGACACACCACCAACAACCTCTTGACCACAAGCAGCGGGGAGGACGGGAGAGGCCCCCAAAGGGCGCTGACTGCCAAAGCAGGCCCGATACCGGAAGTGGAAACGGGATGATGATGAAAAGGGGGAAAGGTGAGATGAAGTGGAGAGTGTTGGTGGAATGAGAGGGGGAAACGGGAGAACCCGGCTTCGTCCACCACGAATGACACACCCGCCGGCCCCGAGATTTGAACTCAGGACCGCTAGCATGCCAGGCTCACGCGCTACAGCATGAGCCACCGCGCCGGCTAAACGTAGGTGGACTGAAGGGTGTACTTAAACCACGTGGAAGACCTAGACGTAGGTGGGAGGACAATATTAGGATAGATTTAAGGGAAGTGGGATTTGCGAGGGATGATTGGATAGAGTTAGCACATAATAGGTTTGAATGGCGGGCTCAGGTAAGCGCGGCAATAAACCTTCGGGTTCATTAAAATATATATAATATTCCTTTTAGCTTGCTGAGGAATTGTCTATTGTCATTGAGTAAGTAATAATCTAATTATAATAATATTAATAATAATTAATATTACTATTATTTTTTATCACTTGAGTCAAGCCACTATTCTCAGTTTTTGCCTTTCTCGCCTGGTACTTTTTGATCTTACTAATTCCTCTACTTCTTAGCTTTAAAATCAGGTTGATATAGCACTAAAACACAAAAGAATATAACTTTGGAATTACCCCCCCGAGCATGAGCTCCTGCTCTTAGGGGTTTAAGGACCACCCCATGTATCATTACTTATCTTTTCATTGATTAATATTGACTCAGATGATATTCTTTATAGTTAATAATGAGTTTCTTTTCATGTGTATTCTTTGTATTTTTATTTAATTGTTTTTATGTAGTGTATGATACGTGGGGTATAACAAATAAATAAAATAAATACATATGTAACTTACGTAAAATGTGATGATTTTTATCCAAGTATTAGATTTAGCCAGGTATTCTACAGAAATTTATTTTTAATTATTTAAACTAAGAGCCCACTGTTAGTTTTACTTGATAATCGTTTATATAGCCATAAGTAATCTCTCGAAGGATTAAGTAAATTGTAGCCTATTAGACTATCAGAATTCATGGTTGACCTCAAAGCAAGCATTTTTAAAATTCAATGTGGATTTTTTCTGTGAAATTATTTTGTTTGGCCATATACTAACAATATTTATATAATTATAGACAGTATATTTATGTTCACATAAATGCCATGAACTTTAATCGGATCGAACCAGTAAAGTTGGGAACAGGATGCAAGTGCCTTACCAACAATTCGATATGAAGGACGGAATTAAAAGTAGTTCCTGCTATTCCTAATTCATATCATATCACACTGAAATTCCTCCTTACTTGGCCTATCGCTTTCACTACCCATCAGATTATCACGATCTCTGAACAAGATCCCACCAGAACACTACCTTATCTATTCCCCCCTCACAATACTGTATTTTATTCTTCATCCTTCACTGTCGGGACAGCTCGTCTGTGAAATTCCTTACGTGAGGATATAAAAGACTGCCGAACACTCAGATCGTTGAAGATTAAATTAGTTGACCACTTGACTACCAGCCATTAACTTTTATATTATTTACTACTTTCATCTTAAAAATTGTTGATTTCGTATTTTTTTCATTTATTTTTATTTTACTTTTCTTCTTTTTCTACCTATTATTATTATTTTCTCTCCAATTTGTTCTACTCACAATGTTGAATTTTCATGATTATAGTTTAATATCTTTTAATTATAGTTTTCACTAACAGAATTTAGGAGGCCATGGTGGTGTTCAGAATCCTAATATTTAGGTGCACCAGAATTTTGCATTTTTGTAGTATTCAGCAGTTCTGCTAAGAGATCTGTATTTCAGATTTATAGTATATATCAGTAGGATCCTGTGGTAATGTTAGGAACAATTTATGTAAGTGCTTTAATGTATTTATTTCAATATAAAATATTGGTTTCAGCAAATGACATTGTTTACCTTAGCAACCGATATAATATAATACATTATGTCAATGAATAGTGGAATTCCATCCACTTCTTCAAGTGAATCGTCTAATCTAGTAAAATGCAAAGTGTGTAACAAACAGTTTACAAAACGTGGTATTAATCTGCATTTAGCGAGAAGCCACAAACAACCTTCACAAGAGTCAGATAATGATGACACTCAGACAAGTTCTGACAATTTTCAAAGTGCAGTACAAAACTCTGACTCTGATTTAGCTAAGTGTCCCCACTGCGGTGGTGTTTATACCAGTGCACATGGTGTAAGAATCCATATCAGCAAAGCTCATCCTGACAAACATCGTCAAATATTGTTGTCACGCCATGGAAAACAGAACAGGTCTAAAGAATATGATGAAATTTCTCCTGATACACATTCCGCTCATCACCCAAAGGACACTAATAACTGTTTTACAGATTTTAATAACAATATGACCGAATGGTTAGGAAAGTTTCTTACTGAGGTCAGTGATGAAACATTTGAACAGAACGTGGGAGACTGGATTAAGTTTTTGAGTACAGCACTCGATCAGCTACCAGGGCCTAAGCATCCAGCCCGGAAATATTACCAATACAGAAAAAGTCAGAACAACACGGATAATCAAAGAAAATATACCCAAACATCAAATCCAGAGCGAGCAACAAAACGAGATAGACAAAAAAGAAAGGAAAAATATAAATATCAACTAACACAGTACCATTTTTACAATCAGCGGCGAAAAGCTATAAGATCTGTATTAAAATCTAATGCAGAAATGTGTACTATTCCATCAGAGGAACTATTCAAATATTTTTCGGAGACTCATGGAAAGCCTAACCACATGGTTCGGACAGAATATACTGCCAGTCTGACACCACAAGAAAGAACTGATGCTGAGAAGATCTTCTCAGAAGTTGTTGATGCTAGTGAAATAGAAGAAGCTGTTAATAAAATAGCAATCGATACAGCACCTGGGCCAGATCATGTAATTGTTAGAGTGATTAAAAACAAAATTGCATTTGAATTAATAGCTTTCATAGCAACACGCATGCTAAGAACTGGATTTGTCCCCATACAGCTCAAACAAGCCAGAACAATTTTAATTCATAAAGGTAGCAATACCATGGACATAACGAATTGGAGACCTATTACGATTTGTTCTGTGATACGAAGGATAATTGAACGTGTTCTTGACAAGCGTCTCCGTGAATATGTCTGTTTTAATCCAAATCAACGAGGTTTCACCAACTCTTCAGGTACTCATGTCAACACTGCTTTGCTTGACTCCCTGTTGCTTGAAGCCAAAACTAAGAAAACCAATCTGAGTGTTATCTTCCTTGATATAAGGAAAGCATTTGATAATGTAGGTCATGAGCATCTTGAAAATACTTTAAAATCGCTGCCTATTCCTACGAAACTTACAGATCTAATAATTAACTTTCAAACGGGTAACATAACTCAGATTCAGTCAAAAGGAACTAAAACCAAGCCTATAACCATTTCCAGAGGTGTATTACAAGGTTCACCTTTATCACCAACATTGTTCAATTTGTCAGTAGATCATATTTTCAACGAACTTAGTGAAAACAGCCTAGCTTTGAAATACGGTTTTAAATTAAGTCCATCTCAGGAGAGATTAACCGTATTGGGATTTGCTGACGACATAGCAATAATAGGAAAAGATAAAATTTCAGCTGCAATCCTTGTACGCCATGCCATTCAGCAATTTAATGAAATTGGCTTAGAAATTAATATTAACAAATGCAAGGGAATATGTATCGAAAAGGGTGAATTATCTGAAAATGATTTTCAAATTTCGCCAGGAAAGGCATTGCCTTGCTTGAAAAAAGGAGACTGCATTCGCTATTTAGGTGTTAACTTCTGTGACGAAATAAATTTTGACCCTCTTACAACCCTGAGTAAGCTGAAACTGAACTTGGAACTCCTTATTTCATCACCACTCTTGCAGGCAGATCAGAAATTCACCATAATAAACACCTCGATATGTCCTAGTTTGGTATATCCATTTCAGACAGTCCAGCCTAAAAAAATCCCTCATAATTTCATCACAGATGCAGATATCATGGTGCGAGGGGCATTGAAGGAATTATTACAAGTGCCAAATGATATTCCCAATGATATGGTGTATGCTGATACTAAATTCAAGGGCTTAGGACTATTCTGTTCAACATGGGAAGTGCACCTACAGCATATTAATGCATGTAAAATATTACAGAAATCTAATGTTCCATTCCTGAATATTACAAGGCATTTCTTCCAAGAAATTTCATCAAGCCTAGAAGCCTTAAAAATCACCGAATCTCCTTCCATCGTTGATAAGCATGGTCATGTTGATACCCGGAAAGTACGGCAACAGTTAAGAGAGAGAGCTTTTGAGAACTGGAGCAAGAAAGACCATAAAGGGAAAGGAGTGCTCCTATATAAACAGTACACACCAGCTAATAAGTGGATTAGGGAGCATAAAGGACTAACGTGCAATGAATGGCGAGAAGCAATCAAGATGACAGCGAATATATCAGCAGTCCGTAGTGTACCAGGCAGGTCCCAGGACGGTAACCTCTGTAGGCGTTGCCACAGGGAGTTCGAAACCCTTGCTCATGTCCTAGGGGCCTGTCCACATGGTGAACTCCTACGCAATTTGCGTCATCACACAATTAGATCATTAATTGCTAATGCCTTAAGGGACAAGGGTTTTTCTGTTTTTGAAGAAGTGCATGGTCTTTCCAGTGAGGGTAGTACTCGCAGAGTGGACATTATAGCCTTCACTCCTCAGTCATCTGAAGGGCATATAATCGATCCAACCGTAAGATTTGAGTCCCATGAGGATCAGCCGGAGGAGGTGAATGAGGAGAAGAGACGAATTTATGAACCCACCATTAAGTATTACAAGGATAAATACCATCTAACATCCATAACAGTGACAGGACTAATGATTGGAGCACGTGGCACCATCCCAAAACTGCTGTTTGACTTCTCTAAAAAGTTCGGCCTGCACAAAGCCATCCTTACAGAAATATCACTGGTGGCATTGAAAGGGTCTATTGCCATATTTCGCAATCATACCTGTGGACCATGACTTCCAATTTTTAATAGTTATATATACTAATTGTTAAAGCTTCATTATTAATTTAATCTGTTTTCTTTTACTGTTTTAATTTATTTTTGTTGTTGGTACTCTTTGTCAATGGCAACCTGCAGGTGTTGCAGGAAGAAATAAAATAAATAAATACCGTATTTTACGGACCATAAGACGCACCTAAATTTTAGGATGGAAATTTAAAGGAAAATAAATTTAATGAAATTCTAAACGAAATATTTTAAAGGAAATAATATACTTCATTACATAAGAAAATTATAACCTTGTAAAATGGAATCTGTGTAAACCACTTCTAACTTAAAACCTGCAATGTACGAAAATCTCTTCTGTACAGGTGGCATCGCGTAAATTTTAACAACTGAAATGATTTCTCATGAAAGACTGAAGACCCTTTTACACCCTCTAACCCTCAATTCAGCATACGGTAAGTGTAACGGGACAAGGCTATTTAGAGGTCATTGCATTAATTTAAACCACCCGGTGGAGACAACTCTGTTTGTATAAAAGAACTCAATATTCCGTTCTTTTCGCATTGTATACCTGGCTTCCAGCTACCCTGATTTTACGATTGTGACAAGTGCAGTGATGTACAGTCTGTGCTAAAATTTGTAACTGTATTATTGTTTACAATACCTTGTGTATAACAATGGTATTCCAGCAATATTTACCATTTTTTAGTGTACTTCGGACCATTAGACGCACTCAACTTTTAAGGCTCTGTTTTCAAGGTAAAAAGTGCGTCTTATTGTTCGTAAAATAAGGTAATCTCTTTTTTGTTAATATTCAAAATTAGATTATTTAGTACGGTTTGAATGTATCAACCTCTGGTTAGTGGAAGAGAAGGCCTTAACTACACTAGAGGGAAATATAAATAAATAAATAAATAAAACAAATCTTATCCATTTTTCAATAAATGGAATTTGTATACAGTTATGTCTTACATTTTCAACATTTATATGGGTCACAGAATGAGCATTCACATAAAATTTCCATACAGCAAAACAATGCCATGTTTGATATGTTTATGCGACTGAAAATTGTCATGATTGCAATTCATAGCGATGACGTTACATTTTAAAAGTGTCCGCAAATATAATCAAGCTGTCATACAACTCCTGTTTATTTTGTTGCCGAATTTCTGTGATACAAATTTTCATAATATCGTTAAATTACACAGTGAGTGAGTACTAGCCTATAGTGGTTGAGAACAATGAATAGAAATTCAATGGAATATTCCCATAGCATCTCTCTTCATGTACAAATGAGTATGGCCTAAATGCTAATTAGACCACATTCTGCAGAAAGGAACTAACCCGCAAATTTAAAAAGCCGGATTAGATGCTACATTATTGCTACTAAACTATATATCTATGTTGTGAAAACTAACCAGTCCTCTTCTTCCATTTTTATGCCATCTATGAAGCAAACAAAAACACACTGAAAAGATCCAGGTGGCTTTCTGTTTAACTTTAAAACGCTTTTTTTCTCAGTTTAAAAATCATGTTGATTGGTTCCTTTCTGCAGAATGGGTTCAATTAGGGAAGATATCGATTCAGAACAGTTAGTGTTATGCCTATAAGTCGGTCCTTGAATTTATTCCCCAAAAATCGCTCTTCATCGTCATGATTTTTGTAAAGGATAAAACACTGATCTCTTCTCTGGTATTGGAGACAAACCACTGTCTACACTTGGAAAGCATAGATAGCTTCCCATTCTTTCGAAGTTGTGATTCAACGTTTTTAACACGTATGTGTGAACTGGGTGGCCTCAAGAGCAGATTTACGAAACTACGCCTAAAATAATTATCTTCAGCTTTGTAGAAGCATAAGAAAGAAAAGCATATCGGGCTGTGACTGATGATAAAGAAATTGGAAACGATGTGGAACGACCACAGAATAAAAAGGTATACCACGAAAAAATTTATCCCAACTAAGCATTTCTAATTTAAATATATAGCCTATATGAGAGCTGAATGAATAAGGACCAGTTCTACTAGAGGAGTAGGCCTACTTATAAATTTGGAAATCGTGACTTTCAATATTTCTCATAATAAGCGACAACATTATCTGAACATCAGGCTAGAAATTTATATTACAAAAGGATATCATCAATCACAAATAATTTTACTTAAAACAGTTTTCGCAAATTCTACTTTGACGGTTAGAAACTCGTGATGTAGTGCGGGTCATAAAACTACTTGAATTTATACCTACATAAAAATTAATTACTTTTGATGTTCATAAAACTTACGGTATTTAAATTAATCTAACGAAGTATGAGATTAATGATAATAGACATTTACGACTCTGTTATGCACTCATACTGCATGCAAGTGTTTGCTATAGCCACGCGACAAACCAAGGTCTCGAATCTATCATAATGCAGCATATTTCTGATAAGTTACCGCCGGCTGCTACTAGAACTAGTGTTAATTAATTCTCGGGGCAAATGCATGTGGTCTTAGATAAGTAACTACAAAGTAGATCAATACCGTAAGCTAGAAACGAATTTTATTGATTTTATCTAAGCATTTTAACTTATACAAGTTGATACGTTCGAATCCGAAAATTCCCTGTCCACTTGGGAAAATGTGAGGTCATAGGATTGCCTTGTAATAATAATAATAATAATAATAATAATAATAATCTTTATTATAGAAGACATAAATGTATAGACAGTATCAAGGTTACCTCTAATAGACCTACTAATGTATAAAATTAAAATTAGTAGTTGGCCTATTGCTTAAAAGTTATGTGTATTTAAAAGGCCTACGCGTATATCATCCAAACTGTAGGGGTATATTTGTGTTAAGATAGATTTGACAAGTTTTCTAAATAGAAATAAATTTAGCGTCTTGATATTAACAGTTAAACTATTATATAATTCTAAACCAAAAACCACATCAGCTTTACTAATTATAGATAAATGGTGAGACGTTGAACAGAGATTATTTTTATATCTTGTATCATAATAATTTATGATAGTCGCTATTTTTCTGAAATTCAGATGAGTTTAAATGAACAAGTTCCAGAAGATTCAAAGCATATACCGTTAACAAGTTGTATTTCATAAAATATCCGTACATGAAGTTCTATAGTGTACACCTGCTACGCATCTGACGATACGTTTCTGGACAATAAATACATAATTTAATATTGGGCTTATCACGAAATAGGATAAGTGTGAGGATTCCCATATGTATGGCTGTAAAATAGATAATGTGCTGACAGATACTATACCTTACGAATAGGGAAATGGATGAATACTATGAACTATCAACTACTCATGTTCTCAAGCTACTTGAATAAGTAGCTTGGTAGGGTAAAAGTGAAAGAATGGGCTGATCAAAAATGAGAAACAAACTATCCGATGGCAGTGCCTATATTCTGACGTCAATATCTAGTCTCGAATTATATGAAAAGAATGAAGAAATATATTAATGTAATATCTGCATGTATTCAGAAATACAAATAAAGATTCTCAGATTTATGTGGAAAAGAATTTATTGGTGTCATTCCGCCCCTGAACTTTTAATGGTTTGCGAGTTACTTTTGGAATTTTCCAACGGTCCATTTCTCCAGGCGTAATTTAGTTTATTATCTTTGTTATTTATCAAATTTCATTTTAACCTTTACAGAGTTGAAGATACATTTTAATATATGCATTCATTAACGAAAGTCACCAGTGGGTTAAAATTTTAAAATCAATTAGAAAAATTTTAATGGAGAAGAAGATTTTCGTGGATGACAAATTTATTTGGTGGATAAATATCTTCACATTTTAAGAAGAAACATTAATCTATTATGCTTACTTCCCGGCCTTTATGGAATTTTGCGGCGACGCATAAGTACGTCAATACGAGCGAAAGGTTAACATGACACATCCTTTCCATCTTCATATTACGCCTATGTGTTGCTTTACAAATGGATCCAAGGATCGTACAAGATTTTCCGTTAGTTTCAAATGACACTGGGGGAAATAATTTGACGTGGTACACTCACATAATTTTTTCTACCTTAAATATGGGTAATATAACTTTTTCACTCTACATTGTGATAAAGATCTCTGATTATACAAAAGATGATTGGCTTATAACTAGGGACCGGATTTTTAGGTTTTTAAAAACACTGTTTTAGGTTTTCCATCAGGTGAAATAGTTTTTTTTAGGTTTTTGTCCAAAATATCGTTTTTGGGTAGAATAATTGGTTTAATGAATTTGAATGTGTTACATAGGATTCAATACATAATACTTGTAAAGTTTAACTTAACAAAATTGACTTAAATTTGAGTAAACTAGCTTTAGGACAATATTATACAATTGAAGAAAGAAAGCATAAACAATCAAAAGAAGCAGTGAAAATAAGACTGTCTCACATTTCCTGGTTACAGTATATCACTAAATATCTTTCAAGATTCTCAACTGTGAAGTTCTTCCTGTTATCTTTTAGAATACATTTGAAGGCAGAAACTGTCCTTTCAACCTCACATGACGTCAACAATGGTTGTTCGTACGAATATTTTAAAAGGAATACGCCGGTACTCTTTTCCTCTCTTGATACTGTCCATCCTAGACGACAATGGGTTGAATGAAACGCTGGTGGTATTAATTTCTATCCGACAAAAATTGTCTCTCCGCAAAATATCAATTTCTCAACTGGCAAACAAAAAAGACAAAAAGTAGGCTAAATTATATATTTTAGGTTTTATATCCCATTTAGGTACACTTAGGTTTTTATACCCCATTTAGGTATTTTTAGGTGCCACAGAATTAATGTGGGTGAATCCTACGGACATGATTCGAAAAAGTGTATGAGCGCTTTTTGTTTTGGAAGTAAGGAAAAAAATAGGTAAAAACCTAAGAATCCGGTCCCTACTTATAACTACCAATCTGATATCTTTGTGATAAACGTGTTTCATATAAACATTTCCATTTAGTGCAATTGCTTCGTGTATAAAATTAAAAGAAAAGCCATTGAACAGTACTCAGAAAAATCGTGAAGAATTAAATTTTCTTGAAGCAAAGAGATGGTAAAATTAAGAAAACGTCGTCGCCAGTTCTAGAGTGATAAGGAAAAAGCGAATAAGTCGAAAAACCAAAGTTTTAGGAGAGACAAACAACAATTTATTTCCTCAGCATTGTTACAATATTTAGTTCAGCCACCCAGATATTTTTACATAGTATAAGATAGTATGTAAAAATCTCTGGGTGGGCTGAACTAGATATTGTAATAATGTTGTGGAAATAAATTGTTTTTCGTCTCTCCTGGAAATTTCGTTTTTTGACTTATTCGCTTATTCCCTATCACTCTAGAATTTTTGTGTCACAATCCCAGATGATAGTCTATGTTACCTAAATATAAAACTTCGTTTGCATACAATTTTTTCTTTCTTGAGCTATGATGTTCAGAAAACACACACAGACAGAAGGACAGACATCATACAGATATCTGTGGCTTGGTTCTAAAATGGCCAATGTCATAAAACTTGCAAATGACTTTGAAGCCATTATAGAAGTAACATTTTTTGCTTAGAACTTCCGACATTGGCCTCTAAGGTTTCTGTATTATGTCTATTAATAGCAACAGATATTGGCATTTTAGTATACGAAAGATAAAGACTAGCCGAGCTCAATAATGCATAGATCTCATTTTTGCAAGAAATTAACATTGTCACTTTTAGAACCAACCCGCAGATATGTATCTGAAAATTGTAATTTTAGATTCAGGAGACCTCAAAACAAATTTCTTGTCGGACACCATACTTCCTCTATTTCCATACTTCCACACTTCCATAGTAGCCTATCTATGGACTGGTAGACGAAGTAATAAATGTATTTAACATTGCGAAACCTTAAATTTTTCCAGCGCAAAATTTTGTGATGCTCTCATTTCAGTTGAACAGTTTAAAATATATATTAATGTCACCACCTTTGTCATTTGATTAATAGGGCTGCTAAAATAGCATGTTATATTGGCTGACATTTAAATGGCAATGGCCGAACATAAAGTTAGCCAGCTCATTGACTTAATCCACAAAGGAGGATAAACATAATATAAACTGCAATGTTATTTAGTATATATATATATGGGACACAGGTATAAATCGCAGATTGTGATTACATCATGAAAAAAAAAGAATAACATTACCTGCCATAGTTGAAACATGCGAGGCTAGTTTGGTGCAGTAATTTATAACTTTAGAAAGGTGAATTTCAGAATGAATGAGATAAATGACAACAGTGTTTGTGTAAAGAGGAGGGGAAAAAATGCTGCAATCCTCACATGAAACAAGTTAATCAATTATATAGTCAGTTTCTATGTAAGTATTTGTAGGTGTGATAAGAATAATAATTTTCATATCGATAATCTCTATATATATAAAAGGCTTTGTCCTGACTGACAGGAATCAACGTACAGCCTAAACTATAACAGGTAGAGACTTGGAATTTTGACAGCACCTTCGTTTCATAATGTAGGTGCTCACTAAGAAAGGATTTTGAAAAATTCTGATTCTAAATGCCAAAAATTAAATGTTTTTGAAAATACTTAATTCCTTTTTACATAGAATTATCAATTCCAAATCACAGAATATATTGTTGCCAAATGGTATCAGATGGGTTTGGAAAAAACAAATGAAATGCACTTTTGACAAATAAGAGAAGTTATCAAAATAATTCATGTTATAAATAAATATTACAGAATGAAATCCACTAAAATAATGGAATCACATAACTTTCTCTACCCTGGACATAGAGAAAACAAAACGAGGTATGGTAATGTGTATATTATTATATTATATCGCATGTTTTTGGAGAGAAAAGTATGAAAGTGATAATGCTTTCTGTTTAATTTCATCCCCAAAACGGTTTTATGGTAACATAAGAGTGGGAAATTTCCCGCCTCGATATTACAATTTTATGTTACAGGAATTTCTATTTCTTCTTATTTAAACCTCTACCAGGCTTGCTGTGCACTGTACAAGCGATGGGATGCAAAATTCTAGATCCTCTATGAGCCATAAAAAATTATATCAAGCGTTTTCTGAGGGAATAGTTTGAGTGTAATAAGTCGTTCTTCCTATTTCAAATTATAAATGCCTATATAAGGACCTAGAATTTAAAATTGAAAATCCTTCATAAGCTAATTTCCAATTACAAAATACAAAACCCGGGCGACGCCGGGTCTTTTAAGCTAGTCAATTATATAGCCAGTTTCTATGTAAGTCTATGTAGGTGTGATAAGAATAATAATTTTCCTATCGATAATATTTTATGTAATAGTAAGTATAAATAATGCTACGTTCACACTGAGGAATTTGTTGCAGACACAAGTATTACTTTAGATGCAGAACTTTTGTTCTTTTTCCTTTAAAAGTATAGATGATTCACCCAGAACAAGCTTGTAACCGAAAAACACTCAATTTGTGGAAGAAAATTATAACATATCAATGCTGGTTAAATCTTCCGAGGTGTAGGGTCATGGTCTTACGCTAAAAAGCAGGGATTTATATTTATCTGGGCAGTCAGTATTTTTAATCCTGAATTTTATGGTAATAATGGTTTATTAAAACAGTTTTCAGTTTAAATCTATGTCCGGTGGTATATATATATTTTTTAAATTCAAACATAATTAACTTTCTTTAGCGGAACGTCTTGTTTTATGAACTAGATTTATGGTAACCTTTCTACAAGTATTAGGCCTAACATATAACCAATATTTAATTATGACTAAATCTGTTTAAAAAAATACTAACAGTGTTACTTACATAGAAAATATCTGTATTGTCAACAAATAGTGAAGTTGTAGCAAGCAGTGAGGCAGCATATATATATATACTGTATATTTTTTTTTTAGGGATGGGTCTATACAAGATTTTCTCGATACTCGATACCGATACATGATTTTTTCCTCGATACTCGATACCTTCAACATTTCCAGTTTCAATAAATAGGTACATTAAAAATTAAAATTTGAGAGAACTGTGTAATACCAACTAAATTAATTAAGTCTGCATATTTAATGAGACAAAATTTAATATCACCAGTAGCCTAAATTATTTTTTAACTCTACATTAAAACTAAAATGAGTTTTTTAAACAGTCCACCTACAAGTTTTTGTTAAAAAATACTAGCATTCACACTTAATTGCAGAATTACAAATGTATCGAAAAAGTATCGAGCGAGTTTTCTGAAGTATCGTTCGATGCCGATACCATGCAAGTATTGAGAGTATCGAGATATCGAAAGTATCGAGGACACCATCCCTAATATATATATATATATATATATATATTTAATTTGTCACTAATTATTATTTTCTGAACGTTGAAATAAACAACTACCACTGAAGATTACTCTCCGACGTAGGCCAATGCTTAAATCTTAGGGATTCTGTAATAACGTACTATTTAATTAAGATCTTCACGATCTCCTTATTTACATTACTGAATTAGATTTGCCTGATTGTAATTGGATATACTGTTACGTGCTCCATAATAATGTTCATATGCACGAGTGCAAACACAGTGATATACGGGAACCACATACTGACAATATATTGATCTTCGTTACTAGAACCAGGCGCACTTCGTGGTTGAAATGATAATGAAGTGATGGGTAATTTTCAGGCTTAGGATTTTTGGGTGCGCACCTTTTTTCGTAAAGCACATTAGAGTTCCTGTGAAGGAAACCACAGTGTGAAACGAGGTAAGAGAATGACGCTCATTGGTTGATTTCGTATTTTGTTATAAAAAGAATTAGAAGCGTTTCTATTCCGTTCCATGCAACACAACTGAATGGAAAATATAGTAAAATTGTGTGCAATGGCAGTCGTCCATGTCACACGATTCAATTGGACAGTTTTTAGAAATTTGAACCGAAAATTGATGGTACGACAGCTTTGTCTTTCTCTATTTTGAACAAAATATTACGTGGTCTTTTTATATAGAACTAGCATGTGCCCGCGGCTTCGCCCACGATAATTATTTCAAAAATTAAACATTAAGAGCATAATAGTTAAATCATTATATTTATTAACACCTAAATCACGTGGACAACATGCCACGATTAGATAGCGTCGCCTTGGTAAAAGCGACCTCAGATTCGAGTTCCTTGGCCCAGAAAACCCCTGTAGCCTATAGTGAGTTTCGTCCAAATAAAACAATGTTTGACCGTATTTAGGGCTTACAACATTCAAGTGATCGCGAAAGTTTTATTTCCAAGGTATGAAAAAAATAGCCAAAGCCAACTGTAAACTGTATAACTGAAAACTGATGCTTCGAAAACGCAAAAAATGCACGTTTTTTGCCCTTTTTTGACTCATAACTAACGAACGAAAGCGAAAATTAAAATTCCGTCTTCGAGGTGCATTTTTCGACCCTTCAGTCCACCTATGTTTAAAATTTCAGATCTCTGCGTAGAGTAGATTTTGCTGGGCATCGCGGACAGACAAACAGACAGACAGAAGGAAAGACACACACTTCCTTTTATTAATATAGATACCAGTAAAACAGAACTGAAAATTAGTTCGAAGGAATAAGAAGAAATATGAATAACTTACATTTCTCTCGTGTATTTGGATCATTATGGAACTGTAGTACATCAACTGCATCAAAGACCTTCTTTGTTGATGATTAGTGAATCATTGGCTCTGCGGAATACTGCAGCATCCAGGATCACTCATTTTCATTTGTTCTGTGATTACGGTTTGAATATGATGAGGTTATAAACTTTATAATTATTATGACAACGGATATGACTTTTCTGTTTTGTTTTGAAATAATGGTACCATTATCTTCCAACTAAAGTTTTATTAGCGCGTTTTATTATAGGCCATTCAGTCATATGATTTTATATTACGACCGTAATTTGCAATATAGCTGCACAGGGTGCCTAGAAACATTACTATTTTTACAGGGTGAAATAGTATAACTGTGAAGATTTAAATGGTTAGTTCCTTTGGTACAAACAAATGCATTGTAATGTCATTTACCTGTGGTAGGCATTGTCCCTTCTGGGATGTTAGCGCCATGGAGTTTCTTAGTTGTATAAATATCCAAGTGAAGTACAGGCAAGAACTAAAAATTTGTTTCATAAGAAATAATTTTTATTTGCAATATTTTATGAATAGGCGTGATGTGAGTAACTTTGTGCTGTTAGAGAAAGTTTCACAATGTCCGAGTAGTTAAAAGAAGGGAAACTACCAAAGTTTTTTCCCTTAAGAAATAAACTAAGTTATGTAGGCTTAACATAAACCAATTTATTTGTTTCCTACTTTGATAGTTTGATCACAGTATAGTATAATAAAAGACATGGTAAGGAAAATCGTTTAAACCCTTACATAGTTGAATTTGCTTACAGATATAAGCAATCATCAAATGAAATCGTCTTTGAGTTCTTTGTTTGATATCCATAAGGAATATTTTAGTGAATTAGATGGTTTATATGAATAAAGCTGTAGCATGTGGATAAAAGTCCTCATATATTATCATAATATATTACTTAACGGTTTACTCTATTGATCTTATATGTCCACTTTTATACCTGAGGCAACGGCATCTACCAGAGTCTTTCACTGCTTCTTTTAGGGGCCAGCTGTTCACATACGATCTGCTGCTTAACACTAGATTTTTTGGGGGTGGGGAAATTTATGTCCAAAGTGAGGCAGCTTAGGATGGAACTGGCCGAGGGAGTGGGACCGTTGTAAGGGGAGTACTCCGATGGGGTAGACGGCAGTATATAGGATAATATGTAAAATATATTTGGTTGGTGTATGTGCTATTTTTGTGAGGAGTGTAACTTATGTGTGTGTGTGTGTGTGTGTGTGTGTGGAGTTTTGTTTTTATATTTACTAGTTTTTAACTGTTCGACTGTGTGTTTTTAGTTTTACTTTTAAGGTCCATTTACACTCAGCAGTGACGTGACCGTGGAGTGACAGGCAAGTGCATCTACCGGCGAGCCTGAAAACATTCTTCTATGCAATTGAGTGGTGTTGTTCACACTCGCCCGGCGCTTGGCCGTGACAGTGCAGTCAGTGTTCCCGCAGTCGCAATACAGTGAAACTCGGGTAGTTCAATTTACACTCAGCAGTGACGTGACTGTTGCGTGACAGGCAAGCCTGAAAATATTCTTCTAGAAAATCGAGTGGGGTTGTTCTGCCGCTGTGCAGAAGTACGAGCTTAAAATGCTCATGGAAGAAGAGCCAAATGCAGGACCATACGCAGTTTCTCATTACTCTGCTGCTACTCCAACATATTCTGGACAGCCTTCTCCTTCAGGAAGCTACAATGAGTGTGTTGTAGTGAATGAAAATCAAGATTTGCCGGTCAAATGCAACCGGCAACCTATTCAGTGCAACGGTATTTTGAGAATTTCGGTCAGGAATAAATACCTATCAAAATTAATTACAAATACTTTTTTACTCATATATGAGTTTTCGAAGTGAAACTTCTTTTTTTAACTATGAAAATGTTTTTCTTGCAATTTTATTAAAATAATAATTTATGTTACCCAGTATTTGTAAATTAACACTTTAAGTTTAAAACAAATTTTGTAATAGTTTAGTTTAAGTTTAAAAAAATTATTTAATAGAATAATTTGAAAATCTTTCTAAACGTAGTTTAAGTAGAAATATATGTTTTTTTTTTCAAAACAAAAGATCAAATTGTATACTGTGCGCCTTTGAAAATGTTTGTAAACTTTATTTTGAGTTGATTTCTTTTTTTAATTCAAAGTTTACAGTCTACTGTATATTCTAATCTACCATACATACCTCAAACAAACTGGAAGCCGTTCCCTCGGAGAAATTGCTTTTCTCCATTTTGTGTCCTGCTTTTTCAGGTTGACTTCCAGTTTGCTCAACAGAATGTTAAATGCATTTTCTGACATTCTGAAGTATTCTTGAAACTTTGCGCCATCGTCCATCAATTCTTTATAAAGAGTGGTAAATTCCCCTTCTGTTCTTCTCTTTTTCCAGGCCTCATGAACCCACTTCCGTTTTCTCACTTGTTCCTTCTCCTCTTCATCCCAAACAAGAGTAATCATTCATGAATCAGCTTCTGAGAATTTCGCCATTTTCCGTGGCATTTGTTACTATAGTAAACACTGACTGATGTCGTTCATGCCACGTTATAGTGCGAATAGAAATCACTGCGGGATCACGGGCGGTGAGAATACGTGCCGTCACGTCACGTTCACCCCACTGCTGTGTGTAAATGGACCTTTAGGGTACATTTTTGCTTGTGCACAGTTAAAGCATGGACAGCCTAATGTATCATGCAACGAATAATGTACAAAGATAGTTTTTCTTGTTAACAATAAAAGCACTTCTTTCATTCACCTTAATACATTTTTTTCAGGTGACGTGTTCATACGCCAATAGCAGTGTAAAGGTTAGATCATGTACGAACCCAATGCCTTTACTCTTAAATCAAAGAGAGAAAAGCTCTCTCAGCTCTGGAACTTGAGAGTGTATTTGTTAGCGTATGATAACAGAATTCCACCGGAATGTTAATTCACGATGAAGTAAATTGCTAACTTTTTTCGTTAACATCCTCCTTGTTGTTGGTTTGTTGTAAGCTCAAAACGACGTTACGCATTATCTTGTTTTCTTGTATGCCTTTCTTCTTAGTTCCCAAGCCCTTCCCTCACTTCACCCTTTCCCTTTATCTCACAGCCCTTATTTTTAATTATGTTTCCTCTTCATATTCAGAAAAAAATTTAACAGCGTCTAAAGCGTACGTCTTAATTTGTTGCCTTATTGAATAAACAGACGTTTTCATTTAATTTCAATTCAAAGACGCGTGCCATGATTTTGTGGTGAAAACTACTTAACATTAAATTTAATTTGTCATCAGTAATCTACTTATCGGGGAATAAAGTTAAATTAAGGGGATTTATATTTAAGTAAAAGTCCACGCGCTTTTGACAGTACCGAAGGTCTTGTTCTTGTCTAACTTCCATGAACAGTCGAGTACACAGAACAGACAGGTTAGAAATAGTGATATATTTTAGCTAGTGATATCCATCGGTTAGTGGCAGTTAGATTAGGAACAGTGATATACTTCATAGGTAGTTAGATTATCAACAGTTGCGACATAGGTATTGGTAAGTTGTTCGCACGGTACAACAAACATTGTCAATTCCGATAGCGAATTTGTTAAAAATTGCTGAACACTTGCTGTATATGTTGCAGTAAATATTTCAATGAAATTGTGTTTTGTTTCTGTAAACGGTCCCAGGGAAACTTACTTTCTGGACGTGCCTCGTATATAAACCCCCGTTTTTATTATAGCACTAAGCCAGTAAGTTAATTTGTTTTTATCTTGTTTGAAGCCAGTTTATTTTTCAGCTTCTTTTTAAATTACAGCTCTCCAAAGAGATACTATTCTAAGCTCGTTTACGTCTTTCCCTTTCTCTGAAGTTCCTGCATTTTCCGTTTCATTTCTAGAGATTACATGATAAGAATTAAGAGCAGGCATTCTCTAAAAGTTGAGTAAGATATACGTGTTGCGGAAATTAATTTTGTAGCCTATCATACATGAAATGGGACTAAGTACAGGGATTTTCGTAAGTTTCCATGCAGAATACCAGCAGAAATTATCAGGATAAGAAGATAATTTCATACTTGTCATATCATTTCAATAATTTAGTGTGTATGCTTTTAAGATCTCTCCCCCATCTCTCTCTCTCTCTCTCTCTCTCTCTCTCTCTCGGTGAATGTGTGTATGTGTATATATATATATGTGTGTGTGTGTGCGTGTGTGTGTGTGTGTGTGTGTGCAAGCACGTATGTGTGAGAAATTCATTATAACATTATTGTCAAACTATTGATAAATATCGCACATGGAACAATATTCAAACCTTGAAAGCAACAATTCAAAATACACAATAAACAACCTGTTTTAAACTAAAATAAATTCTATTCACGTTAATTTTAATATAGTACTAAATTGAGTTCATTTCGCGCGCTTTAATGTGCGTACTTAGAAATAAGATGTCAAGAGAATCCCTGCGGCCTGCATGCCTTGTCGCCTGCCATTTATTGCAAAAGACAAGAACTTTTAACAGCTGATCACTGAGTCGTTTGTTTTATCAATTATGAGTATTCTAAAACCCCAAAACTAGAAATTTAGTTATGGTAACGAAACGTTTTATACAACCTGCCTATAATGGTACATAAAACACTCGTATCAAATTTTGGAACGAGGGAAGATTGCCTTAACAGAACTAAATGTCCCAGACTCTTTCCTTTCATATTTATCTCGTGAATCTATGCAATTGTGACTTCTACTTTCTCAACCCGTGTCATACAAGCAGAGTAGGCCTATGTACCGTATTGTGTTCGACTTGAAATTCGGTGCGGAGTTTTCAACATGAAAAATGTTTTAAAGTCACCTGAATCTTAAAATATAGCGTTCTAAACCACGTCTATGTGTGTGTCTGCCCTTCTGTCTATCTGATTTCTACAGTCCCCATTTTCATCTCTCTTAGGCATAAATGTTTTCAAAAGCACCCTGTTTTTGAACTTTCTCAGATTTTGTCATACGATTTTTAGACTCCCTCAGGTTGTTAACTTAACGCCAAACCCGAAGCTGGATGACTACCTATTGTCGTCTGTCCTGCGACTACTTATTGAATATATTCGCAGCTACCCTCCAAATCTGGAGGTCGTATCCTCTATCCTCAATCTGAGGACGCTGTTGACAGAGACCCACCATATATATATATATACATACATATATACATATATATATACATACATATATACATATATATATACATACATATATATATACATACATATATACATATATATATATACATATTCCATATATATTCTAACTGTGCTGATCGAAGAAAACAACACAGAACAGAGAGTAGTCATAAAAGAAAGAAAAATAAATAATAGTTTTTAAATACAATGTTTAGCTATCTGAGCATCGACCTATAGCCAAGTAACTTACTAGTAATATGGTAAATTGCAATAAAAATAAAATCAATATAAAAAAAATTCGATGGATATGAACGGAACTGTCTAATGGATCCAGGAGAGTAATTTTCTTCAAAAATCCTAATTGAAATTTAGAAATCATTCTTTGAAGCAGGAGGAAAATACTAACTAAAACCTCCCGCAGGTGTAGAATTGAATTTAAAATAGCAACTTCGCTTAATAGAACTGAATCTATGGTACACAGCCTTTGCTCTCATTATGGGGGATTTTTATAATTTACATGTTTAATGTGAACTTTTGTTTCTTCTGCGTTATCCATTGAGCAGTTTAATTCAATGTGATTCAGTGGTTACATAAATATTTTACGTATTTCTCGTAGTAGATCCATGGAAACGACAGCTCTTTCCAGGTATAGGAAATAGGAAACTTGACAAGAGGAACACAAGTAATTAGTTGAAATGTAGCGTAGTAGTTATAATTTTACGTTTCTCATAAGTAATTAAGCATAATTGAATTCAGGTGAAGTACTCAATTCCTCATTTGGATGGTATCGTATATTTAATACCGCTCGCAGACAGGTCAGCAATCGAAAAGGTGTTATTGTTCCTGGAATTTGCTAAAATGGTTCACTGTTATCTGCTGAATTAAAGCCGTCTATAATTACAGGTGAATTAAGTGCCTCAATCCGTCAATTTTACTCAATATGTTCAGTTTCCGAGATCATATGTGAAATTCTCATACAATTTATAGAATAAAATTAAGGATGATAAATAATTCATAGCTTTCATTGAGTTTAAATTCAGTGAGTACCGCAATGCTCTCAAATTATCATAGGTAATATAAAGAGAGCCGGGTTCGATCCCCGGTATCTCCTCCGATTTTTCTGAGGTAGGGAGGTCTGGAACGGGGTGCACTCAGCCTCGTAATTCAAATTGAGGAGCTACTTGATAGGTATGTAGCGGCTCCGGTCACGAAAACCACCATTAACAGCCGTGGGTGTAGCATGCTGACCACATGCCCCCAATCCTCGGACTCATCCAGTATTCCAGCCTCGGCTTTCGCCTCGGCCGCTATAGTAGATTCGTCCGCTAAAGCGTTATTTTGCTTATGCCCGGTTTCTATAAACTCGTGAAATACCTATGGGTAAATTATCCATGGGCAAATTAGTTCCTAATCACCCACAATGATATAATGAGCAACGCCGTGGAGTTGCACAGTTAATTTAATTCAGAAGGCTTTGATTCTCATTGTTTACATTATTATTGATCCTAAGAGAGTTTAAATTTTATCCAGCCATCAATGAAAGGATAAATTAACCCGAAGATTTACCCTTGGAAAGATGTAGTCCGAGTTTGTAGGAACATTTTTTCTGTTATTTTCATATTTACCCAGAGGACATTTATCTAGAAACTCACCACAAGTGTATGTGATTGTCACCTTTAAATTATTTGAGTCTGTAAAAGTTATTCTTGTGTAAATTCTGTCCATTGGATAATTTACCCATAGGTATTTCGCGAGTTTATAGAAACCGGGCATTATTCTACTAGATACGTAAATAGCTATTTACGATTCACAATAACATAAAGGCGATAATTTGTCTCGGACTGAAGTTACTTCAAACCTCTATGTCTAGCACGTATCGGATTTGAGAGACGACCACAACTAATTCTCTGTCCATAATACGTATTTGTATATAACGAGTCCTGTTCACTTTTTGTCCTCAATTTTCTGTGAGAGTTATGAAATGAAGTGAAATACTGCTGCATGAATTGAAGTATTTCCACAATCTGTTTGCGCATGCTTCGGTAATTCCAATAAAAGAGATTTATAGCTCCTATTGTATTGCTCAATAAGTCAGTCAACGGCGAAGTTTCCCCTCGCCCTTCCCGCTTCTTCGATATGAAAACCAAGCCTGTTTTTGTTTTTATCGCCCCATACTGAATTAATTCCTGAGATAGGCCCACTTCAAGCTTTCTCCTATTCACACGGCTGACCTACTTTCTCTCCCAACTTTTCAACTAATCATACGATCAAACTTTGCAGCACGACCATAAATCTAGCTTAAGAAGCCTTTGGATGAAAATATACTAACGCCCACCTAATTTTATTTTTAATAGGAACGGCTTAACTCTATGTTTTACTAAATGAGAACCGATTTTCGTATTTAATTTGTTTGATTTCGTAAAATTTAGTTTTATTTATTGCAGGATTCGCAGCCGAAATTTTTAGCTCATAAGTTGGGCCCGGATTCTTAAGTTTTAAACTATTTTGTCCCTTGCTATCTACCTGTAATATTTTAACATAATTATCCGTATCATAATCATGGTAGTCTCATAGTCCAATCTTATGAAACCTAAAAACTAAAAACGTCAGAACTTCAGAAACTAAAAATGACTAAAACTGGTTTTGAAGTAAAACTTGATAAAATAATAATAATTATAATAATTATTCTAATTATTACTGTGCTAATAAAATAACGGGGTTATTTTCCCATTCTACTGGATTCGTTAATTTTTTCTTTACACACGAAAAACGGCGAAATTTCATGCTTTATTATTCTTCAGGAGTTTTAGAATCCATATATAGGCACATTTTGTTTCTAAGAATATTTTAAATATGGGTAAAATCGGTAAGAAGTTCACAAAAAACTAACCTAAAATGGCGCTCAGAAAGGAATCACAATAATACAGAATCAGCTGCTAGAGACAGCGCAGTGCATGCTGGGAGGAATCCGATGGGTCACGTGGTGCTGGAATCAACTGCCAACATGATAAGGGTCAGACAAATCTCCGGAAGATATTATATGCCACATTTTCGAAACCGACAAACAGTGTATCGTACATTATTCGAAAATGCAAGGGCGCTTCGCTTCGGCTGCCGCCTCCGCTCGCGCACTTAACTAATGTGGTTAGTGTTTTGCATTATTTAGCTTTATGTAGAGGTTGCAGGACCGTATGGAACAGACCAATGACATGCAAGGTCGTTGGCAGCCAATGGGAGTGTTGGTCTGCAAGCCAGAGCCCACATACCAACGCCGAACATCGCGTGTGGAAATCCAGTAGAGTGGGAAACTAAACTAACTGCCTACATTTTGCATCTTGCTCATTGTTGCCAGTAAGCCCAATTATTTCCTACGATAAAATGTAGCATTGCTTTGTGTAATTTTGTCATTTTGCATCCCATTGTCCCTGTAAAGGAAATCCTATGTGAACCGAAATCCCCCATTAATTTAGAAGCAAATGAAACGCATTTTTAGAAGCTTAAGCTTGCAGTTTGCATTTCCATTTGCACATTGTTTTTCTTGAAAATGTTGAGAATTATGATTATTTTCTCTCGCTTTTCTTATCAGGGTACCGACATTGAGATTCTTTATTCCTTTGACGCGAATGAAAATCTGTAATCTGGTACTTTTAATGAGTCGAATTTTCAGGTGAAAAGTTTACACGAGAAAATTAACAAAAAATATAAAGGACACATACTCTTTCGACCAGATAAGATCATGGAAAACCTTCCCGGATGAGTGATCAGCCCATTACTGAGGCCACCTCCCCGACAACATGAGCACATACGATAAGACATGGCACTCATACATACACGCATTCATATATGTATGGAGGGATGAAATAAAAATGATAACGCCAACCAGATGATATCTGAGGACACGAGGGACTGAAGTTTTCCAACATTTGTCCCACAGGTGATTTAAAACCCCTATATGTAAACGCATCCGCACTAATGTCAGTATTTAGGTTTAATTCATATTTAAATTTGTTTTCTTTCGAATTATATTTAATTATATTTCCCTTTCAGAGATTATTTTGAATGTGTTATTATTGCATTTTAACATTTCTTACAGTTAAATTTATGCTTAGAGAATCTGCTTCTGAGGATCTTGTTCTCTGTTGAATGATTTATTGTTCAGAAACGTATGTTTAAAGTTTGACCTGGACATTCTGGCAGAAATTATTTTAAGCTATATAGTATTTTTTACAATTCATGGTTTATATATATTTTTAAATGTTAGAGTGTATTTATGTAAACGTAAATAATTTTATTACCAATGGAGATTTTGATACTTACACCACTCGGAATAGAGTCGCCTTTAACATACCTTCTCATCGGTTAAATAAATTTAATGAATCATTATTTTATGGTGCTTCGTCTTAAACATTATTATCTACTGCCTGCTAGGATTAAACAGATAAATAATTTCAAGGGGTTTAGGAAACATATTAGGATTATTTTAAGTGATATCTGCCCATATAATAGTGATGACTTTTTCAAGCAGTGAGTATTATGCATGATGTATGATGTACGCGTATATATGATATTGTTTTATGTGTCGAATCTTACAGCCTAATGCTCTACAAGGTTATTTTCTAAATAAAAATAAAATAAATAGACCTAATATGTTTACTGACTGAAAATATGTTGAATATTTCGAGTGTCAAAAGATTCTCCATGACAAGTTTTCAATGGAAAATATTTCTTCTACTTGTACGCCTATTTAGTCGTACACTCTATTCATATATTCGTTGTGGTGAAAGGTATAACAATAGGCTAAATAATGAATTATGTTGACAACGAATGGCCTGTCAAGTTTGAAAAATTAGATTGTGAAAACCTTTGCAAGCATGCTGAATTTTCAAAACTTCTGAACTTTGCAGTCTCTACTTATGATATACAAATAGTCTCGTCTCTAGACAAGGAGACAAAGGAAAAGTTCCGAAAGAAACTATAACAACAGGTCTTAAAGGAGTGTGGAAAGTGAAAGGAAACATCTTGTGGCTGCGGAAAGAAACCGTTTAATAAAGCAAAAAAATAAATTTAGTAGCGAGCGGAAAAAAATAACAAATAAATCAAGAAAAGAGGTTGTAGCATAAAAAAGCAGGTCAAATAACTTGTTGGGAAGATTTCTTTGTGTGTTACAGAAAAACATGAAATGAATGTTCCATGTAGCTATGTAGAGCTTTCCGCAACCTTTTATGAGTCCTTTGGGATGGCTTTTATAAATCATATTTTAATGATACATTTATAAAGACATACAACTTTCCTCCAAATTTATAATCATTGCTACGAAAGTACTGTAAGGAATCTGATAATGAAGATCTTGAAATGGCCTAGTAGGATTTAATTTGCAATATGAATTTAAAAAAAAAACAGGCAAAATTCCCTTGATTGTGAATGAAAAATTTCAACAATGACGCCGTTTTTTGTGCGATATAACAATATTTTGTAAATTTAATCTTCTGTTTGTTTTGTTGCGTGTAATGAATGTTTAATAAATACTGAAAACACTGTCTTATCATTACCATAATTATTCGGATTATGGAAAAAATCCAGTGTTTGACATTAAGAACTAAGTTAGTTTACTTTTAAAGTAGGCCTACTCCCAATAGTAGGGATTAAATAAATTTAAAAAGTACATTAAGCAAGACCTACAGTGGGTTTCACATACGAGTAGGCCAATCATGCGGGTTTCTGCGTTGTGGCGGCCACAGCCACCGCCATCGTAATGTACAGGCCAGATGGTAGCTTTCGTGACGTCACGCATAGAGTCGGGACTAGGTCGCGTTGAATCCATTAACACACCGCGATTCTAATGGCAATTTCCACTTAATAACAACTTTGATCACATTTTAGAAAGAATAAATCTATGCCACTGGCATAATACAGTTTTAATAAAGTTTTCAGAAAAAGAAAACAAATAGCAATATTCTATCGTATGTAAAGATACTCGAAATTACGCACCGATACTGGAAATTAAGAACACTATTCCAGAAAATACAGACATCTGATAACTAGCCTATATAACCATCAAATAATATAATATATTTTACAGTAGACAATATTAACAATAGGCCTCAAATAGTTGAATATTAAATGCAACTTAAACGTCAGAGCAGTAGGCCTATCCATTTTCTTCATAAAGATATGCCTATTATGTTGGGAACTATTTGATTATCTTTTCAAAACATTCATTACATAATATGTCACAATCTGAATTACTGACTACATTAACAAACTAGGCCTACTTTACCAAGTAATATAGACAGAATATAGGCCTATAGGATACAATACACGGAGAAAATCATATACAGATTGTAGCATAAGAATTAAAGTACATGAAAAAAATATTAATTGAATAACCCATAAATGATAGGCCTATAGACTACAATTCATTTATACAAATACAGTAAAAAAGATTTACATGAAAATGAATACCACAGCAATTTAATGATAGCCTTATTAAGTTCAAAACTATTCCATGGGTTCGTCATTACTAAGGCCCAGATTTTTAGGTCCAAAACATCGCTTTAGATTATAATAATACGTTTAAATGAACTTTCAATGCGTTCCATAGGCCTAGAATACAACACATAATATCATAACATGTATAAAATTCAGCTGAAAAATTGAGTTAAAAATTCTGAAACTTGACTACAAAACCCTGAAAAAGTTAAACATAAGAGGCAAAATAGTTAATACTGTAGGCTATCTATTGAAAGCTAGCCTATTTCAGGAATCGAACTCAATTCTTCCAATTGGGCGAACAAAAAATGTTTATGGTTAACTGACAATAATGTGAAACAAATTGTTATAGACTGATCACCGGTAGGCCTATTCCAGTAATGTTATGTTCATCCCTCATTCTCTTGGCCTTTTCATGGCACACACTATGGGTTGAACAAAATTAATTTGAAGTTTTACTTTCAACACTTTTTTGTCTGTCTCTGCAAAATATTGATTTTTCAAGAAAAAATTCTAATAATTTTTGCCAAAACCCTATTAGGCCTAGGCCTTTAAGTAAATTAAGTTTTTACTTCCCATTTAGGCCTAAGAGTTTGTAGGTACTACAGAATTTGTGAGTGAATCCTATGTAGCCTACATGACACAAGAAAGTATGTGAGGATTTCTGATTTTATATAGAAAGGAAAAAATAGGTAGGCCTAAAAACCTAAGAATCCAGTCCCTAATTATCACATACCTCATAGTACCATCACAAACCATTTAAAATATGTAGGCCTATCTTTTGACTAGGTGCAGTCATGTGACCTTTTGACAGCAGAACTACAGCACAAACAGGAGACTGCAGTGACACGGAGACATACATTCAAAGATTACCTTGCCTATTAATTGTCACTATGAATATGATTTAAATTAGGCAATGTACTCACCATCTGAACGAGTGGCTCTAATTTCCCTCAGAATTTTCGCTTCGTGAAAGTGTTTGATATAGATCCACTGTTTTTAGTAACCAGTAAATTTTCCCTTGGAATGTTTTTAATCCACAATAATTGTCTTCCCTATTGATCAGCAGAAAAAGAGAACACAGGTGTATATTCAACACCGTAATAATTGGACCTGCATCCAGGTACAAAACTTTTTGGCATTTTTACTGTATTTCTGTTGAAAATTCACAAAACACAACTGCGGGGGTTATGCCACATTCAAAGCAAAACGTGGGTTGATTTGCTAGGTTAGGTTGTAACATTTATAGCATAACACTACACAGCCTATAACGCATGTAACATTTTGCAAATTTTTTATATCTGTGATGCTCACAGAATATACATTATATTTTAAGATTCAGTAATAGAAAGCGTATGATACATCGCAAGCAATAAAGAGTTCGTTGGTTAGGGTGCAACATTGGCTTAAGATCTGTAACACGCCGGCTCGTATTTGCTCATTTGAAAAGGGTAGTATTACACTATTAATCTTCGGCAATACTTTATAAGACCTACATTTCATGAAAAATGCAGAATTTATTGATTAAACAACGGGTAAAAACAAATACCGATGCTCTTATGCACTGTCAACATGCACGCACGCTGGCTTGTATCCGACTTCGTTGATCAGCTGATTGTTTTCCCGCGCGCTCTACAATCTGGCCTGTACATTACGATGGCGGTGCCACAGCTCTAACTCCCGAGCGGTCGGTGAAATATCTACGCAAATAAAGCCACTTACGATGTAACGATTCAGGTTCTCACAATTACAGTTAAAATTACAATGAAAATAACCACGTTCCTCATCACAAGAGGTGTTGAAAATTTCTTCCTCTTGCATCCACACAACACTGCCACCTTTTTAGGAAATTTTCTTTCACGCGCCTAAGTTTAACTTCCGAGATTGAGTTAATTTCTCTTGTGATATTGGGGGTTTGAACTAAACACTTTATTTTTCAAGTTTCCTCATAAATTATAGTCACATACTGTTAAAAGAACTTAAAGAGAATATCACAAGAGAAATTAACTCTATCTTGGAAGCTGAACTTATGTGCGTTAAAGAGAATTTCCTAAAAAGGCGCCTGTGTTGTGTGAATGCAAGAGGAAGACATTTCCAACACCTCTTGTGATGAGATACGTGGTTATTTTCATTTTAATTTTAACTGTAATCTTGAGAACCTGAATCACCACACCATTAGCGGCTTTATTTGCGTAGATATTTTACCCGATCGCTCGGGAGTTAGAGCTGTGGCCACCGCGACGCAGAAACCCGCATAATTGGCCAACTCTTACGTGAAACTCACTGTACAATTTAATATGCAATGCAAATCATGTCTGAAATCTATTTCACATAGGGCTGGAGGAACCTTTTAATAGAGGCAATGTGACAAAGAATACCGAAATGTAAAGAACTGGTAACGGACAAGCCTTCAAATATACCGAAAATCAAATCTTGAAAAATGGGAGGAAAATTCCCATAGTAAAAAACTGCCCGGTTTCTACAAACTCGTGAAATACCTGTGGGTAAATTATCCAATGGACAGAATTTACACAAGAATAACTTTTATAAACTTAAATAATATAAAAGTAACAATCACATACGCTTGTGGTGAGTTTCTAGATAAATGTCCTCTGGGTAAATATGAAAATTACAGAAAAAATGTTCCTACAAACTCGGGCTAAATCTTTCCAAGGGTAAACCGTCGTTAATTTATCCTTTCATGGATGGCTGGATAAAATGTAACCTCTCATAGGATCAATAATAATTTAAACAATGAGAATCAAAGCCTTCTGAATTAAATTAATTTTACAACTCCAAGGCCTTCCTCATTATATCATTGTGGGTGATTAAGAACTAATTTACCCATGGATAATTCATCCATAAATATTTCACGAGTTTACAGAAACCGGGCATAACGCTTATTTTTAAACTTTCATTCATATGAAGAATGCGCCATTCGAAAGGTTTTGATAGGTTCTAATTTGTTGTTCATTTAACAATGATTTACTTTTTGGTTAATTTTTAAAAATAGGCCCATGAATATATGCAATCATTTACATTATTTGAACCAATTCCTTGTATAATTGGAATACAGGTATGTCATAGTTTGTTCGCGACTATAACATCCTTTTTCTATCATTCCTATATTTACTTTCAATCCCCATTAGCTATTCTTTCTGCCACTGGATTCTTTCCTCTGTTTCTTCAGTTGCTAATACTACCTATTTTTCTTTTGCCTAAACTGATGTCCACGAAGCTGGGAAGAAAATCCTCACGACTTGCTTGACCCTCGGTCAAGATCTATTCTTGATTTATCTTTCCCTTCTCTTCCAGATTCTCCATTACTGGATTTCTCCACTCCCTGCAGAGAAAGCCTCTAGAGTTCGTTTCCTATCCTGAACTCCAACTTCAGTTTTTCTCTCGTGTGCGCTTCAAGTCAGGGATATAAGTTTCCTAGCTTCAGTGTAACAGAGGTCAGAATGTGTAATCTGCTTCAGACTCCACTATTTTCCTGCTGTTTGCAGTTCACTGTATTATTCTCCTTAGCAAACACAATACTCTGAGGTGTTTTGCTAGGTACGCTACAGTCGACTACACGGAATCTTCCCGATAAAATAGTCATTGGTTTATGTTTGTAAGTGAATACATAACCGACTCCGCCAGACCCACTCTCGAGCCGCGGGACTATTTTTTTTCTTTTACTTTTCTTTTCTTTTCAGCAGAGCCTAACCCTCCACTTAATTTTTGTCTTATTCCCCTCCCTCCTTCGCTCCTAAACCTGAATCTGACTTGTGGCCATAAATTAATGTTTAAGTGCCAGACTTTTGACATCACACCAATACGAGTCAGACTCTTTCAGAAAATGGTCCTGAATTCGCTGTGAGGAACGCCTTTTATCCACTAAAATGAAATATTCCCAAACTCCACTCTAATCTCACCGCTTGTGAGCATTGTTCATAAGCTAAAACGTGTGGACAGATTTAAATTCAATCCAAAAAGACATTGCTCACCCAGGGCTGGTGTGGATCACAGATGATACGCAGATACAATGCTAACTTTAAATAAAGAAAAAAATACTATAAGAAACCAGAGGCAGCGGAAATTTTCCAATCACTCGACTATACAATACAAGCTGGCGTGAAAGGTTACTGTGGTCAATAGTATGGGATGTAATTATTAGAGTATTTGTGGCTCGAAATAGTGAAAAATCTCTTTTCTCCAGCCTCCAACTTTCCCATCCTGTGTCGTGCAAAAACAAACCGGAAGCCGAAATCCTGCTTGAATCATCTCTGCATCATTACAAGCACTTCTACCTGCAAGAGTTCTTTCGCATGACTTTAAGTCTACAGACAAGGACATGTCACAGTTACATGTACTTCTGTCAATAATCTTGCAACAAATACATTTTACCCTAAGAAGTGTGGGTAAGCAACTAGTTAACTGTAAAACGAGATGAGAAATGCTGCAAAACGGGGGGGGGGGGAGCGCAAATGGACCCCATAACAGTATCTTCTAGCCAGAATTGATTTTCAATAATTTTGTAGGAAGTTATGAATTCCAAATATGCTCATAAGAACTGTGTACATATTATTTGAATGCCACCATTGAATAGGACGAGGGTTCAAAATCAAAACAGGTAAATGTATTAAGGGATCCACAGAAGCTAATGCTCAAACTCGAAAACAATATGGAAATTATAAATACGGTCTAGTTGTTTACACATTGTAACAATCCGAGATAATTACATATATAATTCAGTGCCCGAAGCCTATGCAATTTGTCGTTACAGACAACGCATGCGCATTAACAAGACGGTCACCAGATGGAACTCGAATTGAGTTTAATTCTAATAAATGATAGTGCATTAATTACAAAGCATATCCACGTCCCTAATCCAGAATATTATCCTACCCCTCTGTAATTCACTCGTTATGACATAATTCGGAGTAATATTATTGCTACTTAACCGATTTGCAACTACTACAATTTCCATAGTTGTAGACTCTCGGAAAGTAGGCAATAGAAGGGCAGGCATCGTGGCCAACAAGAGAGAAGAAGGGAAGGCATTCATTCTCGATCCTACGGTCAGATTCGAGCATAATGACCAACAGGCCCTACATTTGTGCGAAGAAAAGGAGTCTATATATAAATAGTACTTAAATATGAATCAATAAACAATAGATTATATAATAAGAAATTTTTCCTCGGGTATAAAAGAATATTTCAGGTTCCATACAGAAAAACACAACAGAAGGGTTATCTACTGTATTTAAGCTTTGCGAGGCTCGGTTTCTCACACAACTTATAAATCCGTGCCGGACTGCAAAGAAAACAGTGAACACGATGATTATATGCCCATAGTCATTGTTCCATTAGGAAGATAGGGAATCAGTGACTAAGGACAGCTCTCTTGTCTTTCTGTCTTTCAAATATTATTTTTCCACATTTAGGAAACTCCTTGTTCATTAGTCTCGAGCATCATCAGTTACGGACTAGGAGGGACTACACCTCCACGTATTTTATTTATATTTTAATGTTATTTATTCACATTCAGCTTCCCTCAGTTAAGGGTTGCCATAAGACAAAGCGTAATAGAAAAAAATTTACACCACAAAGAAGTGTTTACAAGCATTTACAATAAACATTAAGAAAAACTCACATTAACTACTTAAGCCTATATCAAGAAAACTTATAAACTTGTTGAGCGTTCTGCCCTAAGCCAGGTCCAGACGCGGAATAAAGCAAAAAATTTAAGGGGGTAAACAGGTTAGATCAGTTTGTATGGAGTTGTACATACACACTGATATCTCCCAAGATATTTAATCAACTCCAAGGATTTTTTAAGTAGTAATCAACGAAAAATAACTACACCTAGGCCTATGTGTAAAGTTTGGTAAAGGAATTAATTATATTTTAAAAATGGCAGTCATTTTTATTTGTATTGAAAATTATTCATATGCGAAACTTTTCTTTTTCTCAGAACATAATAGCAGTGATTGGCATGAAATTTTGATAGTTTGAAGTCAATGCTATAGCAAATGAGCCGAACTAAAATATTTGTAATATATCCTAGAGTTTATTTATAAGGAAAATATTTTTTTTTTCAAAATTCAGAATATTTTCCTATCAGAAAAACAAATATGATAGATGTAAAATTTTAAGTTCATATGTCACCTATGTTATTCAACACTATCCACAAAAGAGGCATGTAAATCCATCAAATAGTATTTTATAAAAAGAAAATGTTATACATGAAAACGTAATTTGCGAGGAAATGCGATTTACTTGCAGCATGTATAATCTGCTGAAGGGGCTTTAAATGCCACTCTATTTAATAATCAATTACTTTTTAAAAAAATAACACCATCATGTTCCATTACAGTAGTAGTACTACATGTTTTTTGGGGTACTCCATTCTTTGTACAATTTGATCTTGATCTTAATTTGTTACTTAATCAATTATTTTAAAATGTCCGTAACTCCGGTAATAATCGACATACTCACATGACTACTTTTATTGTGAGGGTTAATTTATTTCTTAATTGCAAAGCCTTCTGTTAACTCCCCCTTAATAGTATATTGCGATACAAGTGCCGTAAGCGATGCATACGGATCGAGGAAAGAGTTTGAAAAAACGAGGCGCTTGCGCCGAGTTTTTTTTTCAATTTCCGAGATCCGTTATGCGCTTACGGCACGAGTATTGCATGCTATTTTTGCACGATATTATTTATATCAATTGAATTATATTATTTGAGATATTACCTGAAAATATTATGTATATACAATATTGAAGATAGATGTTTATTTCAGAAAGTGATTCGCTTGTGTTTGTTGTTATGGGAACCGAATATTTGTCCTGGGGGGCCTTGTCCATAAAGGCTTGTATTATGATGTGCCGTAAGTAAATTCTTACTGCACGGAAACTCTTACCGCACATAGCAACAGGATTGCGTGCGGGAATGTCAACTTACGATCCACGGCAACAATATTCGTAATTACCACTAATTAGTTAAGTCGTGCAAAAAGGTTTATTTGAATTTCTTTTCAGTCATTTTATTACAATTTATAAAGAGAAACCAATGTATCCTTTAGGATGCATTATCGATTTAAGGATAAAAATACTTGACTGCTAGAAATATATTCAACCTCATTTTTCGAGCCTGCTAAAAGTTTTATCGCAGAAGCTTGCATATAAGAGCTGAAAAGTTATTTACAGAGCACGGGAAAAGAACGAGAATACAAACAGTCATTTTCTGGTGAATATGAGACCTAAAATAAAACACAAACATCTTGCAGCAGAAATACAAGCCGCAATATTCCAAAACAATATCTCTTCATTTTCATGGATGGCTTCTTGTTTTTTAACTTCCACATCCACTTCTTTGCTCTAAGTATTGTGAAATGGAAGACTTTGAAAGTTTGTTTCCTTAAATAACGTCCCAGAGAAGAAGCTAGAGGATGATTTCTATTCAACTAAAAAGTTGCATAGTATTATTAAAAGTAGACGAGCTATATACCTACTACAGAAGTAACTGTCATGTAAGTATCGGTAATTAATAATAATTATTATAGAATTTTATCATGATGATTTTACTAAAGGAAAGGTATAACTCCGGAAAGTGTAGGCTGAGACATATTACTCACTGCTCTTCTCACTACTACCAATTGTGAACAGCTAATTCTACACAAATACAGAAAGTATGTTAGATTAATAAAATAGAGGATTGAAATTTAATCTCTGTGTATATTATAGTCTTAACCCGTACTCCTCACCTGATAAAGTAATGGTAATTACATCACGGAGAATGAAATGGGCTGGACATGTTGCACGCATGGGGGAGGAAAGACATATCTCAAAATTATTGACTGGGAGAGCGGAAGGAAAAATACCACTTGGAAGGCCTAGACGTAGGTAGAAGGACAATACTACGATGGATTTAAGGGAAGTAGGATTTGCGAGGGATGGTTTGGTGGAGTTAGCACAGAATAGGGTTGAATGGCGGACTCGGGTTCCATAAAATAGATAATATTCCTTCAGCATGCTGTGAAATTGTCTATTGCCATTGAGTAAATAAATAAGTATATTATAGTGTTTCACTAGCAGACTCAATATTACTTTAACCCTTTCAGAGCTGAATTTTCACAATGTCAATCATAAGTAGGGGGCGGATTTCTATGACATGTCATTTTTTCCCCCTTTGCATTATTTCAGGTTTCCGACTAATTTAAACCCGATTCCAAGCATCCTGGTGAAAATGGAAAGGCTTTTATTGTGCATATAACTGCATATTTAGGAAATTTTCAACTACTGTAGCATATTTAGTATGAATATGCATATTCAGGTCATATTTTTGGCATATTTGTGTGCATATTAAAGAAATGTTGAAGTTTCATATCATTTTTGGCAAATTTTGCATTATAATGATACTTTTTGAGAATTTACAGATATTTTAAATAATTAACACTATATTTTAATAAAATGTATTGTAATGAAACCTTAAAAACACTATGTGTAAGTGGTAATGTCATATTTTAAATTTTATTGGTCATATTTTAATGTTTATTAGGTCATAAATGCACGCATATATCCTATTTTTTAAGTCACAGAAATCCGCCCCTAATCATAAGCAATCATCTAGTGAAATTATCAGTGGCTCTGAGCTTATATTCATAGAGGACATTTTTAGTAAAAGAGCTGGTATGCATGAATTACAATCATAAGAAGAGAAAAAATCCCCAAATTTAACATATAATAATAGTCTATCAATCTTAGCCTACACTGCTTTTAGACTATACAGCATTTGTAGATGACGACATTATAGGTCAGTATCTGTAAAAAGGTTAAATCTGCGGGAATCAATCAATCATAAACCCAAGCCGGAATGCAAAGAAAAGATTTAACACAACACTTATTCTATATTCTATTATGTTTATTAATAAAGCTGAAGCCAACGTCCTAATTTTCTCACCGGTAGTTATTAAGGAAATAAACAATAATATGTCTTGATAAATTTCATAATTATTATACATAACGTATATTTTAAAATTGATTTTCAGCAGTTACTATTTTAATATGTAAATGTATGCAGTGTACAGTGTTTAGAGCGTAAAATTATTATTTTATATCGTCTGACTATACAAGAATTTCACACCAATGCCACAAGATATGGGAAATCATTAAAACTGTAGATTAAAAACAAAATGTAAAGTAAACGTTACATTCATTGAACTTGTGGACTGAATTTATTAATTTTTGTAGTTTAGGTGGACAATTTATTCACATTAAATAATATAAGTCTTTTACAGACAAAAAATGGTATGAAGTATTTTAAAATTCCATAAAAACATTAAACCTCGCTTCAAAAGCTTCAGGAAATAGTGACTTCCAGATAGTGATTTATCCCATAAACGACTCTTCTCCTAAGTGAAATCAAACCATTTCCCATTACTTTATTAGAGGTTTAAGACAACTTACTGCACCCGGCAGCATACATTATCAATTTACGGGACAAACACAACCATGATGGGTGTTCCAGACTGGCCTAGACCAGTAAAGACGCCTTGAAATTATGTCTGTGATTTATCCAAAGCTCAAAGGGCGATAACGCGGAGATTTGCCATTGCCTCTCGCCGGGATGAGATAAAGAAACAAAAACAACTGGCATGATTTCAATATGACGTAGCTCAGTCGCTAGGTTATCCCATCAATTTTAGTCGTATTTACCATAATTTGCTGTTCACTGATCGTTAAGGGATCGAGGAACAACAGAGTACATCCAATCTTGAAACAAGGAAGGACATTTTCCACAAATGAAAAATCCCCTGCGTTTAATCCCCTCACGCAGCGGGCCCGGGTTCGATTCCTGGTCGGGACAATTACCTAGGTGAGGTTTTTTTCCGGGGTATTCCCTCACCTTTGAGGTAAATGTCGGGTAACTTTAGGCCCTTGTGGTCCCCGGATATCATCTGGTCGTCATTATCATCTTAATCCCCATCCTCGCCTTGTTCTGAGTGAGTGTGTGTGTGAATGGTGTGTATCGTCCTACGTTCGTGTTGTCTCGGAGGTGGCCCCGGCATTGGGCTCATCCGGGGAGGCCCTGCATGTCCTTGTCTGGTCAAAAAAGTATGTATGTGATCCAAAGATAATCCCTCTCCCGACAGGTCGCGGCCCTGTAAGGCCCGGGCGGCTTGGGTCGCTTAAATCCTAAAAGGGAGAGGTAAAACTACGAGAAAGAAAGAAAGAAAAATCCCCAACCCGGCCGGTAATAATATTATTAAGGTAGGCCTACAGTAATCTGGAGGTGAGAGCCATTAACCTGGTAACACACAACTCAGGAGCTATTTGAATTCTACTCTACCGAATACAATCCGCTTAGAAATACAGTTCATGATGGCCATAAAGACTTGAATATTTAATACAGTCCTATGAAGCATTAAACTATCAGAAAAAATAAAATCGGAACGCATAGAAAACAGTAATAGAATCATTTCAACGTAAGCGTTCTTGGAGTACAGTATAGGCTACAAATCCACAGTACATTACAGAAGGAACGACTAATCCTCACTTACTTCTATTAGTAGAGACCAATCCACAAATAAATATTCATTAAATGTGTGCAATAATACTCACAATAGGTTACATCAAGTTGAAACAGCAGTAAGCTCACCTGCAAACAAAAAAAAGGAAAAATTGAGATTATTAAAAGACCGATCAAATTTTAATAATTAGCATTAATTAATCATTGAATTCAATGCTCTCACTTTACGAAGAGAAATAACAGCTTAACTCCTATTCACATTTTCCCGCGTGTCGTTCTAGCAATGGCGGGAGCATGTTCCGGTACTGCCGGCAAATAGGCCTACCACGTGTTACCGCGTCCGAATATCCTTTAAGTATATCCTTATCTTTTGTGTATTTTTATCTTTTGTTTTTATTATTTTGTATGTATGAATTATATTTTTGTCATGGACATTATAATTGGGTTTTCTACCTGTAATGTTCATTATTATTATTAAATAAATAAACAAAATAAATAAATAAAAAATTATATCTTCAGTTAAAACGCGTCTTTTCTGTTTCTTTTTATATCACATAAACTATACATGTTGTACGCCATATTTTCGTAAACTTTGAAACGCAAGGTTTTGTAAAAATGCTACCATCAGGATATTGACGAGCGAATTTCCGAATGCATGTTCTATAGTTATTTTGTTTCAAGTAACATTCCATCAAATAAATTCGCTTTCAACTGAATATTTCATTTTGCAATACACAGGCAACAATTAAAATTCACTTCCCATTTGTTTGTTTCAGAATCTCTTGTTATATTTAAGTCATCACCATAAAGAAATGAATTTTAAATATGGGTGAAACACTAAGCTATGTATTTCTGGTGGAAACTTAATTCTACCTCATATTCTAGTTTCTTATTTACTTTTTTTTTTATTCTGGCTTATTTTACATTTCTGTTTGGTCTCCGAGTTTTCATTTCTTTTCTTTTCTTCGTGGTATGAGGTTGGATCTTAACTTTTGCATAGCGTAGCTGCACCATGGAATTTACATTTGTATTTTGCTATCCGAGAGTACTAAATCCCACTTCCTTCTCATTTGTAATTTTCCGTTTTCTTTTATCCCGGTTTTGTATTGTTCACTGTGTTAAGCAACGGAAACCTTAAAGCAGCAGGGTCAAAATACGAAAGATGCAAAATAAAGAATGTATATCAGGGTAAAAATAAAATAAATACATTTTCCTCGTCCCCTTCTATCTCTCTCTGTGATGTTCTTTAACGCGATCTATTATTTCCACTTTATACAGAGTGTCCGTAAAATGAGTGCATATTTTTCGTGTGATGGTAATACAATACAATACAATACAATACAATGAACCTCTGGACGAAATGCGTTGTTGTTGGTGTAAACAGAAAACAAAAATGTTGAATATAAAAGTAGTTTATTATGTAAACTGTAAGAAGAAAACGATTACATATTATTGATAAATTTCATCTTGTCTTCTTTCAGGGGAAATTTTACAATACACAAGTGTTATTTTTCGCCTTATACCCTCAATTAAAATTAAGATGCCAGAATAAATACATAAGTAATGTGGACAACCTTTTACATAAAGATGTTATAAGTTAAAATGAAGACAATTATTTATATTATTTATAAATTTATTATTATAACTAATATAAATAATTGTCTTCATTTATTATTTATAAATAATATAAATAATTGTCTTCATTTATACTATTTATAAATGATGTAAATAATTGTCTTTATTTTAACTTATAACATCTTTATGTAAAAGGTTGTCCACATTACTTATATATTTGTCCAGGCATCTTAATTTTAATTGAAGGTATAAGGCGAAGAATAACACTTGTACATTGTAAAACGATTACATATTGTTTAAGAGCAAACTTGCTGAACACAAAATATTGTTTAGTACGTTCTTTGTAAGACAAAGCAAAGCTATTACACGTTTTACGGTAATTGTTGGAATTGTCGGCCATTGACCTGGTTGCACAGCTCCGCGCGTCACACCATGAACTGATGAACTCCAAGTGTTTGTGTTCAACAATTTTGCTCTAAAAAACATGTAATAGTTCTGTTTTTCTTAGAGTTAACATAATAAACTACATTGTTCGTTCAACAATCTGCAACACTTTTTTTTTCTGTTTTACTCCTATAACATTGCATTTCCGTCCCAATGTTCACTGTATTAAAATAACCGTATGGAAGCTCCTTATCACCACAAGAAAAATTTGCTCTTATTTCATGGACACTCTGTACATATGCATATGCATTCTACAGGTTAATTAGAACACATATTGATACATTATTTTTTAATTTTAATTATAATTTTCTTCATAAAACAATCATGAGATACTAGGGTTGAAAATCGATTAAAATTTCTAATTGAGTTAACGCTTGACTTGAATCGATTAATCGACAAACAGGTCCGTATTTTAAACGAAACCAAAGTGTACATTTAATATTGTTTTACACGTTTAATAACCAGTACACTGCAGATAATCAGAACAAATCCTGAATTAATGAATACCATTATTAAAGTAGTGAAAAAATATATACGAAACTTACATTTCCGGTAACTTTGTCAGCCAAGACTTGCAAAACTAAACTATCCTTCAGGTTTCTGAATAACGGGAATTATTTGGACACAATAGGCTGAATGAAACATGTTGTGCCAAGGCCGGAGAAGCGAGAGAAAGGAGTTTGGTCATTTGACCCATTTCTCGAAAAACGTTTTTCAGAATTCGACTAAACAGATTAATCGGAAAATGTAATTGATCGACGATTAAATGTTTAATCGGTACAGCCCTATGAGATACACAATAGTAAATTTAGTAATCAGGGACTCAGACTAGTTCATGGAGAAAGAAAGAGATCCTGCAGTGATTCTGTGTGGTTTTATGCAGTTTAATTAAGGGGAAAAGCAAATGATGCAAGCAAAGTCATATTAAAACCCAGTGAGAAACTCAAAGGTGGTAGTTACTTGCAGATTGGCGCAGCTATCTCTTTTCCCACGGATTAAACCTGCCATACATTAAGCACCACAATAGCTACTAAGCTTCAAAATGACTTAACAGCAAATGTGCATTATTGCGTTCCCCCTGCAATATTGCAAATAAGCTCTACCCATGCCAGTGAGTTGAAAGAAAAGGGAGCATTACGAGGAATCGTATTAACTAACGGTTTACACTATCGGCTTGCCTCTTTAAATTCTAGATCACTTGTATTTATTACATTATTATGCTCTAGGTAATTATTAGAATATTTTCTGAAAGATAGAATGGTAAAATATTACATAATATAACTTAATAAGATTTACAGCCATTGTACTAGTAACATTTTAATACCACATATGACGTATTATGTCCGAATATGAATGACTTGGGAAATAGACAATTCAAATTTTATTTAGAATTTTGTATAAGTAAATGTTTATGTACTCATTTTCACAGCTTTTGTAAAATGTCAATTAGTTGGGCATATTCATTATCATATTCGGCATGGGAAGTTTCAAACAAAGTATCTCACTATTATTCAAATGAATTAAAATATAAGTTGCGTGAACTATTATTAATACAATAAAAACATATTTATAAATAAAGTTATAACTAAAATAATTTAATAAAATATTACATGTTATGCATAACGTCGTAAGTCACCAGGTTTAATAGAAGGCGTTAGCGTAAAAGTCGGACTTTTAAAGAATAGAAATAATCAAGATCTTTGATTTTCTCTTTAATTTAATTTAACATCCAGCTTTGTTGGCAGTGGTATGTTCTGTGGCGCCTGTTGAACTTATACTATACTATTTTACCTATGTGAAGTTCACTTATAGTTTTAAGTTACCCTATTTTTATATTCTGTGTGGTGTGAAAATCTGCTATCTTTAAAATCACTTCGACTTCATGCCATCTAAATAATATAGACCAGCGGTCCCCAACCGGTGGGTCGCGGAAGGGTTACAGATGGGTCGCGACTCGATCCTAAAACTATCAGAAACCATCGAATAAACCATCAGAAAAGATAAGAAAAATCGAAACAAATCAAATTGTGTTTTGATTATTTTCTTGGTTCTTTGTGTACTTTTATAATTTTAGTTTTTATCTTCACCTAGGAACACTTGTTAGTGAGTATGAAACGATTTGTTGCATATATTGCAAACATATATCTGTTGTTAAATAAATAACTGTTTTTTCTACAAAGTGCTTATATTTTGTCAACCATTTTCAAATCAGAACACAAATTGTTTATCAATAATCAATCTGTATCTTCAAAAAAGCATATATAAGCTTATATATATTTGCAATATTTGGTGGTAAATTATATATACATAAGGAAGGGATACGATACAAATAAAGTTTTTTACTCCACCATGGACCAATGGACCGTGGAGGTATTCCGATAAGGAAATACTGGTTTCTACGCAAACCTGAAACAAATTGTCAGAATTTTTAAAGTTACTATTAATTTTCTACTACTTCATTAGTTACAATGTTTCAAAACAAAGCCATATTGACTTATGAATAATTGAAGCGTTTAGTTTTATAAGGGTCTAAGTGCCAAAATAATGATTGTGTAGAAAACAAGACATAGACCAACAGATATAGAGTAAGATTACCTCCACAAAGTCTCTGGGTTTTTACGAATATACCTTAGGAGTGAGTCTCACCGCTTGTAGAGTTCCTGGCTAGGGGAGGTAGCTGCACCCTGATTGGCTATTCCACTCCACGTGTTGTCTGTATCTGTCTCTGCGGCATTATCCCTCCACTCAACTATCAACATGCAGCATGATCTTTACTCTCTGCCCGTCAGTAGGTCACTGATCTTACGCGCAGCGAATCCGCGCATCTTGGTAACGAGACGTAACGAGAAGCTCGCTGGCTGGGTTAGTCTTGAAGGCCAGAGACGTTGTGGGAGTAATCCTACTCTACCCAGCGCTACATCTTGGAATTTATTGCTACTAACGTGGCTTTCCCCGGACCTTGGACCCTTCTGAAATGCATTGATCTAGGTACATAGATCCAATTAAAATTATCGGCCGAAAAATCATGATTTTGTTACTTAGACCCTTATAAAACTAAACGGTTTGAGTTTAACATGCGGATTAATTACTTTAATTTCTACCTTAGATTAAAAAATAGTTATTTTATTATTCAGAAGTTCAATAAAAGATTGTTAAACCTGTAACCTGTAACAATGTGTGTATGACCCATTATTTTCACTATACTTATTTATTTATTTATTTATTTACATTCAAGTCATGAGCATCATGAATGATGATAAAGACTTACATTCTAACTAATAATTATCTTTTATTTGTTCTTCACGTTATTCCACTGTGACATCAGAAATTCATTACATAACTCCATAAAGATTAATTTGAAAACTTTTGAAACAAATGTTGACAGAAGATGAACTGTTTACTGACAGGTAACGTAATAATGAAAAGATTCTATCTCTGTTTACCTGCTGTGCAGCGCTACCTAGAATATGAGATGGGAAAAGCAGAAAGTTGCAGAGAATATAAACTAGATTCTACAAAGATAAAGGCAAAGGAAAGTGATAGAATATGTCGTGTTCTTCATTACGTTGTACTTCTTTGTCAGCTACGTCGTAAGTCAACTCGCATATTATTATTCACTGCAGCCAGTCTTAGGAATCTTATTTCGTCGGGTGAAAATAAGGTGATCTAACTTATATCCTGAACCCTGAAGTATTCTGTACAGGGTTGTTAGGAAGTCACTGCTTATAGATCAGCGTTTCTCAACCTATGGTCCGCGGACCACTGGTGGTCCGCGATGATGGTGCAGATGGTCCGCAGACATGATTAATACCCCAAATATTAAGAATATAGACCTTCTATTAAAAATGGGATATAAAATTAGGGGTCCGTAAAATTTTTTAGACATTTTAGAGGTCCTCGGGTTCAAAAAGGTTGAGAAACGCTGTTATAGATCCTACAACTTGCCTGAAAAAATCATACTTCCAGTGCACTTATCATATATTTTATTATTTTTAAGAATAGTGAGTGCCTTTTAAGGATATCTAAACCCTAAAGACTGAGTCAATGTTTTTTTGTCATTTATGGTATTTTTAACTACGCAAATAATCAGTGATATTATAAAATGGAAAGTTATTTATACGAGGGAGAATCAAATGAAACCCGCAATTAATTTTTTACTGCAGGAAGAATGTTTGCTTGTACATTATTTTCCACATCATTGGTTCATTAAAGGATCACCTTGAAGAACAAAAGTTCAAGTCTGACGAAGACGTCCAATCGGCGGCGCACGAGTGGCTACAGCGTCAACCAAAAAGAATTTTTCTCACGCGTTATCGAAGCACGTCCTATCCGATGGCTTAAGTGCGTTGAACTAGGAGGGGACTAAGTAGAAAAATAATGTACAAGCAAACATTCTTCCTGCAGTAAAATACTGGGAAAAAAATTAATTGCTGTTTTCATTTGATTCTCCCTCGTACATTGCGAAAGCAGGACAAATAAGAGAAAGACATAAAGAATGTTATAGCCGTGGTCCATCATAAAGTATTTATCCCATAAGAGTACAGTTGGAATCTTCCATCAGAATTACCCTTCCATAAAATCTGAAAAATAATATTAGGCCTATTCGTCAAGTCTTCTTTAAAATAGACCTCTAGTTAACTTTTAAAAGCTAAGTTATAGACCTGTCAATACTAAGTCTGAAGTATGCGAAAAGATAAACTTGATCACATTCACTATAAACGTTCTCTCAAGCGTGTATTCCATTAAGTTATCTCTAATTCTGCTTCGAAATTGACTTCTTTTCTTCGTTCTTCCTTCTGCCAAAGATGAATTTCCAGTGACCATTCAGGATTATGGGAGATTGAAAAAATCTCCTGTCAGTTTTCATCGTTCCTATGACATATAATCACTGTTTATTCCCATTTCCTTTACGGTAGTGTCCTCACTTAAACCAAACGGGAGGGAGAAGAACGGTGATAAAAAATTTAGCTCCCCCCATTTTTTACAAATCGTATCATTTTATTATTTAGACCCTACCATAATCGAAGGCTTTTGCTCCCCTACTCGTATCCTTGGGTATGGAGCTCTTTCTTCTTCTCTCATCCTTTATATTATCTTGTGTTTATATGCAGCTTCGCTTGGTTAGATTGGAAAGGGAAGTAGCCTATACCCGTCTTGAGTGGCCTATATCAATATGAATTCGCTATACAGCAAGGAAGTTTATCGAACTATGTTTAAGAGTCTGTGCTTCCTTTGGTTTTGGAATACTTATCGGGTGTACACGATGAAGCAATGTATAACTCGATCGGTAAGACCTGAGCCAAACAAACGGCTGCGCAGTAGTCTACGATGACGTAATCTAGACTTGCTTGACCTTCATAGCACGTAATGTTCTTTGCTAGCTCATACTGTACAGACCTTATAAAAACATCTTAGTAAGCCTCACATCATTCAATAGTGAAGACCCAACAGCGATATTCTGCGAGTTACATACCATTACTTAAATAATATGTCATAACTAAAAAACAAATATTTTATTCACTTTATTTTTTTCAATAGTTATGGGCTATTATGAACCGCATAGTTTGGAATGAATAGTATAGTATATGCATTCTCTTCTGCGCTTACTCCATTGCTACCGGCGGACGATAAGCTATCTGCGCGTGTTTGGCTCAGGTCTTACCGATCGAATTATACATTTACCATAATACGTTAATTAAAGTTATGAAACCTCAAGAATGCTGGTTCGCTTATCATGAATATTTAACAACGTTGTTGTACGCATGAAATCCTAACAGTGTTACTCATACCTAGGGTGGATAAGAGTATTTCTTTTAATGCTTCTCATATATTGCCTACAATAGTGTGGGGTATTCTGATTAAGCAATTTAAATTTATCTGACGCTGACTGATAAGGATTTTTAACATTATCCAGCAACTGGGTGTTTTCATGTTTTGTTTACGGGAATTACGTGGTTTAATACTTCCCGAATACTTACTTCCTGAATAATTATAAGTTATTTATTACGTTAAACATTAAAACTCTTCCGATATAATCAGTGTAAAAATTACAGCTAAGTAACTCTTGTGGATAATGCTGTTTATATCATTATAATGCTGTTTATATCATTATCCTTTGTACAACAAACTCGCTTCGCCCGTTGGGTGCTCGGCCCCCAAACCCCCGCTGAGGTTCTCGGGAAAGGTTTTTTTAAAATATCTATGGAAGATAGAGTGCGTGTATTTAGTCTGCTGTATTGACTATTACCTTTCAGAGCCCTATGTGAACACTGTTTGATAATACCGTTGCCATGGAAACCGAGACCTTTTTCGGTGTTTTTAGGACTAAAAATTTAAAAAAATAAACTTTTTTGGACTTTTCCTGTGGTTTACAGCCTAAAAGCTATACGTGTACCAAATTTCAAGTTTCTAGCTCATCTGGAAGTGGGCAAACATTAATATCAGTGAGAGAGTGAGTGAGTGAGTGAGTGAGTGAGTGAGTGAGTGAGTGAGTGAGACAGTCAGCCATGTGGCTTCATATTATAGGGATTACGTTATAAGGAGTCAGTTTAGTCTAATGTAAGAAAGCACTTGTACACAGCTAATTCCATAACCTTCTCATGTTCTGAAGAGAATTTTTATTTTCCATTCCATATGCGATGACCCGATGCATTCACGTTCCAAGTCATTTGACTGTGTCAGGAAATCTGCTGGGGAATCTTCATCTTCAAGAATACATCAAAACCAAAGTGAGCTTATTTCCAGGGGTTAGGGGTGGGAGCGATGCTTTATGACTTCCTATAAAATGCCGAAGTATTGAAAAATACATATTGCTTTGCTGATGGTTAGGGTTATTCTTCAGAATACTTTCTATCTAGTAAGAGCTGGAAAACCTTTGCTCAAATTCAAGCACTAAGAAGTATTCATGCTAGGCCACCGGAGTAAAAATTTAACGTTCTTTAAAATATAATTGCATTTTTAAGGAAAGTACAGAGTTCTATTTGTGACTTATTATCGGCTTATATTAAATCCTAAGAAAATAAAAACCCCTCAGTAGCCTATATAGATTGCTCAGTCAATTGCAGTAAGATATTTTTCAAAAGATGGAATTGCAAAATAGGCCCACACGTATTGTAACCAACAAACATGATCCTGTAAAGAAAATTCCAAATGCAATTATATTAATTTAAATTACGTTTCTCTTATGAAAGGAAACCAATCCATAATGTATTGTAAAATAACATCACATGATCATTTTATGAAAACCTTTTCCGTTGACTAATCGTCTTTTCGCAATCAATATCTGACTTATTTTATAAGAACGACTATGCGTTTGGAATCTATTTCCTATACTTATTTTTCAATACTGATTTTGTTAATATGCGTGGGTTCTTGTTTTTAATATATGCTTGAGAATTTTATCGCTCATAAAATAACATACTTACACGAGTTTAAATTCTGTGATAAATTAAAATACCAACCCTACACATTGGATACCATTTATCGGAAAATGTTTGCAATAACAGAGAGATGAAAGAATGGCCAGTATGGAAAGCTATGTCGGAGCGAATGCCCTTAAAGATACAAAGTCTTTTTTTTAAATATTTTATACAAATAAACGTGTAATAATGGAAACAATTAATGAGGGGTTTATTACAAAAACCTTAACAGTCCAAAATTAACCTTTCCAGTTTATGCGGTCTTTGCATGCAGTATTAAAGAGCTTTCTAAAGGTAGTTTGTATAATTTTCAAGATTTAAAAAAAAATTGTTTCTTCAAAATCAAGACCGGTACTAAACAAAAGCCAGTTGAAAATAAAGTGTTCCTTCAAAAACTGGATTAGTCTATTTCCATTCAGCAGATCGTGAACAAGTCCAGCACTTAGTTTCAACGTTCAAATGCTTTTTTTTTTCTATCGAAGGAACAAGCTGTTCAGCTATTTACTATCCATTTTGAATTAGATAATAATAAACATTATTATTTATTACAAAATCTGGTATTTTTTGGTCTACAATACAAGACAAGCCATACGTATGGATTTTTTCCTTTTAATTATAATAATAGGTTGCTTTTTTAACATGCTCGGCTTTTGTAATCAACACTTCCTTTATTTTCATAACGCCATACCGCTTTTTCTTAACGTATTCAAAGAACTCCAAGAAAACTTTCATCAATAATAATTCGAAACAGGAGATCGACCTTCCGCCCCCATTCCTCTCGTTACCGCTTGAATCAAATCGCTCAGTACGTAAGCTTCGTAGTACCTTCGGGGTCAATATGGCCCTAAAAGCACTTCGGAAATAAATACCTCCGCTGGTTTTAAAACTGTAATTTTCAAACTTCATGGCTTTATCCCTCTGAGCCAAATGTATCCAAAGGCTATATTAATTTTGAAATTTTCTAAACTTAAAATGTAGTCATTATTTTTGTACTAAGTAGCTACTATTGAGGTCAAAATGACCCCATTCAAAACTGTATTTTTGTCTTCTTTGAATTTAACATTGGGTACAAATTCTTATGTACAAACTTGTCCTCTTTTCAGGATAAAAATGTACCTTTTACGCCAGTTAATTACTAAATTGCTATACTACCAAATTCCTAGGTAAATTACTTGGGGTATTTATGACCCCAGTGTTACTTAGCAAAAAAATATAATTAAAAAACTGTAATATTGAGAAAAAAAATATATAACCAAGCAAGAGGACGGTCCAAGGCAAAAAGAAAAGTTTATATACAAACTTTTACCCAGTGTAACAAAGATAACATCCCAGTAGAAAGTTTAAGGAAACAGTAATCCCCACCTTCCCTGCAATGAAACCTGTCTTATTGGAATTATAATATATATATGTCTCGTTTATAATGTCTTCTAAAGAAATTACACCGGATTCTGATATCGTCTGCAGAACGCGTGAGTTAATAAAGAAGAGAAAATATAACATCATACTGTATTTATTTGCTAAAGAGAAGAGAGAAGCACTCCATAATTCTATTTAAAAAATAAGATGAATTCCACTCTTGCTCATTTAATGTATAATTAGGGGCCGTATTTTTTGGTAACAACGATAAGCGCGAAATTTTATAAAACAACGTCCCTTAGCTATATTTAGCTTTTATATGCTTAAATTATCAATATGAACCAAATTGAATCCACGAAATATCGCGAAATTCACTCGATTCTGCGAAATGTCTCTATAAGCGCGAAATATGCCCCTTCCGTTCGTAAAGTGAGGAACGAGCACGAAAATGTCCCTTAAAATCACAATATTGTGTTTCGGTGCACTGTATTTTTTATTTCTTAGCAGCATGTTTTTTTCTGCTGTTTCTGTGGCTGTCGAAGATTTACCGATATATCGATTTTTTTGAAAGATTACAAAGATTGCAGAATTTACGCAAAGATTGTGTGTGACCGGGTTTGTACTGTTGAGTACACTCCTTTCCTGCTATCCCTTTGCCAAGTTAGCGATGCCTATGATCGATTACAGCAGAAGAGTGTAGAATGTTTGTTACTTGTATTCAACAGATTTCGTCTTTTATCCACAGTGGTATGGTTGGTACTTCTGTTTGCAAATGGCTATCTGATGGTGTTTAGTAGAAATTACGATAATATTTCTCGTAATTATATTTGAACATTAACTCTAATCATGTCTAAATCGAAAGTTAATTCAGTTCATACAAGGGCAGAAGGATATAGAAATTGGGGGGGGGGGTGTTAGTTCATGTAAATAAAGAAGCAAAGTTTATCATTGCGCAATGTTCCCAGTGTAATATAAAGTAATTTATTTCACGAAATACCCACCGAAATAGAAGGAAGTTAACACCGAAATCAGCCATTTTATTTCACCAATAAATCAGGGCCCTATGTATAATAGATAAACTTTCCATTTCTTTCTCTGTCTCTCGACGGCTGTCAGCTATATGAGACGTGCGCAGAACCGTGCATTTTTATACCGAAGAAGCTCCCCATAACGATAAGTATTATATATGGAAACCAAGTCGAGAAGTGGGGTGGAAATAGGGAGTCAGAAATGGGACTGTAACATTGCACCAAGGATAAGGGGATCACGACACCAATAATCACCCCTACCCTATACAGTTCTACGCTTTATAGGATATGTTATATGTTTCAATCTAGCAATTCTCATCCAGCTCTCTTCGGTCTCTATTATACAATATGAGAGGGAACAGATACAATAGTCAGAGATCAAGAAAAGTATGGAATTGAATAAATTTTATGGTAAAAAGTAGCTAATACACACACATATATATACATATATATACATACATACATATACATATATATATATATATATATATATATATATATATATATACTGGAACATTTGTGCCCGGTTTCTACAAACTTGTGAATTACCTATGGGTAAATTATCCATGGACAGATTAGTTCCATTTAACCTACAATGATATAATGAGCAAGGCCTTGGAGTTGTACAGTTAATTTAATTCAGAAGGCTTTGATTCTCATTGTTTAAATTATTATAGAGGTTAAATTTTATCCAGCTATCCATGAAAGGATAAATTAACCCAAAGATTTACCCTTGGAAAGATCTAGCCCGAGTTTGTAGGAACATTTTTTCTGTCATTTTCATATTTACCCAGAGGACATTTATCTAGAAACTCGCCACAAGTGTATGTGATTGCTATCTTTAAATTATTTGTGTTTGTGTGGTGTTATTCTTGTGTAAATTGTGTAAATTCTGTACATTGGATAATTTACCCATAGGTAATTCGCGAGTTTATAGAAACCGGCCATTAGTCAGTAATTTTATTATAATATATTTTATATAAGATTTTTTAGTTTATTTTTTACCCATACTGATAAATCTTGATTAATCGTGTTTTTTCGGTACAGTATTTTTATATTTACACTAACTGAGGTAGGCCTATACACAGAATACAAAAATACAAAATTCGTTACATATAATAGCTTTAGAAGTTTAGATGATTAATAAAATAAAATCAATTAGCCATTTTGGGTCATCTCGTAAATGAAATATTATTATTATTATTATTATTATTATTATTATTATTATTATTATTATTATTATTATTATTATTATTATCATTATTATTATCATTATTATTACTATTGAATTTCCCTATTTTAGCAACTAGCATATTAGGGTTATACCTAGACAATATACAATGCACTACAAATACGTATTACAATTTTTCAAATACACTATTAATGAAACTTGAAAAACCTTTACAACTTTGCTTATTTAAGAAAATACCGGTGTAGTAAAGTCAAAATTAAAAAGGAAGCATTCATGATGACTAGGGCAAGGCATTTGATGATTTTGCATCTTTTTTATATGAAGGTGAAAAGATAGCTTGAATATATATAAATGTGTACCATGAAATAATTGATTACATAAGAGCAATTTGTTTTTGCATTTTTTTGCTTTATTTTGCATATTTCGTCGTTTTTCCAGAGATAGGTAATTTTTTGGCAATTTTAAGGTCATTTTCTGCATTTTTAGGTATTTTTCGGCATTTTTAGGTATTTTCCGGCATTTTTAGGTATTTTTTGGCATTTTAGGTCATGTTTCTGTGGAGGTAGAGAGGAGCTTTTCCATGTACAAATAATCACTTTCAGACAATAGACAATCGTTTTTATTTGAGAATCTCCGCCAAGTGTTCATAGTTCATTTTAATTCAGGTTTATTGTAAACACCACAGCAGTTTCTCTTGTAGCAATAAAGATTTTCTTCTTTTTAAATGGCACATATTTACTAGGGGCAATTTGATGGGCATGCCACTTCAGAAAGATTTTTTTTTCACAAGGGTGCCCAAGTAGTATAGATTTACTTACTTTTTTAATAATGAAATAAGTGTGTTTTATATTGTAAATTCATTTATAACGCACTGCCATAAATTGATTTTTGCAATTCATTACTTAAAAAACTAATTATAAGTAACAATGGTAAATTTATTGGGCATTTTTTTAAATTTTGGGTCATTTTTTCACTATTTTTAGGTCATAAATGCATTTTTTATTTTGCATTTTTTCACTATTTTTTGGTCATTAAATGCCTTGCCCTAATGATGACCCATGATTAACCTTAATTGCAGGAGACTCAATTTCTCACGCACGTTATAAAACCGTACCTGACCGCGAAGAAAACAATTAACAGAATGATTGGGTTAACAATGTTTGTCTTTTACTGTACTCTGTATATTTTACAAAAAAAACTTATAAATAAAATTCTAGTATATTCAGCCAGAAAAATTAAAGAAAATCCCCTTCTTCCATACTCTACATTAAATCCAGTAACCAATTCAGATCCACCCTCAGCAAAACCAAACTGAGTATGATTCGTTTCCGAGAAACAAGAAACTAATCAAACTATTGCTAATGGTAAAACTACCCAAACTAAGCTTATTATAACTACTTTGGGAGAAATCCTCAGCAAAAATGATTGAAATAAAAGTTCCCGTTGTGTATTTGCTGTTACTATACCATATTTACAACAAATCATTCAATCCCTTTTAGAATTTTATCCTTTTTTTTTTCATTCACTTACTGAGTGCAGGAAATTCAAGTTTCCATCCAAGAGAATATTGGGATGTGGAAAGAGGATTTTAAATTTCTAGCGAGCACGATGAACTGAGACAATCTGAATGAGCTAATGCCGTCAGCAAGAGAAGCTTAGAGTAGAGAAAGTTTCGTCAGTGTAACACTTCATACTTTTATAGCAAAATTAACTGTATACAGTTTCATTTGCTTGTACCAAAGTACATTATGTTTATTGAAGTGAAACTTCTTTAGCGGCGAGGGGTAAATCGGGTAAAAAATAAAAATATACAAAAATCCAAAATTTAAAAAATTAAAAATCCAAATTTCCAAAATTTAAAAAAATAATTAAAAATTAAAAAATCAAAAAATCCATAATTTAATAAATAATAACATCCAAAATTTAAAAATCAAAAAATCAAAAAATCCAAAATTTAAAAAAGTAAAATATTCTAAGATCGAAAATTTAAAAAAATCCAAAATTAAAAATTCAAAGATCCAAAATTAAAAAATCCAAAGTCCAAAATTAAGAAAGTCCAAAAACCCAATATTAAAAAGTCCAATTGTGCAAAATTGAAAAAAATTAAAATTAAAAGAAGTTTCACTTCTGTCGCGTGGCGTTCCACGTACACTTTTTTTTTACAGCAAGAGTGGAAGAGAAGTAGGCTATTAATAACAGAAATGAACTGTGAATAATTCCTAAACTAGCTGGACTCATATCCGGTGGCAAGATACATCCATAAAAAAGGCTTTCAGTTTCAGGGACTAAATAAACTCGCATGTGAAAAGTCCTGCAGCTACCTTTAAAGTTTTAAAAAAGAAAACTAAGTCGGGAATAGGCACCATAATGCGAATGTGAAATTCATGAGTTGGAACGTTCGTATGTGCACATCCAGGGTATGTTAACATGAGCGAAAACTCGGCAGGTGTCTCGATAACACATACCGTTATGATGAATCTACTTAGTTATTAACTTATTACATTATTGTAATGGAACTTCTCTTCCCATTCTAGCGTCCTGGTGTTGGAATATTTATGCTACCTGAATCAACTCTAGAGACTGTATCACTAGGTAATAAAGAACCTTCAGGCACTTACGCCGGAGTTTTCATAATGCATGAATACTGTGAAACATTGGTGGTAGAAGAGTATAACATCGGCATGAAAAACTGGTACCGCGTTACAATAAATGTCTTCACAGCAATGGCGATAAAGTTAACTATTGCATTCATAAGCCGCGTGTTTGATATTGACTAATAACGTTTATTAATTCCTCGGATATACACCAATCACGATCATTTATCTAATAACATGCTTGCTATTAATACGAGGATGGGATTTCATCTGATAAAATCGTCAGCTCGTTAGTTGACATGTAAGCTCAACTGCCGTGATTAATAGGCCTAAGTCACATGCTGGCATTAAGCAGTACGAAAAGATTATTTTATGCAACATAACTTGTTTGGAAATTGAAATAATATAAATGTACATTGATTAAAAACACAATTTCGATTCGGTTCAAGCCAGTTCGTGTGCTTTTATTCTGTTCTGCTGTTAGCTTACCTGAATTAAATTAACTATGTCTTATATGCACCATTGGTAGCACTGGTCATACCATGGTAACTCGAATTGATTCATGGATGGTTGATTCGTAGTATGCCGTGATATCGGAGCTGTTAGTTTTGTTCTTATATAACAAAGCACAAATGTAATTATTATTTGTATCACCCGTTATATTTTTATTCATGGAATAGTCTTAATAAACCCAACTCGAGTTGACGAGTTTCATCAGATCAATTTGCTCCTCCTGCGCAGTCGCGAATCTGTCGATAAACTCGTAAACTCTCGTGGGATTACTATGATAAATAGAGTAAGGTATTGTATCTTTGTAAATAAAGTTTTGTATTATCTTTCGTTATGTATTAGTTATGCCAAACCGTTCTTTACTTTCTGGACGACCCTCGTAAATTCCCAATAATGACAAAGCAATCATTAGATAGCTAAGAAAATCGGAAAAGATACACGGAATCGAATTCGAACCTACAGATCCATAGTTAGCAACGCTAATCTATTCCTCACAGGCAGATATAATTAATTAAAAATCGAAATTTGCTGTAACCATCAAAATAACATGGGTAGGAGTTAAAAGGGAATGACATGTGAAAAATCTCTGCATCACAATGACAAAATTCAGGGAGCTGTGATCATTTAATCAACGTCCATCTTTACGACTGATTCAACTGTTTAATTACCAGCAAACAATTTGATTGGCATTCGCTGTGACTGCTCAAAACATATTTCTGTCATATTCAAACCGAATCCTATTATTTGTAAATTCATTTGTAAAAAAAAAAGGAAAAAGAGGAATATGAACCCGTACATATTATGGACGATTTCAATAGGCCTTTATGTCATTGATGACTGAGAGGTAGGGATGAGGGAATGCATTAGAGTCTGGCCAAATTAAAAACGTTAAAGCTGACCAATAACCGAAAATCAGGATGTTTAAATTAATAGCTATTTATGAATCAAGTACGCAAAAAAACTCTTTAGTGTCCTTGGTGCATACAATATTTTTTTAAGTTCTCAGAATTATATGAATTGAAATAAAAATACGTATAATTAATACTGTAATGAAAGGTATAGTCAGTTCTTTGTTGTGTTATATTCTCAAAGCCGCCTGATTCTCAGAACAACAATGAACAGAACCAATACGAAATGTGGTGTAGATGCATAATACCACATATTTTATGAGATACTTGTTTGTAAACAATATTGTTTACTAACTTGTATTTATTAAAAGCTTGTGGAAATATGAGTGATAATCCCGAGGAAATTTCAATCCACGCATGAAACATTGAGGCTCTTGTACTTATTGTAAGAAAACATTATGTTGAACATGGTAATTTTTTCTACTATTCCTAGGCATATGAAAGACTTAAAAAGTCACTTCCTTACTTAATGGCAATAGCCAATCCCTAAGCAAGCTACAGTAATGTTGTCTATTTTATGTAACCAGGAGTTTCATTGCCGCGCTTACCTGAGCCCGCCATTCAGCCCTATTCTGTGCAAACTCCAACCATCCCTCGCAAATCCTACTTCCCTTAAATCTATCCTAATATTGCCCTCCCACCTAGGTCTAGGTCTCCCAGGTGAGATATTCCTTTCAGGTCTCCCAGTCAATACTTTTTATGTCTTTCCTCCCCCGTGCGTGCAACATGTACAACCCATTTCATTCTCCGTGATTTAATTACCCTTATTATATCCGGTGACGAGTACAAGTTATGAAGCTCGTCGTGATGCAGTTTTCTCTAGTCCCCATTTTCATCCTTCTTAGGTCCAAATATATTCCAGTAAAATAATGATTTCAATTCACAAGATATTGTCTTCACATAGTAATAACTAGGGACCGGATTTTTAGGTTTTTACCTATTTTTTTCCTTACTTCCAAAACAAAAAGTGCTCATACATTTTATCGAATCATGTCCATAGGATTCACCCACATGAATTCTGTGGCACCTGAAAATACCTAAATGGGGTATGAAAACCTAAATTTTCCTAAACGGGATATAAAACCTGAAATATCTAATTCAGGCTACTTTTTGTCTTTTTTGTTTGTCAGTTGAGAAATCGATATTTTGCGGAGAGACAATAACTTTGTAGGGTTGAAATTAATACCACCAGGGTTTCGTTCAACCCGTTGTCGTCTACGATGGACAGTATCAAGAGACGAAGTGTAAGAGTTCCGGCCTTTGTCTGCCTTTAGTAAAGTGGTATTCATCAGAGGTGGCAGTCAGATGCGCGTGAGAGGGGTGACGCATGTAGGAGGAATCATGGGGAGGGGTAAGAAGTTGAGCTGCACTTCCGGGAGAGGAGAAGCGATTGTAACAAGGTCTCTTGTTTCTTCACTGCATTATACGATGTTACCGCTCTGAAAGCAACGACACAACTAACCCATACACCCCTCCATGCAGTACGAATGTTTGTTGGACTCGTCTGCATCTACTGAGCATCCATGCTTGGACTGCCACGTCTGATGAGTACTTCCCTGTTATTCATACTGAGTGGTTACACTGTGAGTTTTAAGAAAAGTGTTAATTAGCCGAAACAAATGAAATCGAGTTTATTACGGCAGTGGATTGGCGATGACCTAAATTTCATATGTTTCTTCTTATTCTTCTTCTTCTTCTGAGGTATTTTATGACGTTGCATCCCGCGGATTTCTACGTCTGCTCTGTCCTAAAGCAAGTTTACACAAATTTAAGTCAATTTTGTTAAGTTAAACTTTACAAGTATTATGTATTGAATCCTATGTAGCACATTCAAATTCATTAAACCAATTATTCTACCCGAAAACGATATTTTGGACAACAAACCTAAAGAAAACTATTTCACCTAATGGAAAACTTAAAACAGTGTTTTAAAAACCTAAAAATCCGGTCCCTAGTGATGACAGTAATGATGAATTCTTTCGATGTTGCAGTGAATATTTTGAATGACTGTATGTCTCTTTTCCAAGGGAAAAATGTTTTTTCGTCTTGACAATCTGTAAACAAAATCCAGATAGCATTGACCGGTCACACCAACTTTAACATGGATTTAAGCATATAATTGGTCATAAAATAACAAATTTAAGTCAACATGTTTCTTTATGATAATCAGAAACTTTACCTGGGTTTTTGGCAAAACACGGTATCCTACTTTATCATATAACAACAAATATAAGCCAACAACTTTTCACATCTTGATTCTCAAGAGAAACATTGCTTACCATGGATGCACCAGCGTTTAAATGCAGTAATATATTCCTTCTCCTACTCAACTGCTGCCGTGAAGTTGCTGGCAGCAGCATCAATTCAATGTTTCTGGCTGGATTGAAATTTCCTCCGGATTATCATTCTTACTTTCACAAGCTTTTCATAAATACTAGTTCGTAGGCTTACTTATACATAATGCATCTATACCGCCTTTCGTATTGGTACGTGAGGTTCATTGTTGTTCTGCGATTCAGGTAGCTGTGAGAATATGGCGTTAACAAAAGGCTGACTACCTTTCATTATACTTAATTATACGGTATTTTTGTTTCATTTCATATAATTTAGAGAGCTTTTACTTAACAATATTGTATGCAAGACGTATGCGAAAACTTTATCGGACTCACCCAGTATTTCGGCCGAGGCATTGGCTATACTAGATTCGTCCGCTAAAGCGTTATTTAGCTACTTGATACATAAATAGCCATTTCAGAACCGTCACCAATAAGATTATGACTGCGAAAAAATTCCCAAAGGAGGATCTGATTAGTTTCAAACAAGGTTCCATGATTCAGTCCGAGAAACAATTGCATAAATTATTATATCCGCCCATTCCGGACCCCACTCTGTCCAAACCCTATATCTTGTCTGAGCGCTTCGATTCATCGCGACTACCTCAGACCCTTACATACATATTGCGAAGGATTGAGTTACAGGTTCGTCGGCCAAGTGACCAATATAGATCTGGCATTTTGAAGAGGTGTCAAAATAATGAAAAAGCCATAGGTAATACCCACATCTCATTCCTCAATAAAGGTAATACGCAAATTTAAAATAAAAATTGTATTTAATTTCAATATAGGTTACGTTTGACGTTTTCATGGTAACACTGCGGCAGTGTCTGACACAGGTAAAGTATATTTGATTTTTTTTTCGACCCGTCTGTGTCTCAACAGCCCGGGTCTGGAACCAGCTGTGTCACCCGACAGCGGCACCATTGCGGCATCACTGGATCCACCCAGCTCTATAGACACCGCCTTGCTGCAAGCTACCCTTACTGTATCGCGCCAGTACTTGGGCGCCCAGCGTTAAGTTGTTCTAAAATTCTCTCATGTTTAAAGACCAATGCTGGACCGCACAGTAAACATTTCCCCAAATGGTTTCAGAGCCTTGACAACTAACGCATTGTTTGGCTAAGTGCATAACCTGGGATATTATGGGATATTTTGTCAATTGTTTATTTTTCAATGCAACGTCTGGTTTAGACATGTTTAATTTAATAATTTTGTGTTGCGTAATTTATTCTCCATGATTCTGCCAAATCTGATAGAGACAGGTTAAGCAATTCGAAAGTGATAGCGTTTTGAATAAGTTGCAACGTGGGGTTTCATTACAGTTAAAATACGCTTGAAATAATTACAAGTGAGCATTCACACCGAAGTAGCTTAGCATGCGAATCGCACTACCTGGATGCGGGCAGCACATCGAGTTGCATGGTTCACAGTTTTGCATTCATACCGAAGTAGCGAATGCGATCTGCAGTTTAACGTACATTATAACATAATGTATCGTTTAGTTTAGGCCTATGAATGTTTCGCGTGTTAATAAATATTGTAAGTTTTATAATTATATTGAGAACATTGGTTTCCAAAAGCGTTTTCAGAATATGCAGCAATTTTTTTAATAGTTTGAATTTAAATGCAAGGTAATGCGCTCCCCTATAACCGCTTTCAGGCACATAACGTAATAATATTACAGTAGTTTAATACTCTTCTAAGAAATACACTTTTTTAGTACAAGCTCTCTAAAACCGCTGCTTGTCGGACTGGTAACATGTCGAAAGATTGCATTTTGGCAACCTGAACTCTTAGGGAATTTCTTAAATAGTTGAAGGCTTAAATAAAGTTGACTATTATGTGTTTTGGATTGTCTGGAATAGGGAAGATCAATCATTGTAACTGTTTCTAGTGTCATGAGTAGGGACCGGATTCTTAGGTTTTTACCTATTTTTTTTCCTTACTTCCAAAACAAAAAGCGCTCATACACATTTTCGAATCATGTCCATAGGATTCACCCACATTAATTCTGTAGCACCTAAAAATACCTAAATGGGGTATAAAAACCTAAAATATCTAATTTAGGCTCCTTTTTTTGTCTTTTTTGTTTGTCAGTTGAGAAATCGATATTTTGAGGAGAGACAATAACTTTGTCGGGTTGAAATTAATACCACCAGCGTTTCGTTCAACCCGTTGTCGTCTAGGATGGACAGTATCAAGAGACGAAGTGTAAGAGTACCGGCGTATTCCTTTTAAAATATTCGTATGAACAACCATTGTTGCCGTGTGTGAACAAGGATATAGATTTCTGTGTATTAAAGCGCTTGTTTGCCTTTAGTACTTCCCTGTAATTCATACTGAGTGGTCACAGTGTGAGTTTTAAGAAGACGTGTTAATTATGCCGAACCAAATGAAATCGATTTATTCCGGCAGTGGATTGGCGACGACCTGAATTTCACTACCGATGGCAAAGTAATATTTTGTCAAGCCTGCCAGAAACACGTAAGTGTTATTTACTTTTCTAGAAAAGGGGGAGTATTCGTCCCTAGTGGATCTGTTGTGCGGTTAGCATGCGTAACAACCGAAGAAAGGGAAATAATCAGTTTCACATTATCCACATCCAACCATAAAGTAATTTACTCACTAAATTAGAAGTATCGGATTCGAATCCTGAGAAGAGTGTCTAGATACAGTATTAACTATTAACTAAGAGATAACAGGAAGAACTTCACAGTTGAGAATCTTGAAAGATAGGCTATTTAGTGACATACTGTAAGCAGGAAATGTGAGGCAATCTTATTTTTACTGCTTCTTTTGATTGTTTATGCTTTCTTTCTTCAATTGTATAATATTGTACTAGATCAGGTTTTCACAAATTTAAGTCAATTTTGTCAAGTTAAACTTTACAAGTATTATGTACAGAATCCTGTGTAGCACATCAAATTCATTAAACCCGAAAACTATATTTTGGACAAAAACCTAAAAAAAAAAAAAACTATTTCACCTAATGGAAAACCTAAAACAGTGTTTTTAAAAACCTAAAAATCCGGTCCCTAGTAATAACTCACTTTATTTAAACATGTTCCATAAAAAGGTACTGTTTGTCTCTTTCACCCCAACGCATTTGAAATTCCGGAAGATATAGCCTGGAAGTTAGAAAAGCTATCGATATCACTCCTCGTCCCTGATGGGGAAAATGTCAGAGGGAAGCAGGTGCTAGCAGTCATTGAAATCAGATGTCAGTTTCTAAAATGGCGAATATGTTACAAGACATACTAAAAAAGAATAAAATAGAATTATGGAAATTGAATTCTGCTATAAGAAGACATGATCGTAGGAAAATCAGAGTCCTGAAATTAACTCATCAATGAACGACAGGGCAGGCAATAACTAAAACGTCTGAACACAGAATACAAGACAGAGTTTTTACACAATTAATGAAAACCGCACGACTATGACATGAAATAACTGGAATTACAGCGAAAAAATCTGATGTGAATGTCACATAACTTCCACTGCCCAAATAAAAGTAGTATTCACATATCCTTTTACAGAATCTCAAAACACAATTTTACGCTAATTATCCTATAAAATACCTCTTCTTTCAATGATGCGACTAAAAGCGCAAGGCTATATAACAAACTTAAAAAAAAAAGAACAAGTGACTGCAGACGTTTATTGAACTTTCCGCCGTAAGGAATAATTTCCGAACTTCATCGAATATTTCCCTCATATATTTACTCTATGCATGGCCAACAATACAACTTTCTCACTTTACATTCTTTTATAGAATAAGAGGCCATGAAAGAACGTGTATTCAGTTGATCATCACGCAAGACAAAATTTCTACAAACAGTGGGTGAACAGTGGGTGGCTTGTAACTACCCTCAGAGAATTTTTTCGAAAAAAAAAAGGTTTCAAATAAAAGTTTTAGCTCTCAGTAAAAGAAACACATGTGCAAATTTTAAAGAAAATCGTTAGAGCCGTTTTCGAGAAAATCGCGAAAAACGAAAATTTCTTCATGTAAAGTCCCCTTAAAAATAAGAGAAATTTGTCGCCAATCTTCGAATCACATCTTCAGAAGGTACCTGACCCAAATACGAAATTTTGTTTTCATACGATTCTCCGTTTCGGAGCTAGCCTGTTCACAAACTTCCACACAGACAGACAGACACACAGACACACACACAGACATGTTTCCAAAAATAGTATTTTTGGATTCAGGGGGCCTTGAAACGTGTATATATGCTAAAAACTCAACTTCGAATTTTAGGGTCGAAAACAATACTTCCTCTACCTATAGTACCTATGGTACGGGCAGAGGAAGTAAAAAAGTTTTAACACACCCATAATTTCCATGGAGAGACAGAGTATTTTAATATGCAAATAGACATTTGTTACGGTTTGAAACATAGGTGTGGCTTAAAAATAGAAGACACATATAAACATTTTACGAAGCTGGCATACGAGTATGATATGACGAAAAATATCCCATAAATCCCTGTCCTTCATGAATGTGTAGGTAGGATGTTCTGAGAAATTAGGAATATTCTGGAGTCCAATCTTTTGAAACAGTGGATTGGGATAGATATTGTCCACCCTAGAAACGGCCCTCAAGTAAACAAAAAAAAAATGGTTTCTAGAAATATTACCAAAATGTATGCACCACAAGACGCACTTTTTTACCTTGAAAACAGAGCCTTAAAAGTTGGATGCGTCTAATGGTCCGAAGTACACTAAAAAAATTAAAATTATGGTAAATATTCCCGGAATACCATAGTTATAGACAAGGTGTTGAAAAACGATAATACAGTTACAAATTTTAGCATAGACTGTACATAACTGCACTTGTCACAATCGTAAAATAAGGGTAGCTGGAAGCCAGGTATACAATTGGAAAAAGAGGAATGTTGAGTTCTTTTATACAAAAGGAGTGTCTTCGCCGGGTGGTTTAAATGAATGCAATGACCTCTAGTTACACTTACCGTGTGCTGAATTGAGGGTTAGAGTATGTGAAAGTATTTTCAGTCTTTCATGAGAAATCAGTTCAGGTGTTAAAATTTACGAGATGCCACCAATACAGAAGAGATTTTCGTACAATGCAGATTTTAAGTTAGAAGTGATTTTCACCGATTCCATTGTACAAGGTTATAATTTGCTTATGTAATGAAGTATATTATTCCCTTTAATTGTTTTCGTTTAGAATTACATTAAATTTCTTTTCCTTTAAATTTCCATCCTAAAATTAAGGTGCGTCATATGATCCGGAGCGTATTATGGTCCGTAAAATTTATTATTACGCATTATTATTACACATTTAATAAAAGTAAAAACAAATTAAATCAAACATGCCCCTATATGAGCAAAGCTCGTGTTTAGGAGGTGTAGTTGAATAATATAAATATAATTACATATCAATGCACAGTATACTAAATACGAAAAATTCTAAATTTATGAATACAATGAAAATAAAAATAATTTTTTAGCATTAACCAGTGGTTAAAATAGCATTTACAACAACAAAATAGAATAAACTGGATTGAAACATTGAAAGACCAAACAAAATTAAAGTTGGGCTATTAATATTATACAGGGTGTTAATGAATAACACCGAAATATTTTACCTGTGTATAGAGGAGACATAGACAAGCAACTTTTATTAGGAGATTTTTGCTCTATGGATTCAATTCTTCCTGTTATAACATAAAATATCCCAAGGATATGCACGCCACTGTCTTCTAATACTTGAAATGATGGGAAACAAAGGAACAGTGAATATTGTGTAGTGGTCGGGAAAATTGTAAAAAATGACGATCGATATCTTACAACTCTGAGGGAAAAAAAGACAAACGAAACATTTTTGTTAGGTTTGGAATTAGGAATAAAAACATAATGCAGTGGCGGGCAATCATGTGATTAATCAGTAAATTTTGCAGATTATGAAAATTCTAAATTATGGTATAGCTGTTGATGAATTGTTAAGAATCAGGTTTTTATCGATCGCTAAGAAGGCATGAAGTCAATTTAATGAAAATTTTAACCCTATTTCGCTCAATTATTGAGTTATAAGCACCAAATTTTAAGGACTTTAATGCCCTGTAGCATACACATTTTACGTCATAGAGCAAAAATGTCCTAATAAAAGTTGCTTGTCTATGTCCCCTCTATACACAGGTAAAATATTTCGGTGTTATTCATTAACACCCTGTATAATATTTTTTTTTCCTCTTAAAATTTTTAAGATTGTAATTTACAAATTCAGGGTGCTCAACAATAAAATTGTTATATAATTTCAAACCATGTAATTGCCCCTTGGTCGTCTTACATTTTGATTCAGCGAAACGAAAGATGGAGTTTCTTCTTGTATTTTGACAATGACTATAGGAAATAAGTTTAGATCTGCTTTTATGGTAATACATTAATAATTTTAACTTATAAAGCTGTTAGATTTTCATAACATTGAATTAAACATATAATAGTTTTGATGGGTAATCAATACGTTTATTTAAATAAATTTTTATTATTGTCTTTTGAAGTAAAATTAATTTTGAACAAATGGTCTTAGAAACGCTACCCCAGCCAATAATTCCGTATTGGATTAACGATATAAATACGGTATTTATACTAGTATAAATACTAGTTTACTATTTATTATTTACTAGTTTACTAGTAAATACTATTTTACTAGCATTTATACTTTTATAAATACGGATTCAACTAGTATGAATACGGTACATGTTGCATTTTTAAAGAGAAAATACAAGAGATCGACATTCTTTCGCACTGAGACTTTATTAATAAAATTTTTCGACGCTACCCCCTTTAAACAATATTCATGAAATAACATAAAATGGGGTATCATGTTTTTATAACGGTGGTAGGTTCGACTTTATACATTACTTTCCTATATAAACCCCTCAGGGAAACGGCAGACTCGGATGGCTAATGGATAAATTAGTGGGGAGAAATTGCCATGTTGCTCTATCAAGCTACGAACTTACGGTCAATTTGCTGCCAATATTCACTGCCCTTTGTGCCGCACATTTACATTTTAATGATGCCGTCGTGGAATTAAATACCATGACTATCTATTGCCTCAATCAATATGAAAAGGATCCTGTGTTTCTGACAGTTACTAATGGCTACCTTACGTATGAACGCACCCATGATAGCCTAATATTTAACCTGTTACAAAATAACGCTTTGAAAGTACTACAATTTTCCAGTCCCCCCTATTGAGGGATATTGTAACAGTGAGCTAAGTGGAACCTTTGATTTAGTGATGGGAGTACTCGAATAAACAAATCGAAACTGTTTGACTGTAGAAATTTCTCCAGATATTAAGAATGGTATAAAACGTTTTCGAACGACTACTCTAATATGAGAACATCTCAGTATGAGAAAATTTCAGTGGCGACTTACATCTCGTAAGTACTTTAAGGCCCGGAGTTTATACGAGGGAGAATCAAATGAAAACCGCAATTAATTTTTTTCCACTATTTTACTGCAAGAAGAATGTTTGCTTGCACGTTATTTTCTACATAGTCCCCTCCCAGTTCAATGTACTTACGCAATCGGATAGAAAGAGCTTCGATACCGCATGAGAAAACTTATTTTGATCGACGCTGTAGCCACTCCTGCTCCATCGATTGAATGTCTTCATCAGATTTGAACTTTTGCCCTCCAAGGAGATCCTTTAACGGATCAAAGATTTGGAAATCTGATGGTGACAAAGCGTAGGGGGTTGCTGAGAGCAGGTGTTTTGCTTCAACATGATAACGCCCGTCCTCATGCTGCTCGTGCAACCATGAAAACCATCGACGACATATGCTTCAAGTACCTCCCACATCTGCCATACTTGCCAGATTTGGCACCATCAGATTTCCACATCTTTAGCCCATTAAAGGAACTCCTTGGAGAGCAGAAGTTCAAGTCTGATGAAGACATCCAATCGGCGGTGCTTGAGTACCTACAGTGTCAACCAGAATGATTTTTCTCATGCGGTATCGAAGCTCTTCCTATCTGATTTCATAAGTGCATTGAAGTGAGAGGGGACCATGTAGAAAATAACGTACAAGCAAACATTCTTCCTGCATTAAAACAGTGGAAAAAATTAATTGTGGTTTTCATTTGATTCTCCCTCGTAGTAAACCATTAGTAGGTCACTGTGGAATAATTCTTTCACACTGGCAGTGTGTAAGCTAAGGTTGAGTCCACGGCCAGTGTGAAAGAGTTATCATACCAGTCCTTACATGAATAATTATAAACATTTTAAAGCTTTAAATTCATAATGTATCATACAGGATATAGTAGTTTTTTTTTTTTTAAATTTGCAATAAAATAACAGAAAATTTGGAAGAAAAATTTAAATTAAACGTAAAATTGATGAATGAAGTAGAAAAATGTATGTGCCTAATCATTGTGTTAATTATTTTCTTCGCAGTCCGGCATGGGTTTACATATATGAGAAATGAGTATCGCTACATAAAGGTTAAAGCTATTTAATTATGGCTTGGTGACTGTAGCAACACCTTGGTTCTGAATAGAAAACAAAATATTTCAATAATTTCATATTTTGTCGTGTTTATTATTTACATTTAGTGTTAAATTGTGCAAAAGTTTTTTTCTGTAATAGTGTGACTATTTAAAAAAAATAATAAACAGTGTAAGTGCAAAAAACCTTTAACTGATATAACGGACCCCTATGTGGGCATACAAGACAATGGTGATTCTGACATCTCTACACCCATAAAAGAGAAACTTTCATATGTAAAATTGTCAACTGCAAAGTTTGCATTCATGAACAAAAGTAATGTATGAACATACAGCAATCTAAAAGATTGGAACAGCAAATCTGTAAGTGACTTATCAGCTTTACAGTAGTATGTCAAATAACATGTTCATGAAATCTATTCCAACCACTGATACAGAAGCAAGGGTATCAAATCCTAACTCCTTCACGCAACAAGATTTGTTAATAGAAATACCCTGTGATACTGAAACTAACCCTGAATGGCAACTTGTACGCCTTAAGGAGCGCAATTTAAATGAAAAGGAAGTTAGGCTCATCACCTACTGCTGCACCAGTGCCTGAGCATAATTCGATACACTAATGAACTTAAATGACAATTCAACTCCTACAGAATCTTCCCCAACATCAATGCAACTGAAACCTCTTCCTATTTTTATTCTATATGTGGTATAAGTGCCAGAACTATTAAGTTGCATTAAGCAAAAAGTTCCTGAATCAAGTTTCTCATAAAAAATGTACTAAGGTGAAAAATTACTACCAAACTCTATAGAAGCTTATATGCCTTTAATCAAATTACTTAATGACATGTATCACACGTATCAAATAAAACAAGAACGAGCTTTCAGTGCTATCCTTTATAAAACTACAATAAACGAAAAATGGATATAGCCTATATTAAAGCAGCTCATTCGTCATTACTTTTGTATCTTATGTTTTAATTATTTTGTGCATTGTATTTTTGGCATGGACATTGTAATTGGGTTTTATACCTGTAATGTTCATTATTATGAAATAAAATTAAAAATATAAAAATAAAGTAATAGTTATTTTGAGATCGTAAAAAATGATATTATGAACTCTGGAAGAAATAGGATACAAGGATAAATAGTCACATCGAAATACGAACTTCTGAAGTTCTGAAACCTTGATCTTGAACGGTGTTTAAATGCATTATAGATAGACAGATAGATAGATAGATAGATAGATAGATAGACTTTTATTGCTGTAGACATTTATAATGCATAGCCACATCACATTAAAAATTACCCGTTAGCTTATTTACAAACTATTAAAATTATAAAATACATGCACACTGTAAAGAGGGTACATTGTCAGTGCAGTCCTGATTGTTCTCCTAAATGTTTCGAAGGAAAGATTCCTAACTTGTAAAGGAAAACTGTTGAATAACTCTAAGGATGTGTACTCAAAACTATTTTTTATTGTACTACACCGGCATTTATATAAGTATACTAGCTGAAAAGGCCCGGCGTCGCCCGGGCTTTGTATTTTGTAATTTGAAATTAACTTTTGGAGGACTTTCGATTTTGAAACTCTAGGTGCTTATATAATATGTATGTAAAACTTGAAATTAAGAAAAAGATTTATCACACTCAAACTATTCCATCAGAAAACGCTAGATATAGCTTTTTATGGCTCATAGAGGATGTCGAAAGCTTCATTCCGTTGCTTCTACACATCATGCCTGGTAGGAGTTGAAATAAGAAGAAACATAAATTAAATAAGATTGTATTGACTTGTCGGAAAATTTTATTTCTCATTCTCATGTTACCATACAACCGTTTCGTTTCTGAAATAAGAGAAATGCAGTATCACTTTCATACTTTCCTCCCCTAAAACCCGGGACATAAAATACTGCGAGCATAGGACTCAAAATGTTCCATCCCATGCTTAGGGCCTTATTTCTCAACTAATACAAAGCATACAGCTATGGATAACATATAAGCGGAAAGGAATGTTTACCTACTTCTGATATAGCATACTCACACACTTAAGTTATCCCTGTATTACGACCTCTTATTCTACATCAAAATGTGAATTGAGAAAATATTTCTTGTGTCGAGGGTAGAGAAAGTTATGTGACTGCATTACAATGTGCTTTATTCTCGTGGATTTTATTCTTCAAGAATTATTTTTACAAAACGTTAGCATCAGAATTCGTTAAAAAGTCCAATGTTATGTAATGTCCAGAGCCCTATATGAACTGTGTAAACAATACACTGTTGTCTTGACAACTGAATGGGATTTCATTTTGTTTGCATAATATTCTCAGAAATTATATAATTTTCAAGGGAAGGACTGATTTGTTTCAATTTTAATGTTGACAGCTATATTTCCCGGGCTTAACTGGGTATGTGTGCAAAATGTCGTGTAAATTGGTAAAGAAATGTAGATTTGTATAAGGAACAAACATACATACATACATACATACACACTTTCGATTTTATATATTAGATATTTCAGTAAGAGCGTGTATGATAACTGTGAATTTCTTTGCATAAGGTATAATTCCGGGGTGCGCGGGCAAAGAGAGTTAAGTCCACTTTCTAGTTAGTGAGAATTAGAGTGACTTAACACACTATACCAGCCCAACATATAAGCATTCATGAGCCACAGATTATTGTCTCTGTCGGACACTACATGAGAATATTATAGGAGAAAAATTCCTCCGGCACTGGGACTTGAACCCAGGACCTTTGGCTATAGGAGAGAAGTTCCATCTGGCGCTGTGAATTGAGCTCCGGCTTAGCTCAGTTGGTAGAGCATTGGCGCGAATAGCCAAAGGTCCTGGGTTCAAGTCCCAGTGCCGGAGGAATTTTTCTCCTATAATATTCTCATGTAGAGCCCAACATAGCTTTAGAGATGGATAAACCCATGAGGCACACATCCATAACTAACGTACTTTTTGAATATGACTTACTGGACTTAACACAAATGTAGAGAACATTTTTATCTACAACTCTATGGACATATCTCATTTTTTTAGGATGGTGGACTTAACTCTCTTTGCCTGCGTACCCCGGAATTGTTGTAGACTACTCCTTGTAGTTTTTAATATGCTGAGTGATTATTTTGAGCGTCCACTATTAACAGGCAAATTATATTGCACTATCATTAGTACAGTACAAACGCTATTTGGATATCAAAGCATTATCTCAGTAACAATAGTCAATTACATATTAACAGGCAATTATACCGCAATGTAATAGCTAGTACCGTCTCTGTACTCCCATCTAGACCTTAATGGTAAATTAACTGATGAATCCATTACAACATATACATGATTTTCTGTAAATTTCCTATATGATTAACAAGTTAGAATAAACTAGAGGGGGTGGCCAAGATGACGGCGTCTTAGACTCGCATTTTCAAGTTCAAATCCCTGCCAATTTGATCGGACGTTCTCATGGTTTTCCAAGTCTAAATGCAAAAGCCGAATTTATTTATTTCTTATAAAAAAATCTTATATATAAACAATATTATTAACATTAACCAGCGCATACTTCTACGACACAAGTGTTCAAAAGTTGGTCCCACGGTATAACAAATGCCTCAATTCCTGTGGCTAATATGTTGAAAAATAACTGAACACTTGCTATATATGTTGCAATAAATATTCCCATTAAATTTTGTTTTGTTTGTGTAAACGGCCCTAGGGAAAATTACTTTGTGGACGACCCTCATAAGTAATAAAATTACTTAAATGATAGAGCATACTTACTTACTTACTCAATGGCAATAGACAATTCCTAAGCAAGCTAAAGGAATATTATCTATTTCATGGAACCCGCAGGTTCATTGCCGCGCTTACCTGAATCCCCATTCAACCCTATTCTGTGCTAACTCCATCCAATCATCCCCACAAATCCTACTTCCCATAAATCCGTTCTAAGATTGTCCTCCCACCTACGTCTAGGTCTTCCACGTGGTCTTTTCCCTTCGGGTCTCCCAGTCAATACTTTTGAGATATGTCTTTCCTCTCCCATGCGTGCAGCATGTCCAGCCCATTTCATCCTTCGCGATTTAATTACCCTTACTATATCTGGTGAAGCATACAGGTTCTCAAATGATAGAGCATACATATTCTATTTCAGAGCATATTTTAAGAATTTCAGAGCATATTTTCATGCATATTTCGTCTTCTGACAGAGCATTAACTTCCGGGCCTTGCTTATAATAGAAACACAAAAGTCTTCCATGTTGTATAAAATGCAGAGCAATATTACTTCTTCAGCCTCTTATGATAAAATTAAGAAATTCGAAACACATTTTAATATAACAGATTGGATGATAGCGTGATATATTTTTAAGATTATAGGTTTACTTTAAAATGGAAACATACCCTCCCCGTATAAATTACATAAACGTAGCTATGACGTGCAAGTAGTTCAACTAGGTGAACGCAGATTACAGGTTTTAAAGAGCCTTGTCAGCTGTTGGAAAGTTTGACGATCCTGGCGTGTGGCTAAAGTAAAAGAGGCGGTTCTCGCTCAAAGTTTATCCACCTTCAAGGTCTGTTGGATTCTTATTACATTGCCTAGCACTTAGTCCACCATCAAGTTTTAAAGCACTTTAGCATGCCACAAGACGACATGAAAAATAATTCAGTAGCCAGCCTAAATTCCTAGAGTCGAGTAAAAATAGTTTAGTTCGAAGACAGTGATAGGAGAAAAATGTTCCCTGACTTAAGAAAAATACACACCAATACTCGTACATGCTACGTAACATTGATTAATATTGCTTATGAGTGGATGCAACATAAAGATTAATACTGTAATAATTGCCAATGACCAATACCGGAATACTTTTGGTTTAAAAAATAGCGGTATTACAAAGGTACCCATACCATGTAACTGTAATTGTGGAAAGCTTTCTTATTACCGGTAAAATACGTCTAATACCGGTATTTCCATACATTTTCTTCTCCAATTCTCTCTTTACATTTCAGTCGCCTGCAACATAAAACACTTTTTTGGTGAATTTGAAAAGCTGAAGATAACATACTTTCCAGGAATGACAAAATAACGTGGTGTTCATTTGCAGGAGTGCTTTATGTCATTTCCTTAGAGTTTAAGGAGTTTCTTTCAGAGGAATCTTTATCCTAAGCATGAAATGTAATACAGTAATAAATGTAATACAATCGAGAGAAATGCAGAAAGTTTTTTCGATGCCTGCAGGAATGTCGGGTTGGAAATTAATACAGAAAAAACGAAAAAGGCTTATATGGTCATGGAACGTCAAAATAATGCCCTACAAAATACTAGAATAGCCGGTAAATTGTTCGAAATTAAAATAACGATACAATAATTACAGACACAAATAACATTAAGGCAGAAGCTAAATGTAGACTCAAATCAAGAAATGCCTGCTTTTATGCAGTTCAGAAACTCTTATCTGCTCGTCTACTGTCAGAAGTCTAAAAATAAAAATTTATAAGACAATTATCCTGCTGGTTGTATTATATGGATGTGAGACAAGGTCGCTTACTCTTCGGGAAGAACATAATCTGAGAGTATTTGAAAACAGGGTGCTTAGGAAAATATTTGGGCATAAGAGAGATGAAAATGGGGATTGGATAAAACTGCATAACTTGGAAGACCTAGGTGTAGGTGAGAGGACAATATTAGGATAGCTTTAACAGAAGTAGGATTTGAGAGGGATGGTTGGATGGAGTTATCACAGAATAGGGCTCAGGTAAGCTCAGGTAACCTTCGGGTCCATAAAGTAGTTAATATTCCTTTAGTTTGCTTAGGAATTGTCTACTGCCATCGGGTAAGTAAGTAAGTAACATTCTATCAGTGAAAAATTATAAATATTCCTCTTCTCCACTTCCGTGACATACCAATGCGCGAAACCATCTCCGATAATGATTTAATGATTTTCAGTTTAAATAAATGTTTAAAGCTATGCTTTTATCACAAGTTTTTCAGTTGTATCCAAGCGATTTCCATGAATAAATATTAAGTTTTTTCTTGCTTACATAAGATACATGCAGAATATCATAGATACGGGCCAGAAAAATATTGGACCTGCTCTATCACAGCATTACACTAAATGAAAAAAGGTCTAATAGGTTTATCACAGCAAAAGGCAAACAGAGAGACAGACACAGATTATGTGTGAACAGTCTCACGGGAGCGCGATGTGTGTGGTACAGAGATAACGTGGACAGTCATTCACAAAGACAACGGGAGCAGCTATATAGATTTCATGCAACATAAAATGTGGACGTATGCAAAGAGAGAAAGAAAAAAAATCTTATGAAACACTAAAAACCTGAGTTTCATATGTTAAAGTATTATGGGAAAATAAGTGACTTATTCTTTATACAGTGTGTCGCAAAAGTTATGAGGAAAATACGTTTCACAATACACCTTAAAAATTTTACTTTCCGCTTTTTAAATGGAAGACTGAATAAAGTATTTAATGGGGAACATACAGCTTTCGATGCTGTCTCATTATTATATTTTTTCTCAGCTATGAATTGTTCTGTAGCCTTGCAATCTGGCATTCTCTATATTGACTAGTTCTAAAATTGCATACTATTTTGAGAATTAATTTAACTATTACAGTCAATGGGTAATTATCGTTACAAAATGGCAGCCAAATTTTGTGCACTGAAGTGCCGTTTGCCTGATAACTAGGGCCCGGGGGTTTAGCCACAAAAACATTACATCAGGTTAGTGGTGACTGGGATATAGCCGTATGTAAACACGAGGGAAGGGGTGACTCGCTTTCGGTGGCGCACTTTAATACGAACATTCAAGTTCAAGGGCAGTGTAGCTAGTCTAGTGAAATGATAGACACAGCGCTAGAATAGTTTGCACATTTAATCGTAAATCACAAAATATATTTCCTAGTAAATCGAACATAAATATAACAACCAATGCTTTAATATTTGTTAACAATATTCACAGTGAAAATTAAAAGACAATTTATAGATTACGTCTGTGCATACGCTTTGTTGCAGTGAATGGCAATATACATTTTGAAGTTTTCAAAAGAAAAATATCTTCTATTTTCCTCCAAAGAAGATCTTTAATGGTAAAAACTTCTCTCTACGTTTCATGACGTGACGGGGGGATGAGATATTAGTGTTTCCCTTGTGTTGGTACACATCGGTCTTCTGTAGAACCTTCCAGTGCACCTCGAAAGGTAAAAACAGTAGAAAAATCCTGCATTTTTCTGGAGAATTTTTATTTTTATTTCTGCTGCACCTGTAGAAGTATTCCATCTTCAGGTTGACACTTACCTATGAATAATTCCTCCACGAGTCTGATCGCTTGTGCCATTTACATATTTTGTCTCTCTAGAAGAGTGATGCATCTAGACAGTTGCCGAAATTATTTGCAATGAACTTGATATTACTTAGTAACTTTTCTAAACAAAAGGCTAAACATTTTCTGGAGCAGCACCCCCACTCATTTTAGCTATGATCCGCCACTGGTTGTCAAGAACGCACAACACACAACGACGTCAACAGAACACTACACTGCCACATGCAGTGCAAGTTGTTTACTAACTCAGAAAGCTTTCTATGCCTTGTGCACCACTAACTTGACGAATTATTGGCTAAACCCCCGGGCCCTACTGATAACTCAAACACATTGCAGTGGAATTTTGCGTGCAAGTATATTTGATATTATTGAACAACACTATCTAGAATCACTGACGTAACGTTAATAGTTTTTTTTAATATTTCTGATGTAAAAATTGTCTAAAAAAAGAAATAACTGATTAATTATTTTCAAAACTATATTTATACTGAAGATAATCCAAAGATCCCAGACTATGATGTTCATATGATATTTACAAATATACAGGAGAAAGAATCACTCAGAAATATTGGTATTTATGAAAATTATCAGGGTAACGGCACTTCAGTGAACAAAATTTGGCTGTCATTTTGTAATGATAATTACCCATTAACTGTAATAGTTAAATTAATCCTGAAAATCGTTTGCAATTATGGAACTAGTCAATATAGAGCATGCTAGATTGCAAGGCTACAGAACAATTCATCGCTGAGAACAAAAATAATGAAACTTCACCTATTTTTCAGCATCAAAAGCTGTATGTTCCCCCTTAAACCTCTTCAAATTAATTCTAGTCTATAACAATGAATTATATTATAATACGTACTTCATACCTTAATATTGATTTTTCACGTTTAGAACTTTTTTTATAAATTTTTGGTAACCAATAATCGGCTTGAATAGCTAAAAATGCTAATTAGTTATTTAGAGGCATCTCGAGAACGTCATTACCATATATATTTAATCTACATATTTATGGATGATGCAAAACTCCGTTCACATTGACCAGCCATAAAGGTCTACCGTATATCTTAGTTCAATATTGCTTGGTTACATTCTTCAGTATTCTGAATTATTACAATAATTAAAAAGTAGACAAATTGCGACCTACTTGCACCATAAGTTATGTATGTTTTAACAAAATATTTTCGAAAGATTTTTTTACACGAATTTTGGATGTCGTTATACATCACACTTCAGGACAGAAATCTGAGTTATACTTTCTTCAAGAAAGAATCGCTGCCCATGATATTACGTTTGACAACCGTGGGAATTGTTCATTTATAAATAATTCTCTTGTTCTCAAATTCTAACCTATTTTAAAAGTCTATTTGCTATAAACTCTCTATCACAGCCATAAGTGTCCGGGAGGTGGGGGCAGGGTAGTTGTAGTAATAGTAGTTCTAGTAGGCCTAATGATAGCATAATTCGCATAATTAGCATAATTAGCATAATAATGGTGTTCGCAGTAATTTGTTAATTCCCCCACCCCTTTGACAAAATTTCTGTGGACGGCCATGGTCACAGCATCTACATAAGCAAATAATGTGAAGAGAGACTTAAGTTTCTACATACTGTGGTTAGCGTTGTTTGGACAAAAAAGAGTTGTAACGGCTGACTACCTTAGATATGAGCATGAAGGAATAATTACTTCCACTAAACCTGGAAACAATTCTAACCAAACATTTCATTGTAATGACGGTAAGGCAATGGAAGTCTCGCATTTTGTATGAATAGTAGGCCTACACGTAAAGTTGTAAGGCGTACAAAAAGTCATGTGAGCGTACTACAACAGATTTCTTCTTTGTATCCACAGTCATAGATCCAGCTAAAGTAAATGAAGGAAGTGGAAAATAATAAGAATAATTTTTTTATTAAGTACCGGTAATATTCCACAATACAATGCTTTTCCTTCATCCCACAACAATCTTTTGCCTCCATAAGTCCCTGCCCAAAACATCTTCTTCACTCAATCCTTTTCTCGCCATACTCCTTTTCACCCCATCCATCCAGCACTATTTGGGCTTCCCTCTTCTTCTTTTTCCTTCTACTTTCCAATCCAAAATTTTCTTGGGTATTCTATCCTCTGTAATTCTGAGTACATGTCCATATCATTTCAAGCATCTTTCTTCTACACTTTCCAAAATATTCTTTTCAACTTGCATTATTTCCCTTATTCTATTATTCCGAATTCTTTCTTTCCTGGATTTTCTTGCTGAACGCCTCCAAAAATCCATTTCTAATACCATTAATTTGTTTGCTTGTTGTCTACTTATGGTCCAAGTTTCAGCGCCATATAATGTTGTACTTGGGAATAATGCCTGCTAAAATAATAATAATAATAATAATAAAATGATGGTTCTATAATAGCAGCATAGTGATGGTGGTGGTGGTGGCAGTAATCTGTTCAGTTACAAAAATTTCTGCGGACGGCCATGGTCACAGCATCTGCATAAAAATTAAGCTCAGACTTTGTCTGAGTTTGAATTATTTGTTTATTCATGAGAAAATGAAAAGTAAAGAAAAGCAAAGGAGGTCGTACAGCAGAGCTCAATTACGGTCAGATTCAGTCTCTTCTGAAACAAAGGAATTGCGAGCTGCGACTTTGTGTTGTATTCTCACTCATTTCACTCTGTATAATTTATCGTGGGGAGGCCATCGATCTCAATACAGCTATCTAGCTTCCTTTCTCCACGCTCCTTCCAATAAATTCAATGAATGTTACCTCGTCCCCATCGTTCCTAGGAATAAACGTAGATTGGCATTTGACGTTATATTTAATTCCGCGAACTAGCTGAAAATATTTTCATGAAAATTCACAAACATAAATAAATAAATTAAAGACTACGTGGGAATTACGAATGATGTTCTTATCGATCAATTTTAAGATAATTGAAAGCTAAAGTTTAAGGACCAATTTCACCGGCCATCTTAAGTTTAAGTGTCCCTTTAATATTGGTTTAAGTAACACTTTGCTAATTATGCATTTCAGTAATAAGTAATAACAAGAATAAGAAAAAAGAATAATAAAGCTCATATGTCACTTATTAGGACCCCAGGGTCTTTTGAAAATTATTATCGAATGAAGGTAAGGATAGCAAAGGAAGAGCAAGACTACACTACATGGAACAAATTAAGGTGAACATGAACTGTAAAACGTATGAAGAATTAAAAAGGCATAGAGAAGATCAGAATGGAGAATCGCTGTAAACCAATCCAATGATTGAAGACTAAAAAGAAGTAATAACAGATTAGAAGGCAAACAAACACTTAGAATTAAGAGCACGATTTTGGCCTGATAGCGATTTTAAGTGTAGTTAAGATAGCTTCTAGAATATCAATAGAATACGTTAAGGTGGCAAAATTTAAACAAATACTTTGAATGTTTCCGCACTTATAAAATGAAGAAAAACATGGCGTGGTATAAATAAAATTTGAATAAGATATTATTATTGTACAATTATTTTGAAAAAAAGTGCAATGCAGGACTAAAGTGTTTACAATATTATACGAGGGCCATCCACAAAGTAAGTTTCCCTAGGGCCGTTTACACAAACAAAACAACATTTCATGGAAATATTTATTGCAACAGATATAGCAAGTGTTCAGCTATTTTTCAATATATTCGCCACAGGAATTGAGACATTGTCATACCGTGGGACCAACTTTTGAACACTTGTATCGTAGAAGTCTGCCGCCTGGGATTTGAACCACTGTGTGACAATCATCTCCGCTTCTCTGTTATTCTCTCTCATTTATTGAGGTGTAGGAAAAGATGGAAATCACAGGGAGTGAGGTCCGGGCTGTAGGGCGGATGTTGAAACATCTCCTAGCCGAACTTTAGCACGATACTTGCAGGGAGATGATGAAGCCTCCACCCTACAGCTCGGAACGCGCACCAAGAAACTTTCATATTTTCCTACCCCTCAAGAAATGACAGTGAATGACACAGAATGGTAGAGATTGGCAGAGAATGGTAGAGATTGAGAGAAACGGAGATTATCACTAGGGACCGGATTTTTAGGTTTTTAAAAACACTGTTTTAGGTTTTCCATTAGGTGAAATAGTTTTTTTTTAGGTTTTTGGTCCAAAATATCGTTTTCGGGTAGAATAATTGGTTTAATGAATTTGAATGTGCTACATAGGATTCAATACATAGTTAACACGTCTTCTTAAAACACAGTGTGACCAAACGTCTTCTTAAAACACAGTGTGACCAATCAGTGTGAATAACAAGACAGTACTAAGGCTTAAAGCAAACAAGCGCTTTAAAACACAGAAATCTATACCCTTGTTCATACACGGCAACAATGGTTGCTCGTACGAATATTTTAAAAGGAATACGCCAGTACTCTGCACTTCCGCTCTTGATACTGTCCATCCTAGACGACAATGGGTTGAACGAAACGCTGGTGATATTAATTTCAACCCGACAAAAATTAATGTCTTTCCGCAAAATATTGATTCCTGAATTGATAAACAAAAAAGACAAAAAAGTAGCCTAAATTAGATATTTTCGGTTTTATATCCCGTTTAGGTATATTTAGGTTTTTATACTACATTTAGGTATTTTTAGGTGCCACAGAATTAATGTGGGTGAATCCTATGGACACGATTCAAAAAAGTGTATGAGCGCTTTTTGTTTTGGAAGCAAGGAAAAAAATAGGTAAAAACCTAAGAATCCGGTCCCTAATTATCACACAATTGTTGAAATCCTAGGCTGACTTCTATGGCACATGTATTCAAAAGTTGGTCCCTCGTTATGGCAAATGTCTAAATTCTGGTGGCGAATATGTTAAAAAGTAGCAGAACACTTGCTGTATCTATTGCAATAAATATTTCCATGAAATGTTGTTTTGTTTGTGTAAACGGCCCTAGGGAAACTTACTTTGGGGACGCGCCTCGATGTTACACAGTGATAGTATTATCATTAATTACAATTATGTTTTCTTCTTTCAGTCTTCTTTCGTAAGCCCTGTGTACAATGGTTTTAACCCTTGTTATTAATGTCGAAAATGTTGTGTATGTTATGTCTTCTTTAATAGTGATTTATTGCAGTTACCCTGTTGAGAGGTTGTTGTGAATTCTCACTTTGTTTTCACACTAGTTCACATAAATTATCATTACACTTGACGGGTGTATTCCGACATGCAGGAACTCAAGAGCGAAACCCATTACGCATGCTGAAAACTGTTTAAGCTCTTCACCATAATAGTTTAGCTATTAATACACCTAAAACTAAATTAATTATGTTTAAATCCAGATCCTTTAAATATATAACGATGAATAATTCCGTGTTGTTTAACAATATGAAAATTGTACTCCTGCTAAAGACTGATTAAGCTCTACACCGTAATAGTTTAGCTATTAATACACCTAAGACTAAATTAATCATATTTAAATCCAGATCCTTTAAAGACATAGCGATTAATAATTCAACAGTGTTTAACAATATGAAAATTGAAGACGTGGCAATTTTTTTTGTAGGATTAACTACAGATTATAATTTAAATTGAAAGGGATTAATACATAATTTTTGTGAATGTTTATCTAGTTCTGCTTATTTATTTGTTTAGCAAGCATCTTATTGTAACAATAAAACGCTTCTTTTATGCTATTTGAGCTATATAAGCCTACAAGCTTCGCCAGCGATTATTTATTCAAAATTAACTTAACAGAAAAATTATTATAACCTTATCCTACACTTACATATTTTTTTTACATACATTGCATGAATTACAAAAATTTATCCTTATTTACATATTTTTTCTTCGAAACAAATATAAATAATTCCATAAGGGCATAGAGATTCGAAATGAACGATTAAAACGTACCACATACTCATGAACCTTACCCAAATCATGCAAAAGAATTAAATCAATTTATAATTAAAAAACGAATATCCCACATTCGATGTACATTACACGATTAAAGTGTGATGCCCAGGGAAAAAAATCGACCTCAGATTCGAGTTCCCTAGCCGCAAAAACCCCCGCATAGTATGTTTCGTCCAAGTCATTCAATGCTCTTTTTTCCCCATAGTGTCTATAAAAATCTTTATATTAGGCCTAAGCATCTAAAACATAAAAATGTTAACTGTTATTATCTTATCTACAATATTATTAAAGTATTTACGTAAAATCTTAAAACCTTAAAATGTTAAAATGAAAAGATATTTTAAACCCTGCAGTCAAATTATAAAACTATTAATGGCTAACGATCTCTTTTCACTGAATAAAGTTACACATCTTATTGTTTTTCGTAAATCTTAATAAATAATGTAGGCCTAAACGTATTTATGTGTTATTGCTTATAGTTCCCAACTTCGGTTGTGAATAAAAAAAAAAGTGAGTCCTACTTTTTGTATTTACTTTTTGTTTTAGTAGGTAATTGTAAAGTGTTTCAAGCACAGAAATTAGTTTTGAAAGATGCATATTAGAGGCATTGATTCTTTCTTCAATCGCTGTGTATAGACTACTTTGTTATAGTTAATAATTTCTATTGCCTGTGATAGTCTGGCTTAACTTAGGTTATTCCATTCCACGCAGCCTAGCAATCATAGGCTAGTGTCATTATTTTCCACTTTATATAAGTAATGACAAACGCAAACAAAATACCGGTTTGTAAATAAAATAAACTCTTGACTGATAAAACATTGATAAAAAGCGTATTCTCGTATTTCACAAAATTGATAACAATATCAAATTTTACCTGCGACCTGTGAATACAACATTTTCTATGAGTTATCAGAGAAATGCAGTTAGTTATGAATGGCAACAGCTTTCATGATTGGCTATCTGATTAATCTCCATCAACGCATTGAACAAGGAAATCTGATCAAAACTTCCGATACGGTTCTGTTACCTTTCTACCGTTATAACTGATGTACAGATCGCAATTAATCAAATTATAAAAATAAAAAATGACACAATTGACATTAATAGTAAGAAATTGAAGCTGCAAATTAAACAATGTAGTTTAATAACTAACGTACAATAATTAGAGACTGTCCCGCCCAGTGGCGTAACTGAAGGCCCCGCAGAAGAGCCGAGGTTCTAGAGGGCCTAATATGAAAACTGGAGAGGAAAGTCATGTAAATAGACTCTCGTAATCGAGGGAAATGCAAAGCAGTAACAGAAGGAAGAGCTCGCAACTTCAACTTAACACTATAAGAGTTTATTTCCTAATTTCTTACACTACTAGTAAATCAATTACAACCTTACTAAAAATAAAGTAATCAATATGAAGGCCCTTATAATGTTCCAGGAAGTCAAGAATCTCAAAATAACTCAGTACCTTAAAATTATTCTTGATTCAAAATAATTCCATACCGAAATGGAGCAAGAAGGGCCAAAGCCTGTCACTTGTTCTTCACTTCCTTCCCTTCAGAGGTTCAATCATATGTTACACTCAATCATTTATCATGAGTAAATTTTTTTAACCAATATTGAAACATAGTGCCAACAGAAGGATTAGGTTAATTTGAAAATCCCAATGGCTTCATTTGGAATCGAACCCGCGGCTTTGTAGCGCAATGCCTCAACCAACGGCGACTTGGCGTTTCGTCATTATTCCTACCACTAGTAGTAATATAATAATAATAATATTGCCTATCTCAATTAATAATAATAGTAATAATAAAAATATTAAAGGAAAATTTTAATAGCCCTCTGAGGTCCTGGTAAATTAATAAATTTTATATCTCCTGTGATCGAAGACATGCTAGTGAACCCATATGCTTGAATATGAATTGTTTTAAGAGTGGGCCCAAATTTAACTTTGAAGGGGGGGTGCAAATTTACTCCGTTACGTCACTAGTCCCTCCTTAAAGCACAATTATTAAGTGCCAGTATGGTACTTTATGAGATTGTGTGGGGGACGAAAAATGTCTGTCCGTCTGTCTGTCTGTCTGTCTGTCCGTCCGTCCGTCCGTGTGTCTGTACGCGCTCTAACTCAAATACGCTTTTTCGGATTTTCATGAAACTTGGAAAACACATTTATAATGTCAATGGGAAGAACCCTATTGATATTGAACCAAATCGGTTCACCGGTACCGGAGTAATGCCCAATTTAGTGCCTATTTTAATAGATTATGGCGCCTTTCTAATAGAAAGGCGCCATAATTCAAATACGCTGTGTCGGATTTCCATTAAACTTGGTATACGCATTTATGACATCCATGAAAAGTACTCTGTTAAATTTGAACCTAATCTGTTGACCGGTACGGGAGTAAAACCCAATTTAGTGTATATTTTAAAGGCGCAATAGCTCAAATACGCCTTATCAGATATTTATGAAACTTCGTATACGCATTTATACTATCCATGGAAAGACGTCTGTTGATGTTCAACCAAATCGGTTGGCCAGTACCGGAATAATGCCCAATTTATTGCCTTTTATGTTAATATATGAGAAGTCGCGATAACTCAAATATGCTTTATTGGATTTTCCTGAAACTTTGTATACCCATTTATAATGTACATGGGAAGACGTCTACCGATATTGGACCAAATCGGTAGACCGGTACCGGAGTAAAACCCAATTTAGTGTCTATTTTAAAAATGCGGTAACTCAAATACGCTTTACCGGATTTTTATGGAATTTGGTATACACATTTATAGTGTTCATGGGAAGAGGTCTACTGATACTGGATGAAATCGGTTCACCTGTTTCGGAGTAATGCTCAATTCGGTGCCTATTTTATGATAATATACGTATTCGAAAGAATTTATATAAAAAAAAAAGCAAATCATTTATCATGACAACATAGTCAATTGTTTTACTGTGATATTTTACGGCTTTGGAAATTAAAATAGAGATAGCTATGACCAAAAACACTATTGTTTTACATGCGCTTATAACTTACAACTAGACCGTTAAACTGACCCAGGTGACCGAGATGGTAACGTTTTGGCCTCACGTTATGGAGTTCCATGGTTCAAATCCCGAAACCAGCCAATTTCACTTTCTTTTTCGTATTTTTATGTGAGTGTGCGATTGTCAAGATATCAAAAATCTGTACAGTTCAGCTGATGCTGGAAGATTTTAATCTGATTAAAAAGAAAACTAGACCTTTGTTCTTCCCTAAGCACTGCTTAATGAATAAATCTGGAGCTTAACTTGTAAATCAATTAAAAAAACATATTCTGCATATCATAATTGCAGTCATAACTGATTAAAAAAAACATACTGGCACTTTTTTACATCAGTTTACCTGATTTTATTATGGTGTGTTATTGGCACTACACCTCTGCGCAAAAAGGTTTTCAACAGAGTAACTAAAATATTGTTTTCAAATTTTTCACTGGTGCTGACGTATAAATTCGCCACATGAAAAAATGGCGTAAAAGCATAGATAGGCCTGAAATACAGTAATGTCTTATTTAATATGCGAGGAATTTTATTTACGTATTACTATTCTCATTTATAGAAAACAGTTAACCTACTAAAAATGTTCTTTATCGATTTCAAACTAATAGACCGCAGATGATTTTGCTTGTCGATTGCTTAAATTAATATACAAACTCTGCTCCGAAAGATTAAACTCTAATTGTGACTTGTTTCTTAAGTGTTTGCCTTCCTTAGAACATGTTGTCAATGGATCAATTATTTTTAACAACTTACAAGATTTTAATCCATGTTATTGCTAACATCCTTACAGAATATGTTAAGTCTATCTATTTCGTATTGTTCAATATAGTCTATTCTGAACCATATTGATTCACATCAAAAATCTATCCAAAATACTAATGAGGCTGCTGCTTTCAGAATCTCCGGCCGGTTGTGAAGGTCAAAAATGGATTTATACCCCTTCTGATAAAAAGACACTAAAATAAAAAAAATACGCCTGCAGAAAGTGCGTTCACATAAATTAGGTTATCAATATTAAAATTAAGAATTTGTAATAGTGACGTATGCGAAATTGAGGTAGATAAATAATTTAGCACAAGCCTACCCTTAGGGATCAAAATCTTTAATTACACACACACACACGTATATATATATACTTATTCTATTTTCTTTAATGCCTTAAACGTGAACAATTTAGTATAGGCTGATTATACACACACTCTGTACTGCTGTGGATAGGCATAAGCTTGCAGATTTTCCCCATAAACCACTGGCGTTTGGCAATCCCGACAGTAGGGGATTTATTTCAAATAATTTATAGGACGGGTTTGTGGTAATCAGGAGCATAGGCGTACCGAGGGGGGGGGGGTTTGGGGGTTTGAACCCCCCCCCCCCATTGATTAAAAAAAGGAAAATTGTACAATTTTTTAAAGTCTGCTTATAAATTACTTAATATGAGTATAAAACGTGGGAAGCTTAAAACTCGTTATTGTGCATCTTAATATTTAAAATTTTCCGGGGGAGGACCCCGAACCCCCATCTCCCTGGGGGGTCCAGATGTTATAACCCCCCCCCCCATATGGTCGGCGTGGTTACGCCTATGATCAGGAGGTCAGTGAAACAGCAAGTGTTTGCTACTGACCCGTTGGATTTTAGGTCGTCCGAATGTACAGGTAGCCCAGTCAAATGTTACACAAAAAATGCGTGAATTTACATTAAATGGACTATTAATAATTTTTAGTTAGGTGTTTCGAGCCATTACTGGGACTACAAATCCAGATTCGCAACCCTCAGAAACCTGTGCTTGCTGAATGGCGGACGAAAAATAGATTTTTTTCCGACTTTTTTCGATATTTTGACAATATTTCCTAAACTATTGGCTACGTTTGTTGGAAAAAGTCTTTCATAGCTTTTTTTTAAAGTAAATTAAATTTTCTAAATACTGGTGGTCTATTGATAATGGTTAATATACTGGATATAGGTCTGTAGAGAAGATAAAGTTATTTTACTATTGGTAAGAATACTTTTTCTACTATTGGTATTACTATGATAATCTACAGGTTTCTGATGGTCAAGATATTGGATATAGCCTACTTGTATGTCTGTAGAGAAAAAGATGAAAGAGTTATTTTACTATTGGTAAGGAAAGCCGAAGTTCATATGTCAAAAGAATTTTTCTCCTAAACTGTTCTCAAACATTAGCAGTAGGGCCTATGTGCCGGATTTTACTTTTATAATTATTTTCTTTGGACAGTGTTAAGCTACTAGAGGTGTAAGTTATTAGAGGTGATGCATGACGGGACGGTTTCGGTAACAATAGTGACGAATAATTGTGTTAAAAATATGACTGATATATTTGGATTCTTTCCAGAGGAAGAAAAAACAGTGGGGTAAATTAGTTTAGCGGAATTAGAATCCTTCCACAAAGCACACATTTCAAACTCATTATCTATTACTGAATGTTGGCGAGACCGGAATGAAAATAGACTGGCTACAATATACAATAGCTTACTTATGAAGCTGTTGTTGAATTCGCTTTGCAAATTATTTATCGATTCATGGGTTATTTAGTAACTATATAATTCATGTTGACCTCAAAACAATCCACTATTCTATTTTCCAACCAAATAGAATATAAAGGCAACAAGATTATATTTATTTTCTGTTTACGTGCTAGTGAAAAAAAAGATTCGAGAATCAATTATGAAGTTAAACACATTAACTACATGAAACTCACTCGAACTGACTTAAAACTCTGTACATCTACATATCACATTTCCGCGAATTCTGCGTTGAATGGAAATATTTTCAGCAAAACTTATGCTTCGTCTCTAGGCAACTTACAATGGTAAGAAGTATTAAATAAATAACAATAAAATAAGTGAATTTTACTGATGTTTTAACAGCATTATAAGTTTTAGTAATTTTAATGTTTTAATGAAAAATTACGGTAATAGTGAAGTAGTTTATTCTTCTCGAATGCGACTTTACAAGAAAGAGCCTGATGATAGTTTCATGTAACTGAAAGGCCTAAGCAACATTAAAAAAAAGTTGAGAATAAAGGTATTACGGAAATATTTTTTATCGAGTTCAACGGTACAACGGAACTCTATTCTTATTGTATGATTAGCAGGTCCCCGCGGCTTCGCCCACAATAATTAATTGTAAGAATAAAAGTTAAGAGCAAAATAATTAAAACATATTTATTAACACTTCACGTGAAACATTCATACGTCTGAACTAAACGATTAATAAGTAACGAAACAGGTGAAAATCCGGCTTTGAAGTGAATTCCTCGATTAGAAAGCACAGCATGGGATAAACTACCTCAGATTCGAGTTCCCGGGCCCAGAAAAAAAAAAAAAACCCTACATAGTGAGTTTCGTCCAACTCGAACAATATTTGCCCATGTAGGCCTAAATTCATTATCCCTCTTCCGTCTATGATGAAAATTTCAGATGTCTGCGTGCCTTGACATTATAAACAAATGAATCGACCAGGGTGGGCTTACAAAATCCAAGCCATCGCGATGCTTTTATTTCCAAGGTAGCCCATGACAAAAATAGGCAAAGCCATCTGTAATTCATTTGACAATTGAAATGTATTACTGAAAACTGATGTTTCGAACGCGCAAAAAATGCACGTTTTCTGCCCGTCTTTCACTCATAACTCGTGAACGAAAGCTAAAATAAAAAAAATGCTGCTTCGAGTTGCATTCGGCCACTCTTCGGTCCATCTCTGCATGCAGTAGATTTCGCTGGGCATGCGCACAGAAAGAAAGACAAACAGAGAGGCAGACAGAAAGACAGACAGAAAGAAAGACAAACAGACAGGCAGACAGAAAGACAATTATTATAATAGATAATTTTGCTATTAATAAATTTACGTCGTACCTAGGCGTTTGGAAAATGCATCCCTGATTCATTTGTAAAGTGACTACACGAATATTCAGCATAACATGAATAATAACTTCGTTTAAAGCTAAACCTTCCCATCATCAGAGCTCTATAAATTAATCAGATCACCCTGGGTAATGAAATCCTATTTGTTCAGTAATGAGTGTGTTATAGCCGGAATTATTCATGATATTGAATTAGTGATCTCATTTCGTACAAACTGGGGAAACTGAAAATTAACACTGAAAAATGTGCTCAACAAAATAGGCAATTTACCCGTGAATTATGTCGCTAGCTTGTTATTATTGATGCATTATAGTGAGTACTCACAGAGCATGGTTTCATTGATGTTTAAAGCAGTTCTTACCTGAAAAAAAGAAAACACACAGTATAGTGAGAGCGTTATGGTTGCAGAGGCGGCCATTAATAATAATAATAATAATAATAATAATAATAATAATAATAATAATAATAATAACAATAATAATAACATAATCTATACTAGACCTATACTAAATGCACCCTGGGAAGAATCCACCTCAAATTTCATCCAGATAGAACAGTCGGTTCGGTCAAAATTTAGTTTTCAATTTTGGTTAAGGTTATTTGTCCTGTACAGTCGTGGTATGGACTGCATACAACCTACTCTAGCAGCGGTGTTGCTAAGTTGTTGCGTTGTGAGCGCATCGATCATTCCTGTTTCGGAAATGCAGTGTTTTATATCGGTAAAATTCACTTAATGGTAAAATTAATATTTTCCAAGCTCTTGTAACAGGCTTAATAATCTACTACCAAAAGCAATCCTGGTAGTAAAGGCAACCAGTGAGTAAGGCTGACAACCTTACCACCTTCACTCCAGAATGTCTCAAATCTGGGAGCCTGGACCTCCTGGAATCTTAGGTCCTCCATGGCCTGTATAGGGAAAACTTTACTTGACTCAGGTTTATATCTTTGCCTTTTACTTTTCCAAAGCAAGCTCCAAGGATATTCTATGTTCCGGAGAATAAGATAATGGATGGCTGGATGAATAATGGTGATGGTGATGATGATGATGAAAACGCCCGCCGGAGGTCTGTACTGTCACTCATAGAAGCTTGATCTTCAATATCTACTGCCCTATGTTTCTGGTGCATCATGAGAACTGTGATGAAGGTTTTGAGATGTAGGGAGAAATCTTCCTCGCTGCCAGTCGTTAAGGTCGGAATAGAGTACTTTCTTGGGGGAGGGAGAAGGGGACGAACATAGAATTTTTACGATGTAGCAATGTAGTAGACTCTGTTCAGAAGTATATACATCCCAGAACATGGGAGAAAGGAAAGGGATTTTCTAAATGATGGGTCCTTTTCTATTCGTCATTTTTTTTTTCAGACAAGATTAATTTTATAGTTAAGTTCATTCTACTGATAGCATATCTTGCTTGCCCGCATAATGAACTGAAATACTTCTGCACAGAGATTTAGGATAAATGTGACCATTGTATTCGTGGTAGAGTATAAATCAGAAGGAAAGAAATGTACATATTTGCACGTGCTAGCTTGGTTGCATTCTTTACAAGGTAGTGTAGTGTATTTATTTCTCACAAAATTCTTGCATATAAACCACATTATTTACATTAACCGGCGCACAGGTCGGTGTCGACCATACGTGCTCACTGCATACACTTAAACATAAAAACCCAATTGAAAAAACTATATTCTATTATTTACCTAACTACGAGTAACCACAGACGTAACCCCCCACCCCCAGCAGTAAAAAAAAAATCCTATGCACATAGACATTATTAAGACAAAACAAAAAGATAATAATAATAAAAAATAAATAAAAAAAATAATAACACTTAGATTTCCTTAATTCTCTAAATCTAGGCTTTCTCCCATACATCTAACTTTCTGCAGAAATTTACATAACCCATGCCAATTGTGCTCATCCAGTAATAGATTTAGACATGCCTCCCTACTTCTTTGCGAGTTTAAAAATTTGTCGGGTAGCATCATAACTCTCCAGCGCTCTGTAACTCCACATCCCGCCAAGATATGAACCCAGGTTTAATTTTTTCTGCACATTGGGCAGATTCTCACCCCTCTATCATCCAAAATTCTCTGAGATTTCCATCTCCCCAGGCGAATCCAGGCCATTGCTGCTCTATCTTCCGCACCCAATCTTTCTATATATGATTCCCTTCCCCAATTAGCCTTTAATTCTGCTTGCAACTCTAATGACACTTTACCATTACAATCAGCCTCGATGTTCTGCCTCTCGATATCAATTAGTCTCCCTCTTATCGTCTTCCAAATATTTTTTCTATTCTCAATCCCCTTCTCCCACACCCACCCCATCCCTATACCCTCCAAACCCCTTTTTATGTTGGACGCCCAGTTTGTTGTTTCTAGATTCTAAAGTTGTTCATTGTAACAAATAAATTTTAAAGATGTGTCTTCAGCCTTCAATAAATTTAACCAGTATTTTATTGCCATAATTTTGCAGAATGTTGTGTCGCATGTAATTCTCCACTCTTTTTAACGAATAGCGCAAATTGAACCTCTGTCTTTCACCTTATGCCATGGATCCATGACAATCCTACTTTATTACTTTTATCGCACAGCAGATAACTTAATGTAAAATTATTTGTTCAGGTAGCACAGAAATTAAGAATGATACATAAAACATATATATCATATATAAATATACTCGTATATATTGAACATAATGAAATATAATTTAGTATATACAGTAAATATAATGAACATATTGAAATATAACTAAGCATATGTTGTAAATTACTTAATACATTAAATAGTTCCATAGAATTACAAGATTGACTATATTATATAACTTAAATATTTTTAGGATTTTTAAGCAATTTTTTGTAACTGAAATTGCAATAATAATCATGCATTTTCCCCAAAAAACGTAATTACTTTTAATATATATATCACGTATAAGTTTATCAAAACTAATATTTTTAGAACAAAAATGTTTTATTGCCTGATGTCTACTTTACAATGAGAATTTATTTATCTGAACGTAATTTGTTTTTCATTTTTTTTAGTATAATTTTTAAATTCAACTGACAAAGTTGATTTTACAAACTTTTCCCTTGATTTTATCTTTGCATCGGAAGGCTGTTTCGCTATTATAAAAAATATTCTCCCCTCAAAAAAAGTCCCCATTTTTAGGTTTGTCGCCCAGCCTGTCCATTTAAATTAAGGCTTACTCATGGACATAATATTGTCTCTTGAACCGCTTGAAGTTAGAAATCCCTGCACTAGCCTATACATCACCCTATCAAAACATCTGGAGCTAATTACCGTTTCTAATAGACTAATGGTGCATGGACTACTGTAATGAGCAAGGAAGGCACTTATCTCTACATCTAATTAGCGTTACAGAAGATGTTTGTTCAAGATTTTATATACGGTATTTAAGAAAAAAACGCTTTGATCTTGTAGGACTTCAAAAACGGAGTAATGGCCTATTAAACGTTAATTTACTTCTTCTTACTATCAAAGCAAATTAGCATAGATTGTGCCAAATTATTCTGGCAGAAATGTAATATGTACTTATGCCATTAATATAATGTACAGTCGGTCAAATAAAAAACGTCGGGACTCGTATGCAGTTAAAATTAAAGTTCTATCGCATTAGTTCACAAGTTTCCTATAAAAAACATAAAATACAGGTCATTTTCGGAACATATGAGGCCATGCGACAGGAGGGAAGAAATGAACGAGGGAAAAATGAAAAACGCGGAAAGCGCAATACACGATATTCAACTTAATGTATTGTCATAATTCATTTTGCTTTGTCTTCGCACCACATACAAATGCTAGCTTGAGAGAAAGTGTAGTTAGAGCTGTAATTGACCTGCATTTTTCGGCCTCTGAAGCAGCGAGAAGGTTCCATATTTCTTAAAGAGGTGGGTACTTCACTATAGTTCGACCGGAAGTTTTCATAGGAATTGTGGATCTGGCCACGTATTTCGATGCTAGATTGGTGGCAGAAGTTGAACGTAAGTTATTGATTTTGCACTACAAGTACCGGTATTATAAAATAAAATCTTTAAAAAATGCTCCTTGAATAATCATATTCCTTGCGAATTTATTAATTACTAATATTATAAGAATTTGCAACCTAGAATATGGCGGATGTGAGACATATATCCACTGCCTTCTATACATGTTCGTTTTGGAACAAAACTGACTAAATAATCAAGAAAATACATGGAGAGACAAGAGGCAGGTGTGAACCTAACCTTAAGTCTTCCTGTACATGCGCATATGCTCGTTCGTGATACTTCATCAAATACCGCCCGACGTTTTTTTATTTGACCGACTGTACGCTCTACTTAAACTTAAATGCACACTATCAGTCGTCGCCTTCGTACGATTCATAAATAGCATTCAGTTATCCTTTATATATCTTGTGGCTCTGAATATTGACTCCGAGGAACAAAATATAGCAATTACATTTTAGAGTTCACGCTCAGGTTTGGCATACAGATGTTCATCTAACTGGAAGATATGATAGCCTAATTACAGGAGATTTTGTTAATTCATTGCTAAATTGAACTATAGACATACAGTAGATGAATTCAAATTACTGTTAATATTTATTTTATACTATCGTGAATAATTGCAATATTACAATAATTTCAGTCAATTATTTAAAAAGAGTTCCAAGATTTTTTTCTTGTACTTTTAAGGGAAGAAAATAGAAAAAATTGGATCCTTTGTGTACACAAGTATTAACAATAATAATAAATCATTTAATGATTTCTTTTATCCGCTACATTTAATTTTAATGCAAATTCAATTGAAATAAGGAACTATTGAAATAATATATTACTAAAAGTGTAATTTATATTTCACTTGCTAAAACGACTCACTAACGCAGAAAACAATAGCGTAGAAAATCGAACCTGAAGATGTGCTTTACCCTGAGACTATACTTAAGCTCTGTCTACCTCTGCGTGTGAGTTAAAGCGGTACTCTATGAAAGTTAAAAAAGCTTGAATTCATAGACCCAAGTAATCCTACAAGTAAAAAAAAAATGTCTTGTGAAACATACTTATTTTCAATTGTTTTGTCGTGCACCGCATATTACGTGGAAGTCTACAGACTAAACAGTTTTCTGTGTTCTCATAATTGCTTAAACATCTTCAAGTTTTAGTTTACAACGGCAAATGAAAGCACTACGATGTCCCCTACCTCTGCTAATATCATGAAAATAACCAATGTTCAAAATGAAAACAACGGGAGCATGTAGGATGACGTATAATCAAATAAGCGCCTCCAATTATCTACAAATAATATATTCATTAACATAAAGATATATAGGGTCTACTCGTCCCATAAAAAACTTAAGCTTTCTCACTTAATAATTAAATTCAAAACATAATTATAATACAGAATATGCCTCGTCCAATTCTTCATTCCAGCCTCCAGTTAAAAGAGCCTACATGTAGTTCAACGCTAAAGTCACTTTTCTCAGACTTACTGGACAGTTCTCTAGTTTCATTCCACGACGATTGCATTATGTGTGTGTGTAAATGTGATAGATTTACAAAATATGTAAAAGAACTTCTGTTGGACAAAATTCCGTTTTATTGGAGACGATTACAGGGTTACGTAGCAATATACAACAAATGGGGGAAATCTAAAAACAGATCGCCCCTTAAGCTCCACCCACTCGATATTCACATTTACACGGACTGTGTGATGTATTTTGTTTCTTAGTGAAGCAGGGTGACCAACTGTCCTTGTATATTGTCGAAAGTGCCTTGTACCCACTGACCTTGTATACTGTCGCAATTGCCTTTTACCCACCTCATTATATCTCCCGCGAGGTTTGTCAGCCTGCTAATGGTCGTCTAGCGGTATGACGTCACACCTCCAACGTCCAATCATGAGTTTCTTCATAATACGAGGACAGAAGAATTCGCTAGATCGTGGTATAAAAGAAAGTGCACCATTTTGGGTCGGTTGGGTGGGATACCACCATCCGAAAGTGAGCCCTGTTTTTTTTATTTTTTCCAACAAATGTATTAAGGTCAATATTCTGTTTACCCTTATTTGAGGATTCGCTATAACTACTTAAGCATGGGCCCCTGTAAACACACATTTCACTCACTTCCAATTCTCAATTCAGCAGTAGGGCCTATATCATCGCTACACCTCTTTGTATTTCGAGTTTAATCGTCCCCCCAACGATGATGGATTATCGACAGAAAGGGCGAGAATGATCTTCCATCCTTAGTCCCCCCTCCCCAGAATCCCTGCAGAGCGACGCTATCCCCATTACGCGGGGAAAACCTACTTGGATATCAACCATAAAACATATACATTCCTCACATATACGCAGATATAGAAATCAATTTTCTACTTTCTTGTCAAGTACAGAAGATGGTAAAATAAAGTCGAAGTTTTAGGCCTATCTCGCTTGCTTATAAAAAATTGCTTCTGATTGCCTTCACCCAAGGTACATTTTGTTTGTTTTTTATTTATTTATTCAGCTGTGTTTATACTCCTTTTAGCTGCGATGCCGTATCAGGAGTTCGGGATCTGTGTCTGTACAAATACAGTAAGGGTAGGCCATGGAACTATTAATTGTCAATTGTTTCTATTACTGGAGTAAATTTCAACTGATATTAATTTAAATGGATATGATATAAGATGAAATGGTGAGGATAGTTCATGGTACGTAAATATCCACTTCGGCATTTGGGGAAAACATGAAAAAACCCATGTCAAATTGGCCGGCCACGGGATTTGAATCTGGGACCTCCCGAATGCGAGTCCAAGACGTTGCCATCTCGGCCCCCTCGCTCGGTATTTCATTTGTTTTATCTCACTACCTATCGTCAACTCTCATGAATACTAAAATCATTTCTAGGCTAACTTCTATTTTCATAGTTCTTATAATAAATGACAGTTCATACGGACGTTTACAGTACATCGTAACTGTACTTAGGACATCATGACATTTTCATCGCAAAAGGATGTAAAGCAGTTATGTGCATAGGAGTGTAATTTAGAAAGGTCTCTCCTTGTTCCACAAGGACATATAAAATAAAAGAAAGGAAAAAAAAAGAAAAGAAAAGAAAGAAAAAAAACACTGAATAGGAAAAAAAATCGTGCCGTTTAGAAATTTGGCAGAGTTGTCGGGGGAACTGTCAAGAACAACATACTGAAAATCTCCGATCATTGAAGGAATTGCTGTACACCCGAGGGCTGAAGCGCTAGAAGGCAAAGTGTGTCGAAAACCATGAGGCGAAAGAGCATTTTTCGAAAATCTCCTAATTTCGCTGGTGGATATCTCGAAAGCTATTACGAATAGAAAAAATGTACATGAACAAACTTGTAGGAAATTTTATCAGCTTGAATTTTGAATAGGGCGACTTTTCCTCTACGATGCACCGTTGTGGAGATATAAGCAAAAAGCTAATAAATGGGACCTTCTACGGGCCCCTCCCCCCCGCTCACCCCCCCACCGCGCCATGGGGGACTTTTAGTATGTTGTTCAGCACAGTCTCCCCGACAATTCTGCCAAATTTCAAAACTACACGATTTTTTTCTTCTATTTTTCGTTCGTTGCCTGGACTATATACAGAAGGAACTGATAATTACCTGGATCACCACGACAATTGGCATTAATTTTCAAAACGCGACAAGAAAGAGATGGGGGCGAAAGTTAAAAGAAAAAGTTCAAAGGTATAAAAGAAAATTATGGAGCCGGGCTAGGGTTAATATGAAAAAAGATGTGCATGGTTTTCACGTCATGACTAGACCTGGGATTTTAGGCTCTAAAAAAATTAGTTTTAGGCACCTAAAATAGGCTTTTAAAACAAGTAATTAGGCTTTTAAAAGAGAAAATAGGCACTTAAAATATGCTTTAAAAATGTGTAAATAGACAGAAAACAGATTTGAAATACTACAATATGCTCTTCAACGTTAACGTGATCTCTTTTACTGTAAGAATCGCGGTATACCTATTCTTAACAGAAATGATTGCAAAATTAAGACAGAATTAAAAATACATTTATCAAAAACAGTTTTGGATTATATGAAAAATAGACACAGTATGTCCCTTCTTACTATTTATACCTGCTACTTGTTGTTTTGAGCTAATCCTCCCCGTCAGTCAGCATTCCTTTGGCGACAATTGTTTGGGAAAATCAAGTTTCTGTGAAAAACCCACCCTCTGCTGTTCTGCTCTTCATTCAGGGATGTCCATTAAATTATTGTAAAAGTTACAGAAGTTGAATTTTATTTTAAATGTGCAAAATAGGCATTTTAGGCATTAAAATAGTAAAATAGGCTCTAAAGGTCCAAATAGGCATTTTAGGGCACTATAAAACTCTATAAATATAAGTGATTTATCATGAAATGTCAACATATTTAGAAATTTTCATGTTATTTCATAAAGAACAAAACAGGCATTTGCCTTAAAATCCCAGGTCTAGTTATGACTTTCAACATAACCACAATCGCAGTCAACATTGGGAATGCAAGCGTGTTGATTTCTACACCACTGCTCTCTGCCATGTAACACCGTAATCGCACCCCAGGGTTAAATAGGTAGTTAAAGCTTAACGGGGCGTTTCGATTTGAAGGGGAAGCTTGCAATTGCAACATTTACAAGCCATCAACCCCACCTCCAACGGTATAATTAAAATGTTTCGTATTAATTTCCATGCACCATAATGAGGAAATAACTATGAACCCAACATTATACCATTTTTATCAGACCAAATTCCGACAGAAGCAGAATGACCGTATAAAATATATTACCACTTACCCACCGAGTGGTATGTATGAAATAAATTGAAACAGCTAAGCATAAAGTTTTAATTAATAGTGGTATAGAGACAGTTGATAAGAATGAATGGAATATAATAATAATAATAATAATAATAATAATAATAATAATAAAAATGAACATTACCGGTAGAAAACGGAATTACAATGTTCATGGCAAAGATACACTTGATTCATACAATATAAGCTAATAAATGCAAAAGATAAGAATACACAAAATATACATTGCTGTACTTTTAATGTAGTAAGTATATAACTTACATAAAAAGAAAAAGAAATTACTACAAACTTTTCGGTTCCAGCAGTTGCCAGGTTTCTTCTCTAACCACCGTACCTAATGCCTTTGTGAATATAATTGACCTACAGCCATTATTATTAATATTATTATTATTATTACTATTATCAGCATTATTATGTTTACGAATATTATTTATCATTACTTATTATTACCATTATTATTACTATTACTACTTATTCAGATATCGATTGGAAGTAAATAGAAGTCATAAAAAGCTATTGTTCAAGCGTTAAAATGCAAAGAATTTATATATCTCATCCTTCCAAATGGAAGAACATTTAATATCTGGAATCTCTGTAAGAAAGAATTATGTTAACAAACAAAATGTATTAAAATTTTCTGTTAAACAAACGATTTACTCGTATTTCTACCTTCCTATTACTCGATCCTTTCCTCTAACCAATTTCTCCTCTACCGTACCCCGTTACATTTGCCTTTCAAGAAGATTAATAGCCACCCCTATGGCTATAACAATCTAGGGTTTTATAAGATGGGTTTTTTTATCTCCATTTTAAGCCAGCTAGATTTAAGCTATGTTTATCGTAACAATTCTACCCCGTGTACACCACCATGAAAGTTAAGCAGAGTGCGATATTTTGTGAAATTACCCCAATAAGAGAGAGATAGTGTAAAAGTTTGGTAATTTAAAGTGTACGCAGCCGTTCTAATGTTGTTGGATAATATATGGGATTAGTAACAGGTGAGGGTAGATACTCATATGCTACCATAAAGGTCAATCTTGATAAGGCTACCCTATAAATTGCACAAAACTAAGAGAAACAAAAACTAATTAAAATATTTTATCCGCTTAAAGTGATTTTCATTACCCATGAAATCCTCCACAAATTTCACCTAAGATCTACTAGATTAATTTGAAGTTTATGGTCTCTTTTAATCGGTACAGATCATATCAATTCTTTTTTTTTTTACATAAAACACTTTTCAAGACATGTTCACTCCGTCACTGTCATGTTTTATTTTCAGGTTACATTATTATTGATCAAAACAAGATAAATTTATAATAAAGGTGGACAAAAGCATTAATTTCATATAGGACAAAACCTTAGATATTTTAGTAAAGAATGGAATTGTAAAGCAATGTCATATGCCAATTATGGTAAACTTATAAAGAATACTAGCATTATTATATTTCTAGTGAAGACCCTACTATGACAATAATAAATATTTTGCAGTATGAGTGCACTATCCCCATGGATTGAATGGCAACTTTAGACCTCTTACGCTCCTATTTTTAAAACAATCTACATTCGAACAACAGTAAACAATTCTGTTCGATTGTCCTATTTATCTGCAGAAGCTAATCTACTTCACCTCTCATCTAGATTCGTGTGGATTTCAATACAACACACCACTAACTGGAATTTTTAGACGCAAATGTTGTGCATCTTCCTTTCTCAGTTTCATCTTTCACATTTTTAAAACTCTTTGACTGTAATCGTAACATTATGTGTTCTTTTGATGATTATGTATCACAAATCTAACAGGTTAATTATCCATGTATGTATTTAAGCTTATGAAATCAATCTAGATTACAACATACAGCCCTAGCATACCTATTGGTGAAATAGGGCTCCTTTGTATTGGAGAATAATAATAATAATAATAATAATAATAATAATAATAATAATAATAATAATAATACATGTTACCAGTATCTAGGTAAATAACATGTCCAAATTTTCCTATTCCATCACTTAAAATACTCTTGAGAGAATACTAGGTAAGAAAAACTGACTTTGAGACATATAGAGAAAAAGAGAAATTGAACTTGTAGACTAAAACGTTTTCGATTCAGCCTCAAACACATACTCTATATAATACTGAATAATTAAGTAGCAAGTCCACAAATAAAAGATTTATAATTGATACAAATAACTGATCCTTTTTTAAGACTACAGTTTGAAAGAAATATTGACTAGGAGACCCGAAAGAAAAAGAACACTTGAAAGACCTAGACGTAGATGGGAGGACAATATTATAATAGATTTAAGGGAAGGAGGGTTTGCAAGGGATATTTGGAGTTAGCACAGAACCTCAGAGTTCCATAAAAATACATAATATTCCTTTAGCTTGCTTAGGGATTGTCTATTGCCATTGAATAAGCAAGTAAGCAAGGAAGCAAGTAAGTTAGAGATTGAAAGTGGTATTTCCTTTATGCGACAATGATATAAAGAAAGGTAAGCAGTTTGAAAAAGCCTCTACTCATTTACAGGCAGGGGAAAAAGGCGGACCGACTAAAATATCTCAGTTGCCGATATGAGCCACTGGGCATGCCTAGCGACATTCACGGGATAGCAGGGAATGTATTGAAATTTGTTTTAGACAATATAGACAATCAATTGAGAAACAATTTCACGTAATATGCATTGTTTGTGAAAACAAACGTTTTCGTTACATCTCTTACATTTATTTACGTATAACAAGGCTCTGAAATCAGCTACAAGAGTCGGTCCGCTTTTTTTTCCCTGCCTGTACACAAAACTAACTGGAGATTAATGTTTTAATAATACCCAGCCTCATAATGCAAGCGTTAAAAGAGGATAATATGGACAGCAAAGAACAAAACAATTAACAATATTAAATACTGTATCCGCAATCTTACCGCCTGTTCAGTGGCATTTTAAACCTAGCTGTGAAGTTAACATAGGCGTCTGAGCAAAATCCATGAAACGTTCTTGTTCGAATTAAGAGATAACTGGAAATCACGTGATACAAACTTCTCCCTCTCTACTGATGTTTTTGCCTCAGAAAATGCTTATATGAATACAAAAAGGGTGGAGAACCTCCATGGCATTGTGCATGCCGTTTAATAGCCCGTACTATAAAATCCCTCATAAATGTGTGCGCTACCTCTGCGAATAGAAAAGTAAATTGAGTTGTTCCTATTTTGTTTTGTGTCCGCTGTGCTGTAGGATTCATATCTTTCCTGTGGCAGACGGTTAAATGACTCCAATTTATATGCTTTTGTAGTGTAAATGAAGTGCTCAGTTCTAATACAGCAGCTAGACTACATTTTTCGAAGTAGTTTTATATTATTATTACCATTATCAAAATCGTCAACTGAATTATTGCTGACCACTAGGAGTCATTCATGAAGATCAAACTTCGTCAAAATAACATTTTGAGTTTTTTCACATTGACGGATTTCCGTTATAATTTTTAGGAACTAATTATTAATTGAGAAAAATCGAACACGGACTTTATATTAAACACGTACAGATGTCTCTCTCTCTCTCTCTCTCTCTCTCTCTCTCTCTCTCTATATATATATATATATTTATGGATATTTCGGAAATATGTGCTTACCTGGGTTTCGATCTCTAAATTGCTTTATATATATATATATATATATATATATATATATATAGAGAGAGAGAGAGAGAGAGAGAGAGAGAGAGAGAGAGAGAGAGAGAGAAACTTTAACTGTCTATCCTAGTTATAATTAAATTAATTAAATTTTTGTCTGTTTTAGTTCATGGACAGTTTGCAGGGAATTACGACCAATCTTTAACCTAAAAATTGTGTAGGTCTATATTAAGTTATGACCAGTTATTAACACTATAATCCTATTAGCCTATTTATTTCAGCATCATCATTCATAGGCTCTAGAAATTATAACAATATTAGTGAACTCTACGTTCAGCATAACATCTGAAAAAATCCAATATAAAATTTATTATATGTAGTGTAATCATCTAAGAATTTTGCTTACCGTTAAGAAAATTCTATTTTACACAGACCATTTTTAATGTTTAAACTGTAATAGTCTGGAAATCCTCCAAGAACATCTGGCCATCCCCCCCCCCCCAATTTAACTGAGTAAGAAAATCCATCAAGTAGACAAACATTTCTGCAGGTAAGCACAAGTGAAGTTGAATGGCATATTATGTACCGGTAAGGAGATGGATATTTCGGAAATATGTGCTTACCTGGGTTTCGATCTCTAAATTGTTTTGGATTTCGTTTTGCCGGCGCTTCTAAATTTTGTCCATTTTCGCGTTCTTTCGGATATAAGTTAAGGGAAGGGTTTTTGTTTTTTGTCTGATTTCCACAGTTTTGAGTTTAAATATTATTATTATTATTTTCAATTTTCAATTATAAATAGAGCCGAATTACCGGAAGTTGTAGAGGTATCCAGACTGACGTTTTTAATGAGTTATTAATGTTTTAAAATGACCTTTTGGCCTTTTAATTAATTCACATGAGGCTCCTGTCGTAAGATTTAAATATATGTTATATTGTAATGCGAGATCTTGGAACTACCGGTAGCAAATAGTCAGTTATTATTATACTTTGATTCTGGCCACAGTTTCTTTCGAGGTACGCACCTATATTTATCAAAGGTCGCATTATACAACCAGTGATGGTTATTCAAGTTATAGTTATGGACATTAGGAAGTCATCTGTGAATTCCACATACGAACTGATCCATTAGCACAGACATTAGGTAGAAAAAGCTTAATACATACTCTACCACTGTGCCATTAACTGTGTACTATAACCGTTTTCTGGCTTCGAATGTGGCAAAGGGGATGGGGTGAAGATAGTATGGGGGAGGGTTAAGCAAGAGAGATAGGCATTCCGTTTGTCAGATGTCTTCTTCTCAATGAAGTCGGGGGTTGTACTGCTTCCTAATGTCTTGGCAACGCAAGATGCTCAACAACCGAGTCATATTAAATACCATATCTCTGAATCCCACTATCCTTCCCCAAGGACCATTTCCTCATTTTATGTCAGGAATGCAATTTATTTGTATCTTCCTGTGTAGGAGAAGGATTTTTTGCTAAACGGGTAAAACGAGATCCGTATCAATAGTTAAGTTTTTCACTGCTACTGACGCATAAATTCGTCTCGTAAAAAATTATATAAAAACAAATAGCACGTTTTATAACATTAGGCCTAATTTCCTGTTAAATTTTGATGATTTTTTATCCACTGTTATGATTGCCATTCTTGAAAACCAAATATCCCAATGATTGTTTTTCTTCACTGATTTCACAGTTAGAGCCACTGACGATTTCCCTTGAGTGATTATATTAATATACAGATTCAGCTCTGAATGGGTTAAAGCGTTAATTAAGTTAATGTAGTACCGGTAGTTACAATACCGACCAAATAAACTTTTACGTAAAGATAAGGAATCAAAGGAAGGCCTATACTGAACCCAAGAAATGAATAAAAATGTTCACAATGATCATATCTTTAAAAAAAAATAGTTTAGTACAGTAGTTGAAGACAAAGCCACGTGTACTTGATGGAGTGAAAGGGGTTGAACGCGTTTTGTTTTAATTACAGAAGACACATGAAGACATTATAGTGTGATTGTCGTATTCCCCCAGTATATTACGAGTAATTTTACCCCTACATCGTTATTTTCACATTTTCCTCATTCTGTGCTTAGTTCTGGAGATATTAAGCATATTTTCAGTCTTAATGCAAACTAAGGGAGAAAACTCTTAAATTATAATTATAAAAGCAACCATTCTAACCCTTATAGAGGTCGGGAAGATTATTTTCCACTGGCCATAGGAGAATAAACATAAGGCTAGGGACTGTAACGACGATCATTTATAAGCAGTATGGGTCTATTGCATTATGATGAAGGAATAATGCAGGAATAGCATGGAAACTAGACCGTGCATAAAAATTGTTTACGGAATGGAAGTGAGCGCCTTTATTATGTTCAAATCTACAGCCTGTGCAATTAGACGTGAGCACTTGCATGCGCCGCAGAGATATGGCGGAACGGAAGGGGAGTGTGTTGCTAGTAAGAAACACGTGATGATTGATTCCACTGCACATTGTGTTTACAGTGCTCTCGTCTAAATGCACGGACAGTACACGTGAGTACAATGTTGATATATAGTTTCTTGTGAATAAGTGCTTCATCTAAAAGCGCTTACGCCTGAAAAAGTAAGATGCCACCTGAGAAATATCTGTAGCCTACATATCATGCTATTATTGTCATAAATGTCCTTTGTTTGTTCAAATAAACATTTTTAACCAATGTTAAAACTGATTTAAATTAGGCCTACATCTAAGCCTACCGCAAGAACGTGACCTTGGTCTATAATTACATGTAAATGTTTTCATTTCGCCCCCATCCCAGAAATGAAAAAAAAACTTGCGAAGATTTCGCGAAATTAAAATGTAGTATACTTAAATATACTTAAGTATACTTAAATAAAGTGTTTTATTTCCCTTATGGCATTTTATATTAAACTAACAGTGCTTATTAACAACTGTAAAATTAACACTTCAAATTTCATTTTAATGCATTTTTCAAAATAATATTATAAGGGTGGATCGCAAAGTAAACGCACAGTACTTTTTTTTCTGCGTTGTTATTGTGGCTGGGATGTTGAACTTGCACCGACATATAGTCTAAAGTTTGCGCTACAGACCAATTATTGTTTCAGGTGCAACTCTAGCGAGATAAGTGTCGACTACTTAGTAAATGATTAATTTATAAATATTCTCCTCACTCCCTCAATCTTTATTCTTTGAATGAAAGACTCAACTACTTTGGACTACTTTGAAAAAATATACATAAGGATTTATTGAGTTGAGCAATATAAATTAAGTCTATGTGTGTTTACATGAGACGTTTACACGTAAGACTAAACCCATTGTGATAAGAATTGTCAATAGAGTAGTTTTAACTCAATTGTTATTAATTATTCAACACCTAGGAAAACGAGCAACAATGTGATAGTTATGTTTAGTATATCGTGGGCCTTGCAATATTATAGTAACATTATAATAGCTATTTATGTATCAAGTACGCAAAATAATGCTTTAGCGGACGAATCTAGTATAGCGGCCGAGGCGCAAGCCGAGGCTGAAATACTGGATGAGTCCGCTAAAGTTTTTGCGTACGTGGTGCATACAATATTTTTTAGTGATAGCTCTCTAAATTATATGAAATGAAACAAAAATACCGTAATTAATTATAATGAGAGGCAGTCTACCATATTCTCACGGCCCTCTCAAACGCAAGACAACAATGAACCGTACGTACCAATACGAAATGCGGTAGGCAATAGATGAGTTATATGAGTCGCTGATTTGTAAACAATAGTAAATACGAAGTAGTATTTATGAAAAGCTTGTGAAAATATGAATTATAATCCCGAGGAAATTTCTCTCCAAGTCAAAAACATTGAATTGGAGCTGGTGCCAGCAACATCACGGCAGAAGGAATAGGGAATATATTGCAATTAAATGCTGGTGCATCCATGTAAGCTATGTGAACGAAGATGTGAAAAGTTGTTGACTTATATTTGCTGTCAGGTGATGAAGTGGGCTACCGTGTTTTGCGAAAAATCCTGGTAAAGTTTCTGATTATCATAAAGAAACGTGTTGGCTTAAATTTGTTGTTTTATGACCAATTATATGCGTAAATCCATGTTAAAGTTGGTGTGACTGGTCAATGCCGTCTGGGTTTTGTTTATAGGTTGGCATGAGGACTTTAAAGGACAAGGCCGCTAAAAGTGCATTTTGAATGCATTTTGGATGCACTTTTATGCAATTTTAGCGGCCTTGGTCGCTAAAATGCAATTTTTCGGCGTGCTACCAGTCCTATAAGCAGCTGTTTTAGAGAGCGTGTACTAAAAAATTAATATTGTGTTTGTATGCTGTCAAATGGATAGAATTCTGGAAATGACAGCATGCTCTTTAACAAGTAATTTCGCCTACTACTTCTACTTACGGAAACTGATACATCTGAACGTGTCCTGTTACATTAGTTACGGGAGCTCAGCCGCGGATTGGTCGTCCGCGAATCATTCAAAATGCTTCGGGTGTTCGGATAACTCAGATTATAGCCTATAATAATACATGTACCCGTTAATTAGTCGTTATTTCGGTACCGGTCAACGGATTTGGTCCAAAATGAAAAGGCTTCTTCCCATGGACGTTATAAATGCGTATACCAAGTTTCATAAGAATCCGATAAAGCATATTTGAGTTATCGCGCGTACAGACACACGGATGGACAGACAGATAGACATTGAAAAAAATGTTACGATAGTTATTACACAGAGTTTTAGTATTTAAGTTGTAAAACTTATAGCCCTATCTGAGAATACGGTTCAATGAATTGAGTGTTGGAAGTTTACACATGCATGGAAGACGTTGTTGCTGATCCCTGCGAATTGCCTCGTCCAATCCGGATTAGGGATACATTTAAACCAGAAAGCAAGCAAGGAAGATGTAATCAGCTCTTTAGAGATGCTCCTCTCGATTACTCACAAGATTTATGGACGTTGGGATGAAGGTTTCGTGCGTCGAAAATTTTCTGGCTTTACAGATCTGGCGAACGAAACTGCAGCGGTTCAATCGATGTACTGAGAAATGGTATAAAAATGTCTAGTAGTTTTGTTTCCAAATCCGTAATTTAAATATTTTGATTGCATATATTTTAAGCTTCTCGAGATCTATTTGAAGATCTGAGTAGTTATGCCAAATCGTTCTTTACTTTCTGGACAACCCTCGTATAATAGTATATTGCGACACAATGCCTTTACGGTCCGTGTGTTGCATGCAATTTTTTGCACGACGGTTACTTATATCAATTTAATTATATTAATTGTGATATTACCTGAAAATATTATGTAAATACAGACTTGAAGAATGGTGCTTATTTCAGAAAGGGATTCGCATTTGTTATTGTTTATGGCAACCGAATATTTATAAAGCGGGGAGGCCTTGGTCATTTCTGCTCGCAAATAAGCATTTGCGGGCGGTAAAGTAACTTTCCGCCCGTCGCCCCTAGCAACAATTCACTTTCCGCCCGTCGCCCCTAGCAACAAGATTGCGTGTGGTAATGTCAAGTTACGAGCCATGTAAACAACTGTCGTAAGAAACACTTACTAGCTAAGGAGTGCAAAAATGATTTTACAGTTACTGTAACCTTTATTTGTTCTAAATAATATTGACAATGTCTACCTATACAATGTATAGCTACAGATGCAATAAATTATTATCATTATTATTATTATTATTATTATTATTATAACGGCTTTACATCATAAATACCTCTTACAGCCACCGCATTGTGTTTGCTCGTACATCACCCTCTCTTGTAGTAGTAATAATATTTTTAACTAAGATATTAAGTTTAATGGTTGGTTGGTAGGCCTATATGCCTATTTAGCGACGGAGATGTACTGCTAACTAGGATTGTGACCGTCACCGGTGTGCCGGAATTTTGTCCCGCAGGAGTTCTATTACAGTAAATCTACTGACATGGGCCTGTCACATTTATGCACAGATAAATTCCATCGACCTGGACCGTGAACGAACCTGCAATCTTGGGCACAGAAAGCCAGCGCGATACTAACTGCGCCAGCCAGGCCGAGAAAGTTTAATGGTGGATGATGGATAGCTTAGGAGCCAGAACTGAATAATAGACTGGATAACAGTGAAAACATTCTCTTTGGTGGTTTTTTTACATTGGAAGATAGAGACGACATTGAAGTTAAGTAAATTCACATTCTATAGGGCCTACGAATTATTTTCCAACACAATTTATAGTACTCATTCACTATGATTTTTTATATTTAAATTAGCATATGGTTTATTTAAAAAAATCCTTAGAATGCAGTTAATAGGCTACATATACTATATAATTTAAAATATTCCCTTCCCTTTGCAACAACGTCATCATCATATAGCGTGTCGGAATGGATCGCTGGGCGGAAGTAAAAGCGCATAAGCAGACATTAAGAGAGATACAGGAGGTTATGCCCCAGACCCATCTCCTATAAATCACGTTTATGAACGAGGACCCTAAAGAGGGGAATCACTGAATAGGGCTAGGTATGTTTATGCGTGAGACTGCATTAAAGCAACATTATAACCCCTCCCCTTTAGTTCAACTAACGTATTTATGCCTAAATCCCCATTTACAATAATTATTAAATGCGTTGACTCATCTCCGCACCTGACCGTTCCATCATCCAGAACATTCATATAAAAACCTCACCTGAAAATGTGTGCATAGTAATGCACAGTGGAATAAATATTAAATTAAAATAATCAGTTACCGAAACAAACTGCAAGACACAAAACATAATCGTTGAAAATCCGCAATGAGTAATTTATGTAACAGCTTTGCCGTAATTTTGTTGTCCGACCTCTCGAATTGTAATTACAGTATATTGTATCCTGTCTTCCTTTCTCTCCCTCTCTCCCTCTCTATTTTTCAACTAATTTCCAATTTGTCACTGTTTTTCTTTTTCCATCTTCTTCACGTTGTAATTTTGTAAGTTTTTCAAATACATTGTGTTTTTACTGGCAAAGAATTCAGATTATATTACTGGTTTGTGAACAGTCTTCATAAAAACCTCCATGCTCATGCAAACAGTCTTCGTTTTCATCAAAATAATCAATTTGAGCGCACCCTAGTTGGCTTTCTAAATATTTCCTTCAAGTCAACAAATTCTAATAGTAATTAATAGATGTTGTTGCCATTGATCATCACTCCAAAAACGGACAAACGATGAACTCAACATTATTTTTATTGGATCACTCCGCCAAACTGAAAAATCAGCATATGAACAGAACAGAACCTTTGACGACGCACAAATGTTGCAAGTGTCTCCCCGTCTCAAGTGGGGAGCTACTTTTGCGCCCACGTACGCCTGCGCAAGTTATCATTTTAGGATATATAGGCGGACATTTTTCCAAACACTTTATTTATAAAATCGAGTTTTAAATCTTTTCCTACGACTTAATTTTAGTTTTAGCCTAATAATACTGTATAGGCCTACATAGACCTAAGGTATTAACATACGAACTGATGTAGGGTTAACAAAAAAACATATTCGTGATTAAAATTAAAAATTATTTTTTTAAATACATTCGGATTAACCAGATGTCCGGAAGAGCGGGGTCCGAATTAGCGGGACTGTACTGTAAATGTCAAAATGCAAACTAGAATGCAACGAAGCAAATAACGAGTCTTAAACAATTCAATTTATTATTGACCCTATTGTGCGTTTTGAAGTAAATGAGGCACAGCCCTAAGAAATCAAAAAGGAAAAACAGTACATTATAATCCTACCATCCTCTACTATTGTGAAAAATATCATCTGAATTAACTCGAAAAGTCATCGAACTGTGGGTAGGAGGCAGAAGTACTGCTACAACATTCTTGAAAATACATTTAAGAGATTAGGAATCCCTCCATCTAACATAACAAAAGTTATTTTGGCAACTCTCAAAGGATCAGTTGATGTATTGAGGTACCAATAAAAAAAATCCCTTTAGGCAGGCCTACAGGCGGAGGTAGATTTCGAAGTGCTTTTGGTTTAATTTATTGTCGCTGCATAGCACTCTTCTTCTTTAGCCTTGGCATGGCAAACCTGCAGTAATAAGAACTGAATTCGGTAAAGAGGAAGAGCCTACAATCATTTGTTTTGACAACAAGAATAGGATATAATATTCTGGGAGGCCGTGCGCAAGATTAGCAATGAATAAAATTAGCAAAGCCGCTAAACAAGACAAAATTATGACATTATAATAATTCTTTTAAGTGTTATTATTTTCAAACATTAAAATCTCGCGTCATATGAGAGCTATCAAGAAACTATTTATTGATTTGTAGAGTACTCATCAAGAGCTTTTCAACGATACCCCACAAGACGTGGTTTCAAAAGTTTCTAATTTTCATCCCCCACCCCCACCCCCACCCTCACTCGAACCCCCGAATCGTTGGTGTCACTGTGAACTCCATAGGGAGTACTCTAATTTATTCAAACAAAGTTTCCCTCTATACTTCATAGGGGCCGAGATAAAAATGTTTTAAAATTTCAACCCCCTCCCCCGACCACCCCCTTGGGCCAATTTTGCTCATTAACGAACTTGTCCGAACTATTGAGCCTAGAAATAACATATTAAAATTTGGTTCAAATATCTTCAAAATTACGGCCGCTATCGTGTAAAGATATATATATATATAAATATCACAATTTTTTTTTTTGAACGGGCGGTGGTTTCGTACTTAGGGGAGCATGAAACGTAAAGATATGAAAGAATTTTTCGAAAATCATGACATGGTATCCATTGCAATAGGTAGATATTTCTTCGAAATCTACCTAAAAAATAAAAAAACATGATACATGATACATGTTATTGTTGAAATTTTCAGATGTTAAACTGTTTAATTTTTAAAATCTAGTCCTACTTCTTAGAGTGTTCAATTAGTTTTTGTTCCGGTATGGGAAGAAGTATTAATAAAAATACGAATTACCTGTGATCACAATTAAAATTTATCTTTTAACTCAAAATCGTTTGTTTCCTGTTGCGGAATACACCTGTCGCACTGCATTCTATTAAACTGACTGATTGTCCAAACGACATATTAAATTATCTCGTGTTTTAATTTCAATAGCAGCTCGACAATTATACTAACAACAAAGTGATTAGTATGTAATTGTAGAAACAGCCCGCAACAGTGTGGAGGAAATTGCATATACAAATCCTTCCCTCATAAAAAGCAGAGAGGCTTTAAAACATATCTAAAAGAGTCAATCCTTAGAAGGTTTTCCGCCTATATACTAGTGTTATCTTACCACATTAACGAATCTAAGTCCGAATTTGCCAAGATTTGTGATGTAAATGTATCAAATTTTATTATAGATTCTTGTACATAGTTTAATAAATTTACATAATTTAATATATCCCTTCTTTACTCAAAATTGTAGTTTAAAATTTTTACACTTATTGAGTTAGATTCAATAGTTTAAAAAATATCTTAGTATAAATTTGATTGTTTATATTGATAAAAGGACATTATGTCATTCTAAAAATATTTGTCTTACAAAGACTCGTCAAGTATTCAAATTATAATTCATTCAATTTTAAAAAAATGATTTCTAAAATTTATATACTGTATTGAGTACAATTACAATAAATACAATAATACAATACAATAGTGGTACAATTACAATTAAAAATTGAATGAATTATAATTTGAATACTTGACGAGTCTTTGTAAGACAAATATTTTTAAAATGACATAATGTCCTTTTATCAATATAAACAATCAAATTTATACTAAGATATTTTTTAAACTATTGAATCTAACTCAATAAGTGTAAAAATTTTAAACTACAATTTTGAGTAAAGAAGGGATATATTAAATTATGTAAATTTATTAAACTATGTACAAGAATCTATAATAAAATTTGATATATTTACATCACAAATCTTGGCAAATTCGGACTTAGATTCGTTAATGTGGTAAGATAACACTAGTATATAGGCGGAAAACCTTCTAAGGATTGATTGTATACTATACTAGTTGAAATTTAGCTTAGCTTCATAATGAAGTTTATTAATAAATATATCTAAAAGAGGTCTGATTATATGGAAAAGGAATATGGTTTAAATAAAAAGGAGATCCGAGAGAGAGCAGAAGTGAAGGAAAATGGGATAAGCATGCAATTCTCTCACTTACCACTGATAATCTGGCAGTCCAAACGACTTCTATGCACGACATCTTCCCCCCTTCATAATAACAGCAAGTTAGCAGGAAATAAAAAGAGAGTATCGCGTATTTTATTTTTATACATTTTCCCACCCTCTTCGGATAACAAAACATGCCATGTCCTGAACCTTTCGTGCCTACTTGTTCACTTCTTTAAAGGCTAAAGACTACTGACTTACTTGCAAACGAGTATAATTGAAGGATTTTGAATCCACATACATTTCTCCTGTAAATATCGCTTATGAAAAGACCAGTTTGTGTGATATGGCTAACCTAGTATTATATGAATACGGTACTTCAAAGCACGTAAAGGTAAGATTACGAACTATGATGGGAAATTCTATGAGATTTATTACCTCACTTCGACTGTTAGTACTGAAATGTTGGCTTGAATTAAAGTTTTAAAAAGCGAACATTCTCACTACTTAAAATTAAATAATCAATAATATGATAAATATAAAATTTTATTCTCGAGCTTTGTTTAATTATCTAATTCTAACGTTTATACACCGAAATAAAATCCACAACATTCACTGCCATAAGAGTGAAACATTACGAACAAAATAACATATTTTATGTTTTGAAAATCGAATTACTGCCGGTTCTTAGTTAAGCTACCAACAACTAAAATAATCATGTGTCTGATTTCGACACACTCTTGTCTCGTTTCTGAATATATTTACGTCATCATTTACGTGCAATCTCGAGCCCAAACCCTATAGCATATTGTTCTTCGATAGTGAGATTTTGCCGTTTTCCCCTTGCGTTAAATGCCAGACTAAAGAACTTCACAACCTTCAAATGAGCCCTGGTAAAAATTGCCGTCAGTTTAACCCAAATATGGTTGTGAACAGCGCTTATGACATCGATGGCTTAGTACACACATGTGTTTGTGCAATTTTGGATTTAGATATGTTGAGAGCAAATTTGGAAGCTTCTGAGGCATATCTTCACTCTATACAAATGAGACCATTAAATAAAAAAAAAACAGGAGCTTAATATATTTTTTGCATGAGAAAAATGTGGTAAATACATTCGTGATAATTTTGTATTGAAATGGATTTACTAAAAACTGTAGAATTGTATATAACAACTAATAGCAATATACTTTAAGCAGGAGAGTGTTTGTTGGTTGGTATACGGTTAATTAACGACGGGGATGTACTGCTACTTAGGCCTGTGACCGTCACCGGTGTGTCGGAATTTTGTCGAGTTCTTATACATGCCAGTAAATCTACTGACATGGGCCTGTCATATTTATGCACGCATAAATGGCATTGACCTGGGCCGGGTTCGAACCCGCACCCTTGGGCTCAGAAAGCCAGCGCGATACTAACTAGAGTGTATTTGTACAAATCGTGTGACGTCTAGGCCTGTAAGATTTCCCGCAGGATTTATGTTACATATACAGGTTATGTGACATTTATATAGATTATTCACAATTTCCACGGAACTGGACCGGGATTGGAAGCATGAACTCGTGAATAAAAAGCCAATTACAGACTGCTTCACCAGGACTTGGAGTTTTTAAGGCAATTCTAAAAGTATGCTCATAATGAGTAGTATACTTACCAGTAACCATAGCCGTATTATTTTTTCTAAATACAAGCACAAGATGTAAATATGCATGTTATATCTAGTGAATTGGTGTAACAAACGAGATGTTATAACTGATGACAGTTATGATGAATTCTTTCGATGTTGCAGTAAATGTTTTGAATGACTGTATGTCTCTTTTCCAAGGGAAAAATGTTTTATCGGCCTAGTAGGCCTACGCTAAAGTCGTCTTGACAATCTGTAAACAAAATCCAGATGGCATTGACCGGTCACACCAACTTTAACATGGATTTAAGCATATAATTGGTCATAAAATAACAAATTTAAGCCAACATGTATCTTTATGATAATCAGAAACTTTACCTGGGTTTTTTGCAAAACACGGTAGCCTACTTCATCATATAACAACAAATATAAGCCAACAACTTTTCACATCTTGATTCTCAAGAGAAACATTGCTTACCATGGATGCACCAGCGTTTAAATGCAGTAATATATTCCTTCTCCTACTCAACTGCTGCCGTGAAGTTGCTGGCAGCAGCATCAATTCAATGTTTCTGGCTGGATTTAAATTTCCTCCGGATTATCATTCATACTTTCAAAAGCTTTTCATAAATACTATTTCGTAGGCTTACTTATACATAATGCATCTATACCGCCTTTCGTATTGGTACGTGCGGTTCATTGTTGTTCTGCGATTCAGGTAGCTGTGAGAATATGGCGTTAACAAAAGGCTGACTACCTTTCATTATATTTAATTATACGTTATTTTTGTTTCATTTCATATAATTTAGAGAGCTTTTACTTAACAATATTGTATGCAAGACGTATGCGAAAACTTTATCGGACTCACCCAGTATTTCGGCCTCGGCCGCTATACTAGATTCGTCTGCTAAAGCGTTATTTAGCTACTTGATACATAAATAGCCATTTCAGAACCGTCACCAATAAGATTATGACTGCGAAAAAATTCCCAAAGGAGGATCTGATTAGTTTCAAACAAGGTTCCATGATTCAGTCCGAGAAACAATTGCATAAATTATTATATCCGCCCATTCCGGACCCCACTCTGTCCAAACCCTATATCTTGTCTGAGCGCTTCGATTCATTGCGACTACCTCAGACCCTTACATACATATTGCGAAGGATTGAGTTACAGGTTCGTCGGCCAAGTGACCAATATAGATCTGGCATTTTGAAGAGGTGTCAAAATAATGAAAAAGCCATAGGTAATACCCACATCTCATTCCTCAATAAATGTAATACGCAAATTTAAAATAAAAATTGTATTTAATTTCAATATAGGTTACGTTTGACGTTTTCATGGTAACACTGCGGCAGTGTCTGACACAGGTTAAGTATATTTGATATTTTTTTCGACCCGTGCTGTGTCCCAACAGCCGAGTCTGGAACCTGCTGTGTCACCCGACAGCGGCACCATTGCGGCATCACTGGATCCACCCAGCTCTATAGACACCGCCTTGCGGCAGCTACCCTTACTGTATCGCGCCAGTACTTGGGCGCTGGGCGTTAAGTTGTTCTAAAATTCTCTCATGTTTAAAGACCAATGCTGGACCGCACAGTAAACATTTCCCCAAATGGTTTCAGTGCCTTGAGAACTAACGCATTGTTTGGCTAAGTGTATAACCTGGGATATTATGGGATATTTTTTCAATTGTTTATTGTTCAATGCAACGTCTGGTTTATACATGTTTAATTTAATAATTTTATGTTGCGTAATTTATCCTTCATGATTCTGCCAAATCAGATAGAGACAGGTTAAGCAATTCGAAAGTGATAGCGTTTTGAATAAGTTGCAACGTGGGGCTTCATTACAGTTAAAATACGCTTGAAATAATTACAAGTGAGCATTCACACTGAAGTAGCATAGCATACGAATCGCACTACCTGGATGCAGGCTGCATATCGAGTTGCATGGTTCACAGTTTTGCATTCATTCCGAAGTAGCGAATGCGATCTGCAGTTTAACGTACATTATATTATAATATATTGTTTAGTTCAGGCCTGTGAATGTTTCGCGTGTTAATAAATATTGTAAGTTTTATATGCTAACTTCTGTAGTTATATCGAGAACATTGGTTTCAAAAAACGTTTTCAGATTATGTAGCAATTTTTTTTAATAGTTTGAATTTAAATGCAAAATAATGCGCTCCCCTATAACCGCTTTCAGGCACATAACGTAATAATATTACAGTAGTTTAATACTCTTCTAAGAAATACACTTTTCTAGTACAAGCTCTCTAAAACAGCTGCTTGTCGGACTGGTAACATGTCGGAAGATTGCATTTTGGCAACCTGAACTCTTAGGGAATTTATTAAATAGTTGAAGGCTTAAAAAAAGTTGACTATTATGTGTTTTGGATAGTCTGGAATAGGGAAGATCAATCATTGTAACTGTTTCTAGTGTCATGAGTAGGGACCGGATTCTTAGGTTTTTACCTATTTTTTTCCTTACTTCCAAAACAGAAAGCGCTCATACACTTTTTCGAATCATGTCCATAGGATTCACCCACATTAATTCTGTAGCACCTAAAAATACCTAAATGGGGTATAAAAACCTAAAATATCTAATTTAGGCTCCTTTTTTTACTTTTTTGTTTGTCAGTTGAGAAACCGATATTTTGAGGAGAGACAATAACTTTGTCGGGTTGAAATTAATACCACCAGCGTTTCGTTCAACCCGTTGTCGTCTAGGATGGACAGTATCAAGAGAGGAATTGTAAGAGTACCGGCGTATTCCTTTTAAAATATTCGTATGAACAACCGTTGTTGCCGTGTGTGAACAAGGATATAGATTTCTGTGTATTAAAGCGCTTGTTTGCCTTTAGTACTTCCCTGTAATTCATACTGAGTGGTCACAGTGTGAGTTTTAAGAAGACGTGTTAATTATGCCGATCCAAATGAAATCGATTCATTCCGGCAGTGGATTGGCGACGACCTGAATTTCACTACTGATGGCAAAGTAATATTTTGTCAAGCCTGCCAGAAACACGTAAGTGTTATTTACTTTTCTAGAAAAGGGGGGAGTATTCGTCCCTAGTGGATCTGTTGTGCGGTTATCATGCGTAACAACCGAAGAAAGGGAAATAATCAGTTTCACATTATCCACATCCAACCATAAAGTATTTTACTCACTAAATTAGAAGTATCGGATTCGAATCCTGAGAAGGGTGTCTAGATACAGTATTAACTATTAACTAAGAGATAACAGGAAGAACTTCACAGTTGAGAATCTTGAAAGATAGGCTATTTAGTGACATACTGTAACCAGGAAATGTGAGGCAATCTTATTTTTACTGCTTCTTTTGATTGTTTATGCTTTCTTTCTTCAATTGTAAAATATTGTACTAAATCAGGGTTTCACAAATTTAAGTAAATTTTGTCAAGTTAAACTTTACAAGTATTATGTACAGAATCCTGTATAGCACATCAAATTCATTAAACCCGAAAACTATATTTTGGATAAAAAACCTAAAAAAAACTATTTCACCTAATGGAAAACCTAAAACAGTGTTTTTAAAAACCTAAAAATCCGGTCCCTAGTTATAACTATGTGTTAATGTTGGTAGAAATGAGCACTGAACTTTCATTAAAGTGAGCTTGTTAGACAATAAAAATGTTATTCTCTATTAACTGGCAGAAGAGATATCTTAATTTACGGGTTGTGTAAAATTAACCATCAAGGTGGCAATGTGGAATCTAATTGAGTTTTAATAGGCACTTTACATCTTCCTGTATTTTCGTTTATGTGATGCCACACTTGAGATTTAATGGATAGTTTCCTTTTCTTGTTAACTAAGAGAACGATTACCGTTCCATGTGATCAATGTTCTTAGCTGCAGATGATGAAGTATGCATAACACAGCGATGCAAAATGCATTCTTCCTTCTAACGTGTCATGAGGAATTATTTAAACGAAAAAAAAAACATAAAAATATTAATGAATTTCATGTTCATCAACGAAGGACATAAAGAGTAACAGAGGAAGTAAATCAATTAAACGCTTTATAATTACACTACTAACTACAGTAAACCCGGCGTGCATGTCTTATGCCATATTCTTCATGTGTACCCACTCTCCAATAAACAAAGCTGAAGCTTCCCTTAATTTTGCGCAATTCTTTATATGGCAGATTAATAACGAAATAAATATCTATTATAATATTAGTTTTATAAGAGTTTTTACTTTTTAGACTAAAGCTAGCATATATCAGCGCAGTGCGTGGAACATCCCAAATACGAGTAGTTAACATTGCTTCTATAAAGTATTACATTCTTTCTTAACTGTGGACGGTCTATAAATTAAATCTATTTGTACACACTCATATAAACTGACATAAGACATGCTTAAAATATGTGAAGGTTTCACTGGCAATAATACTATTTATATAAGTTTCCCTCTTGTAGGAGGCCCTAGCCCTTCAGGAACACAGTGGGCTCATTCATTTATACATATTATTCACTGACATGTAGGTTATAGCTTTAAAGCAGCCGTACAGGTTAATAATGGATAACAGCAAAACCATATTCAATCCGAAAATATCTGCCAAGAATTACATAGGCCTATTACTTGAATTTGTAGTAAAAAGTTGAAAGACAGCGTGAGAAGTCTGAACAGAAAAGTAGGCAACGAAAGAAGATGGGACTGAAAGGAATGGCATACAAAATTTGTATTATTACCACTGCTATTACTACTAATAAAAAATCCCAATAGCCTGCTCAAATAACCCAGATCTGCGCTTGAAAGTTACGATTTTGCAGGAAGCTTCTTCAATTTGAATTCCATTTAAATACTCATAAAGAATATCATGTTGGGGTATACTTCACTGCCATCAATAAATGTTTAGTAGATACTGTAAATGCCTGATACAACATTATTATTATTATTTTTTATTACATTTCTCCACATCACATATGGGTAGTAACAGGGCACGGGATGCACCAAGTGCCTCACAATAATATAAAACATTTACATATAATTGTAATACAAGAGTTCAATTAATGTCTTCATTCTTGCGACAGGAATGATCGCACAATGTTGCATGTAGATAGGATGACAGAATGCTGCATGCTTTTGTAGGTGTTCGGTGGAAGACCCAGTTCTTGCAGACTCTTGTGAAGTGTGTAGGGGACGAGACCATTGACCGACAGGATCACAGGGACTATTCGTACTAGCTTAGCCTTCCAGATCCTCTTGACCTCCTCTGCGAGCTCTTTATACTTGCAGATCTTTTCATGGTGCTTCCTGTCGATGTTGATGTCGTTAGGTACTGCAATGTCTACAAGAAACGTTGTCCCTGTTTTCTTGTTATTATTATTATTATTATTATTATTATTATTATTATTATTATTATTATTATTATTATGAATGTTAAAAAATGATAGGAGTTTAAAATTGCATGGAATCCTGTGCAATGTTATATATGGAAAATGTAACACAGCGAAATGTCATGCAATAGAAATGTGAATAGCGGTCAGCCATGTTGAATTAATTACATATTTGTTGCAAAATACAAGAATAACAAACTCTAACCGAATGCTACACTTGAAGTGTAGGCTACACTTCAATAATTGACATTCCTCCATAGTTATGATTAGGGAATGCAGTTTTCAATAGCATTTGCATATTTATCAGTTATCGAACCACCTCTTCAGCATGTTCTACATAAGCACACTTGGCTAGCTTCATATTTTTCAACATATGCGTATGTGTAATTTTCTCGTAGCACTGGAATGTATATGTGTGTGTACTTTTATCGGATCCCCTACATACACGCAACCCATACGACATGGACTGGTGTTTCATGTCGCACGAACACTACCCCTATTGCCTGTCTAACAAATAAATCAACTTCTATTTGCTGCCTGCCTTCGTGCTGAAATGTTCTTTGCAGGATTTTATTTCGAAAGTTGTGAAAAATGCAGACATATTTAAAACGCAGCAGCTGTAATGTAATAATAATAATAATAATAATAATAATAATAATAATAATAATAATAATAATAATAACAATAATAATAATAATAATAGTAATAATAATATAAATAATAATAATACAGTTAGAATGATAGCAATAAAATAAGAAAATAACAAAAATAATAACAATATTAGGCCTAATAAATGTTAACAATAATGTACCAACTTCAACAAGAGATTTTAAAATCCTTGGTGCTTCATCCCGTAAATGTAAATGGCTTACTGCCCTTCATATACTTCGAATATACTTTAAATGCACGGTTAAATAGAATAACTGGAGACATACAGACTTCTATATTGTTGAAAGTACTATTGTTCCAAATTTATTTTTATTCTCAAAAGAATAAGTTGCACACGTTTCAAAATTGTTAGAGTAGATAAGGAGGATCGAACCCGATTCTTCAAGCCTTTAATCAGATCGTTAAAAACCTGGTTAAAGACACTATAATAACAACTATCATTAACAGATATTTCACGCTAGCATCTAAGAGACATTGTCAGAATGATCCTACAGTTTTGGCTTAAAAGAAAAACTGGATTAGTCATGCACGAGTAGACTACTAAAGGAAATGGTATTTTTATCTTTTTCACTCTCTAATATAAATTTTAGTAAATTCATTTTTTAAAAGGCATTAACACAACTTAATTTACATAATTCAACATGGGAGCAGCTATTGCTGCTGGCAATCAAGAAGAAAAGGGCATTTGGGCACTCCTGTTATAGCAGGTTTTACAACTGCCTTATATAAAATCTATAATTTGATGATCAGGCAAATCTATTTGTTCAGGCAAATGTACATGAATTTGAAACTGCTATACTTATCCAGTCAGTTACATGTCTTTCCTCGCTTCCTAGTCTCTCCCACCATCACTCTATATAAATTGACTCCTTAAAAAGTAGAGGCAATCTTCTCACTTAGAAAACGAAGAGCTATGTGTAATTAATTTATGTTACAGCCCTTTCTGTTTTAATGCACTTAAATCAAGTTAATGTTTTGCTCCATGTGCTAAGCAACAAGTGCAGCTTTAAAGTTTAATACAGTCAAGGTCTATAAAAATGGAATTCCATTCGTGCAGCTCCTAACAAATACGTACAATTAAAAGGAATCCATATACTGTTAGCCAATGAAACTAATCCGATTATACACAATTAACCAATGGGAATCTACCTACACTGAGAGTTCCCCTTGAATTCCGCTTGGCCAACAGAACATCTATAAAATTAAAACAGGCTAATGAAAATCATACAATACTGATAGACAAGTAAAATCAGTTATAGGATAGTTTTGTTTTGTTCCATACCGCAGAGCGCGAGATTATGACGCGGCTTTCGAAAACGCAAAGAACTTCATATACAAGACTAGCTTAAAAGGCCCGGCGTCGCTCGGGTTTTGTATTTTGTAATTTGAAATTAACTTATGAAGGACCTTCGATTTTCACACTCTAGGTCCTTATATGGGTATCTAAATTTTGAAACGTGGAATAACGACTTATCAGTTATCACATGCAAACTATTCCCTCAGAAAACGCTTTTTATGGCTCATAGAGGATGTAGAATTTTGCACCCCATTTCTTCTACACACCAATCCTGCTGGGGGTTGAAATAAGAAACGGAAATTCCGGTAACATAAAATTGACTAGACAATATTACAGTTTTGTTTTGTTTCATACCGCAGATCGCGAGATGATGACTCTGCTTTCGAGAATGCAAAGAACTTCATACACAAGACTAGATATTATTACTGGCATGTACATACCTTACCTCACATATAATTATATAGCTGAATTTTACTTCGGAAATTTAATTGAGCTTAAAGTGTGTGTGTTTTTTTTTCCTCATGATATTAAAAAAGTACACCAACAACAAAAACAAGCTTACTAAATAATTCGATCATAAAAGTATTTCTTAAAGCAAAATGTATAAAGATCCATCTATGACTTTAAAGGAGAAAACACAAAATAAAACATAGTACAGAGTTGCAGAAATTACGTTAAGGCAATGTTATACTGCATTTCCAATCTATGTCAGCAAACATTGGAAGCTTGTAGAATCTCTCACTAGTAGTCGCAACAGAAGCTCGATTTGTTCGCCAATCCGCCATAGATTTCCGTTCACCATTCAAACCCTTTCCAACGCCCCTCTTCAACAAGGGAGTAAAATACTATCACTCTGTGGTGGTTTACAAGCTCAAATTAAACGCAACTTTGTAGTGTTTATATACGCTCCTAACTTGAACAATCTAGCGAATTAGTGAGATTCAAAGGTATGTGAACACTCAGTCAAATGAAGTGCCTCGAAGCCCATTAGTATTTCACTACAGTTTGTTCACCCCCCCCCCTCCTTTATGAAAAGAATCGAGTGAAAGAAGACTTTTCAGTGCTCGGAGGATATTTTTCACAAAGGTCGTCAAATATAATTATTTGTCAAGCAAGTTGAACACTTTTTAGGCTATGGAATTGATTTACAGTAACTATTTCAAGACAATTTCTAGCAAACATATGTAAAATTTTCGCATAAATACATATAATTCCGCCACACACTCTTTACTCCTCTTCGTTCACAATTTCCACAATTCGGTTATGGAACTCTTTACCCATGAATGTCAGGGACTGTCAAAATTTCAGACAATTCAAACGAAAATGTTTGGACACCTAACTCACTCAAGTTTATCGTTGTGTACATAAAAAAATATATATTAACTTTAACTGGTTGAGAATGTAAATGATCTAAAAATTCATAAGTGCTAGATTTTCAGATCATTGGTAACGCAGACTGAAATTATCGTATCCAACTTAGTTTTGGAATATATTTTGCAGATTTTCTGTGTGGGTGTATGTTTGTGAGTGTGTACATGTACGCACGCATGCGTAACGCGAGTTTCAATATGAATGAGTAGCATAAGTGAATGATTGAGCGAGTGAGTGAGAGAAAGAGAGAGAGAAAATAAAGTTACAGTCAGAATTGTAGAGATTAATACAGAGAGAGATAGGCAAACATGGCAGAATAGCGTTCAAGCAAATTATGCAAGTTAGACAATGTTCTTCTAATTTTAAAAGATTAATTCCGCCGGAATAAATCTGATAGTATCGTGTCTTATGCTATATTGAAAATATATAAAATAATAATTCATATCCTATTACACAGTTTCTCTTATGGCCGGTTTCTATAAACTCGCGGATTACCTATGGGTAAATTATCCAATGGACAGAATTTACACAAAAATAACACCACACCAACACAAATAATTTAAAGATAGCAATCACATACACTTGTGGCGAGTTTCTAGATAAATGTCCTCTGTGTAAATATGAAAATGACAGAAAAAATGTTCCTACAAACTCGGGCTAGATCTTTCCAAGGGTAAATCTTCGGGTTAATTTATCCTTTCATGGATGGCTGGATAAAATTTAACCTTTCATAGGATCAATAGTAACATTTAAACAATGAGAATCAAAGCCTTCTGAATTAAATTAACTGTACAACTCCAAGGCCTTGCTCATTATATCATTGTAGGTTAAATGGAACTAATTTGTCCATGGATAATTTACCCATAGGTAATTCACAAGTTTGTAGAAACCGGGCATTAATCCGTTACTCTTCGGGAAGAACATAATCTGGGAGTATTCGAAAACAGAGTGCTTAGGAAAACATTCAAACCTAAGAGAGATGAAAACGAGGACTGGAGAAAACTGATTAACGACGAGTTTCAAAACCTGTACTCTACACTGAATATAATAAGGGTAATTAAATCATGGAGGATGAAATGGGCTGGACATGTTGCGCGCATGGGGGAAGATAGACATACATAAAAATTATATACTGGGAGACCCAAAGGGAAAATACCAGATGGAAGACAAAGACGTAGGTGGGAGGGCAATATTAGAATAGATTTAAGGGAAGGGGGATTTGCGAGAGATGGTTGGATGGAGTTATCTCAGAATAAGGTTGAATGGCGGGCTCATGTAAGCGCAGCAATAAACCTCCGTGTTCCATGAAATACATAATATTCTTTTAGCTTGCTCAGGAATTGTCTATTACCATTGAATGAGAAAGAATGTATTAAGGCAGTTTAAACAGGTCTCACTTGTGTTTTGAAAATTATATGTTGATTGAACAAATCAATAAAAACTTTCATTTAATATTAACATATTGTGCCGAAATGGTTTCAAGTTTGAAATCAGTTTCTCCGACGTTAAACCAAAAAGAAAACAATATAATTAGGTTATAATTTAATGATTTGCAGAATAATGGAGAGAAATCGTATAAGCTTTCACGCCTACATTATTATGAATGGGAGCAGTGGGGATGATCATCATTAGAGTTGGCCACGTCAAACACGTGCTAATTAGACTTACGTGTCAAGTGGAGCTAAATTTACAGCATGTCACCTACGTGAAACAGACAAACGAATAGACGTCACAGGATTTGCACAAACACTCTCCTGCTTAAAGCATAATGCTATTATTTTGGACATCACAGATTTAAGTCATTTTATTTTTGGCATGTCAATGGCTTAATCCACACGAGTGTTAAGTAAAATTCTACAGTTTTCAGTAAATCCATTTCAATACTTTATTATCATGAATGTGAGACCAAGGAAACGTATTTACCACATTTTGCCCATGCAAAAATATATTAAGCTCCTATTTTTATTTTTATTTTCCATCCGGTTTCCTATATCCCCTATGTTGGGGCGAAGGGCCTCCAAGTGGAGGTTTCTGTTACCTATGTGAATTTTGTTACGCTTATTTTCCCAGAGAAGACAGAGGGAAAGGTGGTAAGCCCATCGCCTCTCAAAAGTAAGGTATTCCCTATGGAGGCCCAGAGGGTTCCAGGAGGTTGAGGCTCCCAGATTTTAGACATTCGGCACGTGAAGGTGGTAAGGTTGTCAGCCTTACGAACCGGCCGCCTTTACCCCCAGGATTGCTCCCGGTACTCATTTCTGTTAGAGGCTGAGTCGACCCCAGGGTCATAGTGCCACCGGAAGGATTAGGCCAATTGAAACACTCCAAACACCTCATCGGGGATCGAACCCGCGACCTTCCGGTTTGTAATGCAGCACCTCAACCACTAAGCTACAGCATACCCCTATTATTCTTCACCTCATTTCCTGTAAGTCATTAACTTTTCCCACGATATATTTTATACGATATTCTAGAAAGCTGAACTTGGTTTACAGAAATTAACATTGTTGCAGAATCAGAATTCCATACTTACTTTGCATATGAACCCGGAAAGTTCCCTTTAAAGGTTCTTAACGGGTTAGTGTTATGGAATTGATATCCTTTGGCATTGAATAACTCAGTCACGTACGGTTCGTTCGTTCCGCATGTAAAATTCTATTCCCTCAATCCACTTCATATTCGAGAATGCCTCCCGGTAAAATCGATTAGTCGAACTCGCTTTACTTGTTAAACATCGCATAAAGATTTAATGAGGAAACTGATAGAATCAAGCAGGCAAGAGATGTCGGGATTAGGAGTCAATGTTAAGAGTTCAAATGCTTGTGGAGTAGGCCTACGTGTGGGACCCGTAAACTCTAGCGAAATCACTAAAAAGTTCAACTGGAAATTAAAACCAAATATTAAGAATAACATTTTCTAACTAGCACATTCTAGACTTTACTACAATGTTCAGGACATAGTACTTACTAATTTTCATCAACAACCTTAGCCATGGCTATCTTATGAAGAAATCTATCAAGGATCCATGCCCGAAATGTAATGTAACTTCCTCCCATCTTATTCTGGAATGTCCACGGTTATTGCATGTAAGGCGTCTGTTAAATATCAAAGGAGACTTATACAATATATTTAAAAATGATGAAGGATGCCTTAAGGTTATCTCACTTTTGGAACTGTCACAGTTAAAATCATTCATATAATGTCAAATCAATTCATAGTTTGTCAGTAGTTGCTAAATTACTTCCAGTCCTTTTTGTGTTTAATATGTTGTTCATCTTACTAAATTTAAACTTGCATATGTTTTTCTTCATACTTCACTTCTTGTAGCACTTGTTCAATATAAATGTACTAATTATTGTGGTTGCTGGTGACCCTGGCAGTTAAAAAGTGACCTTAAATAAATAAATTATTTTAAAAAATTAATTTTATCTTCTCATGTAACATTAGCTACATTAGCTCATGTAACATCTAACGTTACATAATCATCTCAGATACAACACACTAATTATTATAAAATTATAAAGGGTCCTCTCAGCCAATTAATTCATTAAAGGTTTTTTATAATGGATGAAGTGAAAGAGACCTATTTTGGAGTTAAAGAAATATTTTTTTAAGCTTTTGGTTAATTAATAATAATTATTCAATGATGTCAATATAATAATTTTAAAATTTATACTTATACAACACTATTTTTCATATGATTTATTATCAATTTCTTCATTTTCATCAACTGTTTCAGCACTAACATGTCTACGCTATCATCGACAAGACCCTGCTCAGAAATTCGCAAGAAGAACATATTCTTTGTATTCATGGACACTTTTCTTCAAAATCAACTTCTTTTATGTTATCGTATTGAGATTTATACATACATTTAACTTCTTAGGCAATAAATAAAATAATTAATAATAATGATAATAATAATAATCTCTATCTCAAATCCTATTTATGAGCGTGCAATTCAACTACTGACTTGATTCACTATGCCAGCTATGGATTGGGGAGGGGAAAATGTGTGTAGCCATAAATGGAATGAAACCAGAACTTCCGTCACCGGGAGTATAGTAGTGACAGATGTGGCACATGTCACAATGACGAAACGCTATCGTCCAGAGTGAGAAATATGCTGTGTCCTGAATAGCAACCTGAACCTCGAAGGACGCATAACCTAATATGATAGGTGAGCTGGTGTTTTCGTGTAGACCCAACGCCACCAATTAACACCGCATTCAATTGTGAAATTAATTTCCAGATGGCCTTGCTAGGTTTATCATAGCAACCGGGAAAAGAAAAGAGGATCGCTGAAATAGATTTTTTTTGTAATATAACGTTATCAATTTATCGATCGATTCAATTTTGTTAGCCCGCTCTACTTGATCCAATTTGTTTATAACATTAAGACACGCAGATATCTGATTTTTTAAATAAGTATATAGAAAGGGATCATTAAAGCACGCCTAAATGGGAAAGCAGTTGCTTATAGGAATAATCGCGAGCGAAACCGGGGGCACCTGCTAGTGTAGTATATGTCTATAGGCCTACTAATAGTTCTATGGATAGTAAACATCGCGTTAAAAAATCTAATATCTACTATTCATCTTGAAAAGGCATAAAAAATTAAAATAACTTTTAATCACTTCCAAGAAGATTCATGCAAAATTAACTTAGGCAAAATTCGTGACTCCGTAACAAACATATATACAAAGTGACACAATGTCGTAAAACTTTGGAGTTTAGCAAAACAATTATTGGAAGAAATTTGTAGAAAATGTTACACTCAAGAAAGGAACTATAGTCGGCGCGAAAACGTTTTAGAGATTAGACAGTGGAATGGGTAGGTGTTGTCCAGTCTAGAACCGGGCCGTAAATAAACAAGTATGACTGTCTCAGTCTTAAGTAGACTTTAGTATTACGCTAGAGTGAGACAGTTTATTGAACCTTAGATGGGGTAGAATGTAACAGTCGGCAACAGCATGCATAAGTGACAGTATTGTGTGCAAAATGGCAAATTTGTTAACGACGAACAAGTACATAACTTCTGTTGTTTTTCCATTTACTTCTAGAGAAGTCCCAGCGAAAATCCGAACTTTTAGGAACACTTACGAGAACCTCTGATCTTGCTCTAGGGAATCAATGTATTCGTTTGATGTCAGTGACAAGATAGATCATGAAAATTATTATATTTTAATATATGGCTATGGTCAGCAGCACTGGAAGGATGTCACCTTTCAGAAATATGTTGGACCACTCTGTTAAGTTATGATCATGCTAGCAGTCCATCCTGCTTTTCGTGTATGTAAATTAAACTGGATGAGTATTTTCTTTTAGAGCAACCTGTGCTGAAGTGCGTGTTTAAAAAGTTTTTTTGGAAGCATGGGCTTATTTAACAAGTTGAAATGCACACGGGGAATGACGTGCTACTGTATACTGTTGTGGTTCCCTCTGTGCTTTGATACAGCCACTTCATGTATTCATCTGTTTGCACAAGGGTTGTCCATTGCCTGGTGGTGGATGGTTTCCCACATCCGGGTGGGCGACCAGGTAGTGTTGATCACAGGGGCTAGGAAATGACAGGTTAGCAAGGCTCTTGTTCAAATGTACACAGTATTTTAACTAGGGCCAGTATGGTACTTTATGAGATTGTGTGGGGGACGGGAAAATGTCTGTCCGTCCGTTCGTGTGTCTGTACGCGCGATAACTTAAATAAAGTTTTATCGGATTTTAATGAAACTTGGTATACGCATTTATAATTTTCATGGGAAGAAGCCTATTGTTATTGAACCAAATCGGTTGACCGGTACCGGAATAATGCCCAATTTAGTGCCTTTTTATGGTAATATATCAGAAAAGCGCGATAACTCCAAGCTCCTTGTTTTTTCACTTTCTTTCCCTTTCCTGTATTATAGAGCACTTTTTTATCTGTGATCGCAATACTATTACTAGAATATCACCACGAGCTGGAATATCGTATTGGTCCTTAATGAGCAGTTATTGACTCGGGGTTTTCAATTTCTTCACGGCAAATTTATTTTCATGCTTCTGGGCATTTCAGAATCCGAAATTCTTTGAACAGTCAGTTATCGGGTTGATAAGCAAATATCAATTACGCTGAAACTGAGAAAGCTTATATTCTATTTCGGCATTCCATTAATACTTCAGATCCGAATAATTTCTCCGAAATTAAATAATTTTACTCAAGAAGGCTGAAACGGGGACATTTGAATTCGTAACTTCCTGCAACACGACCTCTTATTCCTTACCAGAATGTGAAGTAAGAACATTCTGTTGCCCATGATTATGAAATAAAATAAATATGATACCAGGTGCTCAACTATTACATAATTTTGTGATTGCTGCCTAGGCCTTTCGGTGCCTTTACACCATCTTCAGGGCATCTTTTGCTGGCTTGGAGTTCCAATAGTTAAAATAAAATCTGCATTTCGTCACATTTATAAAATAAGATAAAATTCATAAAATATTATTTTATAAATGTCACAAAATGCAGTTTCATAAAACTCATAAAATCTTATTTTATAAATATTCATAAAACCTTATTTTATAAATGTGACAAAATGCAGTTTCATAAAACTCATAAAATCTTATTTTAAAAATGTAAGGAAATGCAGTTTTTATTTTAATTATTGGAACTCCAAGCCAGCAAAAGAAGATGGTGTAAAGGAACCGAAAGGCCTAGGCAGCAATCACAAAATTAGTATATAATAGTTGTGCACCTGGTATCATATTCATTTTATTTCACTGATCGAGCTCACCGGTATTAAACACGTATTTTAATGCCCATGATTACGGTAAAAAACGTTACGTTAAGTGTATTCCAATCTGCTATGGTAAATAGGAACTAATGCGTATTATGATATCGTTTTGGGCTAACCTTTGGAAAGCAAGCACTAAAGGCTTACTAACAAAACAATTATTTTTCCCTTCTGTTACTGAAAGACTAAGCTGTAAATATCTAACACCTAACTTCGTTCTCACACAGTTTATGTCAGGCCAGGGTAAATTTAAAATATATTTAGACAGATTCAAAATTGACCCCAGTGATTGTCAGTGTAGATGCGACGAAGAAAAAGAAACAATACACCATCTGCTATTCGAGTGTAGTATATATGAAAGAGCACGATTGACGTTAATACTTCATTTAGATTCTTGCAGTAAATGCTATGAAAACCCGCTATACTTCATATTTAACAAGAAGTGCTGTTCTTATGAATTTCAAAAGTACGTTCAATATATTCATAAATTAATGTAAATAATGGTATTATAGTTTAAAACAGTTTCTAATCTTAGTATCAATTTAATAGTTTATATTAGGGTAGTAAATATTAGTAGTTTGTCAGCTTGCACTCAACGTAAGCCTTTCTGCTAGAAATAATATTGTTCTGTATATGCTCTGTATACTATTATAGCCCTTAAGTTTTATAGTTTTATATTAGCTGGATGACAGATAGGCCTAGTAGTTAATTTCAAGTTTACACTCATTGCATCTCTTATTGCTAGAAAGTAAGATTTGCTTTGTATGTTATATTACATTATGTATTAACTATAGCCCTAACATGCAATGTAGCAAAATAGGGTTAAAAAATAAAGGGAGATTCATACAAGTGTATAACATCAGAGTTTAAAAACATTCTTATAATTTAGTACCACTGTAAATTATATTTTACATGTCATTCGAATTAATCTTCCCTATGCTCACATGAATGATATAAATTTTATTCAGGAAACACATTTTATAAGTTTGAATAACAGAGGAATTAGAATCCCATTTGTGTAATGTGAAAGGGATGAAACCTGTAAGAGTTACGATGTGCACAGAATAATCATTCATTCCTGGGGGTGGCAAGAACAGACGTTCTGCTCTAGTCATGTAATTCTTGTAATATAAAAAAGGAGGTCGGTAGTACACTGTAACTAAGTGAGAAGTTACTACTGCAGGAAGTTCATTCCGTTTTATAACAAGCTTTTCCTTCTCAGGTCACGTGCAGACCTACTGGAGTAATCTACTCCTCTTATGCCAGGGGTGAGGAGGAAGAGAAATAAAATTACGAGCCGGTAGGGAGAAACGACAAATCACCACTTTGCAGCTCTACGCTTGTTGACAAACCGCATTATTCCATTCGCTATTACAGAATTATCTTTGAAAATTATTGCTTTCACTGTTTTCAGTAGGGTATATTTATGCAGAGGATTTAATTTTCAAGTACGAATATACTTTCTGCTAGTGGCAGACATGTAGTATCGATTAATATTTAATTGGCTATTATTACTGTCAATCAAATAAATAACACTATAACTTGATCCAAGATGTGTCGCGGAGCAAAAGTAAACAACAGGCTTGCCTTGACTAACTGTGTCCTGTCGTTTCATTGGTTAATCGCACCAGCGCATACTTCACGATAGTGCGACAAGCTTAGTTATAATTATGTTTACTTCCATTCCGCACACATCCTACAATAAATTAGTTTCATTTTATGTAATTGTAAAAATATAAATTCTATTATAAAGTGAGTATTCATATCATGCATGCTTCACAACATAGCCTTACCTAGCAAATAAGATTTCATTTGTTTTATAGTTGCCTTGGCAAACTTGTTGATTCCGAAGAAAAACAGGTGACATGAGCTAGTAAATACAAGACGTATTTTATAACATAATTAATTAATTCGTTGCAATTTTCATTTACATAATGTGTGCTGAAGTACACTACATATTGTAAGTAAAAGTAATAGGCATAGTCTCTAATTTTATAGAAGAAACTTGCGAACCAGGGCCTTCAGGACTTACGTCACTAATAAAGAAACGTGAGAGGAAAACGTTTGTCCAGCGGGGTGAAGATATAGATTGTAAATATATACAAAACATTGGGAATCGAACCCGGTACCCTTACCGCTTAGTCTAAAAATGAAAGCTCAATTGACTTTACTGTACGTAATCAATTAAACAGTCTCAAAAACGATGTCTTGTGAACTGTGCTTTGTACTTTCACATCGGTTGTTTACTTTTGCTCCGTACACTTCTTGGATCAAGTATAACAAGGATGCTAAGCAGTGTAGAGATAGCGTGCCCGCCTCTAGATCCGAAGGTCGCGGCATCAAACCCGCCACCAACGCCATATGATATATCGAATAGCAACTGAATCGTCATCGGCTATCTCGCTTACAGTGACGAATTTCTATGTGATTTTATTCATTTTGTGGTTTTGAATTATTCATTACTAGGGTTCGGATGTTTATGACCTAAAAAAGTGGAACATATGACTGCAAACTTGACCTTAAAATGACTAAATATGACCCAAAAATCCTAAATATATCCTCATAAAAGAACGTATTTTGTAATAATATATGTTCCAATTTAAGACGTTTAATGACACTAAATTATTACATCACATTAATTCAATCAGATAATCACCTTTTAATAATTTTACATGTGATCTACAGTTTTATTTGTAAACAACTTCGAATCTGTTAATGTTTCAAGATACCACTGCAAATGTGTTAAAACATGTCTATCGGAAGTTGTTAACAACAAGGAGGAAGAGGTAATTGTGCTATTATTTGTTATTGTTATTTGTTAAAACTGGTAAAATATCCGTGACTCTTTTCCGGAAAAAAAAAATTAAGTCGACAATATAGTGTGCACATGTCGCATAATTTTATCGAATTTATAAGTGAAATATGACTTTGAATTATAAATACGACCGAAATATGACCAAGACCATGCAAATGACGAAAATATGACTTTACATGCAAAACAAAAACGGTTCGATTAGGATAACAAATGTGCAATTCATGTTTATTTGTGTTTGCGGCGACAATGGATGTCAGTATAAAAATATGACATGTCATAAACATCCAAACCCTATTCGTTGCATATTTCATTACGTAAGTATTCGCTAAATAGTCACAATAAATATAGCTCGAAGTCCGGATTCTCCCAAGATAAATTCACTCGCAACTTCATTGCTCTTGAATTTATCGATAAAATCAGGAACTCTTGTTATATTACGTATGATAATTTATTCCAATATAAAAACGAAGAAGAACCATCAAAAACCTTCCCCCTAAATAGGGTCTGAATTAATACTGTAACGCAGTACACATCACAAAGGAACTAGCAGTTTGGTATGGGGATTTAATGCATTATGGGTTAGTCACAGGTAACTATAACCAATTATAAAGCCACAAACTCCATAGAACCGGGTTTGTTATTCAATTATCCCCTGTGGAATTTGCGGTTGTCTCCCTTGTGACATGTTTCGATGCTGTTCTCTTGTATATTGATCATGTCACCACAATCCTTTGCAAAATCAATGCAAATCACGTCACACCATTAATTTGGTAGATCATGTTAGTCATTAAACTGTGCCATCTATGCCATCACACTTATGGGCCTGAATGGCTATGAACTCTGTGATAATTTTTACCATGCGAAGAATTAGCATCCGTAAACAGTCGCTGTAAATACCATCATCGATTCTGAAAATTAAGGTAATAATTTCCAACGAATTAATATATCTTTACTTAATTTTACTAAGTATGACGGTAAATGCCTAATGATCCACAAAGTCTAGTAGAATCCCAGAAAGGAATGAGGAGTCTTCACTTCAAATGCAAGGAAGAGTGGGTAGATAATGTCATTGATTGGCCGACAGAGTAAACCAATTAACGTTACTCAAATTTCAGCTGTGTTTTAGTGCGGAATTATAGGACAAAGTCGACTAACACAAACTTCAAAACGCCATTCATATCACCATAATAAACTGGACAGAAAATTCTGTTCTAAGAAAGAATATAAAGAAAATTCATGATTGTACTAGTTTTATCTAGTTTTTGTACTAGTCTTAATTGTTATTAAATTTCTAAGAAAACTAAACTCCCTGGCGCTACATCCCGGGAAGGGCTAGGCCTACCACATCCGACCGCTGCTTCATCTACCGTAGACAGATGGCAGGATTCGGGGCTGTCACCCACGGTCGTTAATGATGGTTTTCGTAAAAGGAATTAAATTTCTACAGTGTGTATATGTAAAAAAAAAAAAAGCTTTGAAATATTTACATATATACATGTATATTACATGTGTGTATATATGGTCCAAAAAAACATAAAACGACATAATTATAAATAATTAGTGTGTAAGGGAACTTAAAAAATACATTGGTAACCCAACATAACCAATTTGCTTATAATGAATGAATTATGTTTTGTGGTCTAACATTACCATTTACCAACGAAATAATACTCTGACATTTAGCTAAACTTTTATAAGGATTTTTTTATAGACAGTAACGGAAATTAATAATTTATACAATCGAATTACACAAAATTTTCTACGGAAATTAAAAGTTTATACAATCAAATTACACAACTTTTACTACGGAAATTAATAGTTTATACAACCGAATTACACAAAATTTTCTATCGTTAAGATAGACTGGTTTGGGACTTGAAATATCGTCCGACTGAATAAGTTTCCACAAACAGCCTCAAAGTGTTAATGTTAATTAATCTTGAACAAAAACTCTGAAGTCAAGCGACGAATAGGAAACTCGTTTCTGTCACGAGTTCCGTCAATAAAGGTTCAATTATTAAAATTATCCACTCGTCATCCTTGGAAGTGGTTTGGTCATTAAAACTTTGACAAGCATTCCAAATGCTGAAGCATTGAGAATGAATATATTTTTACCGTTATGGCGTGCTATAGCATAGACCACACCCAGTTCTCTCCCTTGTTTAGCTGTGACACTAGTATTATAATAGAGTTGTTCGCGATTCCACGTTGTGATAACGGTGTGATGAACTGAGTAAATATAGGCCTAATACAATACAAATACAATAAAACTCTTCAGGCTTCAGAAGACAGCTGCTCGTATTTTAAGTAGAAAGGCCAGTTATGATGGCTGTAAACTTCTGATTATTCAAAATAATATTTTAATTTTTCCATGTATCGGTATATCTAGTCTTGCCTCGTATATATTAAAGAGAGACTAACTACGTACTCTATACGGTCTCATGTCCACTCCTATAGTACGAGATCCAATGGAGTACTCCATTCAATGAATTGTCGCACATCGAAAAATTTGAACAGTTGGGAGAGCCTTGGTATCAAGCTTTTTAACTTTTTAACTACTACTACTCGATATTCACATTTTCATGGACTGTATTTTGTTTCTGAGTGAAGCAGCGTGACCAACTGTCCTTCTAAGGTATATTGCCACAAGTGCCTTGTACCCACTGTCCTTGTATATTGTCGCAAGTGCCTTGTACCCACCTCTGCATACAGTCTAAATAATGCACAACATTAACCACATAGTTAAGTGCGCGAAGCGGAGGCGGCAGCCGTAGCGAAGCGCCCTTACGTTTTCGAATAATGTACGATACACTGTTTGTAGGTTTCGAAAATGCGCCATATTATATCTCCCGCGAGATTTGTCACGGCTCGTCTAGCGGTATGACGTCACGCCTCCAACGTCGAATCACGAGTTTCTTCATAATACGACAGAAGAATTTGCTAGTTCGTGGTATAAAAGAAATTGCATCATTTACGGTGGTGCGGGTGGGATCCATTCATCCCAAGGTGCGACTTATATTTGGAGATTCCCTAACTTTGTTACGTTTTTAAAAAATATTGCATGAATGGTTAGCTCATACAGCTTTTAATCCTATTGATGAAGTTTTGGAAATTAGTTTTACTAATATAAATTTTGGATAAATCATCTGCATGCATTGTACCTGTATGTATATAATCATATGTATTACATTGACACATTGTATTTCATGGATAAAAATATCATTATTTTTATTATTACTAACTTATTATTATTATTATGGCACTGAGATAACACTACTGTCCCGGAAAGGCCTGTGTTCAGATAAAACTACTGTATTGAATAACCTATCTCATATACTTTTCCACTTGTATTAGTTAATAGGGAAGTCTGTAAGTGTGGAATGATGTTCATTTAGCCTCGTGAGGACTCTGTATCAACAATACGAACAACCAAGTATATATATATATATATATATATAAACTCGCTTCGCTCATTGGGGAGCTCCGCCCCCAAACCCCCGCTGAGGTTCTCGTGAAAGGTTTTTTTAAGAGATCTATGGGAGATAGAGTGCGTGTATTTAGTCTGCTGTATTGCCTTTCAGAGCCCTATGTGAACACCGTTTAATAATACCGTTGCCATGGAATCCGATCCTTTTTCGGGGGGTTTTAGGGCCAAAAATTAAAAAAGTAAAGTTTTTGGAATTTTCCTTTGGTTTACAACCTAAAAGCTGTATGTGTACCAAATTTCTAGTTTCTAGCTCATCTGGACGTGGGCAAACATTAATGTCAGTGAGTGAGTGATTCAATCAGCCATGTGGCTTTATTCTATAGGGACAGATGTAAGATTTTAAGAGAGGGTACCGAGATAAATGTAATATAGTATTAACAACTTAAGTCACTGTTTTTAATAATTATTGTAAAATGTCTAATCAGTAAGGGCTCTGCGTGTACAGGTAAACACTGCAACGCACTGAGGAACAACGGAGCGCCAGGAGTTAACGCCTGTGGAAAACCATGCAGGCAACTTCTCTGGCAAGCGTGTGTTGCGTGTAGTCTAGTCAAACATTCGCAGGCGATGGAATCTAATACTCATGAACAGAAGCTCCGACGGTACAGGTATACTTGCATATCTTTAAGTCTGAAATGAGTGTAGTTTAATGAAGGTGAAAGGAAGAAAACATTGTGCTTCCTCTTGTATTTGTTCAGTTTAAATTTGCTCACATTTACACTATTTAGCTATCATAAAATAGGTGTAATTAAATAAGCTAATGAAAACACTCCAGGATTTTGTGTTCTTTAAATATCCTAAGAGAATAAGATCAAAGAGAGAAAATCCTGTTAGGATAGTGGCCTTAAATTAAGGGTGCCAATAGGATACATCCAATCAAAACAATTCAAAGGCAATATTTTTTTTAATATAAGATTTTTTCCCTTATTTTCAATATTCATATACGAGGGCTATTTTTTCAACCTTCGATGGGGCATAAAACGAAAACCACAGTTAAAATCTGAACTGTTTTATGTGGAACATTTAGGTACACCTTCGAGTTACTTCTCTACATAGTAGCGTTCCGATTAAGACCACCCCGTTAGTTTTACGGAAATAATTATTTCTAAACTTTCATAGCCCTACGTGAACACCGTTTGATAATACCGTTGCCATGGAATCAGAGCCATTTTTCGAGGTTTTTAGGGCTAAAAATTAAAAGTAATAAACTTTTTGGAATTTCCCTGTGGTTTACAGCATAAAGGCTATATGTGTACCAAAAAAGTATCTAGCTCATCTGGAAGTGGGCAAACATTCATGTCAGTGAGCCGAGCCGAGCTCTTTATCGGGTGTTTTTAGGGCTAAAAATAAAAAAAACTACACTTTTTGGAATATTCCTGTGGTTTACAGCCTAAAAGCTATACGTTTACCAAATTTCAAGTTTCTAGCTCATCTGGAAGTGGGCAAACATTGTCAGTGAGTGAGTGAGTGAGTGAGTCAGCCAGTCAGTCAGTCAGTCAGTCAGCCATGTGCCTTTATATTATAGGGATATACCGTATATAGCATGAATATAGAAATATCATCTTCCTCAATTGTTACATGTTTATAATATACCATGTGACGTATCGACTTTTTAATGAAAAATATTGTATTAGAGTACTGAAATACAAGGACTGGAATACGAGTTGGAATTCCTGATAATATAATATGTTAAGCTTTCGGTAATCCATAGCATCCGGTGTCACATTGCTGTTTCACGTCTTAAAGAGATATACCACTATAACCGTCACTATATGTTACTTCAGTTTGAAGGATTATGCGAAATGGAAGCATTAGGGACCGAACTCTTGACCAAACCAAAATTTTTATTGTGAGCTTCGATCATTCATGCCCGGTTTCTATAAACTCGCGAAATACCTATGGGTAAATTATCCAATGGACAGAATTTACACAAGAATAACTTCACTTTCACAAACTCAATTTAAAGGTAACAATCACATACACTTGTGGCGAGTTTCTAGATAAATGTCCTCTGGGTAAATACGAAAATGACAGAAAAAAATGTTCCTACAAATTCAGGCTAGATCTTTCCAAGGGTAAACCGTCGGGTTAATTTATCCTTTCATGGATGGATGGATAAAATTTAACCTCTCATAGGATCAGCTGAATTAAATTAACTGTACAACTCCAAGGCCTTCCTCATTATATCATTGTGGGTGATTAGGAACTAATTTGCCCGTGGATAATTTCTATCTCGTTCGTTAGTATTTGCCCTTACATTAGGCCTATAAGAAAGGACTATACTTTTTAACTGCATCTTGGTGAACTTTTTTCAGGTTGAACTAAATGGTGTTCAAATATGATGGTGAAATCAATTACGAATATACCGAACACTATTTATATACAGAAATTACGACCCTATTAGAATACAGTACATAACCTTGGGGTAAAATTAAATACAATTTTACTAATTAAAAGTTAAACTTACTTTCCACAAGTGAAAGACACCACAAAAAAGGGAAGAACATACCTGAAACAAAAGAAAAACCATATTAAAAACAATATTCTATATATGGCAAAATAGATTCCTAAGTAAGCTACATTATGAAACCCGGAGGTTCATTGCTACGCTTACATGAGCCCGCCAATCAACCCTATTCTGTGCTACTTTATCCAACCCTCGCTCGCAAATCCTAGAGAGATTGAATGAGAGACCCGAAGGGAAAATACCATTTGAAAGATCTAGACAAAGGTGGAAAGGCAATATTAGAACAGATTGAGAGAAGGATTTTCGAGGGGTGGTTGGATGGGAATAGCACAGAATAGGATTGAATGACGGACTCAAATAAGCGCGGCAATGAACCTTCAGATAATATCCCTGTAGCTTGCTTAGGAATTGTGTACTGCTGTTGAGTGAGGAAGTAAATGTCATTAAGTCAACGATGTCGATTAGCTAAAGCGGGAAGAATACGGATTAGCTATAGAACTACTCCTACTATTTGGGGTATATAAATATGCAGTACTGATCAAATAAGAAATCATATTCTAAATTTATGTTGATTAAACAACAAATCATTCTCGACATTAAATATTTTTTTTAACTTCCAGCTTATTTACAAGGCATCAAAGCAAAAATATGTGCGCGATATACAAACATAGAAAAGTAAACAAAAATGTACAGCAAGATGAGTAGTGTTTTTCGTGTTCCAGATAGAAGCAATATTTATGATGGTATGGTAAGGTGCATCTTTATTCTTATATACATATTAAATACATTATCCATAGAACAAATCCAGCGCAAGGGCCTACACGACCGTTCGTGTTTTTACAATGCACAAGACAAATAAAGAGAAATGTAACACTGATAATACAATATAATATAATATGATAACTTAAAATATAATAATGCTACACAAAGATGAAGAAACGAAAGAAAAAATAACACTAATGACAGAAAAGATATGACAATAACAATACAATATAATACATAATAATACACAGACAAAGATTACTCCCCCTGCCCCTCCCTCCCATCCTTTTCTACCCTGAGCTGTCGGACTTTAGACATGAATTTCCCCCTTTCGGAGAATTTTGTGTCACTCAACAGCATTTATGATAAAAACAGAGATAAAACTTTTATAAGTGAATTAGACACTAAAAATATAGAAAATCCATTTCACAGAAAAAGAACTTTTAGCATTTGGTTTTTGTGAACATATTCAAACCACGAAATTAAATTGACTAGGTTTTGATTATTCAGGAGAAGTAAGAGTTTTACATTACGTAATTACTAAGGAAACACTCCATAGAAGTAAATACAGGTGGAAAAGCAATGAAAATAATTCAAACCAACAATAGTCTCGTCTGCTCGTTTTACAATCACGCCTGATTCTATTCATTTCGTTCGGTTTTTGAATTCACACGCGACGGTATACATGTGAATGTCATCCTTCAAATCAATGTTTTTTTACTTGAAAAATCAGTATTGAGCAAGATATGACAAAGGACTCGACTTTTCCCGCAATGTACATAAAAGTTTAGATCTGCAAGAAAACCGCTTATATGCATTACGGATTCAAAGCACACAGCAGATACAGTACACTACTAAAATAAATCTCATCTTGCATCTTCTTCCCTTATGTATTATGTATGTTTACATATGGGATCTCATTCAGTTGTAAATGCTAAACACTTTTATAGGCATTCCAGCTTCATGCAGTTATTTCTGCTTTCATGAGATTCATTTGCAGTTTATCGTAATACGTCTGGTTTTACCTACTAGTTAAAAGCACAAAATTCGTTTTAAAATAATTGGGAATAAATTTTGTTTATTTTATTTTATTTATTTATTTATTTATTTAACCTGGCGGAGTTAAGGCCATAAGGCCTTCTCTACCACTCAGCCAGGGCAAAAATATTAAATAAATAATAATAATAATAAATTAAAACAAGAAATGATATACCCAAATACAAGAAACGTAGCCTACATTAAATACAAAGAAAACATTCAAACATTAAGTACATGAATAATATATAATACAAATGGATAAAATAAAGAAACAAAGAAAAAGATTAAAGACTAAACATACATCATTAGTTATTAGTTTAATTACGCAGCTATAAAATACGTTTACCTATTTCTCCTCCTCAACTAGAATGATCTAGAAACACACCATGGAGCGAAAGAGCAAACTAGTGTAAGTGAGAATATTCACTGGAAATAATACTTGTCGTTTTTCAATGTTTCTATAGGATGAATGGTTGTAGGGGTGAGTTGAAGGCAGATGAATCTGACGGCTTGGAGTTAGAGAAGTTATTAATACATTTCTTTTCCGATGGCGGAGACTTGAGAATTAAGAAGAAAAGTGCCACCTACCCACTATCTATTGTTAGGAAACAAGGACTGTGTTGAACCCGACAATAGATTTTGAGGTAAGCAAGGGATAAACTAGAAGAGTAAATCAAGAGAAAAAATAAATTTATCAGCCAAAGGTCTCTTAATCTATAGAAGTTTTCAACATCAAAAATATTTCAGTGACAGATCTTCGATCAAGAGGAATGATTTCCAAGGTATCTGAAGATTTTCCAAACAGATAAAATCTTCCGAAGTCAGTGCAGATGCAGTGGCGGATCCTGGGTGGCGGCCCTCCCCCCTGGTTTTTTTTCAGGCTGAAAATAATTCGTCGAGAATAATTGTCTAATGAAATATCATTCATATTTAATTAAACACAAAAAAATAAGATAAAAGCATTTACGGACTCGCCCTATTTCAACCTGAGGATTATAAAATGCAAGTTGCACAGTATTTATATTCTAAATGTTGTTCCAGTTACTTATAGTGTATTTAATTATTAGTATAAATGTTTGATTTCTTGTGAACTATTTCAGACCATCACTTACGTAAAGTTAAAGGTGGAAAGTTTGATATTTGATTAATGATTTTAATTTTTATGTAATATGTAAAACCGACAAATTTCTCAACAGAACTAGAACTCTGGGCAAAAACGAGTTGCTGAGAAATTTGGAGGAATCTCCCAGAGGACCTAAAAACTCATTATTTTTTAAATTAAGGAGATGCGAAAATGGGGACTGGAGATAACTGCATAACGACGAGCTCCATAAATACTCGTCACCGGATATAGTAAGGGTAATTAAATCACGGAGGATGAAATGGGCTGGACATGTTGTGCGCATGGGGGAGGAAAGACATATCTCAAATATATTGACTGGGAGACCCGAATATTAGGACAGATTTAAGAGAAGTGGGATTTCAGAGGGATGGCTAAATGGAGTTAATATAAAATAGGGTTGTATGGCGGGCTCAGGTAAGCGCGGCAATGAACCTTCGGGTTCCTTAAAATAGATAATATTTCTTTAGCTTACTTAGGAATAGTCTATTGTCATTGAGTAAGTAAGTAAAAAATTATCAAGAAACAGTATAAATAAAATCACTGTAGTCAAAGTTCAAACATTAAATTCCACGTGCTGCTCTGGGTTTGTGAACCACTATAAGCAATTTTTTTCTTTCCTCCATATAGATATCAGGCATCGCAAGAAAGAATAACACAAAGGAAGAAACCTCAAAGATCAAACACTGAGCACTATATCTTAAAAAGACTACATCAAAGCCCAAGCTACTCGCTGATCTGACACGAACAAGCCCAGCTGAAGCTTCAAACATAACTTCAGATGTTAAAGTTAATGTTTACAAGGCGGATTTATTGTTGGTATATTCTCAACATTTCAGTGCGCTTGCAAATAAGCGGGCTTGCTGCCTATATATGAAAGAACGGAAAGAGCCTTTTTATATAATCCGAAATGCTGACAAATGAGTATTAACACGAATCTTTGTGCGTCTAAGCTCTAGATACACAAAGCGTAAATATCCCTCTCAACGGTAATTTTTCTCTCCTTTATAGAGGTACTTCGGCTTTTATGTAGGGCCTGGCTTAAATCCCATGATACCGTATAGATTCAAAGAAACAAACTTGCGTTCAAAATTGTATAGAAATAGATGTTCACACGAAGTGACAGTTAACTACTTCCAGGGGCGTACATAAGTCTTGACAGACCAGGGCCCTATTTCATAAAACTCTACAGGTGTGACAAATACAACAATTATGTCAAGTCTCACAAATTTGTCAATATGTAACGACAATTGTATTTTTCATAAATATTACAACTTTTCATTACATTACAGGCAAATTAATGTAAATTGCCAGACTAAAAGAACCCACTTCATAAAAGCGACAATTTTATGTCAAATCCAAAGATTACTTTAGTATACTGTAGATGGCTCTCACATATGTGTCTCAACATCGAATATGGTACCTAAGCAATCGATTATTACTATCGAAAATAATTGAATTATATTTCTCTTTTAATACAAAGTCACTGAAATTGAAAGTTAGGTTAATACATTGCCTAAAAACACTTGGTGGTTTCATGTCTATTTCTTCACCACTTTCACTGCTACCAATATCACTGCTACTAGTGTTCATTATTAACAAGACAATTTAGCAAGTTTATTAACAAAGTTTATATCACAAGAAAGCTTGCCGAGTTATGCCACACATTTACATAACCTACTGACTTGGCCTACATATGAAAGATTGCCTGTCAGTTCTGTAATGACAATTCTACATTTTTTGTAAATTTGTAAATATGTCAGCAAAAATTAATGTTTCATAAATGATAGGTATCCTAAGATTTGACATATTTGTCAGACTTTTACCTGTAAACTCAAAAGTTTTGAGAAACAACAAAATGTAAAATTGTCATACAAATCTACAACATTGTCATGGCATTTATGTAAAGTTGTCAGCTTTTATGAAAAACACAATTGTCAAAATGTAAACCTGTAAGACAATTTTATGTCACCTGTCACCTGTAAAATTGTAACTTTTATGAAATAGGGCCCAGGTAGTTCATCAAATGTCAATCTCTTTTACACACATGTCGCATGTCGTTCTGCGGACAAATTCGACTCCATAAAGGAAAAATGTTTTTCATCTTTTTAAGACAGAGTTGTGCACCTGTACACGTCAGGTCTATACTAAAGATAAAAAACCAATGAACTATACCTAATTCAGTACCAACAGACAAATGATGGATCAGAATTTTTCAGATTTGTAGTAAGAAAGAGTGTGAGTACGGTTTGAAAATGTTATTTGTGTAATATAAGTGGCATCAAGAAAAACAACATGCATGAGTGCCTGCAGTGTCAACCAGAATAAGTTTTCTCATGCGGTATCGAAGCACTTCGTACCTGATGACATAAGTGCATTGAACTGGGAGGGGACTGTGTGGAAAAATAATGTACAAGCGAACATTATTCCTGCAGTAAAATAGTGGAAAAATAATTAATTGCGGTTTTCATTTGATTCTCCCTCGTACAGTACTTATATCAGGAGTATTTTTCGGTACATAATTTTCGAACATTTAAGTTTTGTAAATTTTAACGTGGTATAGAGTGTTCATAAGAACAGCAGTTGACTTAGAAATCGATAACAATTCTTTGAAAATAAATGTTAATTAAATTAATATATAGAAAAATTTAGAAGTTGATCGAAGTAATCTAGACAAGCGGACAAGAAAATTTTAAAGACAGAATCTGTATTCCTTTGACTGAAGTTCACTGAAGGAAGGCAGTAACAAACTGTAGCCTAATTTTAAGGAAAGTCACGCTCTCGATAACAGACTCCTATCTCTTCTCTCTAACTTACACCATTTTAAGAAACAAACCATGACTACGAATATTATTACCTTGTAACCGCCCCTCTACTAAGCTACTGTAACTTTTAACATGATATACAATATTCAAGTTGATTACTTGTGGACTGAGTAAAATCACGATAGCAATAAAATTGAGACCGACGCTAATGCAATTGAGCATTAATTAATTAAGATCTAAAAATGTACAAAATGTGTGGTTTAAAACAGGAGATCAACATTTATTATTAACATGCGCATTTCATTTTGTAGCGAGCTTTTTAAAAATTCGTAGGATTGGAAATACATTCTAATCCACTTGTCACAGCCGCAGGGAGAAGAGAATATGTAGAGCAGCAACTGCCAGCAGGTCGTTAAAGGGAAACTGTTGATCGCAAATTCGCATTTTACAACTTTCCTAAAATGTATTCTTCATCGCAAACCAAAGAACGTTTATTACTAGGGACCGGATTTTTAGGTTTTCAAAAACACTGTTTTAGGTTTTCCATTAGGTGAAATAGTTTTTTTTAGGTTTTTTATCCAAAATATCGTTTTCGGGTAGAATAATTGGTTTAATGAATTTGAATGTGCTACATAGGATTCAATACATGATTAACACGTCTTCTTAAAACACAGTGTGACCACTCAGTGTGAATAACAAGACAGTACTAAAGGCAAACAAACGCTTTAAAACACAGAATTCTATACCTTTGTTCATACACGGCAACAATGGTTGTTCCTACGAATATTTTAAAAGGAATACGCCGGTACTCTACACTTCCTCTCTTGATACTGTCCATCCTAGACGACAATGGGTTCAACGAAACGCTGGTGGTATTAATTTCAACCCGACAAAAATTGTCTCTCCGCAAAATATCGATTCCTCAACTGGCAAGCAAAAAAGAAAAAAAACTAGCCTAAATTAGATATTTTAGGTTTTATATCCCGTTTAGGTATATTTAGGTTTTTATACCCCATTTAAGTATTTTTAGGTGCCACAGAATTAATATGGGTGAATCCTACGGACTTGATTCGAAAAAGTGTATGAGCGCTTTTTGTTTTGGAAGTAAGGAAAAAAAATAGGTAAAAACCTAAGAATCCGGTCCCTATTTATTACACAAGATTGAAGTAATGTAATTGTGCAGATTTTAGCAGCTATACAAAACTTTCAATTACCATGTTTGTGTCAAGTGAGTATTTTTCTTAGAAAAATAAATTGGTTCCTCAACGGTAATCCTTGACATACTTGATAACTATTGGCGCATCAACAAAGGATGTCTTCATCAGACTTGAACTTCTGTCCTCCAAGGAGTTCCTTTAATGGACTAAAGATGTGAAAATCTGATGGTGCCAAACCTGGCAAGTATGGCAGACGTGGGAGGCAATTCAAGCATATGTCGTCGATGGTTTTTATGGTTGCATGAGCAGCATGAGGACAGGCGTTATCATGTTGAAGCAAAACACCTGCTCTCAGCAACTCCCTTCGCTTTGTCACCGTCAGATTTCCAGATCTTTGGTCCGTTAAAAGGATCTCCTTGGAGGGCAGAAGTTCAAATCTGATGAAGACGTCCAATCGATGGTGCAGGAGTGGCTACAGCGTCAGCCAAAATATATTTTTTTCATGCGGTATCGAAGCTCTTCCTATCCAATGGCGTAGGTCTAAGTGCATTGAACTGGGAAGGGACTATGGAGAAAAATAATGTACAAGCAAACATTCTTCCTGCAGTAAAATAGTGAACAAAAAAAATTAATTGCGGTTTTCATTTGATTCTCCCTCGTGCAAAAAAGTTGTAAGAAATAGTATATTGCGATACAAGTGCCGTAAGCGGTGCATACGGATCGAGGAAAGAGTTGGAAAAAACGAGACGGCTTGCGCCGGGTTTTTTCAATTTCCGAGATCCGTTATGCGCTTACGGCACGAGTATTGCATGCTATTTTTTTCACAATGATTATTTATTTCAATTTATTTATATTAATTGAGATATTAGCTGAAAATATTATGTATATACACTATTGAAGATGGATGTTACATTTCAAAAAGTGATTCGCATGTGTTTGTTGTTATGGGAACCGAATATTTGTCCTGTTAAAGTCTCCACAGACTGGGGGGCCTTGGTTCCGGTTTCCATAAAGGCTTGTATTATGATGATTTTACTTACGGCACTTGTGCTTTTTGTAATTTTTACCGCACGGAGATTTCTTTTGTTTTCATAGCAACCAGACTGCGTGCGGGAATGTCAAGTTACGATCCACGGCAACAACTTTCGTAAGTACCACTAATTAGTTACGTCGTGCAAAAAGTTAAAAACTTTCTTCTAGATTAAACTTGGATAGATCAGTGTCGTAGACGTAAAAGATATTTATGCCGGTTGTCGACTAAAAGCTAACCTAAGGTAGTTTATTTTAGCCCACATACAGTGCTGGATTTCATATGTAGTTGTGCCGACACAACTACATATAAAATCCGGCACAACTATATATGAAATTCCTCACTGTATGTGAGCTAAGTTAGCTTAGCTCTTGGTCGACAACCGGCATTAAACACCGAGAGCGGAGTCAGTTTTAGGCATACGAGATTCAATGAGCACTATATGGTTCGAAGGTAATAGAAATTTAATTGAATGGCTAAATGTATTGTAGTAGGTTATACAATGGAAAGAGAGATGCATGACGTGCCCAGTACCTTCAATCTCGTGGCGAGAACAGCTGACGTTATTTTGAAAACAAAATATACCTTCCTAACTATATGAACGGAGATGCTTTGATGGGAAGAGAGGATCTGGACGACTGCAGAACTAGCTAACAGTTGAATGGATCAGTTGTTAAATCCTGATAGACAACACACAATTACTGCTGTATTTCCAGCACTAATTAAATTGATGTTCCGCTCCGTCTTCATCTGCAGTTACTACACAATTTAGATAGGTCTGACTCAGGTGACCGGAATATTATGTTTCAACAGGAATTGACATAAAAACCCCAAGCCTTTATCATAATTAGAGAGATTAACAAAATTACATAATGTGTTAAAATTGCATTATTTAAAATAATGAGATTATTTCAATAATCGTTAAATTTCAGTCTCTTAAACCAATTACGAGGGCCGTCCATAAAACAAGTTTCCCTGACGACGTTTACAGAAACAAAACACAATTTTATCCCGGATGAAGAAACTTTTCACCTACGTGTCATGGAAGCCTGCGAAACCATTCGACACCATCCCAGAGTATTTGAAAGGGTGCGACAGTCCATGATTCGACGAGTGCATACATGTCTAGAAGCAAGAGGAGAGCATTTCGAGAATTTGTTATGAGTTTTGTGTGTTGACGTGTTATGAGTGTACCAATGTTTTCAACAGTTCCTAACGAGAAAACAAAGGATTATGGGATCTATGTTCATATGAACTTTTCCCCTTCTTTTGGTGTAAGGAACCCATGGCCGAAGTTTGTAAAAGTATTTTTGAAAAACCCTGTATTTATTGAAATTTATTGCTTGAAATACCTTGAAGAAATGTAAGATAGTAAATGCAAAATACATAATCTATACCGTATTACGTTGCTTCAACATGAAATATTTTAGACATCAGCAAAAGCTGGACCCAGATATTTGAGAGAGGATAATGCAAGTTGTCAGTGTATAGAAACGAAACTGTCACATTTTAGATTAACAAATCCATATAACTTTTGTGGGAATATTGTTAAACTTTCAAACCCAAAGCTTTTAACCACAGTTAATTTCTTATTATAAAACACGTTTACCGTCCCTTCATATTTTGAAGAGGAAAAATATGAGGTGGTTATGAATTGCGAACTTCGATAACAATGCCACAGCTGTAGGAGTCTTTGAAATGAAGGTTGCAATTATTACTTCGGCTTTGAATTGTGGGAGGAAGGTGAATTAGAAAGCAAATACTTCCACCGAAAATTTCCTTCTCCACTGCGGAATGGTTAGGTAAAAATAAGTCACTCCAGTTACCAAGTATTGATCACATTATTCTGGACTTCAAAGGGGTAGACAAAATCATGTGAAAATTAACCGTTCCGAAAGTACGTCTGTATAACTCGATTGGTAAGACCTGAGCCGGTATCAATGGAGTAAGGGCAGAAGAGAATGCATATACTGTACTATTCATTCCAAACTATGCTGTTCATAATAGGCCGTACCTGTTGAAAACATAAATAAAGTGAATAAAGTATGTTTTTTTAGTTATGAAATATTATTTACGTAATGGTATGTAACTCACAGAATATCTCAGTTGGGTCTTCTCTATTGAATGCTGTGAGGCTAACTAAGATGTTTTTACACGGTCTGTACAGTATGAACTGGCAAAGAACATCACGTGCTATGAAAGTCAGGCAGGTCTAGATTACGTCGTCGTAGACAACTGTGCAGCCGTTTGTTTGGCTCAGGTCTTACCGATCGAGTTATACGTACATATCAGTAAATTACCCCAGGCTTAGCAATCTTTCACAGAGAGTGGTTTCATTGGTAATAACTGCTTAGGTCATCCAGCATCCAGCACCGACATAAAAATATGTGGCATTTCAACCAATGGCAAGTGTCTATCGTCATAATTTTATCGCTTTATTTTATCACTTATTTTATCGCACTTATTTCTTAAGTAAATTCGCAAGTACTAAACACTGAAATATCTTCAAACTTACAATTTTTTAAAATAAAACATTAATCACTGGGCACAGCGATTGGGTATACATATAAACTGTATATGAGAAAAACGAGATGTGATAATAATGTATAACTATATGTGTGGGGAAGGAATTTAAATCTCATATAATTACAATATTAATATCACGATTATATACAAGAGATTAATCTAAAAAATAAAACCGCTGATGAAAAGTCATATGAAGCTCATTTATCACCGATGGCTAGACGATCGATACATTATACTACATCGATTATCTTTTTATAGGCTATCTCGCTCATAACTACACAAATAACTATGTTTTCATCTTCGTGGTTTTAATTATCCATTACATGCTTAATTCTGTGAGTATTCGCCAATGATAACAATAAATATACATTAAAGTCCAGATTCTCTCAAATAAAACCCGGACATCTCATTACATAGCCGAAAATTATCGTAAAATAAATCAAGTGTAGAGACTAAGCATATATTTTATGATTATCACCTAACTTATGTTTACGACTGCTCACGAATGTTGCAGCTAGAATCTAAGCGATAGTTATTATCCCCCTTAACGTATATAGGCCTATCACGTCTCAGAATGTCTCTTAACACAATGAAATGAAACTATATTTTTCTAGTTTGACAAAGGGCCAGAGTACAGTGATCCGTTGAGGAAAATTATCTGATAAAGAAGGTATAGGAATATTATTAAAGCAACCACATTAAATAATAGCAGCGATAGCACGCTTCACTTCGGCCGAAAGTACGTGGGTTCGAATCGCTGGGGATTGTTTTGCTTAGCGTCAAAATGCTTATAGTAAAATCTTCCTCCGGTACTGTTTGATGAATAGGCCTATAAAATAATTTTATTCCTTAGAAAAGAGATATCTAGAAACATTTACAACCATGAGACATGAAAATAAAAAATGATCGTTCACACAGTTTAAAACCCCATTAGGGACCTTTCAGAAATAGTAAAAAAGTAAAGTTATCCCTATACATGCCATGAAGGCCCAGAGGGCTCCAGGAGGTTGAGGCTCTCGGATTTTGGACATTAGCACATGAAGGTGGTAAAGTTGTCAGCCTTACGCACCGGCCGCCTTTACCCCCAGGATTGTTCCTGGTACTCATTTATGTTAGAGGCTGAGTCGACCCCAGGGCCATAGTGCCACCAGAAGGATTAGGCCAATTGACAATCTCAACGACCTCATCGGGAATCGAACCCGCGACCTTCCGGTTTGTAGCGAAGCGCCTCAGCCACTACGCTACAGCGTACCCCGTTTCAGAAATAGCATCTAAAAAAACATGGAATCAAAAAACTGTGCAAATGAATTTCAGTACCAGGTCTCAGTATGATTTATTCTGAGAAACTCATTTAATTAAAAAATAAAAGTCTTTCTTTCTTCCTGTATAGTCTACACATGCCATTTTGGCACTTAATACATTTATTACTTTCTTCCTGTAGGCTACAGTCTACGCTGAACAAATAAAAGGAAAAATACTTCCATAAGAGCGGGAACAGACACAGGCATGTTATTACAGCAAAATATCAGCAGAACAAGCAGGATGATAAAACAGAGATCTGCAATGTTATCAAGTCCTCCTGAAATGCCTGGCAATAACCTGGAATCTCTCTTCATACATCTCTTCCCCCGTGTAATTGCCCTCTTTCTTTGCTCTCAGCCTCAGATTGCAGGCTTTAAATTGCATTTAAATATAATTCAACCTCATTTAGAATTCGCGAAAACGAAATTGCGCACAGCATACATTATGAATTCCGAGAAAAAATAAGCTGTCCATTTATACTGGATTTAACTCAAAATGAATGAGGAAAATCTACGCTGAAATTACTAAAACAATATGCACCTAACTATACTTAGCTAGTCCTGAAAGACTGCCATTCCTCTATTCATAATATTCCAATTTTGTATCATCACCAACAATTGTCCAAGTTTATCTATAATATAAAAATACAGTCAGATTATTTTTTAAATAAAAATATCGTCAAACAATTTTAATAAAATCTATATCTGCATCAACTATAATTTGTATACCTATATTCATATTATATATATAATTTGAATAGAAAATTATATTTTATTACGCAAAATATTGGTAAGGTAAAATTGTGTATAGCAAACTTGACATATCTATACCGTACTAATATAAAAATATTAGGGCTTCTTGGGGGTCCCCCGTTAATTTTTTCATGTAAAACTACTGAATTGATAGAGCTTAATTGATCCATGAGAATGGTTTTTATATCTGCAAATAACATAGAGTGTAGCTGTTTAGAAATCAGTATTTCAACATGGTGGCAGTTTTAAACCGGAGTGTTCTTCGCCGATAATCAACTTTACTAGGACCAAACCTTAGCTCATGCAAATTCGAAGACCACTCGGAGAGTTGAAAATGAAATTTTACACGAAAAAGGTAGACTTTCATGATACCTTTCGATATCCCTTACGGATAAAAAATACAAGAAGAAAGCATAGTAAACTTTCTACAAATTCTACAAAACCCAGAACAATGTTGTCTGTGCGATAAAATGAGTGGGATGAAGTCGGCACTCCACTTCCTCCTGGAGTTTCTTGAGTAACGCTAAAACAATTCATACAGGTAACCAGCTAGATTCAAATAAAAGTATCGTAAGCCGCTGTCCTTTATTAGTACGTAATTTTGTCACCTTGATTATAGGTCTAGAGCTTTATGGTTCTCATGAGAGTATTTGGTGTACGATGATTGCCCAATGTATGTAGTGATACACATTCCAGACAATACATCTACTTCGACCAGGCCAGTGGATCCTCAGAGCATATTGGATTCATGTTTTTTTTTTTCCCGGGGATCCTTGATCGAGTTCTCATTCCAATGGATTGATGTGTCCCTTTAAAGCATTCTTATTTACTGCCATCCCCGACCTTACTGTCATTCGTCAGGAATAAACATGAGCTGGTTTATCGCAGAGCACAGATTTATTTTCTCGCGTCTCGCATTACGTCCTGTAAACACTTTTCCATGAATTCCTCCACGTCTAAACAAATGTGTATCCTTTATTCCAGCGAGGCGATAAAGCGAGAATTATGCTTCGGCTTTCTGTTTATGTGAGTGTAAAACAAAGCTTAAATTGGCGAATGCGGAACGTGTTTTTATTGTCCCAGCCGAAGTAATATTCTTTAAATACAAATTGCAGATTGTATTATTGTTATAGAGCTGAGAATTTGTTTCTGAACTGAAGAGTGACTTTCCAAACGGTACTAAATGAAAAAAAAAAATACTAATTATAAATAGAAAATAACTTGAAGATACTGAAGGGAAACTTTGGCAGTGAAAACACTATGGAAAGTGGCTTCAGTTATAGAATTTATTTTTTGTAAATGTATGTTGTGCTCGGTAACAATGCTGCTAAACGTTTTCATGTTTTCCAAACTGTACTAACTCACTTAACATGTTGTGCAACAGTTCAGTAATTTAAGTAAGTTTATTTGAACAGTTTGCATCTATTATATAAAGTTAAATGTGTGTGTATGTATAAATATATATCTGTGGCTTAAAAGAGCCAATGTCAATTTCTTGCAAAAATGAGGCCTACGCATTATTGAGCTCGGCTAGTCTTTATCATTCGTATAATAAAAGCGTCAATGTCTGTTGTTATTAATAGACATAATACAGAAACCTTAGAGGCCAATGTTGGAAGTTCTCAGCAAAAAATGTTACTTCTACAAAGACTTCAAAATCAGTTATCTCAAAATCAAGTTATATGACATTGGCCCTTTTAGAACCAAGCCACAGAAATGTATGTACGAATGTATGTATGTATGTATGTATGTATGTATGTATGTATGTATGTATTTTTTTTGCCCTTTATTTGCTGCATGCTCCATTACTTCTTGTAATATTACATGCATAAGTTATTTTACATACATGTTACAAATTATAATATTAATGGCAGTGTTGTTATAACATACTGATGCCTGCCAAGTGTTTAAAATGAATCAAGATCGATACTGTTTATGAATTTAACAAAGAGTGTCTTATGTTTCACAATAAGTTCATTGTTGCTGATAGGCCACTTCCCTTCCACTTTCGTTATGTCTCTTTCCAAAATCTGTCTTTGATTCTTCAATTGTTCACATCTCCACAGAAGGTGGTCCACAGTTTGAACTTCCTTGTATGTATGTATGTATGTATGTATGTATGTTTGTATGTATGTATGTTTGTATGTATGTATGTATGTATGTATGTATGTATGTATGTATGTATGTATGTATGTATTTATGTACGTTCGTATGTTATATGTTTGTATGTATATAGGCTACGTATGTTTGTATATATGTATGTCGCGAATGAAAAAAAACTTAAGACAATATTAAAATTCACACCAAACACTATTTGGGAAATAACTCGGGAGACAACACCGTTTGGAACCTTTCAGGTGTTTTCTTGTATGCATGATCCATTATAGCGTTAACCTATAAAATGGAAAAGGCTTCAAAATGACTTAGAACCGTTTGTAAAGTCACATTTCTTATAAATAACCACGTTTACTGCAACTTACCCTCTATTGTATTTGTTCCAGAACTTATTATGAACTGCTTTATGGCTAGTTAGCAGAAAATGAGTAGTACAGAAGACAGAAATCACATAAATCACGCTACTTTCGAGAATCGCGTGCTTCACGATGCTGCCCTTTATGCCAGAGGTTTTGATAAAGTGCAATAATTGATTCTTTCTGTTCGCTTCATTCATTACCGAGATTAAACACACCATGTTTTTCAAGTTATTCCATTTAATGTTCTCATTTACTTCAATACTTACGATTCCAACTAGGGATGGAATCGATAACAGTTTTACATCGGTAAGAAAATATCGATATTCGATAATATCGAAAGTACTTCAATTTCTAAACAAGTTATTTTGTATAAAATAATGTATTTTCATTCTGTACACTGGCAGCATGTGACTTATTAATCACGGCATACTGATGCCTTACGTGTCCAGTAACGAGCTGATGTTTGATCAGATAAAATTGCATCCTTGGAAGCATATTATATGATAAACTATCGCGATTGGTCTATATCCGAGGAATTGCTAAACGTTAATGGTCAATATCAAATACGTGACGTACGAATGAAATTGGTCATTGGAACGATATTTAATATTGTTTTACGAAGTATTGTTCTCATAAAATCCAGCATTAAGGGGATCATAAATCAATTACCAGGGAAATAAGCGTAATGCAATAATATCCTACAGGATTCCATGTAACAAAGTTATGACATAAAATGTGAGGACTAAAATTAAGCTCAGCACACGTATCGCTACTTATAAATAAAGCTGTGATATTCTTGTTACTATAGGAATACATGCAAATGTTAACATAATGAAATACAACCAAAGCAAAATATTTCTAAAGCCCGGTTAGTTAAAATATACCAAAGGGAAGTTTTAGAGGAATACTTAGTACTCAAAATCACTGAATTTTTAGCTGAACGAATGTACTTCCTGTTTGATGTTACTTCCTTTTGTATTTCCATTTGGCTGGTTTTCACAGAGTATAATCTCTTTTCTCTACCGCAGTTCTGCTAATTTTTCATTCCCTCACATTTTTCCTCTCTCCCTTACACATTCTACGTAATGTAAATTATAAACAATGCCTGTTACGAGGTAAAATTAGAAAACATCGAAATATGCATACGCCCCCAGTGATTTTAAATTGAAGGGACCGGGGGAATATAGTGCTCACCCTCATTTTGTAAAAGTTTAGATAATTGAATTATCTATATTTATCTTAGTATTTATTTCAATGTTTCTGAGCAGAGACTAATTCTGGCAATAAAAAGTCTTGCTAATAAAATAATATGTTAAAAAGGATAAAATGCATAAACAGAGAAAGTGACTGTTCAAGTATTACATAGGCAGTAAGGGGGAGGTGTGGGTCCAGGGTCTGCATATTTTTTTCTGACAAGGGGAGGGAGGGGTCACGACAATTCATACGTACGCATAGGCCTAATACGACGAAGCAATTACAGTGCAACAACAATTATAATAAGCAACCGGAGCATGTTGAGGATTTTTATTTATTTATTTAATAGGCCTACTGTAATACTTATTGGCCCCTGTCCTGGATTCCTATCAGAGACCTCTCTATATGCACTATACAATTTGCAACTTATTAATTTATAATTGCATGGGTTATTTAGAATATTTTATAACTAAATCTAAAGAAAATATATAAAGAGAGACAGAAAATGTTTACAATTTAAAAACAAAAACATTGATAACTTAATAATAAACTAACTATACTAACTACAGTAAGTGTCGAATCCGGGATTTTTGTGGGTTTGTGATGACCAGGGCCCGGATTCTAATGACATGTCATCTTTTTATTGATGCTGCGTAGACATTGCCAACTTGTGGATAAATCCTAATCATGGTCTCTAGATTATAGAAGTGCATTTTTATTAGGTAATTTTTTGTCATTTTATGCAATTTTATATTTTTAGGGCATTTATTTTGCCGAATCTCTAAAATGTAGAATCCTCAGCCTCCTGGAATCCTCTGGGTCTCCATGGCCTGTATAGGGAACACTTTACTTTTTATTATTTTTTGTAACACACAATGTAAAGTAAAGTATTACCTATTACATGCAATGGAGGCCCAGAGAGTTCCAGGAGATTGAGGCTCCCAGATTTTTAGACAATCGGGACATTAAGGTGATAAGGTTGTCAGCCTTACGCACCGGCCACCTTTACCCCAGGATTGCTCCTGGTACTCATTTCTGTTAGAGGCTGAGTCGACCCCAGGGCCATAGTGCCACCAGAAGGAAATATACAACGTAATTCAGCTAATCAGACAACATAAAGTATTTAAATTACTTAAATAACACAGCATACTTATTAATAAACTTCATTATGAAGCTAAGCTAAATTTCAACTAGTATAGCATACAATCAATCCTTAGAAGGTTTTCCGCCTATATACTAGTGTTATCTTACCACATTAACGAATCTAAGTCCGAATTTGCCAAGATTTGTGATGTAAATATATCAAATTTTATTATAGATTCTTGTACATAGTTTAATAAATTTACATAATTTAATATATCCCTTCTTTATTTAAATCTTTTAACCTAACTTAATATATTAACTGGAGAGAATTGTAATTGTACCACTATTGTATTGTATTATTGTATTTATTGTAATTGTACTCAATACAGTATAAAATTTTAGAAATCATTTTTTAAAAATTGAATGAATTATAATTTGAATACTTGACGAGTCTTTGTAAGACAAATATTTTTAGAATGACATAATGTCCTTTTATCAATATAAACAATCAAATTTATACTAAGATATTTTTTAAACTATTGAATCTAACTCAATAAGTGTAAAAATTTTAAACTACAATTTTGAGTAAAGAAGGGATATATTAAATTATGTAAATTTATTAAACTATGTACAAGAATCTATAATAAAATTTGATATATTTACATCACAAATCTTGGCAAATTCGGACTTAGATTCGTTAATGTGGTAAGATAACACTAGTATATAGGCGGAAAACCTTCTAAGGATTGACAGCATACTTCATTGGATCCGGAGCATATTTTACAAATTTTAGAGGATACTTGCATTAAGTTTTCTGATGCAATGACTTCCGGACCTTACTTATGAGATAACACATGACAGAAACACAATTTATTCGTATTACAATTAGCTTTTTATTCTGTAAACAAGTTTAAGTAGATTCAAATGGAAGATAAAATTGTGCTAGCCAGAAAGTGGGTGCAGGGTGAAATTGTTTAGTGCAATACGTGCAGGTCTACCAACCGGCGTGAGCTCCAATAGCTGGCAGCTTGGTAAAGATAAAGGATATTAATGAGCTTCTCATAACTCATGAGACCAGAGAGCGGGTTGTTATGAAATGGAACAGAGGGGAGCGGTTTATAGGGCTATACAACACCATTTCCAATACAGAAAAATTTTTAAACCAGGGACGCCCAATCTCTCTACCAATACAACTTTTCACGTTGAGTACAGTGTAAAAATAACAAAACTTCAGCCATAACTACAGTAATGTTAGTGAAGTAGGCCTACACAAGCATGATTTTTTTATTTGCAAACATTAGGCCATAAAATAGTGAAAATCTAAAATAAAAATGCAATTATGACCCAAAATTAGTGTAAAAATGTCACAAAATTTGTAACAAAATGACCAATAAATATACAATTATTACTTATAATTAGTTGTTTAAATAATGAATTGCTAAAAGCAATTTAATGGATGATATAATTATGAATTTGCAATATAAAACACACTTATTTTGTTACTAAAGAAGTAAGTGATTTATACTACTTGGACATCCTTAACGAAAAAGAAATTATTTCTGAACTGGCATGCCCATCAAATTACTCCTAGGAAATATGTGTTATTTAAAAAGAAATAAATAATAAGCCTTTATTGCTACACGATAAATTGCTATGGTGATTACCAGTGCCCGGATTCTAATGACGTGTCATCTTTTTATTGATGCGGCATAGACATTGCCAACTTGTGGATAAATCCTAATCATGGCCTCTATATTACAAAAATACATTTTTATTAGGTCATTTTATGCAATTTTTTATTTTTAGGGCGTTTTTTTTTCAATTTTAGGTCATTATTTTGTCATTTTCGTATCATTTGCTTCCTTGTTTAGTCATTTTCATGTATTAACATTGAGTGTATTAACTTTTTTTCGTCCCTAGCGGTGCTGTATTTATTTCAATTAATAATTTTTAACCTCCTTTTTGAAAGTTCTCAGTTGTCCAATCTCTTCTCTTCTCTATATATATAAAAGGCTTTGTCCTGACTGACAGGAATCAACGTAAAGCCTAAACTATAACAGGTAGAGACTTGGAATTTTGATAGTACCTTCGTTTCATAATGTAGATGCTCACTAAGAAGGGATTTTGAAAAATTATGATTCTAAATGCCAAAAATTAAATGTTTTTTAAAATACTTAAGCCCTTTTTACATAGAATTATCGAAACAAATTCACAGATCATATTGTTGCCAATGGTATAGGTGGGTTTGGATTAAATGAAATGGATGTTTGACAAATTAGAGAAGGTATCATTATAATTCATATTATCTATATTAATAAAAGGAATTGTCCTCGATGTCCAGCGAAATCTACTGAACGCAGAGATCTGAAATTTTAAACATAGGTGGGCTGAAGGGTCGGAAAATGCACCTCGAAGACGGAATTTCAATTTCAGTTTTCGTTCGTGAGTTATGAGTGAAAAACGGGCAAAAAACATGCATTTTTTGCGTTTTCAAAACATAAGTTTTCAGTTATACATTTCAATGTCAAATCAATTACAGTTGGCTTTGGCTGATTTTGTCATACCTTGAAAATAAAACTTTCGCGATCGCTTGAATGTTGTAAGCCCTAAATATGGTCAAACGTTGTTTTATTTGGACGAATCTCACTATACAGAGGTTTTCTGGGCCAAGAAACTCGAATCTGAGGTCGCTTTTACCAGACGATGCTATCTAATCGTGTGATTTAGGAGTTAATAAATATAATGATTTTACTATTATGCTCTTAATTTTTAATTTTTGAAATAATTATCGCGGGCGAAGCCGCGGGCACATGCTAGCATCCTTTATAAATTAAGGTAAGCTATTTTATATTTTCACTCCAACGATCATTGGCGATTCGCTGTAACTGTTAAATTATGTTTCCCAATGCTAAAATGATCTCTGTTACGAGTAAAATATTCGTGATACTGAGAATTAGTATTAAAATCTCTGCCATTAACATATACATATTCCAATAACTTTAAAATATACAGACCATACACAGTTAAAATTCCATACTTCTTAAAACTCTGTTTCTCTTTCGTGGAAACCAGCTGTTTTACTGAAAATTTTCTCGTTGATTTCAATCTTAGTGCCCCCTGATGATTTCACTTGGTGACTGCCTTATTATCGGTGTACAAATTCAGCTCTGTAAGGGTCAAAGTTTAGGCATGTTATAAAAAAATAGGCTACTTCAGTAATGTATACAAATAATAATTAATACGGTACGTTTAAAGAAAATTTAACCCCAAATAAAGGTAGTTAAACCTGTTTCTTCTTTACCTAGGAGGGACTTCACTAAAGGTCTCTGCTAGTAGATTCCTAATGGCGTTTTTATAATTTTTTATAATATTAACGAAATTATATGACGCAAAAAGTGCTACTTTTCTAAAACTCATTATGCAAAGACGTACTTATTAAATGCATGTTTAGGGAGAATCTGTTACCCCTATTAGTAGGGGATGACATTGAAATGTTGAACCCGGCACAAGGTGACAGATTGGCCGGGGAAATGAATATTTCAGATGGGTCGTTGCCCCAGCGTAGAGATGGAGAGGGGCTGATACCACAGTGACATGTACATCGAATGGGGATCATTTCTCCCCTATCTCACACGTTCAAAATCACAAAACTTCACAACCTCAAAATTATTAATAACTTAAATAAAATTAATGTGAAAGGGGTCGCACACAAATATATCAATGTGTCTATAATATTTTTAAAAAGCATTGATACTGTCAATTAAAAATAGTGAAATATAAAACATCGGACATAACTCCCATAGGATTTAAAATTTGTATTTTTATTATACGTGTTTGAAGCTTCGGTGTAATATTTCAAACAACAGTACAAAACCTAATTCGAAGTTTACATTAGTCTGTAGGCAACAGAATAATTTTGGGGCTTCAATGGATTATGTTTACTTACATTTAAAGCAAATAGGTACCGATACTTAATCAGTGGCTACACTATTTTATAGAGATACGAACTATACACTACTGACTTAGTGAGATGTATTTATAGCAGATTTAACATAAGGCTTTTGTAGAAAGTAATATTTTCTGTATATCTTTTATAATATATACATATTAGCGTCTAAATTTTAAGTTCCATAGTGTAAAGCAATACAACCAGACGAAGATTAGTCTTGTAATAAAATTACAGAGCTGAATATGTATATTTATATAAGCAAGCATCGAGTGAAAGCATCGGTGAGCTTTAAGCCTGAAATCAAAAAGAAAAATTTCAGTTCAATAGCAGGTTTCCACAAAAGATAATCGTAACATTTGCATAAAAATCTTCATATTCTACATAAAGCATTACTTCATTTTCTTATATCTACACTTCAAACATTGTTTTGTTATGACGCATTTATACGTCAGGAGCAGTAAAAAGGTTAACAATTTCAAGAGTTGAGAAATGATCGAATGCTCGAAGTATTACTGGATTTGGTTCAAATCGAACAGAAGAGAAAATGTCATGAAAGATTACTTCCGCTCAAATTCAAGGAGAACTAACCAGTATATTTAAGGTAACTGAAGTATTCATCCCTTGCAACAGGTTCAGATATAATCCCGTGCAAGATATTTTTGCAATTGAAGCAACAACTTCTGAGGTCCTAGCTGTGCGAATCCAAGAGAGATGTACTAAGCCTCCTTAGTAAAGAGTTCCGATTCATCCTTTGGACTGAAAGTCATTCTTACCACTACAGTTTCCTGGACTGTGTTAAAAGTGTCGGCTCCGCTGAAACCTTAACTAATCTGTGGACTGAAGTAAATAAGTCCAAGTAAAGTGCTCCCTGCACAGACATGCCTCGTGTACCAAAATGTACCAAATGTACCAAAATTTCTGAGCCAACTAGGCCAGCATCTTCAACTCTAGGGAGCTGGTTTTAAAACCAGCTCCTAAGGAAAGCTGCAGGTCGGTTAGAAAACTCAGTGGCGGTTCCTGTAACTACAAGGGAGTACCAAAATTTCTGAGCCAACTAGGCCAGCATCAAAACCAGCTCCCAAGGAAAGCTGAGCAGCAGGCCGGTTAGTAAACTCAGTGGCGGTTCCTGTAACTACAAGGGAGTAATTTTGCGATACAAATTGATTTGAAAACTACCCGACAGGACTGAACCTGACCCGCCGCTGTGTTGAGGGAGGGTATGAATGACGCCAACAACGAGATACGCCAAGTACTAAAATTATTTATAAAATACAGGTTCTGGTGACAGACTAAAGATGAGACATATTAGTGTCGAAATGCACATCTAAACATGCATCTCGTTGAGAACGAGAAACTACAGCAGAATACAAACAACAGCATAATATTATAATAGTGAAATCATCCTATCTTGCACATTTATCAAACGGCATATAGACAGTGATGACCATTTGTGAACATTGTGTTACAGAATTTATATAATTGAAAACAAAATTATATAGGCCGAATTTTAGATTTTAATGTGTAGGGTACAGCGGGGCTATCCCGCTCATTTCAACTTTTAGCCTTATAAAGTGACATAAAACCTTTTTAAAAAATCTGTCAATGTGATACAATTAATGGTACTTTAATCAGGAATAAATTCCAACAAGTAAAATGTGAAAATTCCTTTACACAAACAATGTATTAAACAAACATCTGAGGAATGCAAAAATCACAATTTGTAAAATTAGCGAGGCTATTCCGCCCAGTCAAGGGGCTATTCTGCCCTATACATTTCGACGTCAAAATCATAAGCATTTGCCACAAGTAAACATTTTTCGACCTTTTGCACCCACACACACTTCGTGAAACCAAGTGGCACATTTCTGGCACTTGATCCAGACTCCTTTCTTGACCGATTCTGGCGAATAGAACTTCAGGCCGCAAAATCCACAAGGAGTGTTCTCATTATCATCTCGGATTTCAATAGGCTGTAAGTCATCACTCGATTCACTTAACTGACGTTTCTTACTTGCATTGTCCTTCCTTCCTCCATTTTTAGCATGCGTTTGACCTTCGTTGCTTCGTAGTTTGCATCTGAAGTTAAATGTCTTGCTTGTGTTACTTTTCTTGACTTCTTTTTGGGCATTCGTTTTGCTGGACTCGGAATGATTGTACTGAAAGGAGAAGTCTTCTGCTGAACGGCGCAAGAGGATCCTGATGAAGGGGACTCAGGGTTCAGCTGGGAAGATTGAGGATTCTCTGAAACTGAACATGATGGTACACTGAGGGTATCTGTCTGGAAATGAACTGAGGGAAGAAATTTTTCTTCTGGAATAGCTAAAGGGTTTAATGGGAACAATCCAGTGCATTGAAATCCTTTAACACCATTGCCAACTGTGGCAGCTTTATTCCATGCAGTGGAAAACAGTTCTCCAAAGTTAAACTTGTTGATTGCGCCTCCTGGTGTCGAATGCATGTAATTTGTTGCAGCATGGTGGTAGAAAACTTTCAGTGGCTTGAAAACTGATCTGTCCAGTGGTTGAAGGGCATGCGTCGTGTGAGGTGGAAGGCAGATCATCTCTATCTCATTCTGACGACAATATTCTAAGCACTGAAGAGAAGAATGAGAAGTATGACCATCCAAGATTAGAAGACATTTTCCAGATGAGCGGTGCTTCTGAAAGTGTTCGAGCCACTTAAGAAAAACATCTTCGTTCACATATCCAGAATCAGACATGGCGACTTCTGAACCTGCTGGTAGAGAATGTCAATAGTATGGTAGTATTTAGAGAATGGTAGTATTTCGCATTAAAACACTAATTAAGCTAGTAATTTTACTGAGCGGAAATAGCCCCGCGTGTACTAGGCGAAATAGCCCCAAGTGCAGACATTTCATAAGACGTGTCAAATTATACCATTGTGAACAAAACCAGCAATATTTGTGTATATACGCACTGCATAACCTGTGTTCTTATAATAGTAACAATAACAGTTAGAAGTTTGCATTACTGTGCATGATACATCTTAATTTGTACGGTTGTATTCTTTAAATATGGAAATAATGAATCACAATTCGCTTACCTCTAGATTTTGTTCTTCTGTACTTCCAACAATGGAACACAAAATACTTTTACTGCAGACACGTGCGGCTGCCAAGAGACAGAGGCTCACACTGAAGGCAAAATAACCTTGGATATGTGAGAAAGTCACGCGCTGTTGCAACATTTCTTATTTCGGGCGGATTAGCCCCATGAGCGGAAAAGCCCCGCGGTACCCTATAGTATAATTAATGAATTAATAATTAGTGTTATATTGCTTTTAAATTAACTTGACTGGTGCAAACCTATGAAGAAATAATACAATCTCATGTATATGCTTTTAGGTTAATGTGACTGTTATATGTATACGTTTTAGTATTTTAATCTTTTATTGTACTGACTTTCTGGACACACATAATATATATTGTATAAAATCCCCAATTGTTTTGTATAAATGTTATAGGGAACACTTATATAACATAATTAATAATATAGTTTAATTTGGATTCACAATATACTTGCACTATTTGATACGTATGTATATATAGTTTTCAGTCATTACTACCTCGTCTAGTTTTTGATAGTGGTTTATAGGCGGTTTTTTACTTCATGTTTTCAGTCATTAATTCCTAGTCTACTTTTTTACAGTGGTTTATAGGTGGTTTTTTACTTCGTACATTACTTTATATATCCCACTATCGGAATGAAATTCATTAATGTAAATTTACCTCTTTGCTCCTCTTTCCGTTACACTCAACACGCTTACGTACTGAGCAGGCAAATCTCCTAACCGGACTGATCAATACTTGACGATAGCTCAACTAATTCAACTAAACTTGCTATTGCATCCAATTAAAATAATGAAGTATTTATTCTACTAACGAATATAGTAAAAAAGTAAATCGAAACAAAAAAAAATCCCTTTAGGCAGGCCTACAGGTGGAGGTAGATTTCGAAGTGCTTTTGGTTTAATTTATTGTCGCTGCATAGCACTCTTCTTCTTTAGCCTTGGCATGGTAAACCTGCAGTAATAAGAACTGAATTCGGTAAAGAGGAAGAGCCTACAATCATTTGTTTTGACAACAAGAATAGGATATAATATTCTGGGAGGCCGTGCGCAAGATCAGCAATGAATAAAATTAGCAAAGCCGCTAAACAAGACAAAATTATAATATTATAATAATTCTTTTAAGTGTTATTATTTTCAAACATTAAAATCTCGCGTAATATGAGAGCTATCAAGAGACTATTTATTGATTTGTAGAGTACTCATCAAGAGCTTTTCAACGATACCCCACAAGACATGGTTTCAAAAGTTTCGAATTTTCATCCCCCACCCCCACCTCCACCCCCCCTCACTCGAACCCCCGAATCGTTGGTGTCACTGTGAACTCCATAGGGAGTACTCTAATTTATTCAAACAAAATTTCCCTCTATACCTCATAGGGGCCGAGATATACATTTTTAAAAATTTCAACCCCCTCCCCCGACCACCCCCTTGGGCCAATTTTGCTCATTAACGAACTTGTCCGAACTATTGGGCCTAGAAATAACATAATAAAATTTGGTTCAAATATCTTCAAAATTACGGCCGCTATCGTGTAAAGATATATATATATATATATATATATAAATATCACAAAATTTTTTTTTGAACGGGCGGTGGTTTCGTACTTAGGGGAGCATGAAACGTAAAGATATGAAAGAATTTTTCGAAAATCATAAAGTGGTATCCACTGCAATAGGTAGATTTTTCTTCGAAATCTACCTAAAAAATTAGACACACACAACTCTTTAGTTTCTTACGCATGCAATCTGCGCGGGTATGAATAATTCTTGGGCGATATCCTTTTCTATGGTACATTTTGTTTCGTTGGATGTATATAAATTACAGACGCTACACACTTAAGCTGTCAAATAACGACCAGGGCTTTGTTCACATACATTTTGCTCTCACCCCTGAACTCATACAAATCAAAAGAATCTATATCTATACCATCCTGTCTCATAAAATTGGGTGAGATAAAGCTGGAATCTGCAGATAGTAATAAGTCGCGTCGTTTTACCTGTCTGTGTAATGGACTGGATTACAGAAAATTTATATTTCATAAAGTACGAAGTCGTACAAAAGGCAATGTGAAGCATGACGGCCATTTTTACATGGAATATTCTGGGTGGTATGAACGGATGGCGGAATAAATTAAAGTAACGATGCGACGCACTATGAAAGTAATGGTCATGCCTAAACATTTCCATTAAATATTCACAAACTTCATTTTTGTACCATTGAGGGAAGTTTTATGTATTTTTACTAATTAAAAGACCTCTTACACCCTCAATATATGTATTTTTCTTTTTCTTTGATACTCTTAAAGAAAAAAGGCTGACCGAATGGATATAACACTGTTTTTTAAGATTGTAAATATTAATTTGTGTTTTTTTATAAGATACATTAGCAACAAAGTTTTTAAACTCTCTTAAAGTTTTATACTCAGCTATAAAAAACATGATAAACAACAGAGGCCTATTATCAAATAAGAACATATATTGTAAATTGTAAGCTATATTTCTATAAAAGAAAATACAACTTGTAATATTGGCAGCTGTTAGTTTTTTTCTTTAAGAGTATGACAGAAAAAGAAAAATGCATATATTGAGGGTATAACTAGGTATTTTAATTAGTAAAAATACATTTCCATTAAAGTTATTTCCCCTTATATTGCAGTTCCTAAAATGTATATTGTTGTATACGAGTTTTCGCGCAAGCCAATTTATCTGTTGGAACACGTAATTTCGAGTGTGATTTATTAAAGACTAATACATTAATAAAATTAAGACTATTACATTAATGAAATGTATAAGGTTATATAATTACTTTCTTACTTGTGTTGTTTAAAGTCAAATCACCAATGCGTTAGCTGTCAAATGACGGCATACTAAAGGAATGAACAATCTATTATGTTACCAGATAGTAACCAATGCTGCCAACAGTGGGAATGGAACATAGCCTTGTTAACGTAAGCTAGAATAAGAACATAACAAAAACACATGAACCTGCTTGAATAGAATAGAAAATGTGCTTTTAATCAATGCATATGTAAACTGTTTAAATTTCCAAATAAGTTATGTTGTATAAAATAATGTGTTTTTATTCTGTTCACTGGAAGCAATACAGATAAGTGACCTACGAATCAATGATGCATTTTGACAGCTGGACGTTTTCAGTAAGGAGTTGACGTTCTGTGAGAAAAATTTAAGGGTTTTTTAATAAAACAACCATAGTCCAAAAAAAATTAACTATGGTTGTTTTACAAAAAAAAGACGATGGGCTATGGTTCTTTTATTGAAATCACCTAAACTGCTTTCAGGTAACTAAGGAGTAAGGCAGTTTTTATTTCTAGTAACACATTCAGATGAAGGACAATATAAAACTCTCTCTCCAGTTACTGTATCTGAAAATTTGAATTTTTGGACTATGGTTGTTTTTTTCAAAAAACCCTTCAATTGCATCCTTGTGAACTATTATAAGCAAGCATATTATAAAACTGATGACTGGTCGATATTCGAGGTAATGATAAATGTTATTGGTCAATACCAGATATGCCTCGTGTAGATTAGAAATTATTATAATTCTGTGACAGAACATAGTGATGTAATAAGTACGTTATAGTTTGTTTTATTTTATTTAATGGAATTGCAACCAGCCCTTAACTCATACGCTATTTATTTTTTTTCTTATAGCAAATTGAAACACGAAGATTTAGTAGACCTAAACCAGAATGTAAACCATGTAATTTGTATTTATTCTTCAGAAGAGGCCCATCATAATTTTAACTAATTCTTCTAACAAAGAACATTGTAAACCTCCAATTGGGTGAAAAGATCATGACTGTACTTCACTGTATATTCTGGAACTTTTACTATATGTTAAAGATAACATACATTTGTATAAACCTAGAAATACAGTACATTCTTATGCCACTAGACATATGGATGATTTTAACATTCCGACCTGTAGACTATATTTAACAATATCTAATTTTGAGATTATGTCTACTAAAGTTAGTAACAAGTTCCCACCCGACGTATTTAATATGAACAGACTCCATTTTAAAAGAATTATCTCTAGTTGGCTGACCACGAAGGCATTTTATAACATAAATTAATTTTTAAACTGTGATCTAATTGACTTAATTTTATAGTTTTTATCTTTTATCTTTTGACAATGTCTATACACTCTGTTTTCCATGACAACCATATAATTAAATTAAATAGAAAATCGTGTAAAAGTGTTCTCTAAAAATCAGGAAGCACGTTATGTTTATTCTAGGCCATACACAATGTGCCCAGACCAGTCCATGCTATAAAAATTGTTAAAGGTCTGCATTTTCAATTATTCATAAATGCGACAGTTTTCATCTCTGGAGACTAACGAAATATATACCTGATTATTATGAGGTTGGATCATAGTACTGTAATATTCATGAATAGGTGAGCGACTAGCGTGCACCTCCATTTTCTACTTTTTTTTGGGGGGAGGGGCCTTGCTGTTCATCGTTACCGCAAGAATTTGAATACGAATAGCGACATCGAGTAAAGTACGAATCTCTGCCAATTTAATTTGGAAGAGTAAGAAATTCATTGCTGTTATATATGCTGTGATTTCTTCGTCAAGAAATGTGAGTTATTTCTTCATATACTTTTAAATATCAATAAAACCTGCAAAATACGGCCAATAGAATCCATTAAAAAGATATAGCCTTACTTCATAAGCTTCTTATAACAGTCGTTTTACTTCAATATCAATAGACTTGGCGTTGCAGAAAATATCTTCTTTTGAAGTTTACGGAGTAATTAAAAATTCGTAATTAGTTAAAGATGAGCCATTTTCTAAACTTTAAGACTTCTCCCATTTCAGAAAGTTTCAGTCAGATGTCTTTCTTCTTTTAAAGGGAATGCACCACTGAGATTTGTTAAAAAATGTGAAAAAAAGTCATTTTTCATTTTTGTACTGATCAAATTCTACAAACATTCTAGTTTCATAATCTATTTTAGTTTATGACATTCTGCGTGTTTAAAGGGCGTCATGTGACATTTTAAATGGTATTGCGCACGTTCCTGACTGCTACCTGCCTGCCCTTAAGGATCGTTTATCTAACTATTTTTTTTCAGCATTTTTCATAATTTAAAACACTCCACACGATGAAGTTTTTATGCAATTACTCTTAAATTTTCAGCACATGTTCTTAAGGTGTAGTTATAAAAATCTGTCATATGAATTTTTGAAATTATGAATATTTTATTAGTTATGAATTTTCAAAATAAATATATTTTTGAAATTTTGAAATATAAATGTATATAACTTACATATTTTTTTATCTCAGGAACCATAAACCTTACAAAAAATCATATGATAAATTTTTTCTTCATAGATAGATAAATAAAGTGCATTTCTAAAAAAATTAATTTTTGAAAATTTTCATCGTGTGGAGTATTTTGAAGATCGCTCTACTTTTATACTATGAAAATTAATAACTCACAAACTTTTCAAGATATTAGGATGAAATTTTAAACCATAAAATAAATGCACGAGACAAGTGTATGGTAAAATTTTGAGCTATATTGCTTGAAAATTTTCGATTTTAGTAATTTCAGTGGTGCATTCCCTTAACATAAAGTTAATTCAGGAGTTCGGCTGGCTACTGTTGTATATCAGCTTTAGTATGGAGTGCCAGACGCTGTAGGTAAAAGATTTTAATTATTTCAGCCGACAAATATTGATTATGTCCTCCTGCATGGAATTTAATTCAAACTAGACTATAATTACAAAAAGTATCAAATAGCGTAGCCTCCATACAGCGTGCAAAATAAACGGGAACATGGTCTTTTAAATGACGGGGGCACTGGAAAACTAATCCTGCAATTTTAACGACCTTGTCGTTTAAGGTCAAATGTCTAATTTTCAACACGGCGATGGAGCTAGCATTGTGCTTTTGTGTTTGGAAGGTTCCGAGTTCGAATGTCAGTGCAAATTTATACATTCTCATTTTTCTTGTAGGCTATATTGAAAATGAGTAGCATATTATAAAATATTTAACGAACAGTTTAATATTTGCAGTATAATATGGCATATATAATAACAATCCGTTATCTTGTAATCTTCTGATTTAATTCCTGCCAGTTTTAGGCCTGTTTTGATTTCGTCAATCCATTTCAATGTGACTGTTTTGACTATTTTCTATTTTCATAGAATTTTATTATTTGTTTCGTCTGTCTGGGTTCCCTTTCATATGTCCATAAAATTTTAATCTGCGTTTTCTAATGTCGCTGTGAATATTAGAGAATAGTTTTATTATTACTATTATTATTATTATTATTATTATTATTATTATTATTTTTGGTATTATTCTTATTATTAATTTTAGTAATCATACTCCTTATGGCGATAGCAGATCCAAGAATTGAACTTTTGTTTAATTAAAGAGCAAATGGGATGAAGAGGCCATGTTAGTGAACCTTTTTCTTATTCTTTTTTCTTATTATTTTCAACAATAAAAATCTTGTGAACGTCAATTATATATTTACAGTTTCCAGCGACAGAAAAATAAGAACCTTAAAATTATATAAAGGTACAAAAGCAAGACACGAACCCGATCTTTTGCGGACAAAATTTTTTATCATGAATCCACGGTAGCTGTATACAGCTACCTTGCATGGATCAATGAAACCGTTGTTCAGCGAAAACCGTTGTTCAGCGATTTGCGAATATTGTTGGTGCCATTTTAAGAAGACCTCGTCCCAAACCATCGTCTGTCTACAAAACATTACACTAGCATTGTTCCCCAATCCGAAAATCTGCACCGACAAAAAAACAGGTGCTCTTCTAGTCGTGTGGGTTCCTCCAGTGTTGCCGCTGTCATTCACTACTTCTTAAGTGAAGTAAATGCTGTGGAACTTATTTGTCAACATTGTACTGCACTGCATACAGGTGCGAATACGCCTAATTACCCTTCTATTCACTGACTGGCAGGTCGAAGAGGATTAAGGTGGCAGCAGACAGAGGCAGTTCTTGGAAAAAGTCTTTAAAAATTGGCACCCAGAATATGTTCTTCGGTTGCACTAGTTTCCTCCTTAACTACGCTATGGCTTTGTGTATCAGAAGCTTAATTTAAACAAATTCCAGCTTCAAGAGTCCGTACCCTTTTTTTTTAAGTGAAACTTCTTTAGCGACGGTAGGTGTAAATCGGGAACTTGTCTCACGCTAAAACCGTCACGAAATTAGTGTCACACTCAAAACCGTCATGAAATTACTAAGGTGTTTCGGAGCGGACTGCACTGAAAACAATCAACTCAATGATTAGGAGTAATGAAAGGATTTTTTTTAGACCTAGTACGAGGACCTGCAAGTAGTAGTAGTAGTAGTAGTAGTAGTAGTAGTAGTAGTAGTAGTAGTAGTAGTAGTAGTAGTAGTAGTAGTAGTAGTAGTAGTAGTAGTAGTAATAATAATAATAATAATAATAATAATAATAATAATCATAATAATAATAATAATAATAATAATACTTACTTACTCAATGGCAATAGACAATTCCTAAGCAATCTAAAGGTATATTATACATTTTATAGAACCCGGAGGTTCATTACCGCAATCCAAATTTAAAAAATCCAAAAATAAAAATTCAAAGATCCAAAATTAAAAAATCCAAATCCAAAATTTAAAAAGTCCAAAAAGCCAATAATGCAAAATTGAAAAAAAATCCAATAATAAAAAATTGAAAAAATAAAATTAAAACAAGTTTCACTTCTGTCGCGTGGCGTTCCAGGCACACTTTTTTTTTTAATATGGGTGTACCTTGTCATTAGAAATAAATATTCTCATTAGGATTGCGGAAACAAACCAGCTACACACTGATTGTATTACCGCTTCTATTACCAAATAATATCTGTAGCAACGGGTGGAATGTGAGTTATGCTAACTTAGTTATTTAAAACTAGATTATCTGCAACTGATTAATTCGCTGGTTAATTGCTCCATTATCTATTATTCCATAATTGCTTATTATTACTGTGATTTAGTTACGTTGTGGTTTCAAATCGTTTGCGGAAATTATAGTAAAATGTGATTTGAACTGATTGAGTTCAATTCTAACAGCATAATTAAAACAGTGTATGTGAGGTTGTGACATTATATCTATACCCTTAGCAACCAGGGAAGGCGGTTGAGGCCAGGTAGATTCCTTCACCCGCTAGCAGCCTCCCATTTACAAGCAGAGGGAATTAGGACCAACCGTAATTTCCTCCCCATAAGTCACCTAGTCTACTTCAATCAGTCAATCTTAGATTTTAATATGTCATTTTATCTTAAAATGTTAGTTATTTATCAATTCTACACATAATTACAAGAAAAATGACACCAAACAATGTATAATTTACTTTATAGGAACATAGAACTTGAAAGCAGTTTTCTCGTAACTTTTATTTATGTATTTGTTATAAATGTTCCTATTAAAGTAAATTATACATTGTTTGGTGTCAATTTTCTTATAATTTCGTGTAGAATTGATATATAACTAACATTTTAAGATAAAACGACATATTAAAAAAATCTAAGATTTACTGATTGAAGTAGACTAGGAGACTCATGGGGAGGAAATTACGGTTGGTCCTAATTCCCTCTGCTTGTAAATGTGAGGGTGCTAGCGGGTGAAGGAACCTACCTGGCCTCAACCGCCTTCCCTGGTTGCTAAGGGTATACATGTCATGTCATGTGATTCTCTTGTTATAATGACATCTGATTTCAAGTAAAAACTTACTTTGTTCCCGAAAGGCTAGACTCATATTAATTTTTATAATTAGGCTACGTCTAATCATACACTATTATGTGCAATAATACTGTTTTATAGAGCCCTAAAAAGCCTGATACAGTTTTATAGAGCCCTGAACCGCATGATTGGACGCTACAGCCTAACTTGAGTCTGATTTAAGCCTAGGACTCCCTAGGGGGATATTGAACCTTCAAGTTTTTATTTCATCATTGCTTGTTTCAAATATTTTACAGAACATTCTCTTTTTGAGTTGCCTAGGACTCCGAAGGAGTATATAGAATCTTCAAGTATTTATTTTATCATTGCTTGCTTAAAATATTTTACAGAACGTTCTCTTTTTGAGTTGCCTAGGATTGAACCTTCAAGTTTTTATTTTATCATTGGTTGTTTCAAATATTTTACAGAACATTCTCTTTTTGAGTTATTTTTAGATAATCCCAAGAGAGTAAATTAAAATAAGTATAAACGGATCCAACATTTTTCATATTAAGGAAGTTATAGTAATTTTTAAGATTTTTTTTTTCAAAAATCTTCCTCGTTCCTGTCCCATTTGTCCCATTTTGCCCATTAAATAACTCTACCATATTTTTTCAATTTTTACGATGATGAATAGAATTTATTTCTTTAACTTCCCCAACTTAGGGATAGCCAATACAACTAAGTACACCAAACAATGAAGATATAAAATAAATTATTAACAGATGAACAATCTAACACAATCACTTTTTAACACGAACTAAGAACAAATAGATAAAACACATAATAACAGTAAGTTTACATAAGCTAAGAGGGATGTGTAGTAAGTAAATGGTTTTTAATTATATTTATAGAACATTCAAGTGTTTCTAGCACTATGTAGATTTTAAATTGTTTATCAAGGCCATATCTCTTACAAAAATTGACAAAATGATTTGTGATGGTACCCCTAGCCCTATCATTATGGAATTAATGTGTGCAAAATTGCGGCAGTTATCGTTTACATAAAAAATTATACTTTTTGAGTAGATCAAAGTTTTGGGATCTAGGAACTATATAAACTTTCTGCAATCGCACTATGGTAACGAATGCAATATGTAGTCTTCCTACGATTCCTGCTTAAAACACCGGTTATTTTAGAAACTATCTAAGCCAAATTTGTATATGTTTAAAGGTGCACGAGTTTAAAAGTAAGCATAAGTAAAGTAAGTTATATAAAGTAGCGATAATAGGAATGAAGCAATAAGAGATGGTCTAATTTTTATAGAAATTCTATTGTCTTGCCTTATGACATCTAGGTCTATCACGGTTCGGATTTTTTCTCATTTGCATAGAAATAAATTGTACTCGTGGATGCCCCTAGTCTCCACAGGTAACCTACTGATTTATCCAGGGAAAGGACATCCGCATAATAACTAGCTCCTCACCTTTCACCTCTCTCTGTAGTGTGTGTGACCTGTATTAGCTTGGACTAACCTCGCAAATCCCAGGGCTGCAGCTGTTAAAGGAGGTATGTCTACAACCTCAGAAGTAACTTCAGTAATATCAAAGAATTTCGTCACTCTTTTAACGTCTGTTACATTAATAACTGGAATAATTTCGCAGTAATATTATTGAATGGAAAATACTGGGACTGCATGTCAGTGATTTAAGAATGAAATATTATACTTTATATACCTATATAACAGTTTGTTTGGAAATGTGCCTTCTAGAATTTAATATTATCGACTGAAATTTGGATTACGCTAAGCTTCTTCATACTAGCGATATTTTCTACACATTACCCAAGATTTAATATAGCCTACTTTCTAAGCGTGCGAAATTAGAATTAGAATTCTTTTATTTTACCTGGTGGAATTAAGGGAATTAGGCCTTCTCTTCCATTCAACCAGCATTATTATAACTCAACTTTACAATAATGCAATAGAAAGCATGATAAAGATTACAATATAGTTACGGATACAAAGAAACACGATTATACTATTATCATTTATGACTTAAGAAAGGACTTATGTATCTCAACTTATCTATATATATAACTTATCTACATATATCCATATATATAACAATGACTTATATATAACGTATCTCTAGAGATAACACAATACACAGAAACCAGTATGTTAAATAGTTTGCTGCTTACTGAGATTTAAACGATTACTAAGAAATATAATAAGCAAGAAAAATGAAAAACTGTGGATAGTTGGAAACGCTTCAGTAGTTAGATATGTGATGATTTATTGTTATTATTAATGTGTAGCCAAGTCCCTACTATTGCATAAATGCTCAACTTCACTTCCCCTACGAAGAAAGGAAAACTGCAAATTGTATGCCCGAATAACCCAAGAGTCTCAGGCCAGACCTTTAGCTGGCATCCTAACTACTAACTACTAGACATATAAGTTTTCATGAACCACAGAATATTGTCTCTGTTGGACATTACATGAGAATATTATAGGAGAAACTCCGGCTTAGCAATGGCGCGAATAGCCAAAGGTCCAGGGTTCAAGTCCCAGTGTCGGAGGAATTTTTCTCCTATAATATTCTCATACTAACTACTAGACTTCGGACTTTTAGGTCGCTAAAAATGCTGTTTTAGGTGCCTAAAATAGGCTCTAAAAATTGGAAAATAGGTTCTAAAAATCGTAAAATAGTCTCTTATAAAATCGTTAAGTTGCCAATTTTTTAAAATATCTCAATTGCAATGCAGAATATTATATTTATTGAAGTCACCATTCATCAGTAACCATGATAAAACTCAGATATATGCTTATGGCACACAGAATTATATAGACCTATTACAAAAGCCTTTATTACTACCATAACAGTGAAAACATAATCCCTGGGCCCAGAAGCTACGCATGCTATCCCTCAGTGATTCAGAGTGCTACTTTTTTTTTTTAACTGGATGTTGGAGTCGGGAGAAAAAAAAATACATTTTCTTGGGAATTCCAAGGAATTTTTCTACTGAAGACAAAACATTCCTTACTATTTAACCACGTCACAAATGTGTCATGTACTGCACATCCCGAGCTAAAAAATTAGTACGAACTGAAAATAAATGCTATAATTTATAGCAAAAAATGAGTTATTTTGAACTTTAGAGGAAAAACAAGCAAAAAGGTAATATTAGGCTCTAACGTAAAAATAGGCTGTTTTAGGTCCTATAAAAGTATCAGTTTTAGGCATAGTCACTTATGAAACATGCATATACAAGTTTTCGTCCATATATCACTTAAGGATTAAAATAGGTTTTTACTTAAAATCCGAAGTCTACTAACTACTAACCTAGTCACCAACCAATTGCATGTTAAGCATTGGATCAATGAGGGCGCATAAATAAGTGTTTAACATTACAACAGCGTTATTGGTTTTTTCATTACGCATTGTATTAGCATATATTTTCACATGATTATGGGTATTACAGCTTTCGCCCGAATCAATGCGTTGTTTATACAAAGAGAGCGGCCGGCAAGTGTTGGCGTTTGCATAACAGAACAACACGCTGCCTGGTTTCCTTCCTACACAGATCGATGTTGGAATAGCCGTGATATGCCAACATTAAAGCCCTGCACACGTTCAATATTGCCTGAGTATCAGGATATACATGTATTTAACATGTTAAATGTAGCTCACTATCAGCTGTATGTAATATTATTCCACGAGAATTATATCAGCCTCCATGCAAAAAAAAAGGCTTCCTTTGGCATCTTACATCCAGTCAGCAAAACATTCACTTACTGTCAATATTTGATTTCAAACATTCCATTCACATCTTCACGAAATGAATGTTAAAATCTAGTCCATTAATGCAGATTATTAAATGTGAATAGTACTAAGAACGCAATTTGGACAATTTAAATCATGCAGATCAAATGCAATTATTATTCTAATAATCTGGTGTGATGAAAATAACTTCCTCCGCCCAAATAAAAGTTTTGCCTCTCAGTATAATTTATTATGTATGACATGATATTTATGTAAATTGGTAGCAAAAATGAAAGAATACTATTATCACATCACAGTGCATCCCCGAAGGATACAAAACCCAAATAAAAATGATTAATACACTCACGTAACTTTCTTTTCCTTAAGCATGGCCAATATAACTTCCTCACTTCACATTCTGATATAGAATAAGAGCCGTTTTGCAAACATAGTGTATTCGGTTGTTTCAACCTGATGCAAAGCTTCATTGTTCACCAGGCAAGATTAAATGTCTACATATAGAGATATTTTACGAAAATATTATTCAAATAAAACTCTTAGCTCTTAGTGTAAGCACCTCATGTACAAAATTTAAACAAAATTTTTAGAGGAGTTTCCGAGAAAATCGTGAAAACTTTTACTCGCCTAAAGTGGCATAAAAATAAGAGATAGTCGTCGCCAATCTGCCACATCTCCAGAAGGTACTTATAATTATTTTCCATGCGATATTTCGTTCTGGAGCTAGGCTGTTCACCGACACGCCCAAAGGCATGTTTTTGAAAATAGTAATTCTGGATTCAGGAGTCCTCAAAACGTGTATTAATGTTGAAAACTCAGCTTTCGAAATTCAGGGTCGAACACAATAATTCCTCTACTTACTATATATGGTGAAGTGGAAGAAAAGACCTTACGGTCTTAACTTCTCCAGGTTAAATAAACTATTATTATTATTATTATTATTATTATTATTATTATTATTATTATTATTATTATTATTATTATATCTATGGTACGCACAGATGAAGTAAAGGAGTTATAGCAATAACTATAAGTTCGTTCAATTTCTGGTATGTTATGATTGCTTACATTTTATACTAGCATTTGAAATCATTTACAATAAACGCTCACATTAACACTGTGATGTAATAGGCCTATAAAACATTATCAACTAGTAAAATAACTGTATAAAGAATTGTGAAAATACGATTGAGATTCTTGGGTGTTGTGATGTAAGAAATTCAGTTTGCCAGTGTAATTTACTCCAGAAAAAATCAAGATGTCTATTATAGCAAACGTTAACTCATACAGTCTGTAAACAAGAAAACTGCCATAAAAGGCCTTTTTTAATAAGAATTACACTGTACAACATGAAAAATGTCCTTTAGATAAAAATATGTGTTTCTTGTATATTTTTGACCGAAAATAACGAATCTGTAATTATTTTTTGTTTACCATGCACCATTTTTTAAATCTAAATTTTTGCTTTTTACGTAAATATGATAAGTGTGTCTCCTACAAAATCGGACGAGATGGACCATTTTGGTTATGATATACGAATCAAGAACCTTTTATTTATACAGAACCACATAGTTTCATATAAAGGGCAGAAAAAAGTTCAAATTTGTTGAACAGTGATTAGTTGCAAGAACCAGAAAGCATGGGATTGAAGAGACATTAGTGATGACATACGCAAAATACAACTTAAGAATTGTTATATTAAGTCCTCAGAAACGATGTAAATTTTTCGATAGTAAAAATGTCACGGTTGAAAAATATGCAATGACATTTTTTAGCAACATAGGATGTTGAAGCTTGTGCAATTCTTTCAGCTGAACATTTCCTATTAAATTACAAGGTTTTGAACATGCAAATTAATCGTTAACTATCCTAGATGTGAAGTCGGTAAGATAGAGAAATAGATCTATAAAACATTTCTGAGCTGCCATCAACTGGTAAAATAATTGGATAACGAATGGTGGAAATTCGCTTGAGATTCTTGGGTGTTGTGATGTAACGAATTCAGTATGCCAGTGTAATTTACTCCAGAAAAAAATCAAGATTTCTATTACGCAAATGTTAACTCATCGAGTCTGCAAGAAAACTGCCATAGTAGGCCTATTATAATAAGAATTAGCTGCAAGTACCAGAAATCAAGGGATTGAAGAGATATTAGTGATGGCATGTTACCTGTATTCATAAGACAAAGCACATCAACACAGCCAACTACAGCCTCTCGAAAATAACGACACCAACTTGAGACACAAACAGCACTCGCGCCACTACACCCCTGCTCTCTATCGAGTCGCGAGGTAGACTGAGTGAAAACAATCTCGCATCGCGCCTCTATAGCCCGCAACTGACTGCTCTGCTCTACGGCGCTCTGCAACCGTCTCGATATTACATCCCCTTGTTGTCACCTGTTACATGCGCAAGGTTACCGAATTCTGAAAAAATCTCACTTCTAAACCTCCCGGACTTTATGAAATTTGTTGTGGAATCATTGGTATGTCCATGTTTACAAATCTGATTTATTTAAAATTACTAGGGATGGGTCGATACCAGTTTTTATTGATACTCGATACTCGATACCGATATATGATTTTCCCCTCTATACTCGATACTTCGGTACTCGATACCGTCAACATTTCCAGCTTCAATAAACTAAACTAAACTCCGTGGCGCGACATCCCCGAAGGAATAAGGCCTACCATCCGACCGCTGCGTCATCTACCTATAGGCAGATGGCAGGATTGGGGGGCATGTGGTCAGCATGCCGACACCCACGTCCGTTAATGGTGGTTTCCATGACCGGAGCCGCTACTTCTCTATCAAGTAGCTCCTCAATTTGAATCACGAGGCTGAGTGCACCCCTGTCAGACCTCCCTACCTCAGAAAAATCCGAGGAGGTACCGGGGATCGAACCCGGGCCGACGGATCCGTAGTCAGCGACGCTAACCACAAGACTACGCCGGTGGTCAGTTTCAATAAATAGGCACATTAAAAATTAAAAGTTGATAGAACTGTGTAATACCAACTAAATTAATTAAGTGTGCATATTCAATGAAGCAAAATTGAATGTAAAAACAGTAGCCTATAATCATTTTTAAACTCTACATTAAAACTGAAATTAGTTTTTGAGACAGTCCGCTTACAAGTTTTCGTTCACCTAATTGCAGAATTGCAGAATTACAAAAGTATCGAGCGAGTTTTCTGAAGTATCGTTCGATGCCGATACCATGCGAGTATCGAGGTATCGAAAGTATCGAGGACCCATCCCTAAAAATTACCAATACACTTTTACATTTGTAATCACCTCCACGATGGTTTGGAAGAAGATAATTGAATGATGATAAAGTACAGTATTAACCATGATTGCAGTAAGTAAATTCACTTACATCTAGAAGGACAGAGATAAATTATCTCCTAGCAATACACGCCATGCTTCGTATATATGTACGTCTATAGGTATACCTGTACACATATAATATTATACGTTTGCCAAAATTAAATCACGGAGGATGAAATGGGCTGGACATATTGCGCGCATGGGGGAGGAAAGGCAAATCTAAAAAAATAATGACTAGGAGACCCGAAGGGAAAAGACGACTTAGAAGACCTAAACGTAGGTGGAAGGACAATATTAGGATAGATTTAAGAGAAGTAGAATTTTAGAGAGATGGTTGGATGGAGTTAGCACAGAATAGGTTTGAATAGCGGGCTCTGATAATCGGGTTCCATAAAATAGATAATATTCCTTTAGCTTGCTTAGGAATTGTCTATTGCCATTGAGTAAGTAAGTAAGTAACGCTCTTACATCGTTAATAACCATGTATGCATTCACCAGTTATTAAGGTAGGCCTACCTTGCTTCTATTATATTGCTAAATATGAAGTACGTTTGAGATATCACACTATAATGGTTTTCTATACTTACGGCATATTTAAAATATTTCTTCTAACGAAGGAGAAGGAGAAAACGTACCCATTATTCTACTGGCTCCCCTTTGGATTGCTATGCCTATTGCAGATTATTCAGTGGTCGTGTGGCAGGCCTAGTTCCTCAAAGGGATGTAGTTTAGTTTATGGATTTTAGTTTAGTTTAGAATCTATGTAGAAGTAGATACCTAATAATAATAATAATAATAATAATAATTATAATAATAATAATAATAATAAATCTTTATTTAATCTGGCAGAGTTAAGGCCTTAGGGCCTTCTCTTACACTCAACCAGAGACAGAAAAGAAGAAACAAATACACTAACATAGTTCTATAAGTAATACTAATACACTAGACACATACATATACAGTAGTGAATTTAGTCTATGTTACATGAAATAAAACTATTTTAGTAAAGTGTGTTATACTAGAGAGAGAGAAAAAAATAATAATAAGTAACTTATGTTATATCTACAGTAAACAATAAACAATAAAACGCAAATGATTTATACCTAAACAAAAAGATTATCGTTTTTTGGAGAGATATTCGTTTAGCCTAGTTTTAAATGTTGACAGCGTACAGCAGACGGATATAAATTAGAGACAATTTTACTAATAGCGGCTGGTTAGACGGTCTTTGAGTTGTGAATAGCATAAAATTTGAAATCATATCTTAAATACAAAATATAAATATAAATAATATACAAAAATCTTAAATACAAAATATAATAATGTTTTTTATATATGTTTACGTTTTCCTTCTGTCGGTCTCATGAAGAGAACTTTAAAGCAAACAGGTTCATTTCTTCTTACCTGAAAAGACAAAATAACAACATTTTAATTTGGTAATTGTGACAAAGATCTGATTACATTTTTATAATTTTTTTATACTTAGAATAAATAAACTTGAACGATGATTCCGAAACTACAGAAACTTTTCACGATAAAATTTTAATTACCGAACATTTAACTTAAGGCATGAAGAAGTGTCAACTTAGCCATTTTGGTAAAATAAATGCGATTTTTTATTTTAGTAAAAAAAAGCATGCATGCCCTAAAGTATATCTGCGCAAAACGTTATGCCTTTTGGGCTCATGGAACAGGTGATGCTGACACCATTTTTATCCGACAGTGCGTTTCCAACTGCAGGCAAACTTTAATTGCCTCTTTTCTCGATTTAAATTTGCATGTTATTTTTCCACATTCAAAATCTATCATTTCAGACAAAAAAGAGATATAATTATGCAATGTTTTTACAATGTACTTTACAATGTATGCAATGAATGTCTAATCATATTTTTTTGTTTATTTTTATTTATATTATCCGAGAGACACCTCCGTTTGCCTCTAAGACACAGAATACAAATAAAATTTAATATTATTATAATTCCAAGGAAGGTGTTTAACTTTTTGGTGTCTTTTTTATAAAATTATAAACAATATTTTTAAAAAATCATTACTAAATTTTAAAGCAAGCATTAAAGAACTCACATAAAAATTCAGGTTCATATTGTAATATCTGTCAGAGGAGACATATTTAAATTTCGATTTAAAAATCTATTCAATAATTATCTAAAAAACAAATTGAGATATTACACTGAAATTACAAACTTTAGTTTATGGTTACATTTTAATTAAGCGTGTAAAATTACACGTTACTAGAATAAGTAGTTCAGAAAAACCATCCAACATTTCGGTCATCCCTTAATACTATAAGGAAATATAGATTGACCTAATTCCTGTAGCTTTTGCGCTCAGCCACCTGATACAAATGGGATTAACTAAGAGGCAACTCTTCATTCCATTATTCTCTTGTTTTACATGAAAAGTGGTGGAGAGATTTTGACACTTAGAAATGATGTATGGGTTTTTCTACATCGCACGGCATCCCTGAGGTTTTTATTCAAGTTCGCTCTAATGCACTAAAAAAGAACTAAATAAATGGATGTGGAGTATTACTGTCATACACTTTCCCTAATATCGAATTAATTAATTCATTTACCCATCTATTATCGCCAATGTTGCAAAAAAAAATTGTTAAAATAAAATAAACAGAAAAAGATAGCCACTGATGAACCCATCGTTTTCTGAGTCTAGATGTTCTTGCCATTAGATGCTGATTTCTTCGCACACAAGGCAACACAATTGGCAACAAAATAATTATATTATTTTCAGCATTATAATAAGTCGATCAAGTTTCCGTTTTATCCAATTGTCTTTGCACTTTTAAACTGTTTGCTTTTGACGATAGTTTTGTTTTCATTGTGAATGGCCTAGCGCCTTACGTTTACATCTCGCATTAACTAAACACATTTTCAATGTGAAAGAATGTTTGCCCCTTATAATACTTCAACCCTATTCTGAGCTAATTCCATCCAACCTTCCCTCGCAAATTCTACATCCCTTAAATCTATTCTAATAGATTTAACCTGCGTCTACGTCTAGGTCTTCCTAGTGGTCTCTTCCCTTCGGGTCTCCCAGTCAATTTTTTTTAGATATGCCTTTCCTCTCCCATGCGTGCAACACGTCCAGCCCATTTCATCCACCGCGATTTACGCTTATTATATTCGGTGAAAAGTACAGGTTATGAAGCTCGTCACTATTTCTCCAGTCCCCATTCTCATCTCTCTTAGCTCCGAATATCTTCCTAAGCACCCTGTTTTCGAATCCTCTCAGATTATGTAATTAACGAAGAGCAAGGAACCATGTCTCTCATCCATTAAGTACAACCAGCAGGGTAAATTGTCTTATAAATTTTTATTTTTAGATTTTTGGACATAATGTGAAAAAACAAAGCATTTTCGTACAGGTAGTAATCTTTCTGCCATAAATGTTGCTCAAAACAACAGACTGCGTGGATAGTCATATTTACATTTCAGGAACTGTGCACGAACCCAGAACTTGTAAAGCATACCACATGAATGATGTATTTAAGTTGTAGCAGATGTGTGATCCAGATTCTGGTTGTCCGTACTGGCACCAGGTGGCGGGAGTAACTAAGTGTGAAACAATCGCGAAATGAAGAATTCCTCTCCAACTTAGAGATTCAGCAGTGGTCACATTTCATTACGTTCAATTTGTTCCTCCAGAAACTCCACGTGCTTATAATAAATTGCTCGTTTTCCAAATGAAAAACGGGTTTGAGAGCCAGAACAATGAAGCGATTCGAATGTCCATTAACAACTCCCACACCTTCGGTTCGTAAAGGTAGTTAAGCGTACCACTTTATATTCGAATAAATTGCAGTAGTATAAAAAATCCAAGTGACAATCGTCCTAGTTTCTACTACAGTCAACCCTCAAAATAATGCCACCATCCGTTCTCTACACCTAGTGGCACTAAAACGAAATTTAATTTTAAGATAAATGTGTCATAATACAGTGCTATGTTAATTTTTGCACTCCTTAACTAATTAGTGGTACTTACGAATGTTGTTGCCGTTGATCGTAAGCTGACATTCCCGCATAGCAATCTTGTTGCCACACCTCATAATACAAGCCTTTATGGACAAGGCCCCCAGGACAAATATTCGGTTCGCATAACAACAAACACATGCGAATCACTTTCTGAAATAAACATCTATCTTCAAGAATGTATATACATAATATTTTCAGGTAATATCACAATTAATACAATTAAATTGTTATAAATAATCATCGTGCCTTTATTTTGATATATTTATCGTAATACTACAATTTGTACAGTTATTTAAAGAAATTCCTCCATACTTATTTACAAATCCGGGGTACGCGGGCAAAGAGAGTTAAGTCCACCATCCTAAAAAATCGAGATATGTCCACAGAGTTATAGATAAAAATGTTCTCTACATTTGTGTTAAGTCCAGTAAGTCATATTCAAAATTGTACGGTAGTTATGGATGTGTGCCTCATGGGTTTATCCATCTCTAAAGCTATGTTGGGCTGGTATAGTGTGTTGAGTCACTCTAATTCTCAGTAACAAGAAAGTGGACTTAACTCTCTTTGCCCGCGCAACCCGGAAATATTCGGTTCCCATAACAACAAACACATGCGAATCACTTTCTGAAATATAACATCCATCTTCAATAGTGTACATACATAATATTTTCAGCTAATATCTCAATTAATATAAATAAATTGATATAAATAATCATCGTGAAAAAAATACCATGCAATACTCGTGCCGTAACTGCATAACGGATCTCAGAAATTGAAAAAACACGGCGCGAGCGCCTCGTTTTTTCAAACCCTTTCTTCGATCCGTAAGCACCACTTACGGCATTTGTATCGCAATATACTATTACTGTACTGTATTATGTTGCTTTAAAAAATAATTCACACGAATATTATGTTTACATGTGAATAAAGTTATTTGGTTTCAAACTTTAAATTTGGTGTTACGGAAAACAGTGAAAACGTAACTTACCGCCCCTATCCTCTGGAGTCTTAATTTATTTTAGCGTTGAAGTTACATGTTTCAGCAGATTTCATAACGAGATATTCATTTGTGAATAGGAGAAAGGCATACTATCCCCACCACACATTCATTTGAGCTCTTCTTTAAATTAGCGAGTCTATCTCTGAGCACTGTGAGGACAGAGATGGATTAGTCTCGAGTCGGTTCAAATGAATTTCATGACGCACAGGAAAGTAGAAGTGATGTTCGCGCTCAAATTACCTTATTGCAAACAGAATCCGCAAGATCTCGTCTCTCTCTACTGTAAACAAATTGCACACCAAAACGAATTTCTCTCCTGTCTGAACGACTATTCACACAGATAGCTGTACATTGAGGCGTGTCTATATCATCCAGATGCTCCAGTTCTATGTTAAGGGGTACTGGGTGAAATATTCACCATGTTTGGTGTAAATTAGCATTATTTGTTTTTTGTATTAAAAATGCCTGCACTTTAATGCAGCCCATATGTTGACTGAATTTCAGTACCCTCAGGCACTTTTAAGACTCCCTAATTAAATGTTTAAATCTTAGTGAATGAAAATAATTATTGACAAAATTAAACCGCATTCAGAATATTTTTGCTTTGATCGTTAAGGTTTTGGAAACGCTTATATAGCTGCCATTGTGAAAGGTTATCATGAAATTCATTAATAATTGTGAAGTAATACCTTGGTTATTTGTAGCTTAGGAACAATTCCGGGGTGCGCGGGCAAAGAGAGTTAAGTCCACCATCCTAAAAATTGAGATATGTCCATAGAGTTATAGACAAAAATGTTCTCTATATTTGTGTTAAGTCCAGTAAGTCATATTCAAAATTGTACGGTAGTTATGGATGTGTGTCTCATGGGTTTATCTCATCTCTAAAGATATGTTGGGCTGGTGTAGTGTGTTAAGTCACTCTAATTCTCAGTAACAAGAAAGTGGACTTAACTCTCTTTGCCCGCGCACCCCGGAATTGAAAGAAAATGGTATTTGAATTATTTGTTTGTTCCTACTTTAGAATAAGCTGTTAAAGCCTGCATATTTATACATCCACTCTGTATTTATTTGAACGTCAGGTAAGAATTCTGTTGCTAGAAGTTATCAAGAATCACACGTAACCAGACCCAAAAGAGTTTCGCGATAGCTGTTTTTGCTCGTTAAATATTCCTGATACTGTGGGGTTATAAAACTGCTAGAATTGATACCTCTATAAAATGCATTCCTTTCGAAGTCCATAAAACGAGGGTCTTTAAATTAATCTAACGAGTTATCATGGGATTAATGATAATGTACATTTACGACTCTGTTATGCTCCCATACTGCATGCAAGTGTTTTCTGTAGCCACGCGACAAAGAAAGGTATGAATGCTATCATAAAGCTGCATATTTCTGATAATTTAATGACCCCTAACCAACTAGTGTTAATTAAGTCTCGTGGCAACTGCATGTAGTTTTAGATTAGCAACCACAAAGCAGCTACAATAATAAATTATAATAATTATAATAAATTATCCATAAGAGAAATAGATATGAAACTAAACTCTACTAAACTCCAATGCTATTTCTTTACAAGGATTGTTGTTTGTCTCAGAAACTTAATTTTTGGCACTTAGCCCCTTTGTAAGGTCAGGTACACAATTATTAATGAATTTCATGATCCCCTTTCACAATGGCAGCTACATAAGCGTTTGCAGAACTTTAAAAATCGAAGCAAAAATCTTCTGAATGCAGTTTAATTATTTCAATAATTATTTTCATCGCTTAGATTTGAACATTTAACGAGTGTAGCCCTTTTAATATCGCGTAATTAGGGAGTCCTAAAAGTGCCTGAGGGCACTGAAACTCAGCCAACATATAGGCTGCATTTTTAATACAAAAAACAAATAATACCAATTTTGGCCAAAAATGGTGAATATTTCACCCAGTATCCCTTAACATAGAACTGGAGCATCTGGATGAAATAGACACGCCTCAATGAAAGGACAAGGCCTACCACCCGACCACTGCGTCACTCATCTAAAATTTACAGAAAGGCGGCGGGGAAAAAATAAACTGAAACTCAATTGGGTTGAAATAAAAGAAATGGAAGTAGTGAAAAGAGAAAAAGTCAAGTGAGAGAAATGTATAAGGAAAGTAATAAAGAAATAAAGACTTAAAAAATTAAAGAAAAATAGAAATAAAGAAACGGACAAACAGAAATGCAAAAGAAGGTCAGAAAGCAATCATGTGCAAATTATAAGTACCTCATTTTAATTAATATTTAAATATGCATGACAAGATGCAAAGGAGGAGGACGCAATACAATGGAATTATTCTGCATCCTGCATATTTATAAGACAATATTATGGAGTTTTCATAGTTACGTGCTTGGAAAGAACATTTTCACAACTCAATAGAGAATGTTTTCTTGTTATTAATATCACTAGTAGACTTAGAGGGACCTCCAGAATACGAGTCCAAGGCGTTACCATTTGACCAACTCAGTCAGTTTGACGGTGTCGTTTGATAAGCATAAGTGAAGGAATAGTGTTAACTGTTAAGTTGTAAATTATACCGGTAGACAAAAATTAAAAAAAAACATGGGACCTTTAATTAGTCGTTACTCTGGTACCGGTCAACCGATTAGGACGTTTCTTCTTGTATGGACGTTATAAATGCGTATACCAAGTTTCATGAAAATCCGATAAAGCATTTTGGAGTTATGGGGCCTTTTGTTATATAATACCATAAAAATTCCCTAAACTGGGCATTATTCCGGTACCGGCCAACCGATTTGGTTCAATATTAACGGACGTCTTTCCATGGGCATTATAAATGTGTATACCAAGTTTCATAAAAATCCGATAAAGCGTATTTGAGTTATGACGCTTTTAAATAAAAACACTAAATTGGGTTTTACGCCGGTAACGCTGAACCGATTTGGTTCAATATCAATAGGGTTCTTCCCCTGGACATTATAAATGCGTATACCAAGTTTCATGAAAATCCGACAAAGCGTATTTGAGTTATGGCGCGTACAGACAGACGGACATACTTTTTTCGTCCCCCACACACAATCTCATAAAGTACCATACTGGCACTTAATAATGGACAATCAAAAGGTATAGCAGAATTTTAAGTATTCTCTCCGCAGATGCATTCAGGTCCAGGTGAAGACAATATTATGACATTAGACTGCCTCCCCTTAAGAACGGTAGTTACCTACGATTTTAAAATCTAAGCAAGTTCGCAATAAGTTCTGATGTAATTATATGGACATTGTTTTGAGCTCCACTATAATTATAAGGGCTCTTTATTATCTTTGTCTATTCTTGGAACAGGAGGGGTGACGTTCCTTGGCTCTTATTGCGTAGCTAATTGAATGTCGGGAACGGGAAAGTCCCTTGTCATCACATTTAATCTTCTTGTAACAAATTTCTGAAAGCTCAATTTATGGTTCGTTAATTTATTTCAAAACTCCCACTTCATAGCGGCGAGGTGAGGAGAAGAAGTTCATAGAGGGAGACTGAATTAGATTGAGCGAAAGAAAAATAGATTCATTACGGGTTCATAAATAACTGATAAATCGAAAATAATAAAAATAATATAATAATACATTACAACTTCATTCAATCATTGTCAAATACTGACGACAATAACTAACAAACGGCAAATGGAGATAATTCTTCAATCGCATTCATATACCGGGTGTTAATGAATAACACCGAAATATTTTACCTGTGTGTAGAGGGGACACAGATAAGCAACTTTTATTAGGAGATTTTTGCTTTCTGGATTCAATTTTTCCTGTTACAGCATAAAATCTCCTAGGGTATGGCCTCCACTGACCTCTAACATTAGGAAAAAATGCAAAACAAAGGAAAATCGTTGTTGATGCTGTAGTCAGTAGGTATGAATAAAAAAAGAATAATTCAGTGACGGCCAGTCATGTGATTAGTCTGTAAATTTTGCAGATTATGAAAACTCTAAATTACGTAATAGCTGTGGATGAATGAATAAGAATCAGGTTTTTGTGGATCATTAGGAAGCCATGAAGTCAACGTAATGAAAAGTTTAACCCTATTTCGCATAATTATTGACTTATGAGCACCAAATTATAATGACTTTAATGGCCTGTAGCACACACATTTTACGTCATAGAGCAAAAACCTCCTAATAAAAGTTGCTTGTCTATGTCCTCTCTATATACAGGTAAAATATTTCGATGTTATTTATTAACGCTCTGTATTTACAAAGCTTAACTTTCTTTATACTTTCTCATAAACCTAAAACGTGTGTTCGGAAAGTCTGTTTGTCTGTCTGTCTGTATTTCTAGCTTGCCGCCTGCCTAAACGGTGTGTTATATTCAGTTCTGTTTTAGGAGTAGGAATTTTCGTGTGCACTCATTACAGGAACTAGTATTTATTTTAGATTTCTAAAATATCAAGGGCAGTTTTCATGAAAACCTGACATTGTTGGTACTTTTACAATGAAGCTTTATACACAACAAGAGTATATAGGATGTATACAGCAACTTTTATTAGGAGATCCTGATCAGTACTTCTCAAATTGGTAAGAAATCCATCGCGGGTTTTATTCAATCCACGCTCCAGCAAACCAACGCCGTTTCCACAGTCGCACGGCCACTTCTCTGACACTCGTGTATTCCGTGTAGCATACCTCTAAGTAGCAGGCGCTAATTTTAATTCTCAATGTTAGTGAGTATAATTCTATACAAATCTTGCTCCGTAGCACTTTAATTGTGCATTGACTATTAAAGAAAAGTGATAGTCGTGTCTAGGGTCCGTTTTTCTGAGTAAAACCCTTAATATCCCTATAATACAGGCCACAGGGTGTTAATTACAGCAATGAATTATATCAATAGCTTCTCGTTTCATTTATTTCCAAGCCTACCTGACACCAATGCCAACAATACACTGTTGTCATGTGAACTGTGATTTGGATTTGATAATTCTGTGTAAAATAGGATAAAGTATTCTCAAAAACATTTTATTTTTTACATTTAAAATCAAAATTATTCAAAATTCTTTCTTAGTGAGCATTTACACTATGAAACGAAGGTACTGTCAAAATTCCAAGTCTCTATTATAGTTTAGGCTCTACGTTGATTCTCTGTCATTAAGTCAGTCAGTCAGTCAGCCAGGACAAAGCCTTTTATATAGAGAGAGATTTATGTGCGTTCACAACAGAGCAAGCGGACTGTAAAAAATAGACTTAAGGGTGGTTATGAGCTATAAGGAACACACACACTTTCGTAAAAATATAGAAAGAGCTTTAATTACTATTAAAACTCTTGTTACAACAATAACAATCCATAGGTTGTACACAAATTGCTAAACATGACACTAAATTCCGGGGTGCGCGGGCAAAGAGAGTTAAGTCCACCATCCTAAAAAATTGATATATGTCCATAGAGGTATAGAAAAAAATGTTCTCTACAATTTTGTTAAGTCCAGTAAGTCATAATCAAAATTGTACGGTAGTTATGGACGTGTGCCTCATGGGTTTATCCATCTCTAAAGCTATGTTGGGCTGGTATAGTGTGTTAAGTCACTCTAATTTTCAATAACAAGAAAGTGAACTTAACTCTCTTTGCCCGCGCACCCCGGAATTAATCCGTAGTGGAACAAAATATATGTGCTCGGCCCAGAAAATAAAAAGGGAGCTATTTGAAATACAATAGCTCAAGTCTAGGATATAGGCTATAATCCCAGAAAAATTAAATTAATTGCTGTCCATGAAAAGGCATTACTGGATGGGGTTTTGTGGATTTCTATCACAATTCTTGATTTATAGGATCAATATGGATAGCTTCTATAATTTAATCGATTACGTCAAATTCCAGTGTCATGAAACTTCCCAAAGCTAGCTGTATTCATTGCAAATAATAATGTTATCATGGAGGCTCCATACTGGCTTTATTGCCTTGCAGTGTATTATAATTCTGATACTGTACTTTATTTCAACATCCCAACAAAAAACTAGTTTGTAGGCGAGGGAAGATTAAACGTGCGAAATTTTTGCATGCACTTATTGGTTTCTAAAAATGCAGATGTTACAAAAGCAGGATTTAAACCTATCTCTAGCAATCTAGGTCGAATTTTTTGTGGTGGAACATTATGTAGAAGTGGATTTCAATTGCAAAATGTAATTTTTTTACCATGCCTAGCAGTGCCTTTTTTTATATTAACCTACACATTAAATGATAAAAAAAACAGCTTTTTAGCAATTTAATCAGCTCCGACTGCAAAAGCAATCCCTGAAAGCACGAATGTTACCATTCTACATTACAGAACTCTTCTGCAAGTTGAGTGAAACTAATGATAAAACAATTTCTTTATTCAGTAGTAAAAATGTAGTTATTAAAGTTTGTATCAAATTATTTATACATTTACTCACCAGCTCAGTTTTAATGCTATACATTTACAACAAGTCTAGAAAATGTCCCCAACTCTGGGATTTAATGAACAGAAAGTTTCTTGTATTCCTTTTTATTTTGTTGTAGCCCTCACCAGCTCTACGGTGACCTCTAAGATGAAAAAGAGATCAAAACTTAGTCTCAACCCACACACGATCATGTTAAACTTTTTCTTTATCTTCAGGATTTCAACTTTCAACTTTCTTCCTTGCACACGTGCACATCTTCTGGGAATTTCCTGAACCAGAAAGAGACAGAAGAAACTAGCAAATCGTTATAACTGGAGGAAAACCATTCAGCTTTTGTCAAGAACTTCATAACGCTAAGGTTAGCACGGAACTACCTCGTCTGTCCGCCCCCAAGAGGATTAACTAAGCTTCATATTTCTAGAAAGGTGCATAAGAATCCTTGATAGACTATTGTTAGTAAAACTTTCACTTCCACGTGTACAAGTATTACGTTAAAGCTCTATCTACTAATTTTAAAAGGCGAAAACTATCAACAAGAGACCAGGATATTATATACTGTTTAAGTTCATAGGTCTTTCTTTACATTTGGATCAATAACTTGTAAAAGTGAGTCTGAAAAGAGCCATGCACAGATCTAATTCACTCAATATTTATCGAATTCGGTTCAATGCTTCCTATAAAAGTGATAAATACATGTCCTCTTTTCTTTACATTCAGCCATTTCATAATTACGGGTGGGACATCCTAGCATATTACGACATCTACTTTTGTACATTACATGTCATAATAATTAATTAGAACTGGTTCTGCACTTTCTGTAAAATCTACTATGCCTTCTCCTTCTTACTACATGGAAAGCATTATTTAAATTTTATTTTAAATATTTAAAATTTGTTTTTCAAAATCTATTACGGGTGGGATATAATTTGGACAATGATTTTAATGATGCAAAACAGAAGTTCATTTACTGTTCTGCTATTAATGTTAAGAGTCTTAAAGTTATTATTCATGAAGGTATGAGGGATTAAATAAAAATTATAAACTGTTTCAAGATTGTCAGAATATTTAGTTAACTCTTACAATAATATTTAACAAAACTATCACCATCACGTGTGGGACATTACGGGTGAGACAAAAAGTCACTTTTTGTTACTTTACATAGCAATTAACCACACATAGTTGTTTAAGTTAATCTTATACCAAATTGTACCTTAAGATGTATATTTTGTCAAATCAAACAGGACGTAGCTGATTACTCTTGACTACATTGTTTTAATGAGTGTTAAAATCATGCTATGAATGCAAAAATAAATCTACAACGCAATAAATAAGTAATCGACAAATTTTACACACGAAACAACTTCAAAAGCCTATAATTCCTGAATATTCAGTGAACTCTAGGTATTAGACTTTTATTTGACTTCCCAAATACACTAGTTTTATAACATCTCTCTTTGAAGGAAAAATTCACATATTTTATGAAATGGCTATATTGTAATCAGTGGGCTCTGTTATGCCTACATCACCATTGTCTCGGCATGTTAAGATTTGCGACACGAAATGCATGAAAAATACAAGCTAATCGGCACAAAGGGCAGAAATATTAATTCGTTCAATAATTTGAAGTACATATTTCCTAATGGAAAGAGATATTTTGTCTTTGTTCGCATCAGGCGAGCCGCTTTGGAAGATATGTGCGTGCGAGTTTGTGCCATCAATCATTTAGCACCAACATTTTTTTTTTTTATATATGGAACTTCCTAGAAATTCTCTCACTTCTGACACGTGGAGTACGAATTCAATGCTTATGAACAAAGAGAAATAATTAGTTTGATTTTCTCCCCATGAGCGACTGCATAAAGAACACGATAATGTTGAAGAACAAAAGAACCACATTCGTGGAATCCTTTAGGTTTATAATGAAAACATAACGAATTTATTCATGGTAGAAGCCGATCATACCCACACTCATTAATTAATCATTAACAACTATCGATGAAAAAATGGTTCAGAGGAAATTTTGAATCCATTCCCAGGCTAACAATAAGTTTTCTTCTCCTGTCTTTCGAAAACGACTAGTTCTTTCAGCATTAGAAAAAGTTTACAGGCCAATTCTTTGAATCATTATTAGGCCTATATACTTTATTCGCTTTCCATCATTATCATTGATATGGTGATTATCATCGATATCATTGACATGGTGACTATCATCAATATCACTGACATGGTAATTATCATCAATATCACTGACATGGTAATTATCATCAATATCATTGGCATGGTGATTATCATCAATATAATTGACATGGTGATTATCATCAATACAATTGACATGGTGATTATCATCAATATCACTGAGATGTAATTATCATCGATGGCAATGACATGGTGATTATCATCAATATCACTGACCTTGTAATTATCATCAATATCATTGACATGGTGATTATCATCAATATCATTTACCTTGTAATTATCATCAATAGGCTATCATTGACATTGTGATTATCATCAATACCATTGGCATGATGATGATTATCATCAATATCACTGAAATGGTGATTATCATCAATATCACTGAAATGGTGATTATCATCAATATCATTGACATGGTAATTGACATCAATATCATTGTCATGATTATTTTCATCAATGTCATAATCATCAACTTCAATACCGAAATCATTATTTTATCTTATCACAACAGTCATCACTGTCATCTTCTCCATCATCCTGATGTATTAGAAAAACGACTTTCCATACTTGTAAGTTGCCAACTAGCTATGAGAGAATTTTTTCTGAAAAAATGTTTCAAATAAAAAGTTTTAGCTCTTAGTATAAGCACACCGTGCATGAAATTTATACAAAATCGCCAAAACCGTTTTCAAGAAACTCGCAAAAAAATTAAAGTCTCTTAACGAAATGAGGTAGTAAAAGTAAGAGAAAATAGACGCCAGTTTTCATGTCACATTCCCAGAAAATATCCAACACAAAACTTATATTTCCTTTTTTATACAATATTTCATTTTTAGGCTATGTTCATAGATACATACAAAACTATATTCTGAAAATTGTATTTTAAGATTCAGGGATCGGAAAACGTGTACTTATGCTGAAAACTCCACATCGATTTCGGAGTCAATACTTCCTTTATTTATGGTATTTATGGTAGTCATCCCAACTATCACCATAAATAAAAATATACTAATCCCATCATAATCACAATAAATAATATATTAATTTTACTCTCACATACATACAAACACACACATCTAGGCAATATGTAACTTTTAATCCACTTTGTTTAGCATCTACATTCTCTAATAATTTTGATTTTCTGATGACGGGATATACTTTTTGTCTTATGTTTTAAAAGTTTACATTAACGAAGGAAGCCAGGAGAATCTACCGTCAATCATCACAGCTTGAAGATCCATACTCAGCAAACAGACAACGGGGGCGATTAAAAAAGAAGCCAAAGTTATTACGTTTTAGAGGTATCTACAAAGACATGGGGAGATAATCCGGGAAAAATCCTGTAGTGTTTCCAACAGCTATGTGGATAATCACTGGGTATATATATATATATATATATATATGTATATATATATATCTCCAGTGATTATATGTATGTATATATATATATATATATATATATATATATATATATATATATGCATATGCATATGCATCAATGTACCAAAGATTATTGTCTCTGATGGACATTACATGATAATATTATAGGAGAAAAATTCCTCTGACACTGGGACTTGAACCCAAGACCTTTGGCTATCCGTGCCAACGCTCTTACCAACTGAGCTACGCCAGAGTTCAATTCACAGCGCCAGATAGAACCTGTCTCCTATGACTGACTCCCCTTAATGGTCTACCTCACTGACAGACAAGTTATGTCATATGCAGTACTGTGAGGCATGTTAATTAGTGATTTTTTTGACCGGGCTTCCACTGAAATTGATCACTGGCGTAGCTCAGTTGACAAGAGCATTGGCACGAATAGCCAAAGGTCCTGGGTTCAAGTCCAAGTGTCAGAGGAATTTTTATCCTATAATATTATCGAATAATGATTAGTTTAAGAACCACACTATTTTAAATCGAAGATAAGATCTTCATCTTCATATTTTGTTTCAGACTACGTAATCAGAAACACTCCACAGAGCCTCAATGCCTCAGCAAACAGCTATGCTCGTATTGGTCTCCTGAGTCAATGATATAATTGTGAAATACGCAAACAAGCAAGCAAACAAATAAATAAATACAGCATAACCAAAGCAGAATGTACACACAATAAAACAGAATATATACTCTAAGGAGTAAAATTACGCTGAAGGTAAACGGCGTATACTCGCATATACCCCGACTACACCATAGGAAATACTGTTAGGAACACGGAATAAAACGTACGAGGGTCACTCAATAATTAAAGAGACGAATTGGTCTGGAGAAAAGACGGTTGGTAGTACAAGTCTGATACATTTAGGATTTAAGTTGGCATCACTGGGATGAGTTCTACTCAGCTGATAGATCAACATTGTTCTGTTAATAACCTCAAAATTATGTTTAACGATGTCGGGTCTTCTTGAAAATTCCACATTGGTTGAACAACATTCTGTGATTCGATTTTTTATTGCTGAAAGTGAAAAACCAGCTAATATATACTCTGGAATGACTAAAGTGTATGGTGAAAGTTGTATGAACCGTGGAAATTTTTACAAGTGGATAGAACAGTTCAAAAGCGGTCGAGAATCCGTTCTGGTCGGCCTGTTGAAGTTGCAAACTTAGCACCCTCTGATTTCCATTTGTTTGGTCCACTGCAGCAGGCATTACGTGGGAAGAAGTTCCAGGATAACGAGGATGTCAAGAAATTTGTGGGAAATTGGCTCCGACACCAAGACAAAGAGTTCTTTGCAGCCGGTATAAAAAAAGCTAGTAACCCGTTGGGACAAGTGCTAAATGTTGATGGGGGTTACGTTGAAAAGTAGGAAAAGTCTTGTTTTGTAAAAATAAACTGTTTTTTCTCCAGGTCAGTTTGTTTCTTTAATTAATGAATGACCCTCGTAAATTAAGCTTAAGTGGTAGTGTAATATAGAAGAAAGTGTAAAACTTTTAAAGGGAACCTTACCCGATGTTTACATAAATTCCTTTAAAATGTCTCCAGAAGTCAAGGTCAAAGCCTTCATTACATAACCACAAGGTCATTGGGACTGCTGCGAAAACACTAGAAGCATACGCATCTTACGCATCTCGTAGGCTATATACACTGGCTGGTAATTACTTCTGTTCACACAAATATTTTAGCAGGTATAGAATACAACAGACTATAGCTGTATTTGTTGCTGAATATAAATAGCTCAAAGACTACGCCTAATGATAAAATAGGAACATTTTTAATGATGCGATAATTTACACACAAATTCAAGGCCATTTCTAATAGTCTGTTATAAGGTAAATTTACATATTCTAATGTACAAAGTGTCCGGTCATGAAAACCATCAATAACGGCCGTGGGTGTCGGCATGCTGACCACATGCCCCCCAATCCTGCCATCTGCCTACGGGAGACGCAGCGGTCGGGTGGTAGGCCAAGTCCCTCCAGGGATGTAGTGCCACGGAGTTTAGTTTTTAATGTACAAAGTGAAGTGTTTTTTATTGATGACTGATCCATTTTATATGGCTAATAAACAGTGACAGATCTATTACTTTTATGTTAGATTCTCGATGTGTATAATTTATCAAGTATACTTGGCTTTTGTAATTATATTTTACTCTTTCAATTTAATCTGTTAACAATGTAGCCTTGCATAGAATATATAAATAAATTCCTGCACAAAATCTGATATTACTATGTAAATTTCAAAGCAATCCCACAAAATCTTAGGACAGTTTTGAAGATTATCTATCTTCATAGGATTATTTTTGATGGTATAAGGTGGTGAAAAATCTTTAAATTCTCATTTCACTTTCACTAAACGTATCTTTCAAGGTGGAGTACTCAGGGAGTCTTAAAACGTATATCGCTAACGTTTCCCATATGTACATGCCAACACTGGGAATATCGGTTAGTGTAGAACACAAATGCGATTTTGGGTTTACAATATTTAAGGGATAAAAGTTCTTCATCATATAAAGCTACAAGAAGAGCGAAAGTCTAATTATATGTGTTTTTTTTTTTTTTTTTTTTTTTTTTAAGGTATAATGAAAGTTAAATGTATCGCGTTAATTTTGGGTGAGAAAAAGTTTAGTTAGTTTATAAAACGCTCTAAAGCTAATTACAATTTAAATATAGGAAAGGAACCCGTGTCATTAAGGGCCTTTATTTACATTTTACCTCTAGGTTGCATACGTAAACAGCTTGGGGCAGACTATATTTAAATGGTAGGATTAAAACACTATTTATAAGCTAGCAATTACCACTTCGTGTACATTCTGTTACAGGGAAAAAAACTGTATTCCTTCATGAGAAAAAACACTGTACGAAAGAAAATGTTGTGAGAGGAAAAACTGTACAAATTTGTACAGTCTAATATGTTTATTAACTTAAAAAATCGTAATAATGTGTATTTGTAGCAATAGATTGTAAAACAAACAAAAAATCTTATTTGAAACATGTAACTTCCTCTATCCAAATAAAAGTTTTTCGTTTTAGTATAGTTTATTAACATATATACGGTAACATTTTCTTCATGTAAACTGCTTGTAAAAATGAAGAGAACGTCGTTATTACATAGCATCCGCGAAGGATACACAACCCAAATAAAATCTGCATTTATATAGCATAAGAAGCCGTATTTCAAAGAATGCATATTCAGTTGTTGGAATCAGATGCAAAGCTTTATTGTTCACCAAGCAAGAGTGAGTTTCTACAGACAACTGGTGGCTTATAACAACCCTTCAGTTTTTTTCTTTTTTTTTTATAAAATGCTTTAAATAAAAGTTTTAGCTCTTATTATAAGCACCTAATGAAAAAAAAATTAAACAAAATCGTTAGAGCCGTTTTCGAGGAAATTACAAAAAAAAAAAAAAAAAAAAAAAAAAAAAAAAAAAAAAAAAAAAAAAAAAAAAAAAAACTTCCTCTACCTATAGTAAGCCTACCTATGGTATGGGCAGAGGAAGCAAAAAGGAATGCAAATCAAAATATCAGAACTATAGGCTCCAAACATAGCATTAATTTTGAATCACGACAATTTTATTACTAACAATTAGTCTCACTTTTCTCATTTTCATTTTGGCTTTGATTTCTTTATGGTGAACAGAACAACCTCCAATGCAATGAAGTCCTCCAGTGTGTCTTTACAGGGTACACATCTGCACGAGAATTTGCTCATTCGGGTAAAAATTGTTGTTACTTGTGGGTATTTGAAGGTTACCAGCTTTGCGTATAGGGAGATCGAATTTTAACCACGATAGCATGAAAATAGACGTCCAGAAAAAATCGGAATTGAGACTACCCAATAGTGAGACGCAATCCAGGAGAACCCTCAGGCTGAGGGGCACAAAAAAATGAGTACAAAATGGTCAATTACCCAAAGTGCTCGGGCAGCTACCAGTGAATTCTCATAGTAGCTGATTAGAGTAATGTTTCCTCGGGGTTTCTCTCACTCTGCCAAATGAATACGGGATCGGAGACACGATGACTGATGACTGATGACTAGACCTGGTATTTTAGGCTATAAAAAATAGTTTTAGGCACCTAAAATAGGCTTTTAAAACAAGTAAATAGGCATTTAAAAGAGAAAATATGCACTTAAAATAAGCTTTAAACATGTGTAAATAAACCGAAAATAGACTTTAAAATACTACAATATGCTCTTCAACTATAATGTGTAAAGATAGGCTCCAAAGGTCCAAATAGGCATTTTAGGGCACTATAAAACTCTATAAATATAAGTGATACACCACGAAATGTCAACATATTTTTTAAAATTTCATGTTATTTCATAAGAAACAAAATAGGCATTTGACTTAAAATCCCAGGTCTACTGCTGACTGAATATAGTATAGTTCTATCAGTGCTGAAGCAAACCGCCAGCTCCACACACATTTCCCCATTGATTTAGGACAGATAAGAATAGAAAATGTAGCAGTATAACAAATTCACAGAAAAGTAATTGGTGGAACCGGAGTATGGCCTACAGTCGAGGGCTCTGAGGTAGTAGAGGGCCAAAAAAATTAACGGGAAATGGATGAAGAAACACTACAGTAAAAACAGCATATAGTTCATGTGAATAATTTTTGTTGTTATTAATGCCTTCTAAAACCTTTTCTTATCCAGAACACCAATTTGAATAATTTTGTGTTCATTTCGGGGGAAAAAACGAATATAAGGTGCACCTTTGTATGAGACATATCCCATCCAACCCACCCTCAGTGAAGCAGTTCCTTTTATACCACGATCTAGCGAATTCCTCGAGGATGAACAGGTTGGCAAACCGTTGGTTACAAGGCACTTACTCTCGCATTTTTAATATTTGGTACAAGGGGCACTCTCGAATTTTTAATATTTGGTACAAGGGACACTCTCGCAGTTTAATATTTGGTACAAGGGGCACTCTCGCATTTTTAATATTTGGTACGGTCGGGAGTGTCGGCGACAATATACAAGGATAGTTGTTCACCCTGCTTCGCTGAGAAACAAAATTTGAATATCGAGTGGGTGGAGCTTAAAGTCCACCTTGAATTTGGCTTTCACCCATTTCAGTACATTATAAAAACGAAACCCTTAAGAAAAATCTACCTTCCATAGAACCCCACAATGATCAGAATGTGTTGGTGTGCTTTGATCTCCAGAAGTAAGGAGGGATCGAGTGATGAAACTTACACGTAATTTCGTGTGCACAGACTGTACACATGGGAACTAAGTAAATATTCTTGATGACGAGACTACAGGGGGCATTCAAAATTAAGGGAATGAGCAGCACGAGATGACAACAACCGGTGAATTATTCCCCTCTTCGGACATTTTGTCTTCCCCTTCCCCACTTTAGAGGACGGTGGGAAGGGGATGCTTGATTGATGTGGTCTTTAGTTGGTTGGTTGGTATATGGCTATTTAACGACGGGGATGTACTGCAACTTAGACCTGTGACGTCGCCGGTGTGCCGAAATTTTGTCCCACAGGAGTTCTTTTACATGCCAGTAAATCTTGTCACATTTATATACACATAAATGCCATCGGCATGGGCCGGGATCGACCCCGCAACCTTGAGCACAGAAAGCAAGCCCGATACTGTCGCCGCCACCCAGGCGTTGTGTTCTTTGGAATACTTCCCAATTCCAGTGGTTTTTCTTCTCTTCAGGCACTAACCGTATGAAAGTTTCCCGAAAGATAGGGTCTGGAGGCTTCTTCAGAAACGTTGACTGCTTTCACTCTCCCGAAGTAAGAGATGGCATGAACAGACTTGTTGAAAAGTAATGCTTTTCACGCATGGAGTTTAAAGGGTGAGTTTTTCCGAGTATAAATACAGTAATCCATAATGTGTGTGCAATATGTGTAGTGAATACTACATAAAATACATCTCCACTTTCCTGATATGTGACTAAATTAAAATAAGACGTAATGTAACTAAAATAAGACGTAATGTGACAATATTTCGATAGTAGACTCGTCCAGACTAATGCACTTAATTCTGAGCAGGGTCAGGTATAAAGAATTTTGCCGTATAATCTTGTTTTACTAAGTTAACTTTCTGAACACACACTGATTGCGAAGCTACCTAATTCCTAATCTACTTTGATATAGATCTATTTCGCCGAAAGTCCCAAAATACAGCCCTATTATGCATATAATCTGAAAATAATACAACCAGATACTGGTCAGATTAGCCGCATTTCAACAGCATTTCAGCAAGATTGACCAGCAATATACTCTTGTTAAAGAGTAAATCAGGGTTCCTACTTAGATTCAAGAAGGTCGCGGGTTCGATTCCCGATGAGGTCGTTGAGTTTTTCAATAGGCCTAATCCTTCTGGTGGCACTATGGCCCTGGGTTCGACTCAGCCTCTAACAGAAATGAGTACCAGGAGCAATCCTGGGGGTAAATGCGGCCGGTGCGTACGGCTGACAACCTACCACCTTCAAGTCCCGAATGTCCAAAATCTGGGAGCCTCAACCTCCTGGAACCCTCTGGACCTCCATGGCCTGTATAGCGATCACTTTACTTTACTTAGATTCAAATAGGCAGCTTCTTTTCTGTTCAGTTTTCTTAATAAACACATTGATTCTGCTGCCTTCAAGGTAGGTTTAAAGGCTGCGAAACTTCATTTCTTGTTTGAAACACCCGTGTTCTCCTTACAATGTAGAGTTACAAATTACAAAGAAAACGTAGGCTTTCTTTCAGGACAATGGAGTTTTCAAAATGTATAAAATATGTAGAATGGTGGAAAAGGGAGTGGCCACTGGACTGGAACAAATGTTTCTTTCTTGTTGGTGATATTAATTCAGGCGTGCAATAAAGGATGGCGCTTATGTAAGGACGCCTCTAACTAAAACATACACTCCTCTTCTCAAGTCAGCAGCTTCTTGTTGGAACATCTTAATGAGTGCTGTGCATTCCCCCACGGTTCTCGAGATCCACGAGACCCTCCTATTATTTACACTTCAGCTTCCCCCGAGATGTCTTTAACAAACATTCCTTGCAAAATTGCACTTTCTCCCTCTCCTCTTTCCGCTTTCCGAAGATAACTAATTTACATTTATTTCAAGGAATATTGGAAAACCGGGCTTCGATTTTAAGAGCTGTCAACTTTTATTTTCTAAATGTACCCTCACTGTGTACATTCTCTAATTTTCTAGTCCCTCTTTCAATTGTTGTGGAAGTGGAAGTTCCATTGTGAAGCGAGCTATCCCTGGTGATACCGTAAGGGGATATTCTCAGCAGATTTGTTTCCGGAGTGCTCTAGTCCCTTGCCTAACACTTAAACATAAAGTCGATACACCCAGTCCTGAACCAGGAATATAAACAAATATTAGCAGTTTTGGCATACCGTATTTACTCGAATAAAACGCGCACCTTTTTTTTTTATCCAGTTGTAGCTTTCAAAACTGAGGTGCGCGTTAAATTCGAGGGTGCATTAAATCGAGTACAAATCCGTTTCATAGGTTGGCAGTACCGGTAACTTTTATCATAGGTAATCCCATGAGAGTTGACGAATTTATCTGATGCAACTCGTCAACTCGAGTTGGATTTATTAAGACTATTCCATGAATAAAATGTAACGGATTATATAAATAATAATTACTTTCGTACTTTGGTGTATTAAAACAAAACTAACAGTTGTGAGATCACGGCATACTGTGAATCAACCATCCATGAATCGATTCGAGCTATCCTGATATAATCAGCACTACCAATGGTGCATAGTTAACTTCATTCAGGTAAACTAAAAGCAGAACATAATAAAAGCACACGAACTGGCTTGCACCGAATCGAAATAGTGTTCTTAATCAATGTACAATTCTATTATTTCAATTTAATAACAAGTTATGTTGCATAAAATAATCTGATTTCATGCCGCTTAGTGGCAGCAGTGACTATTAATCACTGCACACTGATACTCGCGTCTCCAATAACGAACAGCTGGTTTTACCGCGATAAAATGCCATCCTAGCGATTTCTACAAGAATACTGTAAGATCAACGGCTGTGATTGGTCTATATCCGAGGAATTGCTAAACGTTATTGGTCAATATCAAACACGCGGCGTATGAGTGGGATAGTCTGCGTAACAATGCATTGCTGTAATTCTCGGCTTCATTAATTGTATCGTTGGCCTATTAGGCCTACTAGCATTACATAGAGCGTATAAAAATACTAGTTAGTAGTCAAGAAATGGAGGGCAAGAAGAGAATAATATCTGATGATGCTGCTCTTAGCTCTTAGTATAAGCACCCCATGTGTAAAATTTAAACAAAATCGAGGATTCCAGTGACGAACACATCAGTGAATATACTTGTAGGCCTAAAACTGGCAGTTAAATTTAATGGTAATTTCAAATTTCTAGGGCTAACGATAGATTGTCATTTAAATTGGAAGGGACACATACAAAATTTGTGTAAATATCTATCTAGTTATACATTTTTATTCCTTAAACTATCATCTTATTGCAATAAGAAAACTCTTCTGCAATGCTATTACAGTTATATTTATTCTAAAATAAAATATAACATTATTGCTTGGGGATCAGCAGATCAATTCCACATAAATAGAATCTTTGTCCTGCAAAAACGCATAATACGTACCATTTACAATGCCAAGCCTCTCGATTCCTGCAAACCTTTATTTAAAACCCACAAGATCCTTCCACTACCATGTATCATTATTTTTGAAGCCGCCCTGTTTGCTTATTCTCATAGACTCCTTTTCAAAGTTAATTCTGACTACCACTCTTACAACACCCGACATAAAAACAGCATAGCACTGTCGAAACACTCTACCCATCTATTCGAATCTTCTCCATACTACTTATGCTCTAAAGTATTTAATTCACTCCCCTCTCATATCACATCACAAAAAACAGAAATTTCATTTAAGAAAATGCTTAAATCCTTTCTTTTATCAAACTGTTTTTATAATATAAGTGATCTCCATTCTTTGTAAGTGTGTATATACTATATTCTTAAATTTATCATTCAATTTGTATAATTCATCTTTCATATACTGTAAAAATAGAGCTGGAAATAATATTAAAATGAATAATGTAAAATGTAGCATGTTTAAATATTGAACATGCATTGAATATTTGTATGTAAATTATTAATTTGTAAATGTGTGTGTTAAACTTTAAGAAATGTAGTTTATAAGTATATGTAAACTATGTAAAACACTGTACTGTGTAAGAAAATAAACAAACAAACAAACAAACAAATGTTTACGTGGTGGTTCATTATTCCCTTAATACTATGACAAAATTCCAAATAAAATACCTATCCTACCATTGATGCCCATTATATTCGCCAACAAACATTTTTTTATGATTTCAAGTTTCAAAATCGGGATGCGCATTAAATTCGAGGGCGCAATATATTCGAGTAAATACGGTAATTACCGAATGAATGAATATTTCAGTGCCATTTTAAAAATCAGTAGCATTTATATCATTCTCGCTGTTTTCGTTAGCTTGGCATGATCATAGAACTTTTCATGTTTTTAAAAGTATCTTGGATAAAAATCAAACGTATAATTTTTTTGCAGAACTGTGAATTAGGACTCCATAATCTTGCGAAAAAGTGAAAGTGAATTTTTAAAAAATAGTAGTCTTATTATATCATACAGAAAGGAAGATCATGAAGACGTAAGTCCAGTTTAGTGGCGTTTTATTTGGAAGCCGGACACTCTTTAAGATTTACAGATATTTTACTCTGATTTCTTGGCAACAACAGACGGAATGAAACATTTCTCATGGTATTTTGTATTGCTTTTATTTTCTTCATTTTAAGATTCACTACATTGCAGGCAGATTTCTTGGTCTGTTTTTTGCACTATAAGAACAATGTCACCCATTCATAAGAGCGTACCCCCCGCAGAGATAGTTCAAGCAAAGCATTTCTTGTACTTGGCCATGATCCCATTTCATCCATGTTAAGGAAGCGTAAACATTGTCTACGTGAATGAAATATTTAATCCGTAAAGAAAAATAATATTACGATAAAAATGACATTGTTATGAAATAGGTTATCACTAGGGCCCGGATTCTTTTCCATGCCAGCTAACCTTTCCTTGCTACTTTTAACATAATAATTATATGTTTCATAGCCATGAGAGTACGATTTCATAGTCATGACAGTCGCATAGTCCAATCTTATAAAACCTAAAAGTAGCTAAATAAGACGACAAAACCTAAAAAGGCTAAAACTGTTTTAATTAAAATACGAGAAAATGCATAAGTTGATAAAATGTCACTAATTTCATTATTATTAATGTACCATTAAAAATTACTTTTTAAATATGAGCTTGCAATTTGAATCCCGCTCACTGTTGCCAGTATACTTGTAAGAGAAAATATAGCTTTACATTTAGTAATTTGGTTATTTTTAACCCCATTGTAGGCCTACCGGTAAAGGAAATCGTTACTTAACCGAAATCCCCGGTTTCTTTATAATTAAATTAAAGGCATTCTTAAGAAGCTTACACTTGCAGTTTACTCACAGTGTTTACTCCAGTAAGACGTCAAAATAAAGTATTCTTGCTTGAAAAACTTTTTTATTAAGTTTATGCGGTGGGGTTGGATATGACAGGGGTAATTCTGTAAACTATGAACTGTTAAGGAAATAATAATAATAATAATAATAATAATCAAAAGTGTTCCTAAGTTTTGAGGATAAGATATATAGAAATTGTAAGTAAAAATAAATTTAATGAATATGAGTTTTGCACAGTGTTTATTGTATATTTTATTAAAGTAAATTTTTTACAAAGTTTGAAAACGGTAAAAAAAACTATGATAAAACTATTTTGATATGTTAAAAAAACTAATACAGGGTTTGTGAAAGCCTAAAAATCCTGGCCCCAGTTATCACAGTCATAAGTATACGGTAATCAGCAGATCTACATTTCTAACTTCCATTCTGGCATTCTCGTTTTCAGGCCAAACTGTGCCAGTATGTGAAACATTAAGTTTCATATTTCTGGTGGAATTAGGGTAAAACCTAAGTCCTTACCTCCCAACACTCTTATTAACATTTCTTATTTATTTTATTGTTCTGGCGCTCCGGGTTTTTTCTTCTATTTTTCATGTTATGAGGTAGGGTCTTAACTTGCGCATAATGTAGTTGTTATTTGAATACATTTGTGTACTTTACCACCCGCGATTAAATCCAGCTTCCTTCTTATTTGTGACTACTGCATTCCCCCTCTCTGTTCACTGTTATACATGTACCACAATGTTATGTAGAAGCCTTTTGAATCTTTAAAGCGGCAGGAAAAGATATGAAAAATAACGAACTTGTATATAATACTAAGAATTAAATAAAATCAGGTACACTGATGTAGCAAAGTGCCAGAATGTTTTTGTTTAATCAGTGATAGTCGCAATTAGGCTATGGTATGCAGAAAATAGATTATTTTTTTATTGATTTCCGAGTTCAGCTCCAGGTCGATTCATTAAGCAGGGCTTACGGAAGAACAAAGGTCTAGTTTGATAAGCATATGTGAAGGAATATGTGGGTAGTGTTATTTCCCAAAGCTACATGTAGGCCTATTGCAACTTTCAAAGCCGTAAATGAACACTGTAAAACAATATGTTGCCATGAGAACTGATTTTCATTTGATAAATTCTTTCTTATATATTACCATAAAATAGGCACTAAATTGGGCATTATTCCGGTACCGATAAACCGATTTGGTCCAGTACCAATAGGCTTCTTACCATGGACGTTATAAATGTGTACACCAAGTTTCATGAAAACCCGATAAAGCGTATTTTAGTTATCGCTCGTACAGATAGACGGACAGACATTTCCCCGTCCTCCAAACAATCTCAGAAAGTACCATTCTGGCACTTAATAGCTTTACGCTTATTACGGTGGATAAAGTTTTAAATGACAGTCATGGTGTTCAAATAGAAATGAGCGAACATTATAAGAACCTAGAATTGCTAGTTTATGAATACAAATACAAAAACATTTTCCATTAAGTTTCCATCTTTGTTTTAAACATGAAAGTTAAATTAGAAAAGCTGTTCTGATGAAGAATTGCGATGCAAACTGGAAAAGTTTTATGACTGTGAAAGTCCATAAACACTTCAATATTATTTCAACTCCTAGCACTAGTTGGTAAGACCGTATGATGCAACAGCTCCATTGTTTCCGTAAGTATCTGCCAACTACTGTGCAATGTGCAAATAAAGTTCTAAATAAAGCTCTTATGTCGGTTTCTCCTCTGTTAATTGAAATTTTTAGTGAGTTCTCCCTTTAGAAAAAAATGTAACTTGACAATCTCCGTGAATATTATGTTTGGTATTTTGTTCACGAAATCTAATAAACAGTTTTTATTTTAGCACTTCCGAGGGGGGGAGGTTGTGGTAACTCTCTGCAAGGCTGGGAAAGTAAGAATTGCACTTTGAAGTTTAACTTTTTTGCCTATAGAGTGTAGCACTGGACAGGAAAAATAATCTGAGCTATTCAGATAACACTATAACCAAATTTTTAAATTTCTTTTAGGGTTCGTCGCTTTCTGCATAACATCATTCAAATATGATTATCCTACTATATTTTCGTTGTGGGATGTACATGTAGAATCTGAGATAATACTTTGAAAGGAGTTAAAACATATATGAAAGCATAAGTCACGACTTGGGAGTAAACACAGAATAAAATCCTTTACATCTGGACGAATTTTTAAGAAGACTAAACAGAGACAGTCCTTAAGAACAATCTCGTACATTAAAAAAAATATATATTCTGTTTATTTTAAATCTCGGGCCGCAGATTAAGGTGGTTATGACAATATGTATATTTCATCAGAGCAATAGCATCCTCTTGTCTTGAAGTAAAGTTTAAAGACTCTTAAATGAGAAGATTTATTAGCCCTTAATCTTCTTCTCTTTTTTTATTTACAAAAGAAGTTGTAAAACATGACACATGCTTTAACGACCTATGAAAGGAACTCTTAAGTTAAAGTGACGTCATACTATGTGGAACATTTGCGAAAAGTTGGTCACGCACAATGCAACTATACTAAAAGAAGTAGACAATTGTTCGCAATAAGCCATGAAAAGCAGGAGATAAGCATAATTCTGTTTTTATGCGAGAGAAACAAAATGAGTTTTTAGCCTTACATCTTTCCTGGTAGGAGGCATGGATGAGTACTTCCAGTGCACCACGCAGCCATTTTTGACCGTGAAACAATTTCCAAAAGTCTCTAAAAGTGTTCAATGATCCAAAGATTATGAGATCGTAACATGAAAGATCTCTTAACCCTTTATTTGGCGAGACTGAATTACTCACACAATATATAACTCCATGCCGAACTGCGAAGAAAAGAATTAACAGAATGATTTTGGCCCAAAGTTTATTCCTTGCTACCTTATTTTGTAATTTATATGCTATTTAAATGTTTCTACCAATTTCTTTTTCGTCCTTTTAATACAAATGTAAGACAAACGACTATATCCTACAGGAAACATTATCAATTTAAGGGTCAATCAATCGGTATATTCTTTAACTTAACTTACACAACAGATCTTCGATTAATCTGCTACTGACGTATAAATACGTCACCTAAGAAAATCGTATACAAAAGAGATATAATATTAATAGTGCAATGCTTTATGTAAAATATGAGAAATATTATCCTCTTGTTTCGATTTTGTTCATGGATAAAAGCTCTTCTACTAAAATTTTCTGTAAGGTTCTAAGCTTAAGAGCTCACCGATGATTTTACTTGATGATTGCTTATATAAAGATCAAATTCAGCTATGATAGGGTGAAGTCTGCGTTACTTCCCTTTTGAAAAAAATATGACTTTTATGCAGCTGTAACAAGAAAATTTTATCTGATAATATAGGCCTGTATGAGTAACTATGACAACGCGCAATTTTAAGAATATCTAAGGATGTAGCATCAATGAATTTTAACATCTATTGTAACACCTATTTTATATGAAGAATTCTCTCCAATAAGAAATTCATATACTAACCAAAGAGAAAATTACTTTAGTAACTTTTAAATATTCTTACATCTGGCGAACATTATGTCCTCAAAAACTACTCCCAAGATATCACTCGCCAATATAGGTCTACTCGGAAACAGTCAATGAAATAAATATATATATATATATATATATATATTTCTTAAGAAATTGATTGCTTTAACTTTTTTATAATGAATTTAAAGTCTTCTTACAAGGGTTGCCGCAAAAGTCCAATTCAGTCCATGTGGAAATGCCATTACACTTGTGACCTTAGCCTTTTCGGATTGAGATGCATATTGACTTTTAATTGAACTTATAAAATATCCTCTTCGCTCAATCATTTTGTCCCTAATTGTGCAATAGATATAGTTATTTATTTAATATACAATTTCTTTTAGCCTATTTCACCATTGGGTACCATGCGATCAATTACAATGTATAATGTACCTGTTTTCTTGTATACTAGAGTAGTCTGTTTTGCTAAAGTTTAAATAACTTAAAATTATTGTAAACTGTTAAAAATAGAACATATGAAATAGTGGAATTCTCTGCAACAACAATCCTTACTAAAAAAATTTAAGAGAGGTTTATCATATTTAACACCACAATAGTTTAAGTGCCCTGTTAACGAAAATCTTTGCCTTTCAAAGAGTGGGCAATCAAAAAGCAGATGTTCTACGGTCTGTTTTTCTTGACAAGTACATAAATAACCATTCTCCCTTATCATTTTAAACATTTCAAAGTAAGAACCAAAAATTCCATGACCTGACAAGAATTGAGTTAATACAAATTCAGGTTCAATTTTGCTTTGAAGTCGGGTTTCAATATTTGGAAAAAAAAAAAAAAATATTTCGTAATTGTTCCTCTAACACTAGATAGCCACTGATTATTCCACCTAATGAGACAATCACAAAATCAGTTATTTTAAGCTAATATAAAACTTTTACAACCTATCTAAGTTGTAAAGACAATATTAAAAAGCAAACAAAGTCACCAGGCATGCGGTGTAATAAACAAGTGAAAACAAGATTTTTTTACTGCTATAATGCATATTGAAGCCAATAGAGTTCAGATATGGCAGTTTATTTATTCCACTGATTGACCACAGAATGATGTTAAACTGCGTGTGCAAATCAATGTACTCAAACAAAACGCTCGTTTGTAATTGTTCACATTTTGCTAATCAATATGTTCGCAAACATTCGGCCGGAGCATGGAACTCTTTTGTCATTGTATAATGCGCGACGATGTTGTTTGTAAACATTTGCTTACATTATAATATGGCGATGAAATGAACTTCATTACTGAATTTTTATATTCGTGGGTCACATATACACGTCATCAGGATACCGGGCGTTCAGTTTATATGGATTGAATTCGAAAATGAACAAAGAAGATTGTTTAAATGTACTTATGTATGACATGCTTTTTACTATTTGGTTAATTTTTAATATTGTCATTATTAATATTATGATCATCAGGGCCCGGATTTTAATGACATGTCATCTTTTTATTGCTGCATAGACATTGCCAACTTGTAGATATGTCCTAATCATGGCCTCTAGATTATAGAAATGCATTCTTATTAGGTCATTTTTTGTCATTTTATGGAATTTTATATTTTTAGGGCATTTATTCCAATTTTACGTCATTATTTTGTCATTTTCGTGTCATTTGCTTCGTTATATAGTCATTTTCATGCATTTACATTGAGTAGGCCTACATTAACTCTTTTTCCTTCGATAATCTCCGTATGCTGACAGTAATTTACTGCAATCCTGAATAAGGTAAGATTTACAAGCTTTTTTCATACGGGTAATATTTAAATAAATTACTAGGTTACTATAAAGCAACATTTTTGTAGGGTCTACTTAAAAACATTTTTCTTACTTTTCTTCTCAAATGCTCCAATGAAGAACAAAGATAAGAGTTTTTAGACCTACAACATTATTTCTGCATTTATGGTTTGTTTTTTTTTAATTAGCCTATGTACAAATTAGTCTGGGCCCATAACTTTGAATGTACAATAATAATATTTTTTATAAATAAAATATCAGTTTTTTAGGTCATTCTTTATAACTATTAAGTCATTTTCTTTAAAATTTAAGGTCATTTTATAGGTCATTTTTAAAACAATTTTAGGTCATCAGAATCCGGGCCTTGATGATCATCATCATTAGTGTGTCCACCGCTGTGGCATGAAAGATGCGTTCGATCTCCTCTGCAGCGGTGCCGAGTTCTATTCCGGGTTGGGACAAATTTCCTAGATGAGATTTTTCCGAGGTCTTTTACCTAAAAGATAAATGTCACGAAATTTTAGGCCCTTGTGGTCCTCTGATATTGTTTAATATTTATGAAAAATATTACTAACACTTAACGAGCTAAGGATATCTGAAAAGCTAAGGCATATTAAGTGAATAAATGTTTTGGAATTAAGAAACTCACCTAGACTACATTATCGGAGACTTCAAAGTCAAATAGCCTATGGCATTATCTATGATAGTACATTCCGTCACACGCCTGAACAGAATGAGAATTAAGTCAGGTCAAGGAATCTCGAACGCCTTCCTCTTGCCCAAATCACTCATCACAGGCGTATAAAATTCAATGTTAAGCCAACAGTTATTTCAAGTTCTTTGCCATTTCTCATCCCTTTTTCATACCCTTACAAGAACCCTAAGATTTATATACACAAGTGTTGTGAATTTAATGTCCGTCATATATTTTGTTCCTCTCTTATATTGCATTTATAAGAAATTGCCTTGAACTCTGATGTATGTCAGAGAATACAGAAAAAAATCGCAGGGCTCGTATTTATTTGGTATTGTAATGGAGAGTAGGGGGGAAATCTGACAAGAGGAGAAAAGCTCTATATGTCTGAAAAACGAGAGGCAATTCCACAGCATTCTATTTTCACTCCTGGCCACTTCACATATTAGTATATATATGCCTTCCATCTCTCTCTCTCTCATTCTATCCATGTCTGCTATTTGAGACTTGCGCGTAACCAGTGGCGAATTTAGGAATTTCCCGCCCCTGGGCACTCGCTGCCCCTCGCAATATTATGCTTAAGCCAGCTGGTTTAATCTAGGCCCACATATACACAGTGTAACAAAAAGGAGGCCAAAACTTAGCAGAAGCATTCCTTGCATATTACTGACTTACTCAATGGCAATAGACAATTCCTAAGAAAGCTAAAAGGAATGCTTACCTGAGCCCGCCATTCAACCATATTCTGTGCTAACTCCATCCTATCATACCTCCCAAATCCCACTTATCTTAAATCTATCCATATATTGCCCTCCCACCTACGTCTAGGTCTTCCAAGTGGTCTTTTCCCTTCAGGTCTCCCAGTCAATATTTTTTAGATTTGTCTTTCGTCCCCCATGCGCGTAACATGTCCAGCCCATTTCATCCTCTGTGATTTAATTACCATTATTATATCCGGTGAAGAGTACAGGTTATGAAGCTTGTCGTTATGCAGTTTTCTCCAGTCCCCATTTTCATCTCTCTTAGGTCCAAATATTTTCCTAAGCACCCTGTTTTCTAATACTCTCAGATATTCCTTACATATAGAGGGTGAAATTATGTTATATGAACAAAGGGTCCAAAATGCCTTATTTCTTGGTTAATAGTAATAGTAATAATCAAAATAATTATAACAATAATTTAGTATTGTAATTAATCTCAGCGGGAGGCAATATGCCACCCTAGAGCTGGAAATATATGGACAAAGCTTAAATACGCCACTGCACTTTTTTTTTACCGGAACTGCTGTCTATAAAGAGTATATTATTGAAAGTAAGTCTAGAAATGAGGTGGATATAGGAGGGAAGTTAGGAAAGGGACTGTATCATTGCATTGAGAGTACGGGGGTTAGGACAGCAATATTCAACCTCTACCCTAGGCTTGATAGGGGACGCTATATGTTTCAATTTAGCAATTCTCATCTCACTCGCGTATATGGAAAATAAGAAAAAAGGATAAACATATTACAGATCAGCCATTCCACGGAAAGTGAGCCTAAAGTGTCCAGACCGTAACGACCTTTTAATATTAATTTAAAATATATGGCATCATTGAAAAATTATGCTGGTATCAGCTGGTCCAAAACCTAAAAAAACTAGTGGTAGCAACTAAAGTGTGGTTGGATTATGTGAACGAATCCAGTTTTCTAAACATTTTGATTCTCACACAAGTAACTAATAGTCCCTCATAAAGAACAATTGTTTTGAGTCTGAAACAATGAAATTGAGGTAATTTATACAAGTAAATTTAGCGAATACCTAGGTACATGGACAAAAGCAGCGACTATACAATGACATGTAATCTCCCGATGAATAATTGGTGTAATCATCTGAGCGCCAAGACCATCACCTGACAAATTACATCCCTGAGACTGCTCCACTTCAGATAAGAAGCCCTTCCACTTCCTCACTTTACCAATTGCTACATCAACTGGGATTGACGTCTGGTCATTCTATAAATGACCATCTCTGGACCGGACTTCCTAAACTATAGGGTATCCATGATAAAGCAACACTTCATTTCTACACCTTTTCAACCTCAATTTCGGAAAAAGTAATTTCAATTTCGGAAAAAGTAATTCCAATTTCGGAAAAAGTAATTTCAATTTCGGAAAAAGTAATTTCAATTTCGGAAAAAATAAGTTCAATTTCGGAAATACGAGGGCTATGAAGAGGGTGTAGTAAAATTGGTACCACGCTAGGACAAATGACTCAATCGGAGCGAGATTATGTAGAGAAGTAGCTAGAAGGTGTACCTAAATGTTCCAAATAAAACAGTTTTGATTTTCACTGTGGTTTTCATTTTATGCCCCATCGGATGTTTTAAAAAAATAGCCCTCGTATTTCCGAAATTGAAATTACTTTTTCCAAAATTGAAATTACTTTTTCCAAAATTGAAATTACTTTTTCCGAAACTGAAATTACTTTTTCCGAAATTGAAAATACTTTTTCCAAAATTGAGGTTGAAAAGTTGTAGAATGTATAGTTGTATAAACAATTTACTGCCAACTTATTTGCACTGTATGATACAAAATAAACTTTTGTATACTAGTTATTCTCTGAACAGTAGACTTCACGTTAAAAATATGTTCATCTTGAAATGATATAAAAAAAAATCTGATGTGAAAGTCACATAACTTCCTCTGCCCAAATAAAAGTTAGCAGTATTCACATATCCTTGTACAGAATCGCAAGACACAATTTTACGCTAATTATCCTATAAATACCTCTTCTTTCAATGATGCGACTAAAAGCGCAGACGTTTATTGAACTTTCTGCCGTAAAATATAATTTCCGAAATTTATCGAATATTTCCCTCAGATACATCTTTACTCTATGCATGGCCAACAATACATCTTTCTCACTTCACATTCTTATATAAAATAAGAGGCCGTGAAAGAGCGCGAATTCAGTTGTTCATCACGTAAGACAAACTTTCTACAAACAGTGGGTGAACAGTGGGTGGCTTGTAACTACCCTCAGAGAATTTTCTCGAAAAAATGTTTCAAATAAAAGGTTTAGCTCTTAGTATAAGCAACCTATGTGCAAAATTTAAAGAAAATCGTTAGAGCCGTTTTCGAGAAAATCGCGAAAAACGAAAATTTCTTCATGTAAAGTCCCCTTAAAAATAAGAGAAAATAGTCGCCAATCTTATCCTCACATCTTCAGAAGGTACCTGACCCAAATACGAAATTTTGTTTTCATACGATTTTCCGTTTTGGAGCTAGCTTGTTCACAGATATTTTCCACACAGACACACAGACACACAGACACACAGACATGTTTCCAAAAATGGTATTTTTGGATTCAGGGGGCCTTGAAACGTGTATATATGCTAAAAACTCAACTTCGAATTTTGGCGTCGAAAACAATACTTCCTCTACCTATAGTACCTATGGTACGGGCAGAGGAAGTAATAACAATCCTTGCATATATGTAGTTTCTAATGACTTCAAGGACCATTGTGCAAAATTGGAAGAAAATAGAACAACGCATTAGTGGTGAATACGTAACAAATAAAACTAGAAACAGACGAAATGCCGGTAAACCGCTAAGGGTAAGTCAAGTATTTATTGGAGCAAAGTGAGACAGAAAACCACTGCGCCAAACATTAGTGGACTGAATTTACAAAAATATTATTTTTAAATTTCCATTCGAGAGTGAAAGTAGTCTTAAAACTTTTATGGCATGAACTATTTGGCTAGAATGGTTGAAAGAAGCTGAGCATTACAAGAAAATATGGAACCATCAAAACGGATACAATCTTGAAATGGAATTCAAAATACAGAAATCCTTACACATACAATGTTTTAATGACTTCAAGGATCAAAATACCAAATTTGAAGAAAATGGAACAACACATTTCGTACTAACCTGCTTTACACTCAGATGTACAAACAAAAGACGAAATTCCGAACGGTCGGGTTAAACAGGACCTCACTTTCCTTGCTCAGTATTATACGATGAAACTGAATAGGCCTATCATCATACAGCGTATGTGAAGAAATACCTACACATACCTTGATGTATTTTTATATTCTTGCATATAAATAAAACCAATTTAATTTCAAATTATAACGCGTATTTGGCAATTGTGTCATGATGTGAAGATTTTTTATGATCCCATTTTTATTAAAAAATTAAAGTACGCTACAGAGTTTCCCTTTATGTTAACCCAAGTTTTGAATTGTATTTCTTCTGAAACAGCAGTGGAAGACAAATATGTATAAAAGAAAGAACTGTGAATAATTTCTAATCCTCCTGGCCTCAAATAAGTAGTAAGATAGGCCTAACATCCATAAACAAAAATTCAGTCTTCTCGATTAAATAAACTCACATAGGTAAAAGCCCCGTAGCTCTTTCTGTTTTTTTTTTTAAGAAAGCCACGTTAGTAGAAGTCTCTACAAAGCATATGTGAAATTCATGAGTTGAGAATATCCTTACGTGTCTACATGAGCGAAAACTCGACCACGCTCTATATTACCTGCCGTTATGATGAATATACCTAGTTATTACATCATTGCAATGGCTCCTCTCTTCCCATTCTAACATCCTGGTGCTGAAATATTTATCCTCTGAATCAACTCACGGGACTTTCACTGGGTAATAAAGAACCTTTAAGGCACGTACATTTCAGTGTTCATTACACAAGGATCCAGTAAAATACTCATACATTGCAGTATTCATTTCATTTCTGTTGAACAGGATCCTGAAGGGACATACATTTAGAATTATCTCGGAAATGTATTGTTTTAATGGCGAGAATTCTGGAATTAAATTGAACGTATAAGGAAAGACTAATTGGCAGAGAAGTAGCATAAAACAAAGGATCTGATTTAATACACCCACGGAACATAAACTTTTTAAAAACTACTAGTAGATCTACATTACAATAGATGTGTGTATAATTCAACTAGGTAAAAATATGCATATTAATATTTACTGCTTTAAAACATTTTAGTTGTTAAATTTATTTTCCGTTAGTTTCCATTTTTCCCCCTGTGTAATGTTTTAAAAGAAAATTATATACAATATGTTTCAAGCTGTGACTGCCTATTTTCCTAGACTATAGCTGCTTTCGTGATTACATTTATGTTAAATATGCCCTTTCTTGACTTATTTACTAGGTTTTTTTTCAATTTTGTCCCTTAGAAGCAATTTTCAATAATTTTATCATTTTAAGTGAATTTACTTCGATTTTGTGCAGAAACTCCCAATAATAACCATAATAATATAAGTAATTTTGGGTTTACAACTTTTAGCTTTCTCGAATAATCTTTGCAATTAAAAACCATTTTTGTAGACATTTTTTATAATTTTTTGCGGACTTCAAAGTTTTCATATCAACTTCCACGCCTATGTAATTGACCAATCCAAGCATCCCTTTAATACGGATTCGTCCGGTTGAAATTTGGTTAAAGTCTTCATTGTTTTCTGTAATTCAAAGTAAAAGTGGAAACCAATATCAAAATGAACTTCCGGTATTTAATGAATACCTTTCAAGGCAAAATAATTTATGTAGGCTACAAAGTTTAGAAAAATATACTATACAAAAATAAAAAGAGAAATACCGGTATTGTAGTAGCCTTTACAGTCTTCAATTATCTCTCTTTCTACTAATTAAATTTAGAATACAACATTATTATTTTTTGATCATTTTCTATATAAAAATTTTAGGGCATTTATAAAGGATGTTTAGGTCATAAATATCTTGTTTATAAGGCACTTTCTGGTAATCACCCGATAATATATCTTAAAACCACCTATTACTAGGTGGTACATTGTTTTCTGAAACCACGTTGCTCCTGTAGCTGTCCTGTTATAGCATCAAACCCATTACTTCAAAATTCCATTTCAATCATATAGCCCTAATATGTTTCAGCTGATTACTTGGAGCTGCATGGTTATTGCATTAAAGCGTGCGCTGATTTATCAATGCTGTTTGTAACGAATTATTAGATTTCCGCAAAAAGTTGAGGCTACTTAGTTCTTGCTTCCAACCATTCAAACGCCAGATAAAAACGCAGAATATAATTTTGGATCTAAGAGACAGAATGAGATCTGGGCCTTATTAAATGTGGGTATTCCCAGGCACGATGCCTCCACGCTAAAAGCAATAACCTGCCACATTATGTTCCAACATTGTCGTACTTTTGTTAATCGCGCTGTTGACATAGCCTCTGTTCCAATATTGCGATGAATTCATGAGAAGCCAAATAAAATAAATACAGTATAAACCTTTCGTTTTGAATGGAAACCGCTGTGGAAGGAAAAAATGAAATTATTACACTGTTTAGTGCGAATGATGGAAAATGTGTTACTCCCTGACAAAAAGTGAAAACATACTGTACTAGTATCTTAATTCAGAAGAATTTGGTTTATTCGACGTTGAATAATTCGAATAAATATTCATTGCCCTTGAAATTTCTAGCTAAATATATATTGAAAAATGGTAATTAATTAAAAATTTTAAGCTAAGTTATTGATAAATCGAATCCAGAAGTTGTCTCAGGTTTATTTTGTAAGTACTTCAAGAAATCAAAGCTTCAGTGAATTCCCCAAGAATGATATTTTATTGCAGAACCCGTGATCACTAAGTAAAGTATTTATAACGGCCGTTGACCGCTTTTGTTCACTGGAATGTGACGCTTACCCTCTCATCTACAGGGTCAGTAGCCTTGTAGGGATTCAACAATTTTATAAAAAAGTTTAGTAACCAATCCATCCTCAAAGTGTTAATGTGTTGAAAATGTCGAAGCGTGGCGCGTACAGTAGTTTAACGCTTGCGAACAAAGTGGAAATGTTAACAGCGGTGAAGAGAGGGGTACAAAAAAATGTGTGACATCGCAAAAGAATAAGGCATTTTATCTAACACTTTATCAAAGTACATAAAAAATCAATACAAATAATGAAGAACTGGATTGCACAAAAAGGAGGAAATGGGAAACATGTGAGAGACGGCAAATCTCCCGACGTTGACGAGCATTATTCCGAAATTATTTAAACAATCACGTGATCGAAACCATTAAGTGGTTTCGCTTAACATCATCATAAGTGTGGCAAGGTAAAATCCACTGCACAATAATAATTAAGTGCCAGAATGGTACTTTATGAGATTGTGTGGGGGGAAGGGAAAATGTCTATCCGTCTGTCTGCAGCCGCGATAACTCAAATACGCTTTATCGGATTTTAATGAAACTTTGTATACACTTTTAGAACGTCCATAGAAAAAAGTATATTGATTTCGGACCAAATGGGTTGACCGGTACTGGAGTACCGACTAATTCTTAATGAATCGATCTGCAGCTTAACTCGGAGATCTATTACGAAAATAACTTATTTTCTGCATAGGCCTATCATAATTGCAATTATCACTAATTAAACAAAAGGATTCTGGCACTTCGTCATATCAGTTTACCTGAACCAGAATGGAACTTTCTAAGATTGTATGGTGGACGGGAAAATATCTGCCTGTTCGTCCATGTGTCTGTACGCGGGATAACACCAATACGCTTTATCAGATTTTTATGAAACTCGGGATACGCACGTATAACGTCCTTGGGACGAAGCCTATTGATTTTGAACTAAATCGGTTGACCAGAACCGCAGTAATGCCCAATTTAGTGCCTATTTTATGGTAATATATTAGACAGAATTTATCAAAATGCAAATCAGTTCTCATGGCAACATGTTTTACGGTGTTCATATACGGCTTTGGAAGTTGCAATACAGATAGATTTACAAATAACACTATCCACCTATTCCTTCATATATGCTTATTAAGCTTTAGACCTCTGTTCTTCGTAAGCCCTCCATCTGGAGCTTAACTCGGAAATCGATTACAAAAATAACTTATTTTCTGCATATCATAATTTCAGTTATCGGTGATTAAACACAAGCATTCTGACACTCTGTTATATCAGTTTACGTGATTTTTCTATTTATCGATTTCAGAGCCCCCCGGGGCTTAGATTTCCTTTACTCATTTGCTGCCGGCAAATTTCAATACTGTATAAATTATAAGGCGATTTATTTATTTTTATTAACATGTTTTATTATATTTCATCTTAAATATTATATTATGCCAGAAAACTAAATCTAATGTTCAAATATTTGGATAAAAATTACCTGTAGGAGATTGCATCAGAAAACTCGTTGACGGGATGCTCCGAAATAAGAATAAAACATGAAAGAGCGAACACAATTGCCAAAGGCAATATACCATCTATCATTCAACTATCATTTAGCCAAAATAACCTTTTAAAATAGTCTGTGCAAAATACATTGCACAAACTTTATTATTGACTTTTACTTTCTCGCATATACGTAGTATTGAGAAAGTATTGTAATCGTGACAAAGAATTTAAATCTAGGTAACACATGTGGAAAACATGTTTCACGATGCCTAGAAACCAAAAATAGCTATTTATGTATCAAGTACGCAAAATTACGCTTCAGCGGACGAATCTAGTATAGCGGCCGAGGCCGAAATACAGAGTGAGTCCGATAAAGTTTTCACGTACACGGTGCATACAATATTTTTTAGTAAAAGTTCTCTAAATTATATGAAATTAAATAAAAATACCGTATAATTAAATATAATGAAAGGTGTAGTCAGCCATTTGTTAACATATTCTCACAGCCGCCTAAATTGCAGAACAACAATGAACCGTACCAATACGAAATGCGGTATAGATGAATAATGAGTCGCTTTGTAAACAATAATGCACACGAACTAGTATTTATGAAAAGCTGGTGGAAATAAGAGTAAAAAATCCGAGGAAATATCAATCCAAGCCAGAAACAATGAATTGGAACTGCTACCAGCAACATCACAGCAATAGTAGACTATGAGAAGGAATATATTATTGCAATTAAATGCTGGTGCATCCATTGTACGCAATGTTTCTCTTGTGAACCAAGATGTGAAAAGTTGGCTTATATTTGTTATATGATGAAGTAGGCTACCGTGTATTGCGAAAAACCCTGGTAAAGTTTCTCATTATCATAAAGAAACATGTTGACTTAAATGTGTTGTTTTATGGCCAAATATATGCATAAATCCATGTTAAAGTTGGTGTTACTGGTCAATGATATTTGGATTTTGTTTATAGATTGCTTTGACGACTTGAGTATCCTAGGCCGATAAAACTGCGTTTTTAATGCATTTTAATGCATTTTTAATGCAGTTTTATGCAGTTTTTTTAGTTTTTTAATCAATGACTTTCAAGAATTTTTTCAAACCACTCAGAATTTGCCTTTATAACTGAAATATTAAGGGGACTTTTTCATTAATTGTTTTAAATTTTTATTATCTTGCTTTGTATCCTAAATATATAACTTTTATTTATTGAATTTATCTATACCAACCTAAGTATAATATAGAGTATACGTAGTATGTAAAACTATTGGAGCAAAGTAAAACTATTGGAGTAACTATTTACTAATGTGGAGTAAAACTATCTGAACACCTTATATATGTAAGTTAATACTTGTAGAGGGTATGAGGTTGTGAGTTGAAAAGATTTTAATATTATTTCCTTGCTATTCTATAAGCTATTGGTGCATTACGAATTTATTACAATATATGATTTCAATAAATTATATTCACTGGAAATAATTAATGGAATATAGTTCCAAATAATAACAGTAGTTGAGGCATTTTATAGTGATTTGTCATATGTATTCAAACAGAATAAAATACAACAAAGTCCTCCCTCCCGAGTGACATCGTGTGTTTTCCTCTTACCTACCAGATATGAAATGATTCATGACTATAAGATAAGGGCAGCTATAGATAAAACAGTCAACTACAATACTTCATTACATGTGACGTAGTTGTATTGTAACGATATCCGTTAAAATATAGAATTTCATTATAACATTATTGTGGTACCGATTAATATCGAACACGAATATTTTTTGAAGTTTTGAGAGCATCAAATTAAACTGTATAATAAACAACTTTTATTTAAATTAAAAACAACACTTTTCTTGTTAATATTATACTAAATTCAGTTTATTTCGTGTTTTAAAGCCCGTTGGTGTGAGGGTAAAACCCTAAGAGAAGCTTCTAGTACCCCACTCTCCATCACTTGTCATTTATCGCAAAAGACAAGAAAGACGAGAACTTACGAACAGCTGATCGCTGAGGTCAGAAGTCTCATTTGTTTGAAGAATCTAAAATTACAGTCAAACAAAACAATCGTATGCAATTGCCTATAATAGTAATGAAAACTCGCATCGTGTCTTAATAAATGTCGTTATAAGCTCGTTATATAGGGCTACGTGCCGTTAAAGTAGCAATTTTCATACAATAGACTATACGAAAAATATTATATGATAGGCATAAATAATTATTTAATTTTTAATATCTAAGGAAGATTTCGGTGGTGTAGTAAGTACAATTATGTGTTCTACTGAACTAAAATCTATCTACTCTTATACAATTCAACGGCCCTAAATAGCGTGCTCACTCGCTCGCCCGCTTCGTGAGTTCATCGGGTATACTCGGCTATGTTCGTCTCTCGCAGTGTAAACTTTCTCGACGAGTACAAAATTAGGAAAACCGTTTCTTTATTATATAAGGCCTAAGTAAAATGAACACAATGAACAAATATTCCAATTTTATTTTTACTTACAATTTTCATAGCTCTGAACCACAAACATTTTTAATAAGTTGCCAGTATAAATTTCTTAAAAATCCTGAAGGTAATTAATAATGACGGGCGAAACCGCGGGCACATGCTGTAAAATATTGATGGTTTAACCCTTGAAATATCGCTGATAATAAAAATCCAAACAAACCATTCCTTCCCTTGAAACATTACATAATTTCTGAAAATTGCACTGAATTGTTCAAATAAAATTCACATCACATTCATCTGTCAACAAACAGTTGAGAAACAATACGTATTATGTGTTCACAGGTTCCTTTGGAACTGCATAATCGAATCTGAGATCGTTTTCCCAGGGGGCGCTTTCTAATCGTGGAATGTACTCTGAAGCCGGAATTTTAGCTGTTTCATTAATTATTAATGGTTTAGTTTATGAATGATTCGCGTGCAAGTGTTAATAAATATAATGCTTTAATAGTTATTATACTCTTCATTTTTAATTTTTAAATTAATTATCGAGGGCGAAGCCACGGGCACCTGCTAGTATACTACAATGTTCGCATAGAAACTCCGTTGCATCTCTACAGTGGATGCAAACATTTTCCATAAAATACTGTGCAATTATTATAACTTCATTTAAACTCTAAACCTTCTCATTAAAGCTCCATAAACCAATCAGATCACCCTGGGTAATGAAGTCCTATTTGTTCAGTAATGAGTGTGTAATCGTCGGAATTGTTCATACTATTGAATTAGTGTTCTCATTTAGTTCATGCTGTGGAAATGGAAAATTAACTCTGAAAAATACGGACAATGTAAAAGGTATTTTATCAGAGTATCTAACTATGTTGCCATTGTATTATTATTGATATATTTAAACTATACTTACAAAGTAAGATGGGAGTGGTGTTGAGAGTGACTCTTACCTGAAAGAAAGAAAATACACAGTTGTCGTGAGTTTGTAATGGATGTTTCACATGTAAAATTACATATTTATTAATTCTAGAGTGATAGGGAAAAAGCGAATAAGTCAAAAAACCAAAGTTTCAGGAGAGACAACAAATAATTTATTTCCACAGCAATAATACAATATCTAGTTCAGCGCACCCAGATATTTTTTATACTATCTTATACTGATTAAAAATATCTGGGTGGGCTGAACTAAATATTGTTAAAATGATGTTTAAATAAATTGTTTTTTCTCTCTCCTGGAACTTTGGTTTTTTTACTTATTCGCTTCTTCCCTATCACTCTAGAATTGCAAAGTACAGTAAAGTAAAGTGATCCCTATACAGGCCATGGAGGCCCAGAGGGTTCCAGGAGGATGAGGCGCCCTGATTTTGGACATTCGGCACGTAAAGACGGTGTGGTTGTCAGCCTTACGCACCGGCCGCCTTTACCCCCAGGATTGCTCCTGGTACTCATTTCTGTTAGAGGCTGAGTCGACCCCAGGGCCATAGTGCGACCAGAAGGATTAGGCCAATTGAAAAACTCCAACGACCTCATCGGGAATCAGACCCGCGACCTTCCGGTTTGTAGCGCAGCGCCTCAACCACTACGGTACGGCGTACCCCCATTTTAATTGTATCAAGTAAATAATTAATACAAGTTAACATGTTTTATATAAGAGGTGTGATAAAAAATACGGTGAATGATTTTTTATAGCAGCAACTGCTGACGCTACATCCATTTGATCAAATATGTCTGATAGCCTGATATGTTGAGACAGGCAGCGTGAATTTTGAACACATTCTTACTTGTTAATCAGGTTCCAGAGCCGCTAGAATGAGATCATGTTTACCGTGTCTGTCGAGCATCATGGATTTCGAACAGCGCGTCAACATTAAGTTTTGTTTTTAGTTACAAAAAAGTGCTCAAAAAGCGTATAAAATGTTGGAATCTGTGTATGGCGATAATGTGGTAACTCTGAAGACTATTCACAAGTGGTATGAGCGGTTTAAAAGCAGGAATAGGCTGAAAACGAACAACGGTCGGGACGTCCATCGACCTAAAAAACAGACGAAAACGTGCAAAAAGGGGCAGCACTTGTTCGTTCAAACAGGCGAATGACTATTCGAGAGCTTACCGAAGAACTGATGCACGAAGAAAGAGACCAGAAAATGGGCCAGTGGCTTCCTTCTTCAGCACGACCACGTGCCGTGCCCCACGTCGCTTCTGATTCGCGAGTTTTTGGCCAAAAGAAGTATTCCTGTCTGTCCACATCCGCCTTATTCACCATATTTAGCACCCTGCGACTTCTGGCTCTTCACAAAAATAAAAAGCGTGCTAAAAGGAAAACGTTTTGACACCATTCCCGACATTGAGATGGCCATGACACAGCAGCTGAAAACTCTTTCGAAAGAAGCCTTCCAGAAATGCTTCCAGTCAAGGATTCAACGTTGGGACAAGTGCATCCCTAGCCAAGTACAGTACTTTGAAGGAGATTATTTCAAATTATATGTAACATAATTATTCATCGTATTTTTTATACCACACCTCGTAATGATGTTAAAATGCATTTATAAAATTATAGTTATGGATGACTGGTAGACTGAATCATGAAGGCTATCCTTAGAAAGGGGCAGCTACCATCTTTAGGGGTTCTTTCTAGGTAGGAGACTGTTCAATAAATAAGTTTCCCAATTGTAAAAAAATTGTGTGGAGCACAATGTTTAATCGTTGAAAAGCTCTTATTTTACATATAACAACTCTTCTACTTAGTTTTCCTCTTAATCCCCATTCTTTTGCAAACATTTAAAAAATTCACCAATAAACAGAACTTTGAATAGGTACAATCAAATCCACCCACTTAATACTGATATATTTGGAATGAATCTTAAACAATTTAATTCTGCTGCAAACCAACTGTTAAAACTTGTCCAAAATGGTAATTCATAGGAATCTGTGTGTGAATAGTAATAACATATATGATATTGTCAACTAACATATTTTAAGTATTTATATTATTTGTTTTACTCTTATTTCATTCTTATCTTTCTCGACATTCTTCATGCTTGCTTTCTTCTTATCTCTCTTATTCTCTTTCCTCTCTCCTACTTTCCTAACTTTCCTACTTTTTATTATACCTACTTCATATTTGTGTTATTGTAAGTACATGATGTATTGCTAGTATAGTCATGAACATTGTAATTGGGTGTAAACCTGTAATGTTCATTCTTGATTAAATAAATAAATAAATAAATAATTTTTGCTAGCGTGACACTAATTTTTCCAAACCACTGTCGTACGATGATTTATAAAACAACCAAGGGAAAAATCTACTTTCTTACTCCCTCCCTTCAACGGAGGATGTTGCATACGCAATCAACGGAGTCTATCTACTACATAGCTATAAGATATCGTAAAAATACTACTCTCCTCATGTGGCTCCCCTGATAAAAGACTTCATTGGAAGTCTAACGACAGACAAGAAGGAAAATTGCCCTTTACTTTCCATCACAATATTGTAAAGCTGCAGTAGAAACACAGGGCAGAAGATGTAGAAGATTGAGCTCCTCTGAGTGACAGAGACCTCCTGCGGGCGTTTTCGTCATCATCATTCATCCGTTCATCTCCTTTACTTATTTCTCTCCAGTGTACAAGGTTGATGCTGAATTTCCCTGGGGTTAAAGTGGCAAAGAGAAAGACTGGAGGGAAACCATGTCTACAGTGTAATTGTCATTTGTGCTGTGAGGCAGATTGTCTCTATACAGGGTGTTAATGAATAACACCGAAATATTTTACCTGTATATAGAGGGGAGATAGACAAACAACTTTTATTAGGAGATTTTTGCTCTATGACGTAAAATGTGTATGTTATAAGGCATTAAAGTCATTATAATTTGGGGCTCAAAAGTCAATAATTACGCGAAATAGGGTTACAATTTTCATTAAATCAACTTCATGCCTTCCTAGTGATCGATAAAAACCTGATTCTTAATCATTCATCCACAGCTACATCATAATTTAGAAATTACATAATCTGCAAAATTTACAAACTAATCACACGACTGGCCACCACTGCATTAGTCTTCTTCTATTCATAACTATGACTACAGTGTTAGCAACGAAGTTCCTTTGTTTTTCATTTTTTTTAATGTCAGAAAGCCAGTGGCGGCCATGCCCTGGGAGATCTTATGCTGTAACAAGAAAAATTGAATCTATGGAGCAAAAATCTCCTAATAAAAGTTGTTTGTCTATGTCCTCTCTATACAAAGGTAAAATATTTCGGTATTATTCATTAACACCCTGTATGTTTTACCTAAGGTTTTTATTCCTTCAGCAGAAGAACAGAAACATGTAAATTTATATGCCATAAATATAAATATGTTTAAATAATTTGACTGGTATACAGTAATAAGTAAATAATACAGTGTTTAGCATTTGTATATAATTTTATATTATTGTGGCTGTTTTATGTAAATAAATGTGTAACTTTAACTCTTTTAATTTATATATTGCTAATAGGCATATATTATTCCACCCTATACCCTCAAATAATACATTAAATAAAATCAGGTGTGTTGCATAATAGCGTACATTAATTTTATTACAACATTAAATAATGCATGTGATACAGTGTTGTGGAAAATCTTAAATTAGGCCTGTGATTTTATACTACATGAACAAGAGCACATTAGCCACAAAGTTATTTTTTTTAATATTAACTACTAGGATAAAGAACCTTGGATTTTGTTTTTAATAATAAGCGGCCATATACACCAACCCCTTCCACGTCCAAGAAATCCTTAGTTTCCAGAGGGGGGTTGCGAGGCGATGGGCTTACCACCTGTCCCTCTACCCTCTCTCGGAAAATAAGCATATCAAAATTAGTATAGGTAATGAAACCTCCGCTTGGAGGCCCCTTCGCCCCACCTGGGGATCATAGGATACCAGATACAGATATACACCAACAGAGTACGCTGTAGAACTGAGCCCTCATTTCAATATTTTAAGATTTTAACCTAAACTTTAGAATTATTTATTAATTATTGTTTTTACAAGAGTGTAGAAAATACCTCTGAAATGTTTTAGAAGAGTAAGTTCAAAAATCACAGGTCTAGTTTAACATTTTCCACAAGACTGTATGATATTCATATACTGTAATAAATTACTGCAAGCTATTATGTAACAAGCTGGTATTATTTAATGTATTATTTGAGGACATAAGGTGGAATAATATATTATCAATATATAAATTTTCCCTCAAAGGACATTACGAAACTCATTAACAATCTTTTAACTTATTTATTGTATTGATATTCTGACTAACCACATAATGTATGTATAAAGTCCCCATTTGTATTGTGTAAATATTTGATGGGATACTGCTAGTTAACATACTAATTAGATACGCAACAATTTGTTTTCACAATACACTATCCCTGATGATCTGTAATATATGTAAGCTCTTGTTTTCTGTAACTTATTCCTCGCCTGGTGCTTGATATACGGTTACACGGTTATAGCTATCTCATATATTCACTGATATTCCCATTATCAGAATGTAATTTATTAATGTTTTTTTAGATGCCGAAAAGTCTATAAAATAAATATGGGACTGTCACATTTACACACACATAAATAACGTAGACGTAATAAACTTACGAACTGAAAGTAATTACAATATATTACGGTACATTGTTGTTACATACAGATATTCAATACAAAGCCATGATTCATGATCATACTTTCCTCTCAGTTTTAAGTAGATGAGATTTATATCTAGACACTAGAGTGACCTAATACTGTTCATACTTATTTGAATTTCCTAATAAAATTATTTTTTTACCTCTATATTAAGGATTATCACATACACTAGAGTCTACCCAGCGTCCAGAATGATGAAAATACATGGAAATAAACGTCCTGTAATTTTTCTAAAGAACCCTCTATCTTTCAAGCAAACTGTTTTTACTTCCTCTGCCCGTACCATAGGTACTATAGGTAGAGGAAGTATTGTTTTCGACCCCAAAATTCGAAGTTGAGTTTTTAGAATATATACACGTTTCAAGGCCCCCTGAATCCAAAAATACTATTTTTGGAAACATGTCTGTGTGTCTGTGTGTCTGTGTGTCTGTGTGGAAAATATCTGTGAACAAGCTAGCTCCAAAACGGAAAATCGTATGAAAACAAAATTTCGTATTTGGGTCAGGTACCTTCTGAAGATGTGAGGATAAGATTGGCGACTATTTTCTCTTATTTTTAAGGGGACTTTACATGAAGAAATTTTCGTTTTTCGCGATTTTCTCGAAAACGGCTCTAACGATTTTCTTTAAATTTTGCACATAGGTTGCTTATACTAAGAGCTAAAACTTTTATTTGAAACATTTTTTCGAGAAAATTCTCTGAGGGTAGTTACAAGCCACCCACTGTTCACCCACTGTTTGTAGAAAGTTTGTCTTACGTGATGAACAACTGAATTCGCGCTCTTTCATGGCCTCTTATTTTATATAAGAATGTGAAGTGAGAAAGATGTATTGTTGGCCATGCATAGAGTAAAGATGTATCTGAGGGAAATATTCGATAAATTTCGGAAATTATATTTTACGGCAGAAAGTTCAATAAACGTCTGCAGTCATTTTTTTTTTTTTTTAAGTTTGTTATATAGACTGCGCTTTTAGTCGCATCATTGAAAGAAGAGGTATTTATAGGATAATTAGCGTAAAATTGTGTCTTGCGATTCTGTACAAGGATATGTGAATACTGCTAACTTTTATTTGGGCAGGGGAAGTTATGTGACTTTCACATCAGATTTTTTAAGATGGAACATACCATTTTATGATACCGGCCTATGGTTTTGTGTCACCTGTGAAAAAATACTTGTTGCTGTTTTTACCCTAAAAACTAGGGCTGAAAATCGATTAAAATTTCTAATCGAGTTAACGATTGACTTTATCGATTAATCGTCCGATTAATCGACAAACAGGTCGGTATTGTAAACGAAGCCAAAGTGTACATTTAATATTGTTTTACACGTTTAATAACTACTACACTACATAATCAGAAGGAATCCTGAATTAATTAATACCACTATTAGTTAACTAGTGAAAAAATATATAGGCCTACAAAACTTACATTTCCGGTTACTTTTTCAGTAAAGACTTGAGACACACGAGTTTGTTGACTAAACTACCCTTCAGGTTTCTGAATAACGGGAATTGTTTGGACACAATAGGCTGAATGACACACAGTGTGCCAAGGCCGGAAAAGCGAGAGAAAGGAGTTTGGTCATTTGACCCATTTCTCGAAAACGTTTATCAGAATTCGACTAAACTGATTCATCGGAAAATGTAAATTAAATCGACGATTAAATGTTTAATCGATTAATCGAGCCGGTTAATCGAGTAATCGGTACAGCCCTACTAAAAACCCTTTAAATAATCTCATGTGTGTAGCAATAAGAAGCAAATTCATAAAAATAAATAATATTATTAACATTGAAGATTAATTAAAAGTGTACTAAACGAAACGAGCAACTTCATATTAATATATCACAGCGACATAGGCTTTGTCTCGTAAAGATAGCAGGAAAACGTTTAAGAGAAGGAATTAGTGGTGGATGAGAGGAGAGATAGAGGGACTGGAAGATGACAAGAAGGGGAGATTGAGATAAACGCGTCGCGAGAAAAAGGCGAAAGCAAGACAGAATGAATAACAAAAAGTGGCGACAAGAGTATCAGTTAATAAATCAAATAAATGAAGGTGGCGATGCGCGTAAAGTATTGCAAGGGATCCGTGTCTTAGAAATTCCTTTCACGTGAAGCAAGAACTCCATTACTTTGAGCTTCCGTTACAAGTTGATGTCCTTTCATGCGGGGTGCCCTATTATATTCCAGGTTACTAAACGCACATATGTGAGATACTGTACATCCGTAGACATTTAGTGTTATACTCTGTACAGTGAGTCCAGAAATTAAGAATATATTTTACATAAATAGAGTTTATAGATAACTTATAAGGTGTACCGTATTTTACGGACCATAAGACGCACTTATTTACTTTGAAAACAGAGCCTTGAAAGTTGGGTGTGTCTAATGGTCTGAAGTATATTAAAAAAATTAAAATTATGGTAAATATTGCCGGAATACCATAGTTATAAACAAAGTGTTTTAAACGATAAAATTATTACAAATTTTGGCAGACTGTAGGCCTACTTGAGTGCACTTGTCACAATCGTAAAATGAGAGTATACAATGCGAAAAGAATGTCGAGTTCTTTTATACGAAAGGAGTTGTCTCTGCCGGGTGGTTTAGATAAAGGCAATGACCGCAAAACAACCTTGTCCCATTACACCTACGGTATGCTGAATTGAGGAATAGAGGATGTTAAAGTATTTTGTCTTTCATGAGAAATCAGTTCAGTTGTTAAAATTTACGCGATGCCATCTGTACAGAAGAGATTTTCGAACAACGCAGATTTTTAGTTAGAAGGGATATACACTGCTTCCATTGTAAAAGGTTATAATCTGTATAATGGAGTGGATAGCTATTGTAACGTGGAAGGCACAGTTGGTAGTCATCGTGTGTTGACAGTCGGACGAAATTCAATTGAGATCGTAGGGTGGGCACGAATGTGCGAAGTTTGGATTACTACGCCGTAGCTTAGTCCCCTAGACCACGAGTGCTACAGTATTTTTCAAATGAGAAGCGATATCCTTCACCGCCAATCACGTGTACGAGCTAACGAAGTGCCGCTAGCAGTAAGAGTCTTCCCTCCGTCTCGCCGTCTCTGATTGGACTGCGTATCTAAGCAGGAGATGGACAAACGGCTTGTCATCTGCAAAACACTGTAGTTATTTGAGGTTCCAATAGGAGACTCACAGATAAAACAAATTGCACGTTGGATACATAGACCCCAGAAGTGGACGACGGGTTCCCTGGTCCTCATGCACAGGGACTGTTTTGTCTGGAAATTTAAAACGAAAACTGTGTTTTCCCTACCCATTACCACATTGCGAGAGCTCCGAAACAACTGGCATAATACCCACAGCTGTCATAACACCCGCAATGCTTCACAGCTACTTTCGAGTCACTATCGAAAAATGGGAAGCGATTTACGTTGTAAGATGGTGAACATGTTGAAAGTAATGTGTAACAAACATGTACACCGCTAAAACTTTGTATTATAAAGTGTATCTATTTGAAATTTTATGCATGCCGGTATTTTATGGAATCGTGCTGACAGGTATGAGTATTGAAAAAAATTAATGCAATCCTCAGAGAACTAAGTGTTGTACAGAACTATTACAAGAAACCTAATACCGAGCTCTATTAGGAGGAGCAGCGAATATCATTTTCTTTGCATTTCCCTACTACTAGACATCACTCAATGTCCAAGCCAGCTTTATTCAGTTTTTATTACCTTCCCCAAGAACTTTCCATACTGCGTTTTTCTCATATTTGTGCATATCCTTTGCCAAAGAAGCTTCTTCTAATATCTACATGTTTGAGCTATCATCAACTCCGTCTTACCGTTTTTATAAAGCCTTAATTCTCTCTGCAGCGTTCTCCTTTAAGCCGTTATTTGCTGACTTCATCCATATTTTCCGGTGTGTTTCTCCAGCAGAAATTCCTTTACAGCATCTTCTTTTCATGCTGAGTTATACACCGTGAGCAACATCTGATGTTACAACCGCCATAGCCACTTCTTTACAGTTTCTCGAGATCAATAGTTCGAATCTCCATTCAGAAAATATTCTTTCCCCGGCTTTGCCTTTCAGTGAATGCTTCCGTTATAGAAAATGTAAAGTAGGGACTTTTGTACGTAAATAAATGACGTAATACTAAGAGAAGCATAAAACAGTAGAGAGAAAATTTGAAATTAATTTAAAAAACAGCAAAAATTAACTACAGTAATTAATAATTTTAAGATGTAATTGTGTTATTCCATCTTTCTCCATTCACAATGCATTACAAAATTATAATAATCTGATCTCATCTGCTGTCCTATATTCCCTATGTTGGGGGGAAGGACCTCCGAGTGGAGGTTTCTGTTACCTATTTGAATTTTGTTACACTTATTTTCCGAGAGAGGACAGAGGGACAGGAGGTAAACCCATCACCTCTCAATCCCCCCCTCCGAAACTTGGACGTGAAAGAACCGAGAAATTTTGTCCAGAGACTCTATAGATTTGGAGTTCTTTTACGTGCCGTAAATCTACAACACGGTCCTCCCAGCTTGAAGTCCCTTCCGGAGGACTCCGTGCCCAGGAGTTTTACGTCCAGAAAAATCAATCGTCCGCGGCCGGGTTTGATCCTGCGACCTTCTGATCTAGAGGCGGGCACGCCGACAAGAAGTTATAATACTCCCAATAAATTAGAGAGTTTTTGCCATAGCGTGTTCTCTGATACGGTATACTCTAGTGTCACGTGATTGAATACGGTAAATGGAATAACGTCTTGTGCTACAATGGAGTTTTTGCCAGCGTAAATTTATACGGTACGGTAAAGGTAACAGAGAAAATGGAGGAACTGTTTCAGATTGCTGCACTTGGAAATTTTAACGATGACTTATTGGGAGATATGATACCAAATTGTTCTCAGAATGTGCTAGGCCTATGATTAAACTTAATTGTCCATTGTTTCTGTTATAAGTCTACAGATATATGAATTCCAAAGCACCTCCTAACAGGATATAAATATTAACATAACCTCAAAATGGGATTTTAATCAGAAAAATATGTTAACATGAAAAAAATGTATCAACACTGCTACGTAAATTTATTGAAATATTTCTGGGTACGTTACATGCATTAAATTATCTGCAGTGGTTTATTATACTAGAAATAATTGAGCCTATAAACACAGTACAGTAAACTATACTATACTGTGCTATAAATACGCATCATTGAACCAATAACCTCACGCAAGATAATTATTATGGTGTTATTTATGTTAACCTTTACAGTGCTTAATTTATACAATAATATAAGTCATCATCAACTGAAATCATCAGTGTGAACTAAGTTTGAAATCAATAGAGAGAATTGCAGTAGAATAACTAGTTACTATGGAATACAGTCGAACGCAAGGATAAAAATTCTCAAAATTTTATATGTAGCTCTGCTTTTATACAGTTCTTGAACAAACGAATTTATACGTCAGTAGCAGTGAAAAGGTTAAAGCGAAGTCTTTCCTGTTTTTCGGGATTCATGACTTACCGTAAGCTTCACGCTAATCTGTCCGAAATAACGTGTCACCTTATCAGATATAGCGTTACGGTAAACCGGCGCATGCGCAGAGCATCCATCACGTGACTTTAGCGTTTACGGTAAAAACTCTCTATTAAAATAAATGTTTAACGGTAAGCTGAGAATTATTTTCATTGTTGACTGGATATAATTACATCTTTACAAACTGTAAAACTGTAAAACTGAGAGAATGCAAGGCATAGGACTGCAATAATACAACATTGGGAATTTTACGTTAATTATAGTCATTAAGGAATAGATTCCTATTGTTACAGTGATGGCGTATAGAAGCTGCACGTCCTCCAATCTATAGCGAGCTACAGACGGTTTATAAGCAAACGTACGAGCTATGTTGCAGAATTGATTCGCTTCATGTGTGTAAATAAGGAAAGCATCACACTGATCAATAACATCGATAATATATCGACGTATCCTACGTTACCGCCGAACTAATAGCTTGTCCATGAAGATACAGTTTCGTTTATTGGAATCGAAAATCAATTCGTAAAGCAGCATGTTATAATTAAATTTTTATTGCCTTCGCCTATCCATTTTGACAGCTTACCTCTACATAGCCTATATATTGTTGGGGAGGGCAAGAATTGGATTTTTAGTAGTTATACATAGAGACCTTATATGATAAAATCTATAAAATCGGCGCTTATGTCTTCAGTCCATTTTGGTATGCAGATGTAGGCCTATACGTGTTAATAATTACGAATTACAACGGCATTAACTTCTAGTTCTCTCAATGAGATAGAACAATTAAATGATTTAAAAAGTGTTGCTAAAACACTAACCATGATACATCTCCCAGTTTTATTCTTCTTCATCATCATCACCATCATCAATATGTGTGTTCACCGTTGGGTATCTGCTGAGTGTATCAATAAATGAAGGAATATGGGAATGTTGTCAGCATGCACACTCCACAACCGGTATTCATGGCTTTCTTAACTGCAGCCGCCAGTTCATTATCAAGTAGCTCCTCAGTTGGTGTCACGGGGCCGAGTGCACTCAGATCCAGACCTACTTCAGAAAAATCCTAGGAAGTAACGGAGCTCGAACCCAAGAATTGCTGATTACTGATCAGGAACCACTGGACTATATAAAGAGAAATGTAATTTAACTTATTCTTTCCATAGCGATTTCTAAATTTTTACTAGACAAGGGTATGGAATGCAATCAACAGAAGGATCTTCCAAATACGAGGGGGAGTCCGAAAATAAACTTCCCCTGGCGACTGTGTACAGAGGTGTTGATGAATGATAAAAAATATAATGAGACATTAAAGATAAGACGTACCTTTATTTTTGCACATAATTACCACGTAATTGAGACATTTGTCATACCGTTCTAGAAGCTTAAAAAATCCCTCCAGGAAAAAATCAGGGCTCTGCATACGGAAAAAGCGTCGAAGGCTTGTGGGACGTCAGCAGTGCTCCCAAAGCGCCTTCCGCCGAGAGTCTTCTTCAAAGCCGGAAACAGATGGAAGTCACTGGGTGCGAGATCAGGACTGTATGGCGGATGGGCTAGGCGCTCTCAACCAAGAATTGCAATATGGTTTTGCGTTGCCGTCGCCGAGTGTGGACTCGCATTGTCATCTAACAACAGAACGCCAGATTGGAGAAGGCCAAGCCTCTTTATCCAAATCGCCTCCTTCAATTTCGACGCTTCTTCTGTATGCAGAGCCATGTTTTTTTCCTGGAGGGCCTTTTGAAGCTTCTAAACCTGTATGACAAATGTCTCAATGTACGTGGTAATTATGTGGAAAATAAAGGTACGTCTTATCTTTAATGTATCATTATAGTTTTTGTCTTTCATTCACACCTCTGTATACAGTCGCCAGAAGAAACTTATTTTCGGACTCTCCCTCGTAGTTTTCTCAATTTAAGAGAAAAAAGAAGCACTTTAGGTGGACAATAATGATGGTTATATATTATATACTAGTTGTTGTAGTTATAGATGTCAAGGAGACCACATGGATACGGATCCATTAGCACAGACATTAGCAAGGAGAAGCTTAATACATACTCCACCACTGTGCCATTAACTGTGTACTACCACCGCTTTCTGGTGTGGAGGGGGGTGAGAAGATTGTGGTGGAGGGTTAAGGAAAAGAGATAGGCATTCCGTTTGTCAGATATCCTCTTCTCCTGAAAGGAGATGTTGGGGTTTGTACTGTTTCTTAATGTCCTTGCAGTGCGGGATTTCAACTACCGGCTCTTATTAAATATCATATCTGTGACCCCATTCCCCAACCCTTTGCATTCCACAGTATCCTTCCCCATGAAGCCTTTTATTTTCTCACAATAATAATTATAATGCGTTGGTAGATTGTTGCGTATGGGTGGGTTTGTACTAAAAAGACGAAACCGACATTTGATAACTCTGCTAAGACTCTACAACGATACGACTGAACACAAAGTGGGAGTTACGTTAAGTCAATGTAAAATAAAACTTGAAAATGCATTTAAAGAATTATCATATCTAAAATAGCAGTAGTAATGAAAAAAAGAGAAAGCTATGTATGTAAGGTGACTGAAGAAAATACTTAATTTGTGAAATTTGAAATAGCTTATTGGCTCACAAATGCAAACAGGGAATGCATAGCCAAAAAAGAAGATAAAAACAATTTTTTTATATTTCCGCTCACAAGGATGTAACGATGTGGACTGAAATGTCTAAAATGAAAGTAACTTATATAATGCCTTGACCGTTTCTGTTTATCTGCCTTAAAGGGATATGCTACTGTGTTATTTCTTTACTGAGTTATTAAGTGCCAGTATGGTACTTTATGAGATTGTGTGGTGGACGAAAAAAGTCTATCCGTCTGTCCGTTTGTCCGTCTGTCTGTCTGTCCGTGTGTCTGTACGCACCATAACTCAAATACGCTTTTTCGGATTTTCATGAAATTTGGAAAACACATTTATAATGTCCATGGGAAGAACCCTATTGATATTGAACCAAATCGGTTCACCGGTACCGGAGTAATGCCCAATTTAGTGCCTATTTTAATAGGTTATGGCGCCTTTCTAATAGAAAGGCGCCATAACTCAAATACGCTGTATCGGATTTCTATGAAACTTGGTACACACATTTATGACGTCCATGAGAAGTGCCTTATTGAATTTGAACCTAATGTGTTGACCGGTACCGGAGTAAAACCCAATTTAGTGTCTATTTTAAAGGCGCAATAACTCAAATACGCTTTATCGGATATTTATGAAACTTCGTATACGCATTTATAATGTCCATGGGAAGACGTCGATTGATATTCAACCAAATCGGTTGGCCAGTACCGGAATAATGCCCAATTTAGTGCCTTTTATGTTAATATATAAGAAGTCGCGATAACTCAAATATGCTTTATTGGATTTTCCTGAAACTTTGTATAACCATTTAAAATTCACATGGGAAGACGTCTACTGATATTGGACCAAATCGGTAGACCGGTACCGGAGTAAAACCCAATTTAGTGTTTATTTTAAAGACGCGGTAACTTATATACGCTTTAACGGATTTTTATGAAACTTGGTATACACATTTATGATGTTCATGGGAAGACGTATATTGATATTGGATGAAATCGGTTGACCTGTTTCGGAGTAATGCTCAATTTAGTGCCTATTTTATGATAATATACGTATTAGAAAGAATTTATATAAAAAAAAGCAAATCAGTTATCTTGACAACATATTCAATTGTTTTACTGTGATATTATAAGGCTTTGGAAATTAAAATACAGTTAGCTATGACCAAAAACACTATTGTTTTACATGCGCTTATCCAACTAGGCCGTTAAACTAACCCAGGTGGCCGAGATGTGTAACGTCTTGGCCTCACATTCTGGAGTTCCATGGTTCAAATCCCGAAACCGGCCAATTTCACTTTTTTTGTTGTTGGTATTTTTATGTGAGTGTGCGATTGTCAAGATATCACAATTCTGTACAGTTTAGCTGATGCTGGAAGATTTTAATCTGATAAAAAAAAAACTAGACCTTTGTTCTTCCGTAAGCCTTCCTTAATGAATAAATCTGGAACTTAACTTGGGAATCAATTTAAAAAAAACATATTCTGTATATCATAATTGCAGTCATAACTGATTAAACAAAAAACATACTGGCACTTTTTTACATCAGTTTACCTGATTTTATTTATTTATTTCAGTATATTCTCTTGAAATGTTTATAGCATATGAGGTAAATAGTGTTAAAATACATGTTCAAAATTAAATTGAAATTTTTATATCGAAAAATGTTCCCATATTTTTTTTTAAATTTAATTTTTGTTGTTTAATTTTAGTATTTATTTTCATTCGTTACACATAAAGATTTTTTAAAAGTTCTCTTCTGGTCAAAACAGTTCATTAGTTAAGGGGAAAAGTACTCATTGCTCAACATAAAAAGTCACATCTTCTTTGAAAATGATCTGTTTAAATGAATGCATCATTTCAAGAACACATCTGTTGTGATAAGTATTCAAAGTTTCATGACTGTAGATCTACCCATTCAGGAGAAATCTTATTACAGTAAGTTAAAATGCAAAAAAAAAAATATGATTTGCAGTGAAAATACGACCAACAGATTCAAATGCTAAAAAGGATGTAGGGGTTAAACATCCTGCCGCGTGCTCTGGTTAAAATAAGAGGGTGCGAAGAGGGTTTTATTTTAATTACGGAAGACATGTGGTACATTAGAGTGTGATTGTCATATCTCCCTACGATATTATTTTGCGCTCTACGTCGTTATATTCACATTTTCCTCATTTTGTGCTTAGCTCGGGAGACATTAAGCAGTTCTAGAGCAAACTAGGGGGAGGACCTCTTCAATTATAATTATAGAATCCCTTACTACGACCTGAAGATAATCCCTGCACGAGTTGTAAGTGACTATTAAGTGATATACATGTAAGACCGGTGACAGCAACGACCACTGATTGCAACCTCTACAGGTCACTAACGCATTGTCCACATATTCATATCTACCCAGAGGAGGTAAAGTAGATTCCTTTCAACTGCTAAGTTGAAATCTGCACAAAGGCAGGAGTTCAGTTCCTTCAATTAAAGGCTATTGCATTTGACGTTACATGATTTAAAATGAGACAAATATTATATTAATAAATTTCATTTTCCGCTAGTGCCTATTGATTTTATGTATATAAGTAATTTTTCCACCATGTGCAATAGTAATAGGAAAGAGAGAATTAGACTACTGGTCTTCTTTAGCCCTAGTTGGTTTTTAACTATATGTATATATGTTTTAAATGTACTATTATCAACTCCTAAGGTAACCATACTCAATTACATAAAAAACTTCAATGTTATGAATGAATGACGATATTACAAAGTCAAGAGTTGTATGTTACTAATATGTAAATCTCCCAATTCATTTATCTGTATATAGTATATTTTAAACTTTGACTATCACAACTTAGTTTGATATCTTATGCATGTATTACAATTATATAGTACCAATTAAATACTGAATACCAAGATTATATAATTGGTTCCTTTTCAACATTTATCTAATTCTCTCTTTCCTATTACTAGTGCACAAGGTGGAAAAATTACTTCTGTACATAAAAGTGACAAATATTATAAACCATTTTTGAAATATTCATTTTTAAGGGAATTTTTCGTCTACGAATATTAAAGAAAGACACATAGCTCACCTTCATTATTGTAATTACTAAACCAGCCGTTTTTAGAAAAAACGAAAGGAAGAAAGAAATAAAAATAAAATTAGAAAAGAGTAACGCCGTGAGAATAGAAGAAAAATGCAGGAACGTAAGACTATAAGGTGTAAATTACGATAGGGAGAAGTGAAGAAAAATAGTTACAGCGAAGGACAAAAATGTTGACGAATTATACGGTTTCAGCAGTGGGAAGTTGAGAGGAGGATGAGACAAAAAAGAAAGAAAGACCCCAAGTACCCAAGGATTCCAAGGACCTCAAGAACAGTGGATAGCTAAACCTCAGACTCCAAAATCATGGAATGGGAGATGGAATATTCTTCATAACGCCTATTCGCAATCAGTATTTCTTGTATTAGGGGAAATTACTATTGGATAATCTTACAAAACAAAGAAGTTGTGGGAAGAAGTCGTCAAAACGTAGTACGGAAAGTATTTTTTTTAGTACATGAATGGGCTGTAAGCTCTCGAAAATGCAACTGTAAAAAGAGCAACTCAAAATAAAATCAGGTAAACTGATGTAACAAAGTGTCAGAATGCTTTTTTTAATCAGTTATAATTGAAATTATGATATGCAATTTATTTTTAAATCGATTTCATTGTTAAGCTCCAGATTTAATCGGAAAAAAGTCTAATCAGATTAAAATCGTCCGCATCAGCAGAACTAGACAGATTTGTGATATCTTGACAATCGCACACTCACATAGAAATACAAAAAAGTCAAATTGACCGGCTACAGGATTTGAACCAGGGACCTTCAGAATGCGAGTCCAAGACGTTATCATCTCGGTCACCTCGTTCAGTTTAACGTTCTGGTTTGATATGCATACGTGAAGGAATAGTGTTAATTGTCAAAGCTAACTGTAATGCAACTTCCAAAGCCGTATATGAACACACTGAAACAATACGTTGTCATACCGATTTGCATATGATATATTCTTTCTAACATATTACCATAAAACAGGCACTAAATTAGGCATTACTATGGTACCGGTCAACCGATCTGGCCCAATATCAATAGGCTTCTTCCCATGAACGTTACAAATGCGTATACCAAGTTTCATGAAAATCCGATAAAGCGTATTTGAGTTATCGCGCGTACAGACACATGGACAGGCATTTTCCCGTCCCCACACAATCTCATAAAGTACCATTCTGGCACTTAATAATTACGACTATTAAAAAACCGTCAGCAGTTTCTTTCTTGACTGTCATGAAGGTACTGAGTTGTGATATTGTAAGTAATAAAGTATGCCTATGTACGGTTGCCTTCCTATATATATTATTCTTTTAAGTTCCAAACCCGTTTCATTCCAATTCTTCTAATTCACTGCAATTGTGCAACAAGGAAGGCGTTCATTTGAGGGAGCGTGTCTCTTCATCTCCTTGTGGAATAGTTTACTTGAAATTGAATTTAATTAGAGATTCCCTCAATAGACCCCAGTGAGGTTCGAGAGCAGTTAAATACCTTGCATTAAGCAAGACGAATTAAAGTTAGGAGAGTTAGGAACTGATCAAGTTAAATGGACTCCATCGAGCTCAGCCTTCTATTCTGAAATGGACGTGTGAACCAAATTAATGATTCCGAAGTTAAAAAAGTATATTGTAATACGCCAATGGAAAGAGTGCATGGATTCGTAACTAATGTTACTGTGGCAAATCCGACTTCCCTTAAATCTATCCTAATATTGTCCTACCATCTGGGTCTTCCAAGTGGCTTTTCCCTTCGGGTCCACCCATAAATATTTTTTAGATATGTCCTAACTCCCCCATGCTCGCAATATGACCAGCTCATTTCATCCTCCGAAATTTAATTACCCTTACTATATCCGGTGACGAGTACAGGTTATGAAGCTCGTCGTTATGTGGTCGTTATGCAGTTTTCTCCAGTCCAAATATTTTCCTACGCCCCTGTTTTCGAACACTCTCAGATTATGTTCTTCCCGAAGAGTAAGCGACCATGTCTCACATCCATATAATTCAACCGGCAGGATAAATGTCTTATAGATTTTTATTTTTAGATTTCTGTACATCGACCTAGAGAATAATAATTAACAATAAAGAATAATTTGGGGTTAATCGATATAAACATCCAGATAGCTGAAAATAACATCCAACTAACTGCAAACAATTAACTACCGTTTCATCTTCTCTGCAATTAACTGTCTGTGTATTTAACCGTTATCCGGTTATTTGTCTGAGCTATACTCATAGGCGCCGACTTCGGGGGCAAGGTACAGGTAGCTGACCTACTCTGGTAAGGGGGAAAAAAAGCTGACCTATTCTTGTAGCTGATTTTAAAGCCTTGTTCACACCAGTGTCCATGCGTATTCCTTATTTGAAATGGGCTAAGTCAACAGTAGACACTATTAATAGAACAAATTTCAATACATTCCCTGCTATCCTGTGAATGCCGCTAGGCATGCGCAGTGGCTCATATCGGCAACTTAGATATTTTAGTCGGTCCCCTTGCACATTTTGCTTCTTAATATTAACGTTTTTGTCATATAACTTAACTTGTAAGTTATAACTAGACTTCGGACTTTTAGGTCGCTAAAAATACTGTTTTATGTACCTAAAAGAGGCTCTAAAAATTGGAAAATAGGTTCTAAAAATCGTAAAATAGTCTCTTATAAAATCGTTAAGTTGCCAATTTTCTGAAATATCTCAATTGCAAAGCATAATATTATATTTATTGAAGTCACCATTAATCATTAATCATGATAAAACACAGATATAGGCCTATGGTACACAGAATTATATAGACCCTAGTACTAGGGCCTGTATTACTACCATAACAGTGAAAACCTAATCCCTGCGCCCAGAAGCTACGCACGCTAGCATATTCAACCCCTTGTATCCCTCAGAGATTCAGAGAACTACTTTCTTTTTTTTTTTTTTACTGGATGTGGGAGTCGGGAGAAAAACACTACATTTTCTTGGGAATTCCAAGGAATTTTTCTACATTTAAAAACGTCATAAATGTGTCATGTATTACACATTCCTAACTAAAAATTTAGTACGAACTGAAAATAAATGCTAAAATTTATAACAAAAAATAATTTATTTTCAACTATAGAGGAAAAACAAGCAAAAAGGCAATATTAGGCTCAAACGTAAAAATAGGCTGTTTTAGGTCCTATAAAATATAAGTTTTAGGCATAGTCACTTATGAAACATGCATACACAAGTTTTCTTCCATATATCACTTAAGGATTAAAATAGGTTTTTACCTAAAATCCGAAGTCTAGTTATAACTAATACAAATCCAGAATTTCAAGTCAGTGTGGCTTACTCTACTTACGAGGGACATCAATATAGAAATTAATTATTTGACAGATTTTTTAGAGAACGAACATGTACAGTACGCATTACTAGGAAAAAACATTCCTTGTAGAAACCTAAGGGATATTTGCGCGGGCCTTAAAGCTTGGCGAGGGTGTGCGAGTTAACTGGAGAATTGTTAGGGTAAAATTAGTTTACGGCTCTGCCTTTACCACCTGTTTGTGTTCAGACATGCAACAGAGCATTTGTATGTAAGATTCTTCAAGTGGAAAATTGCCTAAAAAGCGTGAAACGTGCCTACTGTGAATGAAATTAAACTTCAGTAGCTGTTTGTAAGAAAGTATTATCCATCTTCTTAAAGTTAACAGCAGGAAAGTTTTATGTGGTGTGAGAATAAGTTCAGAAAGTCTTTCTTCAACTGACGATACAGAGTATTCTATGTCACCGTTATTGACACAAGTTTATTTTAATAAATAATAATTTAAAAATAAAATCAGGTAAACTGACAAAACAAAGTGCCAGGTGCAGTAAATAGGCAATATTTGAAGAACTATTGAGTTTTAGTCCACGGTTTCGTGGCATACAAATACGATGTCAAAACCTTTCAAAGTTTCTTTCGGAGGGTAAGAAATTAAAATTTTAGCTTTTTGGAATTTTTCCACCTGATATAGGCTACGCTAAAAGCTATAATTTTGCAAAATTTCAAATTTCTAGTCCATCTAGTAGTGAGTAAACATCAATGTAAATAAGAGGATGACAGATCTAGAAACTGTCGTAGATGCAAATGACATCATGGGTATCCAGTCAGTTTTTCCATACAGCAAGATAGACCAAATATTGCACACTTATGGCCCTCACATATTCCAATATTCCTGCTAAATTTCACGATTCTTGCTGCCCTATAAGTTTGTCAAAAATTACATAATGTGAGTAAAATATACAAAATTTACTTAAAATAAAAATCTAAGTGGATTGTTAGACTGTCGTGCATGTAAATGACGTCACGGCTATTGAGCCTTTTTTTTTTCATAATTGGGGGCAGCTAAAAACACAAAATTTTCCACGCATATGGTTGTATGTGTCAATATTCATGCTAAATTTTATAATTCTATCAGTCCTAATGTAATGTAATCTGTTCTAATCTACGTAATGTGAGGAAAATATACAACATTTGCTTAAAATCGAAAAATCTTACCCAGTCTAAGGTATAACCAATGGAGATACAACTAAAAGTCATAGACCAACTTGTAGATCTCTCAAAATCCGTTAGTGCTGGTGCAATGGAGTTTTCGAAATGACTTACTGTTTACCTACTATAAGCCTTCAAAGGAGGTTTTATCTGTAAAGATCTTAGAGGTGAATCCGCCATTTTGAATGTTTTCCGAGAGTAAACTATTAAAAATAGGACTGGTTACAAGCTAAAAGCTTTAAGTATGTCAAATTTCAAGTTTCTGTCTCGTCTGGAAGTGGGTAAACGGTTAAGCCTATGTTAGTGAGTGACTTAGCCACGCGGCTTTGTAGTAAAGTGATGATTTGCTATTTAAACCGTTAATTGATCGATACTCCGGTACCGGTCAGGTGTGTTTACTGAGTTTCATGAAAATCTGATAAAGCGTATTCGAGTTATCGCGCGTACAGACACAGGCTTTCGGAAAAAAAAAAAAAAAAGTCTTATAAGAGAATGTTTAAAGTTAAATAAACAGCTTTTGTGACAGATGGAGAAATTAAAAAAAAAAGAATGACTACCAAATTATGTTTTAAACAATACAAACATAACAAATATGGCCTCGTATTAAGAAATATACATCCACACTTTGTGATCTAGGAGCTAAAAAAGTTTACAAAAATTGATATTTCTTCCAGAAGAAATAAATGCTGCAGAGTGAAGATAAAGCGGGACGCATAGTTGATCAATAGGAACAGTATTTTTTGGTAAATAAAGAATTAGACTACCATAAAAATGTTGCAAATGCCACCAAAAAAGGAGCTGTGACAAATAAATGAGATTACAGGTCCTTACAGTCGGATTTAAAAATATATTCTAGCAGTATGCCTATATTATAAACAAGACAATAAAAGATCAAAATATATCAAAAAAAGTATCTACCATGGTGTACCACCTTCCCTTAACCAGTTATAAAAATAATAAGATATAGAAATACAGCCTTCGCTACTGAATCAGTTTCTCCTTATTGTAAGCCGAATACAGATTGTAAAGTAATTAAAATTGTAGAACAACATCAAGTAAATTGAAGCATAAGTTAATTGAATTCTTTTGTTTTTTTACGGACTATTAAAGGAAGAAAGAGAGAGAGGGGGGCAGATATAATGATTATAATTGGATGAGAGAGGTATTACATATAATTACAATTACAAAATAGAGAGGCAGATAGAAAGTAGAGAGCTAGAGAAAAAGGAAAAGAGAGAGCTTATAATTACATTCCGATCTAGGAGAGTGAAGAGAATAAAAGCAGGAATCCTCTCTTCAATCACCGGAAATTTTATTTTTCGTTCGTATTAATTACACGAAACGCAATTAGTTCACAAGACGGATCGTCGTGTGTTTATTTAGTTTTGTTTTCTAAAGCGTCATATAGAGAATAGGTTTCTTGTGTAAGCAATGATATTGGAGATGCACTCCCCCACTTCTCTCTGTGTGAACTAACAGGTGGAAACATTTGATTGGTAAACACAAACTGCTTCTCAGCTATAGTTCTCCATTGCCAAGCTGAATAATTTAAAATTAATTATCACTTTTTTAAAAAGTAAATTGTTAGTTAAGTATTCTATGCTAGAGTACTTCATTTAATTAAACTTTAATTATAAACGAGATTGAATCTGTGTTGACTGAAATGTTAAAAACATTACAATATTGCAATACAAAATTGCAGGTGTTAATATTGAATTTCATTAAATCAATTGTGTTACACCATTTGAAAAACCCGTTGAGATGAACAATTTAAATCACAAGCTGAATAATTTGGTAAGCTATTGATGCCGGAAATAGCATTAAAGGGGGTAATTCTATTTAATTCTAATGACAGCCACAACCATACAAAGAATGATTGAAAAGTAAAGACAATTTCACAAAATATAGGCTAAAATAATATAAAAGTTACGCAATTCAATATAATTATTATAATGACCGAAGGGTCTCGAGCATTTGAGATACAATATTTCGTACATGCAATTTTAGAGATATTTCCCAAAACCCCTTTCTTTCGTGATACCACTCTCTTTTTGAGTTAGGGTTTAAAACAACGCAATTTCAACGATACCCTTAAGCTTAAAACATCATAAGTATAAACTGGCCAGGCGAAAGACAAGAATAAGTGTATTTAAACAAAATGTATTAAGTTCATTGTACGAGGGTTATTCATGAACTAATTTCCGTTTATTTATTTGTAATATTTGATTGTTTTACAATATTTTGAAGATGCACACTCTAACTTATTTTCCCACATAGTTTCCAGCTACAACGAGACACTTGTCTCCGAGCTACGTGAATTCGAAATGTGCGCTGCAATCGCAAGTCCTGCCAGTTGTGAGACACATTCTGTGATAAGATTTCTTGTGGCAGAAAACTATAAAGCAAATGAAATCCATCGCCGACTTTGTCAAGTTTACTAGCCAAAAGTAATGGCTGAAGGTGGTGTGTATGACAGTGGTGCCGTATGTCCAAAAATGGATGAACCAATGTCCATGATGAAGAGAGAAGTGGTATTGCAGTTCAGATACTTCGGTAAAAAGAAATAAACAAGATAACCAAATTAAGTATAATAAATGACAGATTAATTGCCCAAATTTATTCAAACTAAAATCATAAAATCTCATAGCCCGTGTTTGGTCTTAAAATGACCGTGAAAAGACGGAACATTCATTATAAATATTATTAACTAGAAAGAAGGCAAAGGTAAAAAGTTTAACAACATCATTTTAAATAACTATTAAAATGAGATTGCAGTGGATAGACAGAGATAGCTGGGAATTTCCCTAGCAGACCTAGCGGGTGCGAGATAATGCAATGCAGTACTCAGGTACAATGTATCGGGAATCTCCCAAGATATAATCAAAGGGTACTGATCCACTTAAGTAATTCTAAGAAGTCGGCTATTGAGTTCAAGCCTTGCTTCTGATGTTGCTACTGATACAACACGCTGTCCGAACCTTCTTAGAAATCCGAGACGCTAAGTTGTGGGTTTTGAGAATAAGGGAAAATCCAATTGATTTCCGTGGGAAACTAACATATTATTATTGGTCGGGAGATTTGCCAATAAGAACTGGTCTATAGTACCACGTGCCGGGATTCACGAATAATAATTAAGAAGAGTAGGGATAAATGTTTGTCCAAGAAAGTTTTCTTTAGGCCTAACGTGGCACTGTAAAATCACTCTACTTCAAGGCCCCGCGCCTATAACAGTCATATTCAACTCTACTTCAAGGCCCCGTGCCTATAGCAGTCAAGTCAATTCTACTTCGGGGACTTGTGTCCACCGTATAAAATCACTCTACTTATCTTTGTGGCTTCGTGCCCACAGAATTAATTGGACTTATAAAATTTTCGCTGTGGAATTAATCGACTTAGAAGGATTCTTACATTCAATCGCGATTAGTCAAAATCATATACGGCAGCAATTGTATCACTAGTAACGATCTACCGAGAACTTGTAACAATATTAATTATTCACAAACAAATTTTGTAATTATTGTCAATGACTGGACTTGTATTTCCAACGTTTTGAATAAACAGAATATTCCTTCAGTGTTCAAAGAAACTGCATTATTATTCAAGCAATAATATTAAGGTGTTCTTCGCTTCCTACCCTGAAGCTAGAGGGAAGTGCTCAACGATCGACTGGCAGACCGGAGGCGGGTTCAACAAATCAGAAATATTCAGTATATGCATTATACTGTGGCGCCCAGGTAAACATCACATATCAACACCGAACCGCTGTACATGGCTATTTCCCAACGTGAGGCACGAGTGAAGCTGGACATCAAGGATCACCAACTTCAAAAATCATCCCAAAACGGAAGGAAGACACCGCAGAATTTCTAGAACGTCACCCGTAAAGGCACCGCTGGAATTCAAGATCGTGGTACATCAGTTCCGGAGACCGCCGCAGAAAACATCAAAAATCACCAACAGATAAGAACTTAAATATACATAGAGTTTCAGTAAAGTAAACAATTTTATTATCAATAATTTAAGAAACAGTAAATATTAATTAAATAAATTAGTAAGCCTGACATCAAATAATATTTTTTTAAAAGTTTGCAATTTAAGATCAAAGTAAAATTAAACTGAAACTCACTAAGTAAATTAAAGAATAAATTCAAGTAAAATAAAATCTTTTTCAAATTAAAAGAACTCAGGCATATCGAATATTTATTGTGCAAGGGTATAATTATACATGTTATGCATTATATGTTGAACTTCTTAACCAAAGGTAAGGTAGATCGTAAGAGTGTATCAGTACCCTTATAATTTATGTATGTGGCTTAGAAACGGAAAAGTTACTAGGAATAAAATTAATATGGAAGGTGGAGAGGGGCACGACTTGCTTACTGGTGAGGAAATAAATAATTGTAGAATGGAGATTAACAATGAGAACAGTGTCGCGACAGGTGACGGGGTTTTGGAGCAGGGAGTTGATAATAGGCAGGAAAATATTGCAACAAATATTCAGCTGACCGAGAATGATAGTGTAACTGAACATAGGCCTAGGGAATTGAATCAAACTATAGACCCGAATTCTATTGCATATTTGATAGCTATGATGAGGGAATCTAAGGAAGCTATGATGAAGGGACTAGAAAAATCGAGTAAGGAAACTAGGGAAAGTATCAATGAACTAGAAAAAAATTCTGGGGAAAAGATAGAGAAACTAGGAGATAGGATAGAACAATCGAGCCAAGAACATAGACAGAACATAGATAGGCTTGAGAGGGAGCTAAATAATATAAAAGAGGTCCAATCTAACTTATGCAACGAAATCAGGGGAGAATTCTGTAGGGAACTTAAAGAAAGTGAAAAAGCAATGAGGCAAGAAATTAGTGAAAGTCAAGGGGAAATTAGGTCTGAATTAGAGGCTAATATGGCATCGGTAGATAGGAAAATAGAGATTCAGGGCAAGAAATATGAAGAAAAATTATTCAATGAAAGGAAAATTTTGGAGAAGGAAATACAGAAATCGGAGTCTAGCTTGAAAAAGAATATGGAGACTCAGGTGGGAAAAGTAAAAGTAGGGTTAGGAGATAAAATCTCAGAAGTAAATGACAAGGTAGTGCATTTAGAAAATATATTAGCTGAGAAAATAGGAGAAATCTCTAAAGAAGTAAGCACGGTAGCTAAGGAGGTTGAAAATCATAGGCCTGTAGCAAATAACTATGCTGTAAATTGTAGTGAGGGTATATGTAATGGAATAGGAAATACATATAGGCCTCCTAGTGTTGCAAATGAGTCCTGTAATACAGTACACGAGACGGTAGCCACCAGCATGCCGGTAGTTAGCGATAATAGGATTAATATATGTAACCTAATAGGAAATGAGGTATCACTTCCCAGCTTCAATGAGAGCAACACGAGCCCTCAGAGTTTCTTGAAATCTGTTGAAGAGTATTTTACTTTGCGGTCTATTCCATCTCAGTACAAAATGTTGATCCTCGGTAGAGCCTTAAAAGGAAAAACAAAAGAGTGGTTTGAACTTACAGTACACCCGGAGTGCAACTATGAGGATTTTAAGCAGTTATTCTTAGCAAGATATTGGGGTGAGGCGAAGAGAGCTTTAGCTAGAAATGAGGTCTATAATGGGAGATATTCACCTAGGGGCAACGTCTCTCTATCGGACCATTTCTTAAGAGTTATAGGCCTAATCAAGTTACTAGACCCCGGAATGCCAGAACGAGAGGCCATTCAGCTTGTGACGAGACATTTTCAGCCGGAAATATGTAATCTGCTTATAGTATCATGTCCCCAAACTTATAGCAAGGCTTTGGAGTTATTATCTAGTTTCGAAGTAGGAACTAACAGAGAAGAGCGTAGCGATAATAGGAGACAAAATGGACCGGATAATATGCAAATGAATCAAGATACGAGAGGAGGTCCAAATAATGACAGAGGTAGATGGAACCAAGGACATGCCAACAGAAATGCGGAATCGAACAGAGGACCCCCTAATAATAACTCATATAGAAATAATGGGAACCAAAACTGGAGGGGAAATAATCAAGAGAATAGGCCTCAAGACAGACAAGTAAATAATGTTCGATTTCATGGCAGGATGCAGAACGAAGTAGGAGAACGAATTCCAGAAAACCAGGGGGACATTAACATAGAAGGTGAAAGGAATCAGGCGCATAGCACGGGAAACCACAATGATATTCAGGGAGACATTCGTCACAGAAATGACGAAAGGCATGTAGCGCAAGACAGGCCTTTAAACTACTAGGAGACGCATTTGGAGGTCGAAATGACGTCACACAGACCGAGGGATTAAAAGGATTAAAAAGACCTGATAATGAAAATAAAACACGAGAGAAGGGGTGCGTAGTAGGATGTGCAAATAGAGAGGGTATAACACCCACATATCCGCCATTAATAAGGGTAAAAATAGACCAATTTGAAGTCGATATGTTGGTGGACACTGGCTGTACTTTTTCTCTAATAAACGAAAAATTCTATGAAACGCTGAAAGCAGCAAGAGTGCGCGTTCAGGAATTGAAAGTACATGGCCTATACGCACAAACTGCAATTGGTGCCAAATCCCATAAAATTGAGCATCAGTGTATGTTGCCGTTGGAAATTGAGGGAAAGAAGTTAGAAGTCTACTTTTTGACAATAAAACATTTAGCACATAAATTAATTCTGGGTTGTGATTCTATGACAGATCAACTAATGAGAATAAATTTTGAAGAAAATTGGGTAGAAATGGAATTAGATGAGAAAGAAAAGTTACGTGTACCGTTTTTATCTAATGAGAATATAATTACTAAGGAGTTGGAGTGCCAAAATGAAGATGTATTATTACGCGAGCCTTTCGTGGTGGAATCAGTTGTAGTACAAGAGGGAAATAGTATCGACGAATATAGGCCTATGGGAATTAAACCGGCCGTATTTATATATGAAGGTGATAATGAGGCTGATTGTGACGAAAGTGTCGCAGAGTTACAGGGAATGGAATCTGATATTGTTTGGGAGGACGAAGAATATGATCATTTGTGCATTAAGGGTTCTAATAATTATGTAGATGAAAATGAATGTGAAACGGTACACGCGAATTTTACTAACATTAGTCAGAATGGAGGAAATGAAGAGGAAAATGTTGATATCGAATTAATTCTCAGAGAGAAAGTAGAAGAAATTGATGTGCTATCAGATGGTCAAAAGTCGACTTTATATAACATGCTATATAAGAACAAATCAGTGTTCAGTTCAACTCCAGGCCTATTTCGGGGTTACCAACGCAAATTGAAATTAAAACAAGATATTCCTGAGCGTCGCTATAAGAGTAGGCCTGTACCAATTTCAATGATGGAAGAAGCCTGTAAGCAAATAAATCCGATTTGTGGTGTAGTGAAAGCACATGGAAAACTACGCTTAACCTTTGACTCTAGTTATCTTAAATTATTCATAGAAGCAGAAAATTTTTGGGCAGAACCAATAAAGGATATAAATCCGTAAAATGTATTCAGATGATCAGTGATTTTTGTGTGACGTCATTTATCGACAATGTATTGTAAATATGAACAAATTAGAGGAAAGGGCAGAATAACCGAAAGGCATTGTACTGAGTTGGAATAATGTAGGCCTATAACCTGCAATGTATATTTTACGCGGTAAAATAGCTACTGGCATGATAGGTTATCAGTTCCACATAGGTTTAGGATTAGAGGAATGTGTATAAATGAGAGTAAAATATACGTGTGTGTATTGCATTCTTTATAATATAGTGCAAGTGTAATGAGAACTGCTTGATCGACCTTGTCAAAGTCTCATGGTAAAAGAGTGTTTCTTTGCATTCTTTATAATATAGTGCAAGTGTAGTGAGAACTGCTTGATCGACCTTGTCAAAGTCTCAATATAAAAAAAAAGTGTTTTTGTTTTTCTTTATGCATTCAATATATTTTATAAAATTTCAGTGAGAACTGCTTGAGCTTAATTTTCATGGTCTCACGAGGGTATATCGGTAAATTTATGGTGTTTACGTAAAATTTTGTTGTAATGTCTTGGTCGTGCAATAAACCAAGTAATACGTACAAACAACGTAACACTACAGAAAACCGCAAGATGTATGAAGGCATGAATGTGATAGGTTCAGAAAACTTGTACATGTGGGACAGGATTTAAGGTGAAGTCTCGTGTCAGGATAGGAATTAAATTACTTATGTATTTGTGTAAGATAGTTGCAACACTGGAGGAAAATAAGGTATAATATTTTGTGGAGAGATGCAGTATATTCAGCCAGTAAGTCAATCATAGGCTATGATGATTCCTGTCTTAATAGACTGGGGCATATATTGCAGTTCAGATACTTCGGTAAAAAGAAATAAACAAGATAACCAAATTAAGTATAATAAATGACAGATTAATTGCCCAAATTTATTCAAACTAAAATCATAAAATCTCATAGCCCGTGTTTGGTCTTAAAATGACCGTGAAAAGACGGAACATTCATTATAAATATTATTAACTAGAAAGAAGGCAAAGGTAAAAAGTTTAACAACATCATTTTAAATAACTATTAAAATGAGATTGCAGTGGATAGACAGAGATAGCTGGGAATTTCCCTAGCAGACCTAGCGGGTGCGAGATAATGCAATGCAGTACTCAGGTACAATGTATCGGGAATCTCCCAAGATATAATCAAAGGGTACTGATCCACTTAAGTAATTCTAAGAAGTCGGCTATTGAGTTCAAGCCTTGCTTCTGATGTTGCTACTGATACAACACGCTGTCCGAACCTTCTTAGAAATCCGAGACGCTAAGTTGTGGGTTTTGAGAATAAGGGAAAATCCAATTGATTTCCGTGGGAAACTAACATATTATTATTGGTCGGGAGATTTGCCAATAAGAACTGGTCTATAGTACCACGTGCCGGGATTCACGAATAATAATTAAGAAGAGTAGGGATAAATGTTTGTCCAAGAAAGTTTTCTTTAGGCCTAACGTGGCACTGTAAAATCACTCTACTTCAAGGCCCCGCGCCTATAACAGTCATATTCAACTCTACTTCAAGGCCCCGTGCCTATAGCAGTCAAGTCAATTCTACTTCGGGGACTTGTGTCCACCGTATAAAATCACTCTACTTATCTTTGTGGCTTCGTGCCCACAGAATTAATTGGACTTATAAAATTTTCGCTGTGGAATTAATCGACTTAGAAGGATTCTTACATTCAATCGCGATTAGTCAAAATCATATACGGCAGCAATTGTATCACTAGTAACGATCTACCGAGAACTTGTAACAATATTAATTATTCACAAACAAATTTTGTAATTATTGTCAATGACTGGACTTGTATTTCCAACGTTTTGAATAAACAGAATATTCCTTCAGTGTTCAAAGAAACTGCATTATTATTCAAGCAATAATATTAAGGTGTTCTTCGCTTCCTACCCTGAAGCTAGAGGGAAGTGCTCAACGATCGACTGGCAGACCGGAGGCGGGTTCAACAAATCAGAAATATTCAGTATATGCATTATACTGTGGCGCCCAGGTAAACATCACATATCAACACCGAACCGCTGTACAGGTCTGCCGAGTATCGTGAATTCAGATCTTATTCGGATGGTTGACGAAAGGGTTAGAGATCCACCGTCTTGGAGTTTTCTTATCATTTTCCACATAGGCCTATATGTCGAACTCTTCTGTACAAAGTGATTACAGAAGATCAGGGCTACTGGGAGCGCTTTGACAATGACGAAGAGTTGACAACCAGTGTCATAGGTTGTCTTCAGTCGCAGGGGTCGAATTCTAGGACTGCGGAATTTCAAAGCTCGTCAAACGCTATGACAAGTGCAGTTTCAAAATATTGTAAAACAAATTCTGTTACTTCGGTCACGTTTTTAAAAAGAAATAAACTGATATTACTATGTGAATAACTTCGTATGATTAATCTATTAGAAGAATTAAATTTTCTCGGTAGTTTTGATCAAAATTGTATTTTTTTGTTTCATTATTATCATTATTTCATTGTTATTATCAACATTACAATAATTGTTGTCATCACAATCATGATGTCCTTTCTTACTCTTCTTCTATTATTTTTTTGCACTCCTTAGCTAGTAAGTGTTACTTACGAAAGTTGTTGACATGGATCGTAAGTTGACATTCCCACACAGTATTGTTGCTATGGCCGTTGCGATGAGGTTAAATTACTTACGGTCATTGCGCTACGTCATAATTCATTACGATACACTTCATAATACATGCCTTTATGAACAAGGCCCCCAGGACAAATATTCGGTTCCCATAACAACAAACACATGCTAATCACTTTCTGAAATAAACATCTCTCTTCAAGAATGAATACACATAATATTTTCAGGTAATATCACAATTAATATAATTAAATTGATATAAGTAACCGTCGTGCAAAAAACAGCATGCAACACACGGGCCGTAAAGGCATTTACGGGTCTCGAAAACTTAAAAACCCTCGGCTGCGCCTCGGGTTTTCAATCTGTTTCCTCGACCCGTAAACGTGCCTTACGGCACTTGTATCGCAATATACTATTATTTTGCAGTTGCTTTCCATCTTATTAATATTCTCTTCACTCTACATCTTATTTTGCTAATCTTTCATTCATGTTATATTTACTTCACACAATTGATTGAGTTGAATTGTGTACAGAAAATTAAAACATAAATTTAAAATATTTCCATTATTCTAGAGACGCTGTCATGGTGATCCACCGTGGCCTGAATAGTGCCCAGATTAGCTCAAAAGGAAATTGACAGTCACAGTTGCTAACAAACTCAAATCGTTTAAGACTCCCCCTAAGAAGAAAATGTATAGGCCTATCTCTATATATAAGACTTTGTCCTGACTGACTGACTGACTGACTGACTGACTGACAGGAATCAACGTAGAGCCTACACTATAACAGGTAGAGACTTGAAATTTTGACAGTACCTTCGTTTCATAATGTAGGTGCTCACTGAGAAAGGAATTTACAAAATTTTGATTTTAAATGCCAAAAATTAAATGTTTTTGAGAATACTTAATCCCTTTTTACACAGAATTATAAAACCCAAATCACAGAACATATTGTTGCTAAGGTATCAGATGGCTTTGGAAAAAAAAAAGAAATGCAAGTTTGACAAATAAGAGAAGGTATCAATTTATAATTCATGTTACAAATAAATATTAAAGAATGTAATCCACGAAAATAATGCAGTCACACAACTTTTCTCTACCCTGAACATAGAGAAAACAATACGAGGTATGGTAATATGGTATATTATTATATCGCAGGGTTTTGGAGAGAGAAGTATGAAAGTGATATTGCTTTCTGTTTAATTTCATCCCCAAAACAGTTTTATGGTAACATGAGAGGGGGAAATAAAATTTTCCGCCTCGGTATTACAATTTTATGTTACAGGAATTTCTGTTTCTTATTTGAACCCTTACAAGCGATGCGATGCAGAATTCTACATCCTCTATGAGCCATAAAAAAAACTATATCAAACGTTTTCTGAGGGAATAGTTTTAGTGTAATAAGTCGTTCTTCCTATTTCAGATTATAAATACCTATATAAGCACCTAGAATTTAAAAATCGAAAGTCCTTCATAAGTTCATTTCCAAATACAAAATAAAAAACCCGGGCGACGCCGGGTCCTTTAAGCTAGTTGATGGTATAATAGCTAATAAGTGTCCACTTGTATGCATGATTTACAGTGTAGCATATGCCATTATCTACTCTTAGCCAAAATACTAATTAATACATACGCTATACAATCGAATGCAAAATATCGACAAGGCATGTACAGCAGCTGCTATCGACTGGGATTTGTCGCTATTGTTCACTTGCCTGATTACCCATCCTTATTGTCCCTGTCACAGCATTAAGTGTGATAACATACTCATTTTACATACTCATCCGTGAAATTGTGTTTACAATTATGTTCTCCAAGTAGATCAGCTTAACTCACAGGACAGAGCTGGACACAATCAATTGGGGAACTCGGTAATGAAACTAGTTTATTATGTACGACCTCGATAAGGTTATTCTGATTCATTTTTATTTTACTCGCCATCAAATTAAGCAAACTAGTTAACGAGTGAACTATTTTCAAAACCTGTTCACGGATGTAAATAAATATTGACAGTGTGAAAGAGCGGAAATCATATGAACTAAGCCTCTATGCAAGGTGTGATGAGAGTACAATATCAGGAAGGGTAATGATACTTATGATAGCGTTGATGTGCTAAGATAAGAATACTCACTGCACGTTTTATGCTGGAAAATTACATTGATTAGGTGCCCGTATGGTACTTTGAGATCGTGTGCGGGACGGGAAAATGTCTGACCGCCTGTCTGCCCGTGTGTCTGTACGCGCGATAACTCAGATACTACGCCTTATCGGATTTTCATGAAACTTGATAGGCTAAACGCCTTATCGGATTTTCATGAAACTTGATAGGCTATACGCATTTACAACGTTCATGACAAGAAGCCTATTTATTTTGGACCAAATCGAAGGACCAGTACCGGAGTAACGACTAATGAAAGATCACATGCTTTTTAAATGGGAAATCATGACTACACTACAATGCCGCGTTGCTAATCATTGAGAGCCTTGACTCCAATGCAGTCAGATATTTTTTTTTATTTTGTTGATCAAGTTGAAATGAGTAGGAGTACATGAACACTGTCATATACAGAAGGTATATTACTGTGAAATAATTAGGCCTACATAAATTAAGTGGAGTTCTTTTCCAGTGCATTTTGTGAAATGCTGACATATTTTAAGAATGTCTTATATCAGTGTATACGAGTTTGAATTAAGGTTAAGTATCAAACTTTAGATCTTTGTTCTTCCGTAAGCCCTGCTTAATGAATTGCTCTGGAGCTTAACTCGGAGAAAGATTACAAAAATAACTTATTTTCTTTATATCATAATTGCAATTATCACTAATTAAACAAAGCATTCTGGCACTTTATTGTATCAGTATGCCTGATTTTATTTTGTATATACTATGTATTTAACTACTTTTATCATGAGGACATTGTGTGAAAGTAAATCCTGAGGCGCCAGAAGACATAGCCGCTAAGCATAAGGCAAAAGATCTATTTCTCTTATAAAAAAAAAAAAAAAAAAAAAAAAAAAACCTGTCCTGTTGGAATATGAGACATTACGTATTCGACGAGACACCTACTGCATCCACGATGGAGCTCCTGCTGATTTCAGCCTCTCTGTTTGTCAGTTTCTGAATATACAGTTCCGTGATAAATGGATAGAAAGTGGTGGATCACTTCCTTGGCCTACCCGATCGGCTGACCTGAATCCACTCTACTTTATTTGTCGGTGCATTTGAAAACTCTTGTGTATGCAACTTCGGTAGAAGATGTAAGGAGTCTTCGTGCTCGTATTCTTTAAAAGATGCCAGATAATACGAGATACTCCAGGGATATATCAGCACATTGGGGAGCCCATTTTATTTGATTTTCTGTTATCTACAGCTCTATTTTGAGTACCATTTCATATTGTTTTCTGTTTTTCACATATTTTCGAGTATTCTACTAAGCGGTGCAGAAGAGAAAGGGCTCTAACAAGGAAATAAAACATTTTCGGACCCATGTTCAATATAACACAACTTCACCCTCTATATGCAAGGAATGATTTAACAAAACTTTCGCCTACCTTTTCGTTACATCCTGTATACAATTTACAATGCTTCAACAAGTCTTTAAACTTCCTCTGAACTGGACAACGATACTTTATTAGCAAGGTGGTGTTATTGTTCCTCATGGTTTGCTAGAGATGAACTGGTATGATGTAATATTAGTCTCTTATTGTGCACAAATGTGTGTTCTCATTTATGAGCGTTGAGTATACAGTGATAACAATGTTCGCAGGATCATAAAAGGATGATACATGGCATTTCATTAACAATGGCTTATTGACCATGTTCCTGTTCTATAGAGTACTTCATTTGTTCACAGACACACGCGCACTTAAACACAAACACAAAAGTGTTTGTATGGGTATACAACAGATATTTCAGTTCGGTTTCACTATTTCACTTTACCTTCATAACTACGAGGATGGATCGAAAAGTAACGCACAATATATATATATATTACAAAAAATTTAATAGGTAAGATTACAAAAAATGCACACATGAAGGGACATTTTTTGTCTCTTTTTCTAAGGTTGTCAGCCTTACGCACCTGCCACCTTGTCTCCCAGGATTGCTCCTGGTACTCATTTCTGTTAGAGGCTTAGTCGATCCCAAGGCTATAGTGCCACCAGAAGGGTTAGGAAAATTGAAATACTCCAACGACCTCATCGGAGCGGGTTCAGTAGTCCTTTCGAAATCCGCTTACAAGCATATGTTACACTTTGAATTTTCGAGTGCAGGAGATGCATAAAATGTATAAAAGATTTATTAAAAACTGTGACAAACAAAAATACAAAATTACATTGACTGCATTTATACAACATTCCGTGTAATGAATATTCGAGTCATGTAAATCTTCTCTGAATTTGCAGAAAAACATGAAGATACAAGTTAATGTAAAACAAGTTCAACTGTGTTTGTTCAGTTTCCAAGATTAACTCTTGCTTTACAAGGAAACTACTTTGAGCAATGAGTTTGAATCTAAACTAAGATTAATTCCATAATTTCAAAAACTATTACAACTAACTAGTAGGCTATTCAAGATCAAATAAAATTAACATATCATTGGCTAGTGATACAAAAATTTCAAACTTCTAATTACAATGAACGAATCACATTTCGCAAAAAAGTTTCACTACCTTGGAAGGACTTGCTTAATGAATGCACAGTAATTCTATTTGAATCTTAAGCTAAATTAGTTTCTTCAAAATGGTCAGAAAATGTACTTACAGTTTTTAAATTTAAGAAAATGTTACCAAATGTCATTATTCAGGACAAATGATGAGGTATTATTCAGATTGGACTTGGATAAACTTGGAAGAAATAATTATATTTGCTGGTGAAAAATCATATTTTGGCAATGGTACATAGAAATTTTAATTTACTCTTATAAATAAATAATATAATACTGAACCCGTTTGAATGTAAGTTGACAATATCAGAAACGCAATGTTACATCTTATAAAACACGTTGTACGCTCCAGACTTAACGTTTCGTACATAAGTTATGCCGTACTTCTCTTACTGTAGATATTTTTGTGTCAAAGTTTGATTTCTCTATTTCTGGAGTCACTTAAATTTTAAAAAGTGCAAAGAAATTACTAGGATTTTTAAAATTTATTCCATTTGAATGGGGAAAAACTATAACCTGGTTTTCAATTTACAAAATTTGAACGTCCATTGTGGACATTGTACTTTTAATTAAAAAATTATTTGATTGGCAAATAAATTAAATAAAAATATTAATTAAGGATGCTTGAAAGAAAATTTAGTAAACATTTCAGCTTTATGTCCTAATTTTTTTTGGGGGGGGAAATGTTAAATGTGAATAAATTATATAAAGAAAAGAAAATAGGCCTATGAGCTACATCATTTGCATGTTAGCATGAATACGTTTCTGAATACGTTTGGCATCTACAGATTTTTCAATATTGCATAACATCCGGTGCAATGATTTGTTGGATAATATAAATAATTTGTATTTTGTAGACGTTGATTAAGGCGGATTTTCAAGCGGATACAATAATGTAGTACAGCGACGGTAGCCCTTTAAATATAATAAAATTTCCCACACTAAAATGCACGGTATGACTAAATATTTGTTAACATCTTACTCAGAGATAAAAGATTTTACGACAAAACGGAATATCCCACTTTTTACAACAACAACAAAATATTCAAATTTTACCCACATTCCTTGCTTTAACCTGCATGAAATTTTGATCAGATTATCAAAATACTCTATGATCGCTCCATAATTCTTTAATTTCTTTAGTTGTTTTCTGGCGAGAACGAATCATATTAAGCAACTGAATCTATAACCCACTGATTGGCAAGAACATTGCGTTCACTAATCAATGCTTTCCATAGGCATATGGCAATAAATAGACACTTCAGAAGCTGACTTGAATTTTGAAGCTGTAACGAATGTCACAAGTGTGACTATAAAATATTTTCAATACCAAAAAAACCAATCCTAAAAAGCAAAATTTGCTAGACTCAAAATTGGTCAGTTGGTTATCATGTGGTCCACTGTCCATGCTAATAAGGAACCATTTGAAATGTGGGAATCATCCCGACATCTTCGATATTTCAAATTCGTATGTGAGATTTCCTTCTGCGTCCTTACATTCTTCTAGAAGTGCATCTGGATGACGAACACAAACATCAAACTTAATTTCTTCTTGTAGTGTCTCCAGATAGCTGACACATTGTGAGGTGTACGATGACATGCGGTACTTTTTCAGACTACTCAGTGTTACCTTGTACTTGTATTTCCTCGCTTCTTGTACAGAGCCCACATAAGTAAAATAAACATCCCACTCATTCCCAACAGAGCTCCAAAACGATTCAGAGTAAACAATGAACATGTCATCTCCTATCACCCAAGCTTCAGCATAAACACTGCATTGACTTAGGACGTGAGTAAACAGCTGGATTCTGTTCAGGGATACCTGTCGTACCCTCTCCTTATGAGCCCTGAAAATGTGAGCCTTTGCATCTATAGGATCGACTGTTGCAGTGCAGAGTTTATCTCCAAACGGACATTGACGATGTCTGTAGATGCATACTAACTCATGCACTTCCTTCAGGTTTGAGAAGTACTTCTCACTGCAGCCGGATGAACGAAATTTACAAGGATGCTCAACACTTCGGCTTAAAGCCTCTGCTTTATATTTCCTCAGGTTGGTGAGCTTTCCTCTACATAAAGGACAGCTGTGTAGTTTTGCTCTGCAGATAATGCAGATGCCATGGCCACATTCACACTGCAGTATCGGAGGCACCATCAACTCTAGACATACTGGACACTCAATGTCTTTCATTTCTTGTCCTATACAGCTCATTTCCTGCAATAGTAAATTATGAAATTATAAAGAACAAAAGTTTTCTCGTGGGTTTTCAGTCGATTTAGTTGAACAGTAACTCTGCAATATCATAAAATACATAGTTATGTGAAAAAAGGAAAATAATCCGGGCGTGGTAGCAACGGCGTGAGTTTTGCATGTAGTTGTTGTTGTTGTTTATTATAGTAGCACTGAGTGCTAATAACATATAATGTGAAGTCAGTGTTTCAATTCAATTATTAAAACTATCATTTAAATTGTCTTTCAACCGTCTTCTGAATTCACTGACACTTTTGCTGTTCTTAATTATTCCGTCCAACTTGTTATATTTTGACACGCTTAACATAAAAGGAGATTTTGTCCGTCTATATTCTAAATGATAGTGATAAGTATCTTACTGCTACATCATTAAATAGAAATTATACAAACATACGTATTAATAGCACAACTGGATACTCGTGTTGGAAGCATGTTCTAATCTCGGAAATAAAAAAACTCGATTCTGTTATAAATAATCATACCAGCTTCCAGTCTATTGATTATTCCAACGGAAATTTTGACATACTATTTTTTTAAAGCTGAGATTTCGAAGTATTCCGAGATTACGTTCACTATATTATTAAATAAGGGGACATAGTTTTAATTAAAAGAATTACCATTATTATAAATGAATAATGTACAAACCTTTCCCGACATGAATCAGCAGAACCAAACACAAAATAAACACTCAACCAGCATTCAACAATGGAGAATCCATGAACCTTGCCAACCTATAAGGAACGAATTTTGAGAGACAAAGGTGAAATATCGATAGATACAAGTGAAAATCGATACATTTTAGATGTCTTAAATGGAGGGAAATACTAATTTAAACTTACATTTTATTTGTCGCTAATTATCGTTGCTACCAGAATCGTCTAAACAAACACCCCAATTCATATGCAGTGAATCTCCTGAACAATGGGACAAACACGTGTAGGCTCAATAGAAATAGAGTTTTGGACTTGATCTACAGATTTAATTAAATGTCAAACAAATTTGTTATGTTATACAAATATTAGCCACTGGGCTATATTTGTAACATGTTCATTCTTGCATCATTATTACTTATTGTTCATTATAGAACAGATTGTAATGTTGAAGAAAGGTTATTAAAAAAAAAAAAAAAAAAAAAATTATCGTTGCCAATGCAATGGAGATTTTTAGTAAAATAATAACTTTTTTTTTAATTTTAACTTTGATACTAATACGTTTCCACATCGAGGTCTTTCACATGTAAGGTTCTGTGGTTATATCAGTAGGCCATGTAAATAGGATCTGCTTTGTTTTCAATTAATGGTGTACAATAAAGGAGGCCATGGTTATGCGCACCGTCTTTTCGAGAAAACACGAGTAATAGAGTCTAGAAGGCAATGGTTATGCGCTATTGGATCTGATATTATTACCAATTTTGATGATTGTAAATGATATGAGTCAAGGTTAAGTATCCAATCCGGAAATTATCACGATTGGGGAAACCATTAAAAAATCCAAGTCAATATAGTATAACATTAATGTAACATAATACGCCTATGATAACGAATGTGGTTGAACTTAGCGAAGCTCCTGTCTGCATATTACAAAGAAGCTAAGCCACAGCAGGGTCCTAATACAATTGACTTGTTTTAATCTCTTAGAAGAAGATCATAGCCTGGTATGTCATAGTATAAATTACGATTTTCGGGCGCTATAATTTGAAACCTTTGATATTTTACCCCTAGAATGGGATAAAAATAGGAACTGTTATTTTATTTTTGTCCTTCAATCTTTCAGGGTTTTCATTTTAAAGGAAAATACGTATCCTTAACCCCTGTTCACCCCTTTGCAATAACTATGCGTTTTGTTTATACAAAGTCTCACGGTGACCTATATGCTCTATCTTGTTCCGTGTTGTTCCCAGAAAATGTTCGATAAAGTTTTAATGAGCAGACTAATCTTTACGGAAGTTTGCCTGCCTTTTTGCAATACTGTGCCGTTCAAAACTGCTTCCAGGTGAAATAAAGTGGAATCGACTACATTACATAAAAAAGAAAAGTTGTGAAGGTAAATCACATGTGAAGAACAAAAATGTTAGATTTTCTGATGGACTGCGATTGATCGCACACTTTATACTTACTACCAAGAATACAGAACAGTTGTCTAGTTTAATATCGCCAAAATGTACTAAATAAAACATGATTAATTTTTACTTTAGTAAAGACAAATTTAAACAAATATAACATAACATAAAGCTCTCCTTATGCAGACTCGGAAACCAGAATGCTACCTAGAGGTTGAGGTTTCAACATCTGAAGAAAATTATTGATTAGATGGTAAGCATTGGTCGTCTGTACAGTCTCATTGAACTTACTAATAACATTAGCTACTATTCTTATGACACAGGGGGTAGTAATATTAATTAATATTATTATGCTTTTGATAATAATATGTCTATAAACGTTAGAATATGAAATAATGCTTTAAGTTAGTATTGGAACTCGTTTCTGTTGAAGGTTTAGTCGATCCCAAGTACTTAGCCCCTTCATCAAATCCAGGGAAATTTGTATGTTCATCGGGCATCAAAGTTCAAACTATTTATAGTAGATTAGTTTGCAATACTACGAACTTCAGCGCGAATCTCTATTTGTATTGAAATACAGTAGTTCCATTTGTTAATCAGCCAGATGGACTGTCTTTGTGTTGATCTTGTTCAAAAACGTTTTTTGTCAAAACAACGATTGTAATCCACTACTGCAACTTTTATGGCGTGCTGGAGTTTTTTCTACACCTCTAGTATATACCTGTAAATTTACATAAATTCCATTGATCTGGGCCGGGAATGAACCAGAACTCTGGAACGGAAATCTATGTCTTCCCCATTTCTCCACCTAGGCTGACAACTTAGCAAATGTGTAATCTTCAGTGAGACTTTGTATAAACAAAACGCATAGATGTTTCAAAGGGGAGAACAGGGATTAAGGATACGTATTTTCCCTTAAAATATAAACCCTGAAAGATTGAAGGACAAAAATAAAATAACAGTTACTATTTTTATCCCATTCTAGGGGTAAAATGTCAGAGGTTTCAAATTATAGCGCCCGAAAATCGCCATTTGCACTAAGACCTACCAGGCTATGATCTTCGTCTGCTGCTTAAACTAATTTATTTCCGTCTATCGTTTTCACTGGTACATGAGAGGATTGGAAGCATGTAATCGGCATCTCATAATCATGACAGTTGAAGGCCGACTTCTTCCTTTCACATGCCGTGTCCTGGCGAAGAAAAAGGAAACACCGTACGGAAAAATCAGAAGAATTAACGGAGATCAAAACGGTGATCCAGAATCAATAGAACTAGTAATATGATATTCATGTTAATAAACCAGAAATTAACGGTGAAACATGTAGGCCTAAGTCAAGTCAAACAGAAAGCTTTCTCCTTATCCGAAAATTAGGGACACCTAGATTTCATATTAGTTTGCTTAGTCTATTAGTCCAGCTCATGCATAACTAATAAGTAGGGCCCGGATTTTTATGTAATATCAAAATGCAAAATATGTACATAAAAATGTAGTAAATATCAGGGAAATATGTAATAAAATATGTAATATTAAAAATATATGTAGTTTAAAATTAATATTTTCAATGCCATAGATATATGAAAACGTTCACACAAGCTTCTACACGCCACCTTTAATTTTGACAGTGGGTGCAACTTAAATGATTTACCAAATTACAGCCATAGTAAAAATGCTTTACAGATATTTTTTTAAATGTAATGCACTTAAGTTTGTGGAGAAATATGTATTGTAGCAAAAGCTCTTGTCCTCAAGCCCTATGCAAACTTCAGCCTTAAGAATTCCTAGAAAAACTCTTTTGTACCGTGCAAATAACGGCATTTTTGCTACCTGAAACCTGATTGTAATCCTTTCTAATTAGCTGGTTTCAATTTGTAGTACGAGTACAAAGACCAACAAACCTGGATAGCCCAAGTTCTGAGAAACAATAAGTGCTAATATAGATAGCTGAGGCATTGAGAACCACCGTATTTTGCATTTGTGTTGGATTTCACAAAAATTAGAATAATTATCCTTACTTTTGGCAACTGAAATGTTTTCCTTATAGAAGAAAATCAATGAAAAATAAAACAAAATTAATTTTTTTTTCTGATTTCCTAGATTTTATGTACAAAAATGTTACATTCTTTACATAATATGTAAAATATGTAGTATTACTGTGAATATGTAAAAATATGTAAAATGAAACCCAACTAATAATCATAACAGAAGCTCAAATAGCCGACATTTTTCATTTATAGTAGTCTACAAGTAAGGGAATAGAATATGTAATTACATAAGAATCCGGGCCCTACTAATAAGTCATGAATATTTAAATATACAGTTTTAAAGCCGAAGTGAATAGTATTAAATATTCCAAGTGTTTTATGGAAAATTTTATTTTTGTCTGCAGAAAATTCCATTTTCTATGCACGGATTTTAATACAGTGCTGCTTCTAGGTGAACTGGGATATCTACGAATTACTGTTACCAAACCCCATGGGCGACTGACTATTTATTACGGTCAACCGAATAGTTCTTACTTGAAAACAGAGGAATACTTCATTTAAAAAATCAGCAGCATGTGGTATAATACTTCCATCAAATTCACCAAACAATGTTTCATCTGACGCATAAATTTAAAAAATGCAGAAAATATTTGAAATTTTATTCGATTTACATGTATTATAACTTATCCAATTGCAATTCCTAACACAGTTCACTGAATTATGCTAGAAGTCCCTGTTCTGAGACACTCCAATCAAAACTATTACTTTTGCATATCAACCTGAATATTGTTTATCACGTCCCAATGAAGCTAGTGCATTATCTCAAAAACGATTTCCTAGGGGAACCCATGCACATTTCTCCAGTCTGATAACCATGTAACAGTATAACACGCCAGTCCTCTTCCTTAAAAAGATTTTAAAATGAAATAGGTAAAATCAAGAAGCCTCTTATTAAGTAACTACCTTCATAGTTCCACTTTTATTTTTCCTTGCTCAGTTATTTTAAAAAGGATGTCGTTAATTTCTCATTTCTGAACAAAACAGCATTACCCTAAAAGACTAACTGCAATAGAGATATGAATGACTAATGGCCGGTTTCTATAAACTCGCGAATTACCTATGGGTAAATTATCCAATGGACAGAATTTACACAAAAATAACACCACACAAACACAAATAATTTAAAGATAGCAATCACATACACTTGTGGCGAATTTCTAGATAAATGTCCTCTGGGTAAATATGAAAATGACAGAAAAAATGTTCCTACAAACTCGGGCTAGATCTTTCCAAGGGTAAATCTTCGGGTTAATTTATCCTTTCATGGATGGCTGGATAAAATTTAACCTTTCATAGGATCAATAGTAATATTTAAACAATGAGAATCAAAGCCTTCTGAATTAAATTAACTGTACAACTCCAAGGCCTTGCTCATTATATCATTGTAGGTTAAATGGAACTAATTTGTCCATGGATAATTTACCCATAGGTAATTCACTAGTTTGTAGAAACCGGGCATAAGACGACAGAATGAAAATTATATAGGCCTACTGTACACACACACATGTATATACACATACATACATGTATGTGAACTCAGTACTCTATATAATTTAAAAACTATACAAACTCCGTGGCGCTACATCACTGAAGGGACTAGACCTACCACCCGACCGCTGCGTCATCTACCATAGGCAGATGGCAGGATTGGGGGGCATGTGGTCAGCATGTCGACACCCACGGCCGTTAATGATGGTTTCTATGACCGGAGCCGCTTCTTCTCTATCAAGTGGCTCCTCAATTTGAATCATGAGGCTGAGTGCACCCCGTTTCAGAAAAATCCGAGGATGTATCAAGGATCGAACTCGGGCCGACGGATCTATGATCAGCGATGCTATCCACAAGACCACGCTGGCGGTCACTATATACTATTACGGAGGTGAACAGATGAAAAATACACATATATGGCCTATATAAGTATTATTACATATATAGGCCTATATAAATATATATATATATATATATATATATACTCTTCTACTGTCCTTACTAGTTATATTGCTATTTATACATAATGGAAGTAACATATACAGAGTGGAAGTAGTATACCTATATACATTTCAACAGTTTATTCATCCTGTAGAAACAAACAAAAAATCAGATACCATTTTTTTCTATGAAACTGATTGGTTATAGTAATATAAGACCGTGAAGATGAAACTTCTAACACAAGAAGATTGTAATAATTTTATTCGATTCTATGATATCGATATAATTATTCGATTAAAAGGACTAAAGTTTCCCTCTCATACTTGCTAGTTGATTGAATTTAAATCTTATCAGTCTACATTCTATCATTCATCAGACAGCTAGATAGGAAGCAAGTCATTCTACACTCTATGGAATTCCATGGAATATAGAAGGTCTTAATATGATGCGCCTGCGCTGAAATAATCGATGCATCGATCGCCACCAAGATTAAAATAGTTATATTTTTTTAACGTTGGCATCCTTGTAATAGCAAGAGCTGTTCCAAATAATTAAGCCTACGTACTTTTACGTAAGTAAAATGTTTAACATAGCATGCTAAATCGCTACTGCAGAAAAAATAGAATGCAATACACATACGTTAAGTGCATTGGAAAATCTCGAAAAATTGGCTCCTTATATTCGGCTGGACTTTCCAAACTCTTCCTTCACTTATATTAGCATCGCAATACCCTATATTCAGAATAAGCCTACGCATAATACCACTATTATATTGGGTATACATTCTCGCAACCTTCAATCTTTACTATAGTGCTGACAACTAATTCTGATTTAGGTTGTACAGTTTATGGAACAATTTCACTATAGGAACCTGAGAGATGAAGTAACCCCGCTTTACCATGATGTGTTAAACCGAAGAGGTGCAATCAATTAGACTGAATCGGCAGTTTTCTTTTGACGTGTTGTTTAAACGTAGCTATATTTTGGCTTTGGCTTATATAACGAGTTGAACTGTACACAGCGACTGTGATACTGTATACGGTTGTGGTTTCCTCTGTACTTTGATACAGGCCTTTCACGTATTCGTCTGTTTATTCGAGGGTGTCCAACGCCTGGTGGTGGATGGTTTCCCACATCCAAGCGGGCTGCAGATAGTGTTGATCACAGGCCGCCAGGATGTACAAGGGAAATACCATGTTCACAGAACCCACATACAAAATTTCTCAACGTTTTAGCCAGCGCTACTGTTTAGAAAGGATATAGGTATTTTAGATTAATTGAAACGATTTGTAAGTAGACACTTTAATATACATATACCGCAAGGAGCAGTTTTAGGCCATCTACTATTTTTAATTTGCATTAACGGTTTATTTCATTTAGACCTATAAGTATTTAAAGATCAAATTCTTAACTAACCACGAGTATACGCATTTCCTCAAATGAGTATGCCTACACATTTGCAAGTACATTTGTCTGTATATTTATCTGTGTGTATTTTAAATAAATAAATCAATAAAGGTGTTGGATAACTTTAGAGCTCTTTTAATGAACAAAATTATGGGTTTCTATTTATTAGAATGTCTTTATATTTATATTCAATCTTTACTATAGTGCTGACAACTAATTCTGATTTAGGTTGTACAGTTTATGGAACAATTTCACTATAGGAACCTGAGAGATGAAGTAACCCCGCTTTACCATGATGTGTTAAACCGAAGAGGTGTTGGATAACTTTAGAGCTCTTTTAATGAACAAAATTATGGGTTTCTATTTATTAGAATGTCTTTATATTCATTTTCCTCGATCTTCCACCGTTCAAAATAATATCATTAGCGACTTTTCGAGATTATGTTGTATACAATTATTAAATAAGATATGGTTTTTAATGAATTAAGAGTTTATAAATACTCATACTCATAAAAGAAGGATGTCACATGAAAGTCATATATAAGATCATACTTATCCACAAGTCTACTTTTAGGTTTACAGTTTACCAGATAAAAAATCGAGGTTTAGTCAATATGAACAAATTCCAGTGAAATCTATCGGGTATTATGTTCTACAGAACATTGCCGTTTTTATATGACTTCTTTCGGAGAGAGCAGCAACTGCAATAATCTTTAACAGTAAGGTCCATGACTTTTATTGCATTGTTATTACCCAACTATTTCACAATCAATAAAAATGAACATGAAATAATATTACTTCCGTGTTCAGCTGCTCGTAAAAAGGATTAAAGTTAAACATAGCCTACATACAACTACCAAGTCAGGCTACATGTAATTCAATGTAAGATGACTTCTTGTAACGGAATTAAACGACAACTAATGCGTACGATAGTTCAATAGAATAGTTCGTCTGGATACTAATAGTAAAGAAGAGGACTTTCACAGGAAGAAAACAGGAAAATAAATGAATACCATAACTTTTGTCTTAGAAATGGTTATTAAGAATAACTGTTTAAGTAAATAGGCCTATGTTAACAAATTTTACATTCTACATTTTCTCCAGATTTTTTGGTAGATTCTGTGAGGTTTTAAACTAGTGCTTTTAGGCTGAATATTTTCTCCACTTTACTTAAATCAGCACAAGTGGAATGAAATTCATTAATATACATTATAAATGCGAATAACAATAACATCCCCATAACAAAATTAAGAAATGACTAGCTCAAGTACTGGCAAGAAAATTGCTTAGACAGTCTGGGTTATTGCAGACTGGAGCAAAACACATGTCTTTCATATGTCGCTCACTGGGCCTATTTATTTTCCCTGACTATTTCATTTTTTCTGACTTTTTCCTTTACTTTACAAAATTCCCTGACTTTTCCTGACCGATTTCAATTTTACTGACTTTCACTGACTTTCCAAAATGTGGACACCGTGGTACAATATAATAAACTAGGGATAAAAACTGTCTGGGACAAATATGAACTTTTTAATCAATTTAAATCATACAATTCTTACGTATTTTAATTCGCAATAGCAAAGCTAACATAAAATAAAAAATCTCATAACTGCTATATCTATTAGAAATCTGTCATAGATATTTCTGAAGAACCACGGTCACAAAATAGGTATTTTACGGAGAAACCCGACCGGAGGTGTGTCAATATGATTTGTATTGCACAAAATTCCAGTCATGCAGTAACGGTTACAGTGGTTTATCTCTTTAAGAACCGAAATGGCAAAGTGACACCAGATGTTATGGATTATCGGAATTGGAACATAAATTATAATCAGGGATTCCAGCTCATATTGAAGCTATACTATGCTTCCATTTTATACTGCAATGTAATATTTCAGGTTAAAACCCCAACAAACCGGACAGTGCCTCATAAGTAGGAAGTTATTACCTTTACACTCAAACTATAGCCTAATACATTATTACCTTACCCTGTGTGAAATATACCCGAACTAGCAGATGCCCGCGATTATTTACTCAACTACTACATAGATGTCGTGTTTAAATAATTTATTTAACAGAAAAATAATTAAAACATATTTATTAACACTGACGTAGTTTTCAGATAAATTTCAATAATTACAAATTTTATTGTTGATTATGTTATTTAACGTTAAAAATATAAATAATTAACCGAACAAAAGGAATCTTATGCTGCCATATAGGCATACTGATTCGAAATGAAACGATTCAAATGAACCATAGATTGATGAACCTTACCCAAGTCATGCATAAACAATTTTATTATAACAACTGATGATTAAAAAAACTAAAATTCCGGCTTCGAGGTGCATTTCACGAACAAAGTGAGCCGCCCGGGGGGGGGGGGACCTCAGATTCGAGTTCCCTAGACCACCCCCCAAAAAAGAAAACCCCCATAGTGTGTTTCATCCAAATCATTCAATGCTTTCCTATTGAGACATGCATTCATTCTCCCCTTCTGTCCACCTATGTTAAAAATATCACGTCTACTCTACGTTGATCCTCTGTCGGTCAGTCAGTCAGGGCAAAGCCGCTTATGTACATAGAAATATTTATGAAAATTTACATAATTTATCCTCCATCCCACTTATTACGAGAATCAGGATTTGCTTTTGGATTGAAAAAGGATTATGGTATATAAGATCTATAACGTGGAGTAATAATGTTTTTCTACGAGAATTAATATCGTCTCTTTTGTTATTAAATAATTTGTATAAAGACAATAATACATGACAAAATATTCTTCCGAGTGACAATTCAGTGATATTGAAATATTGTAACATATAAGGATATGATTTAAATTAAGAACACCTGTATCTGTTAATTTACTGTATTTAATGACAGTTGTATTTACATCTCTCGTCATTTTTTTTTTGTCACTCATCTCCGGCTCATGGACATAATCATCCACTTGTGAATTATCTACTTGACCACTACACTATAATTATGTAGATTATAATCAATGGAATCTTAGAGTAACATAATTTTTTTTCTTACCACCATAAATATAAGCCTAGTCAAGGCTAAACAAAACTTTTCCATTAAACATACACGGAAAAAATCTACTGTCCTTCACAATACATTTTCTCAAAAGAAAATCCACTCTGGCAATTGAATTTTTTCTTCTGAAAACATAAAATAGTAAAAACCGGGAGGTTGTCAACACAAGAAACGATTCCACAAAGTGAATTTCGTCGTTGTGCTTCTCTTTTTCTTTCACCCCCACTCATCTACAGAGATTCTCTTAGTGTTACATGTTAATTGCTATGGTAAGGCAGTAAAGGACCAATAAATAACGAAAAAATGCAAAATAAGAAAATTATGTATGACCAAAGAATATTTAAAGAATGAGATAAAATTTAAAAAATGGCCAATAAATTATCTCTTCTTTATAATTATTATGTTCGAAGTAATGTGTTGATTTTAGAGAGAAATTTAATGGATTACAGTTTATTATAAGTAATTCAATATAAAATACTCATTTTGTTACGAATGAAGAAAGTAAATGCTACTTGGATAAGTGGATATGTTCAATTTTAAATGAATACAGTAGGCCTAAATTTGAACTAACATGAACAATGAATACTTAATTATACTCAACTGGTTATCCCCTGAAATAGAGCCTAACAACGATAGCCTGTGCTGCTATGTGTCAAGAGCAATTCTGAAATATATATTATGATTCATTAGCCTTAAGTTTAGGCCTATATTAATTTGTTTTCTTATATTTTTCGGTGTACGGTACTCTTTGTCGTAAGGCATCCTGTAGTCGTTACAGGAAAAAATACCACCACATCGGCCTTTCTTACAGGCGAAAGTAGAAGTAACCCTCTATTAAATGGTCATAGTAAACAAACAAAATTACCAACAATATTGAGTAGGAACGTAAAATTAAGTCCTACCCCGACAACTACTTTTTCTTTCAATAAACATATCAAAAAACATACACTTCTGCTCTAGCCTACCATAACAACTCGTTCACGTCTCAAAGTGTTCCAGGAGCCGAAATCCAGCTGAGACTTTCCGCACAATATGGGGGCAAAATTTTATCAAGGCGAAGCGTGTACGAATGGAATGAAAAGTTCAAAAATGATTGGACATTGGTCAAATGTGAAGGACGAGGAAAGAACCCTCTACATCCACATCCTCATCCACTAGGTTTTGAAGTGTTAGAGCATCCTGCATACAATATTATTGACACACCTAAATATGCCTTAAGGGCCCGTCGATTCACCACAGACCAAGAACTGAAGGAAGCTATGCATACGTGGCTTGCTACTCAACCGAAAATCCTTTTTTCGGAGGGCATCAGGAAGCTTGTGCAAAGATGGATCAAGTACATTAAGAAGGAAGGGGACTATGTTGAAAAATTAGGTAACTGAAAGTTTCGTATTGTTGCTGCAATCAATTTAAAAAATAGAGTGCGGATACTGATTGACTTATCTTAGTATAATTTAATTTATGTATTATTTTTGTTCCTTTCTATAACACAGTTCTCTGTTGTAATGCATTTTAATGTTCTCAGGCTTTAGTGAAAGCCTGAATTTATTGAAGATGGCGCAAAAGGAGGGATTTAATAAATTCCGTTGTTTACATTTACGATTCCGGATATGATCTATAAACAGAAGGTAATCCATACAATGCTTGCTAATCTTGTTATTTCCGCACGTTCATCATGGAGCAGAAATGGCAGCGGACACAAGCAACCGTATCAGGGTCCTACATTGTTTATTCTATACTGTGCAATGTTTATGCACTACTTACTAGCTATACAATCATTAATACTTGCTCTATATAAGCCCAAACTTTCATGCAGAATTGTGTGCACATTTCCGATTGAATTGCTATACTTGAAAGAAACGGGGTCAGGACTTTTGCGTCCCAAAACCACTAACTAGGACTTTTGCGTCCATAGATCCTCGGATCCAATGGCCAGCTTGCGTCCCGGGTCTCTCTAGAGCAATGACCAAAATGCGTCCCATGGAATACAGGTAAAATTAATAATTGGTACCATGCAGTTCGTTTAGCATTACCCAGGGTAGGCCTACACCGCGAGGAGGCGAACTGCTACACATCCCAAACATTTTAATCCTTGCATTACTGTCAATAATAAATAAAATTTAAGCGGAGAATGAAGCCTCTCTTTGTCTTTGGGCTACCGGTTTACTTTCCTGTGGTTGGTAAGAACTTAAATGATACTGTTCGCACATATTCCAGTCTGCTGAGTGCTTCAGTTCTGTATTCAACAATTTTTTCTACCAAGAAGGCCTCTTTTTCATTTTTCTTGGCATTTACAACTGTTGTTGAGCGTGTGTGAATATATGTTTCTACTTGTATATTCTTCAAGGCTTCGATTAACTGGAATAAGTGTGGGTGCGAGTGATAAAACATTCTATTTAATTTTGAATGGAATGATTTACAGCTGTTGTTGAGGTATCGATCTTGTTCAAGACGGGACGCACGAGGGTTGTTTACGTCAAATTGAACCGGACGCACGAGGGTTGTTTTGATGAAGCGACCACTCGCTTTGGGACGCAAAAGGGTACGACCCAAAGAAACACCTTCAAAAGCTTCATTTGTTCATTTGGCTCTCATCTGTTTGCCACTAAATTAATGGAGTGTTTTCAATATGTGGATTAACGCATAGTGTGTTGCTAACTTGCTATTTTGTGTTTTGATTAGCATGTAGCATAATATTTTTATCCAAAATTAACACGCCTAATCAGAGCGATAACTATATTCTTGAATCATTTCACTGCTACTGATGTATAAATTCAACCCAGAATATTGTATGAAAGCAGAAAAGTAAAAATAATAGAGTAATATTGCTGAGCTCCCTGAATATGTAAATCACAGTCTTAAACATTTTAAAAGGAAAATAAAAAAAATATATTATATAGTATTAATAGCACAACTTTGATTTTGTTTGGTCTTTGAATGTTTCAACCCAATTTATTCTATTTTCTGTTGTAAATTCTATATAAACCACTGGTTAATGCTGCAAAATTATTTTTGTATACATTGTACTCATACATTTATAGTTTTTCGTTTATAGTATACTGTGCATTGATATATAATTAGATTTATATTTAATCTACTATACCCCCTAAACACGTGCTTTGCTCATATAGGGGCATACCTTACATTTTAAAAGCTAAATTAGAAATGGTATTTTCTGTTGGTTTTATTTGTTTTTACTTGTACTAAATGTGATACAGGTATGATGTAAGTAGTGTAATGTAATAAACTAGCAGGTGCCCGTGGCTTCGCCCACGATAATTAATTTAAAAATTAAAAATGAAGAGTATAATAACTATTAAAGCATTATATTTATTAACACTTGCACGCGAATTATTCATAAACTAAACCATTAATAATTAATAACGAAACAGCTAAAATTCCGGCTTCAGAGTACATTCCACGATTAGAAAGCGCCCCCTGGGAAAATGATCTCAGATTCGATTATACAGTTCCAAAGGAACCTGTGAACACATAATACGTATTGTTTCTCAACTGTTTGTTGACAAATGAATATGATGTGGATTTTATTTGATCAATTCAGTGCAATTTTCAGAAATTATATAATGTTTCAAGGGAAGGAATGGTTTGTTTGGAATTTTATTATCAGCGATATTTCAAGGGTTAAACCATCAATATTTTCCAGAATGTGCCCGCGGTTTCGCCCGCCATTATTAATTGACTCCAGGATTTTTAAGAAATTTATAGCCTACTGGCAGCTTATTAAAAATGTTTGTGGTTCAGAGCTATGAAAATTGTAAGTAAAAATAAAATTAGAATATTTGTTCATTGTGTTCATTTCACTTAGGCCTTAGGCTATATAATAAAGAAACGGTTTTCCTAATTTTGTTCTCGTCGTGAAAGTTTACACTGCGAGAGACGAACATCGCCGAGTCTACCCGATGAACTCACGAAGCGGGCGAGCGAGTGAGCACGCTATTCAGAGCCGTTGAATTGTTTAAGAGTAGATAATAAATATTAAAAAAATATAAAATTAATTTTAAAAAAAGTACCTTATGTCAAAATATGAGGACTTATTTACGTTTGCGATTGTTATTCCTGAAAGCCAGCAATTTCGACGAAATGGTGAGGACGATGCATGGTAAGTAAATATCCAATTCGGCATTTCCATTTACGACTGGGGAAACTATGAAAAAACTCAAGTCAAATTGGCCGGCCACGGAATTTGAACCTGGAACGTCCCTAAGGCAAGCTGATAAATACTGTTATAACTATATGGCATGAAATTAAAGGGATGAAATAGAAAATGTGAAAGAAAAGGAAAGAAAACAATTATCAATTCACTTACTAATTTGTAGCTATTGCAAAGAAATTGAAATTACTCTATCTACGGGAACTAGAGGATTGGAGATTTACCTGCCATGGGACATTGTCCAAGCCATAAATAAAACAAAACTTTTATCGATTTTCTGGAATCTAAAGTATACAATTACTTTAAATGCAATACCAGTAATTATTAAATTATTTATACTGTTGCTTTGAACACACAAAACGCATTAGCCTGTGCAATGGTGTGTGAAAAATGAATTGAAAGTAGTTTACTAGCTGCTTTCCATTCGATATTTTATTGTGAATTACATGCAATAAAACAATCTTCAGTGTACGAAAATGAACAATGTGCATAATCAATTAATTATATTTTCTGGATCATTGATCTGTTTCACAGCACATAAACATTTATGAACAACTGATAAATTACCATAGATATTCAGACAGTATATCAGATTCTGTAAAATTCTGTTAATATTCTAGTTATCCCATATTTTCCTCCATAAATGCTGGACAAACTTTCAAAAGAAATCGTAGTCTAAAACTCAATAGTTTGTGAAATGTGGCCTATTAATTCCCTCTCACACTTCGTTTATCAGTTTACATTATTATTATTATTATTATTATTATTATTATTATTATTATTATTATTATTATTATTATCATTATTATTATTATTATTATTATTATTATTATTATTATTATTATTATTATTATTATTATGTAGAGGGCGCGGTTCTTTCCGCTATTTGATAATAATTATCTTTACTCTGGAAAAAATATATACTCAGCCATCATGAAATCACTAAATGCAAAGCAAACTGACGTACAGATGAACTAGGTACTTTCCTTGACTCTTTTCTGAAGTCGAGACATTAATATTGTTGGAACGAGCCGGCAGTCGTTGAACGTCTAAATCCACGCACTGGTTCTCCACTTTACGACTCTACTTTACGATTTTAAGTTGTCACATAAATTACCTTCAATTGTTCCCCTTGTTCCTTCATTTTGTATATGATCCCCTAAAGCATATAAGGAAATCTGGAAAAGATATTACTATATAATGCCGTGTTGACGTGTAAATGAATTTCAGGATTTATGGCCTAGTACAGTCAATCTTAGATTTCTATAACAAATATAATTTCACTTTTTATTTCCACAATAAACACCTGTAGGAAAATATTTTATAAAGAAACGAATTTATTATATTAATTTCTGCTTCATATACACAGCAAAGCATACTGAGCAAATAGACAAGAGTAATCATAATTGGTTGTAAAAATCAAGAGAACGTCGTTACCACCGTATCGCATCTCCGAAGGATAGATAACCCAAATAAAATCTGGTTAACCAAGTAACTATCTTTACTCTAAGCATGACCAATGCATCGTTATCACTTCACTTTCTGAGAAAGGATCAGATGCCATATTGTAAAGAGCGCGTATTCAGTTGTTTCCACCTGATGCAAAGCTTTATTGAACACCAAGCAAGACTGAGTTTCTACAAACAGTGGGTGGCTTATAACTACCCTTCAGATAATTTTTTTTAGAAATGACTGTTTCAAATAAATGTTTTAACTCATAGTATAAGCACCCCATGTACAAAATTTAAACAAAATCGTTAGAGCTGTCTTCCAGAAAATCGCGAAATACCCGAAATTTTCTTCATGAAGAGTCCCCTTAAAATAAGATAAATTCGTCACCAATCTTCGTGTCACATCCTCAGAAGATACCTAACCCAAATACAAAATTTTGATTTCATACGATTTTCCGTTCTTGATCTCGGTTGTTATGTTTCTGAAAATAGTATTTTTGTATTCAGGGGGAACCTCAAAACATGTATTAATGTTAAAAAATCAACTTCGAATTTGGGGGTTGAAAACAATACTTCCTCTACTTATAGTACCTATGGTACGGGCAGAGGAAGTAATCAGCTTTTAGTTAATCTTAATGGTCTGTGATGTTGTCTTTAAGTTCTTATAATGTATTTACGGATTTGACCACCTATACGCTTTATTTTTCAACTTCAAGCTCGGGTGAAACATCTCCGTAACTGAAAGGGAAATTAACTCCATTTCGGAAGCTGAACTTATGCGCGTGAAAGAAAATTTCCTAAAAATATGCAGTTTTATATGGTTGCAATAGGAGGATATCTCCAACATCTCTTATGATGAGGTACGTGGTTATTTTACACCGTTAGCGGCTTTATTTGTGTAGATATTTCACCAGAGCGCCCGGGAGTTAGAGCTGTGACTACCGCGACGTAGAAACCCACATGATTGGCCAACTCGTACGTTACACAATGTATTTTGTCCATTACTTTTCCACAGCAGTTAATTTCTTTTCACTGCCTCATTTTAAGCTCTCAGCACATGTGAAATATTACTTACATATTTCTTCCATAATTCTGCATGAAGGGCAAAACGCATGACTCAGGATGTAGTTTTAACTCTTTTTTTTAGTTGGCTAACCTGAATTATTAGGAAGTAGGGGAATTTTCCTGCAGGGAATCGCGCTGATACGGAAAACCCGGCACATAGTGACAGACTGGCAGGAGAAATGGCAATATCAGGAGGGCCGTGTTCCATTGAGGGTGGGCTGATGTCACAGTAACATGCACATCACACGGGGATGATTCCTTCCCCCATCTCACGTGTACAAACTGACACAACTTTCCTCATTTATTAGTGAATAAAATGAATGTGTTCCAACAAAGGTTCAACATAAAAAAACAGCAATGTGTCAGTATATTTTAAAAAGGTATTGATAGTGTCAAGTAAAAATTGTTAAATACAAAACGTCGGACATTTATAATCCCCTTGGGAATTGGAGTTGATATTTTATGTTATTACGAAGCGTTCCAACGAGTATTATATGCATTCTACACAGAACGACATTTGGGACTTGCGGGGATTTTGTTTAGTTTCATTTGAACGTGCTTAATTTGTGACAGAATTTTTATTGTGTGCCAGAGTTCGTAATGTTGTGTAACAGGACATGGTACAGGCCTATAAGGCATATGTCGCAGGCAAATTGTGAGTTCATTCTTTTTACAAAACGTCATTGAATTTTCACTGAAACAAACATTCTGTAATATGATTGGTTACCCTTCTTACTTAGTTACTTACTTATCCTCTTCATTCGAAGGCGGAACATAGGGCAGCAACATTATTTCTCCATCGTATTCTATTTTGCGCATCAGATTTGATGGTTGACCATGTTTTATTTATTAATTTGGTTTCCTTCTCGACAGAGCGCCTCGATGCATTTGTAGGTCTACCTCTTCTACGTTTTCCTCCGGGGTTCCATTCAAAAGCTTCTTTGGCAATAGATTTATTAGCATAGGAGGAGAATATCTCATCTCACAGCTGGTTAAATGGAATCTAACTTTCCTCGCCTGTACCAACTCTGGGTGCTTAATCTTCAAACTTGCTTTCGTGATTATAAACTTTTCAAGCATCATAACTATTTTCAATTTTCTCTTTCAAAACTGTCATTTTTAATATTGTTCCTTACCAGTAGGCCTACTTTAATTTGGGCCGTTTAATTATTCTGAGTTGAGTTTTAAAACCACTTACCTATTTTGCTCCAATACACATTCATACTCTGTTAAATCTTGTACTCCGTTTCCACCAGGACTACATAATAATAATTGTACACCAAGGGAATTTTTATAAAAAGAAAATGTGTATATATATGTACATATATAATCCAGTTAGCCTAATATGAATGTTTGTTTCTGTACATTCATGAAATTATCAGAAGTCAACATTTTAATACTCTAAATCAGCGGTTCCCTAACTTTTTTGTCCTGGGACCCACCTTCACCTAGAAATTTATTTCGCGACCCACTACTACATAACGATAACCAATATAGGCTGTATAAAATACAGCACATGTTATTCATATGCCTTTCAATAGTTTTATTGTGTTCAAATTCCCTGCTGAGAAAACACAGTTGAAATAAAAATGGTAAAGGTTACAGTATTTCAATAAAGAACATTGTCTGACTAGTACATTTTATTTTTAAAAAATTAATGAGATTTGTGGATTCTTTAAATTAAAAACTCTTTCCTTTTATTGAAAACAAGTTTAATTTTTCCCGCCCTTTTCGCGACCCATCGAAATTGATCCATAGTTTGGGAACCACTGCTCTAAATTTAAAAACATGGTAAGTTATAATTTTTAGTGTCTCCTTAAGTGTCTGTGGCATGTTTTAATGCAGATGAGCCTTAAAGATTGATTAGGCTACATGCCAAAAGTTGCATTTTTAAAGGCGTTCTTACAGCGTTCCTTTAAATCGGCAAGAACTACGCAACATGCATTGTAGGGCCTACTTGGAGTATTTTGTCAGAGGCAAAGATTTTATCTTGAATTCTCATTACATTTCCCAACGTTTTTAAGGGACATGAAAAGTATGAACATCGTTACAGAAGACATGTTGTGTAACTAACTAGAGACAAATTTCTCTGAGATTATGTTTCGAGAAATTGGGCACGGGAACCATGTATATTACATATTCGTGCCAGAGCTCGTATTTCAGTAAGAAATAGGTCATAATGTTAAGATTAGATATGATAAGGTTGTTCATAAAACGACTTCTTCTTATCGCCCATGAAGTAACGCAAATGAGTCGTATGTTATGTACGATATATCCTAAGAAATAAGTAGTTATGCTATTAATCTTGCCTTAATGAGAAAAGTGTAACATGAATTGATGAGGGCATTTAAAGAAATTTCCTTGCGTCCTTAATGATGGCGTTGGGAGTTGGTGTGCCATGAACCATGGCCCGCTAGTATTTGAACAAACTAATGGCCTACATTGATATCAGTGAATTTTTCTTCGTCTCCATAATGACATCTTGGTTTAATTCACATGCTCCTTGATTTACATAAATTAGACACGAACAGTTCTTAAAGTGCGCTAGTTTCGACTGGTTAACATATAGGCCTACAGGGTGTAAAACAATTCCGTATACAAACTTTGAGGATTTGTAGAGGATATGAAATGAAACTCATTTTTTATGTGTCAAATCGTCGGATTGGGAGGGGTGGGCCAGTACAGTGGCCATCACGTTCTCCTGATCTCAGTCCTATGGATTTCTTTTTGTGGGGGGATATGAAGCGTTTGGTGTACGAAGTTTTTTACTAACGTAAGGAAACAATCTTCCCTTATATTGCCTCACCGTGTCCAATAACGAGCTTACGTTTTATTAGATAAAATTGCGTCCTTGCGATCGGAGGAAGGATATTATAAGATAAACTATCGTAATTGGTCTACATCCGAGGAATTGCTAATGTTATTGGTCAATACCAAACGCGCTTTGTATGTGTGGAATAGTGTTAATAATTACCATCCAGTCTGAATTAATAAATACGGAATGGAAGTAAATAATCAGTACTATTTTGTCGGCTGGAATAAATCAAGCTACGACGGAGCTTCTGTACAGCAGCAGCCAGACCAACTCTCAAATTAATTTGAAGTTGAGGATGATAGAAGTTAGACTTAAACTAAAGCTTTGCAAAATGGGGGAGAGAACGCTCAAGTTTGGGATGATGTTGGATCATCCCTACTGATTATGAATTTTTAATTACCGTCGACTTCAAAAGTAGAAAAAATCTTACAGCGCTAAGAGAAAATATCTGTGTAGGCCTAGAAAGATAATGATACCAAAGCTTACAAAAGAAGGTTCATCAAACACAGATCTACTGTATAGTTTCTAATGAGCTCAATTTTATATGTTTTGTTGATATTTAAAAGGATGAATGGATATAACTAGTACTACTGCTCGTAGTGGCGTCAGTCCGATTGCAGGAAATTTTACAGAAAAACAGTTTCATGCCTAGAATTAATTGAAAGCAAATTGTATTGTTATGTCTGAAAACATTATTTTCATTCATTGTAGCATAACTTAGAATCGATACGTGTTTTAAATAGAACTAACGACTTGTCTTTACAATTTGACCCCATTCCAGTTTTTTAAAGTATGCCAGAAGCTTCAGATATTTGTCAATAAATGTTTAAGGCGCATCCTGAAAATATATTGGCCAAACAGAATTTCTAATACCGAACTTCATCGTCGTACCAAATTTAAGAATATAGAAACTACTGTTTTAGTAAGGAAATGGAAATGCTCCGATTTAAAAATGTTCCCCCATTGATGCGTGCTTGCTAAAGTTACCAATCACTCTACAATGTTGCTTAACTTTAATTTTTCCATATCGTTATCTTTTATTCCTTCTTCTCTTATGTCTCTATAACTATTAAGCCTGACGCAATACCACTTCCGTCAACCCCTCATTTTGGTTCCGTTTAGATATGTTAGGACCAGTGGCATAACGGTGGAACTTTAATTTGGGCCCCCTAACAAAACGTTTCTTATTCAAGTATAAGTGTTGATAAGCTGACAGAACTTCGGAGGTATTAAATTTGGTTCTATATTTTTATTATTATTATTATTATTATTATTATTATTATTATTATTATTATTATTATTATCATTATTATCATCATCTTTTTAATAATTCTTACCGATAGACATTATTATTATTATTATTATTATTTTACTGTTAGTGGTAGTAAAAATGGGGTTAAGCCGTGGCGCGGTTGGATGAATCACTGGCTGCAAACCGACAGGTCGTGGTTTCGATTCACGAAGTCGTTGGGATTTTCCAATTCCGGGGTGCGCGGGCAAAGAGAGTTAAGTCCACTTTCTTGCTACTGAGAATTAGAGTGACTTAACACACTATACCAGCCCAACAAAGCTTTAGAGATGGATAAACCCATGAGGCACACATCCATAACTACCGTACAATTTTGATTATGACTTACTAGACTTAACACAAATGTAGAGAACACTTTTATCTATAACTCTTAACTCTTATAAATCTTAACTCTCAATTTTTTAGGATGGTGGACTTAACTCTCTTTGCCCGCGCACCCCGGAATTGACATAATCCTTCTGCTGGATTCTCCTATGGACCTGCGGTCGAGTCAGCCTCTAACAGAAATTTATACCAGGATTAATCCGGGAGTAAAGGCTGCCGATTAGTAAGGCTGACAACCTTACCACCTTAATGCGCCGAATGTCTAAAAACCTTAGGAGCCTCCACAAACTGGAACGTTATGGGTCTTCAAGGTATACATAGGGATTACTTTAATTTTAGTAGGAATACTAACTTAGTAGAAAATGGCATACATTATCACAACATTAACAAAACACATAACAACTTGTAAAATAAAGCCACCCATGTTCTGTTCTTTCTGTCAAGTTTTGTACACATTTTAATTGTAATTGTTAAACATACAACTTTTCATAACTCTCTTCCTCTGAATAATCACCAGTGCTCGGGCAAAGAGAGTTAAGTCCACTTTCTTGTTACTGATTGTAAGAGAGACTTAACACATTTTACCCGCCCAACATCGCTTTAGCCCAGTGTCCGGCAGATGCTGCAGTTGTGACGTAAGAGCCAGTCATCTCGCAAGAGCTTCGGAGAGCGAGCAGTTGAGTTGTATTGCTGTTAATACGCACCAGCGCAGTGGCGTTCAGTGCAGCAGTAGAAATGTATGGAAAATTTAGTGCATTCAAAGTAAAACTAGACTTATGAAAACGTCAGCTCACCCTCGGAGACACGTCACATTTTCCAAAGTTGTCTACAGTATGTCATCCAATTACAGACATAAATAATTATGTGCAAATATTAGAAGAACTGGATCAGGAATTTGATTGCCGATTTCAAGATTTTGCAAACCTCCAATCTGATATTTGCATATTTGCGACACCATTTTCTGTGGATATTGACAGTGTTTCAACGTCATTGCAACTAGAAGTCATTGATTTGCAAAGTGATATGAAAATGAAAGACCGATTTCAAAACAAAAAGGATCTATCTATATTTTATAGAAGAGTTCCCCAGGCAAGATTCCATCGATTACATATATTTGCTGCTATTCTCTGTCCCATTTAAGAACGATCCTGTTCAAAACAAAGAGGCGTGGCTGTCATAGCCCGCACGTGAGAACGCACGTGTTCACCATGTTTAATGTTAGTTTGTTTATTCTCAGTACAACTCATCCGCAGGGTCGTCGTGACCAATGAATCCTTTATGTTTTGTTTGCTAATTGATATACTATAATGATGACGATGCCAGTGAGAGTTTGTTATTTCACGTGTAAATGTTGATATTATTATTATTGCATGAACTTACGAACACTAGTTAGCCACGCTCTGGTAATGGCGCATGCTAATGACATTAACCAATCACGGTTTTTCTCATGCTGCGAATTTTCCGCGAACTCTCTGTGAGTTCTCCTCCCCTTTGTTTTGACTAGGATCAAACTAGAATGGGATCAATAATAGAATGTTGAGTATATTTGGATCGACGTAGGCCTATGTATGTGAACAGTTCTTTTCGTGTATGAAGGTCTACAAACCACAACATAGAAATCACCTATCTGATCAGAACTTAAAAAATGTTTTTCGTTTGTGTGTTAGCCAGACTATGACGCCAAATATTGCAAAATCAGTGGACGAGAAAAGAGGGGGAAAAATCTCGACAATGCCTTGAGCTTGGGCACGATAGTGATACAAAGTAAGGGTGTGTATCACAAGTCTGAATAGGCCTATAGGCTACTTTTCTCACAAAGGTGTATAGTTTAATTTGTATATTTTGTGTGGTTTGTATATTTTGTGCATTTTGTATATTTTTTGTACTTTAACATTTTTCAGTTTCCGAGTAGACAAAGTTTTGCAGTAAGGCTTAAAGTATTCTCATGTTTTATGTATTTGTATGTTTATAGCAGTTTCGGAGCCTCATTTAAATATGCGGACGCTTCCGCACCTGAATGTATTATGCATTTCAGATTATTGTAAGTAGGGCCTATATTAAATTTCATTAAAACAAAACTGTTCTGTTACATTGATTTATCACAGTTGTACTCTTTTGTTTTCGTACAAATGTATTGTAATTGTGCTATTCCCATACTATCTACGAAAACGGAGCGCACTCTGTCAGTGCATAGACGTCGTACCGCCACTGGCCAGGCGAACCATTTCTCCACGCTGCGCTGTGCTCAGTACGGAGATATTGCCGAGCAAAGAGCGTGGCAGCTCTGTAGTATGACGTCACGGAGCACGGATCATGCCGGTCACTGCTTTAGCCCATGAGGCACACATTCATAACTACCGTATGTTTTTTTAATATGACTTACTGGACTTAACGCAAATGTAGAGAACATTTTTATCTATAACTCTATGGACATAGAGGATGGTGGACTTAACTCTTTTTGCTCGCACACCCGCGCATACTTTATTGTTGCTGTACGTTTGCAGTCTTCAAACCACTTCCTCGCGATTTTCCACAAAAAAAACACTTGCCCCAGAACTTAGAACGGAGTTAGATTTCTCCCTTACATTTCTCTAAACTAGTTAAGGCAGAGAAACATTGGCGAACATACCTCCGTGCAGTCGTAAAAGAAATATACTACATTAAGCGGGAACACCCTCTTGTATCCTGTGAGCCTAATATATATCACAACGTTACTAAGACAGAGAACCTAAATTAAACTAAAGAAGGAAGCAGAAATAGGCCTAGCGTGTTACGTTAATGCAGGGTTGCCAGATCAGAAACGTATAACAGTCGTACCAATATTCTAAAATAGTCGTATGCTAGTTAAAACTGTCGAATACTTTGTGATTTTTCAGTGTAATAAACTTATTGCGTTAATAATAATAATAATAATAATAATAATAATAATAATTAATAATCGGTAGGCCTATTATACACCTTACATATATCATGTAATTGTTAATAATAATAAATCATGTTATTTGTAAATGATTAGGCGTGTTTCATTATCTTCCGATGTGCTAAATTTGATAAAATGCAATAAAATTAAATAAACAGTAATTACCACAGTGATATTATTAGTAAATGCTTACAACAAAAACCATGAGAAAACAAAAAGCTGGATATATATCAAAATTTAAAATTCGTCACTAGATTGATTAAAAAAATATAAAACGATATGTTAAAAATAGTCGTACAATTAGGCGTACGACTCACTGTTGCGTCGTACGTCGTACAAATGTATGAAATAGTCGTATGTGTACGACTACAGTCGTACGTATGGCAACCCTGCGTTAATGCTTCATTCAATATTGTTCTCGTACAATGGAATCAATAAAAAATCATGTTCTAATAAATTAAAATTGTTTAGCCTATATTTTCTTTGCAGTTGAATTGATTGACACTAACTTTTAAAGAGCTAAATTCCAATATTCATATAAGCAACCATGAAGTCAAATCATCAGTGAGCTCTAAGCTTGGAATCAAAGAGGATAATTTTAATTGAAGAGCTGGTATCCATGGATGACAATCAAAACAAGAGGGGGGAAAATACTCATATTTTACAAAAAATAATACTCGATTATTCTTATAGCCTATCTTTGCTTTTATACAATATTTTAAAAAGAATTATACGCCAGTACAGTGAAAAGTTTAAGAGTGATATTATACATTCGCAAAGGCGTAACAAAAATGTAAGAAGGAAGAATACAAAAGATAATCAAAATTTGAAACAGGAATGGAAAACAATAGGAAGAACATGGAAAGAAGGTAAAGAAGAATAATGCAGTGAAAATATCAACTGTTCAGTTCTTCAGGAAGTAGGCCTATTTTATCTTAATCCATTGCGTTGTTACTACTTTTTCTGTTACAGTTTCGTTTGACATGATATGTTTCAATAAATCCAGAATATTTGTTCCTACTTAAATAGGAAGTTTGGTTTTCTTAACTTGGCGAATAAAAAAATCTTGAAAACAATTTATTTACTCTGCAGTAATCTTTTTATCAAAAGAAACCGATTCAAGAGAGGATATTCAAAATATTCTAATGGCTGAAGTTTTCAAGTATATTTCAAAAGACAGAAATCTAGCAACCTCATTCATTTACCAGATCTTGTACTAATCAGACTTCCAATTAGTTATACAGAGTTCTTAGAAATGACAATACACTTAATTCTGACTAAAACTGATCATTAATAAAATCCTGTATCATTTCGGAATGAATAATAAAAACGTACGTTACCATGAATTTTATCCACGGACGTATTATACATATAGTCTATGATGATGTTAAAATTGCTGAATTATAGATATATTAATAATAATTTTATTATCCTAGAGCAACACACATAAGAGACTACAATTGCTTAGATTATCCCTCTAGGATTTCGGAAACTAATAAATAAAAAAATAAAAAAACCATCGACAGTGGGCATACAAACCTTACCTCAGCTTTTACTTCTGTGCAGTAAAGTATGTTTCAGAAAATGTATGACTTATATTACGATATTTGCATTCTTCGATGTTTTTAAAAAACATAAAATTTATTTAATATTCAATGAAAGTGATTTGGCGACTCGCTAGTAAAAGAAATGAACGATGAATAATAGGGTACCTTCTAAAAAGTTAAATTTAACCTAAAATTATTAATTTATAACATTAAATTAAATAAAACTACGGATTTTGATCAGAAATTGGTTAGAAAAGAGGGACTGAAACCAGAATAAACCCTAATGATGGAATTATCAGAAACTAAGTGCCCTATTATTGTTAAGACAGTGTATCGCCAGCCCACCAATGGCATGATATTGGCCAATGAGAATGCCACAAGAGTCTGTTTTTAGAGTTCATTACGTTTTATCCAGATCACCTGAAATCAAAATAACACAGTACAATATGTAAGATAATATTCGAAATACCGAATGTGTGTCATAGAAGGCAGACGATATTAAGAAGAATTAATGTATTTGCAGTATTTACGTTCATTAAATTAACAATTGTAAATTAAAGTTTGTAAACGTTGAATTGTAAAATTTTTGACGACATACGAAGGTCATTTCCATAAATGTCCATAACTAGAAGCTTAGGTTAGAATTCTTGTATTTTATATTGAGGGTATAAGGTGGTCTATATATTCATACTTGTAAACATAACGGGGAAGTTATTTCACATTCTCGCCAACATTGTAGACCAATTTTTCAGGAATTTGGAATTTTAACTTTGGGATCATTGTATGTATTTGCATGTTTCAATTTTGTTCACCATCGAAATAAGATTCAGGTATTGTTTTCTAATATACACAGCTATGATACAAAGGGGAAGAAATAATATGGTGTTACCTAAATTTCGTTTACAGAAATCCCTTGATTCTCATTTGTATCTTGGGATAAAATTACGTAATAAGTTACCGGTGACTTTGAGACAGACGCAAATATTTTAAAATAGTATATTGCGATACAAGTGCCGTAAGGCACGTTTACGGGTCGAGGAAACAGATTGAAAACCCGAGGCGCAGCCGAGGGTTTTTAAGTTTTCGAGACCCGTAAATGCCTTTACGGCCCGTGTGTTGCATGCTATTTTTTGCACGACGGTTACTTATATCAATTTAATTATATTAATTGTGATATTACCTGAAAATATTATGTAAATCCATTCTTGAAAATAGATGTTTATTTCAGAAAGTGATTCGCATGTGTTTGTTGTTATGGGAACCGAATATTTGTCCTGGGGGCCGTGCCCATAAAGGCTTGTATTATGAAGTGTATCGTAATGAATTATGACGTGGCGCTTGGACCGTAAGTAATTTAACCTCATCGCAACCGCCCTTAGCAACAAGACTGTGTGGGAATGTCAACTTACGAGCCATGTAAACAACGTTCGTAAGTACCACTTACTAGCTAAGGAGTGTAAAAATAGAATTAAATGTATGTTAAAAAGACAATAATTTTTACATTGTACAGGAATATCTGAACGTACCGGCACATCTATTCTTTTAATGGGTCATTGACGTTACCTGTTGCATTGTATGCTGAATGGTATAATAAATGATGATTATTATTATTATTATTATTATTATTATTATTATTATTATTATTATTATTATTATTATTATTATTATTATTATTATTATTATTATTATTATTATTATTATTATTATTATTATTATTATTATTGGAGTGTGGAAAACGTAACAATTTCCCTTTACGAGGAAAGCAGAAAAAAGTTCCATATACAGTGTTTAAATAATTGAAGAGCTTTTAGCAAAAACAACCATAGTCCAAAAACCAAATCACTAGGTATTTGCAAAAAAACTGAATGGATAGTGGTTGTTTTTGCTAAACTTGGTAAACTTTGTAACCCTATATTTGAGGGATTATAGCAGATTTTGCCATATCATGTAGTTTAAACAATGACCAGTAGGTTGTAGCACCCAATGACACAGGAAACTCAATTTTCAAATTTTTGGACTAAGGTTGTTTTTGCTAAAAGCTCTTCAATTTGTATATGTTAAAGGAAAGTTCCGTTTTTTGTTCGTATTCTTAGGCTACAGATTTCATAGGTATGTCCCCGCCCCCTTAACCAACATGAGAAAATGACATTTTCTGCTAGATAGGACGACAAGATCATAAGTTACTGTCCAGACCACAGCTTAGCTGCAGTATAGGCTACTCTAGTATTTAGTGGAGCGTTTTCTAACCACCTCGTTTTAACAAGCAAAGTTTGCTTATCTATGTCTCTCATATTTTATCTCTCTTTCTCATATCCTTTGTGCTGGCCTTCACTTCTAATATGAGAATATGGTAACATTTATATTATAGCAGAAATCAGACCACAGATTACCGTCCATTGTTTCCTTTTTTTAACGATTGCATTATACGAGGGACGGAGCACTTATGCCCGGTTTCTACAAACTAGTGAATTACCTATGGGTAAATTATCCATGGACAAATTAGTTCCATTTATGGCCGGTTTCTATAAACTCGCGAATTACCTATGGGTAAATTATCCAATGGACAGAATTTACACAAAAATAACACCACACCAACACAAATAATTTAAAGACAGCAATCTCATACACTTGTGGCGAGTTTCTAGATAAATGTCCTCTGGGTAAATATGAAAATGACAGAAAAAATGTTCCTACAAACTCGGGCTAGATCTTTCCAAGGGTAAATCTTCGGGTTAATTTATCCTTTCATGGATGACTGGATAAAATTTAACCTTTCATAGGATCAATAGTAATATTTAAACAATGAGAATCAAAGCCTTCTGAATTAAATTAACTGTACAACTCCAAGGCCTTGCTCATTATATCATTGTAGGTTAAATGGAACTAATTTGTCCATGGATAATTTACCCATAGGTAATTCACTAGTTTGTAGAAACCGGGCACTAACCTACAATGATATAATGAGCAAGGCCTTGGAGTTGTACAGTTAATTTAATTCAGAAGGCTTTGATTCTCATTGTTTAAATATTACTATTGATCCTATGAAAGGTTAAATTTTATCCAGTCAACCATGAAAGGATAAATTAACCCAAAGATTTACCCTTGGAAAGATCTAGCCCGAGTTTGTAGGAACATTTTTTCTGTCATTTTCATATTTACCCAGAGGACATTTATCTAGAAACTCGCCACAAGTGTATGTGATTGCTATCTTTAAATTATTTGTGTTTGTGTGGTGTTATTTTTGTGTAAATCCTGTCCATTGGATAATTTACCCATAGGTAATTCGCGAGTTTATAGAAACCGGCCATCAGTCATGGTAATTGCGGGGTTGGATATTTAAAAGTGGCAACACAACTATAAAATCATGTGAATTATAAAAATTTCAAAACAATTTTGACAGATGCTGGTTGGATATCCAGCATCCTTCAGAGCAAATTGGAGCCTTTTATCATTATGAATACCGTAACAGTAAACAGAAGACATACCTCTCATGGTACCATCGCTTTACTTTGAGAAGAAATAATAGTTGCCATCTTATGCTCCATTTTCGTAACATTTTTCGTTAGCTGTGATTTAATTTTGGAATTTTGGAATTTTTATTTTTTAAATTTTGGATCTTTGAATTTTAAATTTTTTGGGATATTTTATTTTTTATTTTTAGATTTTTTAAATTTTGGATTTTTTAATTTTGGACTTTTTGATTTTTTTAAATTTTGAATTTTTGGATTTTGTAATTTTGGATAAGCCTAATCACTGAGTTGATTGTTTTCTGTGCAGTCTGTTCCGTCACGCCCCACTAATTTCGTGACAATTTTGTTCGTAACGCAAGTTTGGGTTAGCTCTCGATTTACTCCTAGCGCGGCTAAAGAAGTTTCGCTTCAAAAATTAAAAGTTTCCACATAGTAAGCTTTACTCGTTAAATTTTCCTGAATTGGCGGGGTAATAAATATGCTAGAATTGGTATCTATATTAAACGCATTCTTATGATGCCCATGAAACAAAGGGTTTTTAGATTAATCTAACGAGTTATCGTGAGTTGAATGAAAACGTGCATTTACGACTCTGTTATGTTCCCACACCGCGTGCATGTGTTTGCTAGCCACACGACAAAGCAACGTATGGACATTATCATAATGCCGCATATTTCTGATAAGTTAACGACCGCTATGAAACCAGCGTTAATTAATTCACGTGACAGTTGCACGAATATTTCTCTCATTTTCCTCAGTTTAACCTCTCCCATTGTATAGACGTTCATGCGGCCCATGCCGCCAGAGCCTTACAGGACCGCGACTTGTTGGGATCACACAAATATTTCTTACACCAAAGACATGGAGGTCCTCCCCGGATGAGTGATCTGCCCAATGCCGGGGCCACCTCCGAGACAACACGAACAAATAGGACAAGACACACCAGTCACACACACATACACTCATTCCGAACAAGCTGAGGATGAGATGAAAGCGGTAATATCGGCCAGATGATATCCGGGATCCACAAAGGCCAAAAGTTACCCGACATTCGTCTCAAAAGTTTGGGGAAAACCCCGGAAACACCCACTTATGTGATTAATCTTTATACGACTACCATTCGCCATTGTGAGAGAAAAACCACGGAAAAACCTTCACTCATATTAACAGGCTACGGAGTTTGAACCCCTACCTTCGGCATCTGAGTCAACTTCGTTATTCATCCACGATCTTAAATTGAACGATTAAATAAAAACCACGGAGAAATAAGAATTGGGCCTACACTCTGCTGATATGCTAGATTTTATCAACTTTAGGCTTAATTTTCCTCTGAAAATCTTTAAAATGGTAACCTTACGTTTCGTAATTGGCTGAATTCCTAGACATTTTATTAAATTACACATTAGTAGTAATTCAAACTTTAGATCACATCCATATCCCCACACATAGGCCTACCATACCAAACAAACCAAACAAATCCTTTAACTAAACCTAAACGTTTTACATCTGCAGGTCTACAACATAACTCTAGCTTTAGCCCAGATTATTTAATTCCACTGTTAAAAAAACCCTGAATGGATTATTCTTAACAATAAACTAATAAATCGAAGAAAATTCAATTTAATATATTATTATTTATGCAACATGACGTTTCTTTCTTATTTTTAAAACTTCATACCTTTTCTTTTTCTTTACTTTCTCAATGGCAATAAACAATTCTTAAATAAGCTAAAGGAATATTATCTACTTTATGGAACCCGAAGGTTCATTGCCGCGCCTTCAACCCTATTTAGTGCTAACTCCATCCAACCATACCAGCAAACCCGACTTCTCTTAAATCTATCCTAATATTGTCCTCCCACCTGCGTCTAGGTCTTCCAAGTAGTATTTTTCCTTCGGGTCTCCCCATCAATATTTTTTAGATAGGCATATGTCTTTACTCCCCCATGCGCGCAACATGTCCAGCCAATTTCATCCTCCGTGATTTAATTAGGCTACTCTTACTGTATCCGGTGAAGAATACAGGTTATGAAGCTCGTCGTTATGCAGTTTTCTCCAGTCCCCATTTTCATCTCTCTTGGGCCCAAATATTTTTCTAAGCATCCTGTTTTCGAACACACTCAGATTATGTTCTTTCCAAAGAGTAAGCGGCCATGTCTCACATCCATATAGTAGCCTACAACAGGTAGGATAATTGTCTTATACATGTTTTTTTAGATTTCTGGACAGAAGACGAGAAGATAAGAGCTTCATTCCTTTTACTACTGTAAATATATACAATTTTATTGTATTTTTATTTAATGCATTCATATCCATTTCTAAACTGCCCGCGAATACGAGCGTATGCTCTTTTGGGTCGAGTTTTATTGAAAAATGTGATAAAACTTTGAACATCTGTCATTTATGCCATCACCATTGTCACGTGATCAGCAAAATGTTAAATTGGAGTGGCAGAAATGGGAATGGCAATAAACCCCCCCCCCCAAAAAAAAATAAATGGCTCAATGACTCAGCCCATATGCGGTTATAAAAAAACATTTAGAAATTAATTGTAATCATATTATTGAAGTAACTCACGTGTGGGACACGGGCGTACAGCATAAAATGTGATTAGATAAATTTTAAAGATTAGCATTATCCGCCACAGCTGAAACATGCGATGTTGTTAGTGGCGCAGTAATTTATAACTGTAGAAAGGTGCGTGTTAGACTCAACGAGATGGATGAATACAGCACTTGTGTAAAGAGGACCGAAAAAAGTATTCTTCCTCCCAATGTCTAAGTACCCAAAAATCAGCTGTCAATTTGAACTGGGGTCCATTTCATCAATTCTTGAAATTTGGACCAAATTTTTATTTCCGAAACACTTATTCATATTTTGAATACTGTACGTGATTAACAGATACACAATAATAGGGGTGTATGTAATCTGCGCCACGGTTGATACCTAATTTGAAATAGAATAAAAATGAGATATGTAAACTGCAGCACACAGATATGTAAACTGCGCCACGGAAATATGTAGGTCATTTCACGCAAAATATAATTCGATGCTCGATCACGCTTCTCCCAACATCTTCCTTGTGTTAGATGCACTTCTCAAGTTTCAAACAAGTGGCTACATAAAACTGAGAATTATTGAATAAGGGATACCTGTAAGAAAAACGGCTAAAATAAATGACAAGTATTCTCGTCTACTCAAGTGGAGAGAACAATATATAAACAATGAAATATTCCGTTTTGATTTCATTAAGAAGGCGTCATATGAGAACAAAGTGCTCATGTAAAAAAAATAGGGTAGTGTTTCTAACAATTTTATAAGTGACGAAGCGTTCATGCAAAAGAAATTAGGGTATTGTTTTTAACATTTTTAAAAATGACAAAGCTACTAAACCTAACATTTTTAACCACAATCTATGCAATTTCATAGCCAGTCCTAAGTCTGGAGAAGTTGAAAGGAAAATGTTAGTGCGTTAATATGACGGTGACACCATTTAAATGTCGGTGGCGCAGTTTACATCGTGTAGGTTGGGGGAAAAGGTAGAAGTGGCGCAGATTACCTTTCCCCAATAATAGTAGTAATAGGAATAATAGTATTTGTAGTGAATAAAGTGAAGAAAATTGATAATTATTCATTTTTACGATAGGGAAGTGAATGACAGTGACACCTGGTGATGTCCTGTATAATCTCTTTAACGTGCTAGACCCTAAATTTTTACTATACCGGGATCGGCCCCTTAAATAAAACTTTACATAGACGGAGAGAGTTCTATTAAACAGTGTTTAGGATTCAAAATAACATAAAAGTATTAATACATTCCACCTCTGCTCTATAGGATAAAGGGTGCTGAAAACATTTACAAACAAAACAGAATAGTAACGTCGAAGTACATAATATACAAAGATCCGCACGATTCCTTTCCTTTGATAAGAGAGGTAAAACATCTGATGTAAATCTTGCATGCTAAGAGCTCTTTCGAACGTTCTGTCTCGATACCTCCAACCACTAAATTTCTAGCGGAAATAGTTGTACTAAAATGTAGAAAAGGAAATGACACAAGTAATAATTTCAGCTGCTACTAGTCGTCGTGAGACGTTTGCTTGAAAACTAATGCAATGAAAGGAAATGTATTCAGGAAGGAAATAATTTTCTGTATTTCGAGTGCATTTCTATTGTTATGGTAAATGCGTATGTAAATCAAATCTTACACTTGGTTAAAATGCTTTCAAGTCATACAAACACAGTTTAATTTTAGAAGTTCTTTTTGAGTTAAGGAGCGTACCTCAGATGTATAAAAGTAAAGCTTTCCCTATAAAGCCCATGGAAGCCGAAAGAGTTTCTGGAAGTTGAGGCTCCCAGATTTTAGACATTCAGCATGTGAAGGTGGTAAGGTTATCAGCCTTACGCACCGGCTGCCTTTACCCCCCAGGACTGCTCCTGGTACTCATTTCTGTTAGAAGCTGATTCGACCCAGGACCATAGTGCCACCAGAAGGATTAGGTCAATTCTAAAACTCCAACGACCTCATCTGGGATCGAACCCGCGACCTTCCAGCCTCAACCACTACACTACGGCGTACCCCGAGATGTATAGTAAACATTATTTCGATTGTCGACTGTTTTTTTATAGAGCGGAGCTTCATTCATTAACCGAGAAGATAAAATCATTAATAATCAAATTTTAACTGTTAAACCTATCACTAAGCCTGTAAGATTTTTAAGAGTGATTAAGAGAAACCAAAACTGAAAATGATAAATTCTACTAATTTCAACTAGTTTAATAGAAATGTTTGTCACAGGTGTGTCTCTTACAATATAAAAGTTCAAATTTAATATCAGCATGAATGAAGAGTTATAAATTATAAGCAGAGTATAATACCAAATCATGATGATCTTTAAATTTCAATTTAAATATATAATTTTGGTTATGAAAATAATGATAACATCACTGTATTTGTATCCCTACAAATTCCTACAAGTTTACCTGAAAATGTAAATAATATATGCAATTTTATACTTGTAAACAAATTTAGTTCTTTTTCTTCCAAATTTTAAAGTAATTCAATGAAAACATTTACATATTTCTCTTTACCAGCCTCTTCAGAAATCGAACTGAAATTTTCAAATAGTTGGTATAAAAACTTAATCACGTGCTACTTTTTGAGCCAAGAAGAATGTATTAAAAAATTTGCAACAAAAACTGAAATGAAATCAAATGATTGTATTTGTATAGTGCATAATACCACTTACATGTCCCGTAAGGGCATTAGGGGTATCAATAAATAAAACAAGCGCATATGGATTGTGGATTCTGGAGAATGTTATCGAAAAAATCTTTTATAAGGTCGTTAATTTCACTAACTTGAAATTTCGTACACATAACTTTATGTATGTTTTCATATGAATCTGATCTAGACGCTTATAACACCTGAAGATATTAAAAAAATATAAAATTTAGCGTACGCAATTTAAGAGCAAAGCCCTAATAATCCTCTTCTTGACGCATATGGTCTAAATGTGGATTTGTTCGCGTCTTTTTGTATGTTTAAATACTGGCCCCAGCAAATTAAGTCATCAGTCATAGGCTACACGGAAAAGCTTCTAGCATTTTAATTAAATTTTTAAGCAGTGGTAAATTAAGTTTTGAGCTACGGTAGAATGATCCGCTGTATGCAAATGAGAAGATAACACGAGATGTGACATGCTGTATCTCTCGCTTTCTGATCAAAATAACATTCATTTTACAAAAAAATGTAATTGCTTCTTGGCATGAACCATGTGCTTACATAGATATGATAAATCCTCTGCATGAGGGACATTTTTATGCCTAACAGCATGGATGCTTTAAAATCATTTGCATTCTGCTACCAAAGATTCCATATACAGGATGGGCCAAAAGTCACGCACCATAGGGATTATACTATTCTGTGATAATGTTTTCAATATGAGAACCGTTCAAATCAAAACACGTCTGTAAACGGTCGCCCATGCTCCGTAGAACATTGGACACCAAGTTTGGCGTGACAGCACGACAATCTGCTACAATTCGCTCTCGAAGATGGTTTTCATTCCTGATCTTCACCTCATACACTTTTGCTTTCACATCGCAAAATCCATAGGATTTAAATCAGGTGATCGAGGAGCCCACTCCACTCGTCCTCTATGACCAATCCACTGCGGGAAGTTGTCGTCCAGCCAAGTCCGTAAAAACAAATGATATCCCTTTGGTGCGTGACTTCTGGCCCACCCTGTAGATTTCGAAAGCCTGAGTCATAAAACTATTATACTCTCGTAAACGCAATATACTATTTGACTAATTATTTCATATAGCGGCACATAGTCTTATCTCTCTTATAGTCGGGGCGCAAATGTTTTAGACAGTGGAATGGGTATATACAGTTCGCTCTAGAACCGGTCCTGAAGTAAACAAATATATCTATCTGTCTCACTCTAAGCGCATTACTCGTATTTCTTTAAGAGTGAGGCAGACATAGAGTACGATTACTTCCACAAAGTCTCTGGCCTTGAAGACTTACCCAGCCAGCGAGCTTCTAGTTACGTCTCGTTGCCAGCTTGAGCAGACTCGCATGCGCATAAGATCACTTTCATAGGCGTACCGAGGGGGGGGGGGGTTTGGGGGTTTGGACCCCCACCCCCATTGATTAAAAAAAGGAAAATTGTATAATTTTTTTAAGTCTGCCCATAAATTACTTAATACAAGTATAAAGCGTGGGAAGCTTAAAACTCGTTAGTTTACGTCTTAATTTTTAAAATTATCCGGGAGAAAACACCCAAAAGCTTAAAACTCGTTATTTTGCGTCTTAATTTTTTTAATTTTCCAGGGGAGGATCCCCGGAAGCTTAAAACTCGTTATTTTGCGTCTTATTTTTTTTAATTTTCCGGGGGAGTACCCCCGGAAGCTTAAAATTCGTTATTTTGCATCTTAATTTTTAAAATTTTCCGGGGGAGGACCCCCGGACCTCCCTCTCCCTGGGGGGTATTCCTTTATAACCCCCCCATATGGTCGGCCTGGTTACGCCTATGATCACTTTGCTAATGTTGAGCACAGAGTGAAGATCATGCAGCACGTTGCCAGTCATAGAAAATACTATAATACGAGTAGCTGAGTGGAGGGATAATGCTGGAGCGAGACAGAGACAGACAACACGTGGAGTGGGATAGAAGAGCTGAGCCAATCAGGGTTCAGCTACCTCCCCTAGACAAGAACTCTAGGAACGGTGGCACTCGCTCCTGAGGTATATACGTAAAAACCCAGAGACTTTGTGGAAGTAATCGTACTCTACTTGTGTTTACTTAGGGTCAGTTCTAGACCAGACAACAAATACCCATCCCACTGTCTAAAACATTTCCGATCAGACAATATAATTAGACCCAATCATTCGTAAGAGAATATTTTCACTCTCTGCTCTTCTCTAGAACCATGTTTTTCCTTGTATGCATTTATTACACCTTTCTTCCCACAGAATGGGAATGTTAATAGTAATAATGTTATTAAGTTATTCTATATTTTGTTTATGTATTTATTTTAATATTTCTTCACATTTATTTGCTTACTGAATCATTTATAAGCTCATTAATAATGTCAGCTCGAAATCCAGGTGTGGCGTACAATGAATACACCGTTCTTGTCAAGACACTACTCTCAACAACTGACTACAGAATATCTGGTATCATCTCGATAGGCCTTGTCTTGAACGTTTTAAAATAAGAGCTATTTCTGAAAAATTATTAGGAGACATATATATTTTAGTTCTATTCCTTCACAAAATTAAATTTCAAAAATACACAAATTCAACGCTAAGTACCTGTTCATTAATCGTAAAAAAAACTGTAGGCCTACACACAGAATTCTGATAGGTTTGGAGGGAAGAAATGAAAAATCGCATTTTTAAACAATTACGCTACTTATCAATCTAAACATGGATATACTTTTAGAGTAAATTATTCAATGTTAAAACCACCAGAATCAGCAACAACCAGACATTCATACAAACTTTCACAATCCCGTCATAAAATCGCGTTAAAATTTACATAATAAGTTAATTATTTAAACGAAAGTTATGTTTTGTACATTTTATACAACAAATAAATGATTTTGATCCTAAAATAGTCAAATTTTCAGCAAATTCCCCCTTAATACGGCCTTCAAAATGACTTAAGTATGGAGGAAAAAAGAGAATACACTAGTAAAGATATAAAGCACTTCAATGTGCTTCAAACGTAGAAAATCCCATCAACAGAATGCAGAGAAGAGACGGAAAGGGGTTTAGCTCTTCCTAATCTCTGCATAATAATTCCTGACCTACTTTTCTGAACGAGCTAAGATAATGCGGCCATTAATAAACTAGTTGCTCATTCCTGTAAATATTAATGTATTTTTCCATTACCATCTAGTCATGAAAGTGCAGTCCTTTTAGATGCTGTAACGTGGAGGAATTACTTTGAATAATTTAATGCGCACCGTTTTGTAAAATTTAGCACATCCTATTACACAGGCCACAAACGCTCCTGTTGCTATTTACTTCCACAAGTTGAAATAAATTCGGTTCTGATAACTTTGAACCAAAATAGGCCTACATAATTAATTCCTTCTACACTTTAGATGGAAATGAGAATAGGATCTAATCTTCTGGGCAGAAATGACTAAACTCTTTACGGTTATATGATAATATTATAGGAGAAAAATTCCTCCGACACTGGGACTTGAACCCAGGACCTTTGGCTGTTCGCGCCAATGCTCTACCAACTGAGCTAAGCCGGAGTTCAATTCACAGCGCCAGATGGAACTTCTCTCCTATGACTAATTGCCCTAATGGTCTACCTCACAGACAGACAAGTTATGTCATATGCAGTACTGTGAGGCACACTAATTAGTGATTTTTTGTGACCGGGCTCCCACTGTTATTGTACAGTTAACATACGAGATAGATATGTAAGCTTTCATGAACCACAGAACCACAGATAATCTGTGGTTCATGAAAGCTTACATATCTATCTTTACGGTTATTTTATCAAAGCGTCAAGATAAAAGGAAACCATCTTTCTTAAGTTTTTCAGAACGTTTACAATTCACATGTCTTTAATCATTTTTCGTCATAGGCAAATGGGCAGTAAAAGTCATCCATAAATAGCACTTCAAATCTTAACTATATCACCTGTATCGTACAACAAGAAAATTCCCCTGTTCTTTGAAAGTTGATAGATTTTCCGTAGTAATTTCGAAATCTGCGCATTCTAATTTAAAAATCAGTGTAAATTGAAGATCAGCAGAAATTAATTTTAAGCAACCTTTTGGATTTATATTACGTCAAAATATTTAGCTTGCCCTTGAAAAATGTATTAATGGTTTATATTTTCATATACATTATATTTATACAATTTATATAAATAAAGGGTATACTAACAGAAGTTCAAAGCTAGAAGATCTTCGAGAAGTCTGTTCAAAGCGAAAATAAACATATTTAAATAATGATATTTTAATCCTTAAGCACATAATGTATCCTGCAGGATACAGCAGTTTGACTTAAATTCGTAAAAAAAATAAAATCAGATACTGATGTAACAAAGTACCAGAATGAGTTTGTTTAATCAGTGATAATTGCAATTATGATATGGCGAAAATAAGTTAATTTTGTAATCGATTTCCGCGTTAAGGTCCAGATCGATTCATTAAGCAGGCCTTACGGAAGAACAAAAGTCTAAAGCTTGATAAACATCTACATGAAAGAATATGTTGGTAGCGTTATTTGTCAACCTAACTGTATTGCAACTTCCAAAGCCGTGTACGAACACCGTAAAACAATATGTTGTCATTCTAATTTGCATTCGATAAATTTTGTCTAATATATTGCCATAAATTAGGCGCTAAATTGGGCATTACTCCGGTACCAGTCAACCGATTTGGTCCAAAATCAAAAGGTTTCTTCACATGGACTTTATAAATGCGTATACTAAGTTTCATTAAAATCCAAAAAAGCATAGGCTACGTTACATATCGCGCGTACAGACACAACGGATAGACGGACAGACATTTTCCCGACCCACGCACAATTTCATAAAGCACCATTCTGGCACTTAATAACTTAGAAGAAAACAAACAATGCACGTAAATTTGCAGAATAGATAAATACGATCCTATTCATTGTATAAACTGTTTTCTTCGCAGTCCGGCACGGATTGATAATTCGGCTGCAAAATTGCATCGAGTTAAATTAAATATGTCCTTCATCGGCCGCTTACCGGCTACAATCATGATTTATTATTAATTCACGTATTATTAAATTACGTTAATGCTTAGAATTTTTGTTGCAAATTTAATCACTCGCAAAATTCCAGGCGACAATGCCATCCGGTTCATATGACTAAACCAAAGGAGAAAGCCAAATCTAAACAGAGAAAACCCCCATATTTTCTTATATTTTTACTTTCTCAGCCCGTACTATGGGTAGAGGAAGTATTGTTTTCGACCCCCAAATTCGACGTTGATTTTTTAAGATAAGTTCACGTTTTGAGGTTCCCTGAATCAAAAAATTATATTTTCGGAAACACGTATGTGTGTGTGTGTTTGTGAGTATGAGTGGATGTGTGCGAACAGCCTAGCTCCAGAAGAAATTTTCGTTTTTCGCGATTTTCTCAAAAACTGTTTTATCGATTTTCTTTAAATTTCGCATAAGGGTTGCTTATATTAAGAAATACAACTTTTATTTGAAACATTTTTTTCGAAAACATTCTCTGATGGGTAGTTATAGCCACCCACCCTGAATAAGCGCTCTTTGGCGTAGCCTACGGCCTCTTGTAACGGAAGATCGTACGAAAACAAAATTTTGTATTTGGGTTAGAAACCTTTTGGGGATGTGACAAGAAAATTGGCGACGACTTTCTTTTGTTTATATAGGGACTTTACATGAAGAAAATTTCGTTTGTTGCTATTTTCTCGAAAACAGCTCACGATTTTGTTTAAATTTTACACATGGGCTAAACTTTCATCTGAGACATTTTTTTTAGAAAAATTTATCTGAATACGAGCTCTTTGCAATATGGCCTCTTGTTCTATATCAGAATGTGAAGTGAGAAAAATGTATTGGCCGAGCTTAAATAAATAAAGTACATTAATAAGATTTTATTTGGGTTGTGTATCCTTCGGGGAAGCGATGTGATGTGGTAACGACATTCTCTTCATTTTTACAACCATTTTAAATAAAGAGAATGTCATACATAATAATTATATTATACTAAGAGGCTAACATTTATTTCGGCAGAGGTTATGTGAATTTCACAACAGATTTATTTTCTTTCCATCCCCTTTCATTTTCCTTTTGTTTTCTGTATTGAACATTTTATAACATACCGGACACTAATACCCCTACACGAGGTGGGATTCAAGCCTTAGCGACCTTCATACTGATTCCAAGGCAACATGCTTTAGCTACCGTTAATATACCAAGACAATTTACCACTGTAAATGTCAACATAAGGTAAGTATTTTGTATTATAATAAGTTGTGACTGTACTTGAACCCTAAATATCAATATTCGAGGCAAGTAGAAATTAACGGTACGTAAGTTACAAGATCGCGTTAATGCTATACGTTCACTCAACCATATGCAGTATTTACTTATTGTTGTTTGCCGGCCACTATAATCTCTTCAGTAGATTTCACAAAGCTGTGGACTTACAAGTTTAAGCAAACTGACGAGATGAATTCACCACACCAGCAGTTAATGCAGCATTCTGTCCACGCGTCCAATTGCCGGACAGTTTATCTTTAACACTGTATTCATTGTTAGTGTTAGTCAAATATTTTAGAAAGATTTTCTTAGGGCTATAACTATAAATAGGGACCTGAGATTTCTTCGCGTTTCCATTAAACTTACTTTTATTAAATGTATCCAAAATTGCTTGGGAAGCTATTACTCAACATTAAAAGATTTATGTTATTTTGGATCGTAAACACTGTTTAGCAGAACTATGTAAAGTTCCGTTTTACTGGATGAGCCCATTAAGGTATAGTATATTGCGATACAAGTGCCGTAAGCGATGCATACGGATCGAGGAAAGAGTTTGAACAAACGAGGCTCTCGCGCCGAGTTTTTTTCAATTTTCCGAGATCCGTTATGCGCTTACGGCACGAGTATTGCATGCTATTTTTTGCACGATGATTATTTATATCAATTTAATTATATTAATTGAGATATTACCTGAAAATATTATGTATATACACTATTGAAGATAGATGTTTATTTCATAAAGTGATTCGCATGTGTTTATTGTTATGGAAACCGAATATTTGTCCTGGGGGGCCTTGTCCATAAGGCTTGTATTATGACTCTTACCTCACATAGCAAACATGAACGAGATGAATTCACCTCACCAGCAGTTAATGCAGCATTCTGTCCACGTGTCCAATTGCCGGACTGTTTATCTTTAACACTGTATTCATTGTTAGTGTAAGTCAAATATTTTAGAAAGGTTTTCTTAGGCCTAATACTATAAATAGGGATCTGCATTTTTTTTGCGTTTCCATTAAACTTACTTTTATTAAATGTATCCCAAATTGATTGGGAAGCTATTACTCAACATTTAAATATTTATATTATTTTGGAACGAAAACACTAACAGAGCTATGCAAAGTTCCATTTTACGGGATGAGCCCGTTAACGTAAAGAAAAAAATGCTTGCATGTTATAGAGATTAAAGAAGATATCCCCAGATGTCACTGTCATTCTAAGAGCTTTTGGTACAGTTACCATATCCATCAAGGCATTTTGTAACTCAATGAAACATCTCTCAAAGAAACTGACCAAAAAATCACTGTTGCCAATTTTCATGTAACTTATAGGAGTCAAAAGTGAAAACTTGATCTCTGCTTGTATAAACCAGCGAAGAATACAGATGCTGAATGGCTGGTACAATTACCAATTCCCTTCATTTTAACCACTAGAGATACTAATACTCCTACTATTATCGTGTGTCTAGGCCTATTAATCACTTAAATTCAAAATGGCATAAATAACTATTTCAGATTTGAAAATTTGGTCCATACACTAGATGATTTTTGACAAAGCACAAACGTAAGTAAACAAAATATTAAGTTTCGCCCAAAACATTACTTATGAACTTCATTTTTCTCCTGGCATTAAATATCTGTAACACCTAATCATAGCGAAGGATTTTTTTTTTCAATATTAGTTTTATTTTACTTTTCTTTGCCTTCAAGAGATATAGAAGTTTGTTTACGAATGGACCAGGATTTAGTATTTTCAGAAAATATTTCTGCTATATTCAACTGTTTTCAATGGTACTTGATTTGTTACAAAGATATTGTTGCCAATGAAGAGCCTGGTTTCAGCTACGAACGAAATTACCAAAAAAAGTTTTCTGATTACTTTTATAAGAAAAAGCGAACTGACATTAATTTCCTTTTAAAATTCACTATTCAAAATAACGCGTAGCACTAGCGCTCGTTTTGTTGACTTCGTGCTTGCCTGATAGCCTAAGTTTTACAGTAAGTCCTACACAAGAGTTGGCCAATGACGCGGGTTTCTGCGTCGCGGCGGGCACAGCTCCAACTCCCGAGCGATCGGGCGAAATATCTACGCAAATAAAGGCGCGATCGGTGTAATGATTCAGATTCTCACAGTTTCAGTTGGAATTACAATGAACCTCATCATAAGATATGCTGGAAATGTCCTCCTCTTGCATTTACACAACACTGGCACCTTTTTAGGAAATTTTCTTTCACGCGCATTAAGTTCAGCTTCCGAGACAGAGTTAATTTATCTTGTGATATTGTCTTTTAAGTTCTTCTAACAGTGTGTGACTATTATTTTAGGGGAAACTTGAAAAATTAAATGTATAGGTCAATTTCCCATACATTATACTATACATACCCAGCCGGCTTCAAAGGAATACCAACAGTTTTGTAAAACATACGTTTTTATATACCAAACGCAAAGAGATTCTTTAAAAAAATTGCCGTATTGCAACTTCAAGCGAAATAAAATAACACGAAGGAATCCCCTATTAAAATAAATTACAGATTCATTATAGTTTCAGTCGCTTTCAAAATAGACTTTTTTTACTAAAGCAAAATTAAATAAGTAATGCAATTCAATTTTAACACAGGAACTTGCCTTCCCTTGCAATTTTTATATCCAAACTTGACCGATTTATGCTGACCAAACTACTTGAGTATTCCTTGGAGGGCAAAGAGAAGTGACCGGAGTATTTGACTTTGTAATGCCAGCTTTCCTTGGCTGGTGTTTGTAATTGACGATGGACAATGCCCTTTAACGACGCTTCTCTTACGTGTCCGGCCACATGTCGGCTTCCGTCGCCCTCTAACTTTATCTGCGCCCGGATCTTGATCACCCGCTTCACAAGACCATCCGTACTCCTAATCCGAGCTCCCTACAGTAGATCAACTTCATCTGGCTGTATCACTATTAATACGTAAAGTACAAGTTATGTTTTAAAAATCCTCGACTTAAAGACGCTCTGACTATGATATATAAACACTGAAAACCAAACAAAAGGCCAAATAAGGACGTAGAACAGAAAGCGGATATTGATTTTATTTATCTGACTTTTAATGCCACTTTGCGTGAAGAACATTTCGTTTATCGCGATTTTCTCGATATTGGCTCGTTCGATTATGTTTAAATTTTGTACATCATAAGATGTCTATATTAATAGCTAAAACTTTTATTTGAAACTTTTTTGTAAAATTTCTCTGAAGGGTAGTTATAAGCCACCCACTCTTTTAGAAGCTCAGTCTGTCTGGTGGACAAAATGCTTTGCAACAGGTAGAAACAACTAAATAAGCCCTTCTTTTTTAATTACCTAGGCGTACATGAATTCCGTGATATGCATAGGCCTAATATATTATATTAATTGGATACAGGAAATTGTTTATACCACATAAGAGTTTTTTATCAAGACACTGTCAGAACAGTTGGGGAAAATCCAGAAATGGATATAAATACACCAAACAAAAATGAAAACTATTCTAAATAAAAATACAATCAATTACACCCATCCACAGCAACAGTAGGCATATAATTTTAAAACGAAGAAAAATGAACAAAATTTCTATATATATAAAAGGCTTTGTCTTGACTGACTGACAAGAATCAACGTAGAGCCTAAACTATAACAGGTAGAGACTTGGAATTTTGACAGTACCTTCGTTCCATAATGTAGGTGCTCACTAAGAAAGGATTTTGAAAAAAAAATTATTTTTAATGCCAAAAATCAAATGTTTTTGAGAATACTTAATCCCTTTTTACACAGAATTATCAAATAGAAATCACAGAAAACTTGACAATAGTATTGTTGCAAGTGGTAACAGATGGGTTTGGAATTAAATGAAATGGAAGTTTGACAAATTAGAGAAGGTATCAATATAATTATTCATGTTATAAATAAATATTAAAGATTGAAATATACGAAAATAATGCAGTCACATAAATTTCTCTAAACTGGACCTAGAGAAAACAATACGAGGTTAGGTAATATGTTTTGGGAAGAGAAGTATGAAAGTTATATTGCATTTCTGTTTAATTCCATCCCCAAAACGGTTTTATGGTAACATGAGAGTAAGAAATAAAAATTCTCTGCCACGATAATACAATTTTATGTTACCGCAATTTCTGTTTCTTCTTATTTGAACCTCTACCAGGCTTATTGTGTACTGTACAAGCGATGGGATGCAAAATTCTACATCCTCTATGAGCCATAAAAAGCTATATCAAGCGTTTTCTGAGGGAATAGTTTGAGTGTGATAAGTCGTTCTTCCTATTTCAAATTATAAATACCTATATTAGGACATAGAATTTAAAAAGCTAAAGTCCTTCATAAGTTAATTTCCAATTACAAAATAACAAACCCGGGCGACGCCGGGCCTTTTAAGCTAGTATTTATATAATAAACGTCATTATTTTCTTAACTTTGTAATTGTTCACATTAAATAATTCAGGGGTTTTTAACAATGGAATGCATAATCTGGGACCAAGATTCAACTAAAGGATTTGTTTGGTTTTGTCTTGTATCGTCTGCATGGGGATTTGTATGAGATCTAAAGCTTGAATTTCTATGTGGAATCACTGTTTAAGCATAACTTCCATTATAATCGTGTGCAGGAGCCACGAAACCACGACTCCTGCTAAGTCGCCACGCTATTCTATCACCTCATTCAGTGCAGAGACGCCACTATCTAATTTCCCTTCTCATTTTCTTGCAGCGTTTAGCTTACTGGGCCTCGACTCCAGAGAATAACAGCTATCCTCTTGAAGCACGAAGATTGATTCCGTGATTGAAAACAAGAGACCTCCCCTTGCGTTTAACTTTACGCCCCTTTCACCAAGACTATTATTCAGCTTCCCTTAAAATACTCTTCAATATCGTTGAAGAAAAAGCCTTTATATTGTTTGTTCTATTTTATCAGCTTCTTGTCTAAATTTCCTCTCTCTCTCCTTCATGAAGGAGGTAAGTGGACTTTTATCCACATGTTTGATTCAATTATAATCGTCAAACTTTCATCATAGTTTTAAGATCAAATGTGCGAGGGTCGTCCAGAAGGTAAAGAACGATATGACATAACTAAAAAAAAAGTGTGAATGGAACACCACGCGACAAAAGTGAAACTTGTTTTAATTTTTGGATTTTTCAATTTTGGATTATTGGATTTTTTTTAATTTTGGATTGTTGGACTTTTTAATATTGGGTTTTGGACTTTTTAAATTTTTGCTTTTTATTTTTTAAACTTTTATTTTTGAATTTTTTAAATTTTGAATTTGTTTATTTTTGAATTTTGGATATTTGGATTTTTTTAATTTTGGATTTTAAATTTTTTTAAATTTTGGATTTTTGGACTTTTGAATTTTGGATTTTTGAATTTTTGAATTTTGAAATGTTGGATCTTTTAATTTTGGATTTTCTAAATTTTGGATCTTTGAATTTTTTATTTTTTTACTTTCGATTTTTTAATTTTGGGTTTTTTTAAATTTGGATTTTCGATTTTTTTATTTTGAATTTTTTTATTTTTTAAACTTTGGATAAGCCTAGTCATTGAGTTGATTGTTTTCTGTGCATTCCGTTCCGTCACACCTTAGCCTACTAATTTCGTGACGATTTTAAGCGTTACATTAATTTCGTGACGATTTTTGAGCGTTACACAAGCTCTCGATTTACCCCTACCGCGGCTAAAGAAGTTTCACTTCAAAAATAACGAAAGATATCAACACAAGACTTTATTTACAAAAATACAGTTGGCCTACCTTACTTTATATCTCAACGCAATCGCCGTTGTCAAGGCATTTATTGTAACGTGGTATCAGGTTTTCAGTGCCTACGTTACACTCTTTTACAGCCAAAAACGTCATTAAAAATGAAGTATTTTAATTAAGAACTATGTCAATACATGTTTTTATTACAGTTGGCTTTTAAATGTTAAGAACAATCTTTCATCTTAAGCATGTATTTTAAAACATATGTATTCTATAACTGCCATTGTTATTATCAGCACTGACCATACTATTTTGTATTTGTTTAATAACTTAATTGTGTTCTATATAATGTTTATTTTCTGACGTTTCCTATGCCATAGTTAATAGTACAATGTACACTGAACAACTTTAAAGGAAAAAAATCAGCGCAACAGTGGTCAAAGCCACTTTTTTAAAATTCATAGAAAGCAAGTTTGTGGTTTTTCGATTTGAAAAATACATTTTTCTTGGTAGTGGGATATTCTACGTACATTGCTTGGTCAACTTTACTACAATGTTATAGGCCTACACTCTATTGTTCAGACTTTTCAGAAATATTTTATGAGACTCTGCAACGCTGGTTTCTTTGTTAGACAATGTTGCACTGACATTTATTTCTACTTGACTGAGAAGAAAAAAATATTTCAAGAAATATTGGATGTACATACAAATTCAAACATTATTTTAACAGGAACGGACTTGGAATAGTTTTATTTACAAGTTTTAATGATCATTCAGTTCTACACACGTTGAAAAATTACACGAAAAAGCTAACTATCATTCCTGCAACATCCGCTTTAGTTACAGAAAACAGATTATCGAGAAATTAATAATATATGAACAGTACACATTTGAGATCATTAATAGCACCTAGTTTCATTGGATTTTATATTGGTTTTCAAAATTTTTGTTGCCCTTAATTTATACAGTGCAAGAGGCATTCTGTTTCACGGATAAAATTATCGACTTCAGAACTACCTTCACCAGACTTAATAATAATAATAACATTCACCTGTACGATAAATCATGCAAATAGCATCAGCATCTAATTTTCAATGTCGGAGAGGGGTTAGACCACTGTTCTTCTGACCCCTCTATTATACCAGGCTTCTACAATAAGTTATAACGTGTGAAACGTAAGCAAAGGCCATGGCTGCACACTTTAACGCTCTGACACCTGCTGGAATTGCTGCATTCTACACTTAATAACCGATTCCCAAGAATCGAGCTGCTTCTTGCGGGCTCAGACCGCAGACCCCATTTATTAATGAGTTTAGAGCAATTAGCAACTTGGACTTTGCAGGGAATTCCACTTCCCTGAGCCTCAAGCTCTCAAACTTCATCTTCTACAGGTCAAAAGTACTAAAAGAGCTCTGGCATATACTAACTCGAAAATTCTAACTCGGCATAGTAAAAGCATTTTCCAGAGAAAAATAAACTGATACTGATTAAAATGTTGAAAGAATCTCTGTGACAGTAAATAACACAGACCAACAGCCATTTTGGTGCCTTAGAATTTATACTTATTCTTTGGAATATTTAAGTCGCTGATGCCAAATGCGCCATTAATTTTGCCCTATCAGCTTTAGTTTTGTGAGATATGGTATTACCATTATGCACATTATCCCATTTTACGTTTGATATAAATAAATAAACAGTTCCTATTTTTAGCTTCTAAATCATGTGAAGAAAAAAGAAACACACTAACATTACATTAACATTACAATAACTATATAACAAGGGGTCTTTCAAAAAATTGATATGATCACATATTGTACGGTCGTTTATGACTTATGAGCTGTCAATCTGAGGGCCAAAAAATAATCCAGCTTTTTACTTCCTCTGCCCGTACCATAGGTACTATAGGTAGAGGAAGTATTGTTTTCGACCCTAAAATTCGAAGTTGAGTTTTTAGCATATATACACGTTTCAAGGTCCCCTGAATCCAAAAATACTATTTTTGGAAACATGTCTGTGTGTGTGTCTGTGTGTCTGTCTGTCTGTGTGGAAGTTTGTGAACAGGCTAGCTCCGAAACGGAGAATCGTATGAAAACAAAATTTCGTATTTGGGTCAGGTACCTTCTGAAGATGTGATTCGAAGATTGGCGACAAATTTCTCTTATTTTTAAGGGGACTTCACATGAAGAAATTTTCGTTTTTCGCGATTTTCTCGAAAACGGCTCTAACGATTTTCTTTAAAATTTGCACATGTGTTCCTTTTACTGAGAGCTAAACTTTTTATTTGAAACTTTTTTTCGAAAAAATTCTCTGAGGGTAGTTTCAAGCCACCCACTGTTCACCCACTGTTTGTAGAAATTTTGTCTTGCGTGATGAACAACTGAATACGCGCTCTTTCACGGCCTCTTATTCTATATAAGAATGTGAAGTGAGAAAGATGTATTGCTGGCCAGGAATAGAGTAAAGAAGTATCTGAGGGAAATATTCGATAAATTTCGGAAATTATTCTTTACGGCGGAAAGTTCAATAAACGTCTTCAGTCACCTGTTCTTTTTTTACTTCCTCTGCCCGTACCATAGGTACTATAGGTAGAGGAAGTATTGTTTTCGACCCTAAAATTCGAAGTTGAGTTTTTAGCATATATACACGTTTCAAGGCCCCCTGAATCCAAAAATAGTATTTTTGGAAACATGTCTGTGTGTGTGTCTGTGTGTGTGTCTGTCTGTGTGTCTGTCTGTGTGGAAGTTTGTGAACAGGCTACCTCCGAAACGGAGAATCGTATGAAAACAAAATTTCGTATTTGGGTCAGGTACGTTCTGAAGATGTGATTCGAAGATTGGCGACAAATTTCCCTTATTTTTAAGGGGACTTTACATGAAGAAATTTTCGTTTTTCGCGATTTTCTCGAAAACGGCTCAAACGATTTTCTTTAAATTTTTCGCATGGATTGCTTGTACCAAGAGCTAAAACTTTTATTTGAAACATTTTTTCGAACAAATTCTCTGAAGGGTAGTTATAAGCTACCCACTGTGAATACGTGCTTTTTGCAATACGGCTTCTTGTAAATCGTACGAAAACAAAATTTTGTATTTGGTACCTTCTGAGGCTGTGAAGATTGACTACAACCTTTTCTTATATTTAAGGGGACTTTACATGAAGAATATTTTGTTTTTTGCTATTTTCTCATAAACGGCTCTAAAAATTTCCTTTAAATTTTGTACATGGATTGTTTATACCATTTCAAAAACATTCTCTGAAGGGTGGTTGTAACCTACCAACTTGCCTGGTGAACAACTCAATACGCGGATATTTAAGGCATTTTATTCTATAAAAGCACGTGAAGAGAGAAAAATGTACTGGTGGCCCTGCTTACAGTAAAGAAATGTCTGAGGGGAATATTTGATAAATTTCGGAAATTATTCTTAACAGCAGAAAGTTCAATAAACGTTTGCAGTCACTTGTTTTTTTTTTCCCATAGCCTGCGTTTTTAGTCGCAACATTCAAAGAAGGGGCTATAAGATATTTATAGCATAATTAGCGTAAATGCTGCAAACTTTTATTTGGGCAGAGGAAGTTATGTGACTTTCACATCAGATTTTTTAAAAGTTTGTTATATAGCCTGCGCTTTTAGTCGCATCATTGAAAGAAGAGGTATTTATAGGATAATTAGCGTAAAATTGTGTCTTGCGATTCTGTAAAAGGATATGTGAATACTGCTAACATTTTTTTGGGCAGAGGAAGTTATGTGACTTTCACATCAGATTTTTTTTTCTGGGCTTCGTACAGTTTTCGTCCTACGTGTACAAAATATGGTCAAGAACATTCACTAGCTATATTATCAAACAAGATTTTGTTTCGCTGGACTAAGAGTTCACGAATAAAATCTATATAAAAGTAGAGCTGGTAGAGAAAATCTGTTTAAATATTTTGAATAAGCACACTAAGTATAGCCAAAATCCGGTAAAACATCTGAGACACCAAACAAAAAGTTCTTTTGTTGGGCTGTGTTATTGGTTATATTTGTATGTACCCACCTCTGTTTAGTGGAAGAGAAGGCCGTAAGGTTTTAATCACCAAAGGGAAGTAAATTAATTAATTAATTAATTAAACCTTTCTTCTGAAGAGGATAAGTTACTGAAATGAGTACAAAAGCTTATAAAATGATGTGGATGGAGGAAAACCTGAGATAATCCTAAGCACTTTACCCTTTAATATATTTAATTAATTGGATGATGAGAGAAGCCATTTCCCCAAATTCCCTCAAGAAACCTATTGCCATTCCTGCCTACAAAAAAAGAGATAAATCTTTTGTAAATACTTATAGAACTGTTTCACTTGTACCTGTGATATACAACATTATAGAAAGTATAATTGCACATCAACTTACAATTTTGAATCCAATGGGTTTTTCACTCCTTCACAATTTGGATTTAGAAAAGGACTCTCTACAATGTACGCTGTTAAAGATATTGTTTCATTTATTAAGTGCCAGTATGGTACTTTATGAGATTGTGTGGGGGACGAAAAAATGTCTGTCCGTCTGTCTGTCTGTCTGTCTGTCCGTCCGTCCGTGCGTCTGTACGCACCATAACTCAAGTACGCTTTTTCGGATTTTCATGAAACTTGGTATAAACATTCATAATGTCGATGGGAAGAACCCTATTGATATTGAACCAAATCGGTTCACCGGTACCGGAGCAATGCCCAATTTAGTGCCTATTTTAATAGATTATGGCGCCTTTCTCATAGAAAGGCGCCATCACTCAAATACGCTGTAACGGATTTTCATGAAACTTGGTATACCCATTTATGACGTCCATGAGAAGTGCCCTATTGAATTTGAACCTAATCTGTTGACCGGTACCGGAGTAAAACCCAATTTAGTGTATATTTTAAAGACGCAGTAACTCAAATACGCTTTACCGGATTTTTATGAAACTTGGTATACACATTTACAATGTCCGTGGGAAGACGTCTATTCATAATGGATAAAATCGGTTGATCTGTTTCGGAGTAATGCTCAATTTAGTGCCTATTTTATGGCAATATACGTATTCGAAAGAATTTATAAAAAAAATGAAAATCAGTTATCTTGACAACATAGCCTATTGTTTTACTGTGATCTTATAAGGCCTTGGAAATTAAAATACAGGTAGCTATGACAAAAAACACTATTGTTTTACATGCGCTTATCCAACTAGACCGTTAAAATGACCCAGGTGGCCGAGATGGTATACCTTTCTTCTTCCGTAAGCCCTGCTTAATGAATAAATCTGGAGCTTAACTTGGAAATCAATTTAAAAAAAAAAAACATATTCTGCATATCATAATTGCAGTCATAACTGATTAAACAAAAACATACTGGCACTTTTTTACATCAGTTTACCTGATTTTATTTTAGAAGGATATGAATCGAAGACAACTGGTGCCACTATCCTCGATCTTAAGCTTTCGATACTGTGTAGCCTAACATTCTATTCTTATTGAAAAACTTGAATATTATGGAATAACTGGCTCAGCATAAAGTCTTTTAAGCTTTTATCTATTAAATTATCCTAACTTTCTTACTTTTTATTATACCTATTTCATATTTGTGTTATTGTAAGTACATGATGTATTGCTAGTATAGTCATGAACATTGTAATTGGGTGTATACCTGTAATGTTCATTCTTGATTAAATAAATAAATACCAGAGTGTAAAACTAGACACTAAGATATCGGATATGCTGAAAATTAACAGTGGTGTACCCAAAGGTTCTGTCCTGGGTCCTTTACTATTTTTAACTTATGTAAATTAATTTCCAGATTCATCTTTAAAATGGGCTTACGGGAGGAGAAAGTCTAAAGCTTGATAAGTATATGTGAAGGAATATGTGCGTATCAATTGTGTTATTTGTCAAAGCTACCTGTATTGCAAATTCCAAAGTCGTATATGGGCACTGTAAAACAATATGTAGCCACGAGAACTGATTTGCATTTGATAAATTCTTTCTAATATATTACCATAAAATAGGTACTAAATTGAGCATTACTCCGGTACCGGTCAAAGGATTTGGTCCAATATCAATAGGCTTCTTCCCATGAACGTTATAAATGCCTATACCAAGTTTCATAAATATAGAGTTATCGCGCGTACAAACCATGGACGAACGGACAGACAGACATTTCCCCTCCCCACACAATCTTACAAAGTAACATTCTGGCACTTAATAAATGGACAGGTAATTTGAAACATCCTATTTCATTTTGCAGATTTATATTCCCGAGTTGATGCTTGGTTACTGACATTTACTGTTGGCGACACATGAGCTCAGGTTATATGAATGGCTTTCTTTAGCGATGTTAACTAGAAAATAGGAACATACACATTGGCAAAAATGTCTTGACGTACGACAAGCAACAAAGACTGACGTGCGACTAAGGCAACCTTTCATCAAGATAGACGGCGTCACATTCAAACTTGCTCGCTAAGAGAAAACTAGTCATCTGTTATTTGACGTGCTTTGTAAATTTACATCTATGACCTACTAAATGTTTTGAAATATAAATTAAGTAAAATTTTACTAACATCACATTAATACCCACTTGCCCACACGAGTTATCAACACAGATCAACTTAATTAATCCTTTACTCCCTTTCAATGCTAAGAGAATAGCAAAGTGCCCGCGATTATTGACTCAACTGCTAGAAGTTTTATTTAAATGATTTAACAGGAAAATAATTAACAGGTATTTCTTAACACTGCCACCGTTTTAACATAAATTGCTGGAATTATAAAGTAAGTTGTTAATTATAGGCTATTGTTTTACGTAAAGTAAAGTAAAGTAAAGTGTTCCCTAAACTGGCCATGAAGGCCCAGCGGGTTTCAGGAGGTTGAGGCTCCCAGATTTTAGTCATTCGGCACGTGAAGGTGGTAAGGTTGTCAGCCTTACGCACCGGCCACCTTTACCCCCAGCATTGCTCCTAGTACTCATTTGTGGAGTCAACCCTAGGGCCATAGTGCCACCAGAAGGATTAGGCCAATTGAAAAACTCCAATGACCTCATCGGGGATCGAACCCGGGACCTTCCGGTTTGTAGCGCAGCGCCTGAACCACTACGCTACGGCGTACCCCGTATTGTTTTACGTAGTAAATAAAAATAAAAATGAAACTAATAAAACTAATATTGTGCTGCCATAGGGGCACACAGATTCAAAAACCTATGAAAACGTACCACAGAATCATGAATCTTGCCCAAATCATGCACAAACAATTAAAGCGATCGATAATTAAAAAGCTAAACCCCACCTCCATGGTGCATTTCATGATCAAAGTGCACCGCAGGGGGGAAAAAATTTCAGATTCGAGTTCCCTAGCCAAAAGCAAATCGTATAGTGATTTTCGACCAAATCATTCAATGTTTTCCCGTTTAGGCGTGCTTTCATGATCCCCCCGTCTGTCCATCTATGTAAAAAAATCATCTCTGAGAGTCGAAAACAAATGAATCAAGTATAGCGGGTTAACAAAATCGAAGCAATCAACAAATTTTGGCAGAGTGTACATTCACGGAAACACTGAGGCAACGGCATCTACCAGAGTCTTTCACTGCTTCTTGCGAAATGTTTTATGTCTTTAAAGTATTTAGTGGCTACACTACACTACTGCGTTTGTTATAGAATTTCCTCCTCCGCATTTTTCTTTTTCAAATGGAGTTGACCATGTGGAAAGTGTTGGAGAAGAAAACTTGAAAAAAAAGAGAGCGGGAACGAGAAATGATCGGCACTTTAGTTGCCTTGCATGTAGGTATTTTCCCACTCACTTAGAATTCTCTAGTCTTCTTTAAAGGGGAACCACCCTTTATCAGTCATCACATTACATCACATGACCACAACCCTGATGTGAATCAAGAAGTTCCTTTCATATGTACCGGGTATTATGGCAATCCAATACATTTTATACCTACACACGCTACAAGCGAGAGTATAATTGAAAGCCTCCCTTGAATAAAGATGTAGGTTAAACATCGCTGTTACTGATTATGTATTAGTTTCTACAAAACCGAAATTTTTCACCAGGTCTTTTTTGGGGCCCGCGAAGACAGTTATGAAAAATACGTTAATCTCTTCTCTATATATATATAAAAGGCTTTGTCCTGACTGACAGGAATCAACGTAGAGCCTAAACTATAACAGGTAGAGACTTGGAATTTTGACAGTACCTTCGTTTCATAATGTAGGTGCTCACTAAGAAAGGATTTTGAAAAATTCTGATTTTAAATGCCAAAAATCAAATGTTTTTGAGAATACTTAATCCCTTCTTACACAGAATTATCGAATCCGAATCACATTTGACATTAAAACATATTGTTGCCATTGGGTTTCAGATGGGTTTGGAATTAAATTAAATGGAAGTTTGACAATTACAGTTGGCTTTGTCTATTTTTGTCATACCTTGAAAGAAAACTTTCGCCATCGCTTGAATGTTGTAAGCCCTAATATGGTCAAACATTGTTTTATTTGGACGAAACTCACTATACAGGGGTTTTCTGGACCAAGGAACTCGAATCTGAGGTCGCTTTTACCAGGCGATGCTATCTAATCGTGGTATGTAGTCCACGTGATTTAGGTGTTAATAAATATAATGATTTAACTATTATGCTCTTAATTTTTAATTTTTGAAATAATTATCGCGGGCGATGCCGCGGGCACATGCTAGTTTAATATAAGTAACTTCGTTCACGAAAGGCAAGGATAGGGATTAGAATTTTCCTAACTATAATTAAAATGAATGCTTTCCCAACATTCGCAGATTTGTGTGAAAAGTTATACAGATCAGGAGCCTGTTTCATAGAACTTGCTAATAATTTATTTAATAATATTCGCATTCGTAATAAAGGAAACTGACGTTTATGAAGCAACGTGTTAGATATGAAAGTAAAAAACCTAAGATCAGTGATGCAATAAAGGGCAAGAATCTGTGTAAATGAATTTTATTGTCATTTTATTGAATACCTTTTAAGAAAATAACAGTCAACCCTGTTTGTATACTTATAAGTTATTACAGAAATTAAATAACTGTTGTTAGAAAATTATTATTTTTCTTATGAAACAATGACTGATTTATACGGTTTACAGTATCTTATGTGTATAATGTATACAAAAAACATGTAGGTAAAAGTAATATTATTTTATTAATTTTGGGCTTAAAATAAAAAATATTATAGATTCGAATTCGGCCAATGAAATATTACTTACGAAACAATAACAATGTTTCATTAACAGTAACAATGTCCTTTAACTGCGGAAAATGCAGGTACCCCTGAAATACGGGTACAGTATAGTAAGCCTATGCCCTAATGCATTTTTACTTATAACTTATGTCCATTTGGCTGGTTCCTATCGTTATGTATTTCCTGCTGTTTGCGCCTATACATTCATCTATGTCCCGAGTTACACATAAACTTATTTCAATATTAGCGTTTATGCTAAACAGGTCTTTCATCCAAATCAGAGAGGCAAGGATACATAAGTATGAGATATTTGTCTGAATACTTAATATTTCTGTTCATAAATAAGACATTCTATACAAAATACCCTGTCACTGTTAATTCGAAAAACTAATTTTGAATTCTATGGAAGCTCCTGTCATAGTAATTGTAATTTGCCATAATTAAGAATGAAAATATAAAGCTAACATTCCTTAATACGGTTATCGAAATTGAATTTTTTTGGAATAGATGTAGATTAATGTTGAAAACTGTAGACCCTTTATGTAGACTAATGTTGAAAACTGTAGACCCTTTTGGGAACTATCCAATTTCAAGTGACGCTATGTCTCTTTCATACACAAAAAGAGAGGCTACCAATTATTTTAAAATTATTTTGCACACATATACTCGAAAAAGTAACCATGAATAGAAAGAGTTTTCAAATAAATAAAAAAAAACTAATTCAAACCGCACATTACTCTCGGAAATATGCAAAACCTCATTTTAGCAAGGAAATATCTGAAGTTTTCTCACATCTTTTTATCATCGCGAGGATAATATCTACAAAGTACCTCATGCCATACGAAGAAAGAAAAGCAGAAACTTAAGAAGATACATAGCAGTCATTTACTACAGAATATAAGGGCTAAAATATAACACAAACATCTTGCAACAGCTGTAGAAACCGCAATTCTAAAGCATATATCGTCATTATAGAGACGGTTTCTTGTTTGTTAACTTTACTTTTTAAGTCTTCTCAAACCTAAGAAGTCAGATATGTTTGTTATAGTACATAGTTCCCCAAATGGTTACTAGGGCATGTTTTCAATTCACATATACAGTTGCATGAATATTATTTACTCAATGACAATTTAGATAATTCCGAAGCAAACTAAAGGAATATTATCTATTTTATGGAACCCGGAAGTTCATTTTCACTCTTAAATGAGACCGCCGTTCAACCCTATTCTGTGCTAACTCTATCCAATCATCCCTCACAAATCCCATTTCTCTAAAATATATTCTAATATCGTCCTCCCACCTAAGTGTAGTTCTTCCAAGTGGTCTTGTCCCTTCGGGTCTCCCAGTTAATACTTTTTAGATACGTCTTTCCTCCCCCATGCGCGCAAAAAGTCCAGCCCGTTTCAACCTCTTTAGTCATACTATATCCGGTGAAGAGTTCAGTCCTGTTTTCATCTCTCTTTTGTCCGAATACTTTCCTAAGCACCTTGTTTTCGAACACTCTCAAATGATTTTCTTCCCGAAGAGTAAGGGACATGTCTCACGTCCATATAATACAACCGGCAAAATAATTTATTGTCTTACAAATTTTTTATTTTTAGATTTATGGACAGAATACGAGAAGATAAAAGTATCTGAACAGCATGGAAGAAAGCATTTTCTGGTTTCAGTCTACATAACTTCTACCTGAATACTATTTGTATCCGGAATTATTCTGCCTTAATAATTATTAGTATCTATAATTATTTACTACTGCATAAATGTACAACTGCATAAAATTCAAGTAGACATGTTATATGTATCTAGTTCAATTCCACACAAATACAAGAAGTTAGATGGGGCGAAAGAAAGAAATTAACTTAATATCCAGTTGAGTATTATTGATTTAATAAGAAACAGATACTCAGTACAGGAACGATTTTTTTTCCTTTTCTTAAATGTCATTCCCACGCCACGTTAAGTGATACACTAGTCTGATAACTAATGACACGCCCACGAATTTCTTTTCGGTACGAAAAAGTTAAATGGGGGTCAATCAGCCTGGTGATGTTAGTTATAGAGCTATTTTTGTATACTAAACGTAAAACGAAAAAAACTTGTTAATGGGGGCATTTTAATGTTAAATAGAGTGAAAAATAATAAAATATTAGGAAAAGTAAAATTGGAACGCAATGAATTAGTATGGAAGACCTCTATGCATTTGTGGATGCGTATACAAAAGAAATGTCTAGTCTTTAATTTTGTTAGTTAAGATCAATTAAATGAATATGTCCCATTAAATATGTACAAAAGTACTCACGTTACATGATGTTGAAACACTAGGCCTTTGCTCACCTGCAAGGAATAAAAACAAGACATTATTAAAATTCCAGCAAAAATTATAAGCAACATGGGAAGTTGTATGCTATATATTCACTTTTATAAAGTTATTTATATACCCAGTTGCTAATTTACACAGTTAGACTATAATCTACAAGGCGTTTCATGAACTGTGTTTTGCTTCATTCTATGTAAACAATGGAAATTGGCATGAATTGGGTAATTGATATGTAAGTTGGAGATGTCTGGCCCACTTCTGTATTTATAATTTTCGAAATTTGACAACCAACAATATTTATGAAAATTCCATAACATGCATTATATATTATAGTAAGAGCCAAAACTTTCATTTGGGTAGAGGAAATTATGTTTCTTACATCAAATTATTTTGACAATCGCATCACCAAGGAAACAAGGAATAATTACAACACAACCAGATATACCAGAAGTCCTATTTGCCTCCCTAGTAGAATAAGTGAATAAGATACCAAAAGAGATTTTAATGCAAAAGTTACCTGTGCTTAAGATACGCATGAAAAAAATAATAAATCAGAAACATTTTTTATAATCTTAATGGGTTTCTCCAATGAACAATGGTTTTTGTATGAAATAATGTTATTATTTTAAGGAAGTCTTGACGAGTCTATCTGTATATTTTTACAGCTTCTGATAATAAACATCTATCTATCTATCTTTTATTCATGAGACACATTTACTGCAGTTGAAAGTATGGTGTATATCAGGGGCAACCAACATATTTACTTACGAGGGCCATGAGTGACGTCAAGGGCTGCACATATTTTTAAATGAAGTAAATTTATTGTTAAAAATTAAAATTACTATTTATTCCAATGAAGTAAATTCATTGTTAAGGATGTAAATTATTGTTCATTAAAATGTATTAGGTCAATACATTAATGAAAACAATTTTCTGGATACAGTAAAATTATTATTTATTAAAATTCATAACCCATTAATGAGAGCACATGGGAAATCGCAGTTGGCATGCCTTTGTCTCGCTAATTTATAAAATGTATAAAGGTCAGTATTGCATAAACGGGATAATCTGTGTGAGATTACTTATATTTTATATTTAACTAGGCCTATTATCTTTAACTGTTAGCATACCACAGGATGCTTAGGAAAACATTTGGGCCTAAGAGAGATGAAAATGGGGACTGGAGAAAATTGCATAACGACGAGCTTCATAACCTGTACTCGTCACCGGATATAGTAAGGGTAATTAAATCACGGACGATGAAATGGGCTAGCCATGATGCGCGCATGGGGGAGGAAAGACATATCTCAAAAATATTGCTTGACTGGGAGACCCGAAGGGAAGAGACCACTTGGAAGACCTAGACGTAGGTGGGAGGACAATATTAGGATGGATTTAAGGGAAGTAGGATTTTCGAGGGATGATTGGATGGAGTTAGCACAGAATAGGGATGAATGGCGGGCTCCGGTAAGCGCGGTAATGAACCTTCGGGTTCCATAACATAGATAATATTTATTTTGCTTGCTGAGGAATCGTCTATTGCCATTGAGTAAGTAAGTAAGTAAGTTATCTTTTACTAAAGGAAAGTATTTTGGAATATAGAAGCATCAGATATCCGCGGCAAAAATTATCCAAAATTTAAAACTATAAATTAAGCTGTAAATATTTTAAATGTTATTAATTGGCTTTATCTAGGGCCGCACATATGAGTTGGCCATCCCTGGTGTACATTATGTTGCATTATACAAATTGGAAATGGGGACTTAACTAATTAATGCGACGAGCAACGCTTATTGCAAGCGGGATACAAAATTGAGAGAAGTCTCAAACTGGGTTTACTTTGAATATTAAAGACTGCAAAGTAGAGCGGAGAGTGGAATAAAGTTTAATCGTTTCACACGAGTTCTTTCTCAATGTCTGTTGGCCTGGAATGGAAATCAAATCGAATGCAACTGCAATTCCTGAATGGGAAACACACTTCAGCTGTTCCCAAATCTCCTGAGAATCGGAACTCCAAGCTTTCAGGATTTCAAGGATTCCAAACACATTTGTGCCAATGGTATTTCAGTTTGGTAAAGAGAAACAACTACAAGAACTTGAACAAGAAATGGGTTTGACGAACATACATTGTTGCAAGTATGATTTCTTCACTGAAAATACATTTTTAGACAGACAAGGTAAATAAGCACTTCCGACGACAGATAATATTAACTAAAAGGAAAAAATTAGATGGGATATATTCTGAACTGAAGATGATGCAACTTGCATCGAAATGAATTTTCAAGTAATAGACGCATCTGGGACCAAGAAGAAGTTTTAATAATATGACAACAGTGTTTTTAACGTGTGCTTGTGCCTTCTATGGCATTTTATCTCTATATATATAAAAGGCTTTGTCCTGGCTGACTGAATGAATGACTGATTGACTGAATGACAGGAATCAACGTACAGCCTAAACTATAACAGGTAGAGACTTGGAATTTTGACAGTACCTTCGTTTCATAATGTAGGTGCTCACTAAGAAAGGATTTTGAAAAATTCTGATTCTAAATGCCAAAAATTAAATGTTTTTGAAAATACTTAATACCTTTTTACATAGAATTATCAATTCCAAATCACAGAATATATTGTTGCCAAATGGTATCAGGTGGGCTTGGAAAAAACAATTGAAATGCACTTTTGACAAATAAAAGAAGCTATCAAAATAATTCATGTTATAAATAAATATTACAGAATGAAATCCACTAAAATAATGGAATCACATAACTTTCTCTACCCTGGACATAGAGAAAACAAAACGAGGTATAGTAATGTGTATATTATTATATTATATCGCAGGTTTTTGGAGAGAAAAGTATGAAAGTGATAATGCTTTATGGTAACATAAGAGTGGGAAATTTCCCGCCTCGATATTACAATTTTATGTTACAGGAATTTCTGTTCCTTCTTATTTAAACCTCTACCAGGCTTGCTGTGCACTGTACAAGCGATGGGATGCAAAATTCTAGATCCTCTATGAGCCATAAAAAACTATATCAAGCGTTTTATGAGGGAATAGTTTGAGTGTAATAAGTCGTTCTTCCTATTTCAAATTATAAATGCCTATATAAGGACCTAGAATTTAAAATTGAAAATCCTTCATAAGCTAATTTCCAATTACAAAATACAAAACCCGGGCGACGCCGGGTCTTTTAAGCTAGTATTTTATAAAAGGCCCCAGATAAGTGCAACGACAAGGGTTCTAAGGTGGACAATCTCTCTATTTTAAAACTATTTTAACCCTGTCTGAAGATGAAATTCATTAATAATGTGGGATATAGTTATTTACGATGTAAAACAGTTCCTTAGAACTTAACAGGCAAGCAGGAAAATAATTTTGCTTGTACTTAGGATAGTAAACAAAATCGTTTTTCGCAATTTCGTATGTAGCGGAATTCAGGCACTTTTGGTTGTCAACAATTGGTTTGGAATTAATGACAAATGAACATAGCTTCTACATTTGCTGAAAACATGCATTTATTTATAATATCTCTCTTCAAGTTATACCGTTATAAAATAGACAAATAAAGAACTATCTGGAATAATCCTTCGCTTTGATATGAAATTGCAGACTTTGAATGAATCGGGGAAAATGTTCGCCGTAAGTGATGTTTTGAGCGACACTATTATTAAGTGCCAGTATGGTACTTTATGAGATTGTGTGGGGGACGAAAAATGTCTGTCCGTCTGTCTGGCGCCATAAATCAAATACGCTGTATCGGATTTCCATTAAACTTGGTATACGCATTTATGACATCCATGAAAAGTACTCTGTTAAATTTTAACCTAATCTGTTGACCGGTACCGGAGTAAAACCCAATTTAGTGTATATTTTAAAGGCGCAATAGCTCAAATACGCCTTATCGGATATTTATGAAACTTCGTATACGCATTTATACTATCCATGGAAAGACGTTTGTTGATGTTCAACCAAATCGGTTGGCCAGTACCGGAATAATGCCCAATTTATTGCCTTTTATGTTAATATATGAGAAGTCGCGATAACTCAAATATGCTTTATTGGATTTTCCTGAAACTTTGTATGCCCATTTATAATGTGCATGGGAAGACGTCTACCGATATTGGACCAAATCGGTTGTCCGGTACCGGAGTAAAACCCAATTTAGTGTCTATTTTAAAAACGCGGTAACTCAAATACGCTTTACCGGATTTTTATGGAATTTGGTATACACATTTATAGTGTTCATGGGAAGAGGTCTACTGATACTGGATGAAATCGGTTCACCTGTTTCGGAGTAATGCTCAATTTGGTGCCTATTTTATGATAATATACGTATTCGAAAGAATTTATATAAAAAAAAAGCAAATCATTTATCATGACAACATAGTCAATTGTTTTACTGTGATATTTTACGGCTTTGGAAATTAAAATAGAGATAGCTATGACCAAAAACACTATTGTTTTACATGCGCTTATAACTTACCAGACCGTTAAACTGACCCAGGTGACAGAGATGGTAACGTTTTGGCCTCACGTCATGGAGTTCCATGGTTCAAATCCCGAAACCAGCCAATTTCACTTTCTTTTTCGTATTTTTATGTGAGTGTGCGATTGTCAAGATATCAGAAATCTGTACAGTTCAGCTGATGCTGGAAGATTTTAATCTGATTAAAAAGAAAACTAGACCTTTGTTCTTCCCTAAGCCCTGCTTAATGAATAAATCTGGAGCTTAACTTGTAAATCAATTAAAAAAACATATTCTGCATATCATAATTGCAGTAATAACTGATTAAAAAAAACATACTGGCACTTTTTTACATCAGTTTACCTGATTTTATTATTATACTGTATTGGCTTGCGATTGTGTATTGTCAAAACCATCTAGTATTGACATACTAGATTCTATTGCTGAAATAGTTATTTATTTTGATTATTGTAAATGATTAACAGGTACACGATAATAGCAGTGGTTGTAGTGGTTAAAATGAAGGAAATAAAGGAAGTGAAACAGTGATATCTGGTGATATCCTATATAATTCCAGTAACATCCTATATAATTTCTATAGCATGCTAAACCCTAAAATTTACCATAACGGTACTGGCCCGTTTAAGAAACTTTACATAGACGGATTCAGTTCTATTAAACAGTGTTTACGATTCAAAATAACATAAGATTTATAACAAAGCCAGAGTAAGAAACTTTGGTTTCAGTCACATGGAAAATATACTTTTAGTTTAAAGACTCAGTTTCATAAAAATTGAAGGTATTACAATTCATTACACTTTTTAAATGTTAAAATTCTCACTGTAGTCACACAAAAAATTCATTTGTTGGCTGAAAAGCGTTATCCACTCCATCTCATATGTTGGCATGCTGGCAAGGTAAAATGAAATTGGGTGAAGTGCTATTATAGTTTTGGGACTGACAACCTGTGTTACTGGTCAAATGGCCTGTAGCTAATATATCACCACCGGGAAGACAGCCTGGGGACCACATATGGGTTATCTCTAGGAGGAAATAATTACATTAAAGCAGAGCCCACATCATTATTAACTGAGTCCTATCACACTAGAACTGAACGACGCATCTTTATTTGTATTAATTTACTGCTAACCTTTCTAATCTTCTAAAAGTATATTAGTCTTACAATGCATCGCAGCATCTTTATCCCATTACAACTGAAGTGATTTTAGAGTCAAGCTCAAGCTTCCGTTTGCATTTTTCACACAGGAGAGAAATGCAAGTTTGGATAGAGTTAAACATCTGTGCAATTCTTCCAAGCAAGTCAAAATTACATAGCTAGAGAACTTGCATATCTTCTTCTATATTAATAAAAGGAAGTGTCTGTCTGTCTGTCTGTCTGTCTGCGATGCCCCGCGAAATCTACTGAACGCAGAGATCTGACATTTTAAACATAGGTAGACTGAAGGGTCGGAAAATGCACCTCAAAGTCGGAATTTTAATTTTCGCTTTCGTTCGTGAGTTATGAGTGAAAAACAGACAGAAAACGTGTGTTTTTTGCGTTTTTGAAGCATCAGTTTTCAGTAATACATTTCAATGTCAAATCAATTACAGTTGGCTTTGGCTATTTTTGACATACCTTGGAAATAAAAGCATCGCGATCGCTTGATTTTGTAAGTCCATCCTGGACGATTCATTTGTTTAGAATGTCAAGGCCCGCAGAGATACGAAATTTTCAACCTATACGGAAGAGGGATAATCAATATAGGCCTAAATATGGTCAAAAATTGTTCGATTTGAACGAAACTCACTATACAGGGGTTTTCTGGGCCAAGGAACTCGAATCTGGGGTCGCACCTAATAGTGGAATGCACTCCACGTGATTTAGGTGTTAATAAATATAATGATTTAACTATTATGTTCTTATTTTTAATTTTTGAAATAGTTATCGCGGGCGATCGTTTGAATTTGTAAGTCCATCCTGGACGATTCATTTGTTTAGAATGTCAAGGCCCGCAGCCATATGACATTTTCAACCTACACGGAAGAGGGATAATCAGTATAGGCCTAAATATTGTCAAACATTGTTCGATTTGGACGAAACTCACTATACAGGGGTTTTCTGGGCCAAGGAACTCGAACCTGAGGTCGCTTTTACCAGGCGACGCTATCTAATCGTGGTATGTAGTCCACGTGATTTAGGTGTTAATAAATATAATGACTTAACTGTTATGCTCTTAATTTTTAATTTTTAATTTTTGAAATAATTATCGCGGGCGAAGCTGCGGGCACACGCTAGTATATAATATATGATTGCGAATTATAAAGAACGTTGTTTTCTTCTCTTTCCGTTTCAAGCCACTACACAAGCAACCTGTATTGTGGTGTAATGCACGTTCCCTATTTACTGGTGGATACAGGATGGGCTTTGTGCTGTGTTCACTTACCTGTAATGAAACACATGCATATTTCAGCACTATTTCCTTTTGTGATCCTCACCATATTACACCCGTGCCTAAACAATTATTGCAGTTTTACGTGGCGGAAGCCAGTGAAATATTCAGTACCAGCGGATATGACCAACAACAAAATCCCTGACAAGAGCTCCAGATCAACAGAACGCTGTTTTATAGCCGCCACCATGTTACTTGTATGTCAGTTAATTGTTGTATGGAATGGCAATTATGGTACGTTCTTAAATAAGTAGATACTGAGTAGAAAATGAAGTGACGAGAGAATTTCTGAAGCGCGAAAACCACATTTTATAGTCCTACTAGATCACTGGTTCCAAACCTTTTTCAGCTGACGCCCCCTTCGAATATCATTAAATCCTGACGCAACATTTGATAGTGATGGGAAGAAGAAGGCCTAAAAAGTCATTGTCAATACTTTCGTACTTTAAAAGATCCGTATAATACTTGTTAAAATAATATTGCTCACCTCTTTTATTATTCTTATTTATCCTGTGATGCTTTCGCTGTCATACACACATATAAAACACGAAAATACTTATCTAATTATTGTGAATCTTATTTGAGTCTCAGTACAGTCCAAAAAAAAGTAAAGTGTAGAAACACAAATGTCCAATGTAGAGTCAAAAACTGAATATTAGCGAGATGATTGGCACTGATTTTACCAGCTCTGAGATATTAGGTTTTATGTATAACAGAGCACAACGCAGATCACTCGTATCTCGTATTTGGATTTCCAAATTATTATAAACGTGTTGAGGACAATATATAACTATTTCATATGTCATGGAAAATACAGTTACAATTTATAAGATTATAAATTGCAAATTCACACTGTTCTGTTATTCTTGTTAATTACGGTATGTGTCTGTACATTTTTTGGTTAAAGTTAACCGATTAAAAATTCTTGTCGACCGTCAAGGCAACAACACTATGGGTTAATCAAAATATGAATTTCAAATTGTTGCACGCCCCTCTACGAAGAGCATCACGCCCCCTGGTTGGGAACCCCTGTACTAGATGGGAGAATAATAACTTGATCATTACACATACGTGATTGAAACCGTTGCTCATCGATATCGAATATATTCGTGGGTCTCATCGATTTCGTCCTCACAACGCTGATTTTTAATCTTCTGCATCAGGCGCACAGCCGAATGGAACTAAACAAATCCACGCTTCAAGAGTCCGGTCATTTTTAAGTGAGACTTCTTTAGCCGCGGTATGGGTAAATCGAGAGCTTGTGTAACGCTGAAAATCGTCACGAAAACAGTGTAACGCTCAAAACCGTCACGAAATTAGTGAGGTGTAACGGAACGGACTGCACAGAAAAAAAATTAAAAATAAAAAATCCAAAATTAAAAAAATCGAAAAATCGAAAATTAAAAAACCGAAAATCAAAAATTAAAAATCCAAAAAATCAAAGATCCAAAATTCCAAAATTAAAAAATTCAAAGATCCAAAATTAAAAATTCCAAAAATCCAAAATTCACAAAATAAAAAATTCAAAATAAAAAATCCAAATATCCAAAATTTAAAAAATCTAAAAATAAAAAATAAAAAATTCAAGAATGCGAAATTTAAAAAATAAAAATCCAAAATTAAAAAATACATTTAAAAATAAAAAAATCCAAAATTAAAAAATCGAAAATTCAAAAATTTAAAAATCTAAAATCCAAAATGAAAGAAGTCCAAAAACACAATACTAAAAAGTCCAACAATCTAAAAGTGAAAACAGCCAATAATCCAAAATTGAAAAAATCCAAAAATTAAAACAAGTTTCACTTCTGTCACATTTTTTTTTTTTTTTTTTTTTGTGGAGTACGTTTAGTATGTGGAAATACTTCAAACTACACAGACATATCCTAGCTACAGCTGACGTATATGTGACCCAAAAATATCAAAATGAATTAATGAAGTTCATTTTAATGTAATATAACGTGAGCAAATGTTTATCATACGATGTTGCACTTGCTACAATCACAAAAACCCTTTTGTACTCCATCCGAACATTTTCATTCGCACTGATTACCAAAACATGAACAATTACAAACGAGCGATTTGTTTGTGAACATTGATTAGCACACGCGGTTTAACATCATTTTGTGATCGTTCAGCGGAATAAACAACTGCCCCTAACCTCTAACTACGTCACCATGCATTATAGCATTACAATAAGCATTATTTTCTTGTATTAGTTAGACCACATGCATGACGATCATTATTTACTTATTTAATATCCTCTTTTTTAATTAAGCTGAATTTATACTCCTTTTAGCTGCGAGGCCTATCAGAAGTTCGGGATGTTTGTCTATAAAGTAGGGCAGGCCATGGAACTATTGGTTGTCAATTATTTCTATTAATTGTGTATTTTTATGGAGTAAATTTCAACTGATATTAATTTAAATGGATACGATACAGGATGAAATGGTGAGGATGATTCATGGCATTTGCCTTTACGACTGGGGAAACCATGAAAAAATCCGTGTCAAATTGACCGGCCACGGGATTTGAACCTGGTACCTCCCGAATGCGAGTCCAAGACGTTACCAATTATCCAGTTTTATTGAAAACCAACCTAAGTTGAACTAACGAAAACCTGTAACTGGTATGTGGAAATTACAAAGAGACAAAGTTTTGTTATGTTATATATGCTCTATCAAAATCAGTGTATAAACTAGCGTATTTAGGCGAACTGTTTTCCTCATTTTTTAAAGTTAAGTTTTTTTTCTAGAATTTGATAAAATTGTAGTTTAGTTATTCCTCTCATTGAGAATTCAAAACTATATTTCTTATATAGGCTACATCAATTTAAACCAAACCAAGTGACACTGCATAGGCAGTCAGTCATACATTAAGAGTAATATAGCTTACAGTATTCCTTACTAATTGTAACTTCAGCTTGTCGAGCTAGTAAATTTAAAAACCTTAACAGAAGAATAAAATATCTAGATGTTTATGGCTACTAATAACGGTAGGCTATGGTATGTATTATCACTCTACAAATAGGAAGAAATTCTAAATACTGAAAAGCTGCAGTAAACTTCTCTGTCACGAAGATATTGCCCTTTAAAACCTCCCTAAATCCTAAAAGAAATTATTTAGCTAAAACACAAGTATTTTATGTGGTTTACGGTCGGATTCGCTGCACAAGGAAATCACACAGTGCTTTCAAAAAATGGAAGGTTATGAATGTGAAACCAGCGAACAGAAAATAAAAGTTATTCAAGATAACTATAATTAGGAACTATTATGTACAACTAGCGTGTGCCCGCGGCTTCGCACGCGATAATTATTTCAAAAATTAAAAATTAAGAGCATAATAGTTAAATCATTATATTTATTAACACCTAAATCGCGTGGACTACATACCACGATCAGATAGCATCGGCTGGTAAAAGCGACCTCAGATTAGAGATCCCTGGCCCAGAAAACCCCTGCATAGTGAGTTTCGTCCAAGTCGAACAATGTTTGACCATATTTAGGCCTATATTGAATATCCCTCTTCCGTGTAGGTTGAAAATTTCATACGTCTGCGCGCCTTGATATTCTAAACAAATGAGTCGTCAAGGATGGACTTACAAAATCAAGCGATTGCCCGCGATAATTATTTCAAAAATTAAAAATTAAGAGCATAAAAGTTAAATCATTATATTTATTAACACCTAAATCACGTGAATTACATACCACGATTAGATAGCGTCGACTGGTAAAAGCAACCTCAGATTCGAGGTCCTTGGCCCAGAAAACCCCTGTATAGTGAGTTTCGTCCAAATCGAACAACGTTTGACCATATTGAGGCCTATATTGATTATCCCTTTTATAATAATAATAATAATAATAATCCTCTTCGGAGTAGGTTGAAAATTTCATATGTCTGCGTGCCTTGACATTATAAACAAATGAATCGACCAGCGTGAGCTACAACATTCAAGCGATCGCGATAGTTTTATGTCAAAGGAATGACAAAAATAGCCAAAGCCTACTGTAATTGATTTGACATTGAATGGTATTACTGAAAACGATGCTTCGAAAACGCAAAAAATACACGTTTTTTTGCCCGTTTTTCACTCATAACTCAAGAACGAAAGGAAAAATTAAAAATGTAATATGCCAGAAACCTTCCCGGGAATGCACTCAACAACTTCCCAAAGTTTCATGGCGATCGGATGAATGGTGTAGTAATGCATAAAGGACACACACACACACACACATACATTCATTTTTATATATATAGATGATACAGTTAGATCTAAGAGTATTCTTTCCTAAATTCTGACAAATAGTGTTAAATACGTTCCTAAAATCTTTTTTAAAAGGACTCTGAAGTTATACCCTATCAATATAACGTCTGAAACGAGTGAAAATAAACCCTTAATAAAAACTTGTAGGTTTTTATCACTTTCTCAGCAGACATTCTCTCTGACGCGTATCCTATTAGATTATCTTTAATTCTGCTTCGAAATGGACTCTCCCTTTGCCATAGATTGATTTACTAAAGTGGAGAGTGACCAATCAGGATTATGGAAAGATTGAAAAAAGTTATCTCGACAGTTTCCCCCGTTCTTCTGACACCATCATCACTGTTTTCGTTGGGGTTGTGTGTGTGTAACGAAAGGGCACAAAAGAAAATAGAAATTGCGTGCGAATTTCCAGAAGAAATCTTTTATTCGTTCAACCATTTTTAAGTCTTTTAAATTTTATTATTTGCACCCTGGCATAGACTAATCCTGTCTCTTTTCTCCCCTTCTCATATCATTAGGTAACGAGATCTCCTTCCGCCCTGCTCTATTATATTCCCCTATTCTACTTCAATTCGTCAGACTGGAATGGGAAACTACTAGGGATGGGTCCTGGATACTTTCGATACCTCGATACTCTCGATACTTGCATGGTATCGGCATCGAACGATACTTCAGAAAACTCGCTCGATACTTTTCGATACTTTTGTAATTCAGAAATTCTGCAATTAAGTGAGAATGCTAGTATTTTTTAACAAAAACTTGTAAGTGGACTGTTTACAAAACTAATTTTAGTTTTAATGTAGAGTTTAAAAAAAATTATAGGCTACTGACGATATTAAATTTTGTCTCTTTAAATATGCAGACTTAATTAATTTAGTTTGTATTACACAGTTCTCTCAATTTTAATTTTTAATGTACCTATTTATTGAAACTGGAAATGTTGAAGGTATCGAGTATCGAAGTATCGAGTATCGAGGAAAAATCATGTATCGGTATCGAGAAAATCTTGTATCGACCGATCCCTAGAAACTACTCATCTTAAGGACGACCCAGATCATTACAAACAATATTAATGATGTAAGGACTGTTTAAATAAAATACGAGTATAGGCTACTCATTTAACGTAGATTTAACAGTAATTAATCTTAGCTTAAAAATTGACCATAATCGCTAGTATTTATTTACTGCTTCATTGTTTCGTGTTCATTGAATGAATCGCTCAAGGATAGAGATATCGAACTTTAACATATAACATATTAGTTTTAATAATACTAGCCAAAACATCTATTATAACTCAAAGGTTACACAAATTAATAACACCAGATAGAAAAAAAAATATATTGCGATTGATACTTCAAACCTACATAATAACCCAGTACTAGCTTTCAAATACAGATCCGTCGGCCCGGGTTCGATTCCCGGTACCTCCTCGGATTTTTCTGAGGTAGGGAGGTCTGGTAGGGGTGCACTCAGCCTCGTGATTCAAAATTGAGGAGCTACTTGATAGAGAAGTAGCGGCTCCGGTCAAGAAAACCACCATTAACGGCCGTGGGTGTCGGCATGCTGACCACATGCCCCCCAATCCTGCCATCTGCCTACGGGAGATGACGCAGCGGTCGGGTGGTAGGCCAAGTCCCTCCAGGGATGTAGCGCCACGGAGTTAGTTAGTTACTAGCTTTCAAAAGTCTAATTAATTTACCGGTTTGTGGTAGTTTGGCCGCTAAGGGACAATAAAAATACTCCGGGTCTTCGGATCTCGCAGTTTATATAATAGACTCGCTACGCTCATCGGGGGCTCTGCCCCCAAACCCCCACTGAGGGGCTCGGGAAAGGTTTTTTAAAAGATCTATGAGATATAGAGTGCGTATATTTAGTCCAGAGCCCTATGTGAACACTTTGATAATACCGTTGCCATGGAAACCGAGCCCTTTTTCGGGGGTTTTTAGGGCCAAAAATTAAAAAAAATAACTTTTTGGAATTTTTCTGTAGTTTACAGCCTAAAAGCTATATGTGTAGCAAATTTCAAGTTTCTAGCTCATCTGGAAGTGGGCAAACATTAATGTCAGTGCGTGAGTGAGTGAGTCAGTCAGTCAGTCAATCAGCCATGTGGCTTTATATTATAGGGATTATTATTTGAAATGAGTTCTCAAGTGATCACTGGATGTCTAGGTCAGTAAAAGAAATATAATTTTAGTTTATAGCCGAAAATAAATTGAAACATGCCTGTGACCTATATTAATGAAACCATGTTTGGTTGAAACGGATTTTTAACACCAGTGTGTTGATGTGCTAATTTCAATTCAATTCTCTTGAGTTAAATCTTCTATTTTTGATCCAAGTATTATAACAAATACATATTTTACACGCATTTGCAGCCATATTACACGCATTATGGTATTAGAAGCTCATTTAAACTATCACAAGGATTTGATTTTTGCAAAGAATACGAGAATCACTAGAGAAATGGATTACAGTAATTATTTCGAATCCATCCTGCCAATCATTGTTATCCAACTTTTCTTGTTGTCAGGATTTTAGCCATAGACTCTACCAATCAGAATCTAAATCCCTGTAATCCTATCTACAGCGGGAAATATACTGAGGAAGGCACTTATCCGGCAAGAGAGAAGGGAAAGAAATCACAAAGAGCTCTAATCAAAGTTTCTATCGCATTGGATGGATCACAGGAAGATCCTGACACGAATATATAACATATATGTAGCATACAAGCAGAGATACTTACTTTAGCAAGTTTAAACGTTGCCAGAGGAATGACAGTTCTGTAAGTTTTAAGTAACTTAATGTAAATCGTACACTTACATAAAAATCTAATGGTTCATCTCTGTCTGAAACGATTTGTCGCAAAAAATACTAATCTGATAGAGCTGAAATACGAGGGTCATTCAATAATTAAAGAGACAAATTGGTCTGGGGAAAAGACGGTTGATAGTACAAGTTTGATAATTTAGGATTTTAAGTTGGCATCACTGGGATGAGTTCTAATCAGCTGATGGATCAACATTGCTCTGTTTATAACTTCAAAATTAAGTTTAACAAAGTCGGGTCTTCTTGAAAATTCCACATTGGTTGAACAACGATCTGTGATTAGGTTTTTGATTGCTGAAGGTGAAAACTCTAGAATGACTAAAGTATATGGTGAAAGTCCATTTCTATTTTTTTTTTTAAGAACCTGAAAACATGTTGAAATAAGACATGAACAATGGTACACTCATTACAAATTTAATACGTTCCACCAACTTCAAAAACTCATATACAATCACAAAATGATTCCTATGCGGTTTCGTAAACTACAATAGTGGTATGATGCCATGGAAAACCAGTCTTTCAAAAAACCCGAAGTTGAATTTTCAATTTGGGAATCCTGTCGAAAATGCAAAACAGCAATTTTTTTTAGAATGAACCATTTATGTATTAAGAGGGAATTATATAGAAAAGAAACCGGCAAAGGAAAGAGAGGTGGGCAGGGTGGGAAAATTAAGTGTTTCTGAAGTGATTCTGTAAACGGGAGGTAGAAGATAAAATACATTTTAAGGTTTCGTATACCAGGAAGACGCACCAATTTAATTGAAAGCTAAAATTATTAATGACTTTCACACCAAAAATTTAGACAAATTTAAAGCTGAATACACGTGTGCACTGTCAAGGTGCTATCGGGACGGTCACCCAATGTTTTACTTATTAATTTTATACACATTTTGGCAGATGTTACTGTTGTGAGTCTTATTAAATTTCCAGTGGATCCTGAAAGTTTAAGTACGATTCAGGATTTCTGATTGGCACACGTAAAAGGAGAATAATAAAACCGCCGGTTTAACATGTTCTGATTGACAAGAAGGAAGGTTTTTATCGGAAGAGGAAAAACATGCCCAATGCTGCAGGAGCTTATGTCTGCTTCATTCAGACGAGATTTACGCTAGGAAACTCCGTGATTGGACTCCAAGTAGACTGCTCTCTGGGCTGGATTCTGGATGAAACAGGGATGTTAAGATTTAGGGGATGAGACTGAAGTTAATGGAGAGAGGGGGTGGAGTGTTATGGAACGTTTCGTATCACACTGCTCTGTCCAGTTGTTCCCTTCGTTTGATATAGAGGTGCCCTGTACAATAGATAAAGGTATGTTTATGTGTGCTACAAGGAACACATGCCAAAATAATAATGCATTGTCATGACTAGACTTCGGATTTTAGGTAAAAACCTATTTTAATCCTTAAGTGATATATTGAAGAAAACTTGTATATGCATGTTTCATAAGTGACTGTGCCTAAAACTGATAATCTAAAACAGCCTATTTTTACGTTAGAGCCTAATATTGCCTATTTGCTTGTTTTTCGTCTAAAGCTCAAGATAAGTTCTTTTTTTGTTATAGTAAATTCTAGCATTTATTTTCAGTTCGTACTAAATTTTTAGCTCGGAATGTGCAGTACATGACATATTTGTGACGTGGTTAAATAGTAAGGAATGTTTCGTCTTCAGTAGAAAAATTCCTTAAAATTCCCAAGAAAATGTAGTGTTTTTCTCCCGACTCCCACATCCAGTAACGTAAAAAAAAGTAATTCTCTGAATCACTGAGGGATACAAGGGGTTGAATATGCTAGCGTGCGTAGCTTCTGGGCGCAGGGATTGGGTTTTCACTGTTATGGTAGTAATACAGGCCCTAGTAATAGGTCTATATAATTCTGTGTACCATAGGCCCATTTCTGTGTTTTATCATGATTATTTATTAATGGAGACTTCAATAAATATAATATTCTGCATTGCAATTGAGATATTTCAGAAAATTGGCAACTTAACGATTTTATAAGAGACTATTTTACGATTTTTAGAACCTATTTTCCCATTTTTAGAGCCTATTTTAGGTACCTAAAACAGCATTTTTAGCGACCTAAAAGTCCGAAGTCTAGTCATGACACCCTCAGACGTAGGCTCAGTCTTATGTTAACATATCATTAACGACACCTACATTTGAAGTAAGGTTACGCAAGTTATCATTGACACAAAAAACTATCTAATCTACTGAAATTTTCCTAATCTATTTCCAACTTATGACCCACGTTTTATTGCTGTTGCTAAGGTAAAGTAAACAACCTAGGAATCTCGCTTATGAACACGGTTGTTTGATGTATGATAAAGATCATATGCCTACCATAATCATAGGCGTAACCAGGCCGACCATATGGGGGGGGTTATAACGTCTGGGGGGTATGGAATACCCCCCAGGGAGAGGGGGGTCCGGGGGTCCTCCCCCGGAAAATTTTAAAAATTAAGATGCAAAATAACGAGTTTTAAGCTTCCGGGGCCCTCCCCCGGAGAATTTTAAAAATTAAGACTCAAAATAACGAGTTTTAAGCTTCCGGGGGTCTCCCCCGGAAAATTTTAAAAATTAAGACGCAAAATAACGAGTTTTAAGCTTCCGGGGATGCACCCCCGGAAAATTTTAATTATTAAGACGCAAAATAACGAGTTTTAAGCTTCCCACGCTTTATACTTGTATTAAGTAATTTATGGGCAGACTTAAAAAATTATACAATTTTCCTTTTTTTAATCAATGGGGGGGGGGTTCAAACCCCCAAACCCCCCCCTCGGTACGCCTATGACCATAATTTAATGCTCTGTCTAATGTATGATCCTAACTGAAGGATAATAGATTTAAAAAATCTAGAGTTTGGTTCTTATAACTCCAATATTAAGAGGACTATTCATGAATTTTTTTATTTTTTAAGAAAAAGATTGTTCCCACGACTTTAATACAAATGTAAGTTTCAAAACATCTATCTATGACTAATAAAATGGCTATATCCGATTTTCTGTAAAAATTACTTAGAGGGTACTTTATTCACATCCATTTTCGATATTTATAGGCTATCTTCACCACAGTAGCACAGTAAAGTTGTAGGGAAAATTAAAATGAACATTTTTTCGTTAAAACACATTTCTTTACGAAATTAAAAGGTGTCAAGATAAAAACTAAGTATTACTTACTCGCGGAATGCCTGTAAATTGTTAAAATATGAATGATATTCTTTCGATTCCCTTAGTAACAAGAAAACTGTGGGTTCAAATCTCAAACCTTGTGGCCAGTCAAATTTAACTTGGGTTTGCATGATTTCCTCATTTGCAAAGGCTAACACCGGACTTGTTTTGTTATAATCTTGTACTGGAATTACGGATTAAAAACTTTAGGTACTGATAAAATGTGTTGAAATGTTATTATTAGATAACTATACAAATATAGGGCAAGGCATTTGATGATTTTGCATCTTTTTTATATGAAGGTTAAAAGATGGCTAAAATATAAATAAATGTGTATCATGAAATAATTGATTAAATAAGAGCAATTTGTTTTGGAATTTTTTTTACTTTATTTTGCATTTTTCGTCATTTTCAAGAGAAAAGTAATTTTTTGGCAATTTTAGGTAATTTTCGGCATTTTTAGGCCATTTTCGGCATTTTAGGTCACGTTTCAGCGGAGGTAGACAGGAGCTTTTTCATGCACAAATCGTTACTTTCAGACAACAGACAAGCGTTTTTATTTGAGAATCTCCGCCAAGTGTTCATAGTTTATTTTAATTCAGGTTTATTATAAACACCACAGCAGTTTGTCTTGTTGCAAAAAATATTTGTTATTTCTTTTTAAATGGTAAATATTTGCTAGGGGAAATTTGATGGGCATGCCAGTTCAGAAAGAATTTATTTTTCGCTAAAGATGTCCAAGTAGTAGGCCTATAAATTTACTTACTTCTTAGTAATAAAATAAGTGTGTTTTATATTGGAAATTCATTCAATTCATTACTTAACAAAAACTAATTATAAGTAATAATGATAAATTTATTTTCAATTTATAAAATTTATTTTCATATTTTTTATATTTTTGGGTAATTTTTTCACTATTATTAGGCCATAAATGCATTTTTTATTTTGAATTTTTTCACTATTTTAGGGTCATTAAATGCCTTGCCCTACAAATAAGCAATTTCTATAGAAATGAAATTATAATACAGGTATACCTCGGAGGCTATGATGTATTTATAATTTTAAAAGTTTTCAATGGATCATGCTATTAAAAATCATGCTTATCATACATATTTCTTACCTTTTTTCGATGAGAGAAATGCTGGTCTTCTGGTGTACAGTGGCCTCGGTTTGCACCAAGACCGCTCTTCACCTCTAAAAAGAGGCCCCTATCAATGCTCCTTTCTAAGTACCACTTTCGTTAATACCTTGAGGTGTCCAGCAGTATTAGAAATGGAGCATACACAGACTACACTTCAAAATTCCATGCCAAAACACAGAATTATGAAGTGAAAGTCTGAATCTTAATGATGTCTTCCTCAGCTTGTTCTTGATTTAGAAAAGTTTATTTTCTTGATATCACAAACACTAAATAAAAACACTAGCACTATCTTCTAATCTTCTCATTTCTTGATATAGGAAAGTTTTTACACTTCACTATTCCACACTGATAAATACCGAAAAAGTAAAACTCGACATCAATGCTGGGTACTCCACGATGGCTTCGAGAATATCTGCAATTAGAGAAATAGTTTTTATATACCAAATGCAGCTATATTCAAAGCAAAAGATATAAAATGGTGAATATTAGACAACCAGTAAACATTCAATCACTTCCCGCCAGAAATGATTTGGTATATGGTTAGGTTGTTGAAATTAACTACCGGTACCTAACGAAATGTGCACAGAAAGTAGCCAACAGCGATGAATAAGGTGTCGGGGATAGAATTAATTACATACTTCTGACATACCCATCATGTGTGCATTGCTCTAAAAAGAAAAAACAATTTTATATACAGAGTGTTTCAAAAATGCTTTTAAAACTTCGGGCATGGGTTCCTTACAACAAAAGAAGGAAAAAAGTTCATATGAACAAATGTCCCATAACCCTTGTTTTGTCGTTCAACACATTGGTACACTCATAACACGTCAACACACAAAACTCATAACATGGAACATTCATTTAAGGGACATCTGGATTATGGGACATATGTTCATATGAATATTTTTTTTCTTCTTTTGGTGTAAGAAACCCATGCCCGAATTTTGTAAAAGTATTTTTTAAACACCCTGTATATATTTATAATTCGTTAGTTTTAAGATCTCCAAATCCATCTAAAGCTAACGATTTTATATTATTTAAACAAACCAAAAATCCCTCTAACGGGAAAACTGTGCAACAATTCTTTCAATAATTTATCACCAGATTGAAGCAGATTCAGCTTAACGAACTCTCCTGCCTAGTTAACATTTTCATAACTCAGTTGATAACAACCGTTGCCAAATATGAGAGTTTAGATCTAAAAAATCCGACCACCGATTATACAATCCTACATTCAATTTATACTGCAGAAAGGGATAACGGCATATCCAACTAATTGGCGGTTTCTACCCTAGGGCAGACATACAAGTTCTGACGAGTGTGTGTTTCTGTGCACTGAAATAAAACATTTAGCTTTTTTATATTCTATGTATCAAAATTGAAGCACTAACGCTGCGCATTTTGTCCAGCTCTAAAAAGAATCTGTATAAACAATGTGTTATTTTTGCATAGATGTAACTAAAATAGATCCTGGTGTATGTGCAATTATGCATACCCATTATGTATGCCGCTAAAACTTGTACAGAATATCACAGCTGTATGAAATAATAATGGCTAACAAGTCACACTTTTTCCTGCTTCAAGTGACTACATAGGCGTAACCAGGCCGACCATATGGGGGGGTTATAACATCCGCGGGGTATGGAATACCCCCCAGGGAGAGGGGGGTCCGGGGGTCCTCCCCCGGAAAATTTAAAAAATCAAGTTGCAAAATAACGAGTTTTAAGCTTCCGGGGGTCCTCCCCCGGAAAATTTTAAAAATTAAGACGCAAAATAACGAGTTTTAAGCTTCCCACGCTTTATACTTGTATTAAGTAATTTATGGGCAGACTTAAAAAAATTATACAATTTTCCTTCTTTTTAATCAATGGGGGGGGGGTTCAAACCCCCAACCCCCCCCCCCTCGGTACGCCTATGAGTGACTATAATAATACCTAATTATTTCACACGACTTATTTATCTCAAAGTTGGACATCAGTAGCGCTTACAATTTTAAAACATTATTGGATGCTTGCCGTCCGCGATGGACGGACCGAACAGAATAAGATTTTTGGAAACAGAAGTGGTTTCAGTATACAGAGCAGGGGAAGTAAGAGTGAAGTAAGAAATCCTAATGTAACAGGAAGTGTGATTCTCTTTGCGTCCTCAAGGGATGAATATCTGAATACAGAAATGGAAATTTCTGGTCCATCTTGTCTCCGCTCCCATCTTCTTTACTAGCTCTGAACCATAGGCTAAAATATTATAGGGGAATGACTTACTGTGAAAGAAAAGGGAAGATGCTGGTAGTGAAGAAGGGCGACTGCTATTTGACAAGCTATCTGCTGTAATGGCGTGTGGAAAATGCTACAGGCGATTGCCTTTGTGTTTCATTACATCTATCCAGTGTTTTTTATGCTTATGATAATGGTGATGAAGGTTGTGACATCATGAGGACAAAGATAAAGTAAATAATTCAATTTAAGGATTCAAAGTAGCATATGACCTAACAGTTGTCACAAACCAATGTCATTATGCCAATATATTTTTGATTTGTTGTTCAAATATAACTTGAATTACAAAATATACAAAAATATTTAAAATCTTGTTTTATAGATAATCAGATAAATATTTGATCTGTGCATATCATGAATAACAGCACGAAAATTATAGTGTTACTTGGGCTCGGACTGGCCACCTCAAGTGGGCGGTGGAAAAGGAATGGGCTTTTAAGTTTTACAAGAGTCATATAAATCTTTTCAGCTTCAAGTTGAGACCAATTTCAAAATAAGACCCATACTAACAACTTCAAGTTGAGAATTATCACTTTTAAGCTCTTAAAATATCATTATCATAGTAATTCAGTATCATTATGACATCTATCAACAAATAACAGAACCATCGCTTGTTGAGGTTGAGACCTTAGAGTGCTGCTGTTAAACTTAGTTTGTCTGTGCAATTGCCTTAGATTTTAATTGATGAAGATAGGGGAAATTTATTCCACACTGAGTGTCGTCTTCGCCAGCTAGAAAACATTATGACTGAGAATTTACATTATGTAAATGTTAACAGTTGCGTGAGATATGTAGCTTATGGACTCAGATCCTCAGAGGCCTTGAACTTCAACGATATATTTATGTAAGTGATAAACTTGTCCTAACTCCAACTATTTTAATTATAAATATTATGAGTAAATTCCCTTATTATGTAAGTATTTCACGTTAAAAGTACACAGACACAATAAAAGAATATGTAGAAGTACTCTTAATTTGAATTTACTTTATCTTCTGATTAAAATTCTTTATTCTTAACTTGAAATTGAAGAGTGTAACCCAAATACCTGATAAGTGCCAAAAAGTTGTTTAGGAGTTACAGTACAAAATGTATTCCTAAATGCATGAGGGGCATAGCAGAGCTTCCATCTTGTGATCAATGTTTGAACTAAACTAAATACTGTGGCACATAGCCGTGTCCTTGGGTCAATTGGAAATGACATATAGATGGGTTTTGATACAAAAACTCATTTTTTACAAAAATGGAACTTAGCAGCTATTTGGGTTACACTCTTCAATTGTTTGGTCTAATTTGAAATTGTTCGATCTCAATTTGAAATTGTTTGGCCTCAACTTGAAGTTGAAAAGGTATATAAACACCATTCAAAGAATATACAATTCTCCTTTCACATTATAAGTCATGCTATTTTTAATCAGAGAAGCACGTGGATATAAGGTTCTATTAGCAAACCAGGCAATCTCCGTTTTGATAAAAGATATACTGTAGATGCTAACTTTTACTTAATGTTTAATGCACTTCCTGCTATATATCTAGTGTATGTATTGTAAATTTGAGTTCTCCCCTTATGTGTGAAGTAGGATTTGTTATACATACACTAGAATTGTAGCTGAAACTGCATTAATCTTTCATTAGAAGTTAGCATCTCTGCCTTGCTTTAAAATGGAGATGTCCGGGTTTGCTAATCATCAGGTATGGTTCACTTCGATCCCAACAAAAATTGATAATTTAATTCTGGAATTATCTAATGTTACAAATCAGATTATATCCCACTGAATCCCATTTCCACATGTGGCTACCTGTTCAAATGAACTACACGTTTTGAAAGTAACTGAATCGTGACGAAGTGACCGCTCATTTTAACGTTTAATGTACCTGACTTCTGGTACCACAATCGATACTATTGACAGTTAATCTATCCATCCGCGCCAATTATTATCACTAAGCTAATGTCAGCTCGGGAAGCCCAACACCAAAATGTATTATTCCAGTGGGTTAAATGTGTTCTTGTTTCAACACATGGACGCATGAAACCTTTACCAGTGTGAAAACACTATTCCATTCCACTGCAAACTATTTGTCTAAATACAGGGGTAAAACATGGATCATTTAATTGCTGCATTGTATCCGTTATTCGTGAGCGTGGTAGCCCTCTAAAATGTGGCCCCTGGCCTACTCTGGGGTGCACTTCGCGGAGGTGCAGTTATCAATTTTCCAATGCTGACCTGCCACTGGACTGAGCCCTTCAATCACTCTACCGAGGGTCCGGTATCCCTTGGGCTCTCTAAAGAGGAGGGCTAACGAGTTTTCTATGGTGACAAATCCCAGTTAGTCCCAGTTGCATGCATTTGTATTATTCGTTTAGCAAAATAAAATTGAATAATCCATGGATTATTCCTCAACTCTTGACAATTACCTCACTTGGAGGAATTGCCAGAAATATGTATTTAGGACCCTATTCAAGCGATGTTCATTCTCGATTGAAAAGTATTTCATAATAATAAGGCCTTTTTAAGATCTTCCGTCTCATAATGATGAAAAAATCGTTCGCTGTTTTGTTTCATAAGCCCTTTAATATCAAACCTTGAACAAAGGTCTCGATAAATAGTAATTGTATTTTACTCTACTATGAGCTTCAGAAAAATTCTGAAAGGATTACTATCTAACCAGAATATGAGAATATTATAGGAGAAAAATTCCTCCGGCACTGGGACTTGAACCCAGGACCTTTGGCTATTCGCGCCAATGCTCTACCAACTGAGCTAAGCCGGAGCTCAATTCACAGCGCCAGATGGAACTTCTCTCCTATGACTGATTGCCCTAATGGGCATAGGAGAGAAGTTCCATCTGGCGCTGTGAATTGAGCTCCGGCTTAGCTCAGTTGGTAGAGCATTGGCGCGAATAGCCAAAGGTCCTGGGTTCAAGTCCCAGTGCCGGAGGAATTTTTCTCCTATAATATTCTCATGTAGTGTCCAACAGAGACAATAATCTGTGGCTCATGAATGCTTATATATCTGTCTAACCAGAATATACTTTCAGGCAGTAGAACTCCGTTTTTCGTAAGTGAAATTATGTGAGATAAATTGACCAAAGAGCTAGTAACGGATCCGGATGATATTAAATGAAACTTGGGCTATTCGTCGGCAGGATGCCTGTACGCTCTGGCGGAAGGCTTTAAAAGCAATAAACCAGCGATTTATGTCCCAGCATAGCCGTTCTTTTGTTAAACTTGCTGTTGGCACAGCCTCTATGTCAATATTGCCATGTATTCATGAGGAGCCGTAATAACAAAATAAATACAGTTGCCCCTCGTTACAGCGGACGCCGCAATGGAGGGAAATCAGGGAATAGGGGCCGCAGGGAAATATTACTTTGTTTAGTGTGAGTGATGGGAAATGTGTTACTGCCTTATGAAGACTGGCAACAAATTTTAATATACCAAGGCATCAAAGTAGAAACATAAACAAAGGGGACATAAGAGAAAAATGTTACGGTTAATGAAGAACTGAAGAAAACAGCAAGAGACCTAGAACTTGATTAACATGTACCAATGTTTAAAAAGTCGTATGCGTAGGGCCAGGTTTCTTGGTGCTTATTTAAAAACAATCGTGAAATATATATAAAATGTCGTATTTATAGTTCAAAATACTGTCGATATTTTGTGAAAATTTTGTGGCAATTTTGAATGCCATACTCATACACTTCTTACACTACCGGTATTCTCATAAAATAGCATTTATTTAATTTATGTACCAATATTTTAAAAGTTCGGTGTAAAACAAAATTGTTTACAAAACAATATGTCTCTCATTTGATCTATTAAAGCAGCTATTGGTTTTTAAAAATTCAAAACGAAAGTACTTCGAACGGAATAACAGGTAATCGTTTCATTTCGAATCTGTATGCTCATATGGTATCATAATGTTCGTTTTATTCGTTTAATTATTTATATTTAATACATAAAACATAATTAAGAATAAAATTACGTAATTCATGTAACTTACGTAAAACTATGTGAGTATTAACAAATGAGGACCGTTTTGACAAAACTCAACATCTCCATTTTTTGCCAAATTTCTTTTTAATGGTTTTAGGTGCTTTGAAATGAGATCTTTAAGATGGTGAAAAAAGAACATAAGAAAAGTCAACATAACCAATTCCTTTTTAAGTTTCAAAATGCAAGATTTCTATCTTCTATGTGTTAATAAAAACTAAAGAAACCTTCTACTGAACAATTTATGTTTTGGCATATGTTGAGTTTGTCAAAACTGTCCTAATTTTTTTTTCTCTTTAATAAATGACCTAGCAGTTGAGTAAATAGGAATAATCGCGGGCAAAGCCGCAGACGTCTGCTAGTCCTTTAATATATGAAACCACCGACATAACTAAAATACGAAAAAGCTGTTGCAGAAATGCGGCATTCAGAAAACATTATTCTTATACAGCATACACGATTCTTTCCGTTTTGAAGTCTTTATTTTCATTTTCACGTCTTATCGCGAATAATAGAGAATAAAGAGAAGTGTAGTAAGCGCCTGGAAAGGAAAGATTTATTCGCCAAGTGGACGCTGGAAGCTGCAATAAACAATACTTCTCGCTTAGCTTTCCTGCCGTTAACATTCTGGTGAATATATCGCCAGCAAGGAATTTCACACAAATACACTGCACATGTGTGACGCTGTACCAAGATTCCCACATACCATTGCCTTTACAACCCCGTGTTTGTTGCGAAATAAACTGCTCACCACTGCAATAATAAAATTGGCTTGGTTTAGGGAATGGATATTTCAATTGCTGTTTGTGTTGTCTGCAATACCAGGTTTTGTTCCCAGGATCGTAAAGACGCACTTCGAAATAGAGGTACAGAACATCTCTAACGGAGATGATTTTAGATTTACAACAGACATTTGAATACCCCTATTTTGAATTCAGTATTTCCAGCTTTCATCTTGATATAGGCTACAAAACTAGTGATCCTACAAAACTAGTGATCGGGTGAATCGAATAATTATAAGAATAGAATAAAATCAGGTAAACGGATGTAACAAAGTAACAGAATGCTTTTGTTTAATCAGTGATAATTGCAATTATGATATGCAGAAAATAAGTTATTTTTGCAGTCTATCTCGAGTTAAGGTCCAGGTCGATTCATTAAGCAGGGCTTGCGGAAGAACAAAGGTTCAAAGTTTAATACTTAACCTTAATTGAAACTCTTATACACTGATATAAGAAATTCTTAAAATATGTCAACATTTCACAAAATGCACTGGCAAAGAACTCCGCTCAATGTGCGTAGGCCTAATTATTTCACAATAATATACCTTCTGTATATAAAAGTATTCATGTAGTACTAATTTCAATTTGTTCAACGAAATAAACATCTGACTAGTTTGATAAGCATATGTAAAGGGATATGTGAATAGTGTTATTTGTCACAGCTAACTGTATTGCAAATATGAACACTGTAAAACAATATGTTGCCATGAGAATTGTTTTGTATTTGATAAATTCACGACTGTGAACTACACAGAGTCCTACCTCATAATAAAACTTGAAAAACAATTAAATATTATTTATATAGCCTAATACGCGTACGCTTTCATATGTAGCCTACACGTGTTGGCCAACTACAAAATATAACTTGCACAAATAAGAGAAGTTTCCAAGAAATTTCACAAGAACTTTTCTTATATTTTATATACTATTTCACGGATTATTTCTTTCCTAAGAAATTTCTTTAAGGTTATATAAGTTCCTTTTACGATTTTAGATATTTCCCCCTAACTTTTGAAATATGTTTTCAATACTACTTTAGTTCCCGTGACGTTATAGGGGTAGTTTAGTGTTATACGAAATGCTTACAAGAAGCCATTCTTTCGTTATTTCTTGACTGCTAGAAAAGCGAAAGGATTTTTTCCTCTGAGGTGGATGGATGCGGTAAATCACTAAGACAACAAAGAGGGATGGCGATTTTTCTATTAAGATATATCCTTCCGAGCGTCATGATGAAAGGGTAGATGTAAGTGGCTATAATTTTTGGTTGGTTTGCCTCGTTTATCCTGAGGACGCGCTGTAGTGTGATATATGGTTTGTATTCGCTTTTTAACTGTCGGACTTCGGTTATCACAAGGCAAATTTGTAACATAAGGAGAACGAGACTTTCAAGAAAGAGGTAAAATAGATTAAAATGTATGTATTATGTGTATACACGAAACAACCGGCATGGGAAGAACTTCACAGCAAAATTGAAGAACCAGATTACAAAAGTAGGAAGGATCACAAACTCAAAATCAGGGGTAGACCTCTGAGAACAAATGTTGCCAAATTTTCTTTTTTAAATAGAGGGATTCAGGATTGGAATGACTTACCTGCAGAAAGCTTCGAAACGTTTCCTGCTAACGCCAACAATTAAAAAAAATACATTGAGTAGGATATATGATAAGAATGTATAGGCCTATGTTTGTAAATATTTGTTATATGTTATAGTTTTGAGATTTTTAAAAATTATGAATTGATAGGGTATTAGTATGTAGATAGCTTGTTGTGTTATTTAATGTGTGTGATTGTATGTATAGTATGTCATTTTATGTATACATGTATGGCTGGTATTAATTGCAACAGTGCCACCAGGTTGTTGACCCACTTACAGTGTAACAAAATTAATTTAAAAAAAAAATACCTAAACTCAGCGAGTAACTTATGACTAAGCCTTTAAAATTAGGCTACAGCATAGGTTCTATAAGTAAAGGAAGTATTGTGTACAGCCTTAAAATTCCATGTCGAGTTTTCAGCATAAATTCAAGTCCCTGAATCTATAAATAGAATTTTCAGAAGCATGTATGTGTTTGTAAGTAAGCGCGCGCGCGTGGCGGTGTCTGTCCGTCCGTCCGTCTGTCTGTAAAGAACATACCTCGAGAACGAGAAATCAGAAAAAAAAAACTAAATTTTGTATTTGGGTTAGATATTTCTGGGGATGTGACACGAAGATTGGTGACGGTATTCCCTTAGTTTTTCTACCACTTTATACGACTTAGGCCTACGCGCAGCTAGTTAAAAGAAACACTTACTTTTATAGACATCATACAATCGGTTAAGCATTGAATGAATGTGTTTGGTGTACTGTGAATTAATAATCTTGATATTTCATTGAGAGAATCCATATGGAATTATCTTGATAAGTTTTCCCACATCTATGGACTGCCACGTCCAACATACAGCAACCAGAGAGTAGGTATTTTGTTTTAAAATAGCATAGAATTTTACTTTGTTTGACGTTCTGTTAGCGTCCTAGCTATCTGGATTTGGTCGGAACATTCATTAAATAGAGTACCAGGGCTTTCACAACAAACCGAGCTAGTATTAAACGTAATAAATGAAAACAAAGTGTCGGGAAACAAGAATTAATTGAAGAATTGGGAGAGATAAAATCAAAATATGTACCAGTAACAGATTAAGAGAGAGATAGTGTGTGTAAAATAGAGAGACAGAGATAGAGATAGAGATATAGAGATGTAGGTATAGAGATAGAGATAGATAGAGTTAGATAGATAGAGAGAGATAGAGAGAGATAGAGAGAGAGAAGAGAAGAGAAGAGGAAGGACGGAGGGAGGGAGGGAAAAGTTAATAACAAAGAACTTTTGAAATTTCGTACAATCAATACCATCAACTCCATGTATCACGAACTAGTAACTGTGCAATGACGGAAACATGGAAATCCTATTTGTTACGAACTCTGAACCAAGTTATTTTCAATTTTAATCGATCTGACTTCAATGTCTAGAGAGAGGTTTCAATACAAACTTAGTCATTCCCTACTACCCATTCATACAATTACCACCTCTAGGTTCTAGGCGTAAAAGTTATGTGTTGAATCACCTACTAATGTAGGCAGTTGTTAATAATTGTTTTAGCAACTATTTAAACTTGAGTTATGGTTGCAGGTTGGTCCTTCGTTTGAGATTTTTATTTGAAGACTAGGCCTATGTATTTCTATAAGAAACATCTTCAGGGTCATTATTCAAAAACACCTTTCTGTGGCCAAGGTAGCGGGTTCGATCCTGACTCAGGTAGGTGGCATTTATGTGACAAGCCCAAGTCTGTAAATGAATTCCTACGAGACAAAATTCCGGCACACCGCCAATGGTTACAGGCATAAGTTGCAGTACACTCCTGTCGTTAGTGAAGCCAATCATGTTGATTCACGAGGTGGCACACTACTTATTTGTTTGCGGTGATCAAGAGGTGATGCGATGATCTTAGAACAAATGCGAAATCGGTTGTTGGACCGGAGATGTAGCCTACGATTCAGGCAGCCTAGTGCGGGGGACAAAAAAGTTATATTCACAAATCGCAATCGGTATTTTAAAAGTGAGGTTGGAAAGTTACTTTCGGACAAACTCTGACTGAAACCACACAAAACTAATAACCAGAAAAATGTACGGTCAATTTTATTAATTCAGGAAAGAAATCCCGCCAAGCGTTCTCTACTAGATAATACTTTATTTTTTGGCAAGCTTTTGTGATGGTAATAACAGCATATCGTTCTAATTTAATTTAAAGTTTGGTATAAGTTACATCATTCAAATGTTGTAAAAATGGTATTAGTTTCATTCATAAAATATTTTCGGTGATTTAATCTATCCATATTGCAAGAAATAAAATGAAGAGCATTCATTTGATTTATTGTCTTTTTAGTCATGTTTAAAATTTAACAAATGTTGACAGGGTATTATTATTCTTTCTTCCTGTAACGACTGAGGGCTGCCAAATGACAAAAGAGTACTATTCAATTAACATAATGGATGCACTCTTAAAATAGGGAGAAATTAAACTGAAAAATTATTAACACTTCTTTGGTTGCACTGTGTAAGCAAAAGAAAGTGTACTTACAACACTAAAAAAATTAAACACAAATTGATGTCCGTTAATATTACAGTATATAGCACTTATTAGCTGATATTAGCTGAAACTATTATGTATATACATTATTGAAGATGGATGTTATATTTTAGAAAGTGATTAGCATGTGTTGGTTGTTATAGGGACGGAATATTTGTCCTGTTAAAGCCGCCACAAACTGGGGGCCTTGGTTCCGGCCTTCTATAAAGGCTTGTATTGTGATGGTTTTACTTACGGCACTAGTGCTTTTTGTAATATTTACAGCAATGAGATTTCTTCTGTTTTCATAGCAACCAGATTGCGTGTGGGAATGTCAAGTAACGATCCACGGCAACAATAGACCTATTCGTAAGTACCGCTAATTAGTTACATCGTGCAAAAAAATGGTGTCATGCTACCAAAAACGATTGCAAAAAAATATGATTATGTGGAAAAGTAAGAAGAAGATTGTAATGTGTAAAATAAAAGTATTTCAACAAGCAAAGGAAAATTTGCTTATTGGACAACCCTCGTACATTGAAGGGACACTCAAAGTTGCGCTTATACATTGGTTTTGCTCTCGCATTTGGAATGAAACGACAAAAGGGGAGAGGAATTTTATATGCTATCACATATATTGTGAATTTTCATTGAAATGTATGTAGATACCCGCCTTTCGTTCCTTTTTGTATTGTTTTGCTTTTGTTAGATACAACAGTGAAAAGAAAGGAAGGAAGGAAGGAAGGAATGCTTGTAACGGCACGAATAGCTATTTCCTTATTATTCTGCAATCTACTGATAAATTGTAAATTTATTACATGTAATACTTTCAACAGCCATGAAGGAAAACCCATAATAGATAGTGACAGTTTATAATAAAAATACTACCGTACCGTACATGTTTTTCCCTAAAACCCAAAGTATTACCAACGCATTCTTTTGCGTCACATCAGGCAAAAATACCTCGGAATTTTAGGCAAATGCCTACATAGTTCGTCTAGGAAAATGCACATAATAATTGCAGATGTCTGTAAGTTAAGGAAAATAATACTAATTGGGAGCAATTTTATAGTGCCTAAAATGGGTGTCAGTGCATATTTCTTCCTTTTTGTGCCTAAACCTGCCTAAACAAGTAATTTTTAGGTGTTTTAAATAATTTCAAGAGGTTTTAAGATGCAATGTTATAGTTTACTTAAACATTATTTATTTTAAAATGTGTCTCACCCAAGGAACGACACCTCATTGTCACAGTTTAACTACCAACCGTTTTGAATGTTTAACGACAAGTCGCAATACATAGATTCAATTTCATTTGTTTTTTTTTCTAGTTTAGTGCTCAAATTCTGTACTGTATTAACTGCATTGCAGCCGAAAGATAGGTGTACGAAGGCTTCTTTAATTCGTTCCTAGCTAGTTAATTATAATGATCTTATTTTCAACGGGGAAAAAGCATTCTTGTCAGAAATAAAAATGTAAAAATATCTACTTTTATGCATTACTAATCGTTTTGTGGTCCATTTTAGATACCAGAAATAAAAAATAAAAAAATAAAAATAAATATTGCCTTAAATTTAAGAAAAGTGCCTAACTATACCTTTTTGAAACCTATTTTAGGCGCCTAAAATATTAATTTTTGTTACCTAAAATTCTGTGATCTACAGATAACATACTACACATGTATGTGACCTAAGTTATGTGTAGCTCTCCATAATCTTGGTAAAGGTCGAACTTCTACAAATGCCTTACAACCCTTATATGCATAATGCGTCCTATAAGATTCAATAGTTTTTCTTGAATTTGTAATAAAATGATGGATGGGAAGAATACTTTAAGTTTCATATAGAACTAGACATATCAGATTATTAACTGATTTACTAGACCTTGCCAGAATATTCCTCTGTATACCAATTTAAAAATTTACTCTTCTCTGAACTATCCCTTGAAATCGATCGCAGAAATCTCACAAATTAGGAGTTATCAGGTATTTTCTGGACTCTCCTTATTCACATTATCTCTTAATTGTTAAGTTGTACATTCTATTGGTATAATGTCTATTGTTTTAGTGTCTGCTACAATGGAAGAGAAGGCATATTTTCCTTTATTCTAACAGAGTAAATAAGTAAATAAATCAGTAAGTAAATAAATAAGTAAACATCCCTTCAATTTTTGGATTCCATAGAAATTAAGAATAACATTTAAAGTAGAAAGTATAATAACCAATAGGCAAGCTTGATTCTAATTCCGCCACTAGTTGAAAATATCTTCTTTGATTCTACAGTAGCATCTCGAATATCAAAAAGTGTGTTAAAAAGTTTAAAAACTGATAAGTCTTGCAATTTGCCCAAGAATGAATAAAAGAATTGCTAGCATTATAAACTCACTGGAAGTTTATTTCTCTTCTTTCGAAGATTGTATCCAGTCTATCACACATTATAATGAAATACAAGTTTTGAATTTTTGTGCAGATCTTTGGTCTGTAATCCTAAAACTGTTGCAGGGATATTTCAGTAGTCTATTTGGTTCATATCCCATTAACACCAAACAGCTGGAACTAAAACTGCAGAAAAATAGCCCAAAAAGGACGTTTTCACTCACCTAACATTCCGTTATATCGCTTTTGAACGTATTTCATCTGCAGAGTCCAATCGTCCAGAGCCCTCTGAGTGCAGGTCTTGGAATCTCCCGTAATTCGTATAGGACATAGGTGAACATGCCCGAGGTGAGAATGTTCCAGTCCCTCCGTCGAACCCAGGAAATCTGTAACAAGTGAAAGGAGTGATAATATTATAGTGATATAGTGATAATTAGGTGGCGGATTTCTATGACATGTCATATTTTTCCCCTTTGCATTATTTCAGGTTTCCGACTAATTTAAACCTGATTCCAAGCATCCTGGTGAAAATGGAATGGCTTTCATTGTGCACATAACTGCATATTTAGGAAATTTTCAACTATTGTAGCATATTTAGTATGAATATGTATATTTAGGTCATTTTTTTTTTCATATTTGTGTGCATATTAAAGAAATGTTGAAGTTTCATATAATATTTTGTAAATTTTGCATTATAATGATACTTTTTGATAATTTACAGATATTTAAAATAATTAACACTATATTTTAATAAAATGTATTGTAATGAAACTTTAAAAAATATACACAATGGGTAAGTGGTAAAGTCATATTTTAAATTTTATTGGTCATATTTTAATGTGTTTTAGGACACAAATGCATGTATATATCCTATTTTTAGGTCATAGAAATCCGACCCCTAGTGATAATGAATATGCATATATCTAAAGTGAAAGGAGTTTAACTCAAGTCTACAATGTTCAACATAGTGTGGGGTTTTCTTGTTAACAAATTTCTGATTAAAGGCTATATTACGATTTCTCGGGCTTCCAATCGGCTGAGTAGGAGGATTGATTCTGAGGAGTTCGGAACACCGGGAAAGCCTAATTCTGATCACATTTCGATAATAATTGGACAGAGCATACGTGGAGTTCCGAGCCGCGGAACACACAATAGGAACGAATGTCGTTTTGGTAAAAATTATCATCGCAAGAAGATATTTAATATGGCACAAAACGAACACCGCGCTATTCAGTACTTATACTGCTGCTAAACTAATAAGTAACTGTTCCTAACCTAAGATAGCTTGTCACTGACCGTGTGTAGCTGTGACTACTTACCTCAATGCAGAAACCTTTTTACCCTTCCACACTTTTCGTAAAACATCGGTACACTAACAAGTCCAACACCTTTGGTTATAATAATTTCTTAATGTACAGTATCTCCTATTAATACAGATTCTATTCGTCATCCTGTATTTGCCATCGTATTTTCGCGCCGTGTCTAGTCGTTTATAATCCACCAGCTTAAAAGGTCCGGGTTTTGTATTTTGCGTGTAGTTAAAAATTGAATTATGGAGGACTTTTGATTTTAAAACTGCAAGTCTTTACAGTATATAGGTATAGAAGCGAAGAAGAACGACTTATCACACTCAAACTATTCCCTCAGAAAATAGGGCTTTTATCGCTCATACAGGACTTAGAATTTTGCAATCCATTGCTTTTACACATCAGATAGGAGTTGAAATAAGAAGTAACAGACATTCCAGTAATATAACATTTTACTGTCTTTACGGGATATTTTATTTCCCACTTCATACAACCATTTCAGGGCTAAAATAAAAAATAACACATTCTACGCCAAAATACATAATAATTTACTGTTAAATGCCAATAAACAACTACTATTATTAATTTATAGTAACTGAAGAGAATAACTCACACTCTGTCCATTGAATACCCATCACCTGTGTACTGTATCATAGCATCAATAAAGATTCTCAAGGACTGTCCTTGATCAGCAGCCAGCCATTATTGCAATCATATCTCCTGGGTACCCACTATACCTTTTCCCATTGATTAACCATTGTCCTTTTGGGCAGACTGGTAGGCTGTACTCCATGGTAATCCTTGACTAAGGACAAGTATCCTTGGAGTTATTCTCTCTACAGACAGAGGTGCTTTAACACTACAAATAACTAACTCCGTGGCCTACATCCCGGAAGGGACAAGGCCTACCACCCGACCACTTCGTCATCTACCATAGGCAGATGGCAGGATAGGAGGAATGTGGTCAGCATACCGACACCCACGGCCGTTAATGGTGGTTTCCATGACCGGAGCCGCTACTTCTCTATCAAGTAGCTCCTCAATTTTAATCACGAGGCTGAATGCACCCCCTACCAGACCTCCCTACCTCAGAAAAATCCGAGGAGGTGCCGGGGAACGAACCCGGGCAGACGGAACTGTAGTCAACGACGCTAACCACAAGACCACGCCGGCGGTCAATTAACGTTACAAATACGTAAATTAAAATCGAAATAATCATACGGAGGTTGATGAGACGTCCATTGCTACCAGGTCCACAAAAATAAAGCATTTATATTTTTTTCATCTGCACGTTGAGGTCAGTATTGAGAAAAATTACAATCTCCATTTTACGTTTGGAAAGCATTAGACATGGACGAGCTTTTTTGTACAGGAGGTTTATGCCGCAATGAAATAGAACGAGATACAATACAAACCCACTCATGGAATATTCTTGTGGATTTAGACCGTCACACAGCAATTCTACTGTTTCGCATTTTACGCTTCGCGCTTTTGCATAATCCATTTTAACGTTCAGATTTCATTGCAATTCTCAGAACAAAAGGTTAGTACTGTGTCACTCGTGAGTGACATGAATAACTCGTTCAATAGGAGTGGGGAATATTTTTAGAAGATTCGGAGGATTTTAACTCCATTCCATTGTCCATTACGCTGGAGAGTTTGCAATGGAAGCATTTATGCAAAGTGGAAATCGTATAACTATGCAGTGTTAATGAGCATCATTTTCCCAGTAAGGTTAGGCCTATATTTTTAGAAGTTAACATTCGTGATAAAATATTCAACCTTAAACCCGAAACTTTGCTTATGTGTGTTCAGATCACAATTCAACATTCATAAATAAATAAATAAAATACAACAAATTTAAACAAATTAAAACAATGTGAAAATATGTCGTGTATAAAATAATTCCACCTATTCCCTTGTATAAAATGTTTTTGTTAAAATATCAGCTCATATTATAAGATCACCTGGAGAAAGAAAAAGGACCTGAAGATGGCTGAATAGCCGAAATATATTGTCCACAATATACGAAAATTGTCTTATAAAATTGACAGCTATAATTTTTAATTATGTTTTATAATATTGACAAATATAAATTTTAGATTTTACAAAGCTATGAGCTGATATTTTAACAAAAACATTTTATACGAAGGAATAGGTGGAATTATTTTATACACGACATACAAATCCCTCGTAGGAGATAAACAACATGAAATTTATCAACACAATGTCACAATCTTTTTAATAAGTGGCAAGTTTATGAAGCTGATAAGTTTTGTTTCTTTGCTATTTGAGTGTCCTCTTGCCGGCACCTACATACAGGGTGTTTTAAAAATACTTTTACAAATTTCGGGCATGGGTTCCTTACACCAAAAGAAGAAAAAACGTTCATATGAACATATATCCCATAATCCTTTTCTCATTAGGAACTGTTCAACACATTGGTACACTCATAACACGTGAACACACAAAACTCATAACAAATGCTCGAAATGTCCTCCTTTTGCTTCTAGACATGCATGCACTCGTCGAATCATGGACTGTCGCACCCTTTCAAATACTCCGGGATGGTATCGAATTGTTTCGCAAGCTTCCATGACACTTTCATTAATAAATTAATAACGAGAAAACAAGGATTACGGGACATGTTCATATGAACTTTTTTCCTTTTCTTGGTGTAAGGAACTCATGTCCGAAGTTTGTAAAAGTATTTTTGAAACACCCTGTAATAGTCATCAGTGTTTTATTGTGTTTTTATTCATGTTATGTTTTATTTTATCTGATAAAGTACCAGACCAGTTTTCCTTCTCCATAATTATTATGTATCTGACAGAACTTCAAGAACTTTGTAGGCCTCCTACTGAATCGCGCTGATATAGGATATTCTGACAAATAGACATACTTACAACATTTCATTAAGCATATTGCAAATAGTAATGTTGGAAAAACAAAAGTTGTAGTTTTGAGAACCGTTGTAGGCAATATCCAGGATGACAAAATCAAAAATCTTTGCTTTTTATTAAACATGGTAAATTATTGAATATTAAGAACATCTGCTTCTAATCTGAAGGTCTATAGTCTTAGTTTCGATAAGTTGTATTGTATAATATAATCTCATGTAGACAAATATTTTCAAAATTAGTATCTAATTCCTCTTATGATATTTGTAAATTTTTTAAACTTGTAATTATGGTTGTGGTTCAATCTATCGATATATTATCTGGTCGCACTAAGGAATCAAACTTGTTTGTATGTGTTTCAGAATAAATACTAGAGTATATATCACGAATAGTACAATTATCAGGAATATTATATGTCGAGAATAACTGCGTCGATCGGAAAACATACTAATATTAGCTACCTGTATTATTCAGGATTATGTGGTTTGGTTTGCAAAGTATCAATGAAAGAGTTATGCTCGATTGCTAGCTGCTAAGGCCTTGATTGCTAGGGACTGTGTACCATTCGATGACTTCCGACATCACTTCCGGTTATTCTCTATCCCATTTAAGAACGATCCTGTTCAAAACAAAAAGGCGTGGCTGTCATAGCCCGCACGTGAGAACGCACGTGTTCGCCGTGTTTATGTTAGTTTGTTTATTCTCAGTACATCTGACCCGCAGGGTCGTCGTGAACAATGAACCCTTTGTTTTGTTTGCTAATTGATATACTATAATGATGACGATGCCAGTGATAGTTTGCTATTTCACGTGTAAATGTTGATATTATTGTTGCATGAACTTACGAACACTACTTCTGTACTAGCAAGCCACTCCCTGGTAATGGCGCATGCTAATGACTTTAACCAATCACGTTTTGTCACATGATGCTAATTTTCCGCGAACTCTCTGTGAGTTCTCCTCCCCTTTGTTTTGAACAGGATCAAACTAGAGTGGGACAAATTATAGTCAACTATCCGCTTCATTTCAATTGAAAATGTAGCTTCCGGACACGGCCTAAGTGTCACATCTAGTATCTTACGTTTTAAGATTATCACCACCATACATATCTATATCGTTTCTTTCCCACTCAAAAAATAAGAGCCTTTGAAAGAACACAACACAAGAAATTTGAATCGCACCACAAGTAACAATATGCCTGCGGTGATGGTTTTCATTCTTTGTCTTTCTCTTTCCATCCCCAGCTCCAGGGAGATTCTGTACACCGTAGATGCGTAGAAGGATGAGAAAAGGGGCGAAAGAATGAATGCTGATGATGAAAACGCCCGCAGGAGGTCTCTACTGTCACTCGAAGGGAGCTCTGTTTTCTATATCTTCTGCCTTATGTTTCTAGTGCATTATAAGAAATGTGATGAAGGGTTTCAGATGTAAAGAGTAAAGGAAAATCCCCTTCGATGCCTGTCGTTAGACTTGCAATGAAATGTTTTATTGCGGTAGAAACACAGAAGAAGCACTGGAATATTATGACATAGGATGAAGTAGATAGACTCTGTTCATTGTCTTCAAACATCCACATTTGAAGGGAGGAGGGAAGATAATTTTCTAGATGACTGGTTGTTTTCTATTCCCCATGTTGTTTTTTGCCTAAACTTATTGTTATGATTGTGGTTTGTTCTAATGATAGAATATTTTATCGTACAGTAAAATCAAATCTGTCAAAAAAAGTAGGCCTATAGAAATTGGTTGGATTTGTTGAAATTTCATACACCAACATCGACATCATATTGCACCAATATTGTACTGGAGTGGGTATTACATAAAATGTTAAAAATTTTATAGATTAACATTTTTGTATTCTATTAACAAGGTTAATAAGGCTAATACGAGGGATGGGGCATAAGTAATCTTTTTTTAGTTTGTGTGGCCATTTTGAATTATACAAATGAAAATACAGGGTTTGGAATGTATGTATGATGCAGATTATGTACTAGATGTAGAATAGAGTAGGGAACAGACACCCATAAACGTGCATGCGCGATAGCATCGTGCCACTCTACTGTATTGCAGTAGTTGGAAGCATGAAAGCACGCACAGCTCAACCTAAAAAAATCTCGAAGTTCGGTACGGAATGTCCTTATTCCTAAGCTCCCCATGGGATTCTCTGGCATTTTCGTACTAAGAAAAAACTATTCTGATACAAGAACGGTGATCACATCTTGTCACATCCACTCTGCACAGCGGTGGACTCACAACTTAATCCCTCTGTGAGTAAAAAGATGTCACCTACATGACAATTCTATTTCATCAGCATTTGAGGTTAAGTACTCTGTCTTCTTTAAATTTATTTTTAGCCCCCACTTAGTGTACTATTTGAAATTTTCTACACATGTAATCAACTTCATCAACTTGAGCAACAATCATAATTATGATCATCAGCATAAAGAAGGCTAGATACGAACAGTGGCGGACGCAAAGAGGTGATCGGGGGGATATATCCCCCCCCCCCGACATTTGTAAAAATAGTATATTTCATATCTGTGTTCGGTAGTATTTAAATTGCTTATTTCTCATCAATTGAAAAGAGAGCATGACGTATTCTAGAATGCAGAAAAAATTAGTCCTTAGTCAGCTTTGTCCAGTTCTAATTTTTACGTTCAGTTGCTCTTAGATCCATCCTAACATTATCATCCCGTCTTCTTTTCGGTTCCCCTAATGGTAATTTTCTTTCTAGTCATCTCCTTAAAATTATCATAAATTCAAACCGACATATCCAACTCTTATTAACCACCTGCATTTTATTAATCTCCATTCCCCTTGATATTCCATTCTTTTTGGTCCAAATATTTTCCTTAAAACTTTGTTTACAAATATGTTCCTCCTGCAATGTAATTGGCCATGTTTCACATTCAAAAAAAACTTCTGGAAACATTACAGTTTTATAAACTTTTATAAATATAAGTGAACTTATTATTTTCTTTCTATCTTTCTATCTCCTCAAATCCCTCCCCGAAAGAAAATTCTGTTGTCTCCAACCTGAACTATTTTCCGCACTTCATCTATTTAAATTTGGAATAACGTAGGAGACAAGCAGCAGCCTTGGAAAAGTCCCTTGCTTGTTTAATAATAATAATAATAATAATAATAATAATAATAATAATAATAATAATAAGTTAATAATCTTGAAATGCGAACAATGTGAAAAATTTTGATCACTGATTCTCACAGAACGCGGTCTGGGAGACAACCCTCCACGTGCGAAGCATTACATGGTATCTGTCGCAGGGATCATCACATAAGCTGCAGGCGCATTTTTCATTCCGGGTTTGATAGTTTTTCACATTACACACACACACGCAAACCATGAGCGGCGAAGCGTGTAACAATTTGTCTGAGATCGTATCATGCCTCTTTCCAGTACGCTACTATCGAGGCATCTGTTGAGAAAAACCTGCTCTGTAACTTCATTTACCTTGCTCCTTCCTTCGCTCAGTGCAATCCTTAAAAGATACTATAAACCAAAATGTTATTCATGTTCACTATTTTTCTCAAATTTATACAGAAAAGTATATCACGTGGAAGTGAAATGATCTTGTAGAACGAAATGATAGAACAGAATGTCGAATACCTTTTGTTATAATATGTTACATGTTGTTTCCCCTGTCTTTAAAGCCACATGGCTGACTGACTCACTCACTCACTCACTGACATTAATGTTTGCCCAATTCCAGATGAGCTAGAAACTTGAAATTTGGTACACACATAGCTTTTAGGCTGTAAACCATAGGAAATTTTCCAAAAAAAAATTTTTTTAATTTTTAGCCCTAAAAACCCTCGAAAAAGGGCTAGGTTTCCATGGCAACGGTATTATCCAACAGTGTTCCCATAGGGCTCTGAAAGGTAATAGCCAATACAGCAGACTAAATACACGCACTCTATCTCCCATAGGTCTTTTAAAAAACCTTTCTCGAGAACCTCAGCGGGGGTTTAGGGACGGAGCCCCCAATAAGCGAAGCGAGTATATAAGTATACGCCTGCATTGTCCAGTGATTAGCGTTGCTCACTACAAATACGCAGGTCATGAATGTTTGACTCGTGAGTACATCTGAGGAGCAACTTGGAGGAGGAGGAAGAGGAGGAGGAGAAGAAGAAGAAGAAAGCCATCAATAACGGCCTGGGTGTCGGTATGCTGACCACATGCCCCTATCGTGTCATCTCCTCAAGGTAGAGTACGCAGCGGTCGATGGTAGGCCATATCCAACAAGGGATGTAGCACTATCAAAGAGTTTAGAATAGTTTAATTTAGTTAGTGCAGACTACTGTTTGTTGTTATGAAAGAAAGGAGAGAGAAAATACTTTGAAGTAAATGCGTACAAATAGCTAAGAATGAAATAAAATAAAAGTAAAGAGAAATTCACAAAGTTCGACAGTTTAGAAGCCATCCCATCGTAACTGCTGCTTTACTCCACTGCCTAGTCCGCCTAGGCCTAAAAAGTCCCTGGTACTAGCCTTCAGAATTACTGAAAAGAAACTAATGCATTCCTCAAGCCGAGCTCCAAGTATTGGAAGGTACATAGGCTATGCTATTTCATTTCCATTTCCTTACCCACTAGCCATCACTCAATATTCATTCCTAAGGTCTTTTCATAACGTATTTGCACATTCAGCTTGCAGCAGAAGCCTTTTCTACTATTTACTTACATGTCTGATCTACCATGAACTCCGCTTTACAGTTTATATAACGCTTTAATTTTCTCTGCAGCTCTCTTCTTTAAGCCGAGTTGCCGTTACTTGTTGGCTTCATCCATATTTTCCGGTGTATTTCTCCAGCAGAAATTCCCTTTCAGCATCATCTTTTCATACTGACTTATCCGCTGTGAATAACATCCTATGTTGCCGCTGCCAGAGCCACTTCTTTACAAATCTTGAGATCAATAGTTCGATTCTCCATTGTGGAAAACTCTTCTCCAGTTTTGGTATTCAGTAAATTCTTCCGTTATACAAAATGCAAAGCATCTTCTTTGCAATTTACACAAATAACACAAGGAAGGTCAAAAGAAACAAAACAGAAAGCAAGCGTTTTCGAGGGATGTTAGTTTAGAGAACAGAGCATAATGTAGTTAAAAGAATTTTAATCGTTTAGGTTTAAGTGTAATTCCAATAGAGGCTACCTGTCTCTACTAGCTGGACCCTCGCGATTACATAATATATGCTAGCAGTTCCCCGTGGCTTCGCCAGGATATATAATAATTTAAAATTAAGAGCAAAATAATTACATAATTATATACCTTAATATGTGCATGCGAAATATTCACAGGCCTAAACTAAACGATTAAAAATTAATGAAACAGCTAAAAATCCGGCTAAACAATTAGAAAGCGCAGCTTGGGAAAAACGACCTCAAGATTCAAGTTCCCTGGTCCAGAATACCCCTGTATAGTTAGTTCCGTCCAAATCGTTCAATGTTTGACAAAAGAAGGCAAAGCCACCTACTTCGATAGTGAAAAATATCACGATTTTTGCCAGTTTTTCACTCGTAACTCGCTAACGAAATCTATATATATAAAAATGATTGTGTGTGTGTGTGTGTGTGTCCTTTATGCATTACCACACCATTCATCCGATCGCCATGAAACTTTGGGAAGTTGTTTGGTACATACCCGGGAAGGTTTCTGTCATACTACATTTTTAATTTTAGCCTTCGTTCGCGAGTTATGAGTGAAAAACGGCAAGAAAACGTGCATTTTTTACGCTTTCGAAGCATCAGTTTTGAGTTATTCATTTCAGTTGTCAAATCAATTGCAGAAGGCTTTGTCTATTATTGTCATACCTTGGAAATAATATCGTCGCGATCGCTATGGAAGGCAATGGATATCTCAGGTTATTATAAAAGCTATAGATGTCGATAAGGTAATGTTAAACATATTTTATTTGACATGGAATATAGTTTACAGAAAATTCCGGGGAAGTTGCTTAGTTCGGGGTCCTGGCTACAACGTTTGTATATGTAATCGTAATTAAAATATCTTATGTAGGGTCGTTAAATCTGCCTGAAATGTAACGGAATTATAAGTCTGGACAAATGAATATAGAAATCACGGCCTCAGTAGGCTTATTCCATTATTCACCTATATAAATAAAAACTAATGTACTATGTCTGTCTGTCAAATACATTTACGCACTTTTTTTATCGTGAGTTTAATCGATTTCAATTTTCATAATCTTTCGAATACTGCATTTTTTCATTTATTTTCTAATCGTGAAATTCACTTCAAACCCGGATTTATAGTTGTTTCATTAATTAGGCCTATCAATCGTTTAGTTTACACCTATGAATGTTTCGCGTGCAAAGTGTTAATAAATATAATATTTTAATTATTTTGCTCTTAATTGTTAATGTTTCGATTAATTATCTTGGGAGAAGCCGTGGGGCTCTGCTATAAGCTATAATAAGCTATAGCCTATCTAGCGTTTTCTGAGGGAATAGATTGTGTGTGATAAGTCGTTCTTCCCCATTTCAAATTCTTAATACCTATATAAAGACCTTAAAGACCTAGAGTTTGAAAATCGAAAGTCCTTCATAAGTTATTTTCGCATTTACAAAATACAAAACCCGAGCGACGCCGGGCCTTTTAAGCTAGTACAAAATAAAAAATCCAGTTTCGAGGTGCATTTGGCCATCCTTCAGTCCATATCAATTTCAGATCTCTACGTTCAGTAGATTTCGCTGGACATCTCGTACAGACAGATAGAAAGACAGACAGGCAAACCTTCCTTTTATTAATTAGATATATAGATATATCATTGGCTTAGTGCACATATGGGTTAGGTACAAAAATATGTACTAGGCCTATATGTAAATATGTGCCATTCATAGCTCATCTAGGCATGAACGTTGTTTCCTAAAGGTCGGACTTGAACTCAATCCAATATTGGCTCACCCAGGGCTGGTGATAGAACATAACTTATGATAAGGAGATTGAATGCCAACTTTGAATAAAGAAAAAACACTAGAATAAACCAGAAGCCCCGGAAAGTTTCCGTGCACTCGAATGTCCATCCATAGCATTTATCGCAACATCAATATTAATAAAAGGAAGTGTATGTCTGTCTGTCTGTCTGTCTGTCCGCGATGCCCAGCGAAATCTACAGAACGCAGAGATCTTAAATTTTAAACATGGGTAGACTGAAGGGTCGGAAAATGCACCTCGAAGCCGGAATTTTAATTTTCGCGTTCGTTCGTGAGTTATGAGTGAAAAACGGGCAAAAAACGTGTATTTTTTTGCTTTTTCGAAGCATCAGTTTTCAGATACATTTCAATGTCAAATCAATTGCAGTTGGCTTTGGCTATTTTTGTCATACGCGATCGCTTGATTTTGTAAGTCCATCCTGTGGACGATTCATTTGTTTATAATGTCAGGGCCCGCAGACATATGAAATTTTCAACCTACACGGAAGAGGGATAATCAATATAGGCCTAAATATAGTCAAACATTGTTCGATTTGGACGAAACTCACTATACAGGGGTTTTCTGGGCCAAGGAACTCGAATCTGAGGTAGCTTTTATCAGGCGACGCTATCTAATCGTGGTATGTAGTCCACGTGATTTAGGTTTTAATAAATCTAATGATTTAACTGTTATGCTCGTAATTTTTAATCTTTAATTTTTTTAATAATTATCGCGGGCGAAGCCGCGGGCACATGCTAGTACAAAATAAATAACATGAATATCAGTACAGGATACGTGAGAAATTTCGCCCCAGATTCTCACCAGCGGGATAGCCTCGCAGCAACCGATCTGAGTGAAGTTTTCGGGGAGTTGCCCTCACTCTATAAGGTGAATACCATATCGGGGACACGCCCCCCCGCGACAACGGTCAAATCAATTGCAGTTGGCTTTGGCTATTTTTGTCATACGCGATCGCTTGATTTTGTAAGTCCATCCTGTGGACGATTCATTTGTTTATAATGTCAGGGCCCGCAGACATATGAAATTTTCAACCTACACGGAAGAGGGATAATCAATATAGGCCTAAATATAGTCAAACATTGTTCGATTTGGACGAAACTCACTATACAGGGGTTTTCTGGGCCAAGGAACTCGAATCTGAGGTAGCTTTTATCAGGCGACGCTATCTAATCGTGGTATGTAGTCCACGTGATTTAGGTTTTAATAAATCTAATGATTTAACTGTTATGCTCGTAATTTTTAATCTTTAATTTTTTTAATAATTATCGCGGGCGAAGCCGCGGGCACATGCTAGTACAAAATAAATAACATGAATATCAGTACAGGATACGTGAGAAATTTCGCCCCAGATTCTCACCAGCGGGATAGCCTCGCAGCAACCGATCTGAGTGAAGTTTTCGGGGAGTTGCCCTCACTCTATAAGGTGAATACCATATCGGGGACACGCCCCCCCGCGACAACGGACAAATGAATAAGAGTTAAATTGTGACGGGAAAAAAATCAAAAGTAAATTCATCAAACATTTTCCCCGTGTTCTATGATCAAGAGAAAGCGACGCGACGATCTTAGAACAAATGCGAAATCGGTTGTTGGACCGGAGATATAGCCTATGGCTCAGGTACTCCGGGGGTAAAAGGCGGGGCCAACGAAAAAAAAAAAAGTGCGTGGGATGGAAAGGAGGCTTTGATGTAGAAGTGTCACAATCGCGTACACTGAAGCAGGGAGTATGTGAGGTCTCCTGTTGTTTCTAATGTTTTATTTTTTGGTTTGTGACTTTTACAAGGTGTGATACTGCCGTTTAACGGTCACGTACTCTTTTTGGTGGCAACACAAAGGCGCCCATAAAAACAAATTACCCTCATAAGCTGAACTGGGAGAAGGCAGGGCAAGAGTTTTAACCTCCTTGGTTCAAGGCTGCTGCCGGTTAATGGTATCGCTATGTTTCTTCATTGCTAGCCTTATAATATAATAGAACAACGTAGTGATATCGAGCTGGGGTTTACACTGAGGTGGTCCTGGGTTCAAACCCCACGGCAAGCCAATCTGACTTGGTTTTCTTCATGATTCCCCCAGTCGCCAAGTGAAATTCCTGAATGGGTAAAGCCAATAAGCCGTTACCCAATGCACTAAAACAACCGTAATAGATGCACAGTTTACTGGATCCTAATATACTACATGGCCACTGCAGTTAACGCTTGTATAAGAAAAGCTGAAATTAGAAACAAATCCAATTTATACTCCCCCCATTGACCCCAATGGTACTAGGAAGGTCAATAGAATGTATAGTTAAAACTTTAAAACTCAATATAATGATAGTCAAACGCTTTGCTTAGTTGAATGACTAATAATAATAATAATAATAATAATAATAATAATAATAATAATAATAATAATAATAATAATAATAATAATAATAATAATAATAATAATAATAATGAATGTTATAATTTGAATATGAGAAAACTTCAATCAAATTACTCTCGGTATAGGCATATCAGAAAAGTGAAAAAAGAAAGAATTCGGAAGGAGAAAGGAAACAGGTTGAAAATATTAGTTAAGAAAAGAGGAAAGGATAGAAGAAGAGGAAGAGAAAATGTTGAAGTGCAAAGGAATAAACGTGAGACACTGAGAAACAGAGAGATGAGTAGGAAGGAAAATTGACGACTGATGATAGTGCTGGCATAAAATCAACGAGAAGAGTTAAAGGCGAAATTACGAAGAGACTTAACAATGCTAACAATGTGAGTACTGTACATGGATTTTGTTTCTTGGGACCTAGCATTGGAGTCCTAAAACTGAAGTCCTTTCTCGAGTTATATGGTTCAATGAAATGGAGAATTTGGGACGAAAACACGACGAAGGTGCTGGGTGCTGATCCTTGGGAATTGCATCGTCCGAGCCGGATTAGAAATACACTTAAACCAGAAGGCAAGCAAGCGAGATTGTTATCAGCTCTTCAGAGATGCTGCTCTCGATTACTTCCAAGATTTATGGACGTTGGGATGAAGACTTCACGAGTTTCCAGTTTTGTGGCTGTACAGGACTGGCAAATAAAACTGCAGCTGTTGAATGGATAAAGTGAAAAATCTGTTGCCTATAGTATGTAAATTATATGTTGCATGTAAAACCCTTATCTAATCTATTGTCTGACTTGGTCTAATTTTTAAAACAGATTGACGTAATTTATTCGAATAATTGATGAAAGGGTGAATCAGAAGTGCGCCACATGGTTTGTAACTCCAGTGTAGAGTTTAAAAAGTAGGAAAGTTATCACAAACTGTAGTTCTATTTTTCATGACATAAAAATAGACCATTAACATAAAGATAATATTCTACGAGAAAATTCCTCTGACTCTAGGACTCGAACGCATGTACAGTGGTCTAAAACGCGAATCCAGCGGGACAAAATTAATTTTGGTCAGCCCTTGTAAAAATAAGAAAACATAATTGGATAATACTCTAAACATGTCCCAGTATCAGACCTTTTTATATCTCCAGTTATCAATACAAACTAGTGGGATCCACTTTATCGTGTAAAAGCCACAATTCCCCGCGAGCATTTTCATACTTTCTGTAATTCATTGGGGCTGTGATAGGGATAATTAACACATGAAGAAGAGCAGTATATAAGGAAAATGTAAATAAGACTTTCTGTAGGGATTTGATATTATTCTATGAAATTTTATTTTAATTTATCCAAAGTACCTTTTAAATTATAATTAACTGACAGAATGCGAATGTAAACATTTAGATTGGCATGTACACATCTAACATGGACAAGAACAAGAACAAGAGCAGCATTTAAGGAAAATGTAAATAAGACTTTCCTTAGGGATTTATTATTATTCTATGTAATCTTACTTTAATGTATTCTAAGTATCTTTGTTTTAAACAATGTATATATTATCATTATTCAACTTGAAATTATGGCATGTAATGCATGTAATATTACTCCGTAATGGGGCATGCTGTAATAATAAATTTAAAAAAAAAAAACTGAAAACGTTGACAGTTCACTGCATCAATAAGCGAATTACAGAGGCTGAGTCACAAATGAAAGTGAAAAGAAAGAGGAAGGAGATGAAGATGAAGATGAAGATGAAGATGAAGATGAAGATGAAGATGAAGATGAAAGTGGCGGTGATAATAACGATGATGAAGTTTCGATGTGGTCATTAGAACCAAAGAAATAACTCTAGTGATGTATGCAATACTGTTTATTAAATGCCAGTATGGTACTTTATGAGATTGTGTATGGGGACGGAAAAAGGTCTGTCCATCCGTCCGTCTGTCCGTGGGTCTGTACGCGCAATAACTCAAGTACGCTTTATCGGATTTTCATGAAACTTGGTACCGGTATATGCATTTATAACGTCCATGGAGAGAAGCCTACGGATATTGGACCAAATCGATCGACCGGTACCGAAGTAATGCCCAATTTAGTGCCTATTTTTATGGTAATGTATAAGAAAGGCGCGATAACTCAAATACGTTTTATCGGATTTTCATGAAACTTGGTATACGTATGACATCCATGGGTAGAAGCCTACTGAATTTGGACCAAATCGGTTGACCGGTACCGAAATAACGAGTATATCAATATTTATTTTGTAATGGATATAGGCTAAAACGCATGGCCCACAATATATTAAACATATATATATATTATAACGTAACAAATTGCCAATCGTTTATTGAATTGTTAGCCTGCCTTGATTGATTTATTTCTTTATAACGATGTCAGTGTAAAAAATTATGTAAATAAATAAAAGATTTAAAACACAACTAGCCATTGAATGTTGATATAATATTATGCATTCTATCGACGACTACCGACATTTACATTATATTTTAATATATTTTTCTTATTCGTTCCTTGCAGCAATATACCGTTACTAGTGTAATTCCTGACAGATTTCAGATTGACTTTTTATTCATTCATAACCTATAAGGCTGCTTTAAACTTGAAGCAAACATTTCAGCGAATCGTAGGCCTATTGCATCATTAATATTATTGCCAGCCCATTTTGTTTTTGAAGTTTAACTCTGAGAACAATTGAAGAGTGTAACCCAAATAGCTGCTAAGTGCCATTTTTTTTAATGAGTTTTTGCATCAAAACCCATCTATATGTCATTGCCAGGCTTTAAAACTTAGTGCCCGATCGAATATGTTAACAGCAACCATACTGTACAGACTTTGCTCAACGTATGCCCTAGCTACCATATGCTAGTTCACGTGATAGTAAACAAACCGCAATACAGATATAGGAAGACCACAAAATAACTTCTCATTATCTAAACTCACATTACAATCATGCAAAACGATACTTTCTCCTGTTTGTGTATAATAGTCCCTCCCAAATGTTTCAATATATGTTTGCGTTTTAGAACACTTTACTTTCGGCATGCCGAACACGTATTATAAATTTATAAACACGCACAATGACAAGGTACACTGTTGACCAATTTGAGAGTCACCGTACTACGAGGGCATTCACTTCTCAGTACTACTATCAATGACTGTCTTATCAGCTTACGCAATCACTCTCCACCCCCTATACTCAGGTTGTTGGTAACCGGAATCAACTCCCTCTGTGGGTTCGGGCACTAAGTTTTAAAGCCTGGTCATTGCCAATTGACCCAAGACACGGCTATGTGCCACAGTATTTAGTTTAGTTCAAACATTGATCACAAGATGGAAGCTCTGCTATGTCCCTCATGCATTTAGGAATACATTTTTTACTGTAACTCCTAAACAACTTTTTGGCACTTAGCAGGTATTTGGGTTACACTCTTCAATTACAAAAATAAGTTCTTTTCTGCATAGGCCTACCATAATTGCAATTATCACTGATTAAAAAAAGCATTCTGGCACTTTGTTATATCTGTTTACCTGATTTTATAATTTTGTTTTGTTTTAGTTGAAAGCCATCTGAAGTAACGTAACTAGTGGAGACGTACATGATCAGTACCATAGCAGAGCATCGAGTGACATCAACAAGACAGCTGTCAACTGTAGGAGAGGCAGCCAATCTAACCAGTAAATTACCATCCTGGTCACGGAGAGATTTATTCATTTCATCAATATACTGTCTAGACGACACAAGAAACATGACCTACTCTGTTCAAGTAATTATCTTACCCCATTCCTGAAATTACTACTTGATGCATTATCCTTACAAAGGTTTATTCATGTAATACCGTACATTACATTAGCTAAAACTAATGTTTTAGCTAATGTAAAACATTTTAGCTTATGTAGACCCCAAGCACACATGTTTATCGCCGTTGTTGGTTTGTATCCGGTCGTACAATAATATGTTGTAGATCCTAATACTATTATAGAGGATCAAACTGTAAATCTAAAAATTATACTGAAATGATATACCAAGTTCTGAAGTCCCATGAGTTAAAAAACCCTTGTGTTTGTTGGCGTGAATCAGTGAACACCACAGCTCGCGAACGAAAAGGAAATAAAATAATTTCGAATGTATTAGGCTTAACCCTGAAATGCAAAATCTATCCTGTTGAATACAATAGTTTTTCTTCAATATGAAACAATATGACGGAAAATAACTCGAAAGAAAATTAAAACTTCATGTAAAATTTACAGAACAAACCTAATCAATGTGTTAACTGTTTTCTTTGCAGTCCGGCACGGTTTTACAATATTGTTTGCATGAAAAATTGAGTCTCAAGCATATAAAGATTAATTATAATTTAATTTGTCCACTCTTCTCAAAGAACAAAAAATGCCTCTAATTTTAACCATGTTTACCAGATATGTATTATTCAGACTGTTCAATTTTCTTATTATGTCAGCAGAGGGTAGAATAAAGAATAAACTTTCTCTTTGTAGTTATTCAATAAAATTGGCAGTTTTCGTACAAATTAACCCCTTTCAGAGGTGATTGTATATACAGAGTGTTAATGAATAATACCGAAATATTTTACCTGTGTATAGAGGGACATAGATAAGCAACTTTTATTAGGAGATTTTTACTCTATGGATTCAATTTTTCCTGTTACAGCGTAAAATCTCCCAGGGCACGGCCGCCACTGACTTCTAACATTAGAAAAAATGCAAAACAAAGGAACTTCGTTGTTAACACTGTAGTCAGTAGTTTGGAATAAAAAAAAGAATAATGCAGTGACAGCCAGTCATGTGATTAGTCTGTAAATTTTGCAGATATGAAACCTCTAAATTATGTAACAGCTGTGGATGAATGATTGAGTATCAGGTTTTTATGGATAATTAGGAAGGTATCAAGTCAATTTAATGAAAATTTTAACCCTATTTCGCATAATTATTTACTTATGAGCACCAAATTATAATGATTTTAATGCCCTATAGCATACCCATTTTACGTCATAGAGCAAAAATCTCCTGATAAAAGTTGCTTGTCTATATCCCCTCTATATCAGGTAAAATATTTCGGTGTTATTCATTAACACCCTGTATTTATAAACAATCATAACATGAAAGCTTCAGCGGGTTTAAGTTTGAAATCAATGAAAATATTTTAGTGCAACAGTTAGCTGGTTTCCATGAATGATAATTGTAACAAGTGGATAAAAATGCTTACATTTTACACAAAGATTTACTGTACTGATCTTATATATCTTTTTCTATACAGATTTTTGTGTGACGAATTTATCATCAGTAGTAGTCAAAAGGTTCAATGCAACGATTATTATTGTACGCCTGCAACTTACGACTAGAAAACCCGCATAGCATATTTGCAAGGTAATGCAATAGGTGAAATCGTGCAAGGCATCGAGAATGCCTGCAACTTACGACTAGAAAACCCGCATAGCATAATTGTAACGGCCGATCAGTAGGTGGAATCGAGCAAGGCATGGAGAATCGAAAACGCTTTCAACTTACTTAAATGTCAATTTATTTCTATGAAGTTAATGTATTATGTGTAATTTAAAATCTGCACGTGGTATAAAAAGCTAAATGTATATTCATAATCTACATGAAAAGTTGGTCTAGAAAGGTATAATTTTATCTCTGGCGATGAAAATTAGTTTTATTTTGTAGACCAGTGTAATGACTAGGGACCGGATTTTTAGGTTTTTAAAAACACTGTTTTAGGTTTTCCATTAGATGAAATAGTTTTTTTTAGGTTTTTTTGTCCAAAATGTCGATTTTGGGTAGAATAATTGGTTTAATGAATTTGAATGTGCTACATAGGATTCAATACATAATACTTGTAAAGTTTAACTTAACAAAATTGAATTAAATTTGTGTAAACTTGCTTTAGGACAATATTAAAGAATTGAAGAAAGAAAGCATAAACAATCAAAAGAAGAGTGAAAATAAGATTGCCTCACATTTCCTGGTTACAGTATATCACTAAATATCTTTCAAGATTCTCAACTGTGAAGTTCTTCCTGTTATCTCTTAGAATACATTTGAAGGCAGAAAATGTCCTTTGAACCTCACATGACATCAACAATGGTTGTTCTTACGAGTATTTTAAAAGGAATACGCAGGTACTCTTACACTTCCTCTCTTGATACTGTCATCCTAGACGACATTGGGTTGAACGAAACGCTGGTGGTAATAATTTCAACCCGACCAAAATAATTGTCTCTCCGCAAAATATCGATTTATCAACTGACAAACAAAACAGACAAAAAAAGTAGCCTAAATTAGATGTTCTAGGTTTTTATACCCAATTTAGGTATTTTTAGGTGCCACAGAATTAATGTGGGTGAATCCTATGGACATGATTCGAAAAAGTGTGTGATCGCTTTTTGTTTTGGAAGTAAGGAAAAAAATAGGTAAAAACCTAAGAATCCGGTCCCGAGTAATGACTGTTCTACGTTCAACAACGAGGAACATCGACAAAATATCACATTTAAAATCAAATTTATTCAAATTAAATCAAATCAAATTATCAAACAAACAAAATGATCAAACATTACAAAATCATACAAATGTATTTTCTTTGAAAGCCCCTTATTCATATAACACGAGGTACGACTACGCAAGAACTCGAAAACTCGTACTAAGTTCATGCTTCTCCTGGCATTAAATCGAATACTTTTTATACGATTCTTGATATCAACAGAACTATCAAGAATCGACTAATTCCAATTTTATCACTCGAAAACTCCTAACACTAATTACAAGACCATTGGACTTTACTTTCGTCACTTTTAATAAAAGGAGTTTTCTTTAATTATAATGAAAATATTATAGGCCTAGGCTTGTTTTCTCACGCCAAAAAATAAGTACAAAATGTGAATAAGAATGATTCTAAGTATCCCTCGTCACAAAACAACCCATTACTCTTGCTCCTTTGTCGTCTCCATATCTCGATCTTGGAATGCTTTACCTGAGAACTGTAGGAACTGTCAAACACAAATGCAATTCTTATGTAAGCTGACCAATGATGCCATAGTTAGGGACTTGGTTACACATTAATAACAACAATAAATCATCACATATTATCTAAATACTGTAAGTGTTTCCAATTATCCACAACTTTTCATTTTTCTTTCACATATTTCTTAGTAATAGTTAAAATTTTAGTAATAGTTTAAATCTTAGTAAGTAGCAAACTATTTAACATATTGGTTTTGTGCATTGTGTTATCTCTAGAGAACTAGTTCTTAAGCCTTAAATGATAGTAGTAGGCCTATATTCGCGTTTCTGTGTATCTGTAAGTTTGTATTGTACTTTTATCATACTTGTTCTTTTGCATTATTGTAAAATTCAGTTGTATTAATCCTGGTTGAATGGAAGAGAAGGCCTAATGGTCTTAATTCCACGAGGTAAAATAAAACAATTCTAATTCTAATTTTTATTTGGACTGTTTATAAAAGAAATTAAAGGAAATCTTATTCCTTTGAACTGAGTGAAACAGACAGGAGACTGCTCACATGTTGAAAAAGTTAACGCACAGCATGACTGGAATGATAAGCCATTTTGCAGGAGGTATGCCGTGTTATCTTGTCATATTGAAATACCTGGCATTTACCAGCAACTCCTCCTAGCGTATCTCACTTCCTGTGTAATTGCGCTCTTTCTGTGTATCTCAGCTTCGAATTGCAAACGTTAAATTACTTTTAAATACAATCTACCTCCATTTACAATTCTCAAACACAACATTTCGTAAGCTATCATGTTTTACCCGAGGAAGGGACTGTTATAGCCTACTGAATATATTAGTTGACTTACTATGTAGAGGTATTAAAATGCATGAACTCGATCAAAAAAATTAAATAGACTTGATACCAGCAACTCAATTTTTGTGTGTTTATACTCCTTTTGGATTCAAGTGTATATCAGGAGTTCGGGATCTGTGTCTGTACAGTAGGGTAGGCCATGGAACTATTGCTTGTCAATTGTTTCTATTGTCGGTGTATTTAATGGAAGCCACAGTAATGTATAGGTAGGGAAAGAAGTGGACCGACTCTTGTAGCTAATTTCAGAGCCTTGTGATACGTAAATAAATGTAAGAGGTGTAACGGAAACGTTTGTTTTCACAAGCAATGCAAATTACGTGAAATTATTTCTCAATTCAAGCAATATATCGGCTGTAGAACAAATTTCAATACATTCCCTGCTATCTTGTGAATGCCGCTAGGCATGCGCAGTGGCTCATATCGGCAACTTAGATATTTTGGCCGGTCCGCTTTTTTTCCCCCTACCTGTACAATACTAAATTATTGTATAACATTACAGTGCTATTCGGGATTATAAAAAAAAATAAAAATCGGGGAAATGCCTATCGGGAATGAGAATTAGGGAATTTTGTACTCGAGAAAAAATGCTGTTCCGGAAAATGTGCGAGCACCGTGATTCCGATAACAAATTATTTTCGGTAGGGAAAACTCCTTTATTCTCACCAAATACACCCTCACACCTTAATTTCATATTCCATTACTAAACACAGTGAATTAAAATCGAAAACGAACCCTCAGCTCTATTATCATTTCCAATCAGCAATTTGCATTTAGATAATATTACTTTACCTGGGACAATAAACTCCCCTTTCCCCATTCGCTTTGTTTTACATTCATATATACACAAAGTGCGAACATAATTCTAGTTGTATCACCTTTCTGTAATAAGGCTAGTCGTTTATTTAGATGTATCAGTACTCTTAGTACTGTCAGTGTGTATCAGCTGCGAGAATTCCTTTGGAATGGAAGAGAATAAATCTATACTCTGGGATAAACCAGCTTAGGTGAATTTGTGAAGAATTACATCAGGCTGTCTTATGCCCGGTTTCTACAAACTTGTGAATTACCTATGGGTAAATTATCCATGGACAAATTACTTCCATTTCACCCACAATGATATAATGAGCAAGGCCTTGGAGTTGTGCAGTTAATTTAATTCAGAAGGCTTTGATTCTCATTGTTTAAATATTACTATTGATCCTATGAAAGGTTAAATTTTATCCAGCCATCATGAAAGGATAAATTAACCTGACGACTTACCCTTGGAAAGATCTAGCCCGAGTTTGTAGGAACATTTTTTCTGACATTTTCATATTTACCCAGAGGACATTTATCTAGAAACTCGCCAGAAGTGTATGTGATTGCTATCTTCAAATTATTTGTGTTTGTGTGGTGTTATTCTTGTGTAAATTCTGTCCATTGGATAATTTACCCATAGGTAATTCGCGAGTTTATAGAAACCGGCCATTAGAAAAATAAAATTCCTTTAAGGGGGCACTGCAAATCGGAACACTGAAAACATTCCATACGTACTAGATGTAAACATATGTACTGCAATTGGCCTATAACCAGATCCCGCTGTGTTAAATTTTCTCTTTGTATTGGGAATAATGTTTGAACATATCACTATTATTATTATTATTATTATTATTATTATTATTATTATTATTATTATCATCATCATCATCACCATCATAATCATAATTATCATCATAATTATCATCTATAATTATCAGGGACCTGATCGCCTATTCCAGTTTTGCCAGAAGACGTAATGAATCTCATTTTTCGTGCCTGCGAGTTTTTTTGTTCCTATTTTGATAATTTCTGACTTGGCCCGCGAATCATTCTCTGACTAGCTGACTAGCTTTCATAGAACTAGCTAATAATATTAGAACTCATAATATTATTTATTAGTTAACAAAATCTTGTTTCATAGAGATATGAACACTACTCATAAAATCTCTTCACTAATATTCAGCTGATTGATTTGGATGTAATGTCTGAATTGTTTATGTTTTTTCCCCGCCTTAGTCTTTTTGTCAATACTATTTCAAAGCAGCAAGGCCTACATATATCTACATAAATGTAACAAATAATAACTAGCTCTAAGAAAATAATAAATCTGCCAGGCACTTATTCAAGATAGCAGTAGGCTTATGTAGGCTACTAAAATCTAACCTCAATTCCTGAAAACTTATGACAAAAATACCTTGGATAGCGTATGTAAGCTTTTTCTAAATTGATAATTAAATTATAGTGATTCATTTTCAACAAATTTAAGATCAAGAAATCTGAATTACACACGTTATGGGTCCAAAAATACTTATAGAAAAACACATAATATTATCAGTAAATTATATTAGTTCTGCAATCTATGAAACCGTTTACTAATAACATTAGCAATATTTACTAATAATTTAGAGTCATGAATCCATAACTAATATTAGAAAATATTCTTATAAAACAGAAGACTAATAATATTTAATAATAATAATGATAACTAATATTGCTCTGTTATGTATTTGCTAATAATGTAAGTGTAAAATTTCTATGAAACAGGGCACAGAGAAGATTAAAGCGTAATAACAAAACGAAATAGGCTTAAACAAAAGGAGAAACCACTAATACACTTATACGAAATTTAAACAGAAACAAATTAAAACATGAATAATCAACTTACCAACTATAAAAAGTGTATAACGAAATTCAGTTTGAATTGAGAGTCTATTATCTGTTGAATCCAGTGGAACGATATTTAATTATTTTACAAGGATTGTTCTGAATATTCTATAGCGAGAGTGAACGATAAATCAATTACCATGGATATTAGCGTAATACGATATGTCCCAAAGCGAACCAAGTTCAAGTTTTTAAACAAAATATGAGCAATGACATTAAAACGAACTACTACACGAGTTTGTAGTAGGCTAATATTCGCACAGAAATTTGGGACGGTCTGGTTGGCTTACACGAGAGTGCATTACTTTGCATGTACAGTCAAAACTAAATTCCTTCATAAGCACGGTTGGTTAAATCGACAAGGCAGAAACTTTTAAAGGCCTATACGTGTCCTATTGAAACCGCAGAGTCTCGAAATTCTTACTTCAACCATTCAAATTGCGAATACTATGAAGAACAAAGTCCACCGCTGTGGCTCAGGGGATGCGTTCAATCCTCTCACGCAGCGGGTTCGATTCCTGGTCGGGACAAGTTACCTAGGTGAGGTTTTTTCCGGGGTTTTCCCTCACCTGTGAGACAAATGTCAGGTAACTTTAGGCCCTTGTGGTCCCCGGGTATCATCTGGCCGTCATTATCATCTTCATCCCCATCCTCGCCTTGTTTGGAGTGAGTGTGTGTGTGTGAATGGTGTGTATCGTTCTATGTGTTCGTGTTGTCTCGGAGGTGGCCCCGCGTTGGGCTGATCACTCATCCGGGGAGGCCCTCCATGTCCTTGTCTGGTCAAAAAAGTGTGTATGTGATCCAAAGATAGTCCCTCTCCCGACAGGTCGCGGCCCTGAAAGGCCCGGGCGGCTTGGGTCGCTTAAATCCTAAAAGGGGGAGGTGAAACTGCGAAAAAGAAAGAAAGAAAAGAAGAACAAAGTACTAAACACTACTGAACAACTGGAGAAGTGTTTGTTTGAAGTAGCCTACATATCATAATATTGCTTACAAATCATACCATCTCAAATATATAACACATACTGTAATCACTAATCAGGAATAACCTTCAACTTCAGCTTACTGGCACGGATTCGATCCTCGATGTGCAACCACCAATTCACAACTGATAGGAATGCGCCACTTTAACGGAAAAATGCGCCAAAATTATACAGATTGACGTCAACGTGACATCAGCAGAAAGCAGTTGACGGGTTTGTAGACTTTAGTGCATTAGTGTCCCATGTGCCAGTGACATCATAATCGTCACTTTAACTCGCGCAACCTGAAGATAAAATGCAGGGTGCTAGTGACACCGTGGGTCTTTGACGATACTTCATCTCGTAAGTAATTCTCAAAGGGTCTCCCAGAAATATTATATAATGTAGATGTAGATATCTTTATTAGATGTATAGAAATCTCCGCCTATATACCACTCAAAAGGAAGCAACAGATGAAGCAAAGCAGGAAAATAAGGCAGGACTAAATATACTAAATAGGCCTTAATATAAATGAAACACTGGAATTGCCCCCGAGCACGAGCTCCTGATTTTTCGGGGTTTCAGGGCCAACCTATGTCTAATTTATGTTATTATGAAATTATTTTACTTTTCATGTCTCGTGATTGTTAATTTATTGTATTATTATTTAGTCTATTTATAATTTTACTTAATACATTTATATATATTTCTGAATAGCCCCAGAATCAGCTCATTCGGGTGGCGTCTTAATGAGAAAATCATATGGATATAATAATAAACATAAACAATAATAATAATTTTAACGGGACATACAGTGGTATTAATCAGAGGCGGCAGCCAGATGCGCATGAGGGGAAATGACGCATGTGGGAGGAATCATGGGGAGGGGTAAGAATGTTGAACTGCATTAATGAGAGGGGAAACGATTTAACAAGATCTCTTGTTTTCTAACTGCATTATACGGTCTTACCGCACTGAAGGCAACGACACAACTGACCCATACACCCCTCCACGCAGTACGAATATTTATTGGACTCGTCTGCATCTGCTGCGCATCCATGCTTGGACTGCCACGTCTGATTAATACCACTGTACTTCATCTTTAAGTCTGTACTGTTATACTAATTCAATTCTGTATGATGTACATTTAATCCGTGCCAGCTGAGGAAAATGCCACCTGGTTTCAGTAAAGTTAACTATTTTGCATGCTTAGGCCAAATATTTCTTACAAGTGTAATATTTAAGTGTATCGATTAAGGAGAGGTATTTTCCTTGTAAGAAAGATATATTGTACGGTGAGAGGTTTAGTGTAATATGCGTCGGGATAGGAGCCGGCTCCAATAGCTGGCATCTTACTTTAGGATAAAGAATATTAATGAGCTTCTCATAATTCATGAGACCAGAGAGCGGGGCTGTTATGAAATGGAACAGAGGAAAGCATTTCTCAGGGCTGCACAACGGTAATTTAAATGTTTATATATACCGCGAAAAAGCCTTATGAAAATATAACACATCTTAAATCAAACGTACACACAGCCGTCATTCACTTCCACAATGAATATGCCCTTACAATGGATATGAGCAATAAGAGCAATGAACTCGTTTTCTAACGGAACTACGAGACGCGTCCATAAAGTAACTTTCCCAGGGGCCGTTTACAGAAACTAAACACAATTTCATGGAAATATTTACTGCAACAGATAGAGCAAGTGCTCAGCTAATTTTCAACACATTCGGCACCGGTATTCAGACATTTTAAAAACTTTGTCTAACAGTTTTAATCCAATTAATTGAGATAACATAGACCATATAAATTCATTTAGCATTAGAATATATCAACAATCTGTCCACTTAATTATTACACAATAAAAATAGCAAACATATGAATAATTGTCTTCATTGTAAAAGGTTGTCCACATCACTCTATATATTTGTGGCATCTTATTATATTTTTTGAGGGTATAAGACGAAAAATTAACTCTTATACTTTGTAAAATATCCTGCAGAAGTTCGACTGGGAGATGTTTAAACACCTGCATCTTTTTCCATCTTTTCCTACACCTACACCTACACCTACACCTGTATTCCTCTCATTGATGAAGGCAGTACACTGTAAAAATTACTTTAGTTTTTTCTTGTAGTTTTACTGTTATCTTAATATTTTGCTGTATTCTTCAAACACATAAAAAACAGCTCATTCTAGCAGAGAAATTACGATGAACCTCAGGCAGTGCAAATATTTTACATATACCATATCAAAGGAAACCAAATATTGCTGGAAGAAGAAAAAGCGAGATACCGGTATAGGATGTTAAATCAAAGTAGTATCGATCAGGCTGGCAAGGTGCAGAAGATCGCTTCGGGCTACGTTCTCACCACACTCTACAAATCTCATCTTAGATATACGATATTTTATGTTACGCTCAAGAAATCCTAGGATGATGCTGCATAAAGGGGTATTTTGCCTACCCAGTTTCAAGATGACGATCTCATCACAATTTGATTGCAAGTTGCATTAATCGAATTTACATTCACCCTTACAGCGCAGAATTAATATGTTCATATACGCAATCATCAAGTAAAAGGATAAGTGGGTTCTGAATTCCAATTCACCAAAAGAAAATTTAAGTGAAATAGTGATATCCACGAATGATAATTTCAACATAGATAAAAATCCTCGCATTCTACATAAAGCATTACCGTACTTGCTTTATATATCTGCTTTTATACAGTTTTTATACAGCATTTATACGTCAGTCCAAACGACGATTAAGTTCTTTAACTTAAACATCACACCAGTAGAAACATACGGAATATCAAATGTGTGGCCATATCTACGTGCCCAGCAGTCCTCTGTGTGTCTAAATTCACACCGTCAGGCCATGTGTAGTCCAGTTATTCACTGCATGGCCAGGCGGCTTCCGTTCGTTAGGAGGAAAAGTTTGCCGACAGCTCAAACCACGTTCTTTATTTTTACCGCACCAATCAGCTAGTTACCCCAGCCAATCAAAATCTAAGCATGTCCTGCGACGGCTGTGACAGCTACTCGTCAACTCCGCGTGGAGTGAAACGGGAGGTTGCAAGATCAAGTTACACTAAACAATAACACGTGCGGATTGATTAAAGTAAGGGATGAACTAAGGTCAGTGATAACAATGAGAGATTACTGCAACGTTGCTTTTATTTTGGGAAGCGGAAACCAAGACCATAAGGCAGTAGTATTGAACTTTGTCCCTGACTACATATTTTTTACAACAGACATAAGGCTACAAAGAAAAACAATATTATAACCTTCCTGATACATCAGGAGAGGTACATATCCATAATCAAGTTACATATTATAAGGCATGTTTTGGTTTCCTGTATCTAATATATTGTTCAATATTGTAATTGCCCAGTTCTTGCACCAGTTAGTTCGGGCTAAGTTGAAGACGGAGATAGAATTTCTTTATTTGCTCTTTGATTTCTTGGTAGATGTATCTCACTTCAAGGTCTTCATTAATTTGAACTGTGGTGGTGTACCAGTCGCATGCCATGGATTATTCTCAATGATTTATTTTGAGCAACTTGTAATGGCTTGAAGGATGGAGTCCGTGACGAAGCCCTACTCCCTCCATGCCTATGTCGCCTGCCATCTATCGCAGAAGACGAGAACAACCAACAGTTGGTCGCGAGATAGACAGTAGTTTGTTTTTATCAACTTTAAGGTATTCTAAAATTCAGATGTTAGAAATTTAATTGATATGGTCACACAAAGCCATGGTAATAAAAATGCTCGTATGAAAATTATGAAACAAGTCTTAGGCCTAATAATAAAATTATCATTCGGCTCGTTGCATAACATACTATTTAGTTATAGCCAGTGGCGTACCAAGGGGGGTGCGAACGGGGCGGCCGCACCGGGCGCCGTAAAGAAGGGGGCGCCAAAATTGAAAAATATAGGCCTTATTTTTTTAGTTTAAGAAAAAATAATTTTTCAGGCAAAATATAAGGTTTTATTGGTCAAATTTTCTTTATTACTTTATTAAATACTGCAGTAATGTTATTTAGAAATGAAATAAACGTTTCGTTTTAAACTATTTATAGGCAATACGAAATAGGTCGTGGGCGCAGAGCACACAGGAAAACTTTACGGTGTAATTTAGCAATTTTATCTATTTTTTCAAACAAACTAACCTTATAATACTTACAGTTTTATTTCATTCATATTTTTTCTCTTTATAACATACTACTTATTAAAAATAAATAATTGTGAACATTAAACTGTGTTTAAATTAAACTCATTGAACCTTGAACCTTTAGTGTCGGGGGCGACTACCATCAAATTAGCCCTGGGCGCCAAGTAGCCTTGGTACGCCACTGGTTATAGCAATATCTTAAACATGTCACTAGCTTATAACTTGAAATCTTACTTGACGAGTGTGTAAAATTCCGAAAATAAATGTAAACTTATCTTTGCAGTCCATAAATTTTAATTAAACTAATTATTCGCTAAGAAAATGTCGGATTATGTTCTAATGCAATTCATTTTTCCGTGATTTACCAGAGAAGTTTAATTTCTCATCGCAACCTTATTTTAAACCCAGTACACGTGAAACACGACTGTTTATATTACAATTTATTTTCTATAACTCTGCATTGCAGGTCTCGTACATCACGAACTCATGGCTATGGGGCATTATTTTAACTCTTTTTTTTTTTCTAACTCAGCTAACGTGAATTATTAGTAGGTAGAGAAACCCTCCTGTAGGGAGGGGAACGCTCTGATACGGACAACCCGGCACAAGGTGACAGATTGGCCGGGGAAATGGCAATTTCAGAAGGGCTGTGCCCCTGTGAAGGGAGAGGACTGATATCACATGACATGCACATCGCTTGGGGATGATTTCTTCCGCTATTTCACATGTACAAAAAACACACAAATTTCCGACCTCAATTATTAGTGTAGGCCTACACAGTATAACTTAGAATTTTGTAAAAACAATTATTTTCTGTTTATTTATCATACTATTTTCAAACTATAACATTTACGAATGAATCAGTGATAACCAGAGCCCGGATACTAATGACATGTCATCTTTTTATTGATGCTGCATAGACATTGCCAACTTGTAGATAAATCATGGCCTCTAGATTATAGAAATACATTTTATTAGGTCATTTTATGCAATTTTATAATTTTAGGGCATTTATTTCAATTTTAGGTCATTATTTTGTCATTTTCCTGTCATTTGCTTCCTTATTTAGTCATTTTCATGTATTTAGATTGAGTGTATTAACTTTTTTCTCGTCGCTAGCGGTGCTGTCTTTGGAGTGATGTTTGTTTAATGCAAGAAGGAAAAATTCGGCGTTAAGTGTTGTCCTGTCTCAGTCGGAAATGAGAATCAAAGAAAAGCCAAAATTTTGTATTGTATTACTATTGTTATTAGATTGACTTGGCACCAGAGTCTGCCACCTGCTGTTTACCCTCAATAAACAACAATATAATCCGGCAGACCACAAAAGGAAATGCCGAAATTTGACTCGCCAGTGCCTCAGTGCCAGTATAAATTTCCGTGAGAACAGAACATTCACAACATTACAGTTATTTACAGTTTTTACAATTATGTACAAACTAGTCTATAACTTTGTGTGTACAATAACATTTTTTTTATAAATAAATATCAGTTTTAGGACATTTTTTATAATCATTAAGTCATTTTCTTTAAAATTCAGGGTCATTTTATAGGTCATCAGAATCCGGGCCCTGGTTATAACTATATAGTCTATTTTTAAGTGAATGCCTCTCGGTTAAGTTAATATGAGTCAAAGTTAAGTCATTTTATGTGGCTCTCAAGACGACTTGTCTAAATAAATTTCGCCCTCAGTTCCCTCTAAAGTTGAACAGGCCAGATGTAAGTAACAAAACATATATTGCACCACTCCAACAATTCATTAAAAAAAGCTATCCCTGTATGGGCCATGGAGACCCGTGGGGTTTCCAGGAGATTAAGACTCCCAGATTGTGAAAAACGGCACGTGAAGGTGGCAAGGTTGTCAACCCTACTCACCGGTCGTTATTTTACCCCCAGGAATACTCTTGTTACTCATTTCTGTTAGAGGTTGAGTCCAGAAGGATTAGGCCAATTGAAAAATCTCAACGACCTCATCGGGAATCGAACCCGCGACCTTCCAGGTTTGTGCCTTAACCACTAGACCTACACCACGGCGTACCCCCAACAATTCATAACTAGAGTATAATCACCATATACACGTACATCTGAGCTTCCTTCTACATTCCTTCTAACCTTCTCCTAACCGAAATCAATGTTGTTACAAATGCTAGTACTAGTAGTGGTAGCCTATGTAGCTTGTAAGGATAATATTTATCGAGTACAACAAGATAAGACTAAAGGACAATTTTTTCTTTCTCATTTAAGCACTCAGACTAAAATGGTACAGTCAACTCCCGATTATCCGGGTACGGATCAACCGGTTTGCGGATTAACCGTTGAGCTATTCCTTCAAAAAATCTTTTATAAATATTCACTTAGTGATAAGTTGATGTAAGTTTTAAATAATGTTTCAATTACAGTATGTTTAGGTATAATTTTGTTTTAACCGTGTTTTCGTTTATCCGTGAGGTGACTACCACCCATTACCCGGATAATCGGGAGTTGACTGTATCAGCATTTTTGTGTTTTTATACCGATTGAATAAACTGTTAAAATATTCCCCTTCCATCCAGTATTTCGTTAATCAGATTATCTGTGAACAGTATTAATTTCTTTAGCCATTTCGTCTTTTATTATAAATATCATTTTGTCAAAGCTTGTCAATTAGTGGCAATTATACTTTTAAATTATCAAATAACATTCAGTATTTGTGTGCAAACATTGGGTAATTCCTTCATGCATTCCCGCAAACATTAGGAACCTACGGGCTTCTCAACCTGTCTCATAAACTTGTGTGACATAAACTCGAGTCTCGAGTAGTAAAAAGTCGTCTCGCATTGCTGACCTGTAATGGACTGGATTATGGAAACAATTTATATTTCATAGAGGACGGGGTCACACAAAAGGCAAAGTGGGACACGACATTTTTAAACTGGCAATACACAGTCGTATGAAAGGATGGCTGCATATATGAAAGTAGGCCTAATGATATGATACGTTTCTCAGATTAGTTATTAAATGTTTCCATCAAAATTTTAATAAAATTTCCTTTTACCTTATTTTACAGTTTTCTGAAATTATACGTTGCTATCAAAGAACAAATGAAAGATGATCATAAATGAATTGTAAGTTTATTTATAACAAAACTGCTTTCGTTCCCTTCGCGTTCTATACAAGAACAGTTTGGAATCAATATTTATATTCTGTTTCTATGCTTAAATTTATAGTGTATCCTGTGGGATACGGTAAATCTTTTTATTTCAAATAAAATAAATATGGTAAACTGATGTAACAAAGTGCCAGAGTGCTTTTGTTTAATCAGTGATAATTATAATTGTGATATGCAGAAAATAGGCTGTTATTTTTTAATCGATTTCCGAGTTAAGCTCCAGATCGATTCATTAAGTAGGGCTTACGAAGGTTTGGTAAGCACATGTGAAGGAATATGTGGGCAGTGTTATTTGTCATAGGTGACTTACTGCAACTTCCAGAGCCGTGTATGAACACTGTATAACAGTTGTCGTGAGAACTGATTTGCATTTGATAAATTATTTCTAATATAGGCTATTAATATTTTAATACATTAAAATATTAATATATTATAATCACTAAGTTAGTAGAAGTGAAATACAGTCATACAAAACCGGACATAATTTACTTCATAAGCGTACTTGGCTAAATCTTTGAATAATTAATGTGAAATTCTGTCAATTTCTGTTGCTAATCATAATATTGATCAGATTGCAGTGTTCCTAAAAATGAGTTGGTAAATATAGATATATTTAATACCAACAAAAGACGTTTAAAAATATCTGTGATAAAAATTTGAAAACTTTAAAATAGTGGTAATTAAAAAGTGATAATTAAAATACGTTCCATGTCATTTTCTTTATTTAAGTCTTTCGTTTCCTCCAGAACTATTATATTACTTATGGTTTGATCTGTTCCTTCATTGCGTAGTTTTCATATTGTATGTGTTTCTTGTTTCAATCTTTTCTGTTCTTTTTTTAGTTGTAGTATTACTTTACATATTTTTAGTATCAGATTAAATATATAATATTAGTGTACTAAAACTGGTGTAATTAGTATAAGAGAATGTTGTAATTTTGCAATTGTGCCTGCTATATTCTCAGGAAAATAAATAAATAATTCTAATAGGTTTTTGGTAAAATCAATATTTAATTTGCATATGGAGAGTAATAAAAGTTCACCTCCCAATATTCTTTTAAAATAAGTTGTACAAATGTGTCAGTGCCAAGAAATTTAAAATTTCTGAATAAATACATTGCTTTTGATAGTTTATCAATATGTATTAATGTGTGATTATCAAGTAAGTTTATAACCTACGCGTATTAAGCCATTAAGTACCGGGAAAGTTAAATTCGGAGCAACTTTTAAGTGAAAAAAAAATATTTAGCTTCATGTAAATTCATCTTACTATTATTTGAATAACCACATTTCAAGATAACTCAGCTATCCTTTTAAGCTCAATAACATCACTACGGTGATTCAGGATGTTTGCGTATGAGGTGAGAGAGTATTCTCCGACTATCTGTAGAATAACACCTATTCACATTTTAAAAACGAATTATCATAAATGAACGATAAATGTAAGTGGAAACCATTGAGAAAATTCTCAGGATGCTATAACTAAATGATCTATCTATTGAAAATTATTTCAAAATGTTCTCTTAAAAAATTACGACAAAGACATTAAGAAATACGGTCATTAGAAATCCCGAAAAGACTTCGTATTTGAGTAAAGCTTCTTCTGCCAGCCAAGGTATCATTATCTCCCTTTACAGTTCTTTTCAAGAGACTTGGCGTTGCAGAAAATATCTTTTCTCTTTTGAAGTTTGCAGTAATTAAAAATTCATATTCAGCTAAGGATGAACCATCATCATCTTCCCGAACTTGAGAGTTTCCTCCCCTCCCATATTGCAAAGCTTTTAGTTTAAGTCCAAGTTCTTTCATACTTAACATCTAGTTAATTCAGGAGTTGGTCTGGCAATCTTTACACAGTAGTTTCAATATGGCGTGCCAGACGTAGTAGGTAAAATATTTTCATTAATGTATCCGACAATGATTTTTATATGTCCTCATACACCTAAGGGCCCATATATTAATTCAGACTAGAGGATAATTACTAAATAGGGCCTACGGTGTATAAGAAAATACCAAAATTGTCGGCTACATTAATGAAAATATTTTACCTACTGTGTCTGGCACACTAGAGGATATTAATTCAGGATAAAGGGTAATTTACTTTTGAGAACGAGAACCCCCCCCCCAAAAAAAAAATAAAATAAAAAATAACAAATAAGCTAACTGATGCTCTGACCTCGGCTCCGTTGCATACCTCGTAATCTTGAGTAGGGTTTAATAAGTCTATTTCACGAATAAAACGTAACGGATTTTGTAAATAATTATTATTTTCTTACTTTGTTGTCAATATTCTGCCCGCTGTGAGATCACGGTATGCTAAATGAATGAACAGTCCATGCATCGATTTGATGAATCGATTCCAGTTCCCAATGCTGCCAATAGTGCTTTACCACAAGATTGAGTGCGTCAGATCAGACTACTATAAAAGCACACTAACTGGCTTGCACCGAATCGAAATTGTGCTTTTAATCAAAACACATTTACATTATTTCAATTTCTAAACAAGTTTTGTTCCATAAAGTAATGTGTTTTCAGTCTGTACACTGGCAGTATGTGACTTATTAATCACGGCACGTTGACACCTTTCGTGTCCAGTAACGAGATGATGTTTGGTCAGATAAAATTGCATCCTTGGAGGCATATTATAAGATAAACGATCGTGACTGGTCTATACCAGAGATACTGCTCAAACACGCGGTGTATGAATGGAATAGTCTTTGTAACACAGTGTTATCGGACATCATTTGAAATAATGACAATCTCTGCTCATGACGAGCTGTGATCATTGCGGTGGAGAGATCTACTAAGCTACTCATGATGTAACTTGATTTATTCATCAGTACAATCTAGCCGCTGGCCACCACATCTCCGTCCGTTACCCGATATTCACCATTAATTCTGAGACTGTTTCTGTGCACTAATGCATCCAACCACTTTCAATTACAGCATGTATACGAACAATATTTGGAATTTCATTGAGGTAATAGTAATTTATATGTATAGAGTATCTACTAGCTCATGCTTAATTTGTTACAGAACAAAACGTATCTTGTGGAGAAGTTGTTAAATTTAGGAAAAGTGTTTACATTCAGAAAAAGTAATATGAACCTGAATTTCGGAAATCAATATTATTAATATTGCTGTAACCACCATTGGCTGTAAGTTTTAAAAAATCCTAAGTAAAATGCATAACTTCCTCTTCTCACATAAAAGCTTTGCCTCTTAGCATAATATATTATGTATGGCATCCTGCTCACGTAAATTGGCTGTAAAAATGAAAAGAATGTCGTTACCACATCCCATCCAATTTCCGAAGGAGACATAACCCAAATAAAACCTGATTACAGCACTCAGATATGGGGTATTCCTGATTTACTTTCCCTCCTCCCTTACAAAATGTGTTTTGAGTTCCATGAAGTTTAATACATTAATTAAAAGAAAACTTAACCCGGTTGACTGGTTCGGAAAAAATGCATCAATTCATGCTTTTGTAGCCGCCGTTTCATGATGTTCAAAATGCGAAGTTTGTCATCCAGAAGTAAAAAAGACAAATACGTTTCTCTTTTACCTATATGTAGATTCAACGTTCAACGTGAATTTTACTTCTTCTTCTTCTTCCTCTCCAAGGTTTGGGAGTTATCCCGTTCCGCGCCAAAAGTAATCCTTTTTTTAAAATTGGTCTTTCCATCTGGTCCTCGGCCGTCCTATATCCCGTCTTGCCTTTGGTTTGTATAAAATAGCTTGCTTCGGTAGTCTGTCAGACGGCATTCTATTGACATGTTCATGCCAATTCTTTTGGTATTTATCTACCTCTTCCACAATACTTCTTTCTAGGCCCACTTCTTTTCTTATATCTTCACTTCTTACTCTGTCCCTAAGGGTTACTCCCTGTAGCCTTCTCATAAATCTCATTTCTGACCTTTCAATTTTATTTTTTTCTTTCTTCCTCATTATCCAAGTCTCGCTACTATACAATAATATCGGTTTCGAAACTATATTATGTAACCTGAGTTTAACATCCTTCCTCATTGAATTTTCTAAGTACCTAATGATACACCCATTTACTGCATTATATTTTATTACGTTGGGAGGGTGAATTTTACTCTATTAGTAATTAAGATTTGAAAATTCTTTAATAGCTCCCTGTGTATACATGTATCAGATTTGCTCTTAAGCCTGAAGATATTGGAAACTGTTGGCAAGTAATTACAGAGGGCATGGAGTAAGACAAATACATAGTACTATATCAATACAAACTTGGAATTGTTCGCTCCAAGTTCGAACTCATTGGTCACATAGGAGAGTTATCTCCTTCCTCTTGTGACCCACATCGCTGCTGCCCACCCTTCTGGAAGCTTTATCACCAGAACACAGCACAATTTTGTTCGTGTAACAAGAAAAGTTCTGCATAACCTCTTCTACTCAAGGAGATTTGAACATTGCAGAGTTGCCAACCTTTAATGTGGGTTATCGCTAATCCTATAGTGTGACCTCCCCCTCCGTCCGACCCTTTCAATAATTCAGACAAAAATATATATATAATTAGGCCTACATGACATTCTCAATTCTTCTGAAAAGATCTTGTGACATGTTCTGCATACAACAGCTGTTTTATTTGCTTATTTCTTCTTAATGCATACTTCCTGTGATACCTCTTGATTTTTCAGAACAGAAGTGATACTAGTGTTGATGTAGTGTAGGCCTCCCAATATTGAAATCTTTGGAGGAAAGTTACTGTCAATAAAGTTCATGTCGTACTTCATGAAATTAAAACGCTCTAAATTACAATGTGGAAGTTGGAAATCGCGGTATGTCGTAGACTCGTAGAGCATAGCAGACGACGATGAGTTGAAAAACCAAATATAAAATGCAATTTTTACATATTTCCTCTTCTTATTACGGAATTACGGTGAAAGGAAAATATAATACGAAAAAAATTACCGGTATCGCAAAAACATTAGTAAAACAAAGAAGAGAGAGAAACGTCAGTTTCTATGTTCATTAACTGATAATTAAGCTGGCAAGATCATCATTTGCATCATGATTTCGAGAATGCAATTCAAGACTGACAAGACTGACAACTTCATAGTTAGCTGGTAGTTTTCTACTTCTTCTACTTCTTCTGTGTGGCTTGCTACTTTTTGTATATGGTTTTTGCTTCCTCTGAGTCTAGTAGCTAATTTCCGTTTGCATTTTCTAATTCGTTCAAATCCCGGCTATGGCATTGAATTTTTTTCAGTCTGACTCTACCTTTCCATCTTAGCCAACACACGGTCACTCCAGTACTTCAATCAGTGGCGTAGCAAGCTTATGTGGTACCCGGTGCGGAAAATTTCTTGTCACCCCCCCCCCCATTTAAATTATTAAAAGTTGGAACAGTTCCAAGTGTTATTTTTTGGATATTCAAAGGTAATCCCACGAGAGTTTAAGAGTTTGTCGTTAAATGCAGCTGCATCGAATTTATCTGATGTAGGCCTAAGTCGTAAACTCAACGGATTATGCAAAATTAGTAATAATTACATTGTTATATAAGAACAAAACTAAGCTCCGAAATCATGGTATACTATGAATCAACCATCCATAAAGCGATTCGAGTTACCATGTTATCGCTATGTTGTAACCAGTGCTACCAAAGGTGAATATAAGACATAGTTAACCTAATTCAGTCAATTTTGTTAGGATTAAGGAAAGACATACATATCAAGCACATTATGCTGTACATTGTACACTGTACTGTTAAACGACAATAAATGCTATTATTATTATTATTATTAATAATCTAAAGTACGTTATAGACAGACATGTAGGCCTATACATTGTTTTCGTGAGCGACAGACTGAGGGTGTTACCGTTAATAAAGTGAACATCTAGGCCACAATACACTCCCGAAATTGTGCAAATTTTTATTTTGTGAGTGATTTTTTTATATTTTTATATTTTGTTTTCCAAGCGAAATCTCGAACTTTTAAAAAATATGAATTTTGATAAAAAGACAAAAATTTGTATTTATGTCAGATACCTTTCAAGATGTGAACCGAAGATTGGAGACAAGTTTTCCTTATTTTTACATAAAGAAAGTTTTCTCGAAAACGGCTCTAACGATTTTCTTTTAATTTTGCACTGGGGTTGCTTATACTAAGAGCTAATACTTTTATTTGAAACACTTTTTCGAAATAATTCTCTGAAGGGTAGTTATAAGCCACCCGCTCTGAATACGCGCTCTTTGCAATACGGCCTCTTGCAACGGAAAATCGTACGAAAACAAAATTTTATATTTGGGTTAGGTACCTTTTGGGGATATGACACCAAGATTGGCGACAACTTTCTCTTATTTTTAAGGGGAGGCTAACTTTTATTTGGGCAGAGGAAGTTATGTGAATTATACATAGGCTTGCCAGATTTCTGAAATGTTCAACCGGGACACCGGAATGCCCCCCAGCGTCGCGGATATTATTCAAGGGTACACACCCTTGGCGGGTTTTTAGAATGTTTTAGTGGGTAGTTTATTCTCAATGCTATGAATAAATAGTTACTGATTAGGAACCTAAACCAGGTGTAATAATAAATAGCATAAGCATATAAATTTAAACATTTTATTTCTGACATGTTAATAATTAAAATTTACTTAAATAAGAAGAAAGACTTTGAATGAGGAATAAAAATTTGAACAATATTTACATGTACATTTCATTGGCTAGGACTTTTTTTAGAAAGTTTTTTTGTTTTGTTTTAATCTTGTTGTAAAAATCTTCACAAGCTAATCCGATATTAATTTTACATGTCATCAAGTCTTTAACCGTAGATTCCTTCATCAAACCCCTATCATCAGTCCATGCGTTGTTCATCAAAGAAAATACTCTCTCAACTGGTGCTGATGTCGCAGGTACGCAGAAGGCATACTCAACAATCTTGATCAGATTGGGGGCTGCTATGTGATTCTCCTTGAAGTGACCAAACAGCCTGAGCCATTTTTCTTCAATGAAATAATCACATTTCTGATAGTCTTTTCTTGCTTCCACTGTTTTCACTTTTCATACAGTACAGAAATAAATGAAAAAGTAATTATCCTAAATAATCCTTCATAGTTAATTATTTTTAGACTTTTTTGGTCACCTAGAATATCAAATTTAATTTTTACCAGGACGTGAAGTAAACCGACCCGGACACCGGGATTTTGTCTGAAACCGGGACGTCTAGCAAGCATAAATTTATACATAATTTTTTATAGGTTGATCCTAATAAATTTCATAAACAAGTAATGTAATTAGTTTACGGAACTGTATTATTAATAATCTATTCTTAAATATGCGCACATCCCAGTTCAAAATCTAGATTGAAGGAGACTTCGGAGTCAACTCACATTCGAAGTTTATTTTCATCAAAGTCATGACTGCCGCAGCGGGTAGAATTGGTTGCAGCTTGAGTGATATAAAATATCACCGTTCTGCAGAGACAAGCATCGGCAGAAATAAACACCCCTCCCCTAACCATAATATTATTGTTCGTATCAACACAGCGGCCAGTTCAGCCGCGTTTTATGACCTTTCTTGACTGAATTTAAAACTAAAAGAAGTTTCAATACGCATGTTGACTTTTAGAAAGTTAAGCTTATTTAATTGTTTTAAATAATATTATTATTCTATTTAAATTCCCTTGAGCGATTTTTTACTTACAAAGACACATTTTTATTTTGTCACCCCCGAGTGATGGCACCCGGGGCGGCCCGCACCCCCCGCACCCCCCTTCCTACGCCACTGACTTCAATAAATCGATGTTCATTAACTACTGGGTTTCCACCAGATATACGATCGTATTTTGTTCAGAAAAAAGCGCCATTGATTATATGTCATGAGTAGGGACCGGATTCTTAGGTTTTTAAAAACACTGTTTTAGGTTTTACATTAGGTGAAATAGTTTTGTTTAGGTTTTTTATCCAAAATATCGTTTTCGGGTAGAATAATTGGTTTAATGAATTTGAATGTGCTACATAGGATTCAATACATCATTAACACGTCTTCTTAAAACACAGTGTGTCCACTCATTGTGAATAACAAGACAGTACTAAAGGCAAACAAACGCTTTAAAACACAGAATTCTATACCCTTGTTCATACATGGCAACAATGGTTGTTCGTACGAATATTTTAAAAGGAATACGCCGGTACTCTACACTTCCTCTCTTGATACCGTCCATCCTAGACGACAATGGGTTGAACGAAACGCTGTTGGTATTAATTTCAACCCGACAAAAATTGTCTCTCCGCAAAATATCGATTCCTCAACTGACAACCAAAAAATACAAAAAAGTAGCCTAAATTAGATATTTTAGGTTTTATATCCCGTTTAGGTATATTTAGGTTTTTATACCCCATTTAGGTATTTTTAGGTGCCACAGAATTAATGTGGGTGAATCCTACGGACGTGATTCGAAAAAGTGTATGAGCGCTTTTTGTTTTGGAAGCAAGGAAAAAAATAGGTAAAACCCTAAGAATCCGGTCCCTAGTCATGAGTGTCTTTTAATAGCTTTGTCTTAATATATAAATAAAATAATTCAATTTCAATAGGCCTATATTCAACTGTTAAAATAATTCAATTTCAATATATTTTATTAATTACTTACTACGTATGAATCGTAAAATAGACGTTATAAGTGCAACTCGAGATTAAGTAATTACTCCAGATTTCCAAGTAACTCGTGTCAAATATCTACGTTAATTTACGCAAGAAAACATTTTTTCCCGACTGTAGCCTACCATAATTTTAATCTTCAGCAGCCCTGTAAGAAGGTTATGGGGATCTTGATCTGTAAGACTTTCAGATACCTGTTGACAGCTAATACAGTGCTGAATTAATCTAATATGACAGTGATTTTGCAAACCGCAGTGCCTGATATCTATTACGGTTGCAGAAACAATCCAAGCCACATGCTAATTTGTAGTCTATTAGTGATACTATAATCAAATAACATTTGGTCCAACGACCGGAATGTGAATTATGCTAACTCTATTACTTCAAACTAGATTATCTGCAACTAGTCCATTACGTCATTATCTATTAATTATTCCACGACCGGTGTCCCCGTGTTCATTCCTGGGAATTAATAACGTTGTGATTGAAAATGAAGTCATTTTCGAATATTATAGTAAACAGAATTTCAATTGATTCTGTTCCTAACAATATAATGAAAACAGAGTGTTTGCAGGTATGCGTTATATCTTGTCATTTCCATCACATCAAGCAAACTGAATTGCATTTAAACAAAATTAATACAAAATATCCCGAAATAACAATGAACTCTCAGCAAAAAGTAGAATTCGTGTTGAGAGAATCATTGAGAAAAGAATATATCCCTATAATATAAAGCCCTATGGCTAACTCTCTCACTCACTGGCAATTAATGCTTGCCCACTTCCAAACGAGCGAGAAACTTGAAATTTGGTACACTTACAGCTTTTAGGCTGTAAACCACAGAAAAATTCCAAATAGTTTATTTTTTTAATTTTTAGCCCAAACACCCCCGAAAAAGGGCTCGGTTTCCATGGTGTGTAGCCTAAAAGCAACGGGTTGCAAAATAATGTTGTCCTCTATGAGACATAAAAAGATTTGTCTACCGTTTTTTGAGGGTATAGTTTCAATGTGACAAGTCTTTTTTCTCCATTTCAAACTCTACAAACCTAGCGTTTGTAAAACGAAAGTCCTCCACAAGTTAATTTTAAATTACAAAATACAAAACCCGGACGATGCCGGGCCTTTTAAGCTAGTACGGTAATTTACAAAGTGGAGTGCATTGCACCGCAAAGAGTGATGAGTGGATATGTTTGAACAATCTTATGTCCTTTAGCTAATAAAAGGATTAAAACAATACAGTATCTGTCACCAAATGGAAAAATCCTATCAGAATGATAGTATCACATTATTTTGCATCCGAAGTTAAATTTTTTTGTAAGGACTTATTTACAATTTTTGTTTTGTATGTATGTGTAGTTTATGTGTCTTGGCCTATACAAATATGTGTGTGTGTGTGAGAGTGTGTTATATGAGGACTTCTAAAATTATGTGTGAGAACGTAGGCTTAAACATATCTCAATCGTAGAATATGGCTGCATCTTACTAATATGTCATATTGGATATAAGATATAATTTGCTATAAGATCACTTCCCTCTCTTTCTTTCTTCTCCATTTTCACCCTTTCTCTCTTCCTCTTTCACTCTCGTCCTATCACTTTTTCATTTATTCTTTTTTCAATCTCTCTTCATTCACTTTCTCTTCCTTTCTTTCTCAACCATGAAGAAAGAGAAAGAAAGCGAAATGCTATGAATAGATGATTCATCATTTTGTCATAATAGATCATTAGATTATACTATACTAGAATCAATTTAAGGGTACTAATAATTGATTACAGTAGGAATTAAGTGCTTTTTTAAATCTCAGAATGATTAAATGGTCCAAATTATTGAACTGATTGATTAAAGACATAATTAAAAATGACAGTTTTGAAGGGGGGAAATTGAAAGTAATTGTGGCACGTGAAACGTTTTCAAGCGAGAGAGCAGATTTTAAGATTAAGGGCCTAGAACTGGTACAGGCGAGGAAAGTTAAATTGCATCAGCTTACTTCCGCAGGTCTCTGTTCGGCTTCAAGGCAATTAATCAGTTGTGAGATGAGATATTCTCCTCCCTTTCTACTGGATGATGGATTGTGATTATGTCCATAATGCTCAGAATTAAGAATGTTCCCTGATTCAGTACTGTCTACTAAAGTTACCCATCGTCCCACAGCGTGGTTATAAACTAAGTTCACTTTAAAATCATATCTTCCTTTAGGTTATCTATTTTCTCTGTACCTAACTCTTCAGGGACACTAAGACTGAGTTTTGAATATTTTGTAGTGATTGATCAATTGTTTTCAAATTTAGTGAGTTTGTTGTGTATATATTTCACGGGTAAAGCTAGAAACCAGGTGAATCTAGGTCTACCCTGGTAATGTGCGCTTTACCTGCGTCAGCTTGGGTAAAGTGCGAATTATAAGCAAAATTTCTCTCACTTCGAGCTTTATTCATACCTCCGGGTAATGCTGGTTTCTTATTTTGTTTGAACATACGCAATACGGTTAGGTTAGGTTAGGTTAGGTTAAGTTAGATTAGTTTAAGTAAGCTTAAACAGGGTTAATTCCAAACGCCATTCAATTGCATCCTGTTTAAACAAGTAAGGTAAAGGCATAATGAATAGAGGAGAAAGTGTGATGACTGAGGTAGTTCACTGGTTCCGCCGCTAGGTAGCAGTTACTCTGCTTGAGATTCACGGGAGCAAGATTACTACGGGCGGTATAGGAAAAATTGCAAACATTCTTAAACAAAATAATACATTAATCTATTTCAAAACGACTCACCTTATCTAAATTGAATTCTTAGATACTTTTGACAATTTTCGGGCTGCTTTACACGTCTTGGAAGATCTCATCTCCATAAATAAACATGGCCGTGTGTAACAGTAATTTCTCAGATTGCAAGAAGCTTGACCGTAACATTTCGTTCCACATCTTTCCAAAAATCGAATATGTTCACAAGCAATGAACAATTATATAATATAGGTTTGAAACAGCTAAGGGATGTTGATCTAATATTTTGTTGCCTAGAAAATAGGGTAGAGGGTATGTTAGTATAATTTGATGAGAATTTGTTAAAGAATGTATATTTGTATAGAAATAACAACGTATAATTAGGGTAGAAAACAGCTAAGGGATATTTTATAAATTAATATTAATATTACATTGTATAAGAATATTACTGAGTATTAATTTGTATTAATATTGTATTAATAGTAATATTATTCATTATGGTAAAGGTAAAGTGATCCCTATACAGTCCATGGAGGCCCAGAGGGTTCCAGGAGGTTGAGGCTCCCAGATTTTGGACATTCGGCACGTGAAGGTGGTTAGGTTGTCAGCCTTACGCACCGACCGCCTTTACCCCCAGGATTGCTCCTGGTACTCAGTTCTGTTAGAGGCTGAGTCAACCCCAGGGCCATAGTGCCACCAGAAGGATTAGGCCAATTGAAAAACTCCAACGACCTCATCGGGAATCGAACCCGCGACCTTCCGGTTTGTAGCGCAGCGCCTCAACCACTACGCTACGGCGTACCCCGTTTAAACAGGTAGCCTTACTAAATAGCATTTAAAGTGAGCATAATTCCATTAATAGTAATTTCAAAGTGTTGTTTGTTTGAAATTTATCTTTACCCAATAGAGGTTGGGTAAGCCTATGATTATCCGGGTAAAGTTAGAAACACACATATTATTCTAACTTTACCCAGTGCTTTTGGGCAATGCCCGCTTTACCAGGGTAAAGCTAGGTTTGCCCAATTTCGAACTCTACCCGTAATATGTACAGGTATAGAAAAAAAGCGGACCGACTCTTGTAGCTGATGTCAGAGCCTTGTGATACGTAAATAAATGCAAGAGATGTAACGGAAACGTTTGTTTTCACAAGCAATGCTAATTACGTCAATTATTTATCAATTCAAGCAATTTACCGACTGTAGTCTCCTTGTCAATACATTCCCTGCTATCCTGTGAATGCCGCTAGGCATGCGCAGTGGCTCATATCGGCAACTTAGATATTTTAGTCGTTCCGCTTTCTTTTCCTACCTGTACATGAAAGAAATCTACTAAATTTAATCAAATACGCTGTATTATAAAAATACCGTAAATAAATTTCGGTCAATTTCGGCAAAGTATCCTCAATACAAACACCATTCTTGATAGGAGTCATAACATAAAAAGTCGATTTTGCGATTTTCTCAGAGAACGATGTAAGAGTTTTAGTTGCATTTCACTAAATAAGTTAACTTACGACATCGAAACACCGACAAGATACATTCTAGTAGTAGTTAAAGGAACATAGCACGATAAGAGGGACACCCTCTTGTAAGCTCTTATAAAGTTTACATAATTTATGCTAGCACTAACAATACGAGTACAGAGACCATTTGTTATTCTACAGTGGCATGCGAATGCCATGTTAAAATTACTATTTTATTCGATCACGTTGTTCTAATGTAAAAAAAAATAAAAAAATCTTGCTTTAATAGCTCATGCAATATTTTATTCCTCTCTATTGTTCTGTGCACAAGGTTGCGGGTTCGATCCAGGACCAGGTCGATGGCATTTATGTGTGCATAAACGTGACAGGCCCATGTCAGTAGATTTACTGGCATGTAAAAAAACTCTTGCATGACAAAATTCCGGCACACCGGCGACGGTCACAGGCCAAAGTTGCAGTAGATCCCAGTCGTTAAATAATCATATACCAACCAACCTTCCTACTGTGCCTAAGAGATTTTCAGAAAAGTTTGTGAGTGAACAGATTTCCGTAAACGTTTGCACGCTTGATCTACATCAGGTCCCCCCAAACGTTTACATACAGGGTCATTATTATTACATGCTTACTTTGCTTTTTTTCATTCTCATCTAAATTATGGGATAATTCTGTGGGGAAATAGTACGGGTGCAAAAAATGTATTTCTTCTTCAAAAGAAGGCAGTAAGGATAATCACTGGATCTGGCCCTACGGAGCACTGTAAACCAATTTTTAAAAATCTGAATGTTTTGACTCTTTCTTCAATTTATGTATATTCTTGTATCTTATGGGTTCATAGTGATGTGGATGTGCAAACTACTAGGAAGGATATTCACTTTCATTATACCAGAGGAAACAATCTTCTAGAGATTCCCAGGTATCGACTGAAGAAAACTACAGAGAGTCATATAGTCCTAAGTACCAAATTTTTTAATAAGTTACCTGACGAATTAAAAAGAATTAGAAGCATTGACACTTTCAGGAAAAGACTCAAAGTATTACTACTGAATAAGAATTGATACACTGTGCAAGAATATTTGGATGAAAGTTTTATTTGAATTTGTATGTTATTTTATTATATTTTGACTAAGCCTATTGCATGTTATATTGCTGTAAGGTGTGATTATTAAACATTAAACATTAAACATTAAACAATAATTAACTTAAAAGCGATTGCTCGCGGTCCATGTGTACAATTTAACAAAATTATATAAATTTAATATTAAATGGAATGCATAAAAGGAAAAATTGAGTTTATCTAATGCTCTTAAGTACATTTACATTTTATTCAGTGTATTAGCCAGGGGTTTATTCTAGAAGTGTAAAAGTGCATTCAAAATTACGATCAAGATATGCAAATGTTTAGTTACAGTATGTCAACTGGAAATGTTGAGCAGTTCAATCAGTTGCGGTCACCTGACCATTCACAAGCATGATGTTTCTCTTCTAGAAATCTGTGATTTTCCTCTCGCAAGACACTTTTACAAATTCTATTTCGACGAACAATTTTGCTTACTCAGCAATGTTTGAAAACACGTAACTTGGTTTCCTAACTTTTTTGTATTTCAAATTTTCGCCATGAATTAGAAATTTCTGTTAATAAGTGATTTTATTACACCTTTCTTTTTCTTCACAACACGCTCATGGTCATTAAATTGATCAAAACCGATTATCAAACTCGGAAGAGTGTTTTGACTGGTGATGTCTTTTTATCTTGTATTCCTTCATTACTGCAATCAGGTGGTTAGGCGGGCCACACAACAAGCCTTACCATGGTCTGGACGGCCATGATCTACATGAACGTAGCTTTAATTTTATGTGCCAGATATTCAACAAGCCTGTTTTATTTTTATTTTGTCTAAGAAAATAATCATATTATCCAATAAACATCGTGGTAAGACAAGGTGTAGAAGTTATTGACAATTCCAATAATTTTTTCTTAAATTCTAAAGGTTAGGTTTTTTTTAATTTTTCTCAAATTTTAGGCAATTTCTTCTCTTCTATTGGTTAATATCTACTGTCAATGTTTGTCCTAACCTTATAGCGTTTTATATCTCTATTATAGTCTGTAAAATCTGCATTTCTTTTATTCCTCTCAATCTCTATCTCTATATATATAAAAGGCTTTGTCCTGACTGACAGGAATCAACGTACAGCCTAAACTATAACAGGTAGAGACTTGGAATTTTGATAGTACCTTCGTTTCATAATGTAGATGCTCACTAAGAAGGGATTTTGAAAAATTCTTATTCTAAATGCCAAAAATTAAATGTTTTTAAAATACTTAAGCTCTTTTCACATAGAATTATCGAAACAAATCCACAGAACATATTGTTGCCAATGGTATAGGTGGGTTTGGATTAAATGAAATGGATGTTTGACAAATTAGAGAAGGTATCATTATAATTCATATTATCTATATTAATAAAAGGAATTGTCCTCGATGTCCAGTGAAATCTACTGAACGCAGAGATCTGAAATTTTAAACATAGGTGGGCTGAAGGGTCGGAAAATGCACCTCGAAGACGGAATTTTAATTTCAGTTTTCGTTCGTGAGTTATGAGTGAAAAACGGGCAAAAAACATGCACTTTTTGCGTTTTCAAAACATAAGTTTTCAGTTATACATTTTCAATGTCAAATCAATTACAGTTGGCTTTGGCTGATTTTGTCATACCTTGAAAATAAAACTTTCGCGATCGCTTGAATGTTGTAAGCCCTAAATATGGTCAAACGTTGTTTTATTTGGACGAATCTCACTATACAGAGGTTTTCTGGGCCAAGAAACTCGAATCTGAGGTCGCTTTTACCAGACGATGCTATCTAATCGTGGTATGTAGTCCACGTGATTTAGGAGTTAATAAATATAATGATTTTACTATTATGCTCTTAATTTTTAATTTTTGAAATAATTATCGCGGGCGAAGCCGCGGGCACATGCTAGTAGAATTATAAATAATTTAGCTTATTTTATTTATTTTTACCATATTTTATGCATACCTGATAATTGTGTACAATTTCGTATGTCTCATATCACATTTACGATCTATTGGACTAAATAAATAATTAAATATAAATATAGATGGACCTCGGTCAGCATCATATCTGCTTTAATATTAAATGCATACTTCTTTTAACATGATGTTTCAGGATAATTCCAATTTCTAGTTGGGCATTTTGGCTCAAATATTATTACAACAAATAACTGTGAAAAATTTCAATGGAATCAAAAAAATGGTTCTTCATACCTCCTTTAGGTACATTTCGAAGAAAAATCTACCTATTGGAATCGATACCACGTTATGGATTTCGAAAAATTCTTTCATATCTTTACGTTTCATGCCTCCCTATGTACGAAACCACCGCCTGTTCAATTTTTTTTTGTAATATATACATATATATATCTTTACACGCTAGCGGCTGTAATTTAGAAGATATTTGAACCAAATTTTATTATGTTATTTCTAGGTCCAAGTTCGTTAATGAGCAAAATTGGCCCAAGGGGGGGTTGAAATTTTGAAAAATTTATATCTCGGCCCCTATGAAGTAGGCCTATAGAGGGAAACTTTGTTTGAAGAAATTACAGTACTCCCTATGGTGTTCACAGTGACACCAACGATTCGGGGGTTTTGGGGGTACGAGTGGGGGTGGGGGGGATGGAAATTCGATTTTTTTTAAACTACGTCTTGTGGGGTATCGTTGAAAAGCTCTTGATGAGTACTCTACAAATCAATAACTAGTTTCTCGATAGCTCTCATATAAGGCGAGATTTGAATGTTTGAAAAAGTGCTCTTTCCTCTTTTTTCAATCATGCCAAGGCTAAAGAAGATGAGTGTTGCGCAGCGATAATAAGTTAAACCAAAAGCACTTCGAAATCTACCTCATCCTGTAGGCCTGCCTAAAGGGATTTTTTAATTGAAAAATGATTTTTATAAACACGTCTATAGTTGTGGTAAGTAATTCTATCTTACATCCAAAATGTTTGTAACACAGTAATGAAGATGAATTTTTATTACATTACATACCATGCATGAATAGGATAAAATCTCTCGACCACTGCCTACTTCAGGTCGTGCATGTTGACACCAGCTTGGGACAGAAGATACGCACCACAACACCACTGCTCGCCACCGAGCCACACGGCAGACTGAATAAAAACAAAGTCACATGGCCCCTCTATAACGAATTGATTGCTACGGCAGCGCCGCTCACCCGAAGTCGCCGATATTACAACACTTACAAATTTTTTACATTATTCTGTAGTTTTATATTATATTTCTTGTAATGGGTTTTGTTACAAGCGGAGGCCTATGGGTGGCGAATTCTCCATACTATCTCGCTTCAAAAGACTGACTGTTTCTGTATTCTTCACTTAGGCCTAATTCAAATAAAATTATGTAAACTGATATTTCTTTTGTTTAATCAGTGATAATTGCAATTATGATACGCAGAAAATAAGTTATTTTTTAAATCGATTTCCGAGTTAAGCTCCAGATCGATTCATTAAGCAATGCTTGCGGAAGACCAAAGGTCTAAAGTTTCATACTTAACCTTAATTCAAACTCGTATACACTGATATAAGAAATTCTTAAAACATGTCAACATTTCACAAAATACACTGGCAAAGAACTTCGCTTAATGTATATAGGCCAAATTATTTCAGAGTAATAAAACTTCTGTAGACGGCGGTGGATAAAAGAAATTTGTCATAGCTAACTGTATTGGAACTTCCAAGGCCGTATGTGAACAGTGTAAAACAATATGTTGTCATGATAACTGATTTGCATTCGATAAATTCTTTCTAATAATTATATTACCATAAAATAGGCACTAATTTGGGCTTTACTCCGATACCGGTCAACTGATTTGGTCCAAATATCAATAGGTTTCTTCCCTTAGGCGTTATAAATGCATATTTGAGTTAATGCGCGTACAGACACACGGACGGACAGACATTCTCCCCTCTCCCACACTATCCATTCTGGCTCTTAATAAACTTATATTTTCAATTACGTCTTATGAATTTTTAAAATTACAAAATATGTATACATTAGATTAGAGCATCCAAAGCAGGCATTTGCGAGTGAGGAAACCCCGGAGATTGACCGGCAAGGGTTTCGAACCCGCGACCTCCCAAATGTGAGTCCGCCTCAACCATAGGCCTATCTTTCGGTCCTATGAAAATTCAGTGAGATGGACCTATATGATAACTAAAAAGGTAATCTCAGACTCGAATAATTAAACAAGAACTGGTCATGAAGGAGACTACATTGATTAGTATAGCAGGCTTAGAAGTGCATAAATGTTGCTTTCTTTAGGCTATAGCACCACTTCTTTGATATGACATATCAACAGGGCCAGGATTCTTAGGTCTTAAACTATTATGTTCCTTGCTCGCTAACTGTGGTGTTTTAATATAGACCTAATTATCCATTTCATCAATATTGTTTAAAATAATATAGCCCAAAATACTTAAATATATATATATATATATGTGTCATTAATTTTAATATTAATATCATTCTAAAAAAACTTACTTTTCAAATATCTGCCTACATTTTGCATCTTTCTCATTGTTACCAGAAGGCCTAGATTTATAAGAGAATAGCCTAGGCTATATAGCATTGCATTTTGTAATTTTGTAACATCATTGCCTAGGTAAAAAAAATAATAATAAGTGAAACGAAATCTCTGATTTCTTTAGAAGAAAATTAAGGGCATTCTTAAGGAGCTTACACTTGCAGTTTGCACAATGTTTGCCCTAGCAAGGCGCTGAAAGTTGGTCGATTAAATAAACAAATTCTTGTTGATTTTTTGTAGTGAAGTTGGAAATGACAAGGATAAATTCTAAAATTAATTCTAAATAAACTCTTGAAAATTAAGCAAAAAGTGTTCCTATAGTTCTGTGGGTCAGAGCCACGGAAATTGTAAGTAAGAATAAAATTACTCACTTTTGTTCTTCTCACAATCCATCTTTTTCTGACCTGCCAATCTTCTTCGGATAGGCCTCTTCTTCCCATCTTCTCCCTGGTGGTGACTTATTAATCAGACATTGTGGCCATCGCTGCTCATTCAACCACGAAACTTGTCCATTCCATTTCAGTGCTCAAGCATCAATCCTGTCTGTAAAAATAAAATTAATTAGCATATTTGTTCCAATGTGTTTATTATATTTATTGAAGTTAGTGTAGCCTACTTATTGTACTTATTAAAAAAAGTTTCTAAAATGGTAAAAAAAAAAACTAAAATAAAATTATTCCGAGCCAAATATCTTGAATGTAATCGCAATTATATGTAGTAATATGACAACTAATTTGCATTTTACAAAATCTATAAAAATTAGTACATGTATATTTTCCAATACATAAATTACTTAATACAAGTTATAAACAACAATTTTAATATGTTTACTTTCCAAGTCTTTCATATTCGGGCTTAATACGTCATATGCGGTTTTGAATATTTAGCCTACTAGTACAGAGGCTGAAAATTATATTATTAATAATAATAATAATATTTATTATCTGTTTTCCGTACATACAGTACAGATAGAATCGTCAAATAAATAACATTAAAATAACAAATACAATACAATACAAATAAAAACTAAAAAATTCATTTAAATCATAAAAAGAATTCTTACATAAAAATGTCTTTAGTCTTAACTTGTACAGATGAAGATTATTAATACTAGAAATGCTGTTTGGAAGTTTGTTTACTATCCTACTAATGAGGCAAACTGGAGTTTTAATACATAATTGTACTAGTTGAATTCTTTCCAGCTTCAGAATGAAGTTCATTAATGATAAAATAAGACTATTTTAATGTGTTTAAATTTAAGACAATGTTTATAAAATCCTAAAAGTCGGGACCAAACACATTACCATTTTGAAAATGTCATAAGAATGGAGCAGACGGAGGTGTAATCCTTTAAGACAAAGTAGAGAACTGAGTATAAGATGCATAAATTGTATATCTCATTCTAAAATATGCATCTTACATATTTCTATAATGGAGACCTTCTCCTTCGCGTTGAGTCCATTAGAACTAATAGGGACGCAGACGCCTACATACGTAAAGAAATATGTTTTATACACGTAAAGTAAGGGAAATGTCTTTCTTTTCTCTCCGACCTGTGCAACAGACATAATTGTGCTATTTTAAACACATTCAGCATTATTTCCTTTGCGTTGGTAGGTTTCTCATTCACACCTTTCATTTAAGAAATTACCATCTGGTTCCTGAAAGGCAAAATAAAAGGGCCCGTTGTTTCTACATAATTTTTACATCTGCATCTCACGAAAATGTCAAACAATAACCATGTTCTGCTGTATCACAAACTCTTCACGAGCTTCTACGATGTTATATTTTTCATGTTGGCAATAAAACTTCGAGGCCTGCTAGAGAATTGGCGTAGTTATTCAAGGAGGAGTTTGCTGATATGAGCATAATAAAAACGTTGTTTGTAAAAGGCACGACTGCAATTTTCATAAAAGTAAGCCAGTAAAGAACTCCACGTACCCTTGAAGTTTAACAGAACAATCATACGGATCTTCCCCGTTTTTCGTACAATATACTGATCTATCATAGAGACGGTTGAATATGGACTAGACAAACTATATGACTAAGGTAGGCCCTACTTCATAATATGTCAATATTTTTTTTATTTGTGCCAATAAAATATAATAAATTGTTCATATTGCTCTGTTTCGATGAATCACACCATTCCTGTTATGATTTGTCTGTTTAACCTTTTCACTGCTACTAATGTATAAATTCTTCACCTAAAAAAATCGTATTAAAGCAGAGATATAAAACTAATAGAATACTGATATTTTTACAAAATGTGAGAATCATTATGCACGTATTATGATTATCATTTATATAAAATACCAACTGCGTTTAAATTTTTCTCAATTATTTCAAAATTAGAGCTCACTGATGATTTAATTTGATGAGTGCTTATATTCGTACATTCAATTCACTTCAGAAAGCATTATTATGCATTTACCTAACAGTATTTTTATAGTAGCTTTATATACCTTGGTATTTTTGCTCAATGAAATTGGACTTCCGTGGTATACTTCATACCTCGGTTTTAAACGTAGCAATCGATTTGAGGCATAAAGCCTTACGTAACGACAAAACGAAAATTATTACATGTAATGACTTAAATAATAATTCATTGTAGTCAATATTGTTATTAAATTTTGCAAACCTTTGTTTAAAATTGCATATTCAAATTACACTGAATGCAAACAGGATAAATAATAATAATAATAATAGTAATAATAATAATAATAATAATAATAATAATAATAATAATAATAATAGTTTGTCAAAGAGCAGTGTGTTCCTGCCATAGACAATTATCAATGTACATTACAAATAAATCCCTTATATCAACAATACACATAGAGTCAAAGTATATTAACTACATTAAAACTCAAGATACTCGTCAATAGAGTAAAAAGGATACTTCAACAATCGATCAAAAAGCTGTATTTTAAAACTGCACATACTTAAATTTTTGGCGTCAAGAGTTAATCTGTTATAGAGCACCATACCTTTAACAAAACATGTTTTCTTTCTTTTTTGTTTAGTTTGGGCAAGTCGACAAAATTAGGGATATTCAATTTGTATCTATTATGTAGGGATATTATCTATATCAAATCTTAAATTATACTGTTGTAAATTAGACGGAATATGAAGCAAAGTAGAGTAAGAAAAGATTATAAACGGTAAGTATTTTTAGGGAGCTTACCAATTTTAGGTAGATTTCGAAGAAAAATCTACCTATTGCAATAGATACCATGTCATGATTTTCGAAAAATTCTTTCATATCTGTATATATACATACATCTTTACACGCTAGCGGCCGTAATTTTGAAGATATTTCAACCAAATTTTATTATGTTATTTCTAGACTCAATAGTTCGGACAAGTTCGTTAACGAGCAAAATTGGCCCAAGGGAGTGGTCGGGGGTTGAAATTTTAAAACATTTATATCTCGGCCCCTTATGAAGTATAGAGGGAAACTTTGTTTGAATAAATTAGAGTACTCCCTATGGAGTTTACAGTGACACCAACGATTCGGGGGTTTGGGGGGTACGAGTTGGGGTGGGGGATGGAAATTCGATTTTTTTTAAACTACGTCTTGTGGGGCATAGTTGAAAAGCTCTTGATGAGTACTCTACAAATCAATAACTAGTTTCTTGATAGTCCTCATATAAGGCGAGATTTGAATGTTTGAAAAAGTGCTCTTTCCTCTTTTTTGCAGTTATTATTGCGGGTTTGTCATGCCAAGGCTAACGAAGAAGAGTGCTACGCAGCGACAGTAAATTAAACCAAAAGCACTTCGAAATCTACCTCAGCCTGAAGGCTTGCCTAAAGGGATTTTTTTTGTACAATATTCCCCTAGCATTACACATACTCTATTATCTGATAAATAATTGCTCCCTCTATCCGTTTAGATTTCCTACGTCAGTAAAATTAATCACAAAAGAGGGTGCAAATTAAACAAATTTAATTCAGAATTATTCAAGAAAATATAGTAATCTATATTTAAGCCTCCTATATTCTTTATTATTAATGCTTTTTTTTCGTTTCAATTTCTAAAGGCAAGAACTACATATTATATGTGACTAAGTCTACCGAGAAATTCACACTCTAAATTATTATATTACGGCAGCCTACCCTCAAGGCTTACACATTTAACCAGTGACTGGTAAAAGCTGGAGTCGGTTACAGTGTATCCCTGGTGAACCCTACGAAAAGAGGTCCAGAAATAACAGTGGGGCGCCTAAATAAAACAAGAGTAACATACAGAATATTGTGAGTAGCTTCTTACTGTGCTGTACGTCATACTAGCCGTGAGGAAGGCAGCGAATGGGCCTCTCAGGATTATATTCCTGCAAGTCTGCGAATGGTGACAATATACTTACAACGTATGTCACACAACAAGGGACTCACATATGGTAAAACTCTACCCCAGGAAATATGTAGGTCAGTTCAGGAAAACAGGTAAATGTTGATAATTTTGATTGATAAGGAGTGATAAAATTTTAGCAAAAATGTTTGAGGAATTAGTGCCAACTAAAAGAGCTCGAAGGTATACTTTATACTACATATGGGACAAATAATTGGTTAACTGCACAGATAATTAACTGCAGAGAAGTTAAAACAGTTAACTGTTATTTGGAATAACAGTTAATTGGTTAATAATTGCAGTTATCTGGATTTTCATATCGATTAACAAAACAGAGAAATTAATTGTGGTTAATTTTGAGTCTTATGTATTTATGCAATAGATTTGTTGTTCTTCGGCCATATTTACCAGCTCATGTTTTACGTTCGGTTTATTTAGCCTTAATTCACTCTATTAATTCAATATGGCGTAATTAGGTGGGGAAGTGTTGCAAAAACGACCCTTAACTCTTTGAATTGACTTCTAAAACGCACATTTTTTTTATCAAAGCTTCTCGACTATTCTTCCAAATTATTATTTTCTGAATTTAATGTACTAAATATAGTACAAGTTCATCCTACTGGGCTTTTTTTCATAAAAAATCGTGACAAATATAGGTCAGAAGTCATGTATATCACACATGGAGGAATCACTTTAATTTATTAACTGAATCTAAAAATGTTACAACTGCTGGAGGTAAGCACTATTCAAGTTTCGGTACACGGCTTTTCAATTCATACATCAACAAGTTTCTAGCTCGTCTGGAAATGGGTAAACATTAATGTGAGTGAATGAGGAAATCTTTTCGAAGTTTCTTTAGGATATAAAAAATTTTCCACTCGCTAAAAGCTTTAAGTCTGCCAAAATTTCAAGTTTTATCTCATGTGGAAGTGGGTCAACATTATGTCACTGAACGGATGATCTTAACTGACAGGTGCTCTTTTACGGTGGCTTCGCCCAGAAATATTTTTCGAAGAAGCTTCACTTTGCTTTCGTGCCATGCAACAAGACACGTATCTATGCATGTAAATCTAACACTTGTCTCTCCATGAGTACTATGATCATAAGTTAAAGTAACCTAAAAGCTCTTAGAACAGGATCAAGTGAGTTTCGTTCAAACGACTGTCTGATGCGTTTTCATTCACGATATATTCATATGCTTTTAGATGCTTCTCTCGCATCGTTATGGGTTACTAAATAGATGATGAGCCTTAATGCACTTACAATCGCAATTCAAGCACATATGAAGTCAGGAACGGAGTTCCTGTCTGTTCATGTTTCATATTGTGATTATTCCTAGTTACAAGTATAGCCTAAATGTTTATGTCCATTAGGCTAAGTGCGCAGGGTGCACAGAGTACGATTCGATCTAATGAGAATGTATATGAAAACCCTGTACCATATTTGGCAGAAAAACGCTTAAAAATTATGGGGAATATGACATCTTCCTCTTCTCCAAACTACTTCCTGGTATATACAATAGCCTTTGTTCTGACTTAATGGCTGACAGAGAATCAACGTAGAGCCTAATCTATAATAGTTAGGGACTTGGAATTTTGATAGTACCTTCGTTACATAATGTAAGTGCACACTAAAAAAAGGATCTTCAAAAAGAATTGATTTGAAATGCCAAAAATCATTTTTTTTATTCTCAGTACCTTTTTACACAGAATTATCACATCCAAATCAATGGGGTGCAAAATTCTACATCCTCTATGAGCCATAAAACGCTATATCAAGCGTTTTCTGAGGGAATAGTACGAGTGTGATAAGTCGTTCTTCCTCATTTCAATTCTACATACCTATTTAAGAACCTCGAGTTTGAAAATCGAAAGTCCTTCATAAGTTAATTTCGAATGACAAAATCCAAAACCCGAGACACGAAGGAACTTTTAAGCTAGTATAAATATAAGAGGCTTTGTAGTGACTGACAGAGAATCAACATAGAGCCTAAACTATATTAGGTAGAGAGTTGGAATTTCGATGGTTCCTTCGTTTCATAATGTAAGTGCACACTAAGAAAAGATTTTACAAAGTTTTGATTTTTAATGTTAAAAGTCAAACGTTTGCTAGGAGACGAAATACCTTCCATAAACACAAGAGCAATTCGATTGTTGTGGAAAACGTTAGCAAGACAGTATGCAATTATGAAGTTAATTCAAGATGGCCTTGCTCGGTAGCTTTCTTGATTCATTTGTTTACGATTCGCATAGATCTGATTTTTTAATCATAGATGGACAGAAGGGGAGAATAAATGCACGCCTAAATGGGAAAACATTGAATGATTTTGACGAAACTCACTACACAGAGTTTTTTGGGCAAGGGAACTCTAATCTGACGTCTTTTTCCCCCCGAGCGGCGCACTTAATTCGTGAAATGCACCTCGAAGCCGGGTTTTTAGTTTTTTAATTATCAATCATTATAATAAACGTGTTTATGCTTTATTTGGATAAGGTTAATGAATCTGTGGTAAATTATAATTGTTTCATTTCGAATTTGTATGCTCATATGCCAGCATAAGATTCCTTTTGTTCGTTTAATTATTTATCTTTATTAAGTAAAACAATATAATTAAGAATGGAATCGTGTAATTCCTGCAATTTTTTGTAAAAACGAAATCAGTGTTAATAAGTTATTTAAACAAAACACCTAGCAGCTGAGTAAATAAATGTATTTCCAAATTGTGGTACATTTCTACAGTCTCTGATGTAAACAGGTAACGAAATGTATTCACCAATGTTCGATTCCGACGGTGGAAGGCGATTGGTCTATCCAGTCAGCCATGGTGTGAGACAAGAATTAAAACCTAAGTGTGTATTTTTAGGTAGATTTTTCTTCGAAATCTACCTAAAAATACACACTTAGGTTTTAATTCTATGGATACCATGTCATGATTTTCGAAAAATTCTTTCATATCTTTACGTTTCATGCCTCCCTAAGTACGAAACCACCGCCTGTCAAAAAAAAAAATGTGATATTTATATATATCTTTACACGCTAGCGGCCGTAATTTTGAAGATAACTGAACAAAATTTTATTATGTTATTTCTAGGCCCAATAGTTCGGACAAGTTCGTTAATGAGCAAAATTGGCCCGAGGGGGTGGTCGGGGGAAGGGGTTGAAATTTTAAAACATTTATATTTCGGCCCCTATGAAGTATAGAGGGAAACTTTGTTTGAATAAATTACAGTACTCCCTATGGAGTTCACAGTGACACTAGCGATTAAAGGGGTTTGGGGGTACGAGTGGGGATGGGGGTGGGGGGATGGAAATTCGACATTTTTGAAACTACGTCTTGTGGGGTATCGTTGAAAAGCTCTTGATGAGTACTCTACAAATCAAGAACTAGTTTTTTGATAGTTCTCATATAAGGCGAGATTTGAATGTTTGAAAAAGTGCTCGTTCCTCTTTTTTGCAGTTATTATTGCGGGTTTGTCATGCCAAGGTTAAAGAAGAAGAGTGCTACGCAGCGACAATATATTAAACCAAAAGCAATTCGAAATCTACCTCAGCCTGTAGGCTTGCCTAAAGGATTTTTTTTTAAATATTTCAGCTCTTGGTAAATTCATGGAGAACTAAACAAAATCGTAAGCTAAGCGCTATTTTCGTGAAAAACGCGGAGAATGAAATTTCCTTAATGTAAAGTGCACTAAAAATAAGAGATGATACGTCACACCTCAAAACATACATAACCTAAAAAATAAATTTATACTTCTATTTGGTTTACGGAAAAATGGTCATTCGTAAAAATGATTTCGGAAAAACGTACGGGAATCATGCCGAAAACTCGTCACCAAATTTAATGGCAGAAAACAGTTTAGTTTCGCTGCGTGCAATACCTTACCTATGGTACGGGTGGAGTAAGTACCGTAACAAAAACTTCGATGCTTTTTGAGGTATTAGAATTATAGGTTAATAAGAATCGATCTAGAGCTTAACTCGTAGATCGATTACAAAAATAAATCACGAAGACTTTCCCCTATGGCTGACTGTAGCGATTAAACAGAAGATTCTATGTTAAGAAAACAACGTGGGACTTCCCCTACGAGTTACGAGTATAAAATATAACTTTCAGATTTACTTGATAACAAGAAAATAAGTTATTAACCGTATCTGAAAGATATTAATTTATTTCAATTACTGTATATAGTTTGTTCTTTCTTTGAGAAATATTAGAGAGAAAAACATTTATTAAAAATGATAACTGTTCATTTCAATGCAAGTTGACAGGCTGACACATCTTACCATTGAAGAAGATGCTGAGAATAACTTACATGTTACATTAAATGAACTCAACTTGTATTATAAGATATATCCAGGGCCGTAGCAAGGTCCTTCTGCGCCCTTGGCGATTCTGACAAATCTGCGCCCTTGGCGATTCTGACAAATCTGCGCCCTCCAATACTGGGGGGTCTGAACAATTCTTTTTTTAATTCCTGTAAAATTGTTTATTATTTTAATATAAAAACACTGTTATTATCACAGAAAACCTAAACCTCAATTTGAAAATTAACTAAGTGTTGGACTATCAGGTACTAAAACCTTATTTTCAGACGATTGAACTACTTAAAAAATAATTAATTTAAAAAATATAATATTTTTATTGCTTGACAAATTGTCTAAAAAAGGTGGTATTTTTCAAGGTTAATTTTGCGCCCTCTTTATACCTGCGCCCTTGGTGGGGGCCCACCTCGCCACCGGCCCTGCCATATATCTGCCAAGTATACCGGTACATACTCGTTGAGTGTGTGTATATATATATATACATATATGTGTGCACCAAAAACAGAAGGGAAAGGATAACAATACAAGTATGAAAATAACCAAATTGTTGTATAGGCTACATACCCTCAAAGGAAAATGGAATACATAGATATCAGGTTCCGGTAGCTAATATCATATTTATAATATTTGAGCCGGTATTTCCGGGTAGACCTGTGTAGTCTTAACAACCGGAAAAAAGAGCATCGCTGAAATTAGATTTCTTTGCAATATAACACAAATTTGTCGATCGCTTCGATTTCTAAACTCGCTCTACTTCACTCATTTGTTTGTATCAGTACGACACATAGAGAACGATTTTTATTAAATAGATTCATGAATGCATGCCTAAATGAGAAAGCATTGAATGATTTGGACGAAACTCGCTATGCAGGGGAGTTTTGCGCTAGGAAACTAAAATCTGAGGTTTTTTTTCCTCCGGATGGCGTGTTTAAACCGTGAAATGCAACTCGAAGGCTGGCTTTTAGTTTTTTAATTATCAATTATTTTAATTGCTTATGCATGATTTGGATAAGGTTCATGAATCTTAGGTATGTTTTAATCGTTTCATTTCGAATCTTTTATACCCATAAGGCAGCACAAGATTCGTTTTATTCGTTTAATTATTTATATTTACTAGGTAAAACAATATAAATAAGAATAAAATTACGTAATTCATCCAATTAATGTAGTGTTAATAAATATGTTTTAATTGTTTTTCTGTCAAATTATTTAAATAAAACATCTAGCACTTGAGTAAATAATCGCGGGCACCTGCTAGTAGGCCTATGTAATATAATATTCGAGGTTGGGTATCCGACGCCACCTACTAACAAGACCTATTCGATTGTAAAATTAATTTATGGTGGCCTTGCTCGTTTTTTTTTTTTTTTTTTTTTTTTTTTTGTTTGGGCATAGGTGGACGGAAGGGGAATTATGAATGTAGGCCTAAATGGGGAAAAATTGAGAGATTTAGACAAATATCACTATGCGAGATTTTTGGGCTAGGGAACTCAAATCTGAGGTTTTTTCCCCCCAGCACAGTGCACTTTAATCGTGAATTACACCACAAATCCAGATTTTGGGTTTATATTTATCAATAATTTTAATTCTTTATGCACGACTTTCGCGTAAGGGGTAAGATTCATGAATCTTACGATTCTGTATGTCCATATGATGAGGCAAGATTACATTTATTTGTTTAATTATAGGCCTACTTATTTCCTCAAACAATATACTTAACATAAAATTATGTAATTCATTAAATTTATGTAAAAACGATGTTATTGTTAATAAATATAATGTTCTATTTATTTTTATGTTAAATAAAACATACACCAGTTGAGTAGGCTAAATAATCGCAAGCGGAGCCGCGAGCACCTGATAGTTATTTATATATTCGCTGTTAATTTTAAACAGCATAACTTTGTAATACTTAAACGACACCTGGGCTTATTTTTTTTTTAAATATAATTTTTACTTTAAATCTTACAAATTCAATAACACATTTGGAGATAACATAAATGTATCTTGTATCTTTCCTAGAAATACAAGGTCCATAAATTAATATTATTTCGAGAGAACGTGTATATGCATGAAAAGATTCACTCGCTCTCGCAGTGTATTCACTCCAGGGACATGCACACGGGACGTTCTGATTAAACACTTGTTTCGGGGCGTTCATATATTAACGAGGGTCAGAAGGCAGGACGGGTCATCACGGTGTCGAGCTGTCGACACAATCACACCCCCCTCGTGTTTGCCACCCCCGTACATAAACTATACTGTGTCCAAACGTTGCTAAATACAGACCGGTCAACAAGTTAACAGCAAATATTGCCTTATGACTAGACCTGGGATTTTAAGGCAAATGCCTATTTTGTTCCTTATGAAATAACATGAATTGTTTAAATAATGTTAACATTTCATGACAAATCACTTATATCCATAGAGTTTTCTAGTGCCCTAAAATGCCTATTTGGACTTTTGGAGCCTATTTTTAATATTTTAGTGCCTAAAATGCCTATTTTTTACATTTAAAATAAAATTCAACTTCTGTAACTTTCACTATCATTTAATGGACATCCCTGAATGAAGAGCAGAAAAGCAGAGGGTGGATTTTTCACAGAAACTTGATTTTCCCAAACAATTGTCGCCAAAGGAATGCTGACTGACGGGGGAGGATTCGCTCAAAACAACAAATAGCAGGTGAATAGTAAGAAGGGACATATTGTGTCAATTTTCCATATAATCCAAAACTGTTTTTGATAAATGTATTTTTAATTCTGTCTTAATTTTTCAATTATTTCTGTTAAGAATAAGTATACCGGTGCCACGTTTCTTACAGTGAAAAAAAGATCACGTTATAGTTGAAGAGCATATTGTAGTATTTTAAAGTCTATTTTCTGTCTACTTACACGTTTTTAAAGCCAGTGGCGTAGCAAGCTTATGTGGTACCCGGTGCGGAAAATTTCTTGTCACCCCCCCCCCCCCCATTTAAATTATTAAAAGTTGGAACAGTTCCAAGTGTTATTTTTTGGATATTCAAAGGTAATCCCACGAGAGTTTAAGAGTTTGTCGTTAAATGCAGCTGCATCGAATTTATCTGATGTAGGCCTAAGTCGTAAACTCAACGGATTATGCAAAATTAGTAATAATTACATTGTTATATAAGAACAAAACTAAGCTCCGAAATCATGGTATACTATGAATCAACCATCCATAAAGCGATTCGAGTTACCATGTTATCGCTATGTTGTAACCAGTGCTACCAAAGGTGAATATAAGACATAGTTAACCTAATTCAGTCAATTTTGTTAGGATTAAGGAAAGACATACATATCAAGCACATTATGCTGTACATTGTACACTGTACTGTTAAACGACAATAAATGCTATTATTATTATTATTATTAATAATCTAAAGTACGTTATAGACAGACATGTAGGCCTATACATTGTTTTCGTGAGCGACAGACTGAGGGTGTTACCGTTAATAAAGTGAACATCTAGGCCACAATACACTCCCGAAATTGTGCAAATTTTTATTTTGTGAGTGATTTTTTTATATTTTTATATTTTGTTTTCCAAGCGAAATCTCGAACTTTTAAAAAATATGAATTTTGATAAAAAGACAAAAATTTGTATTTATGTCAGATACCTTTCAAGATGTGAACCGAAGATTGGAGACAAGTTTTCCTTATTTTTACATAAAGAAAGTTTTCTCGAAAACGGCTCTAACGATTTTCTTTTAATTTTGCACTGGGGTTGCTTATACTAAGAGCTAATACTTTTATTTGAAACACTTTTTCGAAATAATTCTCTGAAGGGTAGTTATAAGCCACCCGCTCTGAATACGCGCTCTTTGCAATACGGCCTCTTGCAACGGAAAATCGTACGAAAACAAAATTTTATATTTGGGTTAGGTACCTTTTGGGGATATGACACCAAGATTGGCGACAACTTTCTCTTATTTTTAAGGGGAGGCTAACTTTTATTTGGGCAGAGGAAGTTATGTGAATTATACATAGGCTTGCCAGATTTCTGAAATGTTCAACCGGGACACCGGAATGCCCCCCAGCGTCGCGGATATTATTCAAGGGTACACACCCTTGGCGGGTTTTTAGAATGTTTTAGTGGGTAGTTTATTCTCAATGCTATGAATAAATAGTTACTGATTAGGAACCTAAACCAGGTGTAATAATAAATAGCATAAGCATATAAATTTAAACATTTTATTTCTGACATGTTAATAATTAAAATTTACTTAAATAAGAAGAAAGACTTTGAATGAGGAATAAAAATTTGAACAATATTTACATGTACATTTCATTGGCTAGGACTTTTTTTAGAAAGTTTTTTTGTTTTGTTTTAATCTTGTTGTAAAAATCTTCACAAGCTAATCCGATATTAATTTTACATGTCATCAAGTCTTTAACCGTAGATTCCTTCATCAAACCCCTATCATCAGTCCATGCGTTGTTCATCAAAGAAAATACTCTCTCAACTGGTGCTGATGTCGCAGGTACGCAGAAGGCATACTCAACAATCTTGATCAGATTGGGGGCTGCTATGTGATTCTCCTTGAAGTGACCAAACAGCCTGAGCCATTTTTCTTCAATGAAATAATCACATTTCTGATAGTCTTTTCTTGCTTCCACTGTTTTCACTTTTCATACAGTACAGAAATAAATGAAAAAGTAATTATCCTAAATAATCCTTCATAGTTAATTATTTTTAGACTTTTTTGGTCACCTAGAATATCAAATTTAATTTTTACCAGGACGTGAAGTAAACCGACCCGGACACCGGGATTTTGTCTGAAACCGGGACGTCTAGCAAGCATAAATTTATACATAATTTTTTATAGGTTGATCCTAATAAATTTCATAAACAAGTAATGTAATTAGTTTACGGAACTGTATTATTAATAATCTATTCTTAAATATGCGCACATCCCAGTTCAAAATCTAGATTGAAGGAGACTTCGGAGTCAACTCACATTCGAAGTTTATTTTCATCAAAGTCATGACTGCCGCAGCGGGTAGAATTGGTTGCAGCTTGAGTGATATAAAATATCACCGTTCTGCAGAGACAAGCATCGGCAGAAATAAACACCCCTCCCCTAACCATAATATTATTGTTCGTATCAACACAGCGGCCAGTTCAGCCGCGTTTTATGACCTTTCTTGACTGAATTTAAAACTAAAAGAAGTTTCAATACGCATGTTGACTTTTAGAAAGTTAAGCTTATTTAATTGTTTTAAATAATATTATTATTCTATTTAAATTCCCTTGAGCGATTTTTTACTTACAAAGACACATTTTTATTTTGTCACCCCCGAGTGATGGCACCCGGGGCGGCCCGCACCCCCCGCACCCCCCTTCCTACGCCACTGTTTAAAGCATATTTTAAGTGCCTATCTTCTGTTTGAAAGCCTATTTTAGGTGCTAAAACTATTTTTTTTTTAGAAACTAAAATCCCAGGTCTACTTATGACCTAGTCTAGATGCTACTCGCCATTACTTGTTACGCCTATTACAATAAAAATTTGCCAATAATTTCTTATCACAAGTTATTCTTTGTCTTATTGTAAATTCACTAAAAGGCGTATTGTTAGTCACTTCACAAATAGTCTTGGGATGGTGGTCCCGTAGAAGAGGATAAATCAATTCAGCGGTTTTTTTTTCAAAACTCGATATATGCACTAGATATATGGGTAAAAAAAAGGTAAAGTGATCCCTATACAGGCCATGGAGGCACAGAGGGTTCCAGGAGGTTGAGGCTCCCAGATTTTGGACATTCGGCACATGAAGGTGGTAAGGTTGTCAGCCTTACGCACCGGTCGCCTTTACCCTCAGGATTGCTACTGGTACTCATTTCTGTTAGAGGCTGAGTCGACCCCAGGGCCATAGTGCCACCAGAAGGATTAGGCCAATTGAAAAATCTCAACGTCCTCATCGGGAATCGAAGCCGCGACCTTCCGGTTTGTAGCGCAGGGCCTCAACCACTTACGCTACGGCGTACCTAGATATATAGGCCTAATCTTAATTAAAATAAAATAAAGAGAGACAAATTATTTTATAAATATCATTTTTTTTTTGCACTCAAATTTTTCTAATAAATATACATTTTATTTTATAAGAATGCCGGTAGCTTATGAGTATGACAACAAAATTTATCACGAAATGTTTACCATATTTTAAACTATAAATAAATTTTATGTTTTTCATGATTGTTTAAAATAAACACCAAAAAGCCTGCCCCTGGTCATAATCATTTTTCTGACCGCTGTTTGCACTTAGCCATTGTTAGTCAATATCACTGACGAACAAATAACAGAAGACCAAAACAGAACCCTGGGTAATTCCAAATAGCACATCAAATTTATCAGAACTTTATTATTAATCATACCTCCCTATCATAACCTACAGACAAGAGACTGCCTCATTTCCCCACATAAAAACGCCAAGAACGTAGGCTGGAATCAAACATGTGAGCTTGGGAATAAAAAGTCAATGCCTTACCCATTCCGATTGTTTGGAGCACGCAGTTGTAAATGCAATGCATATGATTAGGTCAGCATGTGAAAGTGGTGTATCACGCTAATATATTCACATATTATTGTGTTCAGTGGATATTTTATTTTATAAAAATCTCCCACATTCATGTTGAACAGGATTAGCATTTTAGATATTTTTAGTTTGTTCAATATTTTTGTACACATCCATCAGGCTTGGGGGTAAACGCATCAGAGTGGTAACATGTCAAAAAGTTAAATGCGTTTTGCTGTTACATCATGTAAATAAAAGTTACAGGAATTATCAATTCAACTCTTCAATGTTAACATTTTGTAAACTTACACATGGTAGTAAAATAATGACCAACTGACGGGAGTGAATGATACCTTTAAGTTGAATTTATAATTATTATGAAACTATAGATGAGTCCCCATTATTACTAACTTACATTATTATTATATTATTTAAAGAATTTTTATATATATAAACTAGATTTTATGACAAAGTAATGACATAGAAAGCATGCCCATTTTTATATTCAATGAATGTAGACTAAGTATTATTTTCCGTCCTAGAACTTCTCCTGGAACAAAATTGTTAATTGAATTGTTCTCTGAGTAAAGGATTCATTAGACATACCCTTATAATTATGTATCCATTATTCACCCTAAATGTGATTAACATAGAGTATTATTAAAGCTGGACAGTACAGTCCTTACTTGATTTCTACAAGTAATAACACTACAACAAATTTGAACTTATTTTCTGTCCTTTACATGAAACTATGTGATTCTGTATAAATAAAAGTTCCATGATTCATTATCAAAACCAAAATGGTCCATCACGTACTGTTTTTGTAGGAGACACACTTCTCAAATTTACGTAAAAAGCAAAAAGGTGGATTTTAGGGGAAATGGTGCGTGGTAACCAAAATTGTTTTACAGATTCGTTATTTTCAGCCAAAAATATACAGTGAGTCCCACGCAAGAGTTGGCCAATGACGCGGGTTTCTGCGTCGCCGCTGGCACAGCTCCAACTCCCGAGCGATCGGGTGAAATATCTACGCAAATAATGCCGCGGTCGTTGAAATGATTCAGGTTCTCACATTTACAGTTAAAATTACAATGAAAATAACCACGTACTTCACCACAAGAGATGTTGGAAATGTTCTCCTCTTGCAACCAGACAATACTGGCACCTTTTTAGGAAATTTTCTTTCACGCGCATAAGTTCAGCTTCCGAGACAGAGTTACTTTCTCTTTTGATAGGCCTATGTGATATTGTCATTAAGTTCTTCTAACAGTATGTAAATATTATTTATGAGGAAACTTGAAAAATAAAGTGTATAGGTCAATTTCCCATACATAAGAAGAACTTAAAGACAATATCACAAGAGAAATTAACTTTATCTCGGAAGCTGAACTTACGCGCGTGAAAGAAAATTCCCTAGAAAAGGTGCCAGTGTTGCGCGTATGCAAGAGGAGAACATTTCCAACATCTCTTGTGGTGAGGTACGTGGTTATTTACATTGTAATTTTAACTGTAAATGTGAGAATCTGAATCATTACAACGACCGCGGCATTATTTGCGTAGATATTTCTCCCGATCGCTCGGGAGTTGGAGCTGTGTTAGCCGCGACGCAGAAACCCGCGTCATTGGCCAACTCTTGCGTGGGACTCACTGTACAAGAAACACATATTTTCATCTAAACGACATTTTTATGTTGTACAGTGGCAACAAATTTGAACTTTTTTCTGTCCTTGATATGAAACTATGTGATTCTGTATAAATAAAAGTTCCTTGATTCATTATCAAAACCAAAAAGGTCCATCACGTACTGTTTTTGTAGGAGACACGCTTCTCATATTTACGTAAAAAGTAAAAAGGTGGATTTTAGGGGAAATGGTGCGTGGTAACCAATTTTTTTTTTTACAGATTCGTTATTTTCAGCCAAAAATATACAAGAAACACATATTTTCATCTAAACGACATTTTTTATGTTGTACAGTGGCAACAAATTTGAACTTTTTTCTGTCCTTTATATGAAACTATGTGATTCTGTATAAATAAAAGTTCCTTGATTCATTATCAAAACCAAAATGGTCCATCACGTACTGTTTTTGTAGGAGACACGCTTCTCATATTTACGTAAAAAGTAAAAAGGTGGATTTTAGGGGAAATGGTGCGTGGTAACCAATTTTTTTTTTTTTTTTTTTTTTACAGATTCGTTATTTTCAGCTAAAAATATACAAGAAACACATATTTCCATCTAAACGACATTTTTTATGTTGTACAGTGGCAACAAATTTGAACTTTTTTCTGTCCTTTATATGAAACTATGTGATTCTGTATAAATAAAAGGTTCTTGATTCATATATCAAAAACAAAATGGTCCATCACGTACTGTTTTTGTAGGAGACACACTTCTCAAATTTACGTAAAAAGCAAAAAGGAGGATTTTGGGGGAAATGGTGCGAGGTAAACAAAAAATAATTACAGATCGTTATTTTCAGTCAAAAATATACAAGAAACACATATTTTCATGTAAAGGACATTTTTCATGTTGTACAGTGAATTTTTAAAACTATTTTGCAATAAGAATTGACAAGTTACGGAAATGAAGTTGTTAGATTCTTGTAATTGAGTAAACAGAAAGACAGAGTTGTTGCATTTCGTGTCTGACGCTCGTTAATATTTAACTAGCTTTGGAAGTTCTCATGTAACTGAATAACAGCTATTAATATATAAATTCGTCTGATTGTTCTTCCTTCAGACAACTGATAGCTCATTCACTCCACACGCAGGAAAGCCAATGGATACTGTTCTTTCTCAATGTTTTCATTCAGTCCAATCTCATAAACGTAGTATGCTATTTTCAGGACTAGTGTCTCAGCATGAACATAGACCTACGCTTATAAAGTACGCTAGGAATAACCGGATAGAAGTTAATTGCGAAACTTAGTGTTGTCCAACCGGCGGCCCGCGGGCCACATTTGGCCTTCGTTCGTTAATAAACTAACTTTTTATATTTCTTTGTAATAGACAGGCACTCAACATTTTCAATATTGTTCACTGTCATGTAGAATTGATAGCAGCAATACCGACTGTGTTTTGGGGGCTTTGTGACCTATAGAGTGACAATTATCTCATATCAATGAGAGATTGTCAGCCCATTGAGTTTTGGAGACTAGTTAACAAGGATCAGTATCCAAACTTGTACTTTTAAAGTACAATCCATGCTTGGCAGGTCGTATACGTATGAGTGTGAACTTTCTATAATGAAAATGTTAAAAACTCAGCAGAGAAACAAGCTGTCACAAGATTTAATGAAATCGTCACTGCGGCTAGCCATTACTCAAATGGAAGTAGATATTGAATATGCAGGAAACCAGCAATAAACTTGATTTTCTCATTATGTGTATGTGATTATTAGACTTCGGACTTTTAGGCCGCTAAAAATGCTGTTTTAGGTACCTAAAATAGGCTCTAAAAATTGGAAAATAGGTTCCAAAAATCGTAAAATAGTCTCTTATAAAATCGTTAAGTTGCCAGTTTTCTGAAATATCTCAATTGCAATGCAAAATACAGGGTGCGGCATTTAAAGTTTCCCATTTTTAAAACCGCGTAACACATTTATTTAACAAAGAAATAAGCTACATTGAACATTTTTAAATAGCTTACAGTCTTGGATTTACAATTCTGGTCTTACCTTTTGAATATTATTTCCTTGAGATGCCCTCCATTAACTTCAACACATTGCTTCAATCTCCCTCGTACACTGGGCTTTATGTGGTGTGTGGTGTCTTGCGTAACATTTGCACTTTCCTGCTGAATTGCATTGTTAAGACTGTTAATGTCAGGGAGTGCATGAGTGAAAACTTTAGACTTCAGATAGTCCCACAGAAAAAAAAATCTGCTGCAGTAAGGTCAGGAGATTTGGAGGGAACGAATTTGGAAAGAATTCGGCCGGGGAAAGCAGCATGAAGGCTGTCCATTGAAAGATGTGCAGTATGTGCTACAACACCATCCTATTGAAACCACAATCTCTGAATATCCAAGTTACGATGTGTCGATTCTGGTAGGAAGAAAGTTTGCAGCATGTGATTGTAACGTTCAGAGTTGACAGAAACCGAAGCACCATTGTCGCTCTCAAAGAAGTAAGGGCCAATAATACCCTGTGCTGCAATGGCGCACCACACCACGACCTTAGGACTGTGAAGTGGCAGCTTGTGGATTATGCGTGGATTTGCAGGAAATTGCACATGTTACGCAAGACACCACACAATGCGTAATGGCAAGTGTACGAGGGAGATTGCAGCAATGTGTTGAAGTTAATGGAGGGCATCTCAAGGACATCATATTCAAAAAGTAAGACCAGAATTGCAAATCCAAGACTGTAAGCTATTTAAAAATGTTCAACGTAGCTTATTTAAGTTTTATTATATTTATTGAAGTCACCATTAATCAATAATCATGATAAAACACAGATATAAGCCTATGGTACAAAGAAGTATATACTAGACCTGTATTATTACCATAACAGTGAAAACCTAATCCCTGCATCCAGAAGCTACGCACGCTAGCATATTCAACCCCTTGTATCCCTCAGTGATTCAGAAAACTACTTTTTTTTTTACTGGATGTGGGAGTCGGGAGAAACACACTACATTTTCTTGGGAATTCCAAGGAATTTTTCTACTGAAGACGAAACATTCCTTACTATTTAACCACGTCATAAATGTGTCATGTACTGCACATTCCGAGCTAAAAATTTAGTACGAACTGAAAATAAATGCTAGAATTTATAACAAAAAATAACTTATTATGAACTTTAGAGGAAAAACAATCAAAACGGCAATATTAGGCTCTAACGTAAAAATAGGCTGTTTTAGGTCCTATAAAAGTATCAGTTTTAGGCATAGTCACTTATGAAAATGCATATACAAGTTTTCGTCCATATATCACCTAAGGATTAAAATAGGTTTTTACCTAAAATCCGAAGTCTAGTGATTATCTTTCTATTATTATTTGAGTCTGTAAAATAGTCCTCTAAGACAATCTAGTTTGATGTATCATATTTCTTCTTGGATTCTGGCTACGACCTGCACCATACTGATACTGCAAACTAACAGTTTTGATAACAATACCATGGATTTTTTTAATTTAGTGGTTGGAAGGAAATCTGTGACATTGTTATAAAAAGAGCATGTTTGTGACATGCTATAAATGGTATTTCCTTGTAGACAGAAAGTCATATAAAGAGTTGCTATATTTTATTGTGGTGGTATTGGCAGCTGAGTTATTGATATTTTCCACTTGACAACTTGATATATATAAAATAATGAAATTGCAATTTGTATGACGTGTGTGTGGCTGACATATAACTTGTCAGCTAAGTAAAATCCAAGTCTATATGAAATAGAACTACAAACATTGGTATCTTAATAAATAAAAAAAGAAGAAAAAAATATATTCATTATCAAATAAAATATACTAGTAAAGTAAAGTGTTCCCTATACAGGCTAAGGAGGCCCAGAGGGTTCCAGGAGGTTGAGGCTCCCAGATATTAAAAATTCGGCACATCAAGGTGGTAAGGTTACGCAGCCTTACGCACCGGCCGCCTTTACCCCCACCCCAGGATTGCTCCTGGTACTCATTTCTGTTAGAGGCTGAGTCGGCCCCAGGGCCATAGTGCCACCAGAAGGATTAGGCCAATTGAAAAACTCCAACGACCTCATCGGTGATCGAACCCGCGACCTTCCGATTTGTAGCGCAGCGCCTCAACCACTATGCTACGGCGTACCCCAAATAAAATATACTACTATAATAAAAAATAAGTAATCCTTAATTTCGTTCGTGATATAATCCCAGGAAGAGGTTGAGAAGGAAGACGATTTAACAATATGCTTTGCACTCTATTCCCATTTCCTCCTATATCATTCACTACAGCCACTCCAGAAGCATTTTCTGAGGCAAGAGTTAAGTTTGTTCTGACTTAAACGTCGGATAATTATTATTTGCAACTAGCAGTACTTCGTAAGGTGTAAGGTTCTAAATAAATGTCGTAAATAACTATTACAGACCAGTGTTATCAACTTCGCGTGCAATAAACTGCAATCAATAAAAATTCTACTATTGTCTCCTGATAGGCCTAAGTAATAAATTAATCTTCACATAATCCTGAGGATTATGAGTTTATACAGCCGTGGCAAGTAAATAAAACCTTTAGAGAAATGATTCAAACTAATTAAAATACTCAAACTCAAACACTTTCAGGTTAGCAACAGGGCTGCTTTGGAATGTAAAGCTACACGAGCAAAAACTTTAACTTATCAAGGTTTTATGGCCACTCAGATCATGGATGCACAAATAACTGCAAACCGCTAGGGAACGCAGGATGGAAGCAATTTAAATTCAACCGCAAAACCAGAGAGCCTATAAAATTTTATTTGACCTCACCAAATCCATTCAATCAATTCCAGAGAGTATGGACTGCAACTTTGACAGCGCGGAATAGCACTAACCTTAACTTTAAAAAAAATTAAAAAATGTAATCAAAACTCGGATATTCACAATCACAGAACCAATGCTGCTTTCTACATGTGGGAACACTATCGACTATCCACTAGAGATATAGAATTCAACATACCTAAGTTCGTTACAGATACTGTCATTTGTAAAAACAAATAATGGACATAAAATATGTGTCAAATTAAACCTTTACTATAGCTTCATCCTCCTCGGCCCCCGGATATCATATAAGCTTATTATGATACCTCGGGTTTCGGATTTTTTTTTTCGCTCTGCGAACCAGCCAAAATAATGACGGCCGGTGGTATCATATTTAATACATTCTGCACTGCATGCATCAAAAACTATCACTGCTTTGTAATAACGATTGAATTTTTAAAAACCCGTAAAAACATCATTTTGTAACCTTTTTAGGTGCCTAAAATGTCAATTTTTATGCCTAAAATTCCGAGGTCTATTTATGACATACAAGGTTTTTCAGAATTCCTACAGTGCCCTGTTTCATAGAACTTGCTAATATTAATAGTTAATATTAGAACTCATATTATTTATTAGTTAACAAAATCTTGTTTCATAGAGATATGAACACTACTCTTAAAATCTCTTCACCAATATTATTAGTTCATTAGACAACTGATTGATTTGGAAGTTATGTCTGGATTGTTGTTTGTGTTAGTGTTTTTTTTTTTTACCTTCTTAGTCTTTTTTCAATACTATTTCAAAGCAGAACGGCCTACATATACCTTTATAAATGTAACAAATAATAACTAGGCTAGCTCTAAGAAATGAATAAATCTGCCAGGCACTTATTCAAGATAGCAGTAGGCTTATGCACTAAAATCTAACCTCAAATCCTAAATACTTGTTATGACAATTCTTTTGATAGCATATGTAAGCTTTTTTTCTAAATTGATAATTAAATCAAAGTTATTCATTTCCCACAAGTTTAAAATCACGAAATCTGAATTACATGGGTTTGAGAATAAGTTATTGGTCTAAAAACTCTTATAGAAAAACATCTAATATTATCAGTAAATTGTATTAGTTCTGTAGTCTATGAAACAGTTTGCTAATAATATTACCAATACTAACTTACTAATAATCTAGAGCCATGGACTAATAACTGATATTATTAAAAAATATTTCTATGAAACAGAAGACTAATAAAAATAACTAATATTATGTATTTATTATGTATTTACTTGCTTTTTATAATCCTTGGATTGATAAAGGGTAAGTACATAGCCTAAATGCTATTATTTTATTTTGTGTTTAATTAAATTTGAATGTTATTTTATTGGGGAATTATTTTCGACGAATAATAAAAGTCAAATAAACGAAAAATATACACCAAAGAGGGAGCGCGGCCACTACGGCCGAAAACCCCACACCCAGATTGGTCAGATGGGATCTGAAGCCGTAACCGCCACAGTCACATCACTCCATGTGCAATAGGTAAAACGAAGTCAGAACGACAGTGGGTCATTTCTACAAAACTTCATCAAATTGTATTTCTTTGTAGAGGATTGAATCACCGATGATACGCTTCTTTGCAACAAGGAATAATATCAAAGCACCGACCGCGAGCAGAATAGCAAAGTAGCAGTTATTAATATCAGGAACAAGTTTCTCAGACAACGACTTTACTTTTGTTGTGAATGTATTCGAATACGCATCTTCGTTGTTTACTTTTCAAATCCTTCATCTTCGTCTTGTATTTCGCTTCTCCTTTGTGGCGGCATAGTCATGTTGACATTTCATATTAAGATGGACTACCCTGCATCTGAGAAACGTCCCAATTTCCTGAGTTAGACGCTGAAATATTGCGAAACAGCGGCTCAATATATCATTGCTGAAACGTTGCAACCTTAAACCGTTCTCTCTTCGGGTTGTCAAGTTTATTCAAGATATTCGATCATATTCGCAACACAAAGCCTACCAATGACAGTCTCTCCAAGTAGCCTATAGTTCGTTTCTGCGATCTATTTCCTCCACAAAAAATAAAAATAATAATGTATAAGCCTATTACTATGCGTAACGTGTCTTCTAAAATATAGTTGTCATTTTGTTAACATTTGATGAACTTTGAGGGAATGTTACTCATCACCAGGGGTTGGATTTCTATGTATACACATGTCTGGTTTTACCTTAAGTTAAAATTTTCATACACGTTTACGAATTATTCAGACATTTGGAAGGTTTAAGAGACATTTGAGTTTTCCATATTTGCCCATATATTAAATTTTAAAAATGATTTGTTTTATTTTATGGTTTCAAAGTCAGGTATCAAATTTGATCCTGAAATTGGATGTTGAGAAAAAGGCTGACACGAATTTGAGTTCCCGTGAATCAAGAAGGTCTGAATTTTTTAAAAAGTTATTACTTGAAAAAAGTTTTGTATTTACCATTTTTAAAAGTCTGATGAGATACACTCTTATGACTATCTACTACAAAGCACAGCAATACTACTTTCCCACTTCACATAGTGGTATAAAATAAGAGGTCATATTGTACCTAGAGTATGTTTGTTTTGCTCAGTTCAGGGCAATTCCATGAAAAAGTCAATTTTAGGCTAAAAAGACAAATGTAATTTTAAAGGTAAAGTGCCTGCACAAATTACACCCCTTGTATTCCTATTTCATGACATCAGGAATAGCCTTTTCTCGTTATTTGAGTTGGCAGCACTGTAACCAGTGAGGCTTCCATTAGAATCTGTTCCGTTTCAGTTGAAACATGACCTAGAAATCTCGCGCAGAGTAGGGATGGAAGATTTACTTTGCCATATGCTGTCCTTGTCACTCCACCAGTAGAAGCACATGGAAAACACGTGGTTTAGAAAAATCAATATTCCCTCCCCCAACAGTGAAGCATTTTTCTCCACTGCGCATCCAGAGCCGTGTTTCAAGAACGATGGAACTGTTTCTACCCTACGACTCTTCAAGGTTCATATTCAAAGCCAAATCTTCATATGAATTCATTACATAAAATTCACAGTCTGCATTTTAAAATATACATGTTGAAGAAAGATTAAAAAAAAGAGTGCGTGGAACGCCACGCGACAGAAGTAAAACTTGGATTTTTTTAATTTTTCGATTTATTCTATTTTGGATTGTTGGACGTTTTTAATTTTGGGTTTATGGATTTTCTTAATATTTATTTATTTACTTTAGATCTTTGAAATGTTAATTTTGAAATTTTAGATTTTTTTAAATTTTGGATCTTTGACATTTTATTTTTTGGATTTACGATTTTTTAATTTTGGAATTTAGATTTTTAAACTTTGGATTTTCGATTTTTTAATTTTGGATTTTTTATTTTTTAAATTTTGGATCTTTGAAATTTTTAATTTTGGATTTTTAGATTTTTTAAATTTTGGATTTCGGTTTTAAATTTTGGAATTTTGGGTTTTTTTTAATTTTTTAATCTTGGATTTTTTAATCGTTTTAATTTTATTGAGTTGAATGTTTTCTGTGCAGTCTGTGACGATTTTCTTTGTAACGCAATTTTGGGTCAGCTCTCGATTTACTCCTAGCGCGCCTAAAGAAGTTTCATTTCAATATATGGAATGTTAGCATTAGGATTGTACATAATCTGCAAAGCATCATAGCATATGCAAGCTGATTCCATGACAAAATTTTGAGAAAGTTATTACAAACAGAACCCTTATGAGGTTCAGAGTAATAATACTGTGTATTCACAACTAAGTTTTTATGATAAATATCCTTGCAGGCTACCAACAGGAACATTCATGTTGCTATAGTAGTGTCACAGGATCACATGTACCAGTATGTCACTGAAACAGCATCATGGAATTATCTAACATGCTTTACTGCATGGTGTATAAATTTAGAGCAACCATCAAATACTTATGTTGTCAGAATAAAGATAGTCTGAGCTTCTACACTTTTGAATTTACAACACATCCTTAGAAGATAGGACGACCATATTTTAGAAATGAAAAAACGAGACACTCAGGTGCGTCGGTGTATTTAATGGAGTGTAAATTTCAACTGATATTAATTTAAATGAATATGATACAGAGGGAAATGGTGAGGATGATTCATGGTATGTAAATATCCAATTCGACATTTGTCTTTACGACTGGGGAAACCATGAAAAAACCCACGTCAAATTGGCCGACCCTGGGATTTGCACCTGGGACCTCCCCAACGCGTTATATTCTCATTGTAGCTGTTTTGACCTGTCCCATAACAAGAATCGATAAACTAATTAAAAATCTAATCTAATGAAGTGGGATGAACTGATTCCATGATATAACATCTTTATAAATGTTGTTACAGAGCTTTACACCTGATATTAAGACTAGTTCCTTTTTTGCATTGTGTTTCTTGGATCATATACTTGTTTATGGTTAATAAGTTTTTGAAATTCTTTCCTGTAAATCACAAGAAATGAAAAGATTAATGGTACAATCTTTGGTTGACCCAAGGATGATTCCATGACATGTTATTGTATAGCATATGTATTTACTTGCTGTATGCTGTCTCGTAATGCAAAATGTCATATTAAAATCCTTGACATAGGCCTACATATGTAACTGCCAAGCTACCTCTCTCTCTCGCACAATTGCATGTCTCTCTCTAGGGAGTAACTGTCTCATCGGCACAGATATCGTGCTTGGTACTACAACGTTGCTAACCTAACATTGGAATATATGGCTCAGGACCCGTGAAGTTCAGCTTTGCCCTATATACATAGTTAATACTTTTGTAAATATAATCTACTATTACAAAAATTACATAGCCCTATGGAAGTTTTCCTGACCTAACCTTTCGACCTTGCCCTAGCGCCATGCTGTACAATATATGGTTAGGCATGAAATTTAGTTATGAATTACTTCAGGTTTCCCTGGCGTATGGTCTACTTTACATACCATTGCATGTTTCTCCGGAAACAATATCAATTATTTACATTCGTAAAACATTCAGTTCCTAATTTAGTTCATTCCTTCATTCTGTAGTAGGAATTGAACATTCCCACTATACCTGGCCGGGGAAGGATATTGATAGTACCGCTTTTAAAACTATTAAATAAGACCAACGAAGAGATTATTAGTCCTACCATAATTACTTTATTAAACACAAATATTATCAATGTTTTGGAACTATAGCCGATCGCCATGTTGCTGGTTGTCACTTACTGTATGCATATTGTAATCAGGTTTCACAAATGTTTATTCCGTTAGTTGGAAGTTATGTTATACATTGAACATTTCAGGTATTTTCTACAGCGGATTAAATGAGGGATTCTGCTTATTGTAGGTCTAATGTACTGTAACTTCTTGTTTTCCTCTACTGTAGGCTACTGAACCAAACTTGCACATGGTAAACGAGTAACTTTGAAGGACTCACCTGTCATGGTTAAACAGGACTATGAAGTTAGTTATTCCTCGTATCAATCTTTTCTTGCAGTTGGAATCACAATGCACAAATTCCCTTCACTATTTTCTTGCACACAATTAGAAAGACAAGATTTAAGCCACACAGACACAAATCACCCCACAGAAACCGACCACATGCTACAGAGTAGTGAGTTGACGTTCCTAATCTTTCCCACAGAGGGAACCACGATACTAGCGATTACGTCACCTGGGAATCAAATGCTTAGAAATGTTCAGTGGCGGATTACGAATTTCTTTGCGGACAGGGCATAGGTTGTAAGAATCAGATAGCCTAGCACAGGTTCTGTCTAAAGAATGTAGGCCTAAACCAGTTACGTCTTCACAAGGACATAGCTATTGTAAGATGAAGAAATTATGAAGTATGACAGAATAAGTCATATATTGATACAATACAAAATACACACATTGAAGAAGATATCAAAAGTAATTTAAGTCAAGATTTCACCCACTTTTTGGGCAAAAGATTTCTAGAACGTCTGCAGTGAAAGCGATATTTCCAGACAATTTTTCACAACGACGACATAGTTAGCCTACCTATTATCCCGTCTGGGGGCAGGGGCACGTGCCTTCCCCTCTAAATCCGCCACTGACTTGTGCCAAAGGCAGCAGTCAGTCAACCAAATCCACTTGAACCGCCAACATCAAAAGCATGCCGGCAGACCGATATAGATAACTACAGTGAGTCACACGCAAGAGTTGGCCAATGACCCGGGTTTCTGCGTCTTGGTGGGCACTGCTCCAACTCCCGAGCGATCGGGTGAAATATCTACGCAAGTAAAGCCGCTATTGGTGTAATGATACAGGTTCTCACATTTACAATTAAAATTACAATGAAAATAACGACGTACCTCATCACAAGATATGTTGGAAATGTTCTCCTCTTGCATTCACACAATACTGGCACCTTTTTAGGAAATTTTCTTCCACGCGCATAAGTTTAGCTTCCGAGACGGAGTTAATTTCTCTTGTGAAATTGTCTTTAAAGTTCTTCTAATGTATGGAAAATTGACTTATACACTTTATTTTTCAAGTTTCCCCATAAATAATATTCACATACTGTTAGAAGAATTTAAAGACAATATCACAAGAGAAATTAACTCTGTCTCGGAAGCTAAACTTATGCGCATGAAAGAAAATTTCCTAAAATGGTGCCAGTTTTGTGTGAATGCAAGAGAAGAACATTTCCTACATCTCTTGTGATGAGGTACGTGGTTATTTTCATTGTAATTTTAATTGTAAATGTGAGAACCTGAATAATTACACCAATCGCGGCTTTATTTGCGAAGATATTTCACCCGATCGCTCGGGAGTTGGAGCAATGCCCGCCGCGACGCAGAAACCCGCGTTATTGGCCAACTCTTGAGTGGGACTCACTGTAGAAATGGAGTGTGTCTTAGATACTGTAATAGGCGTGTAAATTTCAGGTCTTCCTCTTGTTTCGTGGATGATAATCTGGCTCTCGCAACTGATCAGGACGCATTCTTCAATTTTTGACACTTACGCTTTGACTCCACATGGGGTGTAAGACGTATGCAATTAATTGTTTCCCTAGTGCCGCTGTCCCGTTCCAGGGTTCGTCAAGGGTCTGTCAATGGCTTGTATACAGTATAAAAATAGGGTGACTACTTCTGTAATTAGGCCCTTTTGATATATTATACAGTTTAGGCCTATGCATAAAAAGAGTTAACACAATTTTTGGGGAAATTTAGCTTTCGTATTTGCCTCTCTTAATGATCTCAAACTCGCAGAACGATAGCATGTAAATTACAAATCTATATTCTATACCCTGAATTTGTACACTCCTGCAAGATTTAAGCTATAGGTCTAATTCGTTCGTATTGTTTTGTTTATTTAGAACTAAAAAATACAAAATACGTCTACCAGTTCTGGTCCTCTACTATCAAATAGACACACAAATTTTCTAAAACAATTATCAAAAGAATGTTATCAGACAGATCGGCAGAAAGATCTAGTGGTCAGCATTGCAGACTTACGGATCTGCAGACCTGGGTTCGATCCCCAGTACCTTCTCGGAATTTGAGTAGGGAGATCTGGAACAGGGTACACCCAGCCTCATGATACCAACTGAGGATTTTTTTTTTTTTTTTTTACAAAGATGTGGCCTACAGTACTGGCTTTGGTCATGAAAGCTGCCAATACAGTCCCTGCTGACCACATTCCTCCCCATCCTGCCAACACCTATGGTAGTTAATGCAGCGATTGAATGGTAGGCCTAGTCCCATAAGCTATTCAGCTAGACTGAGTTTAGTATATTATCAGAAAAGAGAGAAATGGGTGCTGAAATGTATAGTTTTAGTCCAACTATTGTTAAACAGAATGACATAAGCAATAAGGGCCCCACAAATTAACTTACTGTCTACTCATTCTCATTTGAATCAAACCTGTCAGTTTGTTATATATACATAAATAAGTTTATTCCTTTTTGTTCCTACCTGTTTCAGCTACAATCACAAAAGCAGTGGCTTCAGTACTGTTGAACTGTTCCAAAAAATAGCCTATGTACCTATATAACCAGTTTAAAAGGTCCGGCGACACCTGGGTTTGTACTTTGCTAAACTAATTCGAAATTAACTTGTGGAGGACTTTCAGTTTTCAAGTTTTAAGTCCTTTATGTAAGTATCTAGAGTTTGAAGGGAAGAACAACCTATCACAGGACTTAGAATTTTGCACCCCATTGCTTCTACATACCACGTCTGCTAGGGGTTTAAAAAAGAAGAAACAGAAATCCGGTAACATAAAATTTTATTATCTTTACATGATATTTTATTTTCCAAACTATAAACTATACCAAAACTATATAGATAAACTATACCAAAAGTGAAGTTTTAGTGTAAAATTCAACTCAATTATTATGTTATATAACTTCACTGTGTTAAATTCCAATAGGCAGGAAAACTGATCAAATATTTCTGCATAACGTCTCGCCGAAAATGAAGATGTCTCGTCAGTTTACTGGTTGAAAGTACACGTTGCTAGTTTTCAATATTTAGAAGATCACTAATTAAATTCGAGGATACTACAGTATGCAGTAAATATGACCTGACACATCGAGCAATGATTGGAGAAATTTGTTCCTCCATCAGGTGCCATCTTGTATTCTCTCGTTATCAATAGGTGGACTTTCCAAGTAGGCACACTCCAATGATTGATCATTCTTTTCAGTGGCGGCTATTCAGGTGAAGTAGGTGAAGTAGCACTTCACCAGTATTTTTCCTTTACAATACGTATTTTTAAAGTTTATTTCCCATATCTCGAATGTTGGTTTTTACTATAAATGCATTTATGTAATTTTGTATTGCCCGCCACGAGTGATGTTAAAGGAGGAGGCGCCAGAGAGCTCTCGAGTCTTGCAAAGAAGCACGAAGCAGCCTTGATTCACTTCCCCTGTTCCATGGGTAGTCTGGTCCACTAAAAATGATGCTAGCTGATGCTGCAAGCAGCATTTTTCTCGCTTATCCCACGTCCATTCTGAAGGGATCAGACTACCCACGAAGGTGTCGTTCTGCGGCTACATGATGCGCGCGCTTACCACAGCAAGCTGAAGCTACTACAATGACAGAGTGAGGCGGGTTTCATACCTACTCCTCTTCTGCTAACAGCACCAATTTCACTTCCTCTACCCGTACCAAAGGTAATAAATGTTCGAAATCAATGTTTTTAACATAAATACCTGTTTTGAATTCTCCTCTGTCCAATAATATTTTCAGGAACGTGTCTGTGTGGCTTGAGAACTAAACATCGTGTATAAATAAAACGTATTTGGATTAGATATCTTCTGGGGAGATTGACGACTTTTTCTTACTTTTATACGGTATCCTTATACTTTGAAGGGTAGTTATAAGCCAGCTATCGTTTGTACAAACTCAGGCTTTTAAGTCTTACATCTTTGGGCGAGGCTAGAACAGACTTTCATTCTTCACGATTTTATAAAAAAAAAAACTAACAATTTTGTTTAAATTTTCCACACGATTTGCATAGACGCTAAAGAGCTAGAATTTTTGTTTTTAACAATTTTCAATTAATTATTTAAAAGGTGTTTATAAACAACCATATACTTCATTGAAGTATGAACGGTAGAGGAGCTTGGATTCTTTCTCATAAAATTAAATATCATTAACGGAAAAAAAATCATAGGCGTTCGATTCTATAGCACAAAAGTGAGGCATAGGGATGAGACTAGAAGTTAATTTATTTAATGTGTGTCATCATATACCAAGACTACTGTGTACTGTGATGAAAGCCCACTGTTACGTGTCACAACACTGAACCTTCTTCGGAGATCGTCGCCGATAGGACGCCATAGGACGACAACGTTGAATCACGACGTTTCATTCCTACAATGCATATTTTTTCATAGGCAATCATACGACATGTGACATATTAATCACTGCATATTAATGCCTTGAAGTATCCAGTAACGAGCTGAAGTTTATCAGATAAAATTGCATCTTTCCGACTCTTGCAAGCATATTAACTTATAAGATAAACAACAGTCATTGGTCGATATCCGAGGCATTGCTAAAGATTATTAGTCAATTTCAAGTCCGTATCGCATGAATGGAATATTCTGAATAATCTGATTAGGAGAATAATAATTACGATAAACATCAATAGATTCGCGGCGGAAAAGCAGGATCGAATTTATCTAATGAAACTCATAATCCCGATTGGGATTTATTAAGAGTATTCCATGAATAAAATGTATCACATTTTATAAATAATAACTATATTCTTACCCGCATTGTTTAAAATCAAATCATCATTGTGCCAGCTGTCAGATCACGACGTAGGCCTACTAAATGAAGGATCAAAAATGTTGCCAGACAAGTATCTTGTTTAGCGAATATTTCAATTCAGAAAGAACCTTTACTGCAGCTAGAAGAAATGCAGCCGTCCTATGATGATATCACCGACAAATTTGCAGCCATAAAGGACTATCGAAGGATTGATTTGCTATACAAGACATAGGGGAGTTCGGTTATTAACGTAAGCATGTGGCATTTTTTTCCTCTTCACCTAATTTTCCGGCCACGAGCCGCCACTGATTCTTTTCCAAAACAGCACAGGAAAAATAAATAAATAAGTATGTCAATATATACTCAATAAATATTTGTGAACAAAATAAATATGTAAAAGCCAATTATTCATTTTTAATGTTTGAATTTTTGTACTTAATACTGAAATGATCGTAAGTAGTGAAACCTTAAAAAATGAAATATCTTTCTATTTTAATATATGAGGTGTGAGTGGAGACTTAAAATATCTGTATGCGCTTAAAATACTGGAAAGTACTCTAAACTGAGGTCCTTCATTAAACTGTAATAAAATCAATGCGTGCAGGAATAAAACAAATTTTGTGCAGTAAACTTAAGAACTCTCCAAACAATAGGAAATAAATCATCAATGCATCAATAATATGAACAATCTATACATCTAAATAGTTTCTTCAGGCAAAGAACTCATACTGCTGTGGATTCCATCCCAAAAGAGCATAGTAGATAATGTTTCAGTTGATGCCACCTTTAAGGAAACTACAAGTGGGAGAGTATAGAAATACTAGCCTGCAATCTTTTCTATCTTATAAAATGCCTTATTTTGGATAAATGTAAACAGCAATGGAGTAAAAAAACAATCTTTAAGTTTGAAATCACTTCACTGTGTATCTTCCCAACTCAAGTTATAATAATAATGGAACTTTTATATAGTGATTCCAATTCAGATGTAGCTGTGAAATGATGACTGAAACTATGTAGTCCTAAGGTAATAACAATAAAAGTGAAGTTTACGGGTGTTACAAACCATAATATATACTTCAGACTTCACTTTTACTTACAATTTTGCAGAATATATGTTTCATGGGCTTTGCCCACATTTTCAACTGCTAGTCAACTCAGTTGCAAAAATGTAAGTAAAAGTGAAGTCTAAAGTGTTTCAATGTCAACTATTTAAATAACACAACAAAGGAGTACTCTACCTCCCAGTAGATTACACAAAGTAAAAAGTAATTCAGCAGTCCTATTCTTGACACCAGACTGCAACCTCTAGGCTTCAAACTGGACACACAATTTTGACACAATCCCTTCAAAACATGAACCTCCTATATGCCTGTCAACATAAGGCACAACCGACAGTTAAACATGGCCTTGAGAACATTTGTGAATCGCTGGTAACAGAGAGATGGCCCTTGTGGTCATTTGTCAGGTTCTTAGGCAACCAGAAGTCATTGACTTTATGAAATTTCAGTGTGTCACACACTATATCATACACGGCACCATATGACATGTTGAACTGCTCAGATAAGGTTCGCAGATGGGACCACCGTCATTCAAAATTGCCTCCTCAATGTCTGTGACATTCTGCAGTGTTGCAGCCTTCATTGAAGAATGCACACCACCTGGAGATGTTACCCAAAAATGTCACACATGTTCCTGTGAATTTCACTCAAGTTATGACCTTTAGCCCACAAAAATTGGCCTACACTTCGCTGCTCTTCACAAGTTGATGACAGTAACATGCATGCCTTCTTTTGCTATGTATTCAAGCTTCTCTCACTAGAGTTGCAACTGATATAAAAATTGTGTTTATAGCTCAAACTTTCAAGTATATCTCGGTGAAATTTCAACATTCCAGCCACAATAACAATGCAGGAAAAAATTATTGTGAGTTACTTTCTGATCCACCTCATATAATTACATTAATTTATTTCTAGAAAATTTGTACTGAATAGCTTTTAAAAATTCTGATTATGCAGCTTACCCAAAAATCATAATCATTTTCACCACTGGAGTCCACCTAATCATCTAAGACAGCAGCTGTCTTAGATGATTAGTAATTCTAAATCTAATTTTAATATAGCAGATTTATCTCTGTCAGCATTTGACAGCAATGGCTGTTCTCTCATAATAAGTCACAGTGTGAGAGATCAGAGATGGCTTTGCTCTAATGGAGATTCGACTTTGTAAGAATTCTTTACTCTTGAACTCAGGGCCAAGCCATGTAGTCTCTGCAAAGAGTTTATTATCTTTTACATTCTAAACTAGACTATAAAGGTCTTTCAGCATTCTGAATCAAAATTATCTCCAATTCACTCAGTAAATGGTTCCAAAACATTACAAGATTTCTGCATTAAAGTTCCTTGAGGTTAATATTATTTACATGAGGATTATCAATTTCCAATGTTCTCAATATGAAGTTTCCACTGCCATTATCTCACCAAAATATTGTACGTGGAATTACATCTCTCAGCAACATTCTTCTTTAGACCAGGATAGGATGTCTCAATTCGGTGCATCTCAGGAAGATAGTGCCAATCACTGTTTAGTAAATCTAAACCACTGCTGTTCTCTATAGCATAACTTCTGATACAGTATTTAAGGGTCTCTTGGGCTTTCAAATAGATGAGTAGGAGGATTGATTCCTTGTTTTCGGAAGCTACAACTAAACAATTTTATCTGAAATATGTGAAACTGGAAGCCTCTCCTCACCACTCAGACAAGATCTACTGCTATTTGTTCCTGTGACAGATGTCTTTCCTCACACTGCGCACCAGCAACCAATAGGAGTTAGTTTCAAGCAGCGCACTCAGATATAACATTATTCGCAATCTACTACAAGCGTTCACAGAGTAAAGGTCTGTAAGAAAAGCATTCTGGCTCGTCTGCTGTGTGCTTGTGTTAAGAATTGGCAGTCTGGCAACACTGAACTGCCCTGGCATACACACGGGAATATCTCTCTGATGTTGTGTAAATACGGCACTGGAGTCAGCGCTGACAGCATCAGTGGCCCAGAGCTGTACGTGTACTTGTCAGGCTGTTATCTCTGTTGTCAACTTCTGGAAGAAGTGAGCCAATCTTGGAAAATGTCTGCAATGTATAGGCGAGACAGGAAATGCTATGTGAGGTGGGGGCCAATAAGAAAATCAGAAAGTGGAACAATTTTTCTAATGATAATTTATAAGGCCCTGTATATCTAGTGTGTATTATTACATAACAGAGCAACCAAATTCACATCGATTTCATCTTATGAAAACAGTCAACATATGCTTCAGTTTATAAATATTCTCTTCGTGGTCTCTTTATCTCACTGTTTCAACAAATAATATAAAAAGTCTGCTGGCCACAAGTAAATCACTTATGAATGAGAATAATATGTTCTCTTATGTATATATATATATACACTATTTAACTTTCATGTTTTTTCTGAATAAATGGATAAATTAAGTGACTATTTCACTTTTTCCTGCTAAGTGTTTGGTTCTTCTTCTACAACTGTTGTATTGCTGACAGCTGAATGCTGTTCTTGGTTTGTTCCTAACAACGAGGCTGAGGAGAGAAGAACAGCTACCTGTTCTGGAGAAGGGCAACTTGCCAGTAGGAGGTCATCTGACGTGTACCCACCAGTTGTCAGCAACTGCTGGAGCTGCACAAAACTACCCACCACGTTATTCTGTAACACATAAAAATGTGTTTCAACAGAAGTGAGGAAGTTACCAAAAATGTGTAATAGAGTAGATCAACTATACTCTTAACAAATGATTTTCTTAGCAACGAGTAAATTCTGCTGGACTTCAGAATTATGTGATCACCGTCTCAGCCAAGCCGTACCGCATACTACGTCACCAATATCACAAACATGACTACATGCCAACCAAACTATGAAAAATGTTATACAAATTTGGCAGCCTAAGATATTATTTACCAACTGAAATCTTACGGATAGTCCACTTAGCTCTAACACAATCTGACATCCAATATGGTACCATTGGCTGGGGAGGAAGTGGCACTTCTGTATAGATTCCTCTGAATCTAATATTGAAGAGAATAATAAAAGTTTGCTTAGAAAAGCCTTTAGAATATCCAACAGAACTGTTATTTCCTGAATTTAATGTTATGACTGTAGAACAGATTTATAAGCTCACACGTACATGTATCTGATCCACATAGCTATTTACATACAAGAAGAAATAAAACCTTCCCTTTAATAGAAATGCTTCACCTCTTCTGGCTCTAAACATAGCAATTATTATGGTCCAAGACTCTATAACCCCATAATTAGGTTACACCCAGAAACAGTAAATCTGAACAACAAAAAATTTGATAAGTATATCAAAAATCTTATTTCATAGGTTACAATTTACTTCACTTCGTACTTAGTGGAAATTTAAAGAACCATTTTATTAGTTATACCACAAGATTTCAAGTTCTTCCTACTTTGCATTTTTTCTTCTTTTTATTACTTTTTTCTAGGTATTGGATTTTAAGTTAGAGTTATATTTTGTTTTATGTATTTGTATTTAATTGCGAATTGCGTAAAATAAATAACTTAACTGAACCCGAACATGAGCACTTGCTCATTCGGCTAATCATTTGATGTATCTCTCTTGTGTTTCATACAATAAATAAAATAAATAAATAAAAAATAAAATTAATAAAAACTGAACTCAGCAAATGGTCGAGTAGTCTACAGATTAAAAACAAAATGACACACCACACTGATGTGTTATTTCTTATGAGATAATGCAACGGTAAATACAGAACCCGAATAAAATCAGTATTAGTAGTTAAGTTATCTTAAGAAGTTATTACAAACAAGGTTTTGGACTTCTTAGTGAAACAATGCATTTTATGAAAGGTATTTAATGTAAGTAGTGACAGCTAAATTCTAGGTCAGTGACAGGTTATGTTAGGCTGGGAACAGTTACATTAGTTTAGCAGCAGTATATTGAATAGCAAAGGGTTAGGTATGTGCCACATTGAATGTCTTCCTGTGATGGGAAATTTTACCACTGTGACTATCATTTCTCTTTTGTTTTCCGTGGCTCAGAGAAGCATGGATGCTAGTGGCGAGGTATACCTTGCTGTTAGCTGGCTACCTTATTCTGAAGGAGTTCCGTTGTGTTTCACCCCTCTACGGAAGTTTTAATTCCAAAACATAGTTCTCTCTGAATACTGCATTATATACATTATGTACTTAGACACGAGGGACTCATACATGACGTCATCGAAGGGAAGATCAAAGGAACTGCTGGAAGAGGAAGGAGAAGAATACATCTGGATGACATGAAAGATGGGAGGAGATACAGCAGATTGAAGGACGAAGCTGGAGATAGGGAACACTGGCGTCAGAAATTCTGCCACTAGGCAGAATACTAAATAATAATAATACATTATGTCTACAGTTTTGGATTAATGAGTAGCACGAACACGGAAGGAATTTTAGAAATAGAAAGGTTAAAGGTTAAAGGTTAAAATCATGAAACACAAGCAAAAATGTGAGAATGCAAGTTAGAATCTTCAAATGTGTACACATGCCTACGATCACATTTCATTTCATATGAAGTCATGAAAAGGCAAGGCATAATGCCTGAGTTCGTACCAACTATGGGTAGCGAATATGCTGTGTCAGATATCTCTAAAAATCTTATCCACTGATACCTTGTTTATCACTGAAGGCTTTGTATTAATTGAGAAATAGAGATATTGACCAAATGTTGTACAGTGGAACCTCGTTAGCACGTTCCTCATTACTACGTTTTCCCGCATAGTACGTCGGTTTTTTGAAGTCCCGGTCCCAATCTTAATAATTACATGTTTAAATGTTTCTTAACACGTTTTGGTTTAACGCTTAGTACGTTCGTATTTGGCTCGCCAACCACACTTTGCCAAACACAAGCTTTGTTTGTGTCCGATCGTGTAATCTCTATGTCAGAATTCTTGTACTCTTTGCTCTATGGGACCAATCGTCAGTCATTATAGTTGCTTCTCATTGGTCATTTGGACACCAATCGTCAGCCATTGTGTTTGCTTCTCATTGGTCATTTTGACTTCATGCGGATTTTTCAGCGTCAGCTGTATAGCCGCCATTTTTTTTCGTGATATTTTTATTGTGTTCTCTAGGTAGTGAAATATGTTTCAAATTTCTTACGGTTCGTGTGGTGTCGAGAAGAAAATATTAGAATATCTGAAATTTTGAACAATTACACTTCCAGTTATTTTATGTTTGTTAATAGATTGTGGAGTGCAACTTGTTTCATGTGTGATATTTTAGAATAAAGTGGATGCTTTTTTGTGTGAATTTCGTATGGTTTTTCATTAAATATGGCTCCCATACATTCCTTCAACTTTTGCAACTTTTGTTTAATTTTTTCAAATAAAATCGTTAGGCCTATGTATTTGGCTTGGCATAGAAGCTCCTGTGTGTCAATATGGGTATTTCTGAGTCATTAGGATGCACTTTTGAGTGGTTCTGAGCAACTTAGAAAACATAGGCCTATCTACATACTCCCTACGATTTGTTTTTAAATTTTCAGTAGTACGTTTTCCCGTTTAAGACGTCTATTTTTTTCGGTCCCTAAAGAAACGTGTTAACGAGGTTCCACTGTATTTACATATGGACAACTCTATATAGCCTTGTGTGACTTGAGGCTTTCCCGGTGTTGAGAATATATTATTGTTTCTTGGGCTTTCAACTGGGTGAGTTGGAGGTTTGGTTCCAAGCTTTCGGCAGCAATCTCTGCTGCCATCTTCTGGCATCTGCCATCTCCCAGAAGATGGCAGCAGAGATTGCTGCCAAAAGCTTGGAACCAAACCTCCAACTCACCCGGTTGGAAGCCCGAGAAACAATAATATATATCTATATAGCCTTGTCAAGAGTCAATAAATATAATTTTTTTGCTCTTTGTGTACATGCTTCGCTGAGTATTTAATTTCAAAACTCAAGTGGGAAATAACATATCCTGTAAAGACAGTAAAATTTAATGTTACTGGAATTTCTGTTTAGACTTCTTATTTTAACCCCTACCAACATGGAGTGTAGAAGCAATCAGTTGGAAAAGTATTTTATGAGTGATAAAAAGTTATATCTAGCATTTTCTGAGAGAATAGTTTGAGTGTGGTAAGTTGTTCTTCCTCATTTCAAACTCTAATGCCAGGTCTGTTAAGCTAGTTTTACATAAAAGTAATAGTATATTCAAACTTACCTTGATAGGTCTGAAAAGTATGAACTCTGTTTCACGATTCGCAAGGTACAACTGCATACTCCGTTGTATAGTTGGAAGTCGGTTTTTGATAAGCCGTTGAGTTTCCTGAACTATTTGTCCAATCAAGTCAGCACGAGCGAATGGTTGTTGAGCTAACATGACGTTTCCGCCAACTTCATTCTGCATATTGATGAAAACCTGACCCTGAAACAAAATAACAATTACCTTATTCTGTCAAGGTGAAATATTATTCAGTAAAACCAATATTAACAAAAATTCTGTCAACCAAATTGGTAAATTGGTTTAACTGAAAGTGTAGCAGGAGTTTTATAAGGAAATTTAGAGGTTATACTATGCACTTATATTTATAAAATACAAAGGGCTTCACCAGTGCAAGACTGATCTATTTTAATCATGAATTAGTTCTTTCCGTCCCCTCAAATTGAGTGGAATATGAAGAAGTTTATGTAATATTCGGTTTTCATACGGTGCTATTTACATAGCCAAAGTGTAAGATGGCGATTGGCTTCTTGCGTACTGATCAGCTTTTGATAGGCTTTAATCAATCTCTGTAAAAATATGGAATCTTATTTCACTCTTACCAACAGATAGCAATGGAGTTCTAAGGATTAGGACTTTGTAAAATATGTATTTCTTCGTATATACTGAATGTTGTTCTTGAAACGGAATAGTTAAAACCTGCTTGTGGTTTCGTGGTTGAATAATTTTTGTCATGCTCCAAAAATTACATTCAAGACGTTTCAGAACACTAATTTTTTTCCTGTAAAAATTTGTTTTATCCATATTACATTCTATACTGAAATGTTTCACATTCCCCGAATATACAATTTTTGGTTTTTGTTTGATTTTGTCTGCTATGGTATTTTAAAACACTCGTTATTGTAATAAACTGTTGCATCTCCTATGTTTCCTAATTTGCTGTTGTATATTTTGAAACATTTTCAGTACTTGTAAAATATAATATTTTCCTAGGCTTTTAACCAGGTAGTTATTTGGACTATTCCATTCATAAGCCGCGCGTTTGATATTGATAAATTATGTTTAGTAATTCCTCAGATATAGACCAATCATGATCATCTCTATATATATAAAAGGCTTTGTCCTGACTGACTGACTGAATGAATGACTGATTGACTGAATGACAGGAATCAACGTACAGCCTAAACTATAACAGGTAGAGACTTGGAATTTTGACAGTACCTTCGCTTCATAATGTAGGTGCTCACTAAGAAAGGATTTTGAAAAATTCTGATTCTAAATGCCAAAAATTAAATGTTTTTGAAAATACTTAATCCCTTTTTACATAGAATTATCAAAACAAATTCGCAGAACGTATTGTTACCAGTGGTATCAGGTGGGCTTGGATTAAATTAAATGGATGTTTGACAAATTAGAGAAGGTATCATTATAATTCATATTATCTATATTAATAAAAGGAATTCTCCTCGATGTCCAGCGAAATCTACTGAACGCAGAGATCTGAAATTTTAAACATAGGTGTGCTGAAGGGTCGGAAAATGCACCTCCAAGCCGGAATTTTAATTTTAGTTTTCATTCGTGAGTTATGAGTGAAAAACTGGCAAAAAACGTGCATTTTTTGCGTTTTCAAAACATAAGTTTTCAGTTATACATTTCAATGTCAAATCAATTACAGTTGGCTTTGGCTATTTTTGTCAAACCTTGAAAACAAAACTTTCGCGATCGCTTGAATGTTGTAAGCCCTAAATATGGTCAAACGTTGTTTTATTTGGACGAATCTCACTATACAGAGGTTTTCTTGGCCAAGAAACTCGAATCTGAGGTCGCTTTTACCAGTCGATGCTATCTGATCGTGGTATGTAGTCCATGCGATTTAGGTGTTAATAAATGTAAGGATTTAACTATTATGCTCTTAATTTTTAATTCTTGAAATAATTATCGCGGGCTAAGCCGCGGGCACATGCTAGTTTATCTTATAATATCCATCCTCAGATCACAAGGATGCAATTTTATCTGATAAAACATAAGTTCGTTACTGGACAAGTAAGGCATCAACATGTGGTGATTAATACGTCACATGCTGCCAGTGAGCAGAATGAAAACACATTTCAGACAACATTACTTGTTTGGAAATTGAAATAATATAAATGTCCATTGATAAAAAACACAATTTAGATGCGGTGCAAGCCAGTTTGTGCGCTTTTATAGTGTTTTTATGTAAACAAGTACCACGATGCCCTCAATCTTGTGATGCGCACTATTAGCAGCAGAATATTGACAACAAAGTAAGAAAATAATAATTATTTACAAAATCCACTACATTTTATTCATGGAATAGTCTTAAATAAATCCTGCACCATAATCAGATTTTGGAGATTTTCTAGATACAGCCTGCTTTCTACTGACTATAATCATAGGTCAATATCATGAACCAGAAGCAAAATACTAAAAACCACAAGAGGCCACACGAACTGAAGAAAATGGAAAAAATCTTCATCCTTAAAAACCAAAGGATAGCAATGGATTTTGAAATTCCGTCCTCCAATGACTTGATCCTACAAAAACCAGTAGGCACCAGTGCAACAACAGGAACAGGAAATAACAGTAGTTCATTAGATGAGTATAGGAAAGAGTAAGGTTTCCCGAAAGTAGTACAAAAAAAAATTTTTAAGTGAAGTGTTACAAATTCTGATTCTTTATTCGAATTATTACTCTATAATAAGTTTTATTCTGCTTTCTGTTGGCTTGTTTTTGAAGTTATTTTTGGGTATTGTCAAGATTCCACATTACTGAGTCATGTTTGTCTTGAGGAGTATTATACTTATAAAAGACAAAAAAAAACAAAAACAAAAACAAAAAAAAAAACAAAATTTAAATATTAATTATTACAGGAAGTTAGTAACAGTGAAGTTTTTCTAATATAGTAATATAAGAATTGAGTCAATTTTTGTGACACTTACTTCACTTGAGTCCTCTATTTGGAGACTAGTTTCGGGAAGTTATTCCTCCCATATTCATTCCATTTTGTGGAATGAATATGGGAGGAATAACTTCCCGAAACTAGTCTCCAAATAGAGGACTCAAGTGAAGTAAGTGTCACAAAAATTGACTCAATTCTTATATTACTATATTAAAAACAAAATTGTTTGTCTGCTAAATTCTATGTGTAAATTCTGAACAAACTTAACAATAAATTTACCTTTTCCAGGAATGTTAGCAGAGGTCCTGCAAGGCTTTTAGTGGCCTGTCTGATGAAAGACTCGCAAGAAGACTTCAGCTGTTTATCCACTTCCTTCCTAGAATCAACTAACTGTTCTCTTACTGTAGGAGTTCCTTCCAGCAGAAACTCAAGAAGGGCATTGTTTGTGCCCAAAGAAAACAAATGTTTCCGTTTGTGCAGAAGTCCAAAGGCTGCAAATGAAAAATGAAATCTCATTAAATAAATTTAGCAAATATTTATTAATATGAGTTGATTAACACACTTGAACTTCACTTACCAATCATTTGGTAGGACGCGTTTCACAGGCCATTCGCCTGTATCTTCAACTACATGTCAACTTTAACAAATTTAGCAAATGTAATTTTCAAAGAGACTATTAATGAATAGCAGCATTTAACTTCCAATACCACCACCCTACTGACTGGTCCTGATTTGGCTCAAATACTCACTGACAATCCAATCCCATTCTCCATCCTGATTAGTCAACACTCTCCAACCTTTACTTTCCAATCCTAAGGATTTCTTTCGCTCCACAGTCCTAAATAAATCCACACCTTTCTGGCTCGACACTTATTTCTCCGACAATAATAAAACTCTAGTAACTTTACATTGCAAAAAAAAAAATCAGTGACTCCAGTGTCTGTCATTATTACAATATCACATTATCTCTAATATAGTTCTTATTTTTCTTGTGAAATCTTTATTCGCTATTCTTGAAACAATATCTGTTTTAAAGGAAGAAAAAAGTGTTGAAAGTTATTTTGTGAACAATTTGTGCTATAAACTTGAAATTTGATAGGCTTAAGTCTTTAAATGCTTTGCTCACTGATCTCGTTGTCCAGAACTTGAGATCTGGGCACCATCTCTCTCCTGCTTATATTGCTACCTGAATAAGATTCTGTCGTGCCTCTCTTTGTTTAGCATGGAGTGCATAGTACATTGTGTTGGGTTCACAGTCTTCACAATATTCATTAATACAATTCATCCAGTTTAGCAAAGTTTTTTTTCTAATAACATATGTATTTTATGTATAAAACTATGTTTTATAATTTGCACACTTATCATTAAAGCCAAAAAAATTAATTTTCCTACATACACTAGTAACCATAAGGAAATAAATGAATGGATATACCTGCAGTCTTCACTTTACTGAAGTCCAAGCTCATTTCTTTGATAGTGAAGTCCACTTGAAACGGTGCTATCTGCTCCCTCAGGATAAGAAGGTGCTTTATTTGGAAAAGCTCTCCATCAATAGGACTCTACAACAATTAAGAGTAGAAAATTCATTAGACAACATAAATAGTTAATACTTCAATGGCAGCTCGCCAGGTGAAGAGACTGAAGTGGCACTTTACCTAGATTATTTTAAAATGCAAATACAAATTTTGATTACACACTTTTCCTCGTATACTAGAACTCCATATCTTAAAGGAAAAGTGGCATATGAAAGAGTTTGGATGTAGCACTGTGTAGACCACATGTTGTTTACCTAGCCCTCTCTTTTCACATGTGGTGTAAGACTGCAGATCAAACTGATTTGTCAAAAAGCTTTTCATTCTATAAGTTCTACATGTTTAAAGTATAGCAATTTTGGGGGGGTAGCCATGGTAACAAGCAGTGACCTACTTCTGCTTGAAGAGCTAGTTCTATTCGCTGATAAAATTCGCCGGGTCTGTATGCAGAGATGCTGGACACATGGTTCAATGCTACCCTGGAATCAGAACAGAAGAACTCAAGCATAAAGTGGGAAATCTAAAATTAGAAGAAATACAACCTGATGTGGTTGCACTCCACGTAGGAACCAACAACATAAGGAGGGGAATTATGGCAGAAGAGATCATGGGAGAGACAATGGACCTAATAGACGAAATACGATCCAGGTGCCCACAGACTTCAATTGTGATAAGTGCAGTTCTGAATAGACGTGACATAAATCCACAAAGAATCAGACGAATTAATGAGGAACTTGACTGGTTGTGCTCAGCACGAAAAAATTGCATAATGGTGGATGGTAACTGCTGGTTAGGTGATGAAGACATAGCCAGAAACGGAATCCACTTAAATCACAAAGGCTCTTTCAAGTTTGGTAGACTATTGCGTGATGTGGTTGAGAAAAGCCAGGGAAACCAGTAAACGAAGAGGTGGATGTATCAGCAATAGTTTGTGACATTCCAGTTCCTAGAGACACAGGTGTATTAAATGGTCTAGGCCTAATTTCTGTGAGTGACAAACTTAGTAGGCCTAAAATGCATTCAAATGCAGGTATTTCATCAATTAGTTGTAATAATGTCACAAAAATTTTCCACCAGAATGCTCAAAGTTTAGGTAATAAAAAGCAACAATTTGAAATTTTTTTAGAAAGTCCTATTGGTAAGGATTTAGATGTACTGTGTTTTACAGAACACTGGTTAGGAAATAATGAGATTGATCTTATCAACTTTCCTAATTCTCTCATTTCACATTTCTGTAGAGAAAAGAGAAAACATGGTGGTTCATGTATTTTTGTAAGGTCAAATATTGCTGCTAAATCTTATACTTTATTTGATTATTTATTTATTGAAAATGACTTCGAGGCCAGTATAGTGGAACTCTCTCAACAAAAATTATTCATCATTTGTATATATAGAACTCCTAGAAGTAACATAAATATTTTCATAGATAATTTAGACATGATACTTCAAAATTTATCTATGAAGACCAAGAATATTATAATTCTAGGGGATTTAAACATAGATTTCCTATGTAATTTCAAATGTGTAGAACTTGAATATATGTTAAATACTCATGGTCTACAAGCTATAGTAAAGGAACCAACCAGGGGAAATTCAGCTCTTGACCAGATAATATTGAATACATCACTCTGGGAACATAATTACATGGTGGTTGAAACTGGATTTTCGGATCATTCAGCTCAAATATTACAAATTTCCACAGTGCATGGGAAAAACAAACAAAATGTTCTAAGTAGCTATAGAACAAGCAGAATATACTCAGTAGAAAATGTCAATTATCTTAATTATTTACTCGCAAAAGAGACATGGGAAGATGTTTTTTCCAAATCTGAAGTTAATGAATCATATCTTGAATTTTTCAATATCTTTAAATATTGTCTAGATACAGCTATTCCAATTAAGAGAATTAAAATCAAAGAAAATAAAAGTCAATGGGTTACACAAGGCATAAAGGTTTCGGGGAAAAAGTTCAGGTATCTTAGGAGTTTAGCAAAGGGAGGGAATATGTCTGAATCATTCTTAAATTATTTTCACCTATACAAAAGAATCTATAAAAGAGTGATAGTTGAAGCTAAGAGGATGTGTAACGATAATAGAATAAAAAGCTCCAATAACAGATACAAAACCATGTGGGATTTAATTAAACATGAACTGGGAATAAAAAAACAAACAGATAAAAATATACAACTAGATAATAAGGGTATGAACATAACTGATCCAAAAGAAATAGCCAATCTGTTCAACAAGCACTATACAAGCATAGCAGATAGTTTATTAAAAAATGCCCCACCGACAAAGAGTAGGCCTACTAATTTGGATTCACTTGAGATATTACAATGCAACAGTATGTTCATAAGACCGGTTACAGCAACAGAAGTTTTAGATATCATTTCAAAATTAAAAAACACATGGTCAACAGGTCTGGATGACATTCCTGTAAATGTAATAAAAAAATGTCACATACACTTAGTTCATCCTTTAATTTACATAATAAATTTATCACTAGCCTCAGGAGTTTTTCCAGATGTTTTAAAAATGGCAAAAGTTATACCATTATTTAAAAAAGGATCAGAAAAAGATATTCAAAATTACAGACCAGTATCGCTTTTATCAGTTTTCTCTAAAATTATTGAAAGGGTGGTACAAAATAGACTTTCAAAATTTTTAAATAAATACAATAAGTTAACTGCTAACCAGCATGGCTTCTGCAAAGGGAAATCTACAACTACTGCCATGACACATTTCATAAAAAGAGTCTATGAATCTTTAGACAATAAAGAAACTAATATTGGTTTATTTATGGATTTATCAAAAGCCTTTGACCTGGTTGATCATAATATTTTACTCAATAAACTTTCAGCTTTTGGAATATGTGGTGTGGTTCATGACTGGTTCAAATCGTATTTAAAAGATCGGGAACAGTTAGTTCAGATAAACTATAAACAGGAACATAGTAATGAAATAACTAAATTTTTATCAGATAATGATTATGTTAAATACGGAGTCCCACAAGGATCAATACTTGGACCTACTCTATTCTTAATATACATTAATGATCTAGATTCCACAGTTACAAGTGGAAAGCCAACACTCTTTGCTGATGACACAAGTGTAATTATATCAGGTCAGGACATCAGAAGAGTGCAATCAGATATAACAGAAACTACTCATAATCTTCTGGAATGGTTTGAAAAGAATAGGTTAGTAATAAACAAAGAAAAAACAATTGCTTTATCATTCCATCATGTTCAAAACAGGAATCCACAGTTTCCAATTATAAAATTAGACAATACGATAATAAGTTATTCAGACTATACTAAATTCTTAGGGATGTGGTTAGATAAAAATTTAAACTGGGGTTTGCATATACAAGAAATCTCAAAAAAATTAAGTAAAGCCTGTTTTGCGATAAAGATGATAAATAATATAACCAATTTCGAAACAGTAAAAGCGTTATATTATGCTTATTTTCGTTCGATCCTTACTTATGGAATTATTTTTTGGGGAAATTCATCACATGCTATAACAATCTTCAAACTACAAAAGAAAGTGATTAGAATTATGATGAAAGTTAACAACTAGTTGTAGGCTATTCTTCAAAAAGTTAAACATATTACCTCTACCAAGTATCTACATATATGAAACCTTAATTTTTATGAAAAATAACTTGCACACATATTCAACCAATTCGGATGTACACTCATACAATACTAGAAATAAGCATGCTCTCTTTACTCCATTGCATAACACTAATGCCTACCAGAAAAGTTTCCTTTACACCGGCCTCTACTTATTCAATAAATTACCATCGTACATTAAGGAAATACCTTCATGCCAGAAATTTAAAGTAATATTAAGGGGATTTCTATTGAATTGCTGTCCATATGACATTAACGAGTTTATTGAAATGTGTAATTAATATAAAATCTTAATGTATCTGTTTGTCTTTAGTTATAGTATTTGTCCATTTGTAAATTTTGAGGTATTATTCTTATTCTTATTTGTTTCTTATTTAGATTCTAAGGTTCTTTTTTTTTTTTAGTTTTGCACAGCTGTGTGATTTGTACATATCTCATCTTAATTTGTGTTTTTTGTGTATATTTGAGACGTATCCAATGTCATGTATAATGATATTACTGGATGAATAAAAATACTACTACTACTACTACTACTACTACTACTATTCTATTTTCAAATTAAACAACGAGTCCACTCTCCAGGAACAGTACCCTCTGTTGCTTTGTGAGAAAAAGAAGCTAATATAGTGAATATTAATTTTTTCTTTGCATTTTAGTAGTAAATCTTCGGTTTACAGTTAACTAGGCTCCTTAATCTAAAATTAGGAAACTAAACATACAAAATTAAATTTCATTTCTCAATGTACGCCTGAATTTGCTACGAACTGTATGACACAACACCATGTTAAAACAACAACCCTTCACATTTGATTAAGGTGTTGTGACTTCTTAGAAATTAGTTCATACTAAAGATAGTGATAAAGCTAGACAAAGTGAAAAGACCTGAATATGAAGGAAATGTTGCCATAGTGGGAAGTGCAGTAGGTACCTCTGAAAAGTTAGGTGAGTATCGGTAGTTGTAATTTTCCAACTACAGTGAAATCTCAGTAAAATGTACAGGTAGGGAAAAAAAGCAGACCGACTCTTGTAGCTGATTTCAAGCCTTGTTCACACCAGTGTCCGTGCATATTCCTTAGACCTATGTAGTTGGACAACAGCCACGCAGCTGGTTACTGCTTTCATCTTAGTTGAATAGCTCAGGTGCTTGGGGCGCATTTCTCTTGTGATATTGTCTTTAAGTTCTTCTAATGTATGGGGAATTGACCTATACACTTTATTTTTCAAGTTCCCTTGTAAATAATAGTCACATACTGTTAGAGGGACTTAAAGACAATATCACAAGAGAAATTAACTCTACTTCAGAAGCTGAACTTAAGCGCATGAAAGAAAATTTCCTAAAATGGTGCCAGTGTTGTGTGGATCAAAAGGAGGACATTTCCAACATCTCTTGTGATGAGGTACATGGTTATTTTAACTTTTAACGTTAATTGTGAGAACTTGAATCAGTACACCGCTAGCAGCTTTATTTGTTGTGGCCACCATGATGCAGAAACCCGCAGATTTGGCCAACTCTTGCGTGAAATGCACTGTACTTAACAAATATTTCTGAACCAATTTTTGTACTTACTCTGAAATGATCGTAAGTAATTGAACCTTAAAAATGAAATATCCTTCTATTTTAATATATGGGATATGAGTGGAGATTTAAAATATGTACATCTAATACTGAAATGTACTCTAAACTGAGGTCCTTTATAACAAGATTACACTGCAATACCCTGTGATATTTCATGTCATTAATAACATACTTTTGCAGTTCACCTGTAGGAGACATCATACCTTTCTTGCACTGATGGCTTGAGCTGCAGATGACACGCTCTGTATGCACATTGTTAAGGCTTCTTGTGAAAGTCCCTGGAAGATGGGCCTGTCTACACAGCGGTACAGCCTGGATAGACACACTAACGTCCGCCGCACAGTGGGGTACCACATTCCATGCAAGTCTGCAGGAGAATCTGAAGTAACATAACAAGCATTTGTGTTAGAAATTACTATCTTAATTGACAAAGGTGGCATATGATACATTAAAAGAGATGACAAGCAAACACAAATAAAGTAATCGAATAAATAAAAATATAAGTGTGCATGAAGTTTCTGTGCTACTAAAAGGAAACACATGGTGAAATAAGAAGGGAAGGAGAGAGTCGAAAGCAATAAAAGGGATCTGCAAAATTCTTACTAGTTTCTCTGAAAAATTATTTGAATGCATAGAAGTTCTAAAGTGGCATTACAATAACAACTATGCACAGTGTTTGTAAAACAATGTAACCAAAAAGTGCATGAAAGTTTGAAACCATGAAGGAATGAATAAACCAAAAATTATACTACAAAATGTATATAAAAATTATAAACACTGTCTCAACATAAAAGTGCTTGAAATGGATTGCATTATTTGTAAAACAAATATAGATGTTTACTCTCAAGTACTATTTCCACCTGAAACATTTTGATCACAGTTTATGGTCGATTTCAATAATACAATTACTTCAAAAGTTAATAATTCAGAGATTTTTAGATAATTCATCTCAATTCTTATATATTACTCTTGTTAAATGTAATATAGTCAAATTTTCAGCTAAATCACAAAATTAATGTGCAATTAAAAAAAAAAAAAAAAAAAAAAACAACCCTATAAAAATTATTTCATGTTCTCAAGCATTAATAGTGTAAGTATTAAAAGTGAAGACAACTTCACCACAAGGTAGTGTACTTCCATCCACCAACAGGGGGACAACATAAAACCCAGTAGTTGAGATCAGCTGCCAACGAGAACACCTTTCTAGTGAAGTATATGTGTTAATAAGTATATTTATTTATAATTTATTATCACTTCCACTCTGTAATTCTCACTTGCTGTGGTTGTGTAACAAATTATCTGTACAGTTTTCTGTTATTACGAACAAAATCACTAAGAGAAAATACAAGACCTCTTACTTCCAGTGCGTGAACGAGGTTGTTCCACAGGTGCTCCTGTTTCGTTAATGATACGTGCCACCTCCTGTGATGTGGCTGAACCAACTGAAGCAAGTGAAGACCTTGATTCTGATCTCCTTAAAGCTAATGCTGCTTGGTCCTGCAGTGACTGGGCTATACTCTGCAACATAACACTGCAATATGAGCATTAATGCAACACAAAAACTCTCATGTGACTTTCTCTACTCTAAATACAGAAATGTGACTCTCTTGCTTCGCTTTCCTATAGAACGGATCTGGCCAACTTCTTTTATCGCATGATCTACCTTTTTCCCATCTAAACTAGAAGTGAGCTTCCCCTTCTCATAAAAAAAATAATTACGAATTGAACTATGACACTTGTGCTTCATTTACCAATTTTTTGGTAGAAGATGTTTCAAGGACCATCATCCCCATTCTCAGTTATTTGTCAACTGGTAAATCCTCTTTCTGAAAACCTTGTGCACCTGGTGGAGGTTTGACAGATTTCTTGATCAAGTTCTCATCTTCTGGTATCTCGAATTTCATCAGTCTAATCAATAAAATGAATAAAATACTGCATACACTGATGCTCCACTAAGTCACAGTTCTTAAAAGAACCGTGACTTAGTGGAGCATCAGTGTATGCAGGGGCGGATCCAGAGAGACATTTTGGGGGGGAACCAAAGTAGAGAGGGAAGTTTTTACTCATAAAAATTAATTATTCCCAGCATACAGTTGAAATCAAAATGAACACTTCGGCATTTTATTACAAATGTACTTCAAAATAATGAATGTTGTTGCTTTAATTTAAGTATTTAGGTTATGTTGTCTTTACAAAATTTATTAGAAGGCTGAGCGTTTGAATAATCTGTGCTTAATGTTACAAATTTTGGGGGAGGAAATTTCCCCCATTTCCTCCCCCGTGGATCTGCCCCTGAGTGTATGCAATATGTTCTTAAAAGAACTGTGACTTAGTGGAGCATCAGTGTATGCAATATTTTATTCATTTTATTGATTTAGTATGTTCCACTGTTTATATTACTTCGTTTTTATTTATTTCATCAATCTACTTTCAAATTGCTTTTATAATCTTCTCCAAAATTTCCAGATCCTTTGGTAAATCCTAAATACAATCAGATGGAGAAATCAGTGGTAGCAACTCATTTTTGGGACAATGACCACATACTCTGTAGAGAAGCAAAATTGTTAAAATCGGTAAATAGAATAAATTATCAAAATTTGAAAGTAGACTGATGAATTTCAAGACACCAGAAGATGAGAACCTGAACAAGAAGCTCATTAATTAATGTTTGAAAGATGTATGAGGCAATCACCAGACCTCAGAATGAGTCATAGACAAATAGACTGTGTTCTCCTTGTGTAACAAACATTCGAGCCCCTTTTCCTTACTGTACAAATAATAATAAACACTTTTGTCCATGCTGATGCAAGTACAAAATCCCACCTCAGAAGTTATTTTTGTTTGAGTGAGCATGTGTATTGTAAACAGTTTCATTCTCTACGACCTAAATAAGCGGATAGCCCTTACAGCACATGTAAACCAACAGCTGACCTTTCAGACACAACTTCATACAGCTGATCGGGAGTTTACAGCTGATCAGGAGTTTTCATGTCTCTCAAACATAAAGGCAGGAAAAAAAGTTGCTGCATTGGTACGGCACCCCTTAAACATTTTCACAGTCTTGTTAAAATACCCGAAATAAAATGAAAGCTGCTTCTGGAAGGTGAAAACAAATTACTTTCTAATGTAAGCAATGTGATCCACCACTTTGGAGGACAGGCTACTATTTTTGGAAAACCGTACCACCAAAAGCAAAATGTGGAAATACAAAATACAAATAAAAATGTATGGATATCTCAGAATGAAAGTGCAAAACGAAGTATATGTTTAGCTTTCATTGTTTTATAAATATCCTATTTTTCTTTAAGAGATGCATTTAAGCAGGTCTTGAAATTTAAATACAACACTGTTATTATGGCTGTGCAGGGGAATTTAAATCATAAGAGGCAAAGGGTTAAGTTCATTAATAATAACTCGATGAGTTTCTTTAGACTGTTTATATCTAAATGTAAAATTAAACACATCTTTTGCCTATGATGAATTATATTTTACAAACAAAGAACTAAAAATCTCAATTGAAAGTTAAGTCCTTTTTACCTACAAGGCTTGAGCTGGTGGTTTTCAGCATCTGAATATTTTATGGGAAGAAATTCTTACCAAATAGAAGCTTAACTGCATTAATGTGGAGACAAAACCTTATTTTCAATAAAGTTTTCAAAACACAGCTCTACTGAGTTTGCTTTGTCTCGATTAATATTTGCATTCGCTAGTAGTGATTGAAGTTTATTGCCATTTATGTTATATATATATATATATTCAAAAGTAAAAATCTGGCATTCTCCTCTACAAATTGATGTCTTAAAATAGGTCAGAAGAAACAGATATCCTTGACATAAGCACCATCAGTCAGTTTGCTAACTGCAAATACAAGAATCTCTTATGTTATTGCACGAAACAGAATATTATGAACATGGTATCAAATTATTATATTGCTTATTTCTTTGAATAAATGGCTTTGCTTGCAAACAAGGTTGTATTATGCAAGAAACATCAGTTTTCTGGTTCAAGTTTATAGCATACAGCAAACTGTATGTTAACTGGAAAAAACTGTACCTCCATCATCTCCAGTTTCTCAGGATACGCAAGATCTCCAGGAGCAGGTTTGTATTGCAGAATATCAGACTGAAGGTAACAGTGTGCACGGAACACTAGCCTCTCTTGTACATCCTGTAATAGCTGCAATGCCACTTGACCAAACGCTTCCAGTGGACCAGCTGAAATTATTAATAAAGAGATAATGTAATTACTTACAATAAGCATAAAGTAATAAATTCAATATACAACTAATAATTAAAATTAGTAAGGGTAAATTCAATGTAAGTTCTTAGATTTTATGAAGCATAAATGAAAACAATATTAATATGTTTTTTGTTCAAAAATACTCTCTCTCTCTCTCTCTCTAATCCTGTGCCCCCTTGTTGGGGCGTAGGGCCTCCAAGCGGAGGTTTCTGTACCTATGTGAATTTTGTTACGCTTATTTTCCTAGAGAGGGCAAAGGGACAGGCGGTAAGCCCATCGCCCCTGAACCCCTCTCTGGAAACTAAGGTATTACTTGGACGTGAAAGGGCCGAGAGATTTTGTCCAGAGGCTCTAATTTAGGCTTGGAGTTCTTTTACGTGCCGTAAAATCTACGACACGGGCCCCCTTGCTTAAAGTCCCTCCCGGAGGACTCCGTGCCCAGGATTTTTACGTCCTGAAAAACCCATCGACTGCGACCGGGTTTGATCCCGCGACCTTCGGATCTAGAGGCGGGCACGCTACCTCTAGACCACCGCAGCCGACATTCAAAAATACTATAATATGCTTATTACATGTCATGTAGCAGTATTACAATGATATCCATTAGAGTACACAATTTCATTACTGCTGGTACTGAGGTACTGATTAATATCACACATGGAACAATCTTCAAGCCTTGAAAGCTATAATTCAAACTGTATTCATAATACAAGGGTCAACCAGAAAGTTAGTTACGGTAGTTTGACATAACTAAATAATAATGAAAGATATCAACACAAAACTTTATTTACAAAGATACAGTATCTTATTCTATTTCTCAACATAATTGTCATTGCTGTCAAGGCATTTATTGTAACGTGGTACCAGTTTTTCATTGCCGATGTTATACTCTTCTACTGCCAAAGACCAGAGCCTGGAGTTTCTGCCAAGAAGGGTAGGAATAAATGCAGAGGCCAATTGTGCAACTCTTCAAAGACTGATATGCGCTATCCAAAACAAGAGAAGTGGAAAGTGTTTTGCTTCACGACAATGCTTGGCCTCATTTGGCTGTTTAAACACAGGCACAACTTCAACGTTTTAAGTGGGAAATTTCTGGACATTCTCCTTACAGCCCTGACCAGGCAACCAGCGATTTTCACTCGTTTCCGAAACTAAAGGACTAATGAAAAACTCGAAGCGGCAGTGACATCCTGGCTCAGGTCTTTGATAGTTGAAGAGTATAACATCGGCATTGAAAAACTGCTACCACATTACCAATAAATGCCTTGACAGCAATGTTGATTACATTGAGAATTAGAGTAAGGTAAATAAAGTTTTGTGTTGATATCTTTCATTATTATTTAGTTATGACAAATCGTTCTTTACCTTCTGGACGACCCTTGTAATATCAATTCTATTTATGTTAGTATTAATATTAATATTTGTGCATTTTAATGTGCCTAGTTTGGGGGTTAAATGCCAAGAGGGGCCCTGACCTACCTGCATGCGGTCATCTGCCATCTATCGCAAAAGACAAGAACTACTAACAGCTGATCACCTTTAATTATGGAAAAACAAAAGCAGATGTATGCAACACGCCTTTAATGGTAATTAAGACACCTGTATGAAAATTATGAGACTCACTTCACTTATTTCATAAACAACATGCTCATATCTTAATAAATACCATTATAGGCTAATTGCATAATGTACTAATCTGTGATTAAATTCTGATAGGGAAATTTGTCCTGGATGGGAATCAACCCGGGTTTCTTTCAGTTTGGTACACTTGTGTTCATCAAAAATTTAAATTTTGAGTCCCATTACCAAAAAATCTATCTTAAGATAATGCTTCATGAATATGAAAGCTTGGCATTTAGGTATGGACTGGAGAAATCCAATATCTCAGCATTTTTTTTACTATAGGCCTAGATGTTGAATTTGAAGTAGCTATTCGACAGTTACTGCAATTTCTATCTTTCAATGCTTGCTTTATATAAAAGAAAATATTAACATCTATAATGATTTGAGTTCTTCACATAGCTATCGAACTAGAAACAGGTACTGTTTAGGATTTGTTAGATGCAACTATAGTAAAACCCCACAAAAACTTTTTACTATGTGTCTATTAAGTTTTGCAATGTTCTTCCTTTGTATTTAAAACAACTGCCCTAAATTAGGTTTAAAAAAGAAGTAAAAAGAATACTGACTGAAAATTGTAATTATAAGGTAGATGAACTTTTTAAAATTACATTTTAATTTTTTTTAATTAACTATAGAGTTAATTATATGTGTTATGAAAAATGTAAGACATTAGACTTAGCCTAAATAATTTGTAAAATTAGTTGTATTTAATATTGTAATATTGTATTGAGGCCTCTGTCATGGGAACATTTTTATCTTCTTCCACCATGGCAGAAATTTTTTACATTTTATAGTTTAATTTGTTCAACAACTTGTTTGTTCTTATGAGTGTTTTGTATGTGATACATCTTAATTTTAAGTAAGTAAATAAGTATTGTTGTATAGTGAAGAATATTAAATATTGTACTTGATTGAATAAAATGAATGTGAACAATTGCAATTAAAAATTGCTCAAAGGTCAATAAATAAATAAATATCAGGAAAGCTATAAGGGTATCTTTCTAAATGCATTCATAAACCTTTGGAATTAATCATCCAGACAAATACAAATATTACTAAATTCTTGAATAAGACTATTTTTTATTTATGCTTATTTTTTGGAGGAAATAATCAAGTATATAATAATATATTTTAATTTCAAGGAGAGTTTTCTTTTCTTTCCAGTCAATTTTAGGACTTACAAATCCACTGAATTTTCTTTAGAAGACCCCTAGAACTACAAAACACAGCAAGAAGTAATTGTATAAACACAAAAAGATTTCACACTTACGGTTATTTTGCACATGTTCCTCCAACATTTCCAACCTCAGAATACTACAAACTTCTGCTAACGTTTCCAAGTGGTTTATGTGAATAATGAATGGCCTCAGGACATCGTACAATGTTGTGCAAAGGCCTTCAAGGTATGACCTATAAGAAAATTATTTATTATCGTACTGGAGAAGTTTCAATAACCAGTATAGTCGCAGGCACAAACATAGTGATGGGAATAGTAAAGTTTGTTTTAGTAAGAGCTGAGAGCTTACTATAAGGCTAATTTTCGTTTCATGGCATGGGCAACATTGTTATTCATTTACACTAGATGATTCAATTTGCATTGTTCATGTGAACAACAGTAACTTAGCTTTCTTTGTGTTCCACGTGCAATGACTACCTTTTTGTCACTTGATTCTCGTTGATTTCACAGTGAAAGAATGTTCACTTTATGTGGGTTCGATGCTATTTCTTTGTCAGTTTTTCTTCTGAAACAACTACTATAATTGACTTCAATGCAAAAAAGCATATCTATTTTAAAAAGGGAGGTGAAAAAAGTGTTCTTAAAATTTAATTGCTTATTTTACAAATGTAGGAACTAATATCAAAATTTTGTTAAGACAATTTGTAGTGTATGTTTGTACAAGTAAAATGTAAAAAAAGGTGTTTGAATTCATCTTTAAAAATGGCTTAGTTATATCGATTTTGGTGAAACCTTCTTTTGGGCCTCCTGTTTTGGAAATCTCGGCCCTCGATTACTTTTTTCAATTTTTTGTTTGGTTAAGTTGCTATAAAAATAATCTGTGTATACACAAAAAATTAATATTTTACAACAAACAGTAAAAACTTTTAAAATTCACCACCCTCTTCCCTTAAAACAGATAACTACTTACGTGAGTAAAGGAGTGGGCTGGCCAAAGAACTGGTAAAACAACTGGTGCTCATCCTGACACACATGTACAAGACATGCACAACTACTGCGTACTAATGAGCAATGATCCCCTCTGTGAGTGACTGATAACTCTGTGACTGAAGATGTGACGCTGGAACTGAGAAGTAACTCTCGCTGTTGGAAATAACACTGGTGACATTCTGTGAGTAACTGCTGGTACCTGCAATAGTTGGTACAAATTTCAAAACTTTATACTAAATTCAGGATGTCTATAGATTATTGATTCTTTGTTAAAGCATATATTTGCCTATCTTTTCCCTTAATTTACCTGTGGTAATTATTACATTTTAGGGTTTTGGTTTCAAATATTCATATATAATGGGACTATAGTATAGATAATTATATAAGAGGGAGTTATATTTTAATTATAAGTAGAGACAACTATGATTAGTTCTTGCATTATATAACAATAAGATCAATAGTTTGCTAAATATTTTACTCAATGTCTGTCTGTCTAGAACCCTATAGCTCCTATGTTGGGGTGAAGGGGCCTCCAAATGGAGGTTTCTGTTGCCTATATGAATTTGGTTATGCTTATTTTCCAAGAGAGGGAAGAGGGACAGGTGGTAAGCCCATCGCCAACCCCCCTAAGGAAACTAAGGTATTACTTGGACGTAAAAGGGCAGAGAAATTTTGTCCAGAGGCATTTTACTCAATACACTTCACTAAATAAAAAAATAAAATCTTTATTTCCAAAAAATTCCCTCTTACTTATGAAAATGCACCACATTTCACAAGTTGAATCTATAACAATTCATACCAACGGGTCTTAACAGCTGATGGAGTGTAACAATGCTACATCTAGCATTCTGGCCCGTATTAGGCACGGAAAAAGTGAATCAATGATTAATAGTGTATGCATTTCCTGAAAGACGTCCATAATGTCTCTACCATCTCTACTGTAGGCCTATATATTTAAACAAATCTATTTTATTGAGGTAACTTACTCTGGACTACGATTGACTCTGGCTTCAATTTGAGCAAGCAATGGTTTAATGCGAGGTGCTGAGGCCTGGAACTTCCCATAGCAGAGCGCCAAAGAAGTGTTCTGAGTTGTGGTAACAGCTGGTGTTGATGGCATAAGCACTTGTGTTGTAGCATGGGTTAATGCACTGACGATATGTGTCTGTACAAGTGATACAGCTCGCGAGAGGCAGTGATGATATCGGGCAAGATACGCACTTGATTCTTTCCATTTAGTCTGAAAATATAAAGTATACTATAGGACAATTTATATCATTAATTTATGTCCATTATTCATTTTCTACTGCTTACCAGATTCTGCAGTTTTTTTAGGCTTTATGTCCTAACAATTATTTACATTTTGCTTGTAAAAGCATTTGTCTGCTCATCTCAGAGAAATAAAAAATGTAAATAGAGTAAGAATCTACTATTAATTTCTGAATGTAAATTTCTTTATCAGCAAATCTATGGACCGGGAATATATATATATATATATATATACATATATATCAATTTATATGCACATACATATCAATTCTTACAAGTTATTGTTACCTATGTTAGGGTTCATATACATATCCTTAACCCTCAACTGGTATGGTGGTGGATTTGTGTTCTGTGGTCAAAATCACCCAAAAGTTTATAGATTTCTTTCCAGTCATGAAGTATGTCCATAATACATATAATTTTTTTTTTTACTAATTACTATCATAGGTAATCCCACGAGAGTTGACGAGTTTATCGATAGATTCGAGACTGTATAGCAGGAGCAAATTTATCTGATGAAACTCAACTCGAGTTGGATTTATTAAGACTATTCCGTGAATAAAATCGTAACGGATTGTACAAATAACAATTACTTTCTTCCTTTGTTATATAAAAACAAAACTAACAGCTGTGAGATCACGGTATTTCAAGAGCCTTAAGACACACTGAACTGAAATTTCGCGTACATAATATACATTACATTTACATTAGATATTCAGAAAGACTTTTCATTGAGCACTATATGCATTAAGAATATCTATAATAATTACGTGCAGTCTGTCAGCGTTTACATTCTAAAATTCATAATTACTTGAATTTTCTTATGAATCTTATTTCCAGTTCTTGTTGAGACCCACATCTGCAACATAAAGCAGGATCTCCAAAACACATTTTTTCTTAATTTCTAAATAGAGATGAATTATTAATAAAAAAATAAATGAAAATAAACTACATGTGTCAAAGAAAAATCCTGCTTTATGTTGTTCACACAGTTAAACTATAACAGTACAAGAAGTTTCACCAAAATATCTGTAATAATTTTCAAGTTATGTAAAAGGTGTATACAATAAATTGAACATTGCAGAAAATGAGCAACAAACTTACTGAAAAGAGTGAATTTAAATTGACAAAGCAGATGACGTTCATAAATACTAACGGACATAACTCAAGAAGTATTATACAGTCAAATCTGCCTAAAGTGGTCACTAGTAATTTTTCTAAAAAAATGGCCGTTGGTATAGGTTACTGCTAAATTAAGGTTATGAAATATTCGAAAACAATGAAAAGGTTTGGTTCATCAAATGGTTAGTCACCACGGTTCTATGAATAATTCTTATTTCATAAAATGTTTACTTACATGTGAACCTATATATTCCATACACTGGTCAAGGCGATCAAGGATATCAACAAAGGCTTCACTGAAGACCGAAAGCGTAGGAGATGCCAGACGATTGCTAAGGGAATCTAATAATGTAAAATACTGAAGTCTTCGACTTATTTCTTCACATATACCATGAAGCTTTGTCTGAAATGCAATAAATACTACATAATCACTCCTTCTACAGATGAAAAATAAATTCTGTGGCACTGTAAAGTGATGTTAATTCAAGAAACAACCATTTCAGTGCCAGTACCATGCATATTACCGTACATACCGATATTATTTACCTTGACAACCCTTTTTGTGAAAGTGGACACACTAAATAAATATGATTTATGTATCAATCAAAACATTTTTTTACTCCAGTTGGAATTATTTATTTTCATATTGATGTGTTTTAATAATATTTTGGCTAAAAAGTCTAGTTTAAATATTAGTGGTTCTTTATTTTATATGTCGAAGAGCTTTGAAAATAGCATGTACTCCAACCCATAACAAATAAATGAAAAAGAATTACAAAACCCTTACAGGAGAGTCAAAAATAAATTACACCTAAACTACGGGTGGCATTTAAAAATTAAATCATAGAAGTCCATAATTAAAAGTCTTTACATATCCCAAATTGAATAGCAAAACAAACAAATTTTTTTTTTTTAAATCCAAGCCTTTAGTTTCACCTCTCATGTACTGAATATGCTGTTTGCTACAGTGCACAACTTCATTTGCGGGGAAATTTGAATTTTCAACAACTTGAAGTAAACTACTTCTAAGATTTGGTTCAAGTGTACAGTGTATTTATTAAATTTGTACAACTTATGAACATTAATGTTTACACAGTATGGTTATTTTTAACAATGGTTTCTACATAGCCCTACCCACTGCCGATGGGGTCAGAATTTTTTCTTCAAGAGTTCTTTTTTACACTACAGCCATATTCGGTTTCACTTACACATAACTGTCATTGACCCTGGCTGAAAATGAAATTGAATCGTGAACTTGGAAACAGAAAGTTAGAGCCTGGTAAACCATTTCAAATAGGCCAACATTAATTTCAAATTTAATAGTTGTGCTCTATCATTAGAAACTACAGGCTTAGGTAATATCAAACAAACAATCTAAATCCTGCAATTACCTGATCAGCTAGCAGCTGTTCACTAACTTGATGAAGAGAATTTGTCCGATTGGACACTACTTGGTACTGCTCAGTAAGACAACTAAGATCCTTCAAGGCGGCTTCAATCTGAAAGAAAAGATCTTTAGGTAATTTTTTTTTTGTATATAACATATATTGAGACTGGTAAGAATTACTTCAGTTGTCAACACAAATGGCAGTGAAATATGGTCTCACTGGTCACTGAGAATTTGAAAAATCATGCTGGGGATCGCTGCAGTACCCAACTTATGACCTACCGATTTAAAAATTAGGTCACAGTAATTGTCTATACATTGATAGTGGTGCATGGGTTTTACTTGTAAATGCTGGTAGACCTACTATGGCATCCCAAAATTCTTCCATCATTAACTTATACTTACTTGTGATAAAAGAGAAGAACATTCTTCCCTGCGTTCTGCCAATTGCTGCCAGTAATCAGTAAATCGTACATCTTCTGCTTGAAGCAGTTCTTCTTCAACTCTCGAATACCAGGATAAGAACTATTAAAACAAAATTAACAACTATAAATATTAGGTCGGATTATCCATAAAGCTATAAAAGCCAAAATTGGAGTGATGAGGAAATTTATTCTGTTACATTAGATTTACTTTAAAAACCCAAATATTTCCTTTCATAAGATAAAATGTTCATATCAATGGTATGGAGAAATCTGAGGACTAAGTGGGTTTACATGTTTCAAGTGGTTATGCAGGCCCTAGCTTGCATACCAACACTCCATTCTATCCCATTGGCTATTGACGAACATTTGTCTCATTGGTCCGTTATGCACAAGCTGGGTAACAGTTTCATTCATGCACCAATGCTACCGGTCTGTTGCTGACCACCTGGTATACTACCCATTTTCTCCTTGCAAACTATAGCCTACTCACAGATTCTAGTTAGGTTAGGAATAAGTGGTTAGTGTTACTGACACGTAGACTTAGGTTAGAATTTAAAAAAAAAAAAAAAAAAAAAAAAAAAAACTAAACTAAACTAAACTAAACTAAACTCCGTGGTGTGACATCCCCGAAGGGACAAGGCCTACCACCCGACCGCTGTGTCATCTACCTATGGGCAGATGGCAGGATTGGGGGCATGTGGTCAGCATGCCGACACCCACGGCCGTTAATGGTGGTTTCCATGACCGGAGCCACTACTTCTCTATCAAGTAGCTCCTCAATTTGAATCACGAGGCTGAGTGCACCCCTACCAGACCTCCCTACCTCCAGGGTTGTAAAAAAGCCAGCTAAAATTGAAAAAGACCTGACCAGCAGTTTTTTTCAATTTTAACTGGCTAAAATCAAATTTAGCCGGCTAAAATCAATTTTTCCTAGTTGGGGGAGGTGGGAGCGGGTTGAAATTTTGAAAAAATTATATTTAGGGCCCTATGGGGTTTAGAGGGAAACTTAGTATGCATAAATTAGACACCAATGATTCAGTGGTTGTGGGGGTGAGGGTGGAAATTAAAAATTTTTTAAACCATGTTTGTGGGGTATCGTTAAAAAGCTCTTGATGAGTAATCTCTAAATCAACAACTAGTTTTTCAATAGTGCTCATATAAGGAGAGATTTGAATTTTTGAAAGTCAAAAACACTTTAAAATATACCTCAGCCAATAGGCATGCCGAAATGAATTCATGAGGACCAACTGAGGCTAAAATTACCAATGAAATAAAGTTTGAAATATTAAAAATAATAGTTAAATATCTTTAGAACAATAATCCTTGGCCAAATTAAAAATGAAATAATAAAAGATATCAATTAATACATAATTAACAACTATCTTTTTATCAAAAAATATTTCAGTTTTTATTCTACACTTACCCCAATAAATTCATAAAAAGCACTATGAAATCTACCTCAGCCTGTGCCCTGTAGGCCTACCTAAAGGGATTTTTTTATACTTATTTCTCCATCAATTACACAAATCTGAAGCGTAATCACCTATCGCTGGAATTTTGTCAAGCCATAGAATCTTTACATCGTATGCCAGCCAGTTCTGCATCAATCGAAAGAGTATTTTCTTCATTTGGGTTAATACAAACAAAATTGAGAAACAGACTAGGCAATGAAAAAGCCCAGAAGCTTGTATACATCAACAGGCAGAATAAAGCAAATATGCAAGAGTCTTATGATGAATGGTGAATTTACCATATTTACTTGAATATAATGTGCCCTATTTTTGTCCATTTGTAGATTTCAATACTGAGGTGCGCGTTAAATTCTAGTACAAATCCGTTTCGTACGTCAGAGGTAATATTGATCTACATAACAAGGCACTGCTATAATTCTCGACTTCGTTCATTTTATCGTTAGCCTACACCATATGAAATTTAATTTCTGAAACATAATGAAAAAATAGTTTTTGTCAGTTCTATAGTGCAAATGTGGAATGTGGTGCATTGTCGATTTTAAACTCATTTAAGAGTGGTATCAGCTTTTATTGTGAAACATGCATTTAACATTTTGTTTGTCCATTTAGCAATAAAAATAAGCACCCCCGAGGATTCCAGTGATGAAGACATTAGTGAATATTGATGAGCCATGCCTATAGGTCTACTTGTAGGCCTAAAACTGGCAGTTAACTGTAAATGTTTATGTGTTGGTTCATTATTCTATAAATACTAAGACAAAATTCCAAATAAAATATCCTATTGATGCGCATTACATTCGCTAACAACCTCTTTTTTTATGATTTTAAGTTTCAAAATCAGGGTGCGCATTAAATTCGAGGGTGCATTATATTGGAGTAAATACAGTAATTAACTATTGCTGCGAATTACACAGTGAAGTGGTACAGTGAGTCCCACGCAAGAGTTGGTCAATGACGTGGGATTCTGCGAAGCGGCGGGCACAGCTCCAACTCCCGAGCGATCGGGTGAAATATCTACGCAAATAAAGCCGCGATTGGTGTAATGATTCAGGTTCTCATATTTACAGTTAAAATTACAATGAAAATAACCACATACCTCATCACAAGAGCTGCTGGAAATGTTCTTCTCTTGCATCCACACAATACTGGCACCATTTCAGGAAATTTTCTTTCACACGCATAATTTCAGCTTCCGAGACAGAGTTAATTTCTCTTGTGATATTGTTTTTAAGTTCTTCTAACAGCATGTGACTATTATTTATGGGGAAACTTCAACAAGAAAAATTAACTCCATTTCGGAAGCTGAACTTAATGCGCATAAAAGAAAATTTCCTAAAATGGTGCCAGTATTGTGTGGATGCAAGAGCAGAACATTTTTAACATCTCTTGTGATGAGGTACGTGGTTATATTCATTGTAATTTTAACTGTAAATGTGAGAACCTGAATCATTACACCGATCACGGCTTTATTTGCTGTGCCCGCAGCAACGCAGAAATCCGTGTCATTGGCCAACTCTTGCATGAGACTCACTGTATTAAATTACACTAAATACAATTTTTGGTTTCTGAGAGCTTGTATCTTTTTAATTTGTCATGTTTGGAAATAAGAACATGAAAGAAGCTTCAATTATTTTTACTCAATTTGATTTTATCCAGATAAAATGATTGGCATTTTTCAAGTGGATAAGACTGGTAGCTCTGCATTTGCACTCAGTAGTCCTAAGTAGGTCTACTACAGGTTCTGAGCTTGAAACTTTTAAATTTGTGATGTTTGGAAATAAAAGCATGTAAGAAACTTCAATTATTTTTATTCAATTTGATTTTATCCGGCTGGTTTTTTCAAGTGGATAAAACTGGTAGCTCTTCATTTGCACTCAGTAGGCCTAAGTATGCCTACTACAGGTTCTGAGCTCGTAACTTTTAAATTTGTGATGTTTGAAAATAAAAACATGAAAGAAACTTGAATTATTTTTATTCAATTTGATTTTATCCGGCCTGGCTTTTTTCAAGTGGATAAAACTGGTAGCTCTGCATTTGCACTCAGTAAGTATTACAGGTTCTGAGCTTGTAACTTTTAAATTTGTGATGTTTGGAAATAAAAGCATGTAAGAAACTTCAATTATTTTTATTCAATTTGATTTTATCCGGCCTGGCTTTTTTTCAGGTGGATAAAACTGGTAGCTCTTCATTTGCACTCAGTAGGCCTAAGTAGGCCTACTACAGGTTCTGAGCTTGTAACTTTTAAATTTGTGATGTTTGGAAATAAAAACATGAAAGAAACTTGAATTATTTTTATTCAATTTGATTTTATCCGGCCTGGCTTTTTTCAAGTGGATAAAACTGGTAGCTCTGCATTTGCACTCAGTAGTCCTAAGTAGGCCTACTACAGGTTCTGAGCTTGTAACTTAAATTTATGATGTTTGGAAATAAAAACATGAAAGAAACTTCCATTATTTTTATTCAATTTGATTTTATCCGGATAAAATTGCCTGGCTTTTTTCAAGTGGATAAAACCGGTTAAAACCGGCCGGTTAAAATCAGGCCGGCTTTTTTCATAACAACCCTGCCTACCTCAGAAAAATTCGAGGAGATACCGGGGATCGAACCCGGGCCGGCAGATTCGTAGTCAGCGACGCTAACCACAAGACCACGCCGGCGGTCTAGGTTAGAATTAGAATTATTAAAATTTGTTTGAGCTTACTTACTTACAGGCCTACACTCCTTATAATAACTGTAACTTATAGTTATAGTTATAAGATTGTTAGCTACTAAGGTGCCTCTCAGACTATATTAATTATATATAATTGAAGCATTTAGTATTATAACTGGGTCTAAGTGCCAAAATCATGATTGTGTAGAAAAGAAGACACAGACCCATAGAAAGACATGCCGGAGACAGACCCAGCGCTAAAACTTGGAATTTATTGCTACTAACATAGCTTTCCCTGGACCTTGGACCCTTCTGAAATGTATTGGCCTGGGTACGTAAATCCATTTAAAATTATCAGCTGAAAAATCATGATTTTAGCACTTACACCCTTATAAAACTAAACACTTCAATTATATAATATATTATGTGGGATTTTTTACAGTGAAGTGGTACTATAAATAATGTAGTATATGGTCGGTTGTTTAAACTCAAACTTCACTTAACTTACTTGTTTCTTTTCAAGAATCATGATTTCAATCAGCCTCCTGATCATCCTCAGCTTGTGTCCGACACAAGCTGAGGATGATCAGGAGGCTGATTGAAATCATGATTCTTGAAAAGAAACAAGTAAGTGAAGTTTGAGTTTAAACAACCGACCATATACTACATTACTTCAATTATAGATTGTAAGTTTTATATTATGCATACCGGTAGCTGTAAGAATTTTGACAAAACCATGATTTCCTATAAATTTAATTGGTGAATAAATACATATACACATATAGGCCTACATATCAACATAACGTATTCCTATAAGAAAAAGGTACTCGGCCTATATATGGGTTCTACAGATTTTGAACAACAAGATAATGTGAAACTTGGCAATAATAATAAATTCTATAATTTTTTGGAGTGGGAGGTTAATTTGACTCACCTGGGACGTCCTGTTTCCACCTCAAAATATTATGGTCAACCTAAGTTTAGCACAATTTCAGCATGCTACAGTTAAGGTAGCTTAGGCCTGTCAGTGGCGAAAGATAGTTTGAGGTTGCACAGTACTGAAGCTCTGTCCACTCTCGCCTGCCAACCCACTTCCCCTACTTCCCCTGGCTGCCTAGTCTTGCATGTGCCTTTACCCTGCCTGTGAAGCTGCTCAATGCCGGCACTGCAGCTCAATGCTGTACCTTAATTATATGTGCTAATTACGATACGTTACGGAAATGACCCATGTATCATATAAAAAATACAATCACCAGAGCCAATTTAGCGTTTCAGGATGTCATTAAAGGTGAAATGTCTTGAAATTCTTCCCGCGTTCTTCCTACAGCTTAAACCATGGTAACCATACTGATCTCAAGATCTGCCACATAATGGTAGGAATTAGATAAATTTTCACTTCACCACTTAGCAATCACTAGTTATGAAGCTAGTGGTCCAGTGTTCAAATACTGGTCGATACAAAAAATTTACCATTAGGAATAGGTGCCAAATAGGTAGGTAGGGTGAAGAGGAAAAGGGTGAAAGAGGAGAAAAGGAAGAGAAGAAAAGAGACTGCCTACTACATGGTGTTGTCGGTAGTTCAAAAGGCAGACGCTAGATGTCTCATTGTTTATAGTTACTACCCACCCTAAACCTCTCCTTCCCAGGTGGGTCCCATTAGTGAGTTGATGGGAGGGGCCTGGTGTACGACCTAAAAGTATTTTATCCCCTATCAGTTAACAACTACCGGTAATATAAAATGTAGGCCAAATTCGGGTTCAGTTTACTGCCTACAAAATAACTGTGAAAAGTAACCTAAGGTTTACCAAATTTGGAAAAATAAATAGGCCTATCCATAATTCTCTTCTTCATTAATGCTACAGCCTAAGTTAAGCCACAGAATAAAAGGAATAGGTTTATCTTATGATTGCATAGCATTAAAAGACATACATCATCTTAAAGTGAAAAATATAAATCTAAGTCTTCCAATCACTGTATCAAAAGTTAACTGATATTCAGCTAAATGTTATTAACTTGAAGGTGGCTGAAAATACTTCCTTTAAGCTTTAGCTAGTCCTGTGTAGTTTCCTTCAATTAGGCTACAAGCATATAACAAGATTAGCTAGTCTATCTCAAATTTAAGCTATGGTTGTCTACGGCTTTCACCGCCAGGGATCATTGTTGCCTGTTGCTCTCAATGAAAATCAATGCAGCTGGTTTGTCTACGATGATGAACGCCAGCAGTGAGCTCCAGGGTCGACGGTGATTGCTGGTAGTTGCTTTTGAGGCAAATTCAGGGCATTTAGGTTTCGTGTCTAAACACAATACCCTGTATGACATGAGCTAAAAGGACCATAAAGATAGCTACACAAAATAAAATATGTGGCAAATGGTAGCTGAATTGTTAGAAAAAAACTGTTATTGTAATTACAATATATGAAACACACAGTAAAATTATCAGTTAATTTATTAATAAAAATATTTTTGATAGCCTATATTATTAGGCCTACCGGTTTGATGTGACTTATTTTATCGAGCCATTTAAGATTTAGTTCACCAAAAGTGACATTCCTTCGTTCCTGTCAGCAATTTCTCTTGAGTGACTATAATTATACGCTATGTTGAGGTAATGACAACCATCAAATTTCTAATTCCAAGTCCCGCCCCCTTTCAAGGAGTTGTTCAGCATGGCCAACTATAAACTGCGGATAGAAACAGTGTCAAGGGCGATGTTGGCCGGTAAAAAAAAACCACCTCTATGACGATAATCGCTGATGCCGGCGATGAACGCTGTAAACAAACCATAGCTTTAGAAGTTAAGTACAGTACTGGTAATTGTAATCTTACCTGTTGTGTGGTTTCTATTTTGACTTTTCCAAGTTCTAAATTAATAAAGCTCTGTGCTAAATCTTCATAGGCTTTCTCTTGATCCTCCTTTGTCTGAGTAGAGGGCACAGGTACGTTTTCTTCATCTCCTGGTGGCAGCTAATAGAAAGAAAACATAACTTCATTAAGTACCTAACACTAGGATTTTATTAGATGGAATTGCCTATAGGAACAGCATTATAAACACAAACTATAATTATACAAGAAAAATGACAAACTAGAATTTAGTTAGATCCAGGAACAAAGTTTTGTAAATGTAGGTTCAAATTATTAAGCAACAGTTGCACGAAACATGCAACTCACAGAAAACATTTGAAAAATACAATAACAAACCCTGTCTTCATGATGTAACCTTCACTTCACGTAATATTGGAAGTACACTTAAATACAGTAAATCCCAGTTTGAGGTTATGTTTCTTAAGATGTAAACGCCGACATACTTACGTTTGTAGGAACAGACCATTTACTAACTTCCTCCGAGAGATCTAATACAGCATCTCGTTGTAAGGTACTTAACGGCGCTAAAGGTTTATCCGGCTGTTCCCATTCTAATAATTTATTTTGTACTATCCTAATGTCAATTCCTGCCACGTCGGCCATGATACTGACTAAAGTCCATTGCCAACATAACAATAAGCAAAAAAGTATGATCTACATATGATGGCATGCCTGCTTTAAAATGGCGCTTTTTTTGTACCCTTTTATGAAATTTTAAATATCGCAGAATTACTTTTATTAAAAATGAGCCTATTTTAAACAAAAACCAGAGAAATAATAATAATGAACTACAACACTCATGATATTAATATTAACTCTGTGGCGCTAAATCCCTGAAGGGACGAGGCCTACCACTCGACCGGTGTCATCTACCATATGCAGATGGCAGGATTGGGGGAACGTCAGACACCCACGGCCGTTAATGGTTGTTTCCATGACCGGAGCCGCTACTTCTATATCAAGTAGCTCCTCAATTTGACCTACGAGGCTGAATGACCTCCCTACATCAGAAAAATCCGAGTTACCAGGGATCGAACCCAGGCCGACAGATCTGTAGTCAGAGACGCTAACCACAAGACCACGCTGGCGGTCGATATTGATATTAGTAAAAATAATATTAATAATAAACCTCATTTCTTTACCCAAGTTCTAAAGTATTAATGTGATTTTCAGAAAATCTCCCATTTTGTCCCATCATGTAAGTTGCAAAAAATTCCGTGGAGAAATAACATCATTATAGAACTTAAATTGTCACAAAAGTATGTAATGTATTTTTTTTTAATGCCGGTGCTCATAAAGTCCTATTTTTAAATTCATTTGGATGCCAAAAAGTAGGATATGGACATTTAGTTTATAAACCTGGATGGCACTAAGAAATTTCGGGCAAATAGTAGGCTTATTCAAAAACATCTACAGATCTGAATTCTTTGCCAACTGTCTTAAAGCCCATTTGCATAGCCACTGCTTGTCGTCACTTAAGACTGGAGACCACGTATGTAACAAACACACGATTTTACAGGAAAGTGAAAAAAGTGCACTGTACCATAATCTTGTCACCGCCTTACATGAATATGAGCAAGCTATTCTGTATGAACTAGAAACACATATTCGAGGTAACAAACACACGATTTTACAGGAAAGTGAAAAAAGTGCACTGAACCATAATCTCGTCACCTCCTTACATGAATATGAGCAAGCTATTTTGTATGAACTAGAAACACATATCTGCAGGAATAGATTTTGCACAACTACCTACAGCACCTGATACAAAAACTGGGAGTATCATTAAGAGTAAAGATTAATCTGCAATCTGAACTGTGAAAGAAGTTCAGATTTGTTAATTTGATGTTGTAAAAATATTATATTGATGTAAAAAAAATGAGGCAAAAGCAACAGTTTCATTCACACTGCAACTAAAATGGCACTATGTCAGATACACTGTCCTCGGAAAAATAATACAATCACAAAATACAAGGTGGCAGTATTAGATTATTTTATGCAGTTCTATCGAGTATTTTCTTACGTGGTCTGAGTCAGATCGCAGTGAAGCAATAAAACATTTTTCAGCAAAACTGCAGATGAGGTATCTATACTTAAGAGATGGTATACTTTGGATACTAATACTAGCATGTCAAGAAGCAAATTTACCTGAACTTTCAATAGATAATTTAAAAAATGAATTTCAGACAAAAAATAGTTATTACAATTTGGAGTTTACTTGATATGATCTGCTTTTTGTTTATTCTAAATCCTGCTAGCCACAGCACACTACACTATAAGATACATGTTAATCAAGCCGTGCAGTGATGAATGATGATCGAGCTTATTGTTTTGATTACATGGTTATGCCTATACTGACTTGTAATTCAGGTCCTCGCTCAAATCCACTTGGGACAAGGTATCTAGTAAGAGGATTTTTACAAGTCTTCAACCGTTATAAAAAATTTCAAGTAATTACTTTAGCATCTGGCAACTGGAATAATCTTACTGTTATGCCAGAGGTGCCTGTTGCCAATTTGTTAATGAATAAATCATAAATTCTGCTAAAAATGCATAAATTATTGAACTTGCAGAAAAGACGACAAAATTATGTGTATTATGTCAGAAGTAATTTGAACCTTGGACGGCAGCAACTGTGATTTGATAATTGAAGGGGGAATGTGACCAAAAAAAATTAAAAGCAATCGTTTTCACTACTTATCAATACATGTGAAAAAATAAATAAATAAATAATTTTCATTTTCTAAACAAAGCCAAACTGGATCACTGAGAATTACTATTTGCTGAAGCTTTATTCCTTGAAAAATCTTTTTAAAAAAAGCAAAATTGTTGACAAATTGAAATAATAGCAAAAATTATACCAAATGGCTATAAAAAATTTACAACATTTTGCAACAATTTTCACCGAAAATAGGTAACATGTAGCTAAGCTCTGTCACCTTATGCAAAACAGGAAATCTGGTAATAGTATCTTTGAGCAACTGTAGCAATTCTGGGAAGTCCTTCACCCCATTTCTACTGTACAGCAGATGCTAATTTCTTACCAGGTTCGATCCTAAAATCCATGTGATTTATGATGCACAAGTCTCAATTTCTTCAAATATGTCAGTTTCATTCAGCTTCTCAGTAAACCACTATTGCTGAAGTGTGACAGGCCTGAACAGATTCTGCATCTAGGATCATGACCCTCGATCTAAGTGGGGCTTCATTCCTGAGTTCAGCTGGAATCACATTGCAAGAGAAGTTTAGTGAGGTCAGACTTTACCCGGTGGAACATTTGATAACTCACAAACAATGATTTCAAACAAATGGAAACAAACATTACACACAGTCCATCATATTCTTCTTTAGGAAGCAAAGAGGACCTTAAAGAGCATGTAACATACAATGTACAGTAGAACGTCAGTCATCTGAACCATGAATTATCCGAATGACCTCCTTTTATATATTTTTTAATTACTTATTTTTATGTTTTCTGGATCCTGGAGACATAAAGGATGATTATACAATATTTACATTGTTACAGGTAAGCAAAATGATGCTTTTGTGACAATTTTTCACTGGAATATATGATTTTTTTTACTATAACCAATGATATCATATTAATTTGTCTATATCTTTGCCACAAGAGGAAAAAATATGATGTGAAACTCACATAACTTCCTCATCCAAATAAAAGTGGAGAAACCGAGCGAGATGGCCGAGATGGTAACATTTTGGACTCGCATTCGGGAGGTCCCAGTTCAAATCCCGTGGCCGGCCAATTTTTCATGGTTGCCCCAGTCGTAAAGGCAAGTGCCGAATTGGATATTTACATACCATGAATCATCCTCACCATTTCATCCTGTATCATATCCATTTAAATTAATATCATCTGAAATTTACTTCATAAAATACACCCATATTAGAAATAATTGACAATCAATAGTTCCATGGCCTACTCTACTAGATAAACACAGATCCCGAACTCCTGATATGGCCTCGTAGCTAAAAGGAGTATAAATACAGCTGAAATAAAAAAGGGGGGAGAAGTTAGATTTTAAACTGAAACCGAGCAACAAGCTATTCAAGTTCTTTAAATATGATGTCAGGATGATTTTTCAGAGCGCCCGAACGGCATACAATTTTACAGAATTACACTGTAGGGTATGCTGGATTTTGTTACTTTAAACTATAACAACAAAAATGGCTAAATCATTAGTAGTCCTACTGTCGGTGCCAATTTAAGAAGACCTCGTCTCAAACTACTGTCTGTCTACAAAAGAATATATTACCATTGTTCCCTAATCCGAAAATCTACACCGACAAAGAGCAGGTGCTCTTGTCGCGTGGATTTTCCCAGTGTTGCCGCTGTCATTCACCACTTCTCAAGTGAAGTAAACGTGCTGTTTGGCAACACTGTACTGGACTGCAGACAAGTGTAAATACGCCTAATTACTTTTCACTGATTGACAGGACGAAGAGGAATAGGGTGGCAGCAGGTAGAGGCAATTCTTGGAAAAAGAGTCTTTAAGAAGTAGCACCCACAATATTTCTGTCTCCCTTAAAGTACTATGTTCTAATGAACATGATTTGTCAACAGGAGATAGATCTCTATTTGTATTAAAACATAAATTGAAACCAATATCTCACAAACTAATTGTGATATCAAACTGAAATATTTACCTGCAATTTCTGTTTAGATTTTAGTTAAGTGTGTCCAATTGCAAGTTAAAGCACAAATACTTTAGATAATCTCTCTCAACACTTCGGTCATCTCTTAATATTTCCTGTTATATTGTCATGTAACTCCATGGAAACAAAATTTATGTATTGCTTTCAGTGTAAGATAAATTTACAAGTGAAATTAAAGCAAAGATGAAAGGTAAGAACTGTATATATCAGTTAAAATGTGAAAAAATCCACTTTATATCCTCGTTGATATAATAGAATTTGAGTTCAACCTAAGAACTTTAGTCCTAGGAAAGAATAAAATAATCAGATAATAAAATTAATTTTTGGCAATTGACATTAAAGCTTATATGGTCTGTATCAATAGCGTGTACATAATCTTGTATTTGGTCCATATACATAAAAATACACCTTAAAATTGTGAAATAAAGTACAGTGAAAGCCGTTTAATGTAATCGCGGATAATGTTAACAATCGGGAAATGTTATCACTTACATGAAGTCTCGTACGGATTAATACTGATAGGCTACACTGAAAAAATGTTGTTTATTGTGATCAAAGATTCGGTTTATGTTATCACATTTTCCGTTTTGCGGCTTTGTTTTTAAGTAGGTTACTGTACGTCATTTAAAATTTTGTTTTAAGCGTTTCTTTTCGGAGAAATGGACAATTTAGTGCCTATTTTATGGTAATATATTAGAAAGGCGCCATAGCTCAAATATCCTGTATCGGATTTCCATGAAACTTGGTATACGCATTTATGACGTCCATGAGAATTACCCTATTGAATTTCAACCTAATCTGTTAACCAGTACCGGTGTAAAACCCAATTTAGTGTCTATTTTAAAGGCGCAATAACTCAAATACGCTTTATCGGATTTTTATGAAACTTCGTATACGCCTCCTTGGCCTCACATTCTGGAGTTCCATGGTTCAAATCCCGAAACCGGCCAATTTGACTTTTTTTAGTATTCTGCGTATCATAACTGAAAAAACAAAAACATAATGACACTTTGTTACATCAGTTTACCTGATTTTATTTATCAGAGGGGAACGTAAGTTGAGTGTACTTCAAACCACATTATGCTCCAGATCTCTCGTATATTACCTTAAACAAGTTATCTTCTTTTTGCAGGAAGAAAAAATTCCGAAATGCTGACAGTGATTTGGCCTTAGAACCTGATATTTTATCCTCGGCCCAAAACGAATTGGTAAAATGTCTGTTTAATCCTATCCAAAACGATGTTTCCCTTAAATAATCATATTTTGACAATTTATGAACATCCGTTAAGACACAAAATGCAGGAATCCTCGAACAAAATACAGAAGACTGTGAATTTTGAGACAGTCCCTGCGGAATCTTCCACAGAGACTCTTCAGTGTGTCTCGATAACTGATCTCCCAGAGGAGATGCTTCTTCAGATATTCTCCCATCTGGACTTGAAACATTTATCCGATTCAGTATCATTGGTATGCCAACAGTGGAATCGTTTGGCTCAAGACCATCTTAGGCCACGGAATGGGAAAATCCAGGAACAAAACACTGAAGAGTTTGAATTTTGAGGCCATCCCTGGGGCATCTGTCACCACGGAATACCCTTTAGGCCACAAACTGCGGAAATCCCAATACAAAACACTGAAGACTGTGAATTTTGAGACAAATTCTGCGGCATCTGTCACCACGGAACCTTTAGGCAACGAAAAGAGAAAATCCAGGAATAAAACACTGAAGACTGTGAATTTTCAGACAAACTCTGCGAAATCTGTCACCACGGAAAATCCTTTAGGCCACGAAATGCGAAAATCCAGGAACAAAACACAGAAGACTGTGAATTTTCAGACAAACTCTGCGGCATCTGTCACCACGAAACACCCTTTAGGCCACAAACTGCGGAAATCCCATAACAAAACACTGAAGACTGTGAATTTTGAGACCATCCCTGCGGCATCTGTCACCACGGAATACCCTTTAGGCCACAAACTGCGGAAATCCCATAACAAAACACTGATGACTGTGAATATTGAGACAAACTCTGCGGCATCTGTCACTACGGAAGACACTTTAGGCCACGAAATACGAAAATCCAGGAACAAAACACTGAAGACTGTGAATTTTTAGACAATCTCTGAGGCATCTGCCACCATGGAACACCCTTTATGCCACAAACTGCGAAAATCCAAGAACAAAACACTGAAGACTGTGAATTTTGAGACAGCCCCTGCGGAATCTGTCACCATGGAGCACCCTTTATGCCAAGAAATGCGAAAATCCCCTAACAAAACATAGAGACTGTGAATTTTCAGACAAACTCTGCGGAATCGGTCACCACGGAATATCCTTTAAGCCACGAAATGCGACAATCCACTAAAAAAACACTGAAGACTGTGAATTTTCAGACAAACTCTGAGGCATCTGCCACCATGAAACATCCTTTATGCCACAAACTGCGGAAATCCCATAACAAAACACTGAAGACTGTGAATTTTGAGACAGCCCCTGCGGAATCTGTCATCATGGAGCACCCTTTACACCACGAAATGCGAAAATCCCCTAACAAAACACTGAAGACTGTGAATTTTCAGACAAACTCTGCGGAATCGGTCACCACGGAATATCCTTTAAGCCACGAAATGCGACAATCCACTAACAAAACACCGAAGACTGTGAATTTTCAGACAAACTCTGAGGCATCTGCAACCATGGAACACCCTTTATGCCACAAACTGCGGAAATCCCATAACAAAACACTGAAGACTGTGAATTTTGAGACAGCCCCTGCGGAATCTGTCATCATGGAGCATCCTTTATGCCACGAAATGCGACAATCCCCTAACAAAACACTGAAGACTGTGAATTTTCAGACAAACTCTGCGGAATCGGTCACCACGGAATATCCTTTAAGCCACGAAATGCGACAATCCACTAACAAAACACCAAAGACTGTGAATTTTCAGACAAACTCTGAGTCATCTGCAACCATGGAACACCCTTTATGCCACAAACTGCGGAAATCCCATAACAAAACACTGAAGACTGTGAATTTTGAGACAGCCCTTGCGGAATCTGTCATCATGGAGCACCCTTTATGCCACGAAATGCGACAATCCCCTAACAAAACACTGAAGACTGTGAATTTTCAGACAGCCCCTGCGGAATCTGTCATCATGGAGCACCCTTTATGCCACGAAATGCGACAATCCCCTAACAAAACACTGAAGACTGTGAATTTTCAGACAAACTCTGCGGAATCGGTCACCACGGAATATCCTTTAAGCCACGAAATGCGACAATCCACTAACAAAACACTGAAGACTGTGAATTTTCAGACAAACTCTGAGGCATCTACAACCATGGAACATCCTTTATGCCACAAACTGCGGAAATCCCATAACAAAACACTGAAGACTGTGAATTTTGAGACAGCCCCTGCGGAATCTGTCATCATGGAGCACCCTTTATGCCACGAAATGCGACAATCCCCTAACAAAACACTGAAGACTGTGAATTTTCAGACAAACTCTGCGGAATCGGTCACCACGGAATATCCTTTAAGCCACGAAATGCGACAATCCACTAACAAAACACTGAAGACTGTGAATTTTCAGACAAACTCTGAGGCATCTGCCACCATGGAACACCCTTTATGCCACATACTGCGGAAATCCCATAACAAAACACTGAAGACTGAATTTTGAGACAGCCCTGCGGAATCTGTCATCATGGAGCACCCTTTATGCTACGAAATGTGAAAATCCCCTAACAAAATACTGAAGACTGTGAATTTTCAGACAAACTCTCCGGCATCTGTCATCACGACAGGTGTTGCCACTCTTCTAACATTAAAACCCGCTAAAGAGGCGACTCTTCAGAATGTCTTGACAGACCAAGGATTGCTGAAGATTGGGAAACTCCCCTTGAGATCACTATACCTGTCAAATATTGTCCAGTCAACGCCTCTTGGATTAAACAAGCTTTTCATGTCTCCTGGTTTGAGCACGCTACGTAAGCTAGGGCTTTCTTCATGTCAGTCACAGATATTGTTCTAACATCTATTGCATACTACCTGAAGGATCTAGAAAGCGTATCTTTTCCATTCTGCTACAATATTAGCGTTGGAGGATTTATGAAGCTATTTGGAAATTGTAAGAGTATTATAAGACTCAACATAATTAATTCTTGTGATATTGAAAGGCGCAAAGATCTTGTAACATATCTCGTATGCAGACATGTGAAATTAAGTGAGATTGTTCTGTTCCCTTTGGATACAAATTATCCGTCAAACAGCATCCTTTTGCAGAAGCTGCAGCTGATGAATCCACAAATGAAAATAATCCTAAGGAAAGAAGGTAATAAAGTTCTAGAATGCTCAAAAGTCGTGCGTTTCAAACAACTGAGGCAGTTATCAAATAAATCTAACATTTTGGGCATGTAAATAAAATTTGAAGAAAGTGATATAGTATATATCTTATTTCTAGGTTTACTGGCACCTTCTTGTTAACAGAAGAAATTACGTTTTAAGTGAGGAAAGTGAACATTTTATAATTCTAGACTGTTAAGGTAAAAGAGTAGGCTATAAGTAAAACATTGTGAAAATGAGGTAAGTAAATTACACTGTGTAAAAAAAAATGTCACTTTTGACAAAAAAAAATTACTTATATTCTTTTGCCTTAACAGTCCAGAAGAAGACTGTCAAGGCAAAAGAGTATAAGTCAAAAAAATTAAAAATGAGATAATGTGTGAATAAAAGTCTCTCCAGAAAAGTAATATGTTTTGACTTATACTCTTTTGCCTTAAAAGTCTAGAATTTTCATATTAATTGTAAACTCTATTGTTAGCCTATTGAAACATATTGTTAACATACAATGGGTTTAACCCACATGTTAACATAACAAGAAAGATTGTTGAAATAACTCATTTTCATCTACAAACTGATTTTGTGATTTTGTGTGTTTGTAGATTTCAAATTGTTCCAATGTGTTTAATTTCTTGCTTTTGTGTGTGAAGTGTAGTATTTCCATGTCTGTGTTTATGTTTTCGTAATTGTGGTCTGTTGTGATGATGTGTTCTGCAAAATTTGATTTGTTTTGTGCTTGGTGGATGGCTTTGATGTGCTCTTTGTATCTGGTTCGAAATGATCTGCCTGTTTGGCCTATGTAGAAACTGGGGCAGTCTTGACATTTGAGTTTGTATATACCAGTTGAGTTAAATTTGTCTGTGTGTGTGTGTTTGTTTGTGAGGTGTTTTTTCAGGGTGTTGTTTGTTCTGTATGCAATTTTGTATTTCAGTTTTTTGAAAGAGGCAGTGACTTTGTACATTTTATTGTTTTGGTGTGTTTTGGTGTTTGGTATGATGATGCAGGAACACCACCTGCGAAACGGCCGTCCAGAAGTTTACTAAGGTAAAATAAAGTGCGTTAAGAAAGTGTTTTTATTCAAATATAAATAATTTTTCATATTAAATGAAAAACAGGAAAAATATACTGCCATGTAATGTAATTTATTTTTCTGTTTATAAGACCTACATAAAACTAACAGGTATACATTAATGAAACAGATTCTTACAATGTAGATACATATCTACATATCACAAAATATGAATCACTGCTTCATTACTTTGGTAGAAATCAAAGTATACCATATTTGCATTTTAACACAACTAAAGTATAAGCATTTTGCTTAATTTCTTAGATAATAATACTGACTATATATATCACAAACACAATGCTGGTATAGATGCAAACTCTTTTCTACATACAAGAATAGGAATGGTAAAAATTATGTGACTGAAGAGTGGCATAAAAACAATCACAAGTTTTATTACAACAGTGTTCAACTGCCTGATAAAAGGATGGTACTTTCTCTCTGAACTTTCTCCAGAAAAGTAGACTGTCAAACAATCTAAAAGAGAGTTCACCTTACTGAAAACAGCCATACAAGCTAGCATAACCCATAATCTTAGGGGTTGAACACCGCTGGTATACTAGTTCATAAAAAATGACAATTATGACAAATTTACAAAAATAAATCAGTAATGACTTTTGGAAATGATACTAACAATTTTTTACTTCTTTAATAAATGTTATCCTTATTATAATTTTGACTTACTGGATTTGAATAACATGATATCATTAAAACAAATTACTGCTGAAATGTGCAATTTATCACTCGATTTAATGGTATGTCAGAGTTGTCTGCTTAATCTCTCCACATTTGATATAATTTTCCGACAAATCACATTTTGTTGGAAATGAAATAAAGGAAGAAAAATTTTTCCACCGGTACAATTTGCACCTGCTCTTACAATCATCTATATATATATCACTTGAAGAGCATTTAAATGCCAATACTGCACACTTCTAATCACCATTGTAAAAACTCTGATATAATTTGACAGGCAGAATCTGCTAGGCCAGTTTACCATAAAACTACAAAAGCTAAAATTGGAGTGAATCAACAGTTTATTGTCTTAACACTTTTTTTTTATGGATTTCATCCAATTTAATAATTTGCTTTATTCAAATATACATTGTTCACACCAGAGGGGCATTTATTCTTTGATCTTTACTTTCTCTACCTACACCAAAGGTATTATAGCTAGAGGAAGTAATATGTTCGACCCTGAAATTCGATGTCTCATTTTCAGCATCCACATGCCCAAGTTCAGGGGTGGTTTGCATTTCCAGCACCGATACAAAGAAATCTCTAAAGCCCATTACCAATGTATTAATGTGTGCATCCACCTCAAAAAATTTTGCATTGAAGAGAAGTTGCTCATTATTCTAAAGGGTTGTTACGAGACAGCCATCGTCTGCACAGACTTAGGTTTATGTCTGAGGCTGAAACAACTGAATTAGCACTCCCTGCAATCATAATGAATAGAGGGAGAAAGTGTGACGACTCAGCCGCTCAGACAATGGTAGCATGGCAGTACACCGAAACACTGGCAGCCCCTTCATTTGTGATTCAGCTTCTGAATGCAGCACCATGAGTCTGGCACCTTATGATTAAAGTCGCAACCTTTAATTAACCCTTGGTTGTATTTCTGTGAAAACTGTGCAGAAATAATCTACACACAACAGTACTGATGGTTAAAACAGAGCCTTAAAACCAGGTTTTCTTAAATTGTTCTTATGGTAATTATGGCAGATTACAAATTCCTTAAATTAACTGAAAATTCCTTAAAAATTAGGTTTTACTGTATATCTCGTTGTTTGAGACTAGAGGTTGTTGAGTTTTCTATAAAATACGTATGAGAATTAAAAATTAAAAAATATAAAAATAAAATACCTTCTAATAAGGTGCAAAAACTCTGAATCAAACAGCATAAGTCAATCCTAAATACAGTAATTCTTAATTCTACATGACTAGGCTGTATTCCAAAACTGCAACTACACAGTTTACTACCATATTTTACAGACGATTTTCTTCAAAAAATTGCCTCCAAAATTCAGCTGAGTCTTACACCCGAAATTAATGTAAAAATGTCCAGTGTTTGATTTAAAATTCCCTCCAGTCTTAAAAATGGCCATATATTCAATGCTGCGGGAAACCTATCTCTATCTGGCAACACTGGATTCAACTGAAAGCAGCAGTGCACCGATGCGACGAACATGAGTTGCGGGGATTCACAAGGTTGCTCTCCCGCCCTGCCATCACAAACCCAGAACATTTTCTAGCCTATGATGACGATTTTTCTGGGTTTTTAAAGGCCAGTTCGGGTTTATAAACTAAGCATTTTTTTTAGTCTGGCTTTGCAATCTAATAATAAAAATGTTATTTAAAAAAAATGCTTAAAAATTAAGGTGCGTCTTATAGTCCGTAGCATCTTAGAGTCTGTAAAATACGGTAAATAGTCAGATGTAATGTCAGAAGTCATGGTTTCCAACATAGTTCATAGTAATAAGTCCTTAGCAGCAAGCAGTTAAAAATGCTTGATTGATAATGACTTCTAGACTAAACCATACTATCCTTGATAACGTATAATCTCAACATAACATGGTAAGGAGTTCAGCTTTGGGACACAGCCTATATTTGACTAGTAATTCATAAAAATAGATTAATTTAAAAATAATAACTAATGAGAATGATCAAAATTTGCCACAGGGAAATCTACATGGTCAAATTTCAAGCTACGTCGTACAGTTGCAATCAATGTTTTCAATTAATGCTAGAGAATTTCAACTTCATTACAAAAAATATTTTTCTCTGAAACAAGTTCTAAAGTCTTCCTGAACAAGTGCTTATAATTTTTTTAATTGTCTTTTGAAATTTCAGAAAGCTTGTCAACAATACAGCAGAACAGCCCTGTCCAAAGCGGAGCCCCCAGGCATTGTGGCACTCGTGATGTATTTTCCAGTTGCCCTTTAGAAACAAAGTTTTATTCCAAAGTTTTCTAAAATTAATTCAAATTTCAAGACAAAACTATTTCCTCCAAACTTTTTCACAGTCCCATGTTTTTGTATACTCAAAGCTATTTCCCCTACCAAACAGAACCTCTGAAAAGAAAGGTACCTGCCCTAACTTGCCTTATCTCTTCTAGCAGCTGTGCCGCTGTGATGTCATAAAACTTTCTGCCATAGACAAGTCAGACAGATTCACCAAAACCCACCCACTCCTTCTGTAATTTGCACTTTGCTCAGACCTCAACTTGTCGGGAATGGGATACAAAAACACTTTAATCCCAACAAAGCTATACCCCAAACAATAAGTTCACTCCTTTGAACAATGTTATTTGTACAGAAAGCGGTGATGATGGCAGCGGTGGCGCCCGCACCTCCTTAGCCATAAGTTAAATGTGCCCGAGCACATTAGAAAGTTGGACAGCACTGAAGTAGAACCTTTAAAAATCCCAACTATTGCAACAGTGAGCTACATCATTAGGCAATCAATTTAGGCAGCTAATATAAAAATGACAATTAGATTACAAAATAAATTCCTAGGGAAGTTGGAGAAAATGAATGTGCTGACCATATCCCTGCTGACCAATCTGATAGCATGAATACCTGTCCTACCATTCAGCCGAAGTAATTACAGAAAAACCAAATTAACCATACAGTACAACAAGAATTGAGAACAATCAGCAGGGATAAGCTTGGGAAAATTTAAGGTACCAGTCAGACCACACAAGGAGCAACAGCAAATTTTACACTGGCAAAAGGACACAATTGTGTACAACAACCCACCTATCACCATGAGACCATCTTACACTAAGTCCAGCAAACATCAAAACAGAAGGGAAAGAGACTACACAATTAGTAAAATACTAATGGGAAGCATATGACCAAGAATGATCTCACATCAGCATCCAAAGATTTACACAATAAGATTACTACTTTACAACTTATATGAACATTAACTAATCGGTAATAAGTTAAATCCATACTTTTTCTCCTTTTACATGTATTAGGGAATATCCCATATGCCTACCAATTTCTGAAATTTAGGATTTCAGATTCTCATACTATTTTTGTCTTTACTGACTATCATAATAATATATTTACATTAAATTAAAATGGATTGAGCAAGTAAAACTATCACAACATAAAAATTACGGACACTTAATAAACTATTTTTAATGCGAATAAGATTACACAATAAATTAAGGAGTGTTTATTCAAAAGTCAATAGATGCACAAACATTCTTTTCTCTTTCTCTACGTTCAACTAATGCCTAAAGGAATCCCATAAGTTAATTTTGTGTTAGAAAGGTGAAGTCAGAATGAAAAATTCAATGCCATAGCCGAGATTTGAACCCAAATCTTCGGCTCTCCGTGCCGATGCTCTAACCAACTGAGCTACCATGGCAACGTGCCGGTACAACATTAAATTCTCCAACTGACTTACAATCCCAGTATACCACCAGGCGTTCTCAATATGAGATACAAACCCAGTGGCGACTTACAACCTGTAAGTACTTTAAGACCTGGGCTTTATAGAAAACCACTAGTAGGTCACTGTGACCTAATTTTGTGTTAGTTGAATAAATTTTGAGGCATGAAAATATTAGTTTTTTTGTTTTTTTAAGTCCTTAAATAAAGGTTAAAATTTTTAGTGATTCCATAAATTATCAATTTATTGTCGATTTGAATATGTATCTCTTTTAATCTCCAGGTAAAATTTAACAGTAAGGGATTTTGAAATTTATATGAGAGTTCTTAATGAATATTTATGTCATTCCTTCCACCGGCATTTTTCTCAGAGGCTTCGAAGTCAACTCTTAGTGATGATTTCAGATGACATGCGTAAATCAATTTCATAAAGTTTTGCATCCACCAATCTTTGAAAAAACATTCTCAATTATAATAAGCCATGTAAGACATAATATACTGCCTAGTAAAAAGAAAAGAAGAAAAAAAAGTATTTTTTTTAAACACTATAAGACATTACATCTGTCAAAAGATAAGCTTATCAGGTAAAATAAATACCTCCTGCATCTTTTTGAAGAAGTGATTTAGTCTGTAAAGATAGGCCTTCAAACTTTAGAAGTACCTTTGTCCAAACGGTATTAAAAGCTATCTCCACACGTCACAGTGATATGTTGATTATGTAGTTTTAGGTTACTTATAATTTGTTTAATAAATCTTAATTAAGGTTGCATTATTTGTTCTCGAATACTTGTAATTTGGATTTGTTTTAATTATTACATATTTATGTAAACTCAAAGAATATTTATATTTGAAAACTATATTCTTTAGTCCTATGACATCATTGATGTTCAGTTTGAAATGGAACAAATAAATAAATTATAAGCCAAAATAAAATAAAATAAAATAAAATAAATTTCCAGCCAAAGATAAAATTCATGAACAATTATCACAGTTATTTGTGAACCATTTCATGTTACCTTTAAGAGATCTTTATAACATGTATACAGTGAAATGTCATCCTAATGAATCTGAAATAAAATTTCCATACTAAAGCAGTTCTTTGTGGATCCTCATCAGTTTAAATTTATCTGATGTATGAGAAAAATCAACTAATTAACAAATATCAGTACAGCAAAACGTTCAGTTCCACGTAAGAATAACTATACCTGATAATGGAAGCAGAAACACCACTCAGGAAACACTGCCCTGTCACTGCAGGCTTCGAACTGAAGAATGAAGAACCAACAATGAACCTAAAACCTCCCCAGCACATATCAAGAAGGCTAAACGTCAATATACAAGCCCAAACCATTGAAGGCTTAAACAAGCACCAAAATGTCTTAAACCAGCAGGACCTCGACTCGTATGCCCAAAGCATAGAAGGAGCCATAAAAGAGGCAATCCCTCCAAAGCGGCAGAGAAAGGCACAAGTATGGTTCACGACAGAATGCTTCGAAAAAAGGAAGATAGTGCTCCAAGCCCTAAGGACAGCGAGAAACAGCAACGATCAAAATGACCTAAGAGCATACAGCAACCTAAGAAAGGAATACAAGGATCTCATAAAACAAAGAAAGAAGGACTACATAGAAAGCGAAGCATCCAGGACAGTAGAGGAAGCCAGAAAAAACCCTTATCTCGCTCTCAAGCCCAGGAGAACGCAAACAACAGGCAGAATAGACATGATCACGTGGGAGGAACACTTCAGCAGTATACTAAACAAAGCGAGAACCATAATGGCATGCGACCCAAACACAACTGAAACAAGCTGCAATTGTAACAGCCTTCTCACTGAAGACGAAGTCCTTAAGACTTTACAATCATTAAAAGATAAGAAAGCGCTAGGCCCAGAAGGACTGTATAATGAACACCTTAAATTCGGTGCACAAGCAATAACCTCAACACTGACCAATCTACTGAACCAATGCTTCAAGACTGGCAATATTCCTACATCGTGGAGAACATCCAAAGTAAAGGTCTTATATAAAGGCAAAGGTGACATAAACGACCCTAATTCATACAGAGGGATAGCTCTTGAAAACTGCCTCCTCAAAGTTCTGACGAAGCTTATGACGACAAGATTAGCGAAAATGACTAAAGAGTTCATCCCAGAAGAGCAATACGGCTTCACAGCAGGGAGAAACACGCTACAAGCAGTTAAAAACCTAACTGATGACATAGAGGAAAGCCTCAGAACACCAAGAGGGAAGTTCCACACAGTCTTTGTCGACTACTGTAAAGCCTTCGACCATCTAGACAGGGAAATCATCCTCTCCAAACTAGAGAAAATGGCAATAAAGTGCAAGCATATAACATCATTAATACGCAACCTACTCACCGTAAACAACATCTACATAGAAGACAACGTAGCCACCTCAAAAGAAATCATCCAAACCAACGGAGTCCTACAAGGGGACCCCCTCAGCCCCCTCCTGTTTAATATAGCAACATACGATGTCGTCCAACATATAAGGCAAGAGGCAGAAACTATCAAGATTTATATCTACGCTGACGACCTGGCAATCGCATCAAGTAGCAAGTCAGAGCTGCAAACAGCTGTTAACGCATTGGGGAAATGGGCAGAAGACAACAAATTGAAAATTAACATGGATAAAACAGTACAAATGACTTTCAGGAAAGGGGGAAGGGAGAGTCAAGAAGACAGAATCACGCTTGGAAACACACCATTAACCACAGTAAACACATTCAAATATCTCGGCATAACACTTCAGACCACCATCAAATCCTTCAGACTTCATGTGAGATCGAGAGCTGCAGCAGCCACAAAAGCAATGTACGACATAAAAACCCCAACCAAACTCTCCCTAGACACTGCAATGTTGCTATTTAACACGAAAATAATCCCAATCCTGACCTACGGAATAGAAATAGTCTGGGAAAAACTGGGCATAGGAGACATCAACACCCTAGAAGCAGTAAAAGCACGGTACCTAAAGGTAGTCCTAGGCGTATCCAGGTACACGAGATCTCGGTTAGTGTATGAGCTCGCCAAGGAAACCTTCCTAATGGAAGACCTGAGGATTAAGTTCCAACTACCTTCTACAGAGAGCTGGAAAAGGTGCCTACAAGAAAGGGAAAATAAGAGAGGAGAGATCCCGATAGAGTTCTACGCCACCGAGGCTATGATAAGCAGATCCTGGACAGAAGCTAATCAAGACCTCCGGCACTTTGTCAACTCACTGGCGGTGCACGGATATCATCATAAAGTGTGTAAAACAAAACAATACCATGAACCGGACGCCAACTGCGTGTGCGAGAGATGCGATCAGAACTGTGGCCGTTACCATGTACTTTACTGTGAAAGACGTGGAAAGCCAATAATAGAGTTCTGTATAAAGTGAACGACGGAGGGGAAGAAGAAGAAGAAATGGAACACCCACAAACTCTTTATGCACAACTTGTGCGCATTTCTCCCTTTATTTATAATTACATTTTATAGAAATTTTGTACAAAGAACAAAAAATCATCCCCTTCACGGCAAGTCTGCAACGGAACTGCATTAACATCCTTGTAAATATTACCCCAGACACCAAAAATTAGATCATGTACGATGCAGAAATGATGTCTGTAACGTTTCTGGTATTTTTCAATCAATTTGCTCAAATTGCCTTTTTTTCCCCCTAACTCTTATTTCATTGTTCTCGAAACAGACTACCAGATCTAGTACGTATACTTTAGTTAATTCTGACACTTGACTTAACTAGTTGGTGGGGCATTTAAAGTAAAACTGGAGTGAACTATACCAAGAAATTTAACAATGGCATTCTGAAAAAGTCCAAAATCAACCGGCATTTAATTTCTGGAGGTCACAGATGTTATTAGGCCTGAAACTATTAATAAAAGTAAATATATCTAAAATAATTGCACTGTCTTGTGAGTTCATTATACTGATATTTCACTGTATGCTCTTTTAATTCAGAATACTTAGCTGTAATTACAACTGACAACAGCAATCCTGCACACGTAACAATTAAGCATCCAGAAAACATTTAGAAAGGACATATATACAAGTAATTTTACAACAGTTACATGTTACATGAATGATTATGTGAGATTACTGAAGAGTTCTTCATGAAATTAAAACCACTTTCTTTCTTTGAACATAATTTACAGGAAATTATATTAAAACTCCTCTGTACATTTCATTCCTCATAAAATTTGTCAACAAGATGACAGATGCATGTTTGCTTGTTGAACTAGTCTGCTTTGCTAATAAAAAGTATTTAGCCAGTTTATTGCAAGATAATTACTATTAATATTAATAGCAAAATAGCGCAATGAAGTGTTGACATCAGCAAATTTTAGTATGGAAATATTCACACTAATCAGTACTGTAAGAAAGTTTTAGAGGGTATCCTCTCCATCAGCTGATTCAGTCCAGAGTACCAGAATGTACTAACTCTATTTTCTGGGATAACATATATTTTGAACTCCTAGTTAAGGTACGGACCATATGCATGTACCTTAAAATCAATTTTCTACCTCAAAATATTGAAATAATATATTATTCTAGTCACATTAAAATAATATGAGTTTCCTCAGTATTTCTAATTTCTCCCTTCATATTTAAACACCTCGGTGGACATGGAACACACCAATATTCAGAAGACGACACAGGCCTACACTAAGGTAAACATACTTAATAGTTAAGTTAGTGAATATTTCCATACTCATACTCATACTACAGAATTATTAATCTTTATTCAATTCTTCAACTTATTCTTTCATAGCAGAATCGTGCTTGAGTGCATCAATCTTGGTTAGGACTGTTTTTATAGAACTTAATGTATTTCTATGTCAGCAAGCTCGAATTCCAGTTCGTCACCACTACAGTCCACATGGTTTTAGATGCCATACGAGCTGAGCCAATGCATGGATTAAAATAACTAATTTCCTTTAGAATTTTTAGAGGACTGAAAAATAGGAAACACTGTTGCTCATTCTTCTGTCGTGAGTGAAATGTGTCAGATTTCATGAAATGTGTAAATAAGAACGAACTATGCCCCCTTTAGTGTGCGTATTGATAAAATGTGTGAAGGAAATTATTTTAAATCATAATTGTTAATGTTTTCTGTTTATTTTTATTTCTTTTCTCTTGTTAAGTTGTCCGTATCACAGGCGAGAAGTTGTAGATATTAACATTACAATTGATTTATGGCTGACACTTCTACTTGTGAATGGTTTTTTATTTACGATGCTAAATAAGCAAAGTGTTACTCAGTAGAACTTATGTTCAAGTGAAAATTGAAATATCACAGATGAAATGATCCGAAAATTAATAAAATAAAATATAATAAGATTTTTAAAAAACTACACACGGTACAACTGTAATTAATTATTCTTTTTATTTATCAGCAACAAAACTAAAACTGTTTTTCATTCCAACTTTCTTACCATCAAATTTTGCAGGCCAACTCTATAAAGTAATTTATTTCGTAAAATATCCGCCAAACTAGAAGGAAGTTAACACCAAAATCAGCAGTTTTATTTCACCAAAATATCAGCCCCCTACAAATAGTGTCACCAAGAAATCTAGTTCTGACAGCAACAAGCTTCTAAGACACAGGGACTTTTCAAGACACAATTAGTGACACCAATGAAATAAATAAAATAACAGTTTGTGGAATAATTAAGAAGGTATCTGAAGCAGAATTAGTGCCTTGGTTTACAAAAGTTTTTTCTACTCAAAGGAAGGAGAGAGAAGTTATTGAGGATTTTTATAGGCTACATGGTTTCATTGGGGTATAAGGTTTGTTAAATAAAAATAGTGAACCTTAACTTTTCCTGCATAAATAAATGAAGAATGGGTGGCATCCTTCAGTGGAGATGTGTAGGAACTATTCATTTGCTTGTGTGAATTTTTTCTTGCTTGCAGAAAGCGTCAATCACTGGCAATTACCTAGGAATACAGTGAACGCCACTTAATGTAAACTCAGATTAAAGTTATGTCGGATAATTTATGACTTTTATGAAGTCCCGTACGTATTAATACTGATACATTGAAAAAATGCTGTTTGTTGTGATCAAAAGATTCGGTTTATGTTATCACATTTTCCTTTTTGCAGCTTTATTTCCAAGTAATGTACGTTATTCAAAGTTTCATTTCTAACTCAACTGTATTATGTTGTACTGGAGTAGCAATTCTGTTCCCAGCTCATAGGATGACCAGTTCGAGGGGGTGGCATTACCTAACTTTCTCTTTTAAGCAACAAAACATCTTTCACCCCACAGTTAAAACTGCAGCTTTTGATTTATGAAGATAACAAATTTGACATGTTATGATGGCTAGTGTAAAATGAATAGACAGGCATTAGATGTTTTGCTACGCGGTGTTTACCACAGATCAGTATAGACTTCCCAAAAACATCGTAACTCGTAATTGAGTATGGGGCATTGGTTAATGAACTCCTAAAGGAAAGTAAAAGCAATTAAAAATTTTGTTGAAAAAATAGTTGCTAGTAGTATATTACTGTATAGCCTATGAGTGGTTCAAAGATTCACAGTTACGTATTATTTTATCATTAAATATTTTAAATTCTCTTTTGTAGTGTATTATCTTATATGAATAAATAACCATTTAATTCCTTCGGTTACTATTATCAATCGGTTAATGTTATCAGATTAGCTGCGCCCCGAAGTGATCACAATAAGTGGTATGCCCTGTACTACTAGGATTTCCTTCTTCGCCTTCATGATACTGGCAGCACAACCAGACCTGTGGGCAGTGATATATTGGCACCTGCATCACAACAATTATGCAGGCAATTCTTTACATCTGATTCAGAATTTTTTGCCAAAACATAGCCCTCCCATGGTCCATCAGGCTCCCTGCTCCCTCCACATGGTTGAAAAAGAGAGACCTGACTAGAATCAAGAGAAGGCATTATGTGGAACCCAATTGAACACCATTTCAAAATTTGTGTTCCAGATGAGTTTCTAACAATAGAATGAACTGCTAGAAGAAGTGTGTGCACTTCTAAGGGGAGATTACAGTCAATGTATGCTGTAGGAATTAAAGTATTTTTAACAACCAAAGGTTCAATATTTTTTTAAACAAACAGTGGATGTTCTTTCTATTTCCAAGTGGTCACATCAATCTACTTATTTTCAATAACTAAAAATAACAAGATTAAGTTAATGGTGCAACAAATAAAGTCTAACTTTGGTTATTACACATAAATAACCAAAAACAGTAACCAAAGTTGATGCATTCTGCCATTACAATCATATGCTACTACAGCCATCAATGATTGCTTGAAGTATAATAACTTATCTTATCAAAAACAAGATAAAATACATGGATTAAAAAATAAAAACAAACATTAAATTCATATAAAAAATAAATTGAGCACATAACAACAACCTCATTAATAGACAGTTCATTACTGAGGAGAGAGGAACTGCTATCTAGTATGGAATTCACACCAGGGGTTCACGACCATATTAGGAACTAAAGAATAACCTAAAAAATTCACACTTGGATAAGTTGTATAGTAGTTAAATACCATACCTTCAGCAAAACCAGCTTTGTCACTAACTTTAAGAAACAAGATTTCATGGAAGAAAAATAATAACGATAGTTTGGCTAAAGAGTCTCCTCATGTTATAACTAGGGACCATATTATTTTCCGGTAACAGTGATAAGTGCAAAATTTTATAAGACTGCTTTTCTTATCTATATTTAGCTTGATAGATGCTTAAAATATCACTTTTAAGCAAATTATGACCATGAAATATTGCAAAATCCATTGGACTGCACAAAATGTGTAAATAAGGGCTAAATAGGAAACCTCCAGATAACTATGTGTATCTCTTATTTCCTTGTAATAGTTATTTTTTTTAAAAAACGTAAGTTTAACTTGTAATTAACTTCAGAAAATAAAACTGTAATTGTTACATTCTAGTAACTGAGATGTATCAAATTGAGACTTGGCAACATCGCTTTCTTCTACTCACTTGCTCGCTTAAGAATTAACTAAATGTTCTACTGTATCTTATATTTTCTAGCACAATTCTTGATACAACTTAATAATATATGTTAATGGTTCTGAAACAACATCAGATATCTTTAAAATGGCTTTGGAATAACCATTTGAATCTTCATTTTTTGATGTTGAAAAATTATGCATAATATTGTAAGTTGTGGGCGATATATTTCTTTCCATTTAAAACTGTTTTCAGTGAAATGTTTTCAATGGGAACATTTCTTCATAAAGTATTTGAAACTTTCTTATCATTCCCGCTTGCTATATCTTCGTCATTACTCTTTTTGCAACTAATACATAAGTTAGAGGTAAAATTAGCCAAAGGTTACTCTATATGTCTGGAAATATTGATGTGTTTCTTTGTTTATTCGTTAATAATGTGAAATTTGGTAATGTGCCAAGCAGCTTTACTATTGAATGGCCCAATAGTTTCTGGCCCAAAACAGAACAAACAAACAAACAAAGAATTTTTAGGTACTGCCATTCTGTAAAGTAATTGTAATTGTACTGATTACTTTTTGAAAAAGAAATTTGTAATTTAATTAAGTAAAATGTCTCTCAGATAATTGTAGTTCAGCCCAATCACTTTTTTCCGTATTTTTCTCATCACTAGATATATCGTATTTTACGAACTATAAGATGTACTTTTTTCTTAAAAAAATTGCTTCCAAAATTCAGGTGCATCTTATACTCGAAATTGGTATAAAAATGTCTAGTGTTTAATTTAAAATTCCCGCCAGTCTTATTCAATACTGCAGGAAACCTCTCTATCTGGCAACATTGGATTCAACTGGCAGCAGCAGTGCAACGATGCAACGAACATAAGTTGCGGGGATTCACAAGCTTGCTAACACTGTCTCCCTCCTGCCCCGCCATCACAAACCCAGAACATTGTCTAGCCTATGATGCGTCATTGCAGTCTACAGTGCCAGTGAACTTGAATTGAAAGTGATTTGTGTTATCGGTAACAGTACAATATTTTTGTTAGTAGCTGGTTTCACTTTGCAATCTAATAATAAAAATGGTAAAAATGTTATTTTTTTAAAATTGCCTAAAAATTAAGGTGTGTCTTATAGTCCGTAGTGTCTTATACTCTGTAAAATATGTTAATGATACAAAAATAAGACATGTAGTAATTATATTTTATCTTTCATCCCTGAAACTAAAATGAACACCATTGGCAAATAATATTTATAATAATTTTGGTATTATTTTTCTCTGCCATATTTCAGTGTTCATTTAAATAAAAGATCAACTTCATTAAGGTGAAATGTAGCATAAGCATAAATTAATCTACTGCGTGAAATATTCACCAAAACAGATTGAAATTAAAATTAGCCATCTTACATCACCAAAAAATCAGAGCCCTAGTTATAAATGACAATTCAGTTGAAACAAATCCTTGCAGACCTAGCACACCAGGTCAAAATATGAAAGGAAGCAGCAAAATAAAACCAAGTTTGTCACCTACTTTATGAAACAAGAGGTCATGGAAGATAAATAACAGCAATAGGTTGCTCAAAGAGTTTCTTCATAGTATAAGTGACAATTCACTTACAAGATGAAATATGTTTATAAATAAATAAAAACATCTTCATCACGTAATTCAAACATTTCAATCTCATCCATGCTTCCCGAAGATATAATACCACTATTTCCACATTCTATATCCATTCTATTTTCCAAATTTTCATCAACACAAACAGGTACATTTTTTTTGTCATCAGGACCATTAACAGTGATTGCAGTAGTTAGAGAAATGTCATGTTCATAATCTGTTGAAGCCACCAAATCAATGTCAGATTTATCAATAGCATTTGAGATTACATGCATACTATGTGCATCTGTCGAACTGCATATATTTCTGCTAGCATCTTCCATTAAATAAGTTGCTTCACTGGAAGTGATCTTTGTCAAATCAAAATCTAGATCATTTTTAACTGTCTGTAATAATGTTGTACCTTGATTGTTGAGCATTCTAATAATGGAATTCTCATCAGCCAAATTTGCCGCTGAACTACCAGTATGTTCCAATCTGGATATTAAATCACATCCCTGCTCCTGTGATACAGGTATGCTATTTGGTTTTACAAGTACTTGAAATAGGTTATTTGAGTTCAAATTTTCATTTTGGGGTTTGAGAATTTCTTCATTGGCATATGATAAAACTTCTTTATCTGGTTTTACAATAACCTCGAACTTTATTGAATTCATGCTTTCACATTCAAGCCTATTACTTGCTCCACTAGTGTAGGATAACAATGCTTTATTCATATTATTATAATCTGAATTTGATGTTTGTAAAATATCTTCTTCGTTCATGCTGGATAATGCTTCTTTTGAAGTAGAACATACAGTAGTTTCAACTGGGCATTTCTGACCTACCGTACATGTTTCTGAAATAATAGTATTGGCTGCTGCATCATGACTATTGTGAATTCTAATAACAGAACTTTCAGCGAAAGTAGTTGAAGCATTACCGGTTTGGTTCGAATTGGAAGTTACACCATATCCCTGCTGTTGCAATCCAGTCTTGTCATTTGGTTTTACAAGAAACTGAACCAAGGTATTTGATTTCTCACTCTGGGGTCTGGTATTTTCTTCGTTAGTACACGAAAGGGCCTTGCTATTTGGTTTTGTGATAACACCGAAAAATTTACTTGAATTCATGTCTTCAATTTCAAGTGCTTTATTTACTTCACTGGTGTATGACAACAATGCTTTATTCAAATTTTTACAACCTGATATTGGTGTTTGTATAACACCTTCTTTCTCAAAGTTGGATTCAAGTTCATTTAATGTAGAAAATACAATTTCACCAGTACTCTTATGATCTGGCTTAAATGTTTTTGAATCAGGATTATAGGCATTAATCTTATTGTCTTCATTTTTATTTTCGTTATGCGGATTTGATAAATTGACATCTGAAATGGTGGTTCCGGAAGGGAGAATTATAAATTGCTGAACTGAATTCATGTTTTCATTTTCGAGTTTATTAGTTTCTTCAATGGTGAATGGCAACAACGCTTTATTCAAATTATTAAAACTGAAAGAAGCTGATGTTTGTAGGATACCTTCTTCCTCCACCTTGGTTAGTCCTTTTAATGTAGAACATACTATTTCACTGGTAAGTCTCTGATTTTCTGAAATAACAGTACTGACTCTAACAGGTTCTTTTTCATTACTCACTTTGTTTTGAATTTCACTCTGGGATTTTGATGAGCTGCCATCGGAAATAGTGGTTCCAGAAGGAAGAATTATAAATTGCTGAATTGAATTCAGATTTTCATTTTTGAGTTTAATAGTTCCTTCACTGGTGTATGGTAACAATGCTTTATTCAAATTATTACAGCTGAAGGAAGCTGAAGTTTGTAGAACATCTTCTTCCTCTACATTGGTTAGTCCTTTTAATGAGGAACATTCAGCTTTGCCAGTACTTTTCTGATTTTCTGAAATAACAGTACCTACTATGCCGGATTCTTTTTCAGTAATGAATTCGTTTTGAATTACACTCTGAGATTTTGATGAGCTGTCATCGGAAATAGTGGTTCCAGAAGGAAGAATTATAAACTGCTGAATTGAATTCAGATTTTCATTTTTGAATTTAATAGTTCCTTCACCGGTATATGGTAACAATGCTTTATTAAAATTATTACAGCTGAAGGGAGCTGAAGTTTGTAGAACACCTTCTTCCTCTACCCTGGTTAGTCCTTTTAATGAAGAACATTCTGTTTCGCCAGTACATTTCTGATTTTCTTTAATAATAGTACCTACTCGGCCAGATTCTTTTACATTAATGAATTCGTTTTGAATTTCACTCTGAAATTTTGATGAGCTGCCATTGGAAATAGTGGTTCCAGACGGAAGAATTAAAAATTGATGAATTTTACCAATAGCATTACTATTATCATCGTCTTCTATAAGAGTTACATACTCTACATTTCCATTGTCTTCTGTGTCATCACTTCTTCCCCCAGTAATCGACTCGAGAACTTCAGGTGATTCTAAGAATGTCCGTAAGTTTTCGTACGTTTTAGGTTTATATACTTCAGAATTTGATATCACCTTGGAACTATCTTTTACCCTGTCTTCCTCAATACCCTTTGACTCCATGATGTAGGATGTATTTCTATCTTCTCGAGCACCGAGCGTTTGCTTTTCCTCCTTTAACTCAATCGATGTATTGTCTTTGTGATTAGGTGTGGCCTCAGAAAGATTATTAACTAATGGCTGAGCTATAAGTTTTGTATCCTGACCTGACAACTGCATAACTTGAGAAGCAATATTATCCTCATTAAGACTTAAATAAATACTAGAACCATCACTGACTGTATTACTTGTATATACATTAGTAAGATCACACAATTCAATATTATTACTGTTACACAGTTCAAGTATCTCACCAGAGATCTGAATAGTTTGACTAGAATTCATTCCAGATGGTTCCTGATTAATTTTTACAGCCTGATTAGCTCCATCTTGCAAAGGAGTTTTAACTGACTTATCACCCTGTTTCCATATTGTTCCAATGTTATTTGACCCAACCTGCTGATCTACTGGTATAATGCGCTCAATTATTGGTTGTGGACCACTCTTGCGCCCTGCAGGTATAATTGGTGGTTGTGTATGGCGTAATATGTGGCGCTTACGATTACTACAATCTGCAAACTTTTTTCCACAAATGTCACACTGAAAGAGAGAAATTGTCAAAATTTAATGCAGGGAAAAAAATACATACATCAAGCCTTTAGGCCATTTCTGTCCAGGAGCCATAGTTGTAACATATCGAGGTACACACATCCTGTGAATGTTTGTTCTTGAAAGAAAAATGGGCCATACACATTCTCATAGCTTAAACACATTAATCTTAGGAACCTTAGGAAAGTCCTGGATATGTTACGTATGTAAGTATGGGAATTTTGTGACCCCAGATTCTAATGACTACTACATACCTGGATGGAAATGGATTTTAGGCTTAATGTGTGCCATGTTACCAACAGGGCTCGCACTGAGCATCTGTGAGGTAACTGAACAAAACTTGTTGAGTTTCTCTTTCTATCGATACCAGTTTCGAGTTTCTGAGTTTCACTAACTGCTTAATTTACTTCTCATTTCAAACACTAATCATAAGTGACTAGTGTTCGTATCTGCCTCAGTACATTCTTCAACTTTGGTTACAGCTGGGGTATATTTATTAATCCGTTTTAGTGTAGGATTTAATGATTGACTAAACAATACCTTCTTGTTAATTGCGGATTTGAATATATTTATAGCGGTGTTGGGAGCAAATTTTGAATTTTATTTGAAAAAAATCTGATGTGAAAGTCACATAACTTCCTCTGTCCAAATAAAAGTTAGCAGTATTCACATATCCTTGTACAGAATCGCAAGACACAATTTTACGCTAATTATCCTATAAATACCTCTTCTTTCAATGATGCGACTAAAAACGCAGGCTATATAACAAACTTAAAAAAAAAACAAGTGACTGCAGACGTTTATTGAACTTTCCGCCGTAAAATAAAATTTCCGAAATTTATCGAATATTTCCCTCAGATACTTCTTTACTCTATGCATGGCCAACAATACATCTTTCTCACTTCACATTCTTATATAGAATAAGAGGCCGTGAAAGAGCGTGAATTCAGTTGTTCATCACCCAAGACAAACTTTCTACAAACAGTGGGTGAACAGTGGGTGGCTTGTAACTACCCTCAAAGAATTTTCTCGAAAAAATTTTTCAAATAAAAGTTTTAGCTCTTAGTATATGCAACCCATGTGCAAAATTTAAAGAAAATCGTTAGAGCCGTTTTCGAGAAAATCGCGAAAAACGAAAATTTCTTCATGTAAAGTCCCCTTAAAAATAAAAGAAAATAGTCGCCAATCTTATCCTCACATCTTCAGAAGGTACCTGACCCAAATACAAAATTTTGTTTTCATACGATTTTCCATTTTGGAGCTAGAGTGTTCACAGACAGACAGACAGACAGACACACAGACATGTTTCCAAAAATAGTATTTTTGGATTCAGGGGCCTTAAAACGTGTATATATGCTAAAAACTCAACTTCGAATTTTGGGGTCGAAAACAATACTTCCTCTACCTATAGTACCTATGGTACGGGCAGAGGAAGTAAAAATTATTGCATTGTCAACTTTAACTCAATTAGTTTTAACAACGAGAATTTTGGCTGTTTTCAGACTCATTCTTATATATTATTAGTCCAATTCGAAAGAAAGACACATAAGCCAATTAGTACTTTCAAGAAGGTTCTCCATTATCCTCAGAGGCTAAGTGCAACCTATTTCAGAATAATGTGACAAAATACAAGGACTCAAACCTGGCCTCCAAGTTCACACATATGATCTCTAGACACTGGTGCTGCCACATGCAGGGAACATAATAAGAAACTAGGATTTGATTAAATTCATTTAAAGGCCGAAGGGCTTATGTGACTTATTTGTTTAAGAAATTAGAAAAACCCCATTTTAACATTCCTGCTTTTAATGAGTACATCCATATTACCTTTTGTGATGTTCAAAACCCCCAAGCATTTTAATTGGCTCTGGAGGACAACCATAAACCCAGTATATGAATTACACTTTTCAAAGTGAATAGGGTCATACGTATGTGTGAGGTATCAATCAAAATATTTTCCACTCTAAATTGCATACCATTAAGTTTTAATAAGCATTTTGCGTAGAATATTAAAATAAAAATTGAACAGAACATTTTGTTTCAATACCTTGATTTAAAGCCCCTCAGGTGATTCATTCAATGAGCAATTCATAGCAATGAAACAAACGATAAATGCTAGCAAAAGTGGACAATTTAGAATCTAAATTAATGTTAAAACTACACTAAACTCTAATGTGAAAATTTAAAACACTCCTTACTTATGTGCCTGTATGAATGTATTCGCTGACAGATTGTTTACAGCTTGAGGTGGTTTCGCTGTGCTGTCTTATTCATGGTAAATCTACACTATAACCTAATTGTTCAATGAATCATACACAAATATTATTAATTGCCACTGCATTCTGCGAAATCGGCAGATTTTATAAGCAATTGTAATGTGAATATAAATGACTGTATAATGTTAGCTAAATTCCAGTTTTTCTGGCTTTTGTTTAATAGGGAAGTGCGAAGGTTTTGCACGGGTTTATTACTGGTACTAAAATATGAAATCCCTGCACAATTACCATAAGAACAATCTATTTAATTCCTGCTTTTAAGAATCAGTTTTAAAAGTAACCCTGCTTTTAAAGAATAAACATTTTGAGAATTTACAAATATTTACCCCTAACAGTGAATTTTTAATCTGATGGAACAAACCTAACTTGATGTGGAAAACAGAAGTAACTTTTTTAATGTGTTTGCCAACTTCAAACAACTCGACAGTGGTGTTGAAAAGTCCTCATAATCAATATAACCAAGTTAGGTTCTGCTTTCTATGTTTTTAAATGTGGACAGTTAATGTTTCAATACTTGTGAATTGCTTTATTAATACAAAACATGTTAAGATACTCTAAATTGCATACTTTTCAATAAATATGGTGCATTTTTTGTTAATTTGAAGTAAACCTCCTTCTAAGGAAACAAAATTCAGTTTCACAACCATGTGGACATTTATGGATCAATAAATTAACATTACTGTGATTAAACTTTCAACATACACCACAAATTTGAATAAAGCAATTTAGTAACTTCATAAGCTCAATCAAGTCCCTGCTTGGCTTAGCACGTAACTATCTTGTAACCTTAAAAGACTATTTCAAAAACATAGAAGAAAAATACTTACCTCAAAGGGTTTGTCACCCGTATGTGAACGACGATGCCGAAAAAGAGCATTAGCAGTCAGGAAAGTTTTACCACATTCATTGCAAACATTGTTTCGTTGACCAGCATGTCCAAGCATATGTGCTGTCAAGAAGAACAGAATATTATTCATTTTATTTTATAGTATAGCATATATGGCTTTTATTTCACATTATGTCAAATGAGTTCATTCTCAATGGCTAATGGGTGCACATCAAGGACTGAAGATGATACAAACTTCATGCTGAACCTAACAAGTAAACCTAGCAAAAATGGACGAACAATTTCATACTTTCGATTACTAATGATTCTTGCACTATACGAAAGAAAGTATTTCGTAAAAGGTAGTGGTTTAAAGGCGGACCTTTTACGAAATACTTTCTTTCATATATTCCCACTATCAGAATGAAATTCATTAACGTCTTGCACTATAAATTAACCCACCACTGTTTTTTTTTTTTAATATTAATGAATCATGATTATATTATATTAATTAAATGAGATCATTGACATGTAAACACTTTAGACTTCACTTTTACTTACTAGCAGTTGAAAATGTGGGCAAAGCCCAAGAAACGTACATTCTGAAAGAATGTAAGTAAAAGTGAAGTCTAAAGTGTTTAAATGTTAACGTTCTCACTTAATTAACAATTTAAATATTGCCTATTTTGATAAATTACATACTCCCCCATTAAAATTTCTTCTAGACTTCTATATGAGAAAATAAAAACTGTTCTCTACTTGTAAATTGAAATAAAATGCATGCATATTCTTGCTTACTAACCTCTGAAATTAGTGCCATAGAGAAATTCTTTACCACACTGACCACACTTGTGTTTTTTAGCACCTCTATGCACACCCTGTATGTGTCTACTCAAATGGCAATGTGTTTTGAACCTCTGAGCACATTCCGAACATGGGTACGGCTTTTCCCCTGAAATATTTACCATGTATTAATTAAAACCAAATAATAAAAGTACATCTACAGTGTTTTGCAGATGACAAACAGTTTGTCCATCTCCTTGCTTAGATACGCGGTCCAATCAGAGACGGCGAGACGGAGGGAAGACTCTTACTGCTAGCAGCCCTTCGTAAGCTCGTACACGTGATTGGTGGTGAAGGAATCTGCTTCTCATTTGAAAAATACTGTACAGTCACTTGAATTATACATACATATGAAATAAAAACATATGCACACACATATATGTAGCACATAAAGTCTTTATTATTAAGAACTAGTAGTAGGAAATAGTAGTAGTTGTAAATAATAAAATATTTATTGACCACGGACTTGAATAAAAGTAACATGCAAAGTCAAAGTGTGGTTAGAATAAGTATGGTACTCAGAGTTCGTGTGTATTGTACTATTTTTGACAAAATGCTTAGTTTAATTCGGATAAATTAATTTTGTAATGTATTTTTATCTGGATCTTTATGGTAGGGCTACCACACATCCAATTTTCCCTGGACATGTCCTCTTTTTAGGGTCTGAATTTTATGTCCAAGCGATTTTTAAATTTTTTTATGTATGGGGATTTTGACTAGTTTCTTTTTTTTGTCTTCCTTAAATAAAAAATATATTATTTTATGTTCTCTGAAAATTTCATTTCTGACAACTATATACAAGAAGTAAAATTCTGGTAGGAGTATCACTTATTGTTTCCTTTCAAAGTGTCTATACTTCCTGCTTCCTTCACATTTCATTTTGTTTGAAAATCAGCTGGTCAACATTGTTAATCAACTGTATGAGTGTGTTTGTGTTGTTGAAGATGCTTGTCTGTCGAAACTGTTTTTCACATAATTTCATTTGTTACTGTTTTTGTCATTTCCAGTACTTCAAAAATTTACAGGCAAACTAAAAGTGGACAAAATAATTTTCGAAATAAAAAAGTATTGACTATTATTCTGAACCTTTGGAGGTGGTGTGATATTTCTTTGCAATACTTTACCATAACGTAAACATGGAAGGAATATTTTTGTTATTGAAAAGTCAGTCATTCAAGGAAAGAAACAGACTGGCTGTGTAGTCTATCAGAAGTATACTTCTTGTCCAGTATAATTTCAGAAACATTTCCTGCAAAGATTTTCATTCTAACTGAAAAAAAAAAGTCAAACACTTGCTGAAAAAAAATTGATCTACAGTGAAATTTGCCTGGGCAAATCAGGATGGTGCAAAAAGTGCAACAAAACTTTCCTAGCAGCTGAAAATAATAACTTTCACATGCTCCTAATGAGTTATTACCATTATCTGTTGGCAGCATCTTCCTTAATATTGGAAAAACTTTTTTTCTAAAAGTAATACCCGTAAACCGTGTGTTTTTCTTTCATTAATGTCATAAAATTATAGATATAAATATCTCAGGTATGTGTATCGATTGCAACCATGAAAACAAAATTTTTCTAAATCAATGTAACCAATAATAATAATAATGACCAACAGTTATAACTATCATTTCTAATGTGTTTCCTATCATAATCATAAAGGAACACAAAAATATGTAGTGTACATCTCATAAAATTTCAAAGCAATAATTTATGTAACTAGCAAATTATCTTAAGAAATAAAAGCAAAATTTTAGCGGCCTATGCTAATATTTACCTGTATGAGTACGTTTGTGTTGTTCAAGATGGCTTGTCTGTCGAAACTGTTTTCCACATAACAAACACACATATCGTTTTGATTCCTCGTTGTGAACTCTTGCATGATTGCACAACCCAGAAGCAGTGTGAAACAAATTTCCACACTGATGACAGCAGTAGTTTGGACTCTCAGAGTGTGTGTCTAAATGGCTCCTACAATAAGAAACAATTTGTTATTACAAAATAGGAATCCACTTTAATCTAATTTCATTAAGTGCATAAAGAAAATTACTTTTACAAAATAATTTGATAGTATAAGATGCAGGTGAGTTAGAAAAGATAACGATTTGGAAAGATTTAAAATAAAAATTTTAAAACACTGATGAAATTTGATATACCCACAGAAGATGTTCATCATGGATGCTTCAAGATCTTCCTGAGAAAGATTTGGCAATTGACAATGTTTTTTTGAAAATGAGGATGAGGATCCTTGAAGCATGTCATAATAAAATATGGAAAGTGAAGCAACAGAGTGTGTGTAAGTCAACTCAAACAGGCCCAATAGATGTAATAAATAACATAGAGAGAGCCATATGAGGGTGTTATAGACTACACATTTTATCTTGAGCTGAAAAAATGCAGGGATGAGGGGAGCTGATATTCTACGCAGCATAAGACACTGGCTATTGCAGAAGGTGGTGAGTTGAAACTGACGTCATTGTAGAAGGGTTTTGAAGGGTTGTGTATTTTTATGCTGGTACAGAATGGAACTAACTGTAGTTCATAGCAATTTCAACCCTCACTAGTAAGCTAAAGATTTTTTATTGATGCAGATATTATAGTAGAATATATCATTGGAGAAATAAATTAAGTAATGTATTTCTTTAGACAATCTCTCTCCCAGTCTTCAGAACATAGAAAATCGGTTTACAAGTCATAGCATTGTACATATACTTGAATATGCACTTTCACGTGCCTGAATTTATACGATATAAGAAAATTTCTTTCATGAGAGTCTGCATATAATTAACCAATACAACTAAAATAATAATAAAAACTGACTTGTTCATTTCTCCCACAGATTCAGCTTAAAACACATTAAATTGCTTTTCCTTCCACTTCATTTATTGGGTTTATTGTTTATTCGCTGAAGTCCGACACTTCTTGATTTAAAGAATCTTCACTTTTAACTTTGTTGTCACTTAACTTATATATCGACCATTTCCGCAGCACAAGTACTGTTCTGGATTAAATTCTGCCATTTTCAGAATATGTTGTAAACAGATAAAAAATAGACGTTAATTCAAGAATGCTGCTACCGTACGAAAAGTTTTTTTTGGGTATATGGCAATATTGAGAACGGGCTGCGATCTTCATTTTTTCAAGCAAGGTCTTCTTGATATGGACTGCTTTTAGCATTATGGAGTGTTTAGCTCAAGATAAAGTGTGTGATCTTTAACAGTGCTGAAATTGGAAATTTTTTCTAGGGGGAACACATAAATTCATATCCAGTGTATTTATTTTTTTTTTATTTTTTTTTTCACTTTATAACACTGTACTAAACATTATGGAGTGAAGTGAAGTGATCCCTATACAGGCTATGGAGGCCCAGAGGGTTCCAGGAGGTTGAGGCTCCCAGATTTTGGACATTCAGCACATGAAGGTGGTAAGGTTGTCAGCCTTATGCACCGGCCCCCTTTAGCCCCAGGATTGCTCCTGGTACTGATTTCTGTTAGAGGCTGAGTCGACCCCAGGGCCATAGTGCCACCAGAAGGATTAGGCCAACTGAAAAACCTCAACAACCTCATCGGGAATCGAACCCACGAAATTACTGTTTGTAGCACAGCACCTCAACCACTACTCTATGGCGTACCCACACTAAACATTATATCCTAGTTAAATTACCTTTTTAGATCACACAGAAATTACATACATAACAACAACCAATGCAACAAACATCATGTATGCATTGAATCTACAGCAACTGTTGCAACAAGAACGGGAGACCATGACCTTAACAATGGTTCTTCACTTCATTTTAAAAAAGTGTTGCTAAAATATATACGCCAATTTCATATGTAGTTTTTTCCACCCCAGAATTTATGCCAGCATGATGAAGAGTTCCAGGCAATTCAGGCCCAACTTCAGCATTGAGTGTTACAAGAGCTAAAATCAAGAGAATAGCAAAATATTTTTTTAGGGTAGAGCAAATCATACTTAGGGTTGAGGAAGCTGTGTACATGATTTAGGATACAAAAATATTCAAGTTTGGCATTGAATATGAAAACATTCCTCTATACACTATGGTGATGCACTCATGCGATCCTACCTTCAGATAGTGGAAATACAAATAGAAGACCACAGGAACATGCAGCGTGATAGTGAGTTAACGATATTCAAAGATTACTCAGTAGTGCCAGTTTATATACATGGATACTGAACAGAACCTAGCAAAGAGCTAGTTGCAATACAACCTATTTTTATCTTTTTTATAGTCAATAAATTTTTTGGTAAAAATATCCCATGATACAGTACCTGAGAGAAAACTTGGTTCTAAACTTCTTGCCACATTTATCACACTGGAACACGGGATCACAATTAAGATGTGTCTCTATGTGCCTTTTTAAACTCCCTGTGTTAGGAAATTCCTTTTCACAAATTTTGCACTGACATGTTTCTGAAGGCTTTCTTTCACCAGAAAGTTTTTCATCGGTTTTGGAATGTTTTTCCGGAATGTATTCTGTATTATCTTTCTTAGTTTCCTTGGCATCTTGGTTTTCTTGTTTCTTTTTAATTTCACTTTTTGGTCTTTTTATTTTATTTCTTTTATAGCCTTTAGTTTTGCCTATCAGTTCTTTATTCTCAGCAGGAACTGTTACGATACTCCCCTCCAATTTTGTATCATTTTCTTTTGTGAGAATATCATCCAGAGGTTTAGGTACTAAAGAAGTTTCAGTAAACTTGAAGTTTTGTGAGTGGAACAAAGATTTCTGTTGATTTTCTATGCATTGTAATAGTTTTCTTTGAGTCTGTTTGCACATATTGTAGAAGTTTTGCCATACCGTAAGTTTCTTGATGCAGTCATCACAGACCTTTTTAGGTAAGAAGTCCTTTTCTTTAACCTAAAAGCAGAAAAAATTCAATGTATGGTTCACACCTTACCTTATAATACAATAGAGTCCTAGCATGCCTAAATTATATAATATTAAAAGCAGAGATGGACATGTATCGGTAACAATAATACGTTATAGAAATTTATCCAGAAAATAGATGGAAATAGGCCTACCTTATAATTAAATCAGATCTTTAGCATTTTACCTATTGTTTCATAAAAGCCTATCAAGCCTACCAGTAAAAATTATGTAATGAAATTTATAGTCTGATTTATAGTGAGATATAGTGATACCGGTATATAATAATTTATAGTGTAAACTATGATTTGAGGTTTTCCTGGCATACCAAATCAGAGCTGACATGTAGAGCTAATTGGTGGCAATTAGGTTAGGAATAGTGATATTATTGTTAGTGACATGTAGAGCTGAATATTGATATTATTGTTAGTGACATGCAGCACTAAGTTTTGGCAGTGGCTTAAGAACAGTGATATTAGAATTAGTGACATGCAGAGCTAGATTGGTAACAGTTAGGTTAGGAACAGTGACACGAAAGATAAATAATTTTCCGCTGAGAGTTGGCATAGTGACGGCCCGCTTCCCCTACCTTCCCTTAGCCAGGTCATCAGTTCCCCTAGCTTTCAACCTTTCCCCTCGCAAGCTGCTCAATGCCGCTAATGCAATTCACTGTTATACAATGCACTATTAATTGTACCAATAAGAAAAACAATCCTTGTACCATAATTACCAAAAAAAGAATCACCACAGCCTTTTTGACTTTACTCAGGACCCGCCAAGTAACCAAAGAACCTTGCATCAAAACAGCTATTTCTCATTTCATATATTAAAGCTCACTAGACTTAAATAGATGAATTTCCACTTCAACACTCAGCATTCACTTGTAGCGTAGTGGTTAAGGCAGCTAGCTATGATGCTAGTTGTCGTATTCAAATACCGTACTGGTCGATGCAAAAAATTTATGGTTAGGAATATGTCCCAAATAGGTATGTAGGGCGAAAAGGAGACGAGAGGAAGGGAAGAAAGAGGAGGAAAAGGAAAACAGGAAGAGAATAAAGGAGAAATAAATTATTTTATTTTTTTCCCCCTGTTTCACCTTCTGCCTACTAGATGGCATTGCTAATAGTTCAAATGGTGCCGCTTCACCTCCGTCCCCTGCAGGTCCCATTTAGTGAGTAGGAGTGGAGAGCTAGGGTGCCACAAATTTGTCCCCCCCCCCCCCCCCGACAGTGATAATACAGCCTTTTCATAAAATATGGGAATTTTTCCATCAAAGAGAGATGTTATAAAACCAGTGTACGGTAATCAGGTAGTCAAATAAAAGTTTAAAGCCTCAAATTCACTGAATAGTAAGGAATTATTTGTATTTGAAGTTGTTTCATGTGTAAAATCTGTCAATTATGTATTTATTATATTGCAGTTGATTTTTTTTTCGACATTTATAGCATGATTTTAACAATAATTAAAACTAAGTAGTCAAGAATAAACAGCTATATCTTTTTTGATTTGAGAAAATATAAGTTATGTCTTAGGGAACAATTTGGCATAAGATTAACTTCAAAAAGTATGTGTGGTTAATTACTATGTAAAATAGTAAACAGTGACATTTTAGTCCCACCCGTAATGGTGATAGTTTTGTAAAATGATTATTGTAAGAGTTAAATAAATGTTCTGACAATCTGTAAACAGTTTATAACTTTTATTCCATCCCTCATACCTTCATTAATAATAACATTAAGTCTCTACACTAATAGCAGAACAGCAAATGAACTGTTTTTGTGCACCATTAAAATCGTTGTCCAAAGTATGTCCTACCCCTAATAGATTTTGAAAAATAAATTTTTAATATTTAAAAATTTAAAATCAATTTTAAATAACGTTTCCCATGTAGTACGGAGAAGGCATACTAAATTTCACAGAATGACCAGAAGAGTTCTAGTTCATTATTTTTTGTATGTAATGAACAAAAATACTTGTCATAATATGCTAGAATGTCCCACCCGTAATTATGAAATGGCTGAATAGTGTTGATAGCCATCAATTTTACAGCTCTGGTTTTTGCATTAACTTGACCCTACAACTGAACAGATGATTCTCGTGAATATGCATCACTTCATAACGCCATTCTAGGTTCATTTTTTATGAACTTCCTATAGATTTTACTTTTATAATATTCCTACAAAAAAAAGAGGTATTTATGAATGGATTCTACAGGTTTTTAAGAACAAGATAACATGAAGTTTGATCATTTTCGTTAATAAAAGAAGAAAAATGAAAATACCCAGAAACCCATAACCAGGATTAGCATTAATTTACTGTAATTGGATAATGGTTTCCCAGGCTTCCAACTGGGTGAGAAGGGGAATCATTCTGAGCTATCAGCAGCTTGAGCTTTCAAGCTTCTTGGCTTACTTCGCTGCCATCTTCTGGGAGAAGTGACCTATTTGGGAAAAAGTTCATGTTAAGTATGGGAGACAAGAAACGCTGGGTGGAGTGGGAATCATTACAGAATGAAATTGTTCACGTAGAATCTAAATAAAGTATTCTCAAAGTTTAAGATCACTTATCAATACTTAATCTTTGGGAACTGAATATTTTTAAAAAAATAGAAAACGGCACTTCCATTTACGGCAAGGCTGGATGACAGATTAAATGAGGTTATGTTTGAGTTGTTGTACCGTCACTAATTTAAACCCCAAATTCGTATCGTCACTCCAAAGCATGTATGTTACAAAACTGATGAGTTCAGAAACAATTAATACACTTTTATATAGTAATATTAACCTGTATCCGAAGAAAACTGTATATGAGCCTGGAAAGTTTCCGGTTCCTTTTCGGCTTAGATTCTGCTGACAACGACGTGAAGATATCTGTGAACCGCCTTCCAAGCTTACCACATAATCGACACTTTTTCTGGAAGTTCTCTTCAAGATGGAATCCCATAATGCGGGTCTCTTATTTGGTAATATTAATTTCTTCTGACACATTTCACTGACAGTTAACGCCAAAAATTTTCATCTCTTGGTTTCGCGCAGGTTTGCCAACTATCAAACGAAAAACTGAAAATAATAGCATCCACCATACGCATGTGTCCAAACGTAATGATTATTATTTATTAGGCTAAATTATACAGTAATATATAATAATAAGCTACTGGAATTCCCAAATGGTATTTTTAAGTCTAAATTAGGCCAATACAAGGTGCACTTTAAGCTCCGCCCACTCGATATTCACATTTTTTTTTCTCAGCGAATTAGGGTGACCAACTATCCTTGTAAATTGTCGCCGACACTCCCGACCGTATCAAATATTAAAAATGAGAGTGTGCCCCTTGTACCAAATATTAAAACTGCGAGAGTGCCCCTTATACCAAATATTAAACATTCTAGAGTGCCCCTTGTACCAAATATTAAAAATTCGAGAGTAAGTGCCTTGTACCCAACAAGTTTGTCAGCCTGTTCATCCTCGAAGAATTCGAGGAACTGCTTCACTGGGGGCGGGATATGTCTCTTACGAAGGTGCACCTTACATTTGTTTTTTCCCCTAAATGATATGACTGGTTGATCAAAAATCCCTTTTATACAATTGACGAATTCTTTGAATGCATGGGAGTCCGCAGAAATTTTTTTCAACGGGGGCAAATGATGAAACTGCTGCCACCATCACTATGCTACTACTTCTACACCAATGTATTATTATTATTATTATTATTATTATTATTATTATTATTATTGCTATTTTACTATTATTATTATTATTATTATTATCAGCGTCATCTTCATCATCCCCAACCTCGATTTACTGTAGCTGGACCTATGCCTAATACAAAGAAAAAATGTGATGTAGTACATTCACATTACTTTTTATACCCCTTGCAATTTCACAGGTACTATTCATATAAAATGCGATACTTCCAGTGCTTTACCTTCATTGCAGTCAAATGTTTGGCTGCAAAAAGATTCAAGTTCGGGGGAAGTAATTATTCCTACATAGCCTACTCATTATATTATCTAAGGTAGTCAGCTGTTACAATTCGTTTTTGGCCAAACATTTTCAAGTTTATTAAGTGGGAACTTAAGCTTGACTTCATGTTAGTTTATATATTTGTGGTAAACAAAATTTCCAGAGGGGGATAACGGCCCTACCCTGCCCCTTTTCTGGACGGCCATGTTTGAATGTAACGATTTTGACACATGGACAAGTTTGAAATTTTACTCAATTAAAGTCATTTAATTTAATTTAATCCAATATATTTATATAGTAATTTTTTGACGTCTGTTGCTTGTATTTTATGTTTTATGACAATAAAATATTATTATTATTATTATTATTATTATTATTATTATTATTATTATTACTATTATTATTATCATTATCATTATCATCACCATTATTATTATTATTATTATCATCACCATTATTATTATTATTATTAACAATCAATGTATTATCGTGAATAATTACTAGAGGTATTACAATCATAATATGGAAGAGAGGAGAAGCATATTGTAGTAAAGATATTGTAATGCAAAATGAAAATGAGAATGAGAAGTGGCGTGTGGCAAAGTAATCAAGGAGAAAAGAAAATATAATGAACGAGCATGTGGTTGCTTTTCAAATATCCCCTTCGTATTATAAAACAAACGTGAATTAGCAGATGCGTTTTTGTTGTTGTATATTTTTCCATCAATTGGCATTTAATGTAGAAGCCCAGAATTCTGTGACAGGCCCACCAAGCTAATGGAATAATGTTGTAAAATAAATAAAACAATAAAACATATTTTGCTGCAATTATTGTTAAATGTTTTGATCTGGAATCGTACAGTAGATTAGGTATAGGCACAAATTAGCTCAGGCTTTCTATGGGAAACTGGTAGTCATTTTGCTTCTTCATTTCTTGTATGTCATTTCCTTTCACCTATTCTAATAATTTATGGAAGAATTTACATTTACATATCGAAATCACTGAACCTCCTCCAGCTATTTAATTCAAATGGAAGTAATATTTACGTCAGTGTATTTTTAGAATATTAATTGAGCAATATTGTTTGGGCTTATATAACTATGAAGCCTACAGAGTGATAGGTTAAGTAACGTACAGTCCAGCATGTCATGAACTAATTCGCACTGTTTGATCATCCAGATTCCCGGTTCAGATTCAGTAAATTACAGCTGCCGAAATGCAGAACATTCGACGTGTTCGGTTAATACAATAAATTTCCCCTAATTAACAGAGAGTTTAAATTTATGTTTGGTCTTTTCCATGCATTTATGAGTAAGCAAGTTTCCTTGTCCTGGTGCTCTACTCAGTATTTGTCTGGGTTCAAATCACGCAACAAATAAGTATGTTGTTGTTATTATTATTATTAATGAATTCCATATCCATAGAGGGTTGATATTAGTCTATACTATATTTCACATTTACAACCTTTTAGCCTCATAAACACAGGACTTTCTTACACAAAATCTTATGTTTTACATCAAATAATTGATATAGAAATGTGTTCATTATAATCTATATCAAGGTTTCCAATTTAAAGAGGTCCGAAGGCCATAATTATATCCAAGAGACGATTGTCGGGCCGCACAATTTTTGGGGGGTTAAAATTAGACAAATTTTTGTACATAATCAAATCACGTAACAAATAAGCATGTTGTTGTTATTATTGTTATTATTATTATTATTATTATTATTATTATTATTATTATTAATGAATTCCATATCCATAGAGGAATGATATTAGTCTATACTATATTTCACATTTACAACCTTTTAGCCTCATAAACACAGTACTTTCTTACACAAATAAAATCTTGTGTTTTACATCAAATAATTGATAGGCCTATAGAAATGTGTTCATTACAGTCTATATCAAGGTTTCCAATTTAAAGAGGTCCGAAGGCCATAATTATATCCAAGAGATGATTGTCGGGCCGCACAATTTTTGGGGGGTTTAAATTAGACAAATTTTTGTACATAATTAGCTTAAAATAAAGTAAAATTTACAAATAACTTTGCTTCTTTTAAAGCCTTTTTAAAGAAATCCTGAAGTAATATCAATTTGTTTATATGATATGCCAGCATTTCACTAATAATTGTGAGTTCTGTGTTAAAATACAGAACTCACGATTATTGTGAGTTCTGTGTTAAAATACAGAACTCACGATTATTAGTGAAATGCTGGCTTATCATATGTATTTTAACACGATTTACGCCGATTTCCGCAGGTCTTTATCGAGACAATAAACCAGAAAGGTTTTACGGTTCCACCATTCCCTCAAGGCCCTCAGTGTAATCCCTCCTAAGATAGAAACAAAGATGATCGCGAAACTTAAGCAATTCTTCGCGGAGACCCATTCCTTTAGGGTGTGATGTTAGAGGATATTTAGTTGAAAAACAATTAAATCTACAAAGATGGAAGTTTCCATAACTCGTCCATTTTCTATAGTCAAAATTAATACATGACAGAAAGTCTTATATTCAGTAACACTAAGACGTTTTAAGCATAATATCACAATTATATCAAATTTTTTGCTTCCAAACATATATTCCCTTACATAAACGACTTGGTTTATCAACCGCAAACCTTAAGACCAATAATAGGTAAATGTTATCTAAAACATGTCAGGCCAAAAGTAACCTTGAGGAGGTGTAGGAGGTAATCGCACTTTCAGAAGGTCATAAACCCATGAGAAATACTTGGCTAAATGGTCAGTTTTTATTAGGCATAAGCAGATAAGTTAGGTATGGGGCATACTCCTTCCAGATGTTAAAAATACTAGCAAAAGTGATAATTTTTTTGGTCAATGTAAGTTAGTAGACTAATATTATTGCTATTTGCAAATTATTACTTTATTGAAGTTTAGAGACCTTTAAAAAGCGTTAGATCCTATAAGGCGTGTTCATCCATTATATGCCTACGTATCTATCAAAGTCAAGTATAAGTGCATTCTAATCTTGCATTAGTTTCTGAGACATCGACTATCGAGAAACAAAGAAAGTCCGGACTTCATGAAGAGGAGGGAGTTTAGAGGGGCGTTAAATCCAATTCATTATCAGTGGATAGATATTATGGATAGGAAACCATATCCTATAGTACATGGCAAGTATGGTATAAAGGGATTAAAACAAATAACAGGTCTTGTTTATGAAGCCGATTGAATCGACCGAGGTTCTACATTCGAGATTCAAATTCCATGGGCTTGTAAAAACTGAATTTACATACAGTCAGCTACTATTTATCCTAACGGGCAAGAAATAATATATTATATTGTCGACAAAAAAAATTTGCTCCACGGATTTCGTGTACATCGATACTAAATTGGAAACTTTTTGCCAATAACTACAATTGAAAGCTTGCAACATTAAAATATAAATATTGATATTTAAAGTTCAAAGCGATGGACAAGTATAAATACTAGCTAGAAGAACTATATAGGATTAATGATTTAACAGAAGAAAGAAATTAAAAAGTAAGCAATAAAGTTATATTCACTAACCTTGAATCAGAACACTGCTTACTTAAATGTGGTATGTTAATATCCAAAGAGTAATTGTGAAGCTTCAAATAAATTCAAGAGTTGTGATAATGTGACTGAATTAAATTTTCAGTTGCATTGAATATTTTTAATACTATAATACGCTTTTACTTTTAACGTAACGTAACGATATCATAAAGAATAATGGTGTTAATTATGATAAACCACTCTTAAAAATTTTTAGCAAGGATTGTTGTTGTAGAGAATTTCACTATTTCATATGTTTTATATTTAAGAGTTTACGATAATTTTATTTAAACTTTAGCAAAACAGGCTACTCTAGTATACAAGATAACAGGTATATTATAAATTGTAATTGACATATAACTATAGCCCTAATGTACCTTATGGTGAAATAGGGCTAAATGAAATTGTATATTAAATAAATAAATAATAAAGAATATCCATTACGACAAAGGATTTCATTACAATACAGGTGTGATATCAAATTAATATCGAACATGGGACGATCTTGAAGCCTTGACAGCAGCAAATGAAACTGCGCAATAAAAAAAGAAGCTGTACTTAAAATAAAATCAATTCTTCTTGTTTTAATTTTAATATTATACTAAATTGAATTCATTTCGTGTGTTTTAATATGCGTTGTGTGACACCTTCTTGCTTGCCATCCATGGGAAAAGACGAGAGCTACTAAGAGCAGATTTTAAAACCCTAAAATTTAAATATTTAATAATGGTCGAACAAAAACTAGCTTTGCTCTTTTTATAATAAAATTTGAGTATAAAAGACCGATAGAATACACTGATATAACACAAAGTAATGAGTGTTTAATTGTTAAAATCAAATGTTAGTTTATTACATCGTGTAAAAAACTATTTTTACGTGCATTTTACGTTTAAAATGCTTGTGGGTAAATTACTCGCCAAACCCTAAATTTATTGATCTAGTTTATATCAGCACCGCACTTGCATAGTGGGTGCAGAAGAATAGATGAAATGTAAACAGTCCCCTCAAAGTATACTTCCCCATCACTGGCTTAAGATATACGTTGTCAAAAGGATTTATAACTTATATCCAGGAGGGGAGGGGCATGGAATTCCATAAGCTAGAACCTGACACCTATTTAATATTATAATACATGGATTATTGATGACTGAAGATAGCTCCAGGGAACATAAGTATGACCTCTATGATGGAAACCAGCCTGCGTGAGAATTATTCAGATAAGCTTATGAGAAAATGAAAACCCCATTCAATGCATAAAGAAATCGTTTGAATACATGCCTGACCACTGTTCGTTGAGTTTCTTCACTCTCATTACTCTTGAAATGTGCCTTTCATATAATTATTAAAACAACATATTCCATTATTGATCAACTAAAATCTTTTTATTGCTATTTGAGGGTACAAGGCGTAAAAAAGATTTTAGTTGATCAATGTGGATTCCCTCAAAGAAAAAAGATGAAATTTATCAATATTTCATTAAGCCAATAGGACTTATAACATAATACTCGTAACTTAGTACGTATATATGATTTTTCCCAGTTCCAAGAAGGTCATTTAAACATTTCTAAAATTTCGAATGCGATTTAACATATCTGTAATCTTAGTGGTGATCAAAATGGAATTCAATTGGGATAGACATCAAGAGAATAAAAATCGAAAGAAGATTAGGATCAGAAAGAGTAGAAAGAAGAAGGATTCTTAATTAGGCGAGTGATCAGCAAGAGAAAATGCTAAATAAAAAGAAGAATCTTAACATGAAGAAAAGGAACCAATTACGCACGGCGAAGACATTCTCAGTAGATATTTAAAATTATATTGGAATTATAATGGCATTTCTGAATAATGTTGGAAATAAGTTTATATATGTTTTAGTATATTAAATTTAGCTAGCATGGCATAAATAGAGGGGAAAAGATAAATATTGCAGGTTTCATTTATTTTGATCGATTTTTTCTTGTTTGATACGAAGAGTATGGAAATAGTGTTTACTGTTTAGTTTTATAAATGAAGTTTATACTTATATTTGACGATATGATAGCAGATTTTTACGTACAAAATAAAAGAATAATTTTCAGAGCACTGTATAACTGTAAACTGTTTGCACATATATTTCTTTATCATGTCTATTAGAATATTAGGCCTATGTAGTAGATGCGCTAGAAAAAGGGAAACCCCATTCCTAAGAGAACATTAATAGACAAAATAAAATATCTGAAGCAAAGTAAGCCTAAAAAAATAACTGATTCCTTGAACCCACATTATGAGCAGGGCAGTATATTTTTCTCGTCTATTGCCCTTGGAGGTCTGTTATCTGTAAAACTGTGGGTAGCTGCGCTTGCTCCTTATGGTTTCTGCATTGTCTAACAGAGAGCGCGAGAGTGTAAGATCAGCTCAGTTGCCAACAGGGCTACAGCTAGAATAATATAATTATTTGGAAAAACTTTACGATAAAATAACAAACCACGAAAATCCTTTCATATCAGCTACCGGACAATATGATCCTAGAAACTACCCAATGTACAGAACCCCGAAGTCCAGTGGCGTAGCCAGAAAATAATTCGGGGAAGGTCGAAAGTGCCGGGGGGGGGGGGATTGGGAGGGTATGGAATATCCTCAAAGAAAGGGGGGCACGGAAAATTTTAAAAAATTGAACAAATGAAACTGATATTTTACGCTATTTTCGCACTGAAAAACTAGTTAGCAAATTTGTTTACTATAATCTAAGACATTCCAACTTAAACAAGAAATCGTTACCTAATAATACTTACTACTATTTATAAGAAAAGTTAAATAACACATGGAACAGTGGAAATAATAGGCCTACATTTAAAAGTTCAGTATTTTATAATTAAATTAAATAATTAAATATTTGACAAAACGAAGCTTCAATAACTTAAATAGAATTATAAGTTTTGATTTCGGACCCCCCTGGACCTCCCCCTTCCCTTAGCCACTGCCGAAGTCAGTGCTACAGAATTTTTCACCCAGATGAAGAACAGAAAGTGATATTACAAACTATTTAGTTGCTGTTATTTTGATGACGGTGACTAAATCTTTCCAAGTCTACTGTGACAGACAAACACTCAGCTTGCAGTCAGAAAACCTACTAGATTTGGAACGACTTCTTGTATTGATGGATTTGGAAGAAAAAAAGTGACTTTGGAAATAAACTGTTCAATTTAAAACTGCTACTTGGTTGTAGGTCAATAAACTTCTCATCAGCACAGGCTCTTCCTGTCATCAAGGTCAATAAATTATCTTCTTTCAAAAAGTACTAGAGTTAATTAACTACTAGCCCTAATTATTTTATTGGAGTTTAACGAATGTTAAAAATAATCACTTTTTCTACTTCAGTATACACGAAAAATATTATACATGATTAGACAAAATCATCATCGTCGTATTCATCGCCGTCTTCCTCGTCATTATCATCATAGCCTAGTTGTTCTTTTTCACCGATTCACAAGTAACTTTTTTTTTATGTCATTGCCTGCTCCATTGGTAGCCTACTACAGGAAGGGAAGTATTGCATTCGACTCAGAAACTCGATGTCGGCATTAACACACGTTTTGATATCCCCTGAATCTAAAAATGTGATTTTCAGAAGAAAAAAGTTTGTGAGTGTGGCTGTGTGCAGCGGAACTCAAGAAAGGAAAATCGTATAAAAACACGTATTTTGGTTAAACATCTTATGGGTAAGTGTCAGGAAGATTGGCACGATATTCTCTTATTTTTCTAATATTTTACATGAAGAAAATTTAATTTCCGCGATTTTCTCAAAACGGTTGTAACGATTTTGTTTAAATTTCGTACACGCGATGCTTCAACTAAGAGCTACGCTTTTACTTGAAACCTTTTTTTAATTATCTGAAGGGTAATTATAAGTCATCCATCGTTTGCATAAACTCAGGCTTGTCTTGCGTGGCAAACAATAGACTTACCTATGGGTGAAGCAAAATCGACTGAAAAGCCTATGTATTTCCTGTACTTATTCTATAGAGTACTGCTTTACTAAAATGTAAGGATTTTGATCCATGTATTACGATTGTCATCTACGGAAACTAGACAGTCTACTGAAATTTTCCTCATTATTTCAAACGAAATTTTCACTTGAAGCTTGCTTATATCAAAATATAGCTCTGAAAGGATTAAAGCAGAGAAACTTATCTTGGGATTTTCTCCATAAGATTTTTTAAATATTATGCTTTTGAACAACTACGAAGAGACAACAGAACAACACCCAACAAATTATTAATTTTTATAGATTATTTTTGAAAAATTCTGTATTTACAGGGACAATATGAATCATTAAAATGCAACAAATATTAAATAAATACCTGTTGAGCAAAGAAAAAACTTAAAATTTGTAATAATAATTATTACAGATAAACTATACCGCAAATTATCAGCAATACCATGCTGTTTTGTTTGTGAACTCATTAAGTACACAATCATTTTGACAGAATAATTTGTATTAAATCAACAAACATATTCAATAAAGAAGAAATTATGTCACTTTGTGATGGATTTTATTTTCGCGCAAATTATGACGTCATAATTATATCAATCAAGTTTGAAATTTGGAAGTATTTATTTGTTAACCAATCACATTGCGAACTGAAAATCATCAGATGTGGAGTTCGGTTACTTCCGTCGTACACAATCGTATATAAACAAATGCTCGTGTAAGGTTGGATACGCCTATTTTTTCTTCTGGCTTTTTTATTCTCAGATAAAATATTTAATGAGTATACAAACGTCACAACAGACCAAGAATGACGTATTTTGCATGAAATTTTATGTCGTATAATGCTAACATAACCGCAAACTCAAATTGATTCTCCTCTGCTAGATCCGCTGACTAGGTTCCCGAGCCCCACCACACGAGTTTATACCACGCTAATAAAAGCAGTGAGCAGACTTGTTTCGAGTACCATTCGAGGTTTGCTTTTAGACGTCGGTGGTGATTTGTGTGTGGTTGTGACATTTGTGACTCAATTTAGGAATGCTAACGAGTGATATTACAAACGTGTATAGTGACAATATCCCTATTACTACAAACATGGAAACAAACAGGTGAGAATAAATAAATATTTACTTTTTATAGTATTTTAATAGGCCTATAAGCAAAGTGGTAGTATTTGGATCATGGGATTTCACGATAAATATAAAAAAGTAGGGTGTATGCACGTACTATAGTTCTGTTACAATCTATCCTTTTATGTTTGAATATGTGTTGAGAAAATAACCTTTGAGATATCTTTGTCAGTTAGTCAACCTATAGCAAAGTTTTCGTCATCTTCAATTACAAGGTAGCTTTGGTAGGTTATGTAATGAAGGAAAAGTATGTCACACTACGAGGAAGCTAGCCATTAAAAAAAAAGATATATATTTAAAATTATATAGTTGTTTATGTCCTAACGAAATAGCTGTAGCAGATTTAGGAATTGCAAGTTTTAATTTGATAAATGCAGTGTGTGACTTGATTCAAATCAAGGTCTTTCGGTTGTGGCCATTATTAAAATGGGAGAAATCTAAAGGTGGACATGTTTGAAATTTCTAGGAACAGCCTCAGGAGAATTGCTCGTCACGACGAAACAGAATTCTCAAATCAGAGTATCATGAACGCCATGGAGAAATTTGTGAAAGCTGTCAACGATATGGAGGAGACGATATTAGTTCCATGCAGGCTCATGGACTTGAAAGTGGGTGATGCTGGTGATACAGTCATCGAAATGAAAACTACATCTAAACATCCTGGAACCATTAACACCAACAACAGTGGAAAGCGAAATAAAATTAGTCTTAGTGATATGGCATCTACCGATTTGTATAACTTGTACACAATGGTTAACTCTGTGAAGAATGAGCTCCTTTGGGGTCAGGCTGAGGTGCCAGTTGAAGAGGAGGAAAGACCAAAATCAAATAGTGGACTGGCTGTAAATTCTAATTCAACTACTGTAAAAGGGCATGTTAGGCGGCCATCAACTGTATCAATGGCATCCACTAATTCCACAGCTTCCATTTCTGACACTGATTCTGATGCTGGAAATGAAAATGATTCTGGAATTGAAAATGAAGACAACAGGCAAGAACCGGATTACCCTCTTCAAATAGCAGAGAACTTCCGTAGACATCTGAATGGTCTTCAACATTCCCTAAAACAGATGACAGAAGCCGCTCTTTATTTGACAACACGTTACCAAAACGATATTGGAGGGGCAGTGTGATCATTCATTTAGTCATGTCAAACATTATTGAAACCAAAGTTTACGGTGGGCTGCTGTTGATTCATATCGATCACAAGATAGTCATGGAAGATGTTAGTTTGTATAGACTTGCAGAGAGTGGAAGAAGCCAAATTTCAGGTTACTTGTCTTCAAAACATTAAGATCCTGTTAGAGATAACATCTGCTTAAGTTCAAAATGCCGATAATTTTTTTGTTATGTTATAAAAAATATAATATTGATATTTGAAAGCATATGGAGGAAATCTCCAATAAAAATTGATTCCTAAAATATTTGCCCTTATATCGGCTGGAAAGTTTTCTCAATTCCATGGTATTAAAAAAATCTATTTCTCTGTTATTGTGATACGGATAAGTGCAGTTTTAAGAACAAAAATTTTCTGAATTTTTGTGTGCACAAGCGTGTGAGAGCATTTTTGAGTTGTGTGAATGTTGGTAATTTATATGTAAGCCATCGACGAGCAAGAGTGTTGCGAATGTATGTATGTGTGTATGTATGTGTGTGAGAGAGATTATGTTGTAGATCTTCGTGGTGGCAGTACAAAAAATGAGTCACAGTGTCAACTTCTGCAGGACAAATAATATAATATGCCTCATTGAACTACAGATTGATAACAAGGTCTAATACAATGCAAAATTTCAAAGAAATATCAGTTTTCTAAATAGTAAGGTTAAGAAATTTGCCTAAACAGATAAGTTTGTGGCTTACATTTAAAAAAAAGCCTTGTATATAACAGTAATTAACTTGCATTGTATTATAGCTTGAGTATTGATTGCTTATTTCAGGTAGAGTTAAGATGAAAGAAAAAAAATACAGTGCGATTTGATGCAATGAGTATATTTGTTCAGCATTTTACTTTTTCAAAGACTGAGCCCTCAACCAATCCAACTTAATTTCATCAAAAGTGGAAACATTTTTTAGACCTTTTTTAATCAAAAAAATTTAATACCGTTTAGTCCACCCTAAACATTTATAAAGGACAAGAGTTATTTTGTATGTTATTTGAGGAAATGTAACAGATGCTGGTCGTCATTTTACTATTTCCTTCATTTATTGGAGGAGGAATGTTCTTGTAAATTTTACATTGAACAGCCTGTAAATCCCTAGCATTACAATAATTTTCATCATTTAAAAATGCTGTAACTAAAATGTCATAAATGTAAATTATACAATGTCCTAAGTATTAGCTCAATTCATTGCCTGCAAAGGAGCATTTAGATGCTTATATTGAAGCATAAAATCTGCTTTATCTCATTTACTTACATGATCAATTCAAAATATTAATACTATTTTAATTGTTCAATACCAATATATAAAATAGGCGTACTTTATTTCAATTCAACAAAGATCCATTATAACGTATAATTTATTATTTTCTAAATCATATAAACTACAAAATCTAGTTCACACTATTTCAGTTCTGTTATTTGAAAATAAACAATCAATTACAATCTGTATGACTGAACTTTCTTAAATTTTAAATTAAGGAAATCAAACTCTTTAGAAATGATCATGTAAATAATCAGTAAACAAATAATCTAATGGGTTGAAATAAGGGAGGGGGCATATTTGCAAGTGCATTCCTTGATGACATGGCCATATTGAGACTGTATCAGTAGACAATACTGGCCAGTTTATAGAATAATAATTATTTCTCATCTCTAAATGTTAACGAGAACAGATATTGTAAAGTAATGCAGAAATAGTTATATTTTGTATCAAGTGAAGCATAAAAGCTTCTGTAATCATAAGGTATGTTTAAGCTCAAGTTAATATAATTTTGTTTCAGTTACGATACTTGAAAAGGGCCTTTGCAGCTGTTAAAATATTATACTGAGTTATAGATACAGGTTGAACTGTGGTATAAGATTTTTATCTTGGCTGATACTTGTTAAGTTGAAACTCTATTGACATCTCATTTGAAGGGATTTCATGTTAGGGACATTTCAGTCTCTAGCTTCTCTACCTTTTTTTAATTATTATATCGTTCAGCTCTTCACAGAAGATTACAAAAAAAGTTCACTTTAAATTGAAGAAGTTTTATGTTTGTGAAGTTCAGTGGATTTTATCCAATCTACAAATTCTTATGGTACCACTACCTTATGACATGTTATCCTTATAAAAAGGGTTAATATGTATACGTTTAAAATGCTTTATTTTAAAATATTCTGTTATTCTGCATTATATTTGTTTGTGTGTAGTTATCTTTTTCTCCATACTCTACCGGCTGCACATGCATTTGATGAGAAGATTTATTTGTGTAATAAATTGCCAAATGTTTATACATAAACCTGTAGATACTTTAATGCACAATAGGCCTATCACTAAACACAGTGTGCCAACAGTCAAATTTAAGCTTACATTATGTGAAAAGTAGCTTAATGAATTTTGCAGAATAATTGCCACGTAAAAATATAATCTTAGCATCCATCGATTTGTGTGTGTTTATCTATGTGGAAAGAAACTATCCTTCATGTCTTAATTTCAATCTCACCAAAACAGTTACGCGTAAATAAACGATTCATATTCTGACTTTATACACTCCTAGATTCACTTGATTCAGTATAGGTACTAAACTTTGCTTGGAACAATATTTCCAACAGTTTTTGTCCTTTAAAAAATGTTGAAAGACGTAAATGTTTAATGAGGTAGGCTCTCATATTTTACACTGCCTGTTAATAATTAATTAAAACTCTTGCTTTCATATCAGGCAGATATTTTTATTTAATGTAAGTTAGCACTGAAATATTAAATTTGGAACTACCTTCTCATAAAAACATTTTAGTGATATGTTTAAGCTTGATAGTAGCAGATACTCGTGTAATTTATAAATTTTGTTTAATGTATTCTAAGTGATCGTTTTAAATTAGTTACGAGATAAAGTTAATTTTTTATCACTGTACCATAACAGCACTTTCTGCTAGGTGAAAAAATTGCTGTTTTCAGTTGTATAAAAATTACAAAATTAATTATTAAGTAAACTGAAAAATTGGGCTGTTTCCTGTTTTCAATATTGTTTATAATTACCAAATAAATTTTTAAGTAGACGGTATACTTACAAATTTGATGATTACAAACAATTGAAAACACCAACAAGCCTATGTTGACCCACATAGATCCTCACATGCATGCAGTAATTGGGTGAAATTGCAAAATTACTAAATTAATAAGGTGCAAACTACAAAATAAGTTAGAAGAAAAAATAATTGAAATTTTCTTGCTGTAGACTTTCAGAAAGTATTATTCACATTTATTTTAAAGGCATTGTACCTTCAATAGTATTTGAGATAAATGATCATTTTTCAGTTTATTTTTCAAAATTCTCGTAAATCAATTAAAAGCTGTAGGCTTATCCAATTTTCATTTTCTTAAGATTTAAAATTCAGTTTAACACTTTCAGGTGAAAAATTTTATTTTATTTTATACCTTTTTAGTAATTGTTTAATATATTTTAATTGCTGCTTTTGAACATTTACTTTTCAGTGCCTTATGGTATGCTATCCTCGGCAGTTTCCGTGGTATAAAAATTACAAATAAAACACATTTAGGCCTACAATATCGGTATTTTATTTGTGTTCTATAAGATTTTAGAAGTTTTTTTATTTCTTTTAACTTCGCTCAATGATATCTAAATATTCAATCTTAATATTTTCATTACAGTATTATTATTATTATTATTATTGTTTTCATTTTTTCATTATTTTGAAACCTGCCAGCAGTTATTTAAAATGCTAGTAACAGACAAAACTCAAATATCCTACTATAAACAAATCTTACTCATAATAAACGTAGAAAGACCTTTACGACTGAACATAAGTTTCTGGTTAAAGTCTTTGAAAGTTCTGCAATAATTTGCCAAATACGAAAGAATTACACTGATCTTTAAATATTCCATTACTTTCCATTGATTGCTTTCAAGAATAGGTTTATAAGCTATAATATAATATCCTTGACTAAAGAGAAATCTAAGAGATGAGACAATGTTGGACACCCTTGAGTTTAGTGGTACACCTGTTTGTGAATGACAAACTTGTCCTTCCTCTCTCCATTTTTCCTACTTCTGTATTCATTTGCTTTCACACAGGTTCTTCAGTGCTTTTCCATAGAATACATCTGAATTTGATTTATATTACTGTCATTTAAGGGGGATGGAAAGGTGAAATTTGTACTTTCTAGATATACTCATGGTTTAATAAGTAATATGGAGAGGAATTTCTTCCTATCTTTGTATTACTTTTGAGTTATTTAAACAATTAATATAAAGATTTGCATATTTCAAAATGAAACTTAATGCACAATTTTATTTCAATTTTTTTAATGGAAACAAAGATTGTACACTGCATAGCCTATTTGTCAATTATATGTTTGTTATAGCAAGTAACAATTCAGCCTCACTTAGTACGTACACAAAATAAAAATAAAAGTACAGGAAAATTGCTTTAAAATATTGCATGCAATTAAAAATGAAAAAATTGTGCATTTAGCCTTCTTAAAAGTGCCCAGCTTCTAACTGATGCCTTCTTTATAAAATAATAAATAGACTTCAGAAATTAAAGCTTTAAAGTTTTCTATAAGAATATTTGGATACCATCTGTATTCAAAACAATAGAATTCTTCTTCAGTGGTCAACACCATTATACTTTAAGCTAAGCTAATATCGTAAGCTGGTATTCTTTGTGGAATTGGCAGCCTCTGGATGTAGAAGAAGATTAGAAGATTGTTGAAATAAAAGTAAGTAGAAATAATCTTTTAAATAGTTTAATTTTGTTTATTATATATATATAGTTTAGGCCTTATGATTAATAAATTTCATTTTTTCTTCTTTGAGGGATGTAGTAATTATTTCATTTCATTTCAATTAAGGAGTTAGTGGGCGATATTTTGCCTTATACCCTCAAAGTGATATCAGCAGTAGCCTCAGATATTTATTGTTAATATAGTATAACCAATTCTGAGTTGTGTCTCATCTAAAATATTATAAAAACAATATATTTTTTTAATTGTGTCATTAGGATTTTAAAATATTGTTTTTCTAATATTTTAGATGATTCACAACTCAGAATTGGTTATACTATATTAACAATAAATATCTGAGGCTACTGCTGATCTTGGTTTATCGATATCATTTTGAGGGTATAAGGCGAAATATTGCCCACTAACTCCTTAGTTTAATGATCTTTGAACATTTAACAATTAGATCCTTTTAAATGGCCATAATTTGGAAGACTTAGAAGTGCCTGAGGGTACTGAAATTTAGCCAACATATGTACATGAAGGTACACATTTTTTAATTTGTAAAAGAAATTCTCACTTTGACCAAAAATCACGAATATTTCACCCTCCACCCTCCTAAAAATAGATATAATTTATTAATAGATAACAATTCCTGCACATATAAGACCTTGAGATAGCTTAGCAAAATGTGGTTTAGTTTGCTAATGTAAAAATATGTTTTGAACACTCGCGTGACTTTCTCTACCAATGTGGATGGTGTGTTTTTTTCTGTTTCACTTTCAGACAGGAGTATACATTCCGCTGCTTCTTCATTCACAAAAGGCTGGGGTTAGGAGTTTGATGCTGTGCATGCTACTCTTCAAATGATTTCTGAAAAGAAAAAAGTTCCGGATATATATTGTGGCCTGATGTGCAAGCAGTTTACGTACAAACCTCAAAAAGACCATTTATATCTTTTTAAGCTGTATAAAGAATTTAAAAAGAAAATTGTCAACATTCTTATCATTTCACATTCTCAAATGCTGCCTCAATTCTAGTCAATCTCAGTTTGATTGTTTAGCTCATGAATTAATGACCAATCCATGTAAGGACATGTAAAATTTTAACCAATCACTGCTGCTTGTCACCTTATTTTTATTGTTTATTTTTATCGTACATATGTTTTATTTTGTTCTATGTGAATTTATGCCAGTGTACTGAAATTCCTTTATAGCTTCTTTGATCTAGACCAGTGGTCTTCAACCCGCGGTCCATGGCTTAATTTTTGGCAGCCTGCCAGCAAATACTTTACTACAATGAATACAATAATTTTGACTACAATAACAATATTGACAATCTAATAACAAAGAAACAGTGTCAGCTCTCACATTAAATTCAAGAATGTTATTTGCTTTATATTTTTCATTAACATTGCAAAGTGGAAGACAATTATAAAACACACACATGTATATCATTATATTGTTATTGTAATGTTAATGTAATGTTAGTGTGTTGCTTTCTTCTTCACATGATATAGAAGCTGAAGATAGGAACTGGTTTTGATTTATATCAAACGTAAAATGGGATAATATGCATAATGGTAATACCATATCTCACAAAACTAAAGCTGATAGGGCAAAACTAATGGCACATTTGGCATCCTAAGGCACCAAAATGGCTGTTGGTCTGTTATTGGTCAAATATTTCTTGTAACTCTTAAGGGGGACATACAGCTTTCGATGCTGAAAAATAGTTGAAGTTTCATTTTTTTTCTCAGCAATGAATAGTTCTGTAGCCTTGTAATCTGGCATGCTCAATATTGGCAAGTTCTACAATTGCATACTATTTTTAGAATTAACTTAACTATTACAGTTATCGGTAATTATCATTGGAAAATGGCAGCCAAATTTTGTGCACTGAAATGCCCTTTTCCTGATAATTTTCATAAATGCCGATATTTCTGGGTGATTCTTTTTTCTATCTATTTGTAAATATCATATGAACAACATAATCTAGAATCTTTTGATTATCTATCATCACTTCATTTTTTTTACAAATTTTTACATCAGAATTTTTTTTTATTTTTAAATAAACTATTAAAGTTACATCAATGATTCTAGACAGTGTTGTTCAATAATAGCAAACATACTTGCGTGCAAAATTTTACTGCAATATGTTAATAAATGTTTGAGTTACCAGGGAAACGGCACTTCAGTGCACAAAATGTGGCTGTGTGAGAAATGGGTGATTTTGATCTCAATGTTGTGATTATGTTTACGATTAAATGTTTAAGTCAGAGAAGCTATAAGAAATTTCAGTACACTGGCATGGATTCGACAAAAAAAACTCTAAAAAAAAGAATAAGCACACTGGTATGAAGTATTCAATTGAAAATTGGATGTGATATTTTGAAATTGGGATCAGTTTAAATAATAAAGTAACAATGTATTATTGTTTGCCAGAGTAAGGTCACAGGACTTTTTCTTCCAATCAAGTTAAATATAACATACATCAATAGTGCACCAGTAAAGATACAATACAGTAATAATAAAAATAATAATACAGTAGATACACATTAATATTGTATTACACACATCAAACTAACGAAATAATGCACATTACAAAGAAATATGCTGAATGCTTATTATCTGTTTCAATATAAGTAGCTGAAGGTCATAATTTACTCTTATTCAATAACAACATGCTTAAGGTCAATTGCTTGAAATAATTCTTGTCACTAAATCACAATAATAGTAAGAACTACAGTATATTAATTAAAGCTATATTAAACTATAATAATGAACTTCAATATGGAAAGTAGAAGGATGAAAAATATTGACGAAAAAACTGAAACAATACAAAAAGATAATTTTTTTAACATTTGTGATGTGAATATTAATGGTTAGTAGTCAAATAGTCAACTAACTTGATCTTGAATATACCGAGTGTTCGGCAGCCTTTATTATCATCAGGTAAGAAATTTTACAGACGAGCTGTCCCGATATTGAAGGATGAAGAATAAAATACAGTATTGTGAGGGGAGTAGATAGGGTAGAATCCTGATAGGAAGTAATTCCCCTGCTTCCACTCCCTTCGTGACATCCAAAGCACAACTGAGCCAATCGCTACGCTTTGGAGGTCACGAAGGGAGGGAAAGTAGGAAAATTACTTCACACTTTCGGAGTACTGATCGACAGGCCTGTTTTAGAACACTGAAAAAGAATGTAGTTTTTTATTGACGAACATACAAAACGCGCACAAGCATTGTGAAGTCGCCGAAGTATTTGTGATAAGATTTACGTTTAAGTCTAAAAGTAGAGTCACAGTAATCAAAATGGGGCATTACAAGCGTGCTAACAAAAGTGTGTTTAATGCTAGCGGCAGGGCATTTTAAAAACACATCAACGAAAAGATTATAGAAGATATTTTTTACATAGCTCTGTAACATAATATTTCCAATTTAAGTTCTTATCAATATAGGCCTACACGCCAAGTTAACAGAATCTTTGTATATAGGGGTACTAGCGATATCGTTCAGTTTGAGCGAAGGAACGTCGTTTAGGTCGATTGTGTCAATTGGTCAATGGTGACCAATGTTTTCTGCCTCTTGTCAAGGTTTAGTTTGAGTCCATATTTGGTTGACCAGTCAGAGAGATCGTATATCGTTGTTTACTTATCAGTTGTATCCATAGGCGTAACCAGGCCGACCATATGGGGGGGTTATAACATCCGCGGGGCCTGGGGGGTATGGAATACCCCCTAGGGAGAGGGGGGTCCGGGGGTCCTCCCCCGGAAAATTTTAAAAATTAAAATGCAAAATAACGAGTTTTAAGCTTCCGGGGTCTCCCCCGGAAAATTTTAAAAATTAAGACGCAAAATAACGAGTTTTAAGCTTCCGGGGGTCCGCCCCCGGAAAATTTTAAAAATTAAGACTCAAAATAACGAGTTTTAAGCTTCCCACGCTTTATACTTGTATTAAGTAATTTATGGGCAGACTTAAAAAAATTATACAATTTTCCTTTTTTTTAATCAATGGGGGGGTTCAAACCCCCCCCCCTCGGTACGCCTATGGTTGTATCGTCCGACAGTTCAGCTGTAGAGTGTGTGTGTAAATCTGTAAGTCGCCTGCAAAGAGGTGTGAAAATCGTGTGATGACCAAACTATTTAGTTTTATTTTGAGTGAGGCAATAGCTTTTCGTAAATTGTCATGAATTACTTTTCCAGGACAGCTTAGACTCGTTCGTAAGTGTATCACACACTGTCCTAATATCAGTTTTTTTGTGTAATCAGGAAACATCAACTTTCTAGAAGCCACTGCTGGCACTTTTATCTAGTAGCAAAAGCAGAAATACAATATAAAGTAACATATTCCACAAGTAACACTGCTTGTGTTATCTAACGTGTTTGACAGAAATGCGTTAGATATAGTGTAATAAGTTGAAACTTGTGCAATTTTGCAGCCAGAAGCAGTGGAAAGGAAAGCGTTATCTTGTCAGCTTTCACGTCATTGCAGCTCTACTCTGTTCCATAACAGAGATCCAGTCAGAATCTCTTGTTATTCAACTTCAGGTTCATTCATGATATTCTAATCCCTGGCTACAACGAGAACTAGTAGGAACTGAAGATGATGTTCTCTCAAACTTGTATGCAGTACTATGGGAATCAGTTAAAGCACGCTTCATAAAAATTCGTTGTATTTTAGGAACAGGCGTGCAAGGGCTATTTTATTTTGGGATGCCCCAAGACAGTATTTTTATTTCCACATTTAGAAGTTTTATTTTCAAATCAAGCTATCTAAAAATGTTTTACAATTACATCCCAATAAAAAATTTTCGTAGTGAAAATTATAGTAGTTAGTATGAACAGTTAGTAAACATAATTTCAATAAAATTGTAAGTTGCGTAAGGTGGCACCGAAAGTACGTGGAAGTCGTCGGCATGCCCCGTATCACATCATTGGCATACAAGTCATTCAAATATAAAATTTAATTTTAATAGGATTTTTCGCATTTAAGTTATGCTGTTCACAAAGCCTACACAGAGTGGTTAGTTGTCCTCTGAACTGAGACTATTCCGAGTTTTATTTTCTGAAAATTACGTTTTTGGATTCATTGTGCCTTAAAATTTGGTATTTAATAATCAAACCTCGAAGTAAAATTTCAGGGTTGAACACAGTAGCCTTACTCCCACGTCTACTGATTCACAATAAAGGGTGTTAATGAGTAACGCCGAAATATTTTACCTATGTATAGAGAAGACACAGACAAGCAACTTTTATTAGGGCATTTTTGTTCTATGTTGTAAAATGTGTATGCTACAAGGCATTCAAGTTATTATAATTTGGTGGTATAAGTCAATAATAAAGCGAAATAGAGTTTAAATTTTCATTAAATTGACTTCATGTCTTCATAGTGATAGATAAAAACCTGATTCTTAATCATTCAACAGCTATATCATAATTTAGTGTTTCCATAATCTGCAAAATTTACAGACTAATCACATGACTCGCCACCACTACATTAATTCTGTTATTCATAACTCCATAACGAAGTTCCTTTGCTTTGCATTTTTTCAAATGTTAGAAGTCAGTGGCGGCCATGGCCTGGGAGATTTTATGCTGTAACAGGAAAAATTGAATCCATAGAACAAACATCTCCTAATAAAAGTTGCTTGTCTATGCCCCCTCTATACACAGGTAAAATATTTCTGTGTTATTCATTAACACCCTGTATAACAATACTCACACTACTCACAATATCTATGGATCTGTCGTTTCTAACTGCAAGATATTCTGAGGTAATGTAGTTTGAACACAGGGGCAGTTCAGACTACCAGAAAAGCGTTAAAGAAATTTGAAAACATTTTTACGGAATTATGATTTTGACTTTCAGTGTTATGCTTACGAAATTCAGTTTTACCCCTCCTAATGAGCTGGTCTAGGGTCAAGGACACGCGTTTATTAAAACAGGAAAAATATTGAAGTGTCACGACATGGTATGAGAAATTCCCACATTATATTCTTGCGTTACAGAATTCAACCTCACGAACAAAACATTGACGAAGTACGTCAGTAGTCGATTACAATCCTGATTAACTAGTCGTTAGTATACGGAGATAGTATTATCAGAAATATTTGGCCTGGTGGTATATTAATTTTCTTAAAACTTACTGAGGAGCTATGCATGCTATCCATAGGCGGATATAGCCTTTGCCACAACATTTAAACCGGACCTTCAAAAATATTGAAATTTTTCATTTTTTGTTTGTTTTTGTGGAATTATATGCTCTTAATTTCCCCTCTTCAGCATATGAAACATATCTTTATCTGTGGCTTGGTTCTAAAAGGGTCAATGTCAATTTCTTGCAAATGTGAGATTTATGCATTACTGAGCTCGCCTAGTCTTTATCTCTCGTACACTAAAAGTGCCAATGTATGTTACTATTAATAGACATAATACAGAAACAGAGGCCAATGTTGGAGGTTCTCAGCAAAAAAATGTTACTTCTATAAAGGCTTCAAAGTTAGTTATCTCGAAAGCAAGTTTTATGACATCGGCCCTTCTAGAACCACAGAAATTACTCAACACCAGGGTGGCCATACGTCCGACACTACCGGACAATCATGATTCTCAGTTAATTGCATTAATTCATCCCGAATATTAATAATTTGTCCTCGATGTTTTGTTTATAATTTATTTATAATTTACACATTACAAGAATACATGCAGTATAGAACAAAATCTTCTTCTTTGATTGCAGCGTATGTATCCTGTTTCCCGCATAAGCGTCTTCCTCTGAAGATGTGCCTATACTCTCTGTCCTCCTCTTTGCTCTTCCTCTTTTTCTCTTCCCGTCTAAGGGCCTATAGCTCTTTCACTAGCCAATCTTCCGACATTTTGTCTATAAGTTCTTTCCAATATTTTCTTCTATCTACAGTAAATTTTGTAATATCTTGAATTTTGCTATTTTCCTTAAATTTCTATTTTACATATCCTGTTTAATAGTGTATTCCCTTGAATAGACCTTAAAATGTTCATTTCACATGTGCTTACTTTTTGTTTAGTTTTTGCTGTACCAGCTCTGACTTCTGCTGTATATGCTAATATTGGTCTAAACCTGTTGTTTTATTAAGTGCCAGAATGGTACTTTCTGAGATTGTGTGGTCGACGGGAAAATGGCTATCCGTCTGTCTGTCTTTGTATCTGTACGCGCGATAACTCAAATACCCTTTATCGGATCTTCATGAAATTTGGTACATGCATTTATAAAGTCTATGGGAAGCAGCCCATTGATTTTGGACCAAATCGATTGACCTGTACCGGATAATGCTCAATTTAGTGCCTATTTTATGGTAATATATTATACAGAAATTTTGAAATGCAAATCAGTTCTTATGACAACATATTGTTTTACAGGGTTCATACACGGCTTTGGTAGTTACAATACAGTTAGCTTTGACAAATAATATTACCCACATATTCCTTCACATATGCTTATCAAACTAGGCCTTTGTTCTTCCGTAAGCCCTGCTTAATGAATCGATCTGGAGCTTAACTCTGAAATCGATAACAAAAATAACTTATTATCTGCATATCATAATTGCAGTTATCCCTGATTAAACAAAAGTATTCTGACACTTTGTTACATCAGTTTATCTGATTTTATTACTTTCCTTTTTGGTGTCAAAAATTTCTTACGCCAAAATCCTTCATGCATCTGATAATTATGTTTACTTAACAGGAAACATAAGTATAATAAATATTTGAAATTTCGTTGGTATTTTGATATGTAAAAGAACAATACATTTATAACATTCATGTCGATACACTTTTATAAGTACGGTAACTTTAAGGGACAGTTCATTGAAGATTCAAGTCATTCAACTGATATAAAAATAAAAGTCCTTTTCTAGCTATAAACGCCAAGATGCGCTCAATATTTGTTTTTCTGACTACTAATGGAATTCAGATTGAGCTTATTTTCCTTTCTGACATCATAGGGTTTCACCTGAAGACGGAGGTGGAGTTATGGATCTCCTCCACGGGAAAGAACAGTCTGAACAGTTCAAGGTAAGTGAGTGGTGATTACCAACTGTTTTCATATCACGTGACGTCATATCTGAAGGAAGTTTGAGTTTGCGACCTAGGTTTCAAGCGAGTAATCGATAACATAGTTCAATGTAAAATATAACCTGTTACGGAAACTGGTTGCTTATCTCATTCTTAAGTATTCGTCAGTTTTTGGATAAAGATCTGAAGGCATCGTTATAAATGGCTTCCACGTGACTTCCTTATACTTGTAGTGTAGAGTAACATGAGTAATTATTTTATCAAGTAACCATATCAAAAAAATTTCATCTTCCTCCTCTTCTGCCCCAGATAAAAAAAAGGAAAATCGAAAATCCATACCATAAAAGAAAGCAAAGATCAAAAATTTAAAAAATCCAAAATTAAAAAGTCCAAAAATAAAAAATCCATAATTAAAAAATCGAAATATCCAAAATTTAAAAAATCCAAAATTTAAAAATAAAAATCTAAAATTAAAACATATAAAATCCAAAATTTAAAAATAAAATAATCCGAAATTAAAAAATTGAAAATCTAAAAAATAAAGAATTCAAAGATATGAAATTTTAAAAAATCGAAAATTAAAATTCCAAAATTAAAAGAATTAAAATATATAAAAAATTTAAAAATCCAAAATTATAAAATCCAAAAACCCAATATTAAAAAGTCCAACAATCCAACATTTAAAAAATCGAATAATCCAAAACTGAAAAAATACAAAAATTAAAACAAGTTTCACTTCTGTCGCGTGGCGTTCCACGCACACTTTTTTTAGATAATTTTTTTGTTTACATCTGGTGACTTTACGTAAGTCAATGTTAAGAAATAAATAAGAAGTAAAGGTAAAGCTGAAGTGATACAATTCCACTAGCAAATGTGATTATATTCCGCAATAATAAATATTTCAGAAGTTAGAGATTTTGATATAATGCCGCACGTGGGCTGCAAAGAAGGGAAAGCTGCAGATAGCTGCAGTTACTGGCACTGGATGCAGTAAATTCAGGTATCCACTATGATAGTACGAACAGGAAAGGAATGAAGAAACACAGCAGAACATTAAATTTCATCAGCGAGCAGTTCTTTTTCCATTTTGAGTAACTGCACATGAGGCTCTACGTCTACTCTAATATGCTTGCTGAATTCTTCAGCTTCATTTTTCGTTTTTACTTTTTTATTACTCATATTATATGGAGAAATTATTACGATATGAAAATATTAAACAACATTATTTTTGCTTATAACTTAAATTGCATATTATTATAACAAAGATCGGACGTTTACGATTTAAAAATGAGAAAAATACAAAAGATTGATAAAAAAAATTACAACCAAAAATGGATATTTCGTTGAATTATGTCTTCGGAATACATGCTATCCTACTTTCCCCTATATAGGCCTACACTAGTTGGCTGCTAGTTAAATATAGAATAATTATTAATATTGAAACAGTACCACCTTTCTTTCTAACCATCTTGCTTCTCAAGCTCTCATCTTTAGATTCCATATCTCCAACTTCTACACACTCTTTTTAATTAAACGCAACCATAAATATATAATAAATCTACTTAACAAACCAGTCCCCTTTGAAGACACATAGGCCTAAACATCAGTATGTGATGAGCCTGTAGGGCAACCGCCCTCATGCTTTATGTTACAAAAAATGAAGATATATGCGTTAATAATATACAGTATTTTATTATACTCTTAATTATCTAATTGGGGGCTATGCCTCCATGTTTTCACTAAGGATTTTTTTTTTTAATTTAAGAACTGACACTGCATCGGAGTAGAGTAGTGTATTTTTTTTAAAGATCAGCTAGGTGTTTATACTCCTTTTAGCTACGAGGTCATATCAGGAGTTCGGGATGTGTCCATACAGTAGGGTAGGCCATAGAACTATTGCTTGTCAATTGTTTCTATTGTTGGTGTATTTTTTATGGAGTAAATTTCAACTGATATTAGCCTACTTTAAATGGATGTGATACAGGATGAATTGATGATGATGTAATTATCCAATTCGGGATTTGCCTTTATGACTAGGGAAACCATGAAAAAATTCATGTCAAATTGACCGGCCACGGGATTTGAACCTGGAACCTCCCACGTTACCATCTCGGCCACCTAGCTCGGTACGTGTATTTAGCTTGTCGTAGATTACCGTTTAGCCACAAGAACACGAAATAAAAGTTTGGAACGAGTTGAGGTACTTTTTCGGATGTAAAAAGTTTAAAATTAGAACTTTTTGGAATTATTCCGTCGATTGCAGGCTAAAAGCTACAAGTTTGCCAAATTTCAAATTTTTAGCTTATCTGGTAGTGGGTCAACATTAATGTTAATAAGTGACTGAAAATTTTTCAAAGTTTTGTTAGGGGTGAATAATAAATAAAATAAAAAAAACTGAACTTAAAAAATACAGTCAAAACATTTCGTTAACAATTTTTTCTGCGAAAACCATTTTTAAAATCGTTACGATTTAGACATTTTTCTATCACAACATAATCATTGCACAGTTTTCACTTCATTGTTGTATAAACTGAAACATCTATAAGACTGCGTGCACGCCACTGGTTACGTATGAATGTGCTACACTGGCATAAAGGAAATGCCGAGTTGCTATATTGCAGTGCTACTGTCCTTGTCAGGGTCATAGCGACACGGCAGCAAAAGAATTACCTTATCGATACTAACTTGCTTCTGCCATGGTATAATTTAAGATAATTTGTCCCAATTTAGTTCTCTTATTTTCTCTTTTATTTTTAATCGTTCTTATTCCTAAATTATTTTCTATACCTACATAAATATTTCGTCATTCTTCTTTTCCTTCGCCGTCGTCTTTTCACTTACAAAATCTTCGCGTTCCTGGGTCTGCAGGTTTCCTCAATTATATTTTTTACCTCACAACTTTTTTTCGGTGCTTTCTTTTCATTATTTTTCTTTCTTCATTTTCCTTCTTCTGTCCTTTATTTCTTTTCCTTATCTCTCCCTATTTCTCCCGATCACTGAATAATTATTGACACTTGAGTTTCTCTTCCTAACTCTTTTGTCACTTTCTTTCTTCTTTTCTCTTCCCCTTTCTTTTTAATTTTGCTTTAAATTAAAATTCAACAGTTAAATACTGTAGTACAGCGTTTCTCAACCTTTTTGAACCCGAGGACCTCTAAAATGTGTAAAAAAAAAAATACGGACCCCTAATTTTACATCCCAATTTTAAAAGAAAGCCTATATTCTTAATATTTGGGGTATGGTCCGCGGACCATAGGTTGAGAAACGCTGCTATAGTAGATATGACAAATAATACTGTAAAGCAGGTCCTTGCCCGTTCTTAATGGGCAACGGTATTCTTCAGTTCGATAGTAAAGGCGAAGTTTTGAAGAACATCGGGTGAAATAATAATTTTGCAATGAAACTTCAATATGCAGAATCTGCAAAAATCGCATGGGCTATCCATGTATGGCTTGCAGAGAATGTTACTGAATTCCCACGTATACAGTACAGGCTTGCATAACATACAATGAATATCAGCTAACGGCGGTCAACATAGGAAGCAGCTAGTGTCTAGGACAATAGTTTTCATTTAATACCAGAACATAATTAGGAGTGACTTTATTATTTATTCAAGAGAAGTGCTATTTTACTCTTTTAATCTAAGCTTACATTTACAAGCACTCATTTATGAAGATTTTTTTTTTTACAGTGGACGTCTGAAGATTTCAGCAATTTTAATTATGGACTCGTGATTTGTCACGTTTTATTGTATTTTGACTTTACATCTTTTAATTTATGTAAATATAAAAGTTGTCTGAGATATTTACATTTTATTGTATTTAATTCTTAAGTTTTATTTGGCACATAACATCGTAGTCCTACATTCATTAATACTCTTAAAAATATTAAATTTACCTGCAAGTAAGTGTACAGTAAAATTTTAGTCTTTTCAAGTGAACTTGGTTTCTGACTATACTTTATTTAACAATTATAAGGTGTATTTTATGTATAAATCCAAATACAAGACTTATGTACACACAACTTTTTTCCAGACACAATTTTAATGTAAATCTCCAAAAGATAATTTTATTATCTGATTATCTTATTTTTCTTACGTCTAAACTTCTTAGGTTGAACTCAAACCTACTATATTAACGGGGGTATAAGGATGGATTTTTCACATTTTAGCTGATTTTAACCCCTCGTTCATGAAGTTCATTGATACAATGAATACATAACTATAAGGTACCAGTAGGTAATTTTATTTTATCTTTTTATAAGTATTATTTAGTTTCTTTATTTTCTGTAACTTATCTTTTGCTGAACTCCTGTGAATGCACGCTTGTTGTGCTAAAATAATATTATTAATAGACCTGGGATTTTAAGGCAAATGCCTATTTTGTTCCTTATGAAATAACATGAAAATTTTTAAATATGTTGACATTTCATGATAAATCACTTATATTTACAGAGTTTTATAGTGCCCTAAAATGCCTATTTGGACCTTTGGAGCCTATTTTTACTATTTTAGTGCCTAAAATGCCTATTTTGTACATTTAAAATAAAATCCAACTTCTGCAACTTTTACAATTATTTAATGGACATCCCTGAATGAAGAGCAGAACAGCAGAGGGTGGGTTTTTCACAGAAACTTGATTTTCCCAAACAATTGTCGCCAAAGGAATGCTGACTGACGGGGGAGGATTAGCTCAAAACAACAAGTAGCAAGCAGTAAGAAGGGACATACTGTGTCAATTTTTCATATAACCCAAAACTGTTTTTGATAAAAGAATGTTTAATTCTGTCTTAATTTTGCAATTATTTCTGTTGAGAATAGGTAAACTAGGTTTTTACATTAAAAAAGGTCACGCTACAGTTTAAGAGTATATTGTAGTGTTTTAAAGTCGGTTTTCTGTATATTTACAAATTTTTAAAGCTTATTTTAAGTGCCTGTTTTCTCTTTTAAAAGCCTATTTACTTGTTTTAAAAGCCTATTTTAGGCGCCTAAAATTAATTTTATTAGAGCCTAAAATCCCAGGTCTAATTATTAACTATATTCACCCATAAATTTGTTATTATTGGAAAATCTATCTTTACTCCAGGATGTATACAGATCCCCAAGGATGGACAAAGAGCTGGAATCGGAGTTCAGAATGTTATAAAACTTCTACTAGCCTGATAACCAGCGAAGAAATCATCAGTATTATGTATGTTCTTTCTTAAATGTTGACAGCCGATTTAAATAAATTCTAAATACAGTACCGGTTTACAAGGGCAGATTCACATAATCAAGGACAGTATTCATTTAATGTTAAACAATCTGTATCCTGTATTATTATGCAGATAATATTATACTTAACATTTTAACGTTTAGTATTTTGGATGACGTCAAAGAGTCAATATTAACCCTTTCCGAGCTGAATTCATAAACTAATATAAGGAATCCTCAAGTACAAATCACCAGTGGGTTATAATTTTGAAATCTACGAGGAAAACTGTAATGGAATAGTTGATTTCCATGAATGACAATTGTAACACGGAAATAAGAATTCTTATTAATGAATTTCATTGCATCCGAAGAGGGAAATTTATTTGAATAAATGTTTTTTCTCCTTCTTCCCTCTAATATTAATAAAGTTACTGAAGAAGGAGTAAGGAGAAAAAAACATTTATTAAAAAAATAATTCTCATATTCTAACATAAACGCATTTCTCTATTTTTCCTATATCTTTGGCTTTATACATTTTTATATTTCTTTTTCTTTTTGCAGCGACACATTTGTACTTCAGAAGCAGTGAAACGATTAAGAGAAAAATATATCAAGTGCAGTGTCCTTAGACAAAGCGGTACGAATATCCATAAAAAATAGTCTCAACGATGCCGTCAGAAATAAATTATCTGAGAAACGAAGGTGCAGAAAAGATCAGGTGATGATTTCCCACCTGCCTACAAAATTACATCGTTAATGAAGCCTTGAACTTGGAGATCATTTTAACGCATCACCAAATCCGCGGGTGATAGATGTGAACACCCACCTGCTAGATAAGAGTACGTGTATATGGCGTTATCAGAACATGAGTGCGTCAGACATTCTGAAAAATGTACATTGTTTCTAATGCTATCAGCCTATCATGACTTACATAACATAAACTCTCACTTAAAAATAAAAGAAATAACGTTTTCAACGTGATGGTTGAGCCTATATTGAAACTGCCAGTTTCGCGAGATCTGGTTGAACCAGGGTTGCCAGATCAGAAACGTAGAACAGTCGTACCAATATTCGAAAATAGTCGTATGCTTGTTAAAACTGTCGTATACTTTGTGATTTTTCAGTGTAATGAACTTATTGCGTTAATAATAATAATAATAATAATAATAATAATAATAATAATTAATAGTCGGTACTATACACTTTACATATATCATGTAATTGTTAATAAACCATCTTATTTGTAAATGATTAGGCGTGTTTCATTATCTTCCGATGTGCTAAATTTGGTAAAATACAATAAAATTAAATAAACAGTAATTGCAACAGTGTTGTTATTATTGGCAACATGCTTACAACAAAAACCATGAGAAAACAAAGAGCTGAAAAATATATCAAAATTCTAAATTCCTCAGAGGATTGGTTAAATAAATATAAAACCCTATGTTAAAAATAGTCGTACAAATAGACATACGACTCATGGTTGCGTCGTACGTCGTACAAATCTATGAAATAGTCGTATGTGTACGACTATAGTAGTACGTATGGCAACCCTGGGTTGAACGAAACACACTGCAACTCAATTCATATTTACACCAAATTAGAAAATCACGAACATCGAAATACACGAGAATCGAACCGACAAAGTTGCTTGCAACAACACTGGGAACACGAAAAATGACATTGCAATTTCTGTCTTTTTCCTCCCTAAAAGAGTGGAAGTGAATTATTACATAAATGAGAAGCCCATGGACATGGACCACATTATTAAATACTTGATGCACAATTCAAAATACTACCGGAAGTTGTCACTACCTCATTTTTGCTGTTCAATTTATCAAATCTGTATCTGTAACCCTATGATCCCCAGGTGGGTCGAAGGGGCCTCCAATGGAGGATTCATTACCTAAACTAATTTTGATATGCTTATTTTCCGAGAGAGGGTAGAGGGACAGGTGGTAAGCTCATCGCCTCGCAACCCCCCTCTGGAAACGAAGTATTTCTTGGACGTGAAAGGGCCGAGAAATTTTGTCCAGAGGCTGTAATTTAGGCTTGGAGTTCTTTTACGTGCCGTAAATCTACGACACGGGACCCCCACCTTAAAGTCCCTCCCGGAGGACTCCGTGCCCAGGATTTTTACGTCCTGAAAAATCCATCGACCGCGGCCGGGTTTGATCCTGCGCCCTGCGGATCTAGAGGCGGGCACGCTACCTCCAGACCACCGCGGCCGACAATTTATCAAATGGGAGGTTATTTTTCACTCCAAACTGCATTTACATTTAAGTTTATCTGTAATTTTTTATATATTTTTTCTTAATTACATAAAGAAGGTTTCACATGAATTGCAATTAATAATAATAATATGTCTAAATAATTTATGCACGATCTGTGAGCAATAATAATTACAGACACAAATAATGTTAAAGCAGAAATTAAGTGTAAACTCAAATACGGAAATGCCTGCTTTTATGCAGTTCAAAAACTCTTATCTTCTCGTCTTTTGTCCAGAAATCTAAAAATAAATATTTATAAGGCAATTATCCTACCGGTTGTATTATATGGATATGAGACATGGTCGCTTACTCTTCGGGAAGAACATAATCTGAAAGTATTCGAAAACAGGGTGCTTAGGAAAATATTTGGGCATAAGAGATGAAAATTGGGAGTGGAGAAAACCAGTGGCGGCTATTCAGGGGAAGTAGGTGAAGTAGCACTTCACCAGTATTTTTCCTTTACAATACGTATTTTTAAAGTTTATTTTCCATATCACGAATGTTTGTTCTTACTATAATGTATTTCTACAATTTTGAATTTCCCTCCTCTACTGGTGTCAACGCTAGGAGGCAGTGAGCTCCCAAGTCCTCCTAGCATTGAAGCTGAATATTCCCAGATGCTTGGGTAGTCTGTTCCACTAAAATTAGCTAAGGATCCGCAAGGGTGGCAAGCAGCAGTTTTCTCGCTTATCCCACGTCCGCTAGGTGACGAGAACAGACTACCCACGAAGCCGTCCCTCTTGTTCAGCAGCTCACACTGTTAGCTCGGAGAAAGAGATGGGCCCGTTAGATCTTCCACCGTCTGATGGTCTGAAGCCGCCAAATTCGAATGTGTTAAATTCAGAAAAACACGGATTCCACAACCCCGATTAAGTATTCTGTCGCACTGGGAACACTAAGCGACTTCCTCTACCTCGATCATTAAAAATACTATTTTCTCGTCTCTTATTCCATTTCCGGGGAACTCTCACGCGGTTTTCCCTGCCCTTATTATTATTATTTTTATTATTATTATTATCATTATTATTATTATTATTATCATCATCATTATTATTATCATTATTATTGTTATTATTATTATTTTTACTTCCTCTGCCCGTACCATAGAGGAAGTATTGTTTTCGACCCCCAAATTCAAAGTTGAGGTTTTGATATAAATGCACGTTTTGAGGCCCCCTGAATCCAAAAATGCTATTTTTGGAAACATGTCTGTGTGTCAGTGTGTCTGTCTGTGTGTGTGAAAAGTCTGTGAACAAGCTAGCTCCAAAACGGAAAATCGTATGAAATCAAAATTTCGTATTTGGGTAAGGTACCTTCTGGAGATGTGAGCCGAAGATTGGCGATAAGTTTCCCTTATTTTTAAGGGGACTTTACATGAAGAAATTTTCGTTTTTCGCGATTTTCTCAAAAACGGCTCTAACGATTTTCTTTAAAATTTGCACATGTGTTCCTTTTACTGAGAGCTAAAACTTATATTTCAAACTTTTTTTCGAAAAAATTCTCTGAAGGGTAGTTACAAGCCACCCACTGTTCACCCACTATTTGTAGAAAGTTTGTCTTGCGTGATGAACAACTGAATATGCGCTCTTTCATGGCCTCTTATTCTATAAGAATGTGAAGTGATAAAAATGTATTGTTGGCCATGCATAGAGTAAAGAAGAATCTGATGGAAATATTCGATAAATTTCGGAAATTATTCTTTACGGCGGAAAGTTCAATAAACGTCTGCAGTCACTTGTTCTTTTTTTAAGTTTGTTATATAGCCTGTGCTTTTAGTCGCATCGTTGAAAGAAGAGGTATTTATAGGATAATTAGCGTAAAATTGTGTCTTGCGATTCTGTACAAGGATATGTGAATTATTTGGGCAGAGGAAGTTATGTGACTTTCACATCAGATTTTTTTTGTGCTATTTTCTCTCGTCACACAACTCACACAACGTTCGACGAGACGAGAGAAATTAGCAAAAAAATAATTAGGGTAGAGAAAATCGCGTGAGAATTCCCAGAGATGGATTAAGAGACGTGCAGTTTAGATAGGCCTACTAATAATTTTTAAAAATATTTTAAGTTTGCTGTATGAAATGGTATTTGCAGCACACCCTCGTTTTGAGCCACGAGCCGCTATTGGGTGAATTCCATTATTAACATAAGCATGTGGCATTTTTTTTCTCTTCACCTAATTTTCCGGCCACGAGCCGCCACTGGAGAAAACTGCATTACGACGAGTTTCATAACCTGTACTTTTCACGGATATAATAAGGATAATTAAATCACGGAGGATGAAATGGGCTGGACATGTTGCGCGCATGGGGGAGGAAAGATATATCTAAAAATATTGACTGGGAGACACGAAGGGAAAATACCACTTGGAAGACCTAAACGTAGGTGGGGCGGAGGAGATTAGGATAGATTTAGGAGAAGTAGGATTTGAGAGGGATGGTTGGAGTTGGCACAGAATAGGGTTGAATGGCGGGCTCAGGTAAGCGCGGCAGTGAACCTTCGGGTTCCATAAAACAGATAATATTCCTTTAGCTTGCTTATGAATTGTCTATTGCCATTGAGTACGTAAGTATAATTGAATTTACATATACAGAGAAAAATTATTAATTATAATCAATCGTTTTAGCCACAGCTTTATGCTATATTTCCTATTTTGAAACATCATTACTCCGAACCATTGTATGAAAAGTAGGTTGCACACTTGACAATTTTCAGATAACATAAATATTTAAGTCATTGCAAGAAGACACACACAGGTGAAACGTGTGTCATTTATTTTTCTTGGAAGACAGTTATATTAAACAAGACATTGTTTATTACGATGTTGCAACACTGAAGGTATGCGTCCTCACGCTATTATGCAATTACTGTCAAGCAAATTGTAAAAAACCCTAAAAGGACCTTACCACTACCAGTGCGTAAAAGTGCTTTTTAATAACTGTAATCAAAATGCTGACGAACATATGGATCACCGCAAAAATTCAACACTTCTAAGATATAAGTTGAATAGAGTAATGCTTTATTTAAAACTGATATAATCTGCCGGTGGTTTTACTTAATCTAGGCTGCTTTAACCTATGTCTTAAGTTATGTATTTATAAGATAGGTACTACACATAGCTGGAGGCGATGCCTAATTTAAAGTCAGGTCCTATGGCTAACACTATTTTCCCGTGAACTAAATGTTTCAGAACGGGTTTCTGATAAAATTACTGAACAGTATTTTATTAGATTTGTTGTGCAAGTATGACATAAACCTCTCTATTAAATCTTTCGCCTAGAAACAAATAATTTAAGGTTTAAACCTTGAAAATCTGTTATGAAAATTTAACCCTTAAATTTACAGTCTATGTATGGTACACGACAGAATAGTTGTATTAAATTTGTATTAAAATGGCGGAAAAGAAATTGGAAGAAAAATTAAAATTTCATAAAGTAGCAAGAAAAAGCTACGGGTCAAATCACTTTGTAACTGTTTTCTTAGCAGTCCGGCATTTGTGGTTACATAACTCGCCAAATGTTTCAAAATAAATTTTTAAAAAATTACTCCTATACCAATCAAGAATATGAAAGTGTTAAAGATTGTTTGAATTAAGAGGGACACACTAAATTCTGTCATAAGATGTAGCTTCCATTTTGAATAATTTTATATATCTGGGTTGTAAGTTTAACCGTGAGCTTCTGTTCGATAAGGACACATTAGTCCATCTCCACCAAAATTTAGAGAAATTAGCAAAATCTCCTTTGCTGAAACCTAATCAGAAGCTCAATATAATCAACCAGTATATATTTCCATCACTCAAATATCCTCTGCAGACTGCGCCGTTGACTAAAATTCCATTACAGTATATGTGTTTGATGGCCTGGATGTCATTTTAGGCGAACTGTTGTTTCATAAGTTTTCTTGATATAGGCCTAAGTAGTTAATATGAGTTTTTCTTAATGTTTATTGTAAATACTTGTAAACACTTCTTTGTGGTGTAAATTATATTTTTTCTATTACGCTTTGTCTTAGGGCAATCCTTAACTGAGGGAAGCTGAATGTGAATAAATAACATTAAAATATAATTGTTGAACTTCCTGACAGAACTGCTAGTGAAATGTTATAATTATGCACCTCGTAATCTACGTGGTCTGGGACTAATTAATTTTCAGTGGGAAGCCCCGTTGCAACATATTTATGTTGCTAAAAAGTTGACCAATTGTGACGATCCCCTCTTCCTCCTGGTATTTAATTATGATGATGAGATTCAGCAGAGCTTGGGAAGGCTGAGTCCAATGAGTAATACTCAAATGAGCTCTAGGCAACTTAGAAGAGTTTTGCGGTTGAAATCATTCGAGGGATATCATGGCAGGGTATCGGTGTATCCCATTTTAAGGAATATGCAGCCACTAACAACTTCATGGCAGAGGAAGTTAAGCTCACTTCTTCAGAATGGACGGCCCTCTTGAAATTAAATATCAATTATGCCAACTTGAGAGGAGTTCTTGGAAATCGTAGTGAATCGAACTGGACATCCCTTTGTCGCGGATGTGCAAAGGAGACTGAAACACCAGGCCATGTGCTCGGATCTTGTCCCTTCAATTCTCCCCTAATTATATATAAAAATATGCAAAATTATCAAATGCCTTGCCCTAGTTATGACTAGGGGGCGGATTTCTATGACATGTCATCTTTTTCCCCTTTGCATTATTTCAGGTTTCCGACTAATTTAAACCCGATTCCAAGCATCCTGGTGAAAATGGAACGGCTTTTATTGAGCATATAACTGCATATTTAGGAAATTTTCAAGCATATTTAGAATGAATATGCAAAAGAAGTCATATTTTAGGCATATCTGTGTACATATTAAAGAAATTTTGAAGTTTCATTAAAATATTTTGTAAATTTTGCGTTATAAAAAATATATACATAATGTTTAAGTGGTAAAGTCATATTTTAAATTTTATTGGTCATATTTTAATGTTTTTTAGGTCATAAATGCATGCATATATCCTATTTTTAGGTCATAGAAATCCGCCCCCTAGTTATGACCAACAGAAAATATCAGATCGTCTACATTTTCCAATTTTTAAAAACAGATCATGCTGTATACTATGTGTACTGAAATTTACACAGAAATAGGTCAGCTGTGAAAGTAGGTGTGACATTGATTTTCCGGAGATGCTTTATAATCCATAGGCTATAGAGAGCTCTCATTCACCTCCAAATCTCAGCGGAAGCAAAATAACGAGTTTGTAAGGTTTCGTGGACTGCAGGATCAATTTGTGACCTGATTTAAAATACGCGCTGTCTGCAAGAAAAAGTACGAACATTCATAGAATCTCATTTGTTTCACACAAAACATCCCGAAAAGAGAAAATAATATCGATTATAGTTGCCCTGCTCGAGATTACCAGAAAATACAGTCTATCAAAGACAATATTTTATATACATTATCTTACAGTTTTAAAAACAAAAGTACATATATGCATGAATTGACATGGCAGAGAAAAATCAAATTATTTAAAATGAAATAGATAATCGAAAAAATGTAAAAAAAAAACCTCTTGGGAAGAAACAGTAGTCATTATAAAAAAAGTTTATTGAAATTTAATTTCTGAGCAGAAATTATTGTGGACTATCGTTAAAGAAACAGCAATATTTTTTAAATAAATGTCCACTAGAAGATCTGTGTGGAATCCAAAGCGCCTGAAGAAAGCCAATGAAAACTGCCACATTTTTGGAACTTTTCATTAATTTTTTTCCCCTTGGTATGTCTGTTTTTGATCATTTTTCTTTCCGTTCAATCCCAGTGGATATCGCATTGTTTTGGGATTGGATAGCTTTCTTGTATATTTACAAATGTACCGTGAAGATTTTACTAATTATTTCGTTCAGTAATTTAAAGTAAGTTTTATATTTACGTTACTTATTCTAAGGCATGCTGGATTGTCCCTCCTTGTCAGCAGCTTGGTGTGCTATGCTTTTTGGAATTAATTACATTATTGCCAAAATACATTTGAACAGCCTTTGACAAAATGTTTTGCATAAGAAATGCTGCTACAAGAAGTTATGTGAATATTTAAATTTTATTTTTAAGGAACTTTGATTTATTACTAGTATTTGATTGTTAATATTTTTTTTCATATCTGCTATATTGTTAATATGTAAGTATAGAAATTAAGCAAACAGTAAATGAATGTACAAATAAATTGCAATAATCGTACTGTAACCAAAACACTAACAAACCGAAAAGTGAAATAAGATTATTACTTATTATATTTGGAGATTCAACGACAATTTAGCTTGATCTATCAAAGTGTTAGGATGATAAAGTAGTTTTCGAGCTTGGACTGTGGTGATTCTTCCTATGTAATGCTGCATTGTTTCTAATTGAATATCTTTGTGTAGATCCTGAATATGTGTAGCTTTGGACCTGCGGAACATAAATTTAATGCCTTCCTCTGTAAGACTTGTAATTTCTGTTTGATTTTCTACTAGTGGTCTACTATACAAATGTACCTCCAACAAAGATTTATTCATATAAAAAAGAATATATTTTAAAAGACCTACAACATTGTCACAATAAATTTCTTACAGAACCTTGCGGTGTAGATGTTATTCAATGATTTGAGTTGGGAAATGGGCCATAGCACGGAATCTTAAGTGTTTTACTAAAATATTCCTATTCATGAAGGCGACGATGTGGTTTTTCACACTTGCTCAATTTTTAAGGGGAAAACATTAGAAATCTTTCTTCCATGACTATAATCCATGTTTTTATATCTACGAAATATATCATTACAACATTTGTAATAATTTATATGCAATAACAAAATACAAAACAATTGACTTTTATGAATATACAGAGTGTTAATGAATAACACCGAAATATTTCACCTGGGTATAGAGGGACATAGACAAGCAACTTTTATTAGATTTTTGCTCTATGGGTTCAAGTTTTATAGCATAAAATCTCCCAGGGCATGGCCGCCACTGACTTCTAACATTTGACAAATTGCAAAACAAAGGAACTTCGTTATTAACATTGAAATAATGAATAAAAAGGTAATGCAGTGGCGGCCAGTCATATGATTAGTCTGTAAATTTTTGAAGATTATGGAAACTCTCAATTATGGTTAATAAATGACTAAGAATCAGATCTTTATCGATCACTAAGAAGGCATTCAAGTCAATTTAACGGAAATTTTAACCATACTTCCCTTCATTATTGACTTATGAGCACCAAACTGTAATGATTTTAATGCCCTGTAGCATTCACATTTTACGTCAAAGAGCAAAAATCTCCTAATTAAAGTTGCTTGTCTATATCCCCTCTATACAGGTAAAATATTTCGGTGTTATTCATTAACACCCTGTATATCATATCCACAAATGCAACCGAAATATGACCTAAAATCGCGAAAACATGCACCATATGACCAAAACTGCAAAAAATCTAAATATTCCAATACATGACGTATAACATATGTACATAAGTAATTCAATTTTTATTTAAAGCAATGCTATGACTATAAGCCAAAAAGAAAATATGACATGTCATAAACATCCGGGTCCTAGTTATGGCAAATCTGGCAAAGGAAGGTGTCTAATAGTTATGGCTGTGAAACCTTTTATAGTCTTTAATCAAGGCATTGTGCCATCAATTGTCAGTTCGTTATACACCCACTACAAAGTAAGTAGGTCCAAACTGAATGGTGAATAGAAGCAAGACCAGATCTTTGTTTGGATGGAAAATTCCCAGTAATGCGAGTAAGCAAGGATTCAAGGCATTCTAGTCCCCAGAGGTACACCATCACCGTAAGTAATGAATTATTGTACTACGCGACATTTTTCTACTCCAGTTCCAATACAAGCAACAACAGTGCAATCTAAAATGTGGCTTGGGCTTCGAATTCTGGTCGGGACAAGTTTTCTAGGTGAAGGTTTTTCGCGGGTTTTCCTCACCTGTGAGACGAATGTCGGGAAACTTTAGGCCCTCGTGGTCCCCGGATATCATCTCGCCATCATTATTCACTTTCATCCTCGCCTTGTTCGGAAAGTGTGTGTGTGTGTGACTGGTGTGTCTGTCATAAGTGTTTGTGTTGTCTCGGAGGTGGCCCCGGCATTGGGCTGATTACTCCTCCGGAGAGGCCTTCCATGCTCTTGTCTGACCAAAAATGTATTAATGCGATCCTCAGAAACTTCCTCCCCCGACTGGTTGCGGTTCTGTAAGGTGATACGGTGTACGGTGAGAATTGCTGATACGTTATCAACTTATAGTAATAGCCTATATAAATATTTTGAAAACTCATCTACTATATACAGAGTGTTAATGAATAACACCGAAATATTTTTCCTGTGTATAGAGGGGACATAGACAAGCAACTTTTATTAGGGGATTTTTGCTCTATGGATTCAATTCTTCCTGTTATAACATAAAATATCCCAAGGATATGCACGCCACTGACTTCTAATACTTGAAATGATGGGAAACAAAGGAACAGTGAATATTCTGTAGTGGTCGGGAAAATTGTAAAAAATGACGATCGATATCTTGCAACTCTGAGGGAAAAAAAAGACAAACGAAACATTTTTGTTAGATCTGGAATTAGGAATAAAAACATAATGCAGTGGCGGGCAATCATGTGATTAGTCAGTAAATTTTGCAGATTATGAAAATTCTAAATTATGGTATAGCAATTGATAAATTATTAAGAATCAGGTTTTTATCGATCGCTAAGAAGGCATGAAGACAATTTAATGAAAATTTTAACCCTATTTCTCTCAATTATTGACTTATGAGCACCAAATTTTAAGGACTTTAATGCCCTGTAGCATACACATTTTACGTCATAGAGCAAAAATGTCCTAATAAAAGTTGCTTGTCTATGTCCCCTCTATACACAGGTAAAATATTTCGGTATAATTCATTAACACCCTGTATAATTACAATAAATGTGAAATCTGTGCCTATGTCATATCATCTTTAAATAAAACCTTCTCGGTAACTTAGTATTGGGAGGTTTGTCATCGAGTCATGCAAAGACAGACCTCTCTCAACGAGGGTTTTCAAAGTTTGGCATAAAATTAGTTTTAAAGTGTAATGGCATATGGTCAGGAACCCTTTTCACTCTCTAATATCAATATTGGTCCAATTATTTTTGTTAAAAGCCATTTTATATCAATTGACTTAATATAATGAATTGCCGACAACCTCGGCAGTTATGATGGTTTCCGTAATCAAGAAGCTCCTCGGTTTGAATCACGAGACTGAATGCATCTCGTTCCAGACCTCCTTATCTCAGGAGAATCCGAGTAGGTACCGGGGACCTAATCCGGGTCTGCGAATCTGTAGCTAGAATCTGTTCCATTTCAGTTGAAACATGGCCTAGAAATCTCGCACAGAATAGGAAGGTATGATTTACTTTGCTATCTGCTGTCCTTGTCACTCCTCAGCCCCCTACACCAATAAAAGCACATGAAAAGCACGTGGTTTAGAAAATCAATATTCCCTCCCCAAACAGTGAAGCATTTTTCGCCACTGCGCATCCAAACCCGAGTTTCAAGAACGATGGAACGGCTTCTAGCAACGCTAACCACGAGACCACGCAGATGGCCACGCATTACACAATATACTAAATAAAATAAAATAATGTATATGTGTTAAAAGATCAGGTCAACAGCTGCTACATAGCAGTAAGTTACAGAAAATAAACGTTTGTTTTGCGGGATATTTAACTGAGGCTCATATCCATAAATTGGTATGCAATGCGCGTTGAAGAAAACAGTTTTCCTTGAATTAAAGTAGGCTATACAATAAACATTCCATTCCTATTTACAAACATAGGACTGGCACCATTATATAAACTATGTCTAAAATGCTGGCTTTCCACACTAAAATAGATCGTAAAAATGTTCTGAGACGTTAATTACTTAGCAATAACCCTTAAAACTGGAGCCTCGCCATACTTCTATGCCATGTATACTGTTCTTGTAGCAGTTAGCTGTTTTATAGGCTTCTATGTTTTCTTTTTAGGTTTACGATGCATAAAATACAGCCATTACTAGTGCGCATCCTTCGTTGGCCAAAGTTTATGGTTAGACAATCATCATAGTTATTCTACCCCTGTAAAATAGAAAACAAACGGCTTGGCGCCGTCAATTAATACCATTTCAATCCTCAAGCCTACTCTATTGTTCGCAGACACGGTTGTCCTACATCTCTTTGTACAATTACATATTTAATAATTCCCAAGTTACTACTGGAAAATAATTAAACATTTCTTTATTAATAATGAAGAAAGAAATTCAGCCATAACTTAAAGATGTTATTTGGCTGTTTGGCGACACATTATCACACAGTTTTACATAGTTTATAGTTATTTAATGACGTAAGACTGTTATATAGAACTTAACAGGCAAACATGAAGTTAACAAAACGGGCGTACGACGTTTTACGTTATTCTGAATCGTAGATTTCAAAACGAAAATAATTTCAGTTCGCTTGTTCAGTAATCGTAAACTTTTCGAAAATTTCGTACTGTAGCGGAATTTAGTCTCTTTTGGTTGGCAACAGTTTATTTGAAACAAATCACGTATGAAAACAGTTAGACGTAGCAGAAAAAATTGCATGAAAAAGATTGATCTATTTGTAAAGAAAAGTAGGCTATACCTTTCTTGAAGTTATAGAAAAGGCAAAATTGAACTAATACTGAAAAATCCTTCGCTACGATAAGGAAATACAGACTTTTAATGGGGAGAAATGAAGGTTGTAAGTAATGTTTCCACCCAAACTAAATATTGTATTAGCTTCATTTGTGTTTTGCCAAAAAGCGATATAGGCCTATAGTTTATGGACCAAATTTTTATTGCCGAAATAGTTATGTTATTTTGAACTGTAAATGATTAATAGGTAGGCCTACACGATAAATAGTAGTAGTAGGAACAATAATATCTGTAAAATGGAACGAAATGGATTATTATTTATTTGTACGAAAGGCAAGAGAACGACAGTGATATCCGGTGATATCCTCAATAATCGCTATAATATGCTAGCACCTTTTTATTTACCCTTAACGGGCTCTGCCCGGTAAATGGAACTTAACATACACGGGCTCTGCCCGTTAAATGGAACTTAACATACACGGAGAGAGTTCTGTTGAACAATGTTTACGATTCAAAATAACATAAAATAAATTTATTATAATAAAAAAAAATCCATTTTTGTTTCATTTTTTACTATTCCCATAGTAATTTGCCTTAATTTATGTCGAAATGAGAAGTGAGAAAATTTAACGCTTAGGATATTAAGATGTCATTTGAGTATTTCAAGTAAGTTTGTTTATTTTGTGTTTATAAGTTTTCAAAACTATGTGAATTAAGGATTTAAAAAATGTATATGTTCACACAATTTCCTCCAAGCTGCGTCCTCTATAACAGGGCTGTCCAACATGCGGCCCGCGACCTCACTTTTTCGGCCCGAGGAGCAGGCCTCTAAATATATGAACTACCCTCAAATACGAAATATGCACAATTCTTACATTAACGATAAGATACAAATAAAATAACGTGTGAAGTATTTTATACTGCGGCCCTCCAAAACATTTTTTTAAAAGCGGCCCTTGGGGCACTTGCAGATGGACAGCCCTGCTCTATAACAACGTGAAAAACTATTTGCCCAGCGCGATATTTATCGAAACAGTTTCACTATGAAAGTGGGAAGAAGAAATATTCTGACTCGAGACTTGGAAATGAACTGGAATTTGCACCGCTCGCTCTTGGATTACCCACATGACTGCCTCTAACTTTCTCTCAAGTTCGCCCAGTCACGTTATGTGTGCCCGCCGGACCAACTGGAGGAAACCTAGACAACCAATCAAACAGAGGTTCTTACAATTTCTCACTGCCGTTAAACTTAATAATAGTTCAGTAATTAGCAATAATAAGTGCACTGCGTGCATTACTGTGTCGATATAGCCCCAGGTTAAATAAGACTTCATCCTGTTGCTCCTATTTTCATGTTTCATTTATTTCTACATTTCCTAGTTTTTTTTATTGTTCTTTCTCTTAATCAGGCTCTTCAGTTCTTCTCTGATGTCTACTTATTAATATTATTACTCTGAATATATTTTACTTTCTTGTATATCATCATACTATCTGGCTTAATCATTTCGAGGAATATCGAGGTCGTATCAGAAGTTGCCTTTTTACGACTGGAGAAACCATGAAAAAGCATAAGTCAAACTGCCCAGCTACGGGATTTGACCTCGCTCCGTAATGTTTTCTTCTTCTGGTAGTAAAGTGTTAAAGTGACTTCGGCGATTGGGGTGAATTAAATCCGTTTTGTATAGAAATAAGTATTTTCATTTTATTTCTTCCTAATTTGGCTTTCTTTATTACTTTGTTTTAAAATTATTTCTTTGTCATTAGTATTTAATTTTTTCTGTCATTCTAGAATTATTTTATTTGTAGGCAATTGATATGTCCGTTATTTTCTCTTTCATCCTTGTTTACCGTTTCTTCATTCCCTCTATTATAACTTCTTTCTCTTTCCTCATATAACTTCACCTTCTTCCTCTTCGTCGACGTTATCATCCGCTTCTCTTCTCTATTCCAATCAAATTTAAATAAGTAATACTTAAAAACAGCTTTCTATGTTTTCTTTCACATCTTCGTTATTTTTCCTCCTTTTCTGCTTTTTAATTGATACTGATGAACTTTTCGAGGAAATATATGCCGTGGAAACCGAAGAAGACTGAAGTCAATTTCTTTATTCAAGGTAATAAATTCCGTGGGAAACGCCCTCAGCTGACGCCCCCATTCGAATATAATGAAATCCTCACGCCCTCTTTGACAGTGATGGGGAGAAGAAGGCCTAAAACCGTGATTGTCAGTACTTCTGTACTTTAAAAGATTCCTATAATACTTGTAAAAATTATATTGCTCACCTCTTTTATTATTCTTATTTATCCTGTGATGCTTTTGCTGTCACACACACACACACACACACACACATACAAAACACGAAAATGTATATCTAATTATTTTGAATCTTATTTGAGTCTAAGTACAGTTCATAAAAAAAAGTTAAATGTAGAAACACAGATGTCCAACGTAGAGTTAAAAACTGAATATTAGCGAGATGAATGGCACTGTTTTGCTTTCACCAGCTCTGAGATATTAGGTTAATGTTTGACAGAGCACAACGCAGATCACTCGTATCTCGTATTGGATTTCCAAATTATTATAAAAGTGTTGAGGACAAGATATGACTATTTAATATGACAGGGAAAATATAGTTACAATTTATAAGATTATAAAATGTTCACACTGTTCTGTTATTCTGGTTAATTACGACATGTGTCTGTGTATTTGTTTGGTTAAAGTTAACAGATTAAAAATTCTTGTCGACCGACAAGGCAACAGCACTAAATCAAAATATGAATTTAAAATTGTTGCACGCCCCCCTAAGAAGAGCCTCAAGGCCCCCCTGGTTGGGAACCCCTGGTGTAGGGAGTCCATATAATGTTTACATAAAAACGGAGCATTTAAAAAAAAATTGAAAATCCTGGGACAATTAAGGAAAAAGGGGTAAAAGAATTCATCCGCAAAATTTATCTTTGTCTCGTGCACATAAATTATTCCAAATGACTTAAATGACTTCTTAAATTTCTTCTGCAGACTGGTGTAAATAATGTATTCCGCAGAAGTAGATGCCTGTACTTTAAAACTTTATGTATATTAGGCCTATCAAGAAGTGCTTATATTATCAGCATATTGTAGTGAGTTATGGTAAGTGAGTTTTGACATAAACAAGGCCTTCACTGTTTCAACTTTCATTATCGTAAGGTAAGATATACTGGTCAAACGGATTAACAAACAAAAAAAAAACAAACAAACAAACAAAACGGGATATTTGAGCGTCTGCAATAAAACTTTTGAGACAGCGGAAGATTTTGTCAAAAAACGGAACTGTCCTGGAAAAAGTGGGACGAATGGACACCCTAGCCCAGTGCTACCAAAGTTTAAACGCTACGTCCAGTCCCTCATAGAAGTCTATGCAGTAACCATGGGTCTAGATATTTGTTTTTATCATTGGAGAAATGAAGATAAAATACACATAGTATTAAATGATTCTACCACATATGTGTGAAATAGGAACTGTATGAAGAGAAGGAATCAGGATATAGTGATGCAGACTGTATGTTTGGATGTCTGATGTACTCGTTTCCAGTTCGGGTGTCCCCAAAGCGATGCAAGTGAGTGTACTTTCTTATAGCCGAAGTAACCAAGATTACGCCAAGAGCGACCACTGTCCCACTTAACTGGAATCTAACACTTCCATTCTTATTAAGCGTCTTTTGTTTATTAGACTGTAGCTGAAATTAAAATTCCTTCGGGCAGTGGCGTAGCCAGAAAATAATTTCGGGGAGGGTCGAAAGTGCCGGAGGGTTTGGAGGGTATGCAGTACCCACCAAGAAAGGGGGTCCGGGGGTTCAACGCCGGAAAATGTTTAAATACTGAACTAATGAAAATTACATTTTATGCTATTTTTGCACTGAAAAACTAGTTAGAAAATTGGACACGTGAAGTCAGAATGAAAAATTCAATGCCATAGCCGGGATTTGAACCAGGATCTTCGGTTCTCCGTGCCGATGCTCTAACCAACTGAGCTACCATGGCAACGTGCCGGTACAACATTAAATTCTCCAACTGACTCACATCCCGGCTATGGCATTGAATTTTTCATTCTGACTTCACGTGTCCATCTTAGCCTACACACGGCCAGTGTGAAAGTATTATCATTCCACTGTGACCTACTAGTGGTTTACTATAAAGCCCGGGTCTTTAAGCACTTGCAGCTTGTAAGTCGCCACTGGGTTCGTATCTCATATTGAGAACGCCTGGTGGTATTCTGGGATTGTGAGTCAGTTGGAGAATTTAATGTTGTACCGGCACTTTGCTATGGTAGCTCAGTTGGTTAGAGCATCGGCACGGAGAGCCGAAGATCCTGGTTCAAATCCCGGCTATGGCATTGAATTTTTCATTCTGACTTCACGTGTCCATGTTAGCCTACACATGGCCAGTGTGAAAGAATTATCATTCCCCTAGTTAGAAAATTGTTTATTATATTCTAAGACATGCCAACTTAAAGAAGGAATCATTACCTAAGTTATAATACATATTACTATTTATAAGAAAAGTTAAATAACACATGGAACAGTGGAAATAATAGGTCTACTTTTGTAAATTCGGAATTTTATAATTATTAAATAACATAATTAAATATTTAACACAGTAGAGCTTAAATAACTCTCACTAATCTAATACAAAAATAGAATGTTAAGTTTTGATTTATGGGGACCCCCATTTCCTACGCCACTGAATTCGGTTAACGAAGAAAACATTACTTTTTCTTCCGAATGTAGATGACAATTTAAGCCATGAAATATGTAGTATAATATTTGAGGTAATACTTCCGTGTAGACCGCATTCAATTGTGATATTAATTGAAGGCTGCTTTTCAATTATATTTTCGGATTAAACAATTACCTGTGAACAAGTACCTACGTGAATTGGCAGATTTTTTTCCTCCTCAGCGTCAACGGTTTGCAAAATGTTCGCATCTTGAGTGATTCTCAATCAGCACTTGCAGCTATTGACGACAAATATAACATGAATCCAATAGCAGCTGATATTAGAAACGCAGTCTACAGTTATGAAAAACATATATGTTTAGATTGGGTGAAAGGACATATGGGGAACGAAGGCAACGAGAGAGCAGATGAGCTTGCCAAGGCAGCCGCAAATTTATCCAGTGGGTATGAGTATAGAAAATGCCCTCTTTCGTATGTTAAGAAAAAATTGAAGGAGGATATGCTAATTAAGTGGAATCTACAGTGGACAAACAGTTATAATGGACAATGGACAAAGACTGTGTTTTTTCCAACAGCCAAAGACAGACTAGACTCCAAGAATTACGAACCGAGTTTTATAATGACTCAATTTATGACAGAACATGGCAAATTCAAGTCATATTTTAAACGCTTTAAAATTGATAATTCAAATGATACTTCATGCTCCTGTCTTCACCAGAATCAAACAGTCAACCATCTGTTATTTGAGTGCCCAGTGGTTGAACGACAGAGACACCTCTTAGAACTCCATTTTGATTTTTGCAACATAAGATTCGAACCACCTTTAACACAAATGTTCAAAAAACAGTGTTGTTTCACACAGTTCCAGAAATTTGTCAGTGACATTTTCAAGGTTTTGTAGAGATAAGTGTTACAGATTCATGGCAAAATTATTTCATATTTCTTGTATTGATTCGCAATAACATATTTTAGTATGTATTTTGTTAAACTATAGCCCTAGCATATATTTGTACAGTAGGGCTTTTTCTCGTTGGAGACACAATAATAATAATCTATAACGGGCCACCAAGCTAGTATGTCTATAAATGGGATCGTTTCATAAAACAACCATAGACATTGATCGAATTATCTGAAAAGTAGTAATGAAGATTGTTCAACATTTATTGATTTTTGTTTTTTTTTCCCCCCATTCCTTAGAGTTTCGAAGAATCCCGACCTTAAATAAATATTTTTTTAAAAGAAATCCAAGTATCATATTTATTTTTTGTGCATAAGCAAGTCATGAAATATAATTTTACGTAATGGGTTCAGAATTAAAGACAAAATGAGTCCTGGGGTTAATTAAGAGAAAAATAAATACCAAAGAATGAACAGATATCATTATGATAATGGTGACGAAGACAATGAATGATAAGATTTTAAAAGATCTTTACATTTATAATAGGCCTACTGCATCGGGTAATAAAAACATTACCTAACACAAAACACCGGCTGCAATACACAGGATTATCAGGGCTCCCATCCTGGCACCCCAATTATGTTCTCAATAAAAATAAAGATTGGGCACTACAGTAGTACTCTTTCCAACGTAAAATCGCTAGGAATAGAATAAATTATATAAATGCAGTTATCTAGTTCAAGCTTCTAATATTAATTCCAACGTAAAATCGCTAGGAATAGAATTAATTATATAAATGCAGTTATCTAGTTCAAGCTTCTAATATTAACACTCATATTATTCATTTTCCATAGCATAATATCACATTGCAATTATATCTGTGGAAATATTAATGGCATATATTGACAAATTCTGCGCACGATGCCCTTTGCCACCCTCAGAAATATCCCAAATATCCCAGGATTAAACCTGTCCCCCCCCCCCCCAGTTCCGCAAGCATTAGAGTGTTATGTCTTATGAGCACACTGTTGACATACTGTGGTAATCTACATTCCTATTCAGTTCTTATTTACATTATACAATATCTATCTCTGTCGAATGAACAACAATCTGGCGTTAAGAGTTATTTATCAGGGAAAGTAAAGTGTGGAAAGAAATAACTGTAATTGGAAAGTTAACTGTTATGAACTGTGGTTATCTATCTCTTTTTTCTAGTAGCTTCAGAACTTCTGAATTCAATAACCGCAACGAGTCACGTTTTAAAATAAAAAATTGTAGTTTCTGAAGAACAAATAACTTACAGTAATTCGGTTATAAAGTACGAAATTTGTTTAATGAAAGAATAACCACATTTTTACCGCCAAGTAAGTCTGATAACATATGATGATGATGATGATGATAATAATAATAATAATAATAATAATAATAATAATAATAATAACAACAATTTTATTACATCTCTAGCTATACATTGTATAGAGAGATATTGTGAAAATTATTTAGGATAAATAACAGTAACTGCAAAATCATTTATGTAACAAAATCCTTAAAAGAATAAAATGTCTTCTCATACAAATACTCTTTCAGTTTAAGTTTAAAATACCTGGGATTTTCCACTTTTAAAATACTGACTGGTGAGTTATTTATAACTTGACTAACAATATAAACTGGCGATTTAGTGAATCTAAAAGTTCGATATTAAAAAATATGCATAATGCCTTTGCTCCTTCTATTGTGCTCATGTAATTCAGATGAACATATCTTTTATTGTTAAAATAAAATAAAGCGGCCTTGTATATTAAAGTTCCAGTTACTGTTAATATCTTGTTATTTTTTAAAAGCATTCTTAAAGACTCCCTTGGTTCCCAAGTTAAAAAATATGTCTTAAGATTTTCTTTTGTGCAACAAACATCCTATCTATGTTCGTTGCCCTGCCCCAAATCAGTATGCCATAAACACCTAAAAACTTAGCAGTTATTGTAATATTTAGATGTGTTTTTTTATATAAGACATACACAGGCCTTGGCAACTATGAAAAAATAAAAGCAGTTTTATCCATATTAACTAATAAATTATTCTTTGCGGCACACCACTTCTTAAACTTATCAACGGTAGTAGACACTTTCGTATACAATTCCCCAACGGTTTCAGCAGTAACAAGAAATGGTGTATCATCAGCAGGCTTTAAAACTTAGTGCCCGAACCCACAGAGGGAGATGATTCCGGTTACCAACAACCTGAGTATAGGGGGTGGGGGTGATTGTGTAGGCTGATAAGACAGTCATTGATAGCAGTACTGAGAAGTCAATGCGCTCGTAGTACGGTGCCTCTCAAATTGGTCAACAGTGTACCTTGTCATTATGCGTGTTTATAAATGTATAATACGTGTTCGCAATACCGAAAATAAAGTGTTCTAAAACGCAAACATATATTGAAACATTTGGGAGGGACTATTACACACAAACAGGAGAACGTATCGTTTTGCATGCTTGTAATGTGAGTTTAGAGAATGAGAAGTTATTTTGTGGTCTTCCTATACCTGTAATCCGGTTTGTTTACTATCACGTGAACTAGCATATGGTAGTTAGCGCATACGCCGAGCAAAGTCCGTACAGTACGGTTGCTGTTAACATATTCGATCGGGCACTAAGTTTTAAAGCCTGATCATCAGCGTACATTATCAGACCTTCGGGTCCTAGTAGAACACATAAACAAAGCCTACATGGATTACTATTTTGGAGTATTGCATAAAATTTACATAAGAATAATAATAAAACTATACTAATATTTTAAATAGCTTTTATAAAATTAGTGTTGAATAAATTTTATTTCGAGAGAAGGAAATTAAATTTTTAGCAAATTAAAGATAAAAGCATAAATTCGTTCTGAAAATAGCCCTATCATAGGTAATATATATTCCCCTTCCGTTATAGGGGGGAATATAGGGACAAGGTTGCTCTTGAGATCCAATCAATGATTAAAACCAACTGGGGAACGGAAAGATATCTCTATGAGGGGAGCGCTGAAAGCAGGACAGGTTTAGCCTGGTTTCGCCTAGGAGCCTGGAAATCGCTGAAACGCGTCAATGCAGAAGGAGCCAGAATATGCCCACTCTGTGACAAGGATGAGACAGCACAGCATATTCTCTCGGAATGTGAAGTCACTGAGATGCTTAGGCAACGATATCTGCCAGACTCTTTTGTTATCTCTAGAAGAGGTCACATGGCAATATGCGAGCTGTTGAGTGATACAAAATTCTCCGAAGGGGTGGGGAAATTCATGTCTAAAGTCCGACAGCTCAGGGTAGAAAAGGATGGGAGGGAGGGGCAGGGGAAGTAATCTTTGTCCGTGTATTATGTATTATATTGTATTATTATTGTCATATCTTTTCTGTCATTAGTACAATTTTTTTTCTTTCTTTCTTTTCTCAATCTTTTTGTATAGCATTACTATATTATAAGTTTTCGTATTATATTGTTTTGTATTATTAGTGTTACTTTTTTTTTCTTTGTCCAAAAATGCGCATAGTTAAAGCACGAACGGCCGTCTAGGCCCGTCCGTTGGATTTATTCTATGGATAATGTATGTAATATGTATATAAGAATAAAGATGCACCTTACCATACCATACCATACCATACCATACCATACCATATAATAGGTACGTATTTATTACATTCTAGAATTCGATGCTGATGGAAACATAATTATCTGAATGCAATATTGTGTCTGCATGTGTATTAGCGCCAGATCTGTTTTTAATAGTTGTGGAAAACTGTTATAGGCCTATGTTGCAACGACTTCTGTCTAAACATTTTTATTTTTTACTTTATGAAGTTGGCAGCTCACGAATTCTGGTAACATACACACAGCATCATTCTATCTACCAGTTGTACGATTCCTAGAAGGCATGCTTGCATTGACTAAAAAATTATCGTGATTTTCTAAAACAACCCACTGTCTGAAGGGTCTCGCCCATGGCAATGAAAGTGCAAACCTCTCGTCAAGAATAACGAAATATGAAGCGAATAATTGTGAAATGTATTCGGCAATAATAATTCTTAGCGGCCAAGTCGGCCGCGGTGGTCTAGAGGTAGCGTGCCCGCCTCTAGATCCGCAGGGCGCGGGATCAAACCCGGCCGCGGTCGATGGATTTTTCAGGACGTAAAAATCCTGGGCACGGAGTCCTCCGGGAGGGACTTTAAGCTGGGGGTCCCGTGTCGTAGATTTACGGCACTAAAAGAACTCCAAGCCTAAATTAGCTCTTTCACGTCCAAGAAACACTTAGTTTCCAGAGGGGGTTGCGAGGCGATGGGCTTACCACCTGTCCCTCTACCCTCTCTCGGAAAATAAGCATATCAAAATTAGTATAGGTAATGAAACCTCCACCTGGGGATCATAGGGTACCAGATACAGATACAGATACACACGGCCAATGTATAGGGTACCAGATACAGATACAGATACACACGGCCAATGTGAAAGAATTATCATTCCAATAATAATTCTAATAATTATCTAATAAATAAATTATTAATAACAATAAAAGTATAGGCTACAAATATTATAAGCGGTATTATAAAATTTGTGTTGAATGAATTTCATTTCGAGGGGAGAATAATTTGGTTGGAGAAAGATAAATGAATAAATTCGTTCTCCAAATATGCCTTATCATGGGTACTATATAACAGATCAACTTCAAATACGAAGCTAATTCCATGAAAATACGTCGCTATGAACAAAGAAAAGTTGTGATATGTTGAAGAGGTTTACACTTTTTTACTTAGAGCTGGTAAAAGAGAAATGCTATAATTTCACTTTAAGCCTTGTTTTAAGATATGCGACTACAGTGAATCCTTTAGTTGTCGTAAGGAACACATTTTTCGATGTTTTGCGTGAAAATGACGTATTTTGTGGCTTTCAAGGCAAAGTATTGTTTATAAACTTCCAGTTAATTCTTCTTTAACAAAGAAATCTTTCAGAAGTTTCAAACTGCGCACATTTGTATCTTATCAGTAAAATGCTTTAATTGCGAACATTTCCAACTAATCATGTCACTTACGTACTAAATATTGCTCCGAGAGGAGTATACTGGGCGATAAAAATTCCCATGCTATACGATAAAGCAATTTGCCTTTGCCAGTAACTTCTGTTAATTATCCCTAAGTTCCCTTTTCACGATAAAAAATTTCGGCAGATTATATACTACTTCACAAGACTTCCCAAGACTTCTCAATACTTGACAAGTCTTTTTGTCAAATAGACTTGAGCACTTCGAAAGTTGTAAATCCTTTGATAAGTCTTCAAGTGAACAATTTAAAAATGATCCAAGAGTTTTCAAGTCTTAGAAGAAATATATAAATGAACGGTGTTATGCATCAATCGTTTAAGCGCCATTTTTTAAATCGTGAAACACTAAAGTGTTGTACAAGCTCGCCGATTACAGGATTAATTACTTACTTACCCAATGGCAATAGACAATTCCTCAGCAAACTAAAGAAATATTATCTATTTTTATGGAACCCGCGTTCACCTGAGCCCGCCATTCAACCCTATTCTGTGCTAACTCCATCCAACCATCCCTCGCAAATCCTACTTCCCTTAAATCTATCCTAATAGATAGTTCTTCCAAATGGTCTTTTGCCTTCGGGTCTCCCAGTCAATAATATTCTTGAGATATTCTTCCTCCCTCATGCGCGCAACAAAATAACATTAATATTCGATTTAAAAAAAATGTAAGCACCATCAGTTCTATCCAAAATTTTATTCCTGCATTGAAAGGCTAAGTAACATTTTTCCGGCTCTTACACTGTTGATACATGTTGTAACGAAGATTTAGTAAACCGGCATTTTCTGGCGCTTATGTTATTGATGCTAATAATGAGGAAAGTCATGAGTATCGCCTGGCATGCTAGCGGTCCCGAGTTCAAATCTCGGGGCCGGCGGGCGTGTCACTTGTGGTGGACAAAGCCGTGACTTTTTTTTTTTTTTTTTTTCTCGGGGATCCTCCCGTTTCCCCCTTCATTCATTCCACCAACACTCTCAACTTCAACTTCCTTTCCCTCTTATTATCATCCCGTTCCCCTTTACTGGTTTTCAGGCCAGTTCCTGCTGCGGGCCTCCCCTTTTCTGCCCTGCCCCGTTGCTTGTGGTCAAGAGTTTCGGGTGGTGTACCGTGCCTTTGGGGCTCTCAGAGGGACCCTGGGTTAGTGCCGCATGTCAGGGTGTGCCGCGCCTATGGGGCTCTTGTACGAGGGACCCTGGGTACGGTGAACGTGGAGTGGTACCTGTTCCTTGTTGGATGTAGGGGAGCTCCGTGGGGGCTCGTGGTGGAGTCTGTTGGCAGGGGGTCCTTAGGGCATGCACATCATTCCTTCTCCTAGGGAGTGGCACAATAGGCCCGCCTATGTGGCCTACGTGTGCGAGCCCGTTAGGGCTCAGCCCCTGAGCCGACAAGACAAAACAAGACATATTATGAGTATCTCGATCTAATTAATTTTTTTAAATATTTGCTTACTGTATCTTTCATACGTAGTCTACGGGCAACACGGCTTTCTCACTTGACGTTCTGATACAGAATACATCTTAACAACTCTCTGCTTTTTTCTACAGTATTTCAATCCCATCTAGAGGTCAGTGATACACGAGTAATTGCATCATCGTGTTCGATAAATTAATGTAATTAGCATTCAAGGTATTTAGAGTATCATCACTACAACAAAACTGTTTGTTCAGCTCTAGACGGCGTGTACATCCTGCCTAGCACAAGGCCGCCCATTCCTCATTGATTTTCCCCTCTTTGTGTATAACACGTTCTGTTTTCTAGACTTTTCTGTAGCCTTCACATTACAGCAATTATTGAAGTAGTCTGTGTTTACATTGCGTAGTATTGGAGAAAGAGTAGTCTATCATCAGACATGTTGTAATGTCGTAATACCAGTGTACACTTCCACTGGAATTAGAGCTGTACAGGTTTTCAAAGGTAACTACTGTATCTTTAACAAGGATCTCCATGGGATTTCTGTTCAATCTGTTATACATTGATGAACTTCATTTTCCATTAGTGCTGAAATTAGTTTTAATGTAAGAGGATTTTTCCACCTTATGCACTAGTACTATAGGAATCTTTATATATATATATATATATATATATATATATATATATATATATATATAAAGAAAGCTTCTTATTCAGCATAACAAGTCTACACCTCTTCTCGGACTGAAATATCAGTTATAATTAACAGAAAGTGCTTTTTATCCATATACCTGAAACATACAATTACTATACTGTATGTGTAATCTTTTTGGTAACAGAAGATAAAAAAGTGTATTATGGTTTTATGTGACATATCTTTTAATACTCAGATTTTGTACATACAACTACTTGCATATTTGGTTTCAATTGTAATATTTTAACTCTTATCACTATGAGTGATTTACCTGAGGAAGGCCGCAGAGATGTCAGCGACCGAAAGCTTGGATGCAATAATCCTTTTACTCGGCTTATAGCCCGTGAAACCATCATTAGTTCTTTAGGACTGTGAGATAAAGAGCGATTCAAAACAGTGCAGTCGTTTGAGATCAGGAATGATAGAGGAATAAAGGAACATTTTTATACGCCGAAAACATTACTGCTACGAATAGTAGACGGGACTGAGTAGACAATATTTTGAATCGACCCTTGTCCGGAAACGTTCCATTTGTATTCTAAGTTACTGATACAACAAATTCAAATTGTACGTTCAAATCTCCCGCTTCAGCCGAGAATAAAGTGATTGTAATATTTTAATCACCCATGACTCAGATACATGCATTTACAAAAACAAACATTCCACCTACATTTGATATACAATAAACCCTACATTATCAGTCAGTGAAGTTGCCGAGATGGTAAAGTCTTGGACTCGCATACGGGAGATCCCAGGTTCAAATCTCTCGGCTGGCCAATTTGACAAAGGTTTTTTCATGGTTTTCCCAGTCGTAAAGGCAAATGCCGAGCTGGATATTTACATGCATGACATTTCATCTTGTATCATATCCATTTAAATTAATATCAGTTGAAATTTACTCAAAAAAATACACCAACAATAGAAGACAGCTGACAATTGTTCCATGTTTAATGTTTAATGTTTAATGTTTGTAAGCCAGTTACGAACACGAAGTGTATAGACATGGTCAGTGAGATAAAAACTATACCAGTTTAGGTATATCACAATTAAAAAATTCAATTACATTATAAAATGGCATTGTCATCAACCAGCCAGAGATCACAGATTTAAAACGAGTTCGACTTAGATAAAACAGTTCAACAGGAACTTTGTTAGCTATTTTGATACACGTACATTCAAAAATTTTCATTGTTAAGGAGAGCCTGCACCTGGGGTAGTCTAATGAATTCTGTTGCCTAGTTTCATAAGAATGTAGGTCACTTCTAAAACTAAATGAATTTATATTATCTTTAACATATAATAGACACTCAAGAATATACAGAGAAGGAGCCGTCAATATTTTCATATTAATAAATAAAGGTCTGCAATGTTCATTCAAAGATGAATTCGTGATAATTCTAATGGCCTTCTTCTGGAGTACAAAAACTTTATTAAAATGAGAACTATTACCCCAGAGGGTGAGTCCGTAAGCAAGAATGCTGTGGAAATAGGCGAAATAAGCAGTTCTGATATAGTTCTTCGGAACAATAGATCTTAGTCTTATGAGGAGGAAGAGCACTCGGGATAATTTATGACAAATATGGATAATATGTGGCTCCCAGGTAAGTCTGGAATCGACTATAATACCAAGCATATTGAAACTCTTACTCTCATGAAGTTTCTTGAGAGTGAAAATTAAAGATTCAGTTTTAGTATCATTAAGCAGAAAGCCATTAGCATTAAACCAATTTTTGGCAACAGTTACGCGAATGAACATCCTCTTTAAGATTTTGAATATCATTGCCTACATTTAAAAGGGTGGCATCGTCAGCATACAGGATAGTTTCTGAATTTAAATTACAAGCTAAATCATTTGTAGCTACTAAGAAAAGAATAGGGCCCAAGACGGAGCCCTGGGGTACTCCAAATTTTACATTAAGCAGGTTAGATATTTTGCCTTCAACTTTGACACACTGCTTGCGCCCAGATAAATAAGAAGACATGGCCTACCATGGCCTAGATAAAGATCCCGAATTTTTTATATGGCCTCATAGCTAAAAGGAATACAAATCCAGCTGAAAAGAAATCTCCATCAGAATTATCAGGAGCTTACGGATCAAGTAAACAAGTGTAATGTAACCCTAGTGATTGATTATTCAATATGCATGTTAGTGGAAGAAAGTAAATTCCCCATTTATCCTTCAGTTCTAAGTTAGTCACAGCATTATAAAGTTCAACCTTGGTCGATACGTTATACACACATATACAAAGATGTCCTTTATTCCTCATTCCTATGAATAGGCAAACTAAACTATGATACATAATAATTATGAGCAACTTAACCTTCATTGATATGGCTCTACGTCATAACAGAACTTCAACCATTACAGAAAGGAAGGAAACAAAAATAATATCCAAGACACAAGGTTCTCGCCAGACTGATGTTGACCACACTATATAAAAAAATTAAAAAATAAGAATTATAATAAACAGTATATTCGCGGGACAAGCTATGACTAGACCTGGGATTTTAGGCTCTAAAAAAATTAGTTTTAGGTAAGAATATTATAGGAGAAAAATTCCTCCGACACTGGGACTTGAACCCAGGACTGGGTCCAAGTCCCAGTGTCGGAGGAATTTTTCTCCTATAATATTCTCATGTAATGTCCAACAGAGACAATAATCTGTGGTTCATGAAAGCTTACATATCTATAGATTTAGGTACCTAAAATAGGCTTTTAAAACAAGTAAAAAGGCTTTTAAAAGAGAAAATAGGCACTTAAAATATGCTTTAAATAAATGGTGCAAAAATACGTTGCACAAACTTTCTCGCATATACGTGTTAAAGGCTAGCACAGAAAAAATTAAATTAAAGAGACAATTAAATTTTATTTATTACATTTTCATAAAACTAAGAAGTATCTAGAACGGAAACCATCAGAGTCGATCTTCATGTTTAATGGTTTTACCGTGAATCAATAATAATAATAATAATAATAATAATAATAATAATAATAATAATAATAATAATAATAATAATAATAATAATAATAATAATGAATGACAGTAAAACTGCATATTATTAGTACTACTAGTATTACTACGGGAAAATTAAAATATAAGTCGCACCTTGGGATAAATCGGCCCCACCCAACCCACCCACCAATACAAGGACAGTTGGTCACTCTGCTTCGCTCAGAAACAAAATACATCGCACAGTAAATGCAAATGTGAATATCGAATGGACGGAGCTTAAGGGGCGACTTATATTTGAATTTCGCTATACTGAAACTAAAACTAAACTCCGTGGCACTACATTCCTTGAGGGATTTGGTCTACCAACCGACCGGTGTGTCATCTACCACAGGCAGATGGCAGGGTTGGGGCATGTGGTCAGCATGCCGACCCCCACGACCGTTAATGGTGGTTTCCATGACCGGAGCCGCTACTTCTCTATCAAGTAGCTCCTCAATTTGAATCACGAGGAAGTGTACCCCTACCAGACCCCTCAACCTCAGAAAAATCCAAGGATGTACCGGGGATCGAACCCGGACCGACGGATCTGACGCTAACCACAAGACCACGCCGGCGGTCCTACTGCTGTTACTACTTAGGTTATATTGCAAGCTTTAACTGCATTGTAGGTCATGTAATGTGTTTAGTATGTTTGCGTGAACTATTAGTCTATTGTAACAACTCATTCGCGTCATCTGTTTCTATTGTTTAGTGATGTCTTCGTATGTGGCATTCAGTTTAAACGATTATAATATCCAGTGACGTAGCGGCGATGAGTTATGGAAAATAAGCAAGTCCTACAAACCCGGCGTTTGCTTTTGCGAACGAGGAAACCATGAAAAACCCAAGTCAATTTGGGCGGCCACGAGGTTTGATTTGAACTCAGGACCTCTTCCCTGTCAGCCCATAGGCCTACCACATCGCTGTAATTGGTTTAGTGTGTTCAATGCGACTGAGCTAAACTGATTGCATTTCACAACAATAAGTACATTAGGCCTATAGTTTTCTTGTTGCTAGTGGCAACAAAATGCCATTCATATTTTAATTGATATGTATGTTCTGAAATTCGCATTTAAGCTGTACTTATTTCGTTTTTATCTTGATATCTATTAATTGTATAAAGAAATGTTTTAAACAAAAAATGTTCATTTTAATTTTCTCTACAACTTTACTGTGGTAGGGTTTCATGTATCACTTACTGTAATGGATATAATCTAGAAAAACTGAAAATGGATACGAATAAAGTACCCCTTAAGTCATTTTTGCAGAAATACAGATATAGCCATTTTATTACTCATAGATAAGAGTTTCCAATTTTAAATTTTTATTAAAATCGTTAGAGCCATTTTTTCAAAAATCAAAAATTTTAAAAAAGTTTTCATGAAAAGTCCCCTTAATATTTCAGTTGTAAAGTTAAATTTCTGGGCGGTTCGACAAAATTTCGAAAAAGTCCTTATTTCAAAAAATGAAGTAAATACAACGAGCCGTTTACCCGCTGTGCTTGTCCACGGACAGACGGACAGACGGACAGACGGACAGACGTCATTCCAAAAATATTTTTTTCGGTTTCTAGGCTTCATGAAACGTGCTCTCCTGGTGTTAACTCAACTTCGATTTTTTGTCACGATCACAATACTTTCTCTATACTCCGTATAAGCGAGAAAGTAAAATGTGCAGATAAACAGAAAATAGACTTTAAACTATTACAATATACATTTAGACTGTGACATGGTCTTCTTTTTCCTGCAAGAAACGTGGTATACTTATTCTTAACAGAATTAACTGCAAAATTAAGCATCACGAACTATATTCACTTAAACAGATGTTCTTTCACTGGTGACTTGACACAGTAGTCATTCCCCCTTAATCCTCTCCCTCCGCCGTCAGTCAGCATTCCTTTAGCGACAATTGTTTGGAATAATCTTGTTTCTGTGAAAAACCCATCTCTGCTGTTCTGCTTTTCTTGAGGGATGTTCATTATAAAAATTACAGAAGTTGAGTTTTATTTTAAATGTAGAAAATAGGCATTTTAGGCACTAAAATAGTAAAATAGGCTCTAAAGATCCAAATAGGCATTTTAGGGCACTATAAAACTCTATAAATGTAAGTGATTTATCATGAAACCTCCACATATTTAAACATTTTCATGTTATTTCATAAGGAACAAAATAGGCATTTGCCTTAAAATCCCATGTAGATGTAGATGTAGATGTAGTTATCTCGTTCTGTAGATCCTGTGTTGAGCGGGACTCAAGGATATAGAACTCGTCACTAACATGCAACTCGTCAGGTCTAGCTATGACACAACAAAACCTCACGATAATGTAGGCCTACTTCAGATCGATTTTAGGAATGGCTCACGTAACGTAGGTAAACAATAAAACAAGAAATAGGCTATATTTCAATTATTTTCATTTTCCTACTGAGCTATACAATATTTGCTTTCCACCTATGCTCAGTATTTAAATTAAATTAAATTCTGAGCATAGGTAGAAATTGTAATTTAAAAGCAATAAATAGGTTAATCAACTTGCACGGCAAGCTACGTGTAAAATTTAAAAAAATAGAATCAAATTCTGAAAAAGAACTTACAACAGGAATGCGAATTCATCATTCATCACAATGAATTCCTATTTTAAACATGTGTATAATATATTATTTATGTATAAAACTCACACATTTTTATTTACCAGTTGTCAAAACTCAAATATATTGCTTGGCTGGGTCATTGGGGGGGGGGGGGGAGGGTTCCGTAACAGACACTACGATTTCCGGGGTCCACGACTAAAAGTACTGTAGGCCCTACTTGGGAAACGCTGGGCTGCATCAACCTGCATGTATAGCCACATTATGATATACCGTGACAGCTACTTCATTCTGGTGAAGGAAATGCAATAGTCATAACGGAATATCCTTGAACACCTTCGGGGCAAATGTGGTATCACACAGCGATAGTCCTCCAGTGAAATCGCTCGGAAGTAACATGAAATTGTTACATAAATCATTGGAGGGGAAAATTAATAAGCATATTGTCGTGCTCGAGTAGAACATAGTTATGTCTTACGTGTAATAAAGCATAGATGATTTTAACCGGGTCATTAGTCAAGATTATTAAGGAAAGCACACTGTTTTTATGAGATTAAAAGAAAACTTCCTGTCAGACAAAGAGGAAGAAATTTAGGATCAACGTATTAAGCAAAGCACATTAAGTGCCCTAAGGCACTATCATAGTCTTTCTTTCTTTTTCGTAGTTTTACCTCTCCCATTTAGGATTTAAGCGACCCAAGCCGCCCGGGCCTTACAGGGCCGCGACCTGTCGGGAGAGGGATTACCTTTGGATCACATACATACTTTTTTGACCAGACAAGGACATGGAGGGCCTCCCCGGATGAGTGATCAGCCCAATGCCGGGGCCACCTCCGAGACAACACGAACACATAGGACGATGCACACCATGCACGCACACACTCACTCAGAACAAGGCGAGGATGAGGATGAAGATGATAATGACGGCCAGATGATATCCGGGGACCACAAGGGCCTAAAGTTACCTGACATTTGTCTCATAGGTGAGGGAAAACCCCGGAAAAAACCTCACCTAGGTAACTTGTCCCGACCAGGAATCGAACCCGGGCCCGCTGCGTGAGAGGATTGGACGCATCCTCACTATCATAGTCTGCTCCATAAATTCTAAGCTGTTTGCCAATGACATTCTTTTTGCTAGTTTACATATAAGAAATTAATTACATTTTAATAATTAATTAAAATTAATAATCATTACATTGGAATGCTGACATTTTGAAACGAATTAAAAAAACTGATAAATAAATAAATAAATAAAACCACTTTCATGGACCTGTAATTACTATGACTATGACCTATGACCTATAATTACTAGAATAATACTTTCTAATGAAGGAAGATAAGATAAATTTCTATCCAACTGAAGATGATCGTCTTTGAACGCAAAGAACCCGTCTAGAATCTTGTTATGTTACATAAAGCTACATGGTTATATAGTGGCTGTTGCTCTCGAGTAAAGGGACAAGTTCATTGGTTTACAAAGGCTCACAGCACATTAACAAGAAATTTCAATGCCAATAAAAGTCGCATAGCAATAAAGCGGATTCCAGACTGGATTGTTACAGTGTTGCTTATGCAATGACTCGATGTGTAGAGCATTCTAGAATTAAAAAGTCAGCCAGATTCTGTGAATAATACAGAAGACTTCCTGGAACGTGTGATCTAAACAGTTTGTTATGTTATGCATATTTCTGCTCTTTTCTCATGAAATCGATTTTACTTTCTTGTACCGAATTATGTAAGAAAGCGAGCTAAGATATTTATGTCGTTTGTTAACTTCAATTCGCGAAGATCAATCATAAACAAACTATCAATCAATTTTAGAAAGTGAATACATTATGCTCTATAAATTTAAAGCTGCATCCGTGATCTTTCTTTGTGCGTAATCTCGTGGTTTAATAGGAAATGCTGTGGAGAAGTTGGGGCCATTAAAAAAATTGCATGGTTCAAAATAAAACTTTGACAGCTTTCAGTAAAATGTTTGATTTTTTAATAGGACCAAAGATAAATTGAGTAAAAATATCAGGCACTACTTTTCCTGTATCTTTACTAAAAAATGAGAAATATATATTTATTTATTTATTCTCCCACCTCTTAGTGATATTCTTCAAAAGGCAGTTGTGCTGATAGGTGTCAATTTATCCGAAAAAAAAGATAGGCTATAACTTTTTAATCTCTGCCTGAAAGCAAAAATACCATTATCAGAGGAAAGAAAGAGAAGAACTATTCTCAAAGCATAATTTTATACTGCTACTTATTCCAAGGATGTGACATGAAGCATTTCAACGATTTTTAATTTTTTTTACTAACAGTTTATTTGATAAAAAAAAGTTTTCGCAATTTTCACTGCTGTTGACGTATAAATGCGTTACTTAAGAAAATTTTACAACAGCAGAGATACCTGATATTAATCAGTAATGCTAGTTATGAACGGTGAGGATTTTTTTCTTCTAGTCTTATGAGGGTCATTCATGGAAACCAGTACTTCTACTGAAATGCTCCTCATAAATTTCTAGGTTAGAGCCCACTGAAGATTTCACTTGATGCTTACTTATATCATTACCGTACATAAATTTAACTCTGGAAGGCTTGTGTATTGAAATTTATAACTTTTATTTATATATTTTTCGTGAAAATTATCTGAATGGTAGTTATAAGTTAGCAAGACCTTCCGAAACTCCTATATCTTTATATGAGATGAAGAAGACAAGGGGATATGCATTGATGCAAGACTACTACTAAATACAAGGTTGAATGTGAAGCGATAAAAACGCAATATTCTTTATTAGCATAGACGAATTCATGTAAATGTTTCACATAAGATATTTTCCACCCTGAAAAACAAAAACCATTCCCTTCAATACTTCGAGAATTTACTTAAGGTACATAGAGAAATTGAAAATTGGAAAGTATTCTGTTTATAATGCTCGTTCCTGTGGCTTAGTGTGCGAGTCTAGCTGTAATGTGATTAGGCTTCATTTGGCAGTGGTTGTGAATCCTGCTTAGTCCCAAATAAAGATCTCGCACGATATCTGTGCCGATGAGACAGTTACTCGCTAGAGAGAGACATGCTATTGTGCGAGAGGAGAGAGGTAGCTTGGCCTTTACAAATAAAAAGGAAGGTACTGTTGTGCGAGAGAGATAGGTAGCAGGCCAATCGACGCTACAGTCCCCACAAAAACATAATGCAAAGACATAGGCAATCGGCACAGATTTCGTGCGGGAACTTTACTTGCCTACTACTGTTTTCTGCCAAAATTAACCTTTATTTAAAACATAAAGTAATGTCTCTGAGTCTTCAAAATGCCATCTTAACTCTATCACGTTTGTTAACTCGAGAATTGGACGCCAATATCATTTCTTTGTTGTATAAAAAAGACAACTAAACTACTCCTTGGTGGGAATCCTTTGTGTGGTCGCCTGTTACCTAAAAAAGGTATTTAAAGAGCAAGGGGAAAAACAAGGAATGTCACAAAAACTGAGAAAAACAAAGTTTAATGATTACCGTATATTATCTCTTAATAATATTTTGTACTGACATAGTCTTGCTTAATTGTCTTCAATATGAATAGTATATTGCGATACAAGTGCCGCGCTTCGTAAGTACCACTAATTATTAGTTAAGTCGTGCAAAAAAGTTATTAAACATCATTTTAGTGTTGACTGTTAAAATAAAACACCACTTTTAAAAAGGTTTCCCAGTTTTTTACCATAACCAATCCTCGTTTTCCCCTGTGTATTAAAACTTCAATATTTTACTTGGCTAGGGCAACGCAGGTATCCCCCCCCCCCCCAGTTAGTTTTCTTCTTATTGAAAGATACCCCAAAATGCCACCATATGTGAGGGCTATCTTTATTTCATAATTTTGTGACATTTCTTGCTTTCCCCCTGCAGTCTTTATGTAATGCTGTTAGAAGGTATGCAGATTGTATCTTATAGAAATCCATGTTTATAATAATTTCAACTGAAATTTAAACTGACATGGGCATTACTCTGTCAATATTAGGTATCTGATTAATTTCTTTCCTCGAGCCTTTGAATGAGACTTTAATATGATCTCAATTACTGCATACCTCAGTTGTACGCACTTCCGTTCATTAAGAGGTTCGGATGACCAGCAGATCCAATGGGAATGTTGATATATCTAGCATGTATAATGTATGAGGACTTCTTGTATAATGAACAGGAAAAATTAATGCTTATTATCGATTAGTCCAATTGAATACATTATTGAACCTCTCGTCCTACTTTTAAGCACTTCATTATTTAGCCATGCATGAGTGTCCTTTCTTATGCAAAACAAAGCATTGGCTGAGGTATGCGAAGGCTCTTCTGAAGCAACAGTAAGCCTACTGCTTCGGTTGGGTGTATGTAATCTGCGCCACGGTTGACACCGAATTTGAAATAGAAGAAAAATGAGATTTGTAAACTGCGGCACACAGATATGTAAACTGCGTCACGGAGATATGTAGGTTGCGGCAGTAGTTATAGGCAAACAAAAGTTAGACCTAATATGTGAATGACAAGTATTATCGTCTACTCAAGTGGAGAGAATAAAAGGCTATATAAACAATGAAATATCCCGTTTTGATTTTACTAAGAAGGCGTCATATGAGAACAAAGTGCTCATGCCAAAAAATTAGACTAGTGGTTTTTAACAATTTTATAAGTGACGAAGCGTTTATGCAAAAGAAATTAGGATATTGTTTTTAACATTTTTTAAAATGACCTACTAAGCCTAAAATTTGTAACCACACATATGCAATTTCATAGCCACTCCTAAGTCTGGAGAAGTGGGAATCAAAATGTTAGTGCGTTAGTTTGACGGTGACGCCATTTAAATGTCGGTGGCGCAGTTTACATCGTGTAGGTTGGGGGAAAAGGTAGAAGTGGCGCAGATTACATTTTCCCCTTCGGTTTCATCCAACATTTTAGAAATGTCCTGTTTTTATATTTATTTTTTTAGACATCCCTGTACTCTGCCTCATTCACTGTAGCCACTGCCCTCCCACACCTGGAACTCCCTACCACCGGATATCAGGAAAAGTCTGAGCCTACAAATTTTTAGGTCAAAGTTATTCAAGCGATTCGACACTAATTAAAAGCAATGTCTCATTATCCAGACAAGGTTTCTTTATATTGTGTTATGTCACTTCTATTGCTTAAATTTGTTAATGTTTGTTTAGCTTTCGGTCTCAAGTTTATTGTATATTATAATGTGTGTATTTAAAGTCTAAATAAATTTCATTTCATTCCTAACAAGTATTTAATTGACTATATCATCTCACATTTAAGCATACAGTAAGCATTTATCATCTTTGTTTATAAAATATTTTTTAAAATTTAATTTTAATCCTGCACTCATACATACACAAAATTATATATTATTTTTAATTCACTTTCTTTTCTTTTCTATATTCTGTCCTAATTTTAATTTGTTGATTATTGGATAGGCTACATTTTTTGTCTTATGTTTCAATGTAGGCTATAGCAACTGTATTATTATTTTATTGCTAGTATTTTTTATTATTAATATTATTAATATTGTTGTATTAATTGTATTTTTGAAGGTGTACAAATGATGTATTTTGTATTAAACCTGGTTGAGTAGAAGAAAAGTCCCCATGGCCTTAACTCTGCCAGGTAAAATAATACAAGTTGTTGTTGCTATTATTATTATTAATATTGGCAATAATAATTCTCCGAGGTTAAGGCAGTGGTCACCAATGTAAATTCAGTCCAATTCCAATGCGGCTTAATTCACTGACCAGTACGGAAGCAGTTGTAATCCCTACCTGACTAGATAGTGAATGATAAATAATTCATGATAGTGAATGATAAATAATTAATCCCAGCTGTACACTCAACCGACCTTATTGTTATGAAACACTATTGTATTTTATAGCATGCTGTTTGTAATTTTTCTTCCATGGATGTGCGTACAAGTAAATTTTCTTAGATTACCTTTGCATGTTACGACGATTAGCAATGTTGCCAAAGAAGGAACTCACTAATATTTGTCCTTCGATGAAAGTTCAACCTCCAAATTCTTGGCTGTGAAACGCAAATAAGAGCTCAAAGCAATGCGTAGTATGCGTACAAGTATTTTGTGAAAATACCTGTATTGATGTGGAAAAATAAAATATGAACAGGCCTACTGTAAAATCACACATCAATATTGCTTTATAAGAGTAATTTAAATGTCTTGCCCATATTTCAGTAGAGGCAATTCCATAGAACAAGATATTGGCAGGAATCTCCATGTCTGCCGCTCAGCGTACTTTTTCTGTAGGCTGATATACTAGGCCTAGGAGCTTTATCCAAGCAAATCTGCAGAAAACTTTGCCCAAAAACTGTCATATCCGTGAATAAGATAAGATCTCTACGAAATTAATAATTTACTTGATTTTAGTGTACTTATTTTTGCTTATTTTGGTGCTTATTTCTTAAATTTGTTGTGCCTATTTGCTTGTTTATTTTACTGTTTTATTTTTCTTGTAAGTCCGGGCTCTGGTTATAAGACTCATATCTATTTGAGTAAAGAGCCATAAGAAGAAACATTATTTTGTTGCATATCAGTATATCTCATGTTTATTTCAAGACAGCTTATCAATTGATTACTACATATTAATTTAATGCAAATAAAGAGTGATTTGTAAGAGACGCGTGTGAAATACTCAATATGCCCTCGACCTTAGAGATACCAGACTTTAGTAAGATAAAGTAGAGCAACGAGCTGTTAAGTCATTTGGTGACCATCCGTCTGTTCTTATCACTAAGACCTCCTAGGATGTCATATGTTATGCCGGAATCGGTCATACATGTGTACCTTATTTACGCGCACATGTAGTCAGATCATGCTGATCAATGGGGGGGGGGGGGTCATACAGGTTTGGGTACTTTGATAAAGGTGAAAATCATTTTTTTCTCTCAACAATGAATTGTTCTAATACGCTTTTATTGACTACTACAATTGCATACTATTTTCAGACGTAAACTATAATCACAGAAAGGGTACTTCAGTGCAAGAAACGTGGCTGCCATTTTGTATCGATAATTACCCTAACTGTAACAGTTTAATTAATTCTGAAAATAATATGTAATTGTAGAAGTAGTTAATAAAGAGCATAGCAGATTACAGCGTTACATAATTCATTGCTAAGAAAAAAAAATGAATTTCATGTTTCTCAGTAGGCCTACCCAAACCTGTATGCCCCCTCTTGATGCCATTTTGAGGAACAGCGGGACATACAGAGTGTATCACTCAGACTTTCTGATAGAATAACTAAGAAACTATGAAATGAATTTCATGTTTCTCAGTAGGCCTACCCAAACCTGTATGCCCCCTCTTGATGCCATTTTGAGGAACAGCGGGACATACAGAGTGTATCACTCAGACTTTCTGATAGAATAACTAAGAAACTATTTGAAATTATTTACGATAAAATGTTCCGCCAATCTCTCTGATAGCTGTCTTTTTTTAATGTTTATAAAACATCACTTGCACCCATGCCAACAACGGACACTTTTGTAATTATAAAATATCTGTAGTGCTAATTGGAACATGCAATAAATATACGTCTCTCATTACGGTCATGGATAGATTGATGATGCTGGCAATGGAAATTGTGTGGATGTTGAACTGACAGTGACTCATATAGACCTCAGGCTGCATTTTGTAGGCTATGAACTTCATTGTTTGTATCAAGCCTTGAGACCATCCAGTAGATGACCTCTCTAGTTAAGAGTACACCCATAAAACATTTACTGCTATCATCAAATGCGGTATAAATTATAATTAAATGTTGAATATTATTGAACCTCGTACCGGAGGGACGTTATTCGCAATAAATCTTACACTGGTCGTTCATGAAGTGATCTGCAGTAGTTCTTGTTAATGTTACGTAGACGACTCTTTAAGGTCAACTTGTCACAAAATTAAAGGGTGTTCTAAACGAATAACAACTACTTGACAAATCATGCAGTATACCTGTTTTCAGAAATAATTGCTTTCATGGCACTAGAACTGAAGACGAAAATAGGATTATATAAAAAGAAATAATACCAAACCTAATGTTTAAGTTCTAAATTGTCAGGCGAAGGGATTTATTTCTATACATAGGCGATGACAGCGCAATCCTTTTAGGAAATTAATTCCAGATAGGATCTCAAGTGATAATATGTGTACAGTTTTATTTTAAAGTAGTCAACCCTCGATATAATGCCACCATCCGTCCTCTAACATTTAGTGGCCCAAAGCGATGGTGGCACCAAAACAAAATTTATTTTTTAGAATAAAAATGGAATAATACAGTGCTGTATTAACTTACTGTACTTTATTATGAAACAAATATTAAATAAAAGGCAAATAGAGAACTTTAGCACACACGACTTTGGAAATATTTCACTGCATTCACAAACTTCTCGTTTCTCTTGAAGTGTAACAGCAGCTCTCTTCATTTTAACAACCTTATGAGGAACTGTAGTGTAAATGTTTAACAGCTCAATGGACACTGGGTTAAAATAAATGAAAGTTTGGAATGTCTCATTGTATGAAGGGCTCTTTCTACCTGCTCTACCCTCTTGCAGGCTGTATGACAGACTTCTTAACATAGCTTCCTCATTCCACCGCACTACATTTACAGTTAGTGGCAGGGGAACCCTCACTTTTTGGAAATACAGTTCATTACGTTTCTTAAATAATCTTCCTAACATTCACGCCAGTTTTAAAAGAATTCTGCAACTGAAAAAATCACTGCAAGCTATATTTGTAAAAATCTTGTCTTTTATTCACAGGCACTAAATGAATTGGCACAGTAACGAGGTTTCTTAAGTATTTTATATTGGAGATCAGTTCACTGGCATTTATTGGCGCAGTTCGAGGGTGGCACTGTAAAGGGGGCACTATATCGAGGGTTGACTGTAATTTGAAAGTAATATAAGTAGAATTATAAAATCGGAGCTACATGTCTATCACAACACGTAGTGTAGGCTTGTATAATAAAACAAAACATAGCAACATGAGACAAAATATTAAACAAAACACGAAACCAAACCGACGGCAGTTGGTTTACATTGCTTCTAAGAAATCTGCAGACAGATATATCTAATAAATATAACTGATGAGATAAGACATGAATCATGACCTGCGCGAGAACGCCGCTTCGAAGCCATTCCACAAGCTCATATTGCTTCTGCGTATCTTCAAACCAAGCTTCTTGTCTCGCCTCCACTGTTATAAAATTCTCTTATATGTGCCTTATCATGTAGGCTACCATTTATTTATTCTGGCAAAGCTAAAGCCATTTGGTCTTCTCTTCCGCTCTACCCAGTCAAAACAGTATTACAATGACATAACAAAACATACAGAAATTCAAATTACTCATAATTCAATTATTTTTAGTTAATTTTATTATGCGTACACCATGCAGATTCCTTAGAAGCCCCTACACGATAAATGCCCTCTTGGGCATTGTGTATTTTTTATCCAAAATATTCAAAATGTATAAAAGTAATTAACACACTATTTTAAACCGGAAAATAAAGACTGCCCGTTCATTCTTATTATTGTTAAGGCATATGCCGTGATAGAGAAAATCCATTTCGCTCAGGGCGGCAAACCTAGAAAGGGCGGTAAATTTTGAGGGGGAAATATTTGTATAGTATTAAATAAATTCTATTGGACCTATATAACAAAATATTGCATCTCAAGACAAAATCCAGGAAAATAAATTGCAAAGTAAACTCTATGCCAATTTAATTTAAAAGGATTAAATTTTAAACAATGAACAAATGTTAGAATGAGTTTCACGAGTCTCATTGTAAAGCATAAATATGATAATTAATTTGCTTTTTTAGTTTTAATATACTTGTAATACATATTTTTATTAACATCATTAAATATAATTTAGCATGTTTTAAAATTACCAAATATACTAAATATTTTTTGTAAAATTTTAGAGATTGACTATACGTATTGCATATTACAAATATTTTAATAGTTTTTATGCATTTTGTAAATGAAATAATAGCAATCATGCATTTATTCGACAAAGCATAATTAGTATACTTTTATTTTAGAAAAAAAATTAATTTTTGTTGTTTATCCTAGGTAGCGATTGGTTTACTCGCATAAAATGCTATCGTATTAGGACGATTCTTGGATAAAACCCAAACTTAACACTAAAACAATAACTTTGGGGGGGGGGGTAAAAGTACAATTTGAAAAGAGAGGTTATATGAAGCTTTGCCCAGGTTGTAAATTACCTGAAATTGGGGCCTGTGCTCTTTGATATGCTGCATATCCAACCAGTATCAGGATAAGGTTGCATAAACTTCCTCAATGAGATACTACAGATGTGTTGCCACTATTAAACCATCATCCCTCGTATAATAGTAAGTTCAAATGCGCTGCAAAAAATCACGTTCCAGTTATAGCTTGAATGGCATAGGCCTATACTTTGATTAAAGAGATTTATATCGAATTAGACCTCAGACACTCAAAAGGAATTTTTGCTAAATTATAACATTTTTTTGGAAGATGTAAAAGTTCGATACCGAGTTATAGATCTCGCACGAAATCTGTGCCGATGACAACCGTTACTCGCTAGAGAGAGACATGCTATTGTGCGATAGAGAGAGGTAACTTGGCCTTTACAAATAGAAAGGGAGGTACTGTTGTGCGAGAGAGATACGTAGCAGGCCGGTCGACGCTACGGTCTCCACGAAAACATAAAGCAATGACGTAGGCAATCGGCACAGATTTCGTGCGGGATCTTTACACGGTAATTAATCTAAACCAAAAGGCCAATGAATTAACGGTAATGAATAGACCTGGGATTTTATGGCAAATGCCTATTTTATTCCTTATGAAATAACATGGAAATGTTTAAATATGTTGACATTTCATGATATATCACTTATATTTACAGAGTTTTATAGTGCCCTAAAATGCCTATTTGGACCTGTGGAGCCTATTTTTACTATTTTAATGCCTAAGATGCCTATTTTGTATATTTAAAATAAAATTCAACTTTGTAACTTTTACAATCATTTAATGGACATCCCTGAATGAAGAGCAGAACAGCAGAGGGTGGGTTTTTTTTTTCAGAGAAACTTGATTTTCCCAAACAATTGTCGCCAAAGGAATGCTGGCTGGATTCGCTCAAAACAACAAGTAGCAGGTATATATAGTAAGAAGGGACATACTGTGTCAATTTTTTATATAAATCAAAACTGTTTTTGATAAATGATTTTTTTTTATTATTTTTTATTTGTTCTAAGATACAACCCGTGTTTTACCTGCTAGGTATATCACGAGATATTTACAGTATTATTTACAAATTGTTTAGTTTACATTGTTGTTTCTGAATTAAGACTGGAGTTTGTTGTACACTTTTGAGGAAGTCCATAACATCTACAGTGTGTATGTGTGTCTTCATTATTAGTGGCAAGGGTAGAGAAGTTAAAACTGCTGGTCTTTCCCTGGAAAATAAGGAGCATTCTTTTACAAGGTGAAGGGCCGATTGGTTTCATTTTTAATTCTGTCTTAATTTTGCAACTATTTTGTTTGTTAAGAATAGGTATACCATGTTTCTTTCAGTAAAAAAGATCATGTTACAGTTTAAGAGCATATTGTAGTATTTTAAAGTCTATTTTCTGCCTATTTACACATTTTTAAAGCATATTTGAAGTGCCTATTTTCTCTTTTAAAAGCCTATTTACCTGTTTTAAAAGCCTATTTTAGGTGCCTAAAACTAATATTTTTAGAGCCTAAAATCCCAGGTCTAGTAATGAATGAGTGAGGTAGACAACTCATCACGAGGTACTCGCATGGTCGCTCACAATGCTGATCATGTTGTCTACTCCTCCTCACCCCCTTCACATTGCCCACATTCGATATTCAAGGTTAAGGATTTGCTGATTACCATACCGTTTCTTATCCCACCCGTGACATGCACATAACTTCATGGTTCACGTGTTATGTCACATTTTAAACAATCTAACATAATTTTTCTTTACGTATGAACATTGCACGAAAGTTTCCATTGTGATAATAATAATAATAATAATAATAATAATAATAATAATAATAATAATAGGCCATACGGTACTTTCAGGAAAAGAAGATTAAGATTCTATGGTCACATTTTCAGAATGGAAAGAGAGAGACTTACCAAACTATTTTTTTTATCACTATGTAAGTAAAAAATAAAAATAAAAACTAAACCAGCATTTTTCAAGGAAGTTGAAGAGGAATTGAAATTATTCAATATCAAAAAGGAGGATAATTGCAAGCAGAGAAAAGTTTAGGAAAGCAATATTTGATGGCGAATTTCCAAAGAAACCAAAGAAGAAAACGGGAAGTAAATGGACGGAAGAACGGAAACAGCAACATCGCGAAAGAGTGAAGAAGTTTTTGGAAGACAAGAAGAAGACAACTGTTTCACGTGGTCCTAAGCTGGCCTAATCGAAAGGAAAAAAATAATACAATAATATGTTTTATATTTCAGCTGTATTTATACTCCTTTTATCTACGAGGCCATATCAGGAGTTCGGGATCTGTGCCTATACATCAGGGTAGCCCATGGAAATGTTGATTGTCAATTATTTTCTATTGTTAGTGTTATTAAAATTAATGATAATAATAACTACAAAAATGCCTTACAGATTAACATAACCAATTTAAACAAAAATATATATTCTCCAGTACCTGAGTGCCGCAGGATATACATTTACAGTTAACTTTAACATTTACTGTACTTCGCAGTAATTTTTTTTTTTTATTCTTCATCAGGCCTAAATTCAATATCGTTCCATAACATAACCCTAGCCCATCCTCAAAATCATTTTGCCCACCCTGATCTTGAATTCTGGCTACAGGTCTGTATGGCCACTAGCATGCTATGTATTTGAGAAAAATTCTAAAAAAGTTTCAACCGAGAATATAATATTTTTATAATTTGTGTCGATATAATAAATATTGCCACTTATTGGATAAGTGTTAATAAGGATATTGTTACATTCATATAACTTGGTCTCCCTTAAGCATGGGCAATATAACTTCTCACTACACATTTTGATATTGAATAAGAGACCGTACTGCAGGGAGTGAAAAAGCAAATGCCTCAGCCTCATGGAAAAGTGTATTTTCACCATGCGCCTGAGTTTGTACAAACGATGACTAGCATATAATTACTAGGGACCGGATTCTTAGGTTTTTACCTATTTTTTTCCTTACTTCCAAAACAAAAAGCGATCACACACTTTTTCGAATCATGTCCATAGGATTCACCCACATTAATTCTGTGGCACCTAAAAATACCTAAATGGGGTATAAAAACCTAAATGTACCTAAACGGGATAAAAAACATAAAATATCTAATTTAGGCTACTTTTTTTGTCTTTTTTGTTTGTCAGTTGAGAAATCGATATTTTGCGGAGAGACAATTTTTGTCAGGTTGAAATTAATAGGCTACCACCAGCGTTTCGTTCAACCCAATGCCGTCTAGGATGACAGTATCAAGAGAGGAAGTGTAAGAGTACCTGCGTATTCCTTTTAAAATATTCGTACGAACAACCATTGTTGATGTCATGTGAGGTTGAAAGGACATTTTCTGCCTTCAAATGTATTCTAAGAGTTAACAGGAAGAACTTCACAGTTGAGAATCTTGAAAGATATTTAGTGATATAGTGTAACCAGGATATGTGAGGCAATCTTATTTTCACGGCTTCTTTTGATTGTTTATGCTTTCTTTCTTCAATTCTTTAATATTGTCCTAAAGCAAGTTTACAAAAATGTAATTCAATTTTGTTAAGTTAAACTTTACAAGTATTATGTATTGAATCCTATGTAGCACATTCAAATTCATTAAACCAATTATTCTACCCAAAAACGATATTTTGGACAAAAAACCTAAAAAAAAACTATTTCACCTAATGGAAAACCTAAAACAGTGTTTTTAAAAACCTAAAAATCCGGTCCCTAATAATTACCGGTACCCTTCAAATATTTTTTGCAAAAAAGATTTAGATCTTAGTATAAACACCTCATGTACAAAATTTAAAGAAAATCGCTGTAATCGTTTTCGATAAAATAGCGAAAATTAAAATTTTCTTCATGAATGTAAAGTTGTGAAAGGAAAAGGAAGTTATCGCAACGTTTGTGTCACACCCCCAGACGATATGTAACCCATATATATATTGGAAACGATTTTTCGTTCTATACTAGTTCCAACTAAAGAATAAAGTAGATGTAAACAAAACCACGTGACATGATGGGTTCTGATTGGCAGTTGGACGCACAACCTTTCAGGCTCTTGCTTGTCGTCTTCTTCCGAGTATTAATGTAGTTTCTTCAAAACATAAAAAGTAAGTAATGTATTTGATGTAGGACTAAATTAAGCACGTTTCTCAAATTTGTTGCAACCCTTTCTATGTGATTTAAGCAATACCAATATTATTATTTGATATTATCGGTTGAATGTAATGCGACGCGCATGCCTGAAGACAACAAAGGTATGAAAAAATAACACAGTCACTTGTCATGTATTCCTGGAAGACAGATAACGTTTAATTCATACGGTGAAAACAAGCCATTATATAATAAAATACAGCAACAAAGTTCAATGGCTGAAGCTAATCAGGCCTCACCACCTCGTGTTGTCAAGCACAAGCGGGGAAAGCCGTTAAATAGTGGCGAAAAACTGTGATCTTGAATGTTTTTAAATACATTTTGCAGTAGGTAGATTTTTCATTATGACATTGACATATTACAATGCATTAGCATTTAAAACGTAGGCATATGCAATATTTGTGAAATCCAGCTTTGTTTCTGTAGATGCTAGCTTACTTTGATCAATATTAACGAGTTCCTCTTGTATTGAAATTGCGACGTCTGCAATGTGTCAACGAACACGTGGTCGCGGAGTAATACATATCAGTGTGTTTGTTTACATCTACTTTATTCTTTAGTTGGAAATAGTATAGAGCAATGATATTTCACAGAGAGACACATATGTTTCTGTAAATTGTATTTTTAATTTCAGTGAACCTCAAAACGTGTATTTATTATTAATGAATTTCATTTCATCTAGTGCTGATAAATATGATGAATATAATAGTTTAAGTTTCAGCCTTAAGCACTAGTATATAATAAGAAACCTAACACGATATTGGAGCTGAAGACGTAGAAAGTATATAGATTTATATTTTACTGTTATTTATTGTTTCATAACTGTTTTTGATATACAATGTAATTTTATCCTTATGACTATATTGTATATCAAAAACAGTTATGAAACAATAAATAACAGTAAAATATAAATCTATATACTTTCTACGTCTTCAGCTCCAATATCGTGTTAGGTTTCTTATTATATACTAGTGCTTAAGGCTGAAACTTAAACTATTATATTCATCACGTGTATTTATGCTGAAAACTCTACACCAAATTTGAGTGTCGAACACAATACTTCCTAAGTAATAATCTTACAATTCTGTGCCTATGATTATGTTCAGATTTTTTTATATGGTTGTTAGTAAAATTAGCTTGATAATTGTAAGGTAGGCCTATATGCTATTTGTTTTCTATTTAGAATTCAAATAGGATTTGAGAAAAATTGTGCACTTAAATAAAAATTGCAAGTGTCGAAATCAGCAGAGTAGTAAACCTACGCTGCGCAAAATACTAACTAAATAATTATCTTCAGTGTATATTCTAGAAATGACGCAATTCGCAAAGGAAAACTGAGAATCAAGTAAAGTAAATATTGGAAGAAATCACGAAGTCTTGTCTTGTTCACCGCCCACCCCTAACTTTGGCCATGAGAAGCAACAATGAGAGAAGTAAACCTGAAAAAGGAATGTGCCTAGGCAATGTTTGTACTTTTGTACTTGCTAAATCTTCAAAGCCTTCTTAAACATCAGCAAACTCTTTTCATTCCTTATTTCCATGTTGTAATAATAATAATAATAATAATAATAATAATAATAATAATAATAATAATAATAATAATAATAATGCTAAAAAACAACAATTAGGGTTCAGATTTCTTATCAAAATGCATAATTATTTTCAGACTACTAAGCGTACGCAGAAATGTAATATTTCGTAAGAACTCCTTGACCAGTAATTTTAACTTATTTTGATTATTCTGAGAGGAAAACAACTTTTCATGCTTATTTTATGATTTTGAAATAAAACAGCACCATTTTACTTAAAACTGTCACATTCAAAATGTTTATTTACTCCTAGCCCTCATTAATTTTCAGGTGTTCAACGATTTCCTTTCTTTTGTCGGTTAACAGAATATTGAAAATTCCGGGCTATAAAATAGTCTGCCAGAATCTGTGCAATTCATGGAAGAATTGTGTTGTTTGTGACGTCCTGCGACGTTGAAGAACATTTTCACATTACAGATCATTCTTCATTGACAGATGCAGGAGGTTCACACAAGAAAATCTTTGGACGTCCTTCCTTACAGTTTAAATAAACGTACGAGGGTCATTTCAAAAGCTCTGCACACTGTAAGATAGAATGGAAGAAAATAATTTGTTTTGCAAAATACCTTTACAGGCCTTCAATATAACCTTCATTCTTGCTTATGACAGCTTCCCAACATTTTGGCAAATTTTGTATTCCGGATAGGGCACCTTCATTGTTGAGCTGTCTGATTACTCAGGTCACCTCACTGGAAGCTTCATCAATTGTAACAAAACGTTTTCCACGGAGTGGTTCCTTCAATTTGGGAAACAGATCAAGTCTGGAGGGCTCAAATCAGGACTGAATGAAGTCTTTCCCATCCATAGACTTGGAAAACGTTTTGTTACAATTGATGAAGCTTCCAGTGAGGTAACCCGAGTAATCAGACAGTTCAACAATGAAGGTGTCCTATCCGGAATACAAAATTTGCCAAAACGTTGGGAAGCTGTCATAAGCAAGAATGAAGGTTATATCAAAGGCCTGTAAAGGTATTTTGAAAAATAAACTATTTTCTTTAATTTTATCTTACAGTGTGCAGAACTTTTGAAATGACCCTCGTAGAATATATGTGGTTAAAAAATCATATGAAGATAAACGTAATCCTTTGAGTGATACTATACATCCATTCAGTTTTGTGTCCGCTTAGCTGGGGGTTCCCTTCTTTTGTATTAGGCTACATTACAGATATTGGACGGACTTTTTCTAAAAAAATAGTCATTTTTATTACGTTGACTTCTTTTACTATCTGGCCTACATTATTAAGCTACCAATTCTTTCATCCTTGTTTTATCAAGATTTAAAAATAGGTATTTCATAATAAGTTTTGTTTCAGGGAAACGAAATTTACTTATATGAAATTTGTGACCAAGTGATTTTCCTCTGTAGAATATTTCATTACGATTTTTTCTTTTAAAAAATCACATTCTATCAGCCATAAATAAGATAAGATTACTGTGAAACTAATAGTTTATTTCATTTACATGTAGTTTTTTACGCTTATTTTGGCTCTTATTTCTTACACTTTTCGTGCTTATTTGCTTGCTTATTTTTCTGTATTATTTTGCTTATAAATTGGGGTTCTAATAATAATAATAATAATAATAATAATAATAATAATAATAATAATAATAATAATAATAATAGTAACATTCCTTTAACGTTTTTCTATTTCTTGATTTATTAATAAAATTATTACTTTTACCTAGTATATAGTGAGATAATGCTAAGGTAGACTGAGACTCGAACAAAAAATGTAATACTGGGCCATGTTAAATTAGGGAGAAGTATTATGTGAGAAGTTAAGACGCAGTAAGCTAGTATTGGGTGTTGATACATGAGCAATAACCGTGGAAATTTTAAATCTCTAGGAGAATATCAATGAGACTGTGAAATAGCCTATGTATGTCGAAAGAACAGTGCAGGTGTTAATGGAAACAACTGACTGAGCACCGTGCGAATTATCCTTCACTTTCATTTTCATTTACATAACGGATGAGAACCGAAAACTCTTCATATTTTCTTCAAGTATTCACGATCAAGGAAGTAGTGATTATACAATAATACACTTAGGCAATGTTTTTATTATAATCAGGCTTTACAATAATTTCCTAATAGCAATTAACTTCGTGGCATTTCATGTTTTTGTAAGAAGTAAACTGAAAGTAGGCGAAAAGTCTATATAAGTCCATAAAGTAAGTTTACCTGGGGCTGTTTGCAGAAACAAAACACAATTTCATGGAAATGTTTATTGCAACAGACACTGCAAGTGTTCAGATATTTTTCAAAATATTCGCTACCGGAATTGAGACATTTTTCTTACCGTGGGACCAACTTTTGAATATCTGTGTCGTAGAACTCTGCCACCAGGGATTTGAACCACTGTGTGACAACCATCTCCGTCTCTTTGTCATTGTTCGTCATTTCTTGAGGTGTAGGAAAAGACTGAAATCACTGGCCCGAATTTCGCTACCAGTGATTTCCATCTTTTCCTATACCTCAAGAAATGACAAAGAATGTCAAAGAGGCGAGGATGGTTGACACACAGTGGTTCAAATCCCAGGCTGCAGAGTTCTACGACACATGTATTCGAAAGTTGGTCCCACGGTATGAAAATGTCTCAATTCCGGTAGCGAATATTTTGAAAAAATAGCTGAACACTTGCTGTATCTGTAACAATACACATTTCCATGAAATTGTGTTTTGTTTCTATAAACGGCCCTAGGGAAACTTACTTTATGGACGGCCCTCGTAAATTACATGTTTACACATCTCATGTTGAATTATTAGAAGTCGAATTGCAGGGATGGTTGCCATTTGATTCAGAGTTCACGAGAAACCTGATGAAAATGGAGGGTTTAGGCATCGAAATTGCTTCGAAAGGGAAGGACGATCGTCTCCTGTCGTATATTTATGACGCGATATTGAAGTTTGTGCCAATGAAGAGAGGGGCCGTGGGCATAATTACACAAAATTTCGAACGGAACCTATCATCTTCATCAGTTGAATGAATACTCGAATCTTTATAATCGCATGGCCTCAGTGTTCTCGCTAGAAGCTTGCAATACGTAAGTCATATATTTTTTAAAGATATATTCGAGTGTCTCTTTGTGTACCTACTCTCCGTATACCTTTCTGCACATTCTCCCCTTTTCTTATCTCTCTATTCTTCCTCTTTATCCCTCGCCCCTCTCATTCATCATTATCTTGTCTCTCTTCATATTTCAATCTCTCTATCGCTCACTTTCAAACATAACTACCGGCATTCTCCTCATTTGGTATATGAAAAATTAATGCATTACTTTGCTTTCCTGTGAATTTTTTTAAACATATCCTAATTACTAGGGCAAGGCATTTAATAACCATAAAATAGTGAAAAAATGCAAAATAGAAAATGCATTTATGACCTAAAATAGTGAAAAAATACCCAAGATTTAAAAAAAAAACAATAAATTTACCATTATTACTTATAATTAGTTTTTTCTTAAGCAATTAATTGCTAAAAACAGTTTAAGATGTATGTTAATATGAATTTATATTATAAAACACTTATTTTGTTACTAAAGAAGTAAATTTATACTAAGTTACTTGGACACCCTTACCGAAAAAGAAATTCTTTCTGGACTGGCAGCCCATCAAATTGCCCCTACCAAATATGTGTCATTTAAAAAGAAAGAAAAAATCTTTATTGCTACAAAACAGACTGTGGTGTTTACAACAAACCTGAATTAAAATGAACTATGAACACTTGGCGGAGATTCTCAAATAAAAACGATTGTCTGTTGTCTGAAAGTAATAATTTGTGCATGGAAATGCTCCTCTCTATCTCCACTGAAACATGACCTAAATTGCCAAAAATGACCTAAAAATGCCGAAAATGACCTATCTCTTGCAAATGACGAAAAATTCAAAATAAAGCAAAATAATGCAAAAAAAATTGCCCTTATTTAATCAATTATTTCATGAAACACATTTATATATATATTCGAGCTATCTTTTAACCTTCATATAAAAAAGATGCAAAATCATCAAATGCCTTGCCCTACTAATTACACATTTTATTCATGACTCCACTATTGTCTGGCCTTATTATTGTATTTAAAATATTTTAGTTACGGTACTTCACAACATAGTAATATTTAATGTGCGTTTCAATTGAAAGACACATACACATATGATATATATATATATATATATATATATATATATATATATATATATATATATATTAGGGATGGGTCCTCGATACTTTCGATACCTCGATACTCTCGATACTTGCATGGTATCGGCATCGAGCGATAGGCCTACTTCAGAAAACTCACTCGGTACTTTTTCGATACTTTGGTAATTCTGCAATTAAGTAAGAATGCTAGTATTTTTTTTAACAAAAACTTGTAAGTAGACTGTTTCAAAATCTAATTTTAGTTTTAATGTAGAGTTTAAAAATAATTATAGGCTATTGATGATGTTAAATTTTGTCTCATTAAATATGCACACTTAATTAATTTAGTTCTCTCAACTTTTAATTTTTAATACACCTATTTATTGAAACTGGAAATGTTGAAGGTATGGAGTATCGACGGAAAAATCATGTATCGGTATCGAGTATCGAGTATCGAAAAAATCTGGTATCGACCCATCCCTAATATATATATATATATATATATTATATATATATATATATATATATATATATATATATATTTACATTTACATACAAATGCACACAACACCAAGTATTGATGCTCTATGTACGTGTTTTATTGCACTTGACGTGCACATGTCAAAAAGACATTTATTGCAATAACCTGATGGTTTTATCGGCAAAGCAGCGTACTTCAAATTTTTCAGTTCTAGTGGGTTCACATCAATTGCGTCAGGTTCTGTCAAGATAAAACCACAAGTTTCACTACACAGGTGGTTATTGGAAGCATAATTGTTAGATAAAGCCGGACATTACTTTTCAGGTTACCAGTATTTAAAAAAAAAAATCTAGTGAATTCCTTAAAATAACTTATAGATAATCAATTTTTTTCCCCCAGGTAGAAATGGACTCATGTCACGAAAGCTGAAAATTATGGAAGAGAGACAATGCGATTTGTATAAAAATTATTGGTGACTCGAAAGTTCAATTTTGTTAACTAAGTTTTCCCATTGATATACGAGTTAGCACTACATTCACGCCAAAAGAAGGCTGTTTTATCTAAACGCTTCTATGCCAATTGAGGCTCTAATATAGTCGCATGGGAAATTAATTAACCAATCGCTTAAACCTATTAGCAACCACTGTAATCAGTGGCAGCCATAAGCTTAATAATGGAAAATGGAAACTTCAGGAAATCAAGAAATCGTAAACCATACTTAAATGCTAAGACAACTTATTTCCTACACAGCCCACTAACTGTCTGGTGACTATTTCAGGACGGCAATGAAGAGAATTGATAAGTAGGCATGAGATGAATCCTACCTATAATCTACAAGGCAGTTGCTCGATCTTGACTTTCCGAAAGAAAACTATAAATTTTTTTATGGATATCAAATTGCACAAATGGTCTTGCTAGTTCTTGAGTGTTAATTACTCAGAAATATATATTGCTTTGATTATTGTAAATAAGCCCGCCATTCAACTCTATTCTGTGCTAACTCCATCCAACCATTCCTCGCAAATCCTACTTCTATTAAAACTATCCTAATATTGTCCTCCACCTACGACTAGGTCTTTCAAGTAGCTTTTCCATTCAGAACTCCCAGTCAATATTTTTTAGGTATGTAATACCTCCCCCATGGGCGCAACATGTCCAGCCCATTTCATCTTCTGTGAATTAATTACTCCTACTATATTCGGTGGAGACTACAGCTTATGAAGCTCGTCAATATTAGGGCTGAAAATCGATTAAAATTTCTAATCGAGTTAACGCTTGACTTTAATCGACCGATTAATCGACAAACAGGTCGATATTTTAAACGAAACCAAAGTGTACATTTAACAATTGTTTTACACGTTTAATAACTAACTACACTACAGATAATCAGAAGAAATCCTGAATTAATTAATACCAATATTAGCTAACTAGTGAAAAAATATATACAAAACTTACACATCCGGTTACTTTTTCAGCCAAGACTTCAGACACACGAGTTTGTTGGATAAACTACCCTTCAAGTTTCTGAATAACGGGAATTGTTAGGACACAATAGGCTGAATGACACATGATGTGCAAGGCCGGAGAAGCGAGAGAAATTAGTTTGGTCATTTGAGCCATTTCTCGAAAAACGTTTTTCAGAATTCGACTAAACCGATTAATCGGAAAATGTAATTGATCGACGATTAAATGTTTAATCGATTAATCGAGCCGATTAATCGATCAATCGGTACAGCCCTAGTCAATATGCAGTTTTCTCAAGTCCCCGTTACATAAAACTGATGCAGAAACCTATGGTAGTAGTAATGATATTAGTCACATGTCATGCTGGACCGGAGAGCATGCATGTACATGTTTTTGGTTATGCATGTGTGGTCAGCTTAATAAATAGGGAATTTATCCAACTAATGACGTGGGAAATTTGGAAATTTCTAAGACTACAGGAAGTTATTCCAAGCAAATGCTGGAAATCCAATTGAAAACATGGATCGTAGACATTTCTAAGAACTAATTTCAGCATCTTGTATTACATTAAATTACACTCCGTGGCGCTACATCCCGTTGGCCTACCGTTCAACAGCTGCTCATGTACTTATTTAACAAGTAGCTCCTCAGTAGTGTTACGAGGCAGAGTGCATCTCGTTCCAGATATTCTTAACTCGGAAAAATGCTAGAAGTTACCGGGGATCGAACCCAGACCTGAGGATCCGTAAGTAGCAACACCTATAACACTGAAGTCATATTGTATTATGGTACAATAAATACAATCAGGTAAACTGATACAACTGATAAACTAATACAACAAAGTGCCAGATGGAATTAATAGGTCATAAGTTATGTTAAAAGTTAATGTAATTGTGTAGTATACTTTACTTGCCATCTTTGCATTGCACATCTACAGTTCCAAATATTAGTACAAAACATATAATTTATTATGTATATAACTATAACCCTAATATACCAAGGTAAAATGGGGTTATACTATTTCGAAAATAAATAATAATAATAATTAATAGGTCATATTTCTGAAATTTAGGCCATGGTTTTATGAGAGAGTTTGATCTGCATATGTGAAGGAAGAAGTGGGATTTTTTTTTTTTTGGCCCCGCCTTCCACCCCCGGAGTACCTGAGCCATAGGCTACATCTCCGGTCCAACAACAGCATTTGTTCTAAGATCGTCGCCTTCTCTTCATCATAGAACACAGGGAAAATGTTTGATGAATTGACTTAAGCATTTTATTCATTCAATTTCACTCTTAATAATTGGTCCGTTGTTGCGGGGGGGGGGGGGCGTGTCCCCGATCTGGTATTCACCTTATAGAGTGAGGGAAATCCCCTAGAAAACCTCACTCAGATCGGTTGCTGCGAGGCTATCCCGCAGCTTCCGAGGCAAGTCTTGGGCAGTCTGCCATATCCGTCTAGAGAACGAATTTACAAGAAATTCATCACGTCAACCATTATCCCTTTCCAAAATATCTAAAGGTGTACAAATACTCAGTTGCTTGTCTTCAGTTCCCAACAGCTTTTCAGTTCCATAGATTGATGCAAATTTGGTATTTAAAGAGCACGCGACCGTAAATTGGTTGTTACTCCGATAAAGGTCAACCAATTTGGTACAAAATCAATAGGGTTCTTCCCATGGATGTTATAAGTAGACTTCGGATTTTAGTACAAACCTATTTTAATCCTTAAGTGATATATGGACGAAAACTTGTATTTGCATGTTTCATAAGTGACTATGCCTAAAACTGATACTTTTATAGGACCTAAAACAGCCTATTTTTACGTTAGAGCCTAATATTGCCTTTTTGCTTATTTTTCCTCTAAAGATCAAAATAAGTTATTTTTTGTTATAAATTCTAGTATTTATTTTCAGTTCGTACTAAATTTTTAACTCGGAATGTGCAGTACATGACACACTTATGACGTGGTTAAATAGTAAGAAATGTTTCGTCTTCACTAGAAAAATTCTTTGGAATTCCCAAGAAAATGTAGTTTTTCCTTTAGACTCCCATATCCAGCAACAACAAAAAAGTAGTTCTCAGAATCACTGAGGGATACAAGGGGTTGAATATGCTAGCGTGCGTAGCTTCTGGACACAGGGATTAAGTTTTCACTGTTATGGTAGTAATACATGCCCTACATGGTCTATATAATTCTGTGTACCATAGGCCTGTATCTGTGTTTTATCATGATTATTGATTAATGGTGACTTCAATAAATATAATATTCGGTATTGCAATTGAGATATTTCAGAAAATTGGCAACTTAACGATTTTATAAGAGACTATTTTACGATTTTTAGATCCTATTTTCCAATTTTTAGAGCCCATTTTAGGTACCTAAAACAGCATTTTTAGCGACCTAAAAGTCCGAAGTCTGTGTATGTAGAGCAGGCCTGTCCAACTTCAGAAGTACTGGGGGCCAAAATATTTCGACAATTGATGCTTAGGGCCACACACTAAAAGTTTCACTCAAATAAATAAAATAAGTAAAGTACAGCAGACCAAATTGTTGAAATAGGATTCATTACCTGTAGGCCGAAATTAGAACTTAATCTGAGCACTGAGGATCATCAAACTCCTTCACTAAAGTATGGATGTCAACTTCTATGTTAGTAACTGCCAGTCTTAGTAGGTGTACCAAGGAATCATCAGTGAGACAGCTCCTATATTTATTTTTTTATTAATTTCATCTTGGAGAAAGCACTCTCACATAGATAAGTGCTTCCAAACATTAAGGAAAGCTGCAAAACAAGCTGAGGAAACCTGCCCTCTGGAAGTAGCTTGAAAAAGTTGAGCCCTCTTTCAGACCTGGTTTGAAGAAAAGGATCAGCCTGAAGATCGCAGAGCTTCAGTTGATACATGGATGGCTGGTTCTCAATATCCACATTCAAAGAGTTATTAAAAAGGAGCAGTTTACCCTTAATATTTTCAAAGTCAGAAAATCCTTGATTGAATTCTTGAATAATAACTTCAATATTTTCACAAAACTTGGAAAAATTACCATCTCCAATTTCTCCTGACAGCTCTTGACAACATGGAAAGTCTGTTAAATCATTTCTTGATAAAGTTGATTTCAGAAATTTTAACTTATTTTTTAAATCAATAACATGACCAACTAACTCTGAAACACTTTGATTTTTCCCCTGAAGTCTCCGGTTCAACCTCATTCAAGTATTGTGTCAGGTCAGTCATGAAAGCAAGCTTCCTTAGAAAGTCTGGATCTCTAACCCGTCGAACAAGATTTTCACTGTCTTTGGTACTGTCCTTTACAAATACTGGAATCTCATTCCTGAGTGTAAAGAATTGCTGAAGACATTTACCTGCACTCAGCCAGCGTACATTTGCGTGGAGTGATAGATCTCTATATTGGGCTTGCAGCTCCTCCAAAAATTCCCAGAATCTGCAGTGAAGTTGTGCCTTATTGCCACCACGTATCTTGTTGGAACTGTAACCACTATATTCATTGCATCGCTTTGTTTTACTGACTTCCCACACAACGCCTCTTGGTGAATTATGCAATGGGACATGGGGAAACTTAACCCAGCTTTCCTAATTAGTCCTACCAGTCCTTTATCTCCTCCTCTCGTACATGGTGCACCATCAGTCACAATACAAGAACAATTTTCAAAACCGCCATATTTTTCCACTGATTCATTTACTGCTTTAAATATATCTTTACCCTTGGTGTATCCACGTATAAAGAACATAATTGAAGAAGTTCTTATTGTGTTGAAAAATCACTGTTGATCATTCGTATGAAAATCAAAAGTTGACTGGTGTCAGTCTGGTCGATACTGTCAACCAAGCATAGTGAAAAGTAGCTGCATTTTCCAACCATATCTTCTAATTTCTTTGTTATTTGTCCTCCCATACTCTGTACTCGTCTTGAGATTGTTTGATGAGAGAGGGGAACAGCTGCAAATTTTGCAGTTAAATTGCTTTCACCAAATACATTTGCAATAGCAAAGTTTCATTTTCTTGCTAATGTTGCTAATGTTGCTCCTGTTTGCTCGGTTTATCTAACAACAGTGTCATCTAACAATTTGCAGGAACAGATAGAAAAGCCTACACAAACTCGCGTAAGCAAATAAATTAGAAACAGGCTTGCTCTTAACAATCAAAAACAAAAATTTCCCCCTCCGCGGCAGCCTTACTGGCGCTCTGAACACGACCGATTGGATCCTCTTCGTGATCATAACCTTGAACAAATATTCCCTTACAGTCGGTAATACGCAACGCCAAAGCGCGAAATTTCAAACCGGGATTGGTTGTCGTAATTAGAAGTATCCGCGGGCCAAAAAACTGTGAGAGCGGGCCACATGCGGCCCGAGGGCCGCGGGTTGGACAGGCCTGATGTAGAGCTTATTCGAGTTGTCACGCGTACAGACACACGGACGGACAAGCATTTTCCCCGTTTACGAAGCAATCTTAGAAAGTACCATTCTACCATTAAGATACAATTAAGATACTGGATACTTGCTTCATTCCTGTCATTATCATCATCTTCTAACACAGGCATACGTACTAACATAATGCTACAGACATTGTGGCGCTAAAATCCACGCCCTTGTCTGGGCTCGGAATATTCATTATTCGAGTCTAAAACAGCCGAACAAGCTAGCGTCTATAGCTAAGACGCCTGATCGTTATGCAAGCCGCATGATGCATCTATTCAATAATACAGACAAGATAGATAGGTTCGTCAACACAGTATTGTACTGTATTATAGGAACATGTGTTATGTGCAAACCCTTATGTAAGCTTGCGATCCAGCCAGCTGTAATAATTACATAAGCTTACAGCAGGGAGACCTCCATTGCAGGGACAGGGACATTATTGATTATGTGAAGGGTTTTCCCCCCGAACGATTCTCTTTGTCAAATATAGGCGTAACCATTCATAGTTTGAGAGATATCTTGTAAAAGATGGTTTACTCATATTTTCTCTGAAATGTGCGGGCTACTTTGACATAATTAAACTTGTTAGAGATTGTATAACTTGTCCTCTTTTCAAATGAAGGGCTTAGAAGAGGAAGTGGTACCAAGTGATATCACCTGAAAATTGTATTTCATATGGTAAAATCAGTCTCAGTTATTTTTTTTTTAATTCAGAATTGATAAATACCTAAATAATACATAGATTGATCCTGAAACCTCGAAAAAGCAGGAGCTCGTGCTCGCGGGCAGTTCCAATTTTGCATTTCTATGGGACTAATGTTTTTTACAATTGAATTATAATGTTTACCAGAATTATATTAAAATGAATAAGTAGACAAAATAACATAACAACGTACCAGAGAAGGGTAAGAGTTGAGAACAATGGCACGACTCAAATGATAAAAGTAATATTAATTATAATAATTAAAAATAAGCTATTTCTATCATGATTGTAGTACTAGAAGACGAGCATACAAAGTGGCAAACAAAAAACTAATTTAAAAGGGTGCAAATTAATAGTTTATATGATTATTTAACTATTGATTTAATGACTCCATAACTACATTTGGCTAAGCTTGGATATAAATTGATATTAGAGTAATATACAGACGAGGACCGAAACTAGAGCTATGTGACAGACCAGCAGAAGTGAAAATTTGGGTTCTATAAAGTACTAACTTAGTTTTATTTCACTTTGTGCTGTGTTCATGTGAAACTGCTGGGAATTTTGTTTTGTAGTCATGGTAGAATTTTTGGTAGAATTTTATGCTAGAGTTTTTGTGAATAATTTAGAGGAAAAATGGTTTTACTTTAAAACTGAAAAAAAGAACAGTAGAAAAAAATTATGAGTTCTTATACTATACTTATACCATCTCACAAAAAATCAGTTGATGTCACTTGCACCACTTTTTTCTGAACTCTTCAATTATGCATATTTGGAATTAACAGTCTACTTGAATGCAAAGATGCAGTGTCCGAGAGTTTCAAGTCACTAGAAATACTAATTATATAACTTTTAATAACTTATATTTATACTCCTATTTATTATACCCTCTTTAGGCACAAATACAGACATTTAACAGTTTAGGCTACTAATAAAGCCCAATAAAGAAAAATTGCAACATATTTATCTTTTAAATTAAACAATTAATCAAGAATATAGCAGTATCCTATACTTTATCATTTGCAAAGTGTGTTTGAAAACTTCTGTTTGTTGTAGACTTTTATTTAACGTACTATGTGACCAAAATATAAATATGAACACATTGTTTTATTTAATATCATTTCGAAATGCTTAGTACTAAATTAAACTATAATTTCTTCGAAATTCTGTCGACTACAACAATGTTCATGAATTGCACAAGTGTATGGGATCAATGGCATTATGTTTATGTAGAGAGATACATTTTATTTTAGAAATGACGTGACTCTAAAATTTGATATAAATCTGTGAACCACTCCGAAAGAGTTTATCTTAGAAACAGAAGCTTCTTTGTTTAAGCTGACCTATAACCCCAGAGATTCACAAACATTTATAAACTTCAAGCATTCATTATTTTTCGAAATGTTTCTTCGTAATCCCGTAGAAATTTATTATCAATAGCAAATTCTGTTGTCGTTTATCACATAATAAAATCAAGTCTACGTATGAAAAGCCGAAGGTCATGGGTTAGAATCTCGATGTCAGAGGAATGTTTCTCCTAAACTATTCTGCTTAGGGGAAAAAAACCTTGTCCGGGAGCTAAAAGCTGACCAGTCCATTAAGGAATAAAGTTGTTTATTCCATAATGGAATAAGTGGATTAACTTCACTGAGGAATTAGCTCACAGTACACTTTAAATATTGTCGTAATACCACTAATTGCTCACGATAGTAAATTAATTCTTATTATAAATTACAGTATTAGATTTCTTATTTCTTCTTCTTCTTTAGAGATGACCCAATAACACATTTATACTGCATGCTGTTATGCTAATCTTTGTCAATTGGCAGCCTCTGATTGAGGAAGATTGTTAAAATAAATAAAAAATAGCCCAATATATAAGAATAATTGTGTCTGGAATTATATTGAGTTTGCCCCATTAATAAAATTCCTGCCAACGCCCCTGATACAATGACAACTGTATTTTAATACTTAGTCCTATACCGGCAATCATCGCCGGTGTGTCGGAATTTTTACCTTTAGGAATTATTTTGAAAGATTGTAAAAGTACCTCATTTCCGCACACATAAACGCCATCGATCTGGACGGGATCGAATTCGCGAACTTCAGAATAGAAATCCATTAACTGTTCTACTCAGGCCGGCTCCTTCGTCCGTCCGCAAATAAATAAATAAATAAAATATTCAGCACTGGAAGGAAATCAGAAGTTATCATTCTTAAGGTGAAATTCCTTTCCTGTTTATTTCAAGCATGTACCTTTGAACTCATTACTGTTTTAGCTCGATGTTATTGTAATGGAGATTCCATGTGTCCAAACAATTCCTTCAAGTGACCCACTTCTGGGAGCGTCACTGACCTGTGTGTGAATGAAACGAGTAGGAAGTGTGGCCAACTCAATTTGAGGATGTATCGATTGTCGATATTTCAACATACGAAGCCTAAATACCTCATTAGCAGGATTTCTACCAGATAAATGCGATAAGAAGGTTAACCCATAACCAACACCCTTCCTTTGTAGCTATTGCCTCACACCAGTCATAAGGTTTAAGAGTTAGAAATAGCTAGAGATCCGTGAGAAAAGCCTTATTTTTAAGCAATATTCCTTTTAAAATTGCAATATTTCGGTGTAACTACTAATTTGGCGGTGTTATTTTCAAAATTTTATAATCCACTTAAGTTATGATCTAATTGTCAGCTTAATTCAAATTTTTCGCTTCTTGCAGTTTCGTTTATTTTAGGAAATATTCGTATTTATTAATTTCGAACATTTTCTAAGTTCAGAAAAGCATTGAAACTCAAAACCTGAAGAAGAAACTGAAGATCACTTCTGAACTGTAAGAAGTATAAATCTAATTAATGCTCGCTATAAGCATAGAACAGAGATGATAATCTGATTGCTTCATAGAGCAGAAAATGGTGGCCTGAGGCATCTGTAAGCTAAAGGGGAGTATCTCGATGATTGTCACATTTTAGAAAGTCGGAGCTCTCTTGTAAGTTCTGTTTAAATCAGCCATCAATACCATTTTCATGCATCAATTATGATAACTAAATGCTTCCTTCCCAAACACAAAGGGATTGCTTCTACGTAAGACCGTCTGTTCTTTAATGTGCAATTTAATAACTGAATGATGATTAAGGTAGATATGAGATTAGCATCCAGTCCTGAAATTACTAGATACGGAAGATTTTTGAACGACACAAAGAAAGAAAGAAAGAAAGAAAGAAAGAGAAAGAGAGAGATAGAGAGAAAGAGAGAAAAAAGAAAGAAGGAAGGAAAAAAGAAAGAAGGAAGGAAAGAAAGAAAGAAGGAAGGAAAGAAGGAAGGAAGGAAAGAAAGAAGCAAAGCAAGCAAGGAAATTAAGAATGGTGGTACAGATAGATACATATGTAGATAGACAGATAGATAGACAGACAGACAGACAGATAGATAGATACATAGATAGATACATAGATAGATAGATAGACAGACAGACAGACAGACAGACAGACAGAACGACAGACAGACAGATAGATAGATAGATAGATAGATAGATAGATAGATAGATAGATAGATAGATAGATAGATATAGATATATAGGTAGGTAGGTAGGTAGGTAGATAGACAAATATACAGAATAAGAATGATTGTGCATTTAAAAAGGGAGAAAAAAAAAGACAGATGCATGTACACTTCAGGGGGTCAATATTTGAACATCTGTAAATGTTCTCGAACAGACCGAATCGTTGATGTCATCACGAACTTCGCAGAAACATTTCTTTGTATTCTGTTTGAGTGCGTTTAGCATGGAAACTGTTAGTTTTTTTTTAACAAAATTCAATCGACTTTTTCTATATTGACGTCATTCACAAATTCTATTTAACATGCGAGGCAAACATGACATTGCTTTAGGAAGGTCAACAAAGTAAAATATTTATCTTTTCTGTATTCATTTGTGCTTTATAGTAAAACGGAAATTGCCTACTATGTAAAAACAAGTTCTTTAATTTAAATACATTATTATCTTTCATTTTCTACAAAAATAGTCAGTAGGCCCTACAGTAAATTATACATTTTTTTCAACTTATTTTCCGTTATTAAGTGCCATAATGGTACTTTATGAGAATGTGTGGGGAGGGAAAATTTCTGCCCGTCTGTCTGTACGCGCGATAACTAAAATAAGCTTTATTGTATTCTTATTAAACTTGGTATACACATTTATAACGTCCATGGGAAGAAGTCTATTGATATTAGACCAAATCGGTTGACCGGTACCGGAGTAATGCCTAATTTAGTGCCTATTTTATATATTAGAAAGAATTTATCAAATGCAAATCAGTTCTCGTGGCAACATATTGTTTTACAGTGTTCATATACGGCTTTGGAAGTTGCAATTCAGTTAACTTTGATAAGTATCACTATTCGCATATGCTTATCAACTAAACCTTTGTTCTTCCGTAAACCCTGCTTAATGAATCGATCTGGAGCTTAACTGGAAAATCGATTACAAAAATAACTTATTTTCTGCATATCATAATTACAATCACTGATTAAACAAAATCATTCTGGCTCTTTGTTACATCAGTTTACCTGATTTTATTTTATTACAAATTTAAGGTAATTAACTACAGGATACATGTACTGGAAGTGTATCCTGCACACATCCTAAGCCTAATAGTAAAAGAATGAGAAGGAGAAGGTGGGGTAAGGAGGACTACTGTAATATAATTTAATAGAAAATAATGTTCAATGATATACTTCGCACAGGAATTTACCCCTCAAGGTACCCACACATTAAACATGATTTACCCATTTGCAGATATGAAGGTACAGTACAGTTTATTACTGACATTCCTAAGCTCCGGTTCCGTTATCTACGTATAGGCTATTTCTTATCACAGGACTGTCCAGTTCTTTTACATTAACTTGCTTACTAAACCGCATTGTTGTGGTCACATTCCTAGCCTTTCAAGGACTTCCAGCGGATCATCCACTTGGGTGCTCTCAAACGCTAGGGGAGATATTCCAACAAACCCTCTCTAGTCTCTACGACTTTGTAAGAACTATCCTTTTTTAAATATTAATTTTGTGCAAACAGTTCAAGCTTGAAATATTATCTAGTTTTAACATTTATATCCCCGGGTTCTTAAATAGCTGCTTCACTAGGTCTTAAATTACTCTTCATTTGTGGAAAATAGTTAAAATATGATAAATATATTACAAATATAGATTCAAGCAACGTTACTAAATCCTGTATTTATTCAGCAACAAAAGGCCCACCCCAAGCCGCAAAGTATGCAATATATGGAAAAATTAAAATAATTTATTTTTATAACACTATTATATTTTATTAATGGGGTAAGGGCCCCAAAAGTCCTTAAGGTTCACAGTGGCAGGGCAATATAACATTAATTAAAGCGTCGACTATAGATTCAACATAAGGCATTATATGAACTCAAAATGTAAAAAAATGTTAAGCAACTGAGAAGAATAACGTATTCCAAGTTTGATTTAATATACATCTAGATATTAAATACCAGAATTATTAAGAAAGTGTATTTGAAACATCAAAAATCCGAATAAGATCTAAATGAATCTATAGGCTTACAAAGTTTAGCTAATCTAAATGCAAAACTAAATACACATAAATAAAATATGCAAATAATAACACAAAGCATTCGCCATGAAAATGTTGCAGCTAATTAGGCCCACATACTGAAGGAAATCACAAAATTTTATGAGTATTAGACTCTGATTAAAACGGCTTTAATCTAAACGAATTAAATGAAATGTGAAAGCAAGAATAAGGAAAAACAGGAGTGTGCATAGAGAAAAAAGGCGAGAGAGAAAAATTCAGAAGTAATAAAGTACAAGAGAGACTTATACACAGAAAGAGACCAACATATAGATGAGAAAAAAGGAAAGAGAGGCAATAAAAGATTTTTGACAGTAAAATTTAAGCAGAAAGAGAGGGCAGAGAGAAAGAGAGAGAGAGAGAGAGAGAGAGAGAGAGATGATGATGAAGAGGGTGGGAGACAGAGAGAAAAAGATTTGACAGACTAATATTCAGAACAAATTTTTAAGGAGCAAAATATTACAGCTTTCATGAAAACTAGAAATGTATAGTGTAAATTTTAAATCATCTTGTATGTTGCATAGTTAAATCAGATTAAAATATGCTGAGTGTTAATACAGTACAGTCACGCTATTCCGAACCCCGCTATCCCGAACAAAGTTCAGAAAAGATACCGATTTTTTAAACTTAAAAACAGGTGAAATTAAAAAGTATTTCGTGAAAAAACGTACATTTATTGTTTACAAAGAAGTTAAAGAGAGACATAAATAGAGCCTAAGCTTCATGAAAACACCTGAAACCAAATTGGAATGAAAGCTGGCACTTAATTTACGCCTTAACAAGTCATTACATTGATATTATTAATGAAATCCGCCTATTCTGAATTCCCGCTAAACCGAACGGTGTTCGGTCCCAATTAGTTCGAAGTAGCGGGATTCTACTGAATAATAATTTCATATCTAACATAGATGGCCTCAAAACTACGCTATAGGGATCGGAATAGTTGTTGAATTGCAAGCAATTCAGTTCTATAAAGAATGTAGGCCTATATCGGATCTCAATGTAAGCAGAGTTTAGCCTAGACCTTGAAGACTATGCACGAAAAGCGTTAAGTGCAGCACCTTCATTAAATAAGCTTGTTTACCTTCCTCAACTTACACTGATCTGCGAATGACAGAAAATTCGCGACTCTTCTAAGTATAAGAGCAAATAGTAAATTCACTTCTATTTACTTGGTATATAGTTAATATTTGCCAACCGGTATTTGTTTCTAATTGTCCTATACTCTTGTGTTTTTCCTTTTTTTCCTTCTTGGAAGCCCACGTAAATCGAATTTTATATTTCAAACTGTTCGTATTTTCTGTATTAACGTCACTACTTGTTAAGTGCATCAGAAAAGATTTAAATAAACGTAGCATATGTTTGGTTAAAAAAAAAAAAAAAATAAACGTAAACTTTTGAGTGACACTATATATTTATTCAGTTTTGTGTCCGTTTAGCTGGGGTTCCCTTCTTTTGAATTATATTACAAATATTACCTTTAATTATATATACTTTTTTTCTAAAAAATCGTCAAGACTTCTTTTAGTATCTGGGCCAATACTAGGCTTGCAATCCTTTCATCCTTGTTTCAGGCAAATGAAATTTACTTATATTAAGTTTGTGATCTAGAAATGTTTTATTGGGTCGTACCCTTTTGCGTCCCAAAACAACCCTCGTGCGTTCGGTGCAATTTGACGTAAACAACCCTCGTGCGTCCCGTCACCTATTCCAGTTAATCGAAGCCTTAAAGAATATACAAGCAGAAACATATATTCACACACGCTCAACAACCGTTGTCAATGCCAAGAAAAATGAAAGAGTCGTTCCTGGTAGAAAAAATGGTTGAATATAGAACTGAAGCACTCAGCAGACTGGAATATGTGCGAACAGTATCATTTAAATTCCTACCAAACTGGTAGCCGAAAGACAAAGAGTAACTTCATTCTCATATTTTATTTAATATTGACATTAATGCAAGGATTAACATTTTTCGGGTGCGTAGCAGTTCGTCTTCTCGCGGTGCACCCTGGGTAATGCTAAACGAACTGCATGGTACCAATTATTAATTTTACCTGTCCATGGGACGCATTTTGGTCACTGCTCTAGAGAGACCCGGGACGCAAACGGGTCATTGGATCTGAGGATCTATGGACGCAAAAGTCCTAGTTTAGTGGTTTTGGGACGCAAAAGTTCAGACCCGGTTTTATTTCTGTGTAAAATATTTCATTACAATATTTTGATTTTTTCTCGGAAAAAAAATCACATTCTAACCACAAAAAGACAAGAATATGCGAAATAAATGTTTCCTTCTTTGTTTTGTTTTTGTTTTAATGAAAATATGATTAAAAAAACACTCCCCCAAAAATCTAAATAGTTATAGGTAAATATGGGAGACTCTCTTGTGACACAAACATTTTAAAATGCGTTTAAAAATGTGGATTTTTCTTCCTAAACGCTAATAATGGTGCCGTAAGCATAAGCGGCAAAGTGACCGCATCACTTAACTTTATGTCTCTTAGCCTGAAGGAACACAGAGAAAAACAGCCCCATTAAATCTTATGTGCACTTTACCTTATCTGGTCAACAAGACATTTCTTGTTATGAGTGAAACATGCTCGTAAAAGCAATGGGATTTATGAATTTAAAATTTTCAGGTTGTCTCGGCAGAACGAGTTGCGCAATTCAACGCCTTCCTCAACGTGGTTCTTCCTTGAGGAAGACTCGTCTGCTGTCTGGATAACGGGAAACACAGGTGCAAGGTATTGAGCTTCGGGCATGACGGCACGAAAGGTGGACGCACGATATTTCAGCCGAAATATAAGGACAGTATATTATTTTGTTACGGTCAATCTGATTATTCAGGGCAGTTTTCATAATCCTTGGTCATTATAATTGACCGATGAAATCGTGCAATGTAATAATTTTACGGCAGTCTACGATAATTTCTTACACTGCCCGGTCAATATTAATACTGCTACAATTTCTCTGGTCACTTTAATATATTGACAGCAATTTGGTAACGTGCGTCTGGTGTGATTCTCCCTAACATAACCTAACCTAACCTAACCTAACCTAACCTAACCTAACCTAACCTAACCTGCCCTAACCTAACCTATGTAACTCGAAATGTCACCAAAGTGGAAGCTGCTCTAATAAAAAAAACTCTTGGATTTGACATTTTGTGTGTATATGTAGCCTATATGTTTTTTTGTTTTGTTAGGCGTACGTATTTTTCATACTTATTTACTTTAATATAATATCCTCTTATTTTTGTATGTAGAGAAATATGAATAACAATTTTCTCAAATTGCACATTGAATTTCCAGCATTATTCATAATGTCCGGGCAATGTGTTAATTTCTTTATAATTTATCATTTTGTCACATCCCATTGGGCACATTTTAAATTGCCCGGGCATTATAAATAATGCCCAATTGTTTACATTGACCGTGACATATTCACGATGTGGAGTCTACTACAACTTCCAGTGGGGTAACGGAGAAAGACTGGGCTCCCAATAAATTTCTATGTAATGCAGTTACGACCCAAATAAGCACGATTTTCTTCCAATTTTGCAAGAATGTTCCCTGAAGACATTAAAAACAACGTATGTGTACTTACTTACTCAATGTCAATAGACCAGCGTTTCTTAACCTATGGTCCGCGAAGATGGTGCAGGTAGTCCGCAGCCATAATTAAAAAATATCATAAAGCAAGTAAAGAAGTAAAAATTGTTCACATAAAATGGACACTAGATGTCAAAGTTTTTTAAAATATTCGAAAATACAGGTCCTATTGTAAGTTTCCTTCCTTTTGCAGTTACGAACCACAGTTTGAAACCCCTGATGCACTGACGTATATGGTTCCCACTTTCATTCAAAACCCAGCAAAATAAGACTTTGTCGGAATTTGTTATTAGAGGCACTCTCTTAACAAGGGTTTTATTGTTGGAGGTGCCCGAGTGTCTGATACCGGTAAACCTATGTGATGTTAGGCCTATAATTCCTAATTATATTATCAAATTGGGAATAATTTAAAGTCTGTTCAAAATATAATTTTACTGTCAATAGTTTACTTCCAATTCAATAACTGTGTTTTCATCGAATTAAAAATGTAATTAGATTTATTTAGTTATAATGACCTATAATTAATACCCCAAATATTAAGAATATAGACCTACATATAGCCTACTTTTAAAAATGGTATGTAAAATTAGGGGTCCTTAAAATTTGTTTAGACATTTTAGAGGTCCTCGGGTCCAAAAAGGTTGAGAAACGCTGCAATAGACAATTCCTCAGCAAGCTAAAGGAATAGTATCTATTTTATGGAACCCGGAGGTTCATTGCCGCGCTTACCTCAGCCCGCCATTCAACCCTATTCTGCACTAACTTCATCCAACCACCCCTCGCAAATCCTATCCCCTTAAATATATCCTAACATTGGGATGGTTGGATGGAGTTAGCACAGAATAGGGTTGAATGGCGGGCTCAGGTAAGCGCGGCAATTAACCTTCGGATTCAATGAAAATAAATAAAATTCCTTTAGCTTGCTTAGGAATAGTCTATTGCCATTAAGTAAGCAAGTAATTATTTTATTCAGTTATTTGTGTCCCCTGAAAAATTGTAAAAATGGAGCTGTCTGGTTCTTGCACCGGGCTCTTATAATTATTATTGGCTACGGCTCGCTCGCTCTCTCTCTCTCTCTCTCTCTCTCTCTCTCTCTCTCTCTCTCTCTTCATCTTAGTTTTATCTCTCCCTTTTAGGGACATTTAAGCGACCCGAGCCGCCCGGGTCTTAAGGGCCGCGACCTATCGTGAAAGGGATTACCTATGGATAGGCTTGCCAGACGTCCCGGTTTGACCGGGACAGTCCCGGTTTTAAGACAAAATCCCGGTGTCCCGGCCGGTTTACTTCACGTCCCTGTAAAAATTAAATTTGATTTTCTAAATGAGGAAGGACAATCCCGGAAGTTATTGCTACTCTCTGACGTGAAGACATTAGTTCCGAAATTCTCTAGCATAATAGCAATAACTTCCGCGATTGTCCTTCCTCGCTCAAGATAACGCTCCACGGTCAGGCCAGGGATCATCTCGTCAGCTCCGAACAATACATATGGATCACATACTTACTTTTTTGACCCGACAAGGACATGGAGGGCCTTCCCGGATGAGTGACCAGCGGCTACGGCTTTTTAAGAACTACAAATGCATCTTTCTCTTCACGGTGAAATGACCTACATTCTCAGAAGGATCTATGGAGAGAGTGATGCCAGTGCAAGTTTAAGGTGATACATGAATCTGTGCAGGCAGATGAGTACACGTGCACTGGGCAAAGCCACGCTCGCCCCCGCACGAGAAGGATCGATACTCGCAGTCTGCTGCAGCTACAGCTCGACACCAACATCTCGCTTCCTGTGTGGGCGTCTGCACCCTGCCACTACCCACAAACCAATCAATCCCAATGTTCAATAAAACTGGGGTTATTCACATCAAATTTAATTGGTTAGCAAAGAAATTAATTCCTCAAACAACCATTACCTTTCATCCACCTAACAGGACAACAAGTAAACAAGAAAACCGGATAAATAATAAAATCAGGTAAACACCACTAAATAATAAATTGTTTAAAAAACAAGCACTCGAATTGATTAAAACTAACTTCTATTGGTACTTTTACTCACTTTATTTTTCATTGTTCATCCTCAATTGTAAATTTTTAAATATTTAACATGAGGTATTTTGTTTGTATCCCTGTTATGATATTGTAATTTTTTTGGTATCATTATTCATGTATTTATTTCATATTTATTTCTTTGCCTAAACCTATAATATGTTTGTTTTTATATAATGTTTATAATATAATTTTAGTATGATTGAACTGACCCCGAACACGAGCTATGCTCATGCGGGGTAAATAATACTCTCTTGTAATTGTAATAATATAAGTGTTTATATGATTTATATTTGTAATAATTTTGTTAATTTGTATTTTTTTTTGTAATTTGTAATTATTATAAAATTTTGTAAAAATAATAAAAATAGAAAAAATAAAATAAAATAAATAAATAAAATAAAATGCCAGAATGTTTTTGTTTAACCAGTGAAAATTGCAATAATGACATGAAGAAAATAAGTTACTTTTGTAATCGATTTCCGAGTTAAGCTCAAGACGATTCATTAAGCAGGTCTTACGGAAGAGCAAAGGTCTAAAGCTTGATAAGCAAGTTACATTAGGTCTATTGCTTGCACAGGAGCGTTTATATTTACGTTTGTATTTATTTTTATTTTATTTTTTTATAAGCATATGTGAAGGAATAACTGGGATAACAACAGAATGAAATCACAATGAAATTACAACAAATGACTCCCATCTAAAGCAAGGCGTGATTTAATAAATTTACAAACATCTGTCTGCACTGTAGTCAAGTCTCACAGTGATTAGCAACGCGGCTTTGTAGTATAATTACGATTTGCCATTTAAAAAGCATGTGACCTTTAATTAGTTTGTACTCTGGTACCGGTTAACCGATGTTGTCCACAATTTAATATGGTTCTTCCCATGGACGTTATAAATGTGTATGCCAAGTTTCATGAAAATCCGATAAAGCAAATTCGAGTTATCGCGCGTACAGACACACGGACAGACGGGCAGAGATTTCCTGTCCATCATACAATCTCATTAAGTTCCAAACTGGCACTTAATAACAATGACGTTATTTTAAGTAACTAGATAATTCAATCATAATTTTACTACTGAGTGAATTTTACCTATGTAGCAGTAGAACTTAAAAACCGAAGTCTAAATAATGACAACATTGAGGTTCCGAGACAGGAATTATCGATGTGCTCTCAACACTACAATTATCGCTACAGTATGTTGTATGCAGTCCATACCATGACTGAAAAGAACTGCATAAAGCACAGCAAATGAGCTTAACAAAATAAAATAAAAAATTATACTTCAATCGAACCGGTGAAATTTGAGAATGACACCTCTCCCCTCTAAGTCATGGGGAACGTATGGAGGAAACTTCAGATTGTAAAGGACGCCCTTTGGGACGTTATACAGAGTGTTAATGAATAACACAGAAATATTTTACCTGTGTATAGAGGGGACGTAGAAAAGCAACTTTTATTAGGAGATTTTTGCTCTGTGGATTCAATTTTTCCTGTTACAGCATAAAATCTCCCTGTGCATGGCCACCACTTACTTCTAACATTTGAAAAAAAATTTTAAACAAAGGAACTTCGTTGTTAATACTGGAGTTATAAATAGAAAAAACTAATGCAGTGGCGGCCAGTCATGTAATTATTCTATAAATTTTGCACATTATGAAACTCTAAATTATGATATAGCTGCTGATGAATGATTAAGAATAAGGTCTTTATCAAACACTAAGAAGCATGAAGTGAATTTAATGAAAATTTTAACCCTATTTGGCTTCATTATTGACTTACGAGCACGAAACTGTAACGACTTTAATGCCCTGCAGCATACACATTTTACATCATAGAGCAGAAATCTCGTGACAAAAGTTGTTTGTCTGTGTCCCCTCTATAAGCAGGTAAAATACTTCGGTGTTATTAACACCCTGTACAAAGAGCCTGGAATTGTTTATCTTTTAGCCTTTGGAAAAAGTTCCTTGTTTTTCTTGCGCAGTAATATCTTAGTTATTATTAACCGGCTCACGTCAGTTAATTAAAACCTCATGGTCTACGATCCTGACAGTAATTATTGCGTTCAGCGCACAACACAGACAGTATTTTTCTCTTAAGATAAAGATCTCTTAAGCCTGTTTTCCCTAGAAAGTGGCGCGAAGACATAAAGAAAATTAACATTTCTATTGATTCTCAGTATAACCACCCCAAACCTTCTTATAGCACGTAGCTTATTTTACGTTGAACAGCATTATTAAATTATTGCTAGTTCTGCTTTAAATGACACAAGCAAGGTCTGGAGAGAATCAATACTATTTATTGCATGTTTCAGTTATCTTCGATCTTGAAAATGACAATCTGAGCATCGCTGTTGCTATTTTGGTCTTCTTACGTATTAAAAATAGCGAAAGAGGTAATATTTAGGATTTCTAGGTCATATTTAGTCAGTTTTAAGGGTATATGTACGTGAACAACCTCAAAAAGATTTAAAAAAACGCAGGTTCTAAAATATTAAAATTTTACAAGAAAATGAACTCAGAAGTGGACAAAAATTACAGGATCCTATAACAAGGCTTACTAGAACATACCTAGCAGATAAAAGTATAAAAAATGACCAAGTTAATTTTAAATTACACGTTTTATAGGAGCATGAAAAAAATTAATTTAGATGCACTTATCACTTCCTATAGGCATAACACTTTTGTGGTTTCTCTGACGCCTTTTATTTTTTTAATGCATATAATGAACATATTTTTATACAAAGTAGACTACTTTTATACAGCTAAAGTTAGTATTTTTAATGCAATTAATTTTTATATATCGCATATAAAATATCTTGAAATTTGATCAATATTTCATGACACATTTTCTTTAATTTTATACCTATGAGCATCATTGTAGTCTACTTTATGCATATATGCATGTAAAATTAGTGTAAAAAATTTCAGCCCTCTATGTCTAATGGTTGTGGAGCTACCTAACAATATGTGTGAAAAATAAGAGTTACCGGGAAATTCAATTTTAAGTTAATAGTGAATAGTAGCTCAGAGCATGTAAACATATTTAAATGTCCATTTGAATGGCACAAATAATTTCTAAACCTATATAATATACATATCAATGGATGCAGAAAATTCAGCAAAATTTTTTAGTGCTATAAACAAAAAAACATAAATTTCAAAATAATTCACGTACATATACCCTTAAGGTCATATTTGCAGCCAATTTTTCCACGTTTTTAGGTCATAAACATCCGAACCCTACTCATAAATTTAATGATAAAATTAGGAACTGTCGTTATATTACCTATGATTTATTATGATTCGCTTGGAAAAGACACATGGGCTAGCAACGTGCCATCCTTCGGGGTCGTCCCAACTTGCCAATTAAAGTCAGGCATGGCATTGTTTATTGCATTCATTACTACTGTAGAGAATCCAGTACTTACTCCTTACGTAAATAATCATTACTTGAGAATGTAAGAACAAATTGCTTATTGCAGTCTTCCCGTTATCAGGAAATCTATCCTTCCCATGCAATGAAACGTGTTTTATCTTCCGCTTTCAAGGTAAGGAACATATTTTTCATTGGATGCATGCCTATTATATTTATGCAATTTAAAATGAAAGAGAGAGGAAGACAGATATCGAAATTGGAAATAAAGTGATGGGATAATTTAAGAAAGTAAGAAATACAAAAGAAACACTAACAGACAGATAGTAGAAAGACAGAATGAAAAAAATAATTAATCATTCGAAGGAAGAAAGAAAGAAAGAAAGAAAGAAAGAAACAAACAAACAAACAAACAAAGAAGAAGAAAAGGGAAGCAAGCATAGGAAAGAAATATATAACAAATAAGAAAGAAAGAGTAAAAAATAAAAATAATACAGGAAAGAAGGGATAAAAAGGGAATTAAAGGAAAGAAAAGTACAGTATTCTTAGGGCAGGTTGCATAACAATAATTGACCATTGTTACAGTATTATTAATATCCGTAGCTATCATTGATTTAGTTCTGTTTAATGTTAGATAATTAGTGTTTTATTTTACATATCAAGCATGCTTTTTAAGTTTTCTTTCACAATTTCACGTGCAAGATCTGAGTAATGTTATATTATGTATAGGCCTACATAAAAAGATGTATGGCTCTATCACAGACATAATTGGCAAAATATAACCCTAATTATCCAAGGGTAAAATAGGGTACTTAGTTTTGTTTATTCAATAAATAAATAAATGAGAAAATGAAAGAAAAGAAAAAAGATAAGCTAACTTCTTTCACTTCACATTTCTATCTTATTACGACCACCACCACAACTATCATTACCATAACATTTACAATCACCATAATAATAATCGTGAGCTTTAAGGTGTTTGAGGTCTTGAAACCCGCAGACCCCATTCTTGTTTGTCATTATGTTGATATCTCAATGTTTGGTGGTTATTATGACCAATTCGTCAAAGTCCCATTCTTTCCTTCTTTCCTTCCTTCTAAAATGTAGCGTACTTTCACAATTTTCTTATGTTATTTCTGATGACGATCCGAGTCATTGTGGCTTGTGCAACTTATGATTCTCCTAATAGCTTCCTTCTTGAAACATGATTTTTTTTTTGCATTACATTTTAACCCTTTCAGAGCTGAATTTATTTAATAATCATTGATCAAGTAAAATTAGTAGTGGGTCATAGGTTTGAAATGGACGAGGATAATTTTGGTGGATTAGGTGGTTTCAATAAAATATTTCTAAAACGTATTTAAAAACCCTCGTATTTTAACATAAAGCATTAATTTTACGGTGACGTATATATACGTCAGTAGCAGTTAAAAGGTTAATGCAGTTGGACTAGGACAATTGTTTTGTTATAATTGAATAAATTTGTATATAACTATTATGTAGTCTAAAATGATACCATCTGGGACAAGTGAGGCTCAAGTTCTATTGTCTGTATGTCAATCTATATTAGAATAACTCAGGAATTTCCTATGAATATATTACGATCGCTTATATCACTTTCTTAGCGTACACTTCCTCTTTGGCTTTTCTCCCTTAGGAGTTTGCGTTTTCAGCTTCCACAGCTCACGACTGTTCCTATCTCCCACTTGTAGTTCCTTCTCTTCCATAACATGGTTGATGTACGCTTCCCATGTTAAGGCAGGTCTACCTCTTTTCCTTCTTCCTGCAGTCTACAATAATTACAAATTACAACTTGGACACAATTGGACGTAGATTAGTATATTATACGGAAGGATAATCTGACTATACGAATTGAATCTTCCCTGCCAGGAATACGTACACAATTGCATTTCTATGCGCTATTGTGATGAAAGGACATTGACTTCGCACTGCGTCTCTGCCAATTCTCAGGGTCAGTGAGATATGGCCTCCGTTTTCATGTGTTTGCATCATGCACAAATCTTAGGTAGTCCTCCGTCTGAATTTTGAATTCCGCCGGTACCAAGCAGAAAATTGTTTTATCTCCCTCAATCAATACGATAATACTATTAAGGCAAATCAGTAGCCAAACTAATTCTTCCTCTTTGATGATTCGTTCTACAATCATCACCATGGTTTTTTTGTTCGATTACTACGCTATTATACAGTTTTTACTGCTGCTTTAATCCCTGATTTATTTATTTCTATTTATGGATTTTATTTATTTCTATTTCAGTAATCTCATAAGGGGTTTTAACTGAATTTTAACAAAATTTATGAGATTTTACGGGTCTGGTACGACACTCTGCTCCCTTTCGGCTCGAGGTATTACGACCTGTTACGCGGCCCGCGGGTTGGCTACCAACACCCCTACTGGTTGCCGAGATCTTCCACCTTCATTGGTATTACAGTTAGGTCCCCCGTTACTGTTATAATGATTACTAGGGTAAGGCATTTGATGATTTTGCATCTTTTTATATGAATGTTAAAAAGATTTCTCGAATATATAATATATAATTAAATTATTGATCAAATAAGGACAATTTGTTTTTGCATTCTTTTACCTTCTTTATCATTTTTAGGCCATTTTCGGCATTTTTAGCTAATATTAGGCATTTTAGGTCGGGCTTCAGTGGAGGTAGAGAGGAGATTTTCCATGTACAAATCGTTACTTTCAGACAATAGACAATCGTTTATATTTGAGAATCTCCGCCAACTGTTCATTGTACATTTTAACTCAGGTTTATTGCATAGCAGTTTGTCTTGTAGCAATAAATATTTTTTCTTTCTTTCTAAATGGCTCATATTTGCTAGGGTCAATTTGATTTGATTCAGAAAGAATTTTTGTTTTTTCGCTCAGGGTGAAAAAGTAATATAAATTTACTTACTTATTTAGCAACAAAATAGGCGTGTTTTATATTGTAAATTCATATGTAACGCACTGTCATTCATTTAATTGCTTTTAGCAATTATAAGTAATAATGATAAATTTATTGGTCATTTTTATTTTATTTTGTGTTATTTTTTTCACTATTTTTAGGCCCTAATAATTACCTTCCTTGAAGCTCCCGATGAAAGGAGCTTGGGAGATACTTGGAAAGGGGTCCAGGGGCGCAGCCTGTCAAAAACTAAGCATTTTCATAATCCAAGTACAATAGATATAGTGGCAAATTAAATTATCTCCTTTTCTCAATTATTTGTTTAATAACACCAGGAAATCCATAAACTAAATCAATTAAATAGAACGTTATTTTCCTTCTTTTACATCAATGGTTGAATTTTACTTTTAAAAATAAAAATAAATATATTTCTGACTCTGTTGGTGAAAAAAGAAAACTACAAAGACAATTTCTGTAGACTATAAACAAATCCTGCATTGCGTAATGTTATGGGAGATAATACATAAAAAGGCATTTCATATTTAATTTACAAAAATTTCGTAACGTCATTTTTATAAAACCAGATTTTAAAGATAATAATAATAATTATTATTTCCTAAATATAATGCTGTAGATCTTTGTATGTGTTTATTTACTACAATTATTAGGCCGTAGTCTGGTAGCAGTTTTACAGTAGGAAATATAAGCAGAATGACAAACCATAACAGAACAATAAGGCCTACTAATAGGATGGTTTCCCCAGTCGTAACCCGATGACTCTTGCAATATGTTCCATAAAAAAATTTGGAAAGTACAGACAATTATGTTTACCTGTTGTATTTCCATTTCATAACTGCCAGGTTATTATTCAATAATATAATTAGAGATGCTGTTCATAAACGTTCAGAGGTAATTATTTATTTAGTTGGTGGGGGGACATTGACACACTGATAAGTCTACGTTATCAGGCCAAGGACAAGGACTTCTGTTTAAAATAGCGTACTTAAGGTATGTTATTACCAGGGGTATGTTGCATAGCTTAATCATTTCATGATAGTTATAACAGGCCTTTGTTCTTGGAGGAATGTGTGTTTTCCGTTCGCCTATGTAATTTTTTTTAAGTACGAGGGTTGATATCTTTTAATGGTGGCATCAGATCTGTAGAATCTCTGGAAAAGAGGAAAGTTATGCCACTTTCACCTGATGTTGGTTGGTTATCGTTAAATACGAAATTTTACCAAATTTAAATCTTAATTTTTCGAATCTCTTAGTACATGTCCATACCAACATTGATCAATCTTTCAAAAGATGTACTTTGATACAACACTACAAGAAATTTTTGCCTTAAGGTCTAATATTCCAAAATTTGGTTGAAGTAAAACAGTAAATTCAGATTGATATTTAAAGCTCTCATATGTTAAAACATGTTGCTTGATAAAATAAACAATAAATACAAAGGATTTTAAATGCATATTAAAATAGTTGAGAATAAATACCTTCTACACTCTTGATGCATTTTTAAATTCAAAAGTTTGCTATATTTGTGCATATCTGTCGTCTTAGGGGATGTTTGAATTTGTGTTTTGGTTCAGCACCAGCACAAACTAAGACGATTAACAGGCCTAGTCGGAGCGCAAATGTTTTAGACAGTGGGATGGGTATGTGTATACGGTATAGAACTGGCACTAAGTAAAGAAGTATGCCTATGTCTCACTCTTAAGTAGATACGATCAATGCGCTAGAGTGAGACAGACATACATACGAGGGCTTTTTTTTAAACCTCCGATGGGGCATAAAATGAAAACCACAGTGAAAATCAAAACTGTTTTATTTGGAACATTTAGGTACACCTTCTCTACATAGTCGCGCTCCGATTGAGTAATTTGTCGTAGCGTGGTATAAAAAAGATGGAAGTTACTCGGCACGGGGACGAGTTTTTGAAATCCATCGTGATAGGGGATGAAACGTGGATTCGTTACAATCCAGAATAAAAAGAATAATCCAAACAATGGATGCACACAAATTTCCCGAACAAACCCAAGATCTGGGAGGACATCGCTTCCACACCAACGAAGAATTTCAAATCTCTTCAAAATGCCGTGAAGACCCTTCTCAATACGCTGGCGGCAAAGCTTCTATGAAGAGGGTACAGTAAAGTTGGTACCACGCTACGACAAATTACTCAATCGGAGTGAAATTATGTAGAGAAGTAGATAGAAGGTGAACTTAAATGTTCCAATTAAAACAGTTTTGATTTTCACTGTGGTTTTCATTTTATGCCTCGTCGGAGGTTTTAAAAAAATAGCCCTCCTATTTACTTCAGGGCCGGTTCTAGAGCGGACAATACCTACCCATTCCACTCTCTAAAGCAGCGTTTCTCAACCTATGGTCCGCGGACCACTAGTGGTCCGCGAAGATGGTGCAGATGGTCCGCAGACATAATTTAAAAATATCATAAAGCAAGTAAAGAAGTAAAAAAATTTCACATAAAATGGACACTAGATGTCAAAGTTTTTTAAATCTTCGAAAATACAGGTCTTATTGCAAGTTTCCTTACTTTTGCAGTTACGAACCACAGGTTGAAAACCCTGATGCACTGACGTCTATGGTTCCTCTTTCATTCAAAACCCTGAAAAATAAGACTTTGTCGGAATTTGTTATTAGAGGAGCTCTCTTAACAAGGGTTTTATTGTTGGAGGTGCCCGAGTGTCTGATACCGGTAAACCTGTGTTATAATTCCTAATTATAGGCCTATTACCAAATTGGTAATAAATATTAAAGTCTGTTCGAAATATAATTTTACTGTCAATAATTTACTTCCAATTCAATAACTGTGTTTCCGTCAAATTAAAAAAAAAAAGTATTTAGATTTATTTCGTTATAATGACCAATAATTAATACCCCAAATATAGGCCTACATATAGCCTACTTTTAAAAATGGGATGTAAAATTAGGGGTCCGTAATTTTTTTTAGACATTTTAGAGGTCCTCGGGTTCAAAAAGGTTGAGAAACGCTGCTCTAAAGCATTTGCGCGTCGACTAAAACTGCTTGTCTTCATTTATTGGAATATTGGACAACATCCTGGTGGAACATAAGGATATGATATATGTCGAAATACATATTATTAGTTGTTAGAGCGTACAGATAATCACCCAAATGCGTCACAAGGGATTATTACAATGCAAAATAGCACATAGTAATGTCGATAATATCAATATCGATATCCTATCCTTAGTGTTTAGTGAGAGACCAAATTCGATGCTGTATTTGTGTATTTTATTTACTGCTTTTTCCTATTCTTTGGTTGTTGCTGCTAACAGGACAAGATCATCTGCGAACCGAAGATTACACGTCTATAATAATGTCATGTTTGTAATTAAGAGTTGTGCAAGAGATTAAGGATTTATAATTCTACCATTCTGCAAGTTTCAAAACTGGCTTTGAAGTGAGCTGTCTGGTTATTGCGTTATCACTTGGACAATTGATTTTACGATGTGGCTTTGACAACCACTTCTATTTCCTATTACATTGATAGAATTATTGAATCTGTAACCTCTATCAGTTCCATGTTTACGTTTAAGCTTAATTTTTTTTTTATGCAGTGCACTTACAAGTATTTTTCAAATGAGAAGCCAATTCCTTCACCGCCAATCACGTGTACGAGCTAATGTGGTACCGCTAGCAGTAAGGGTCTTCCCTCCGTCTCGCCGTCTCTGATTGGACCGCGTATCTAAGCAGGAGAAGGAAGAAACGGCTTGTCATCTGCAAAACACTTTAGTGTTTAATTCTTCATTGTTAATTGTTAATTATTAATTAACAAGTAAGCTTTGTTCTTTAGGTAATCTTGTCTGCAAGAAAGCATACTACATAAAAAATAAAAATACACCCATGGTTTATTTTCTGTAACTTGTTGTGTAAATTTATGTAATTTTATTCTAATTTCTTTTCCACACTTTAATTAAAAAAGTAAGACATTATTATCAATTTAAGAGTTAAAAATTGTATTAAAAGAGAGGAACATATTTTGTCCTGGACGGGAACCCGGATTTTCCGGTTGATATGTTGACACAAACATCATTAAGGTCCCACGGGAGGTACCCAGTTCATTTCAGATCTTCCTCTAGACCTCTAACAACTTATAAGTTTGTATTCCTTTCAAAAATGTTATTTAGTTATACTCCTGGTTGAGTATGAGGACAGGTCTTAAGACTCAAATCTGCCAAGTAAATAAGGCATTATCATTATCATTATTATTATTAATAATAATATTATTATACCAGTTATGACGTTTGTGACTGTGGCTCAGGGGATGCGTTCAATCCTCTCACGCAGCGGGCCCGGGTTCGATTCCTGGTCGGGACAAGTTACCTAGGTGGGGTTTTTTCTGGGGTTTTTCCTCACCTTTGAGACAAATTTCGGGTAACTTTAGGCCCTTGTGGTCCCCAGACATCATCTGGCCGTCATTATCATCTTCATCCCATCCTTGCCTTGTTTGGAGTGAGTGTGTGTGAATGGTGTGTCTCGTCCTATGTGTTCGTGTTGTCCCAGAGGTGGCCCCGGCATTGGGCTGATAACTCATCCGGGGAGGCCATCCATGTCCTTGTCTGGTCAAAAAAGTATGTATGTGATCCAAAGATAATCCCTCTCCCGACAGGTCGCGGCCCTGTAAGGTCCGGGCGGCTTGGGTCGCTTAAATCCTAAAAGGGATAGGTTAAACTACGAGAAAGAAAGAAAAATGACGTTTGTGAAGACTACCAAACTTTGAAACTATAGGCCTACGTGGTATTATAACGTTATTAAAGTCAGGTATTTCTCTGTAAAAGTAAAACTAGTCGTTTTATGACTTTACAGTTTAAGATACTACATTACGGTAAGCTATTAATTAAGAAGAAGAGAATAATTTATTATAAACAAAAATGAAGCTGCTTGCTTCTTCGCAAGTCGCCATAGGGCACAGAATTATCAATTCTATCTAAAAATACAATAAAATTATTACATAAATTTTACCTTTAACATTCAGTGTTAAAACACTGTTTACGGAACACGCGTGCGTGATTACATTGTCAGCACTTACACCAGGTATGTTTGTTTGTCACATGTTTATTAGAAATAATGAAAGTTAATACTTTTCACGAGTTCCAGCGACAAACAATTTACCCATTACCACTCAGCATTTCTTAGAAATCCCCCTGTAGATATCAACGATAAGAACAAAACACCGCGGCTATTAAAATATCACATTCATATTATCACCAGTTGAAAATGTTCCACGCTTTTTGAAACCTGAAACGCTTTATATCCCTGCTACATACAGAAATATGACAATCACAATGGAACTGATATCACTTTCTCTTACTTCAGCGAAACTTGCAGTAAGACTATACCAAAAAAAAATTGAATTCATGCGATATCGTTGAAGGAATATTTACTTCGGAGTGTATTCAGGAACTTCGTTGTTTGTTTGGTTCATTAATGAATGTCTAAGTTACTGCGCCAGAAGAATGTGTAATATATAAACGAAATAATATTTAATACGTATCACACATGCATTAAGTACAATTTTTTTATTAAATAATTTCTGTGCAAATTTGGAAGCTTCTGAAACATATTTTCACTTATACAAATGTGACAAGTAAAAAACCAGGCCTTTGTTATTTTTTCTGCAAGGGAAACATTTGGTGAATATTTTTGACAATTAGGTATTAAAATGGATTTACTAAAAACTTTAGAATTGTACTTAACACGTGTATGCAATAAGTCATCGATGTATTTCCTTACATATAGGCCTAACACCTGTCTGAAAACATAAACATATACGAGTGTAAAAAAACTTAAGAGTTGTGGAAGTGCGAATGTGTGAGGAAAATTATTACTGCTGGTATTTTGAGAGAACAAGGGTATGTGCTGAAATGGCAGATCACAGTGCAACACATGTAGACACCAGGAAGACCACTATACGAAAAACGCTTAGGATGGCAACCTGTAGGTCTATACGTTAACATAACTTCATGTAGCCTACCCTGCACGGTCAAGGTTTCAATATGAAGTAGTATATTGAGACACTGGTTTAGGAAGTATGTTTCAACAGAATCGGAAAAAAAGTTGGTAAAAATGATATATCGAGTTTTTCCTATTTATGAGATTTTGCTATGTACTTCACAGACAAGAATAGCATTTTTTCTGTGATAGGGAAAATAAGTGAAAATGTGTAAAAAAAAAAAAAAAAAAAAAAAAGTTAATCAACTACAAAAAGCTGTTCTCTACGCTATAAGCATATCCTATACCAACCTTGTAAAACTAATATTATTTTGATTTGTGTGGCGATCGATAAAAAAATTACTTGAGCGCATGCATGCGCACGCAGTCGTCGATACCAATATAATATGTATATATATATTTTGTAACATAACCTAGCTGGTTGATGAATTACCTTAAGTCAATACTAAAAAAATGGATAGTAAGTAAAGACAGGTAAGACTGAAATTGTAAACTTTACCTAGCAAATATATGATTAGGCCATACTCCATGTGTTGTCTGCATATAGCATTTTTTCTGTGATAGGCTTTGATATAATGATGCACTTGTGCAGTAAAATGTTATCGGTATCTAATCTAGAAAATTCTAGTCGCAGTATGATATCATGAACGAGTAATGGATGAAAAGACACTAGTTGGAATTGGAAGGCTTCTTTTCGATGAAGAACATAATAATTTTTCGGCCTTTAAAAACCAGTAATCTATTCTACATTCATAAGAGCTCAAAAAGGTAATTATTTTTTTATCGGTTACAGGACTTTAAAACTTTTCGGGAAAAAAGAGAAATATCTGATTTGAAAAGGAGAGACATCAAAATAACTTTTTGGGCTTGCACTCGGATCAGCAGTATATCACACAAGTTTTAAAAACACATTTTGTTGTCAACGTTCCGACGAAATTTGGGACGACCATTGGAATAGGAAAATTCTTGCTGGGGAAATATCCCCTTAATGACAAAGGCTTGAGCCCCATTTTGTTCTATTATTAGTACATTTTTCCCTGGCGAATTCTGAAAATGCTTTTTGTTAACGTTTAGGCCTACTTCTAGGGGCTACAGTCTTCAGTTTTTTGATTCTCTAGTTTTATTAAGTTCACACAATTTACAGAGTTTTATAGTGATCTATAATCTAATTCAAGTTCTATATTTATTTCTATATTCTAAATCCACTCGAAATGGGTTTGTCTGCCGGCTGCGAGTCGCGGATCAATCAGAATGCAAGGATTATAAAACCAGGCTGTAAGTCTAAGCTCAACTCACCGGTACTTTTCAGGACCAATACAAAACGAATCATACTTTTTACAAGGAAACGAAAGGAGGAAAGACAAGCGATAACGAAATCCTATTTTACCCTGCGTTGGTAAAAAATACTGTTGCGAAAATATTAAAACTGAAACTAATAATAAATACTTTTTCATAGATTGTAAAAACTATATTCTAGGGAAATAGGTTTAATTTCTGTATCACTAAAAAAACAGAACATATAAAATATATCCAACTTGAAGCAGGTCTTAATTTATTTTATTTATGTACAGGTTCATGATTTACAAGTAGGACCAATAACACAAGGCAATTAAAAATTTTCTGATGTACAAGTTAACTTAAATCTTATTTATAACATTTTCCCCAGTCAACCACTAGTTCTGCTGAAATTGGCACAAAAGGGGCTTCCATCTCCCGTATGAAAAATAAAATAAAACTAAATAAAATATACGGGAAGGAAGGAAAATGATAATTTCCCTAAATTTTTAGAGACAAGTTCCTTTTCTGAGGGCCGATGCAATTTCCTAGAAGTAGGTAAATTTCCTTGGGTAAGAAAGTCTGACATAGTTTATCAGCAGTCAAAAGATTATGCTAGTTAGAAAGATAGGAAGTCAATTTATAAGCAGAATAATGTAATTTCCGAAGGTTACACGCCGCACGTTATTTATTATCAACACTAGAACTGATTGAAATTAATTAATATTTCAGGTTATGATTACGAAAAGGAAAAAGGAAGCTTTACTACTGTGACCTTCTCATAACAACATGCCATCTGGGATCCGTTACATTTCCCGTGGCGTAGGTTCCCAAGATAAGATAAAAAGCACGTTACGTTGGTATGAGTGACAATCTTGTAGCTTATCATTTCGTAATTATTTTTTAAATTTTAAAATAATTTGCACACTAGTTATGGGCTTTAACCTTAGTTTTCTGACTTGTTTCTTAAAGCTTAGTTCCAATGAATAACGTTAGTAATCACCTTACTTGATACGAACAATAACAATAGGCCTAGTAACAATGGTAACAACAAAGAGTTCACGACAAAGAGTACACCTTAGATCAGCGTTTCTCAACCTTTTTGAACCCGAGGACCTCTAAAATGTCTAAAAAAATTTACGGACCCCTAATTTTACAATTAGTTTTTAAAAGTAGGCTATATGTAGGCCTATATTCTTAATGTTTGGGATATTAATTATAGGTCATTATAACGAAATAAATCTAAATACATTTTTTAACCAATGGAAACGCAGTTATTGAATTGGAAGTAAAGTACTGACAGTTTAATATTTATTACCAATTTGATAATATAATTAGGAATTATGTTATTACTTTTAATGAGGCGGTTGAGCTTGTCGCCTCTTGCAGAGTATCTGGATATCTGGCTCAATATTAGTCAAATTTAGTCGAAGATCAGCAGATAAATTAAGTCATCTTAATTATGTCTGCGGACCATCTGCACCATCGTCGCGGACCACTCATAGGTTGAGAAACGTTGCCTTAGATCAGCGTTTCTCAACCTATGGTCCGCGGACCACTGGTGGTCCGCGAAGATGGTGCAGATGGTCCGCAGACATAATTAAAAAATATCATAAAGCAAGTGGAAAGTAAAGAAGTAAAATTTTTTCACATATTTCGTTATAATGACCTATAATTAATACCCCAAATATTAAGAATATAGGCCTTCTTTTAAAAATGGGATGTAAAATTAGGGGTCCTTAAATGTTTTTACACATTTTAAAGGTCCTCGGGTTCAAAAAGGTTGAGAAACGCTGCCTTAGATCATTTGGCATAGCCACTAAGTTCAGAAGGATGCTTCATATTTATCAGATCGTTGGCATAAGTGAACTATGACTGATTCTTCGAATTCTACTTTTATTCTAACATCTTTATTTGCCAAGAAATCATTATAATGTACAGCTACGAATATATATACAGTCAACCCTCGACATAGTGCCACCATCCTTTCTCTAACATTTAGTGGTACAAAGTGAGGATGACACTAAAACGATATTTAGTTGTTAAAGTAAAACCGGCATAATACAGCGCTGTATTAATTTACTGTATTGTATTATGAAATAAAATTAAATAAAAGGCAAATTGAGAACTTTAGCAGAAAATAAAATACTGTACAATAACTCAATTTACTACAGTAGATGTCAAGTGCTACAGTACACAAAGGGGTTGAAAATCATGTTGGGTCCATGTAAGTGATTAACTGTACCTGAGTAACTATAGTGTAGTGTTTAGATCTGAATGGACACTGGACTAAAATAAGTGATGGGCTCTCACTGTATGAAGGGCTCTTTCTACCTGGTCCACCCTCATGCAGGCTATCTGTCCGACTTCTTAACATAGCTTCATCATTCCACCGCACTACATTTACAGTTAGTGGCAGGGGAACACTCACTTCTTGGAAATTCAGTACAGTATGTTTCTTAAATAGTCTTCCTAACATTCACGCCAGTTATAAAAGAATTCTGCAACTGAAATAAAAATCACTGCAAGCTATAGTTTGTAAAAATCTTGTCTTCAATTCACTGGCACAAAATGAATTGGCACAGTAACGAGGTATTTTATAAGGGAGAAGATCCGTTCACTTGCGTTTATTGGCACAGTGCGAGGGTGGCCCTGTAAAGAGGGGCACTATATCGAGGATTGACTGTATAAATTTTGAGATTCCACATCTACTCATGGTGCTAATGGCTGTAAAAGGCTTCAGTCTATTTCTCTGTTCTGCATGTGTCACGCTACAGGCAAATTAGATCGTCCTTCACGCCGGAATCGTAAATCCGTACGAAGGTGAAAGCGAACTGTTTGTTTGCTCAGGAATTCATGAAACAAACACAAATAACACAAATTCATGTGTAGAAATGCCTTATCAAAACATGTACATCACACTGTAAGTTATTTTCCATTTCTTCCGTTCAAAACCGACAGTGAATTCTGGCACAGAAAACAAATTCTCTGAAAACTAATCCGAAGAGTTTTAGTGCCAACTGAAATATTCTAGATTAACTTTATACATCAAAATGATTAGTTTCCTGTAATAATAATTTATTTAAATTTACGTAAAAAAAAGTTCAAACCTTTCGGGTGGCTCCCAGCCATTTCATAAAATATGGGAATTTTTCCCTCAAAGAGAGAAGTTATAAAATTACTGTAATTGGGTGGTCGAAAATAAGTTTAAAACCTCAATTTATCTGAATTTTAAGGACTTGGGTGTATTTGAAGTGGTTTCATGTGTAAAATCTGCCGATTTACTTATTTATTGCGTTGAGTTACTTTTTTTTGCCATTTTTAGCATGATTTTAACACTCTTTAATACCAAGTAGTCAAGAGTAATCAACTATGTCCATTTTCATTTGAGAAAATATACATCTTAAGGTACAATTTAGTATAAGATTAACTTCAAAAAATATGTGTGGTTAATTACTATGTAAAATAACAAACAAGGGAATTTTTGTCCCACCCGTAACAGTGATAGTTTTGTTAAATTATTATTGACGAGTTAAATAAATGTTCTGACAACCTGGAAACAGTTTATAATTTGTGTTGAATCCCTCATACCTTCATTAATAACAACATTAAGACCCTAACAGTAATAGCAGAACAGAAAATTAGCTTTTGTTTTGCATCATTAAAATCAGTGTCCAAATTATGTCCCACCCGTAACAGATTTTGAAAAACAAATTTAAAATATTTAAAATAAATTTTAAATAATGCTTTGCATGCAGTGTGGAGGAGAAGGCATTCTAAATTTTACAGAATGTGAAGAACCAATTCTAGTTTATTATTTATGATACGTAATAAACAAAAATAGTTTTTATAATTTGCTAGAATGTCCCACCCGTAATTATGAAATGACTGCTCCTGTCCTATTAGGTTAACAGCAAAACATTAAATATCACAACTTTTCATATTAGATGGATTTATTGAAGTTTAAAGATAGATTTATAGAAATGTTTGGACTCATATTCGCTATTAGTGGAGAAATTTAATTTATAAGTCCACATATATTTCCTAGAGAGGAATTTAACATGACGACCATCCTGATATAACAGCATACCTTTAGCAGTGAGATTTTACTATTTTTAGAAAAATAAATTCCTCTGGATCTGTAACTCCAATGGGAATAAAAACTGGGATGCACAATACACACTATCTGTACAACACCAAACAAATTTCAATTTCATGAAAAACTGAATATATATATATATATATATATATATATTATATTTTTTAAGTGAAACTTCTTTAGCGGCGGTACGGGGTAAATCGGGAACTTGTGTCACGCTAAAACCGTCACGAAATTACTAGCGTGTTTCGGAGCGGACTGCACAGAAAACAATCAACTCAATGATTAGGAGTAATCAAAGGAAATTTTTCAGACCTAGTACAAGGACCTGCAAATGGGAATAGTAGTAGTAGTAGTATAAGTAGTAGTAATAATAATAGTAATAATAATAATAATACTAATAATAATAATAATAATAATAATAATAATAATAATAATAATAATAATAATTACTTGCTCAATGGCAAAAGACAATTCCTAAGCAATCTAAAGGTATATTATCTATTTTATGGAACCCGGAGGTTCATTACGGCGCTTAAAAATCCAAACAATAACAAAATCAAAGATCCAAAATTTAAAAACAAAATTAAAAATTAAAAAATCCAAAACTTAATAAATAATAAAATCCAAAATTAAAAAAAAAATTAAAAATTCAAAGATCGAAAATTTAAAAATATCCAAAATTAAAAATTCAAAGATCCAAAATTAAAAAATCCACAATCCAAAATTAAAAAAATTCAAAATTTAAAAGTCCAAAAACCCAATATCAAAAAGTCCAATAATGAAAAATTGAAAATCCAATAATAAAAAAATTTAAAAAAAAACTAGTTTTACTTCTGTCGCGTGGCGTTCCACGCACACTATTTTATTATTATTATTATTAGAATTAGAATTTGTGGAGTTTTAGATTCAGCCTAGCAGCGTTTACATGATGATTAATTCAGATATTTAAATTTTGATACAATTCTGGTTTTGAGATGTTTTTAATAAACGTATTTACAACATACACTAAAATATTTAAGATAGGAATTCAAAAAATAATCTTTTTTCTAACCTTCACATTAAAATTTACACAAAATTTGTGACACAAATTATTTAATAAAAAACCGTACACAATTCATAAAATATTTCAGTGTATGTTTTTGACACAAAGAAATTATACAAGCATAAAAAGTTTCAACAAAATATCTTAAAGACTTTTTAATTATCATGCAAATCGTTTGCAAAAAATAAAGTTCTGAAAAGTTTAGTTTTTTATTCCCGTTGGATATAAAATCCAGAACTGAAGTGGCGTTATTATCACTTAGGGGATCCATCCAAATATTAAGAAACCACCTGTACAATACAATTAAGCTGGACAGGTTTCCTTTATGTTAATGGTTTTACTACTGATTATTTTAATTTTCCTGTCATTATAGGCCTATTTATGATCTAACTGAAAGCTTGTAATTTTTGTGTAAGTATATATTTTGTTGAAAGATATTATTTGTCTGCAAGGCAATCTGCGTTGTGCAGAAAGATTACCATAAAATAAAAATAAATTATTTTTCTAAAAATAATAAATTAGCCTTAAATTCTCACGCAAATTGTAAATCCGTGGCGGACTTCAAAGAAAGTAGTTAACACAATGATTGAGGAGTATTTTACTTCTTTTACCCAACTCTGAAAATGTTTCATGAATTTTAAATTTTCTTTAGAGTTATTTCCCGTTAGTTTATTACAAATTTAAGACAAACTATTGTATCATATAGGGTATATTATGCATTTAAGGGTTAAATTACATATAATATTTACTCTATTAGCATATATTGGTCAGAATACATGGCTTCTTCAATCCACTGGTCTTTAATCGGGGCAAGAGATACCATTCCCAATTCTTTCGCCAACTCCTGTCGCGAATTTAATTTTAAATTCCGTCTTCATAAATAGACCTGGGATTTTAGGCTCTAAAAAAATCGTTTTAGGCACCTAAAATAGGCTTTTAAAACAAGTAAACAGGCTTTTAAAAGAGAAAATAGGCACTTAAAATATGCTTTTAAAATGTGTAAATAGATAGAAAATAGACTTTAAAATATTACAATATACACTTAAATTGTAACAAGTTTTTTCTACTGCAAGAAACGTGGTATACCTATTCTTAACAGAATTAACTGCAAAATTAGGCACCACGAACTATATTCACTTAAACAGATGTTCTTTCACTGGTTGTCTTCGCGCAGAAGTCCTTCCTCCTTAATCCTCCCCCTCCCCCTTCAGTCAGCATTCATTTAGGGAAAAACCCACCCTCTGCTGTTCTGCTTTTCATTGAGGGATGTCCATTATAATATTGTAAATATTACAGAAGTTGAATTTTATTTTAAATGTACAAAATAGGCATTTTAGGTACTAAAACAGTAAAATAGGCTCTAAAGGTCCAAATAGGCATTTTAGGGCACCATGAAACTCTATAAATGTAAGTGATTTATCATGAAACATCCACATATTTAAAAATTTTCATGTTATTTCATAAGGAACAAAATAGGCATTTGCCTTAAAATCCCAGGTCTATTCATAAGATAACTCTGCGTTGAAAGGCTCTTTACTGATTCTACACCATCATATTTTATACGATCCGTAATGACAGTAGTATTGATTTTGTATTAAACATCCAAAAAGTATTCTATAAGTCTATACCAAATTTGTATTGTATTTGTATTCTGCGTCTTAGAGGCAAAGGGAGCTGTCCTTCATAAAGTATATATAAAATGTAGTCACAATTTGACAATTTTTACGAAACAAAATGTTCAAATAACAATACTGCGATCCCGGTAAACAATTATGTACAGATATTTTAGATAAAATATCCAAAGCTTTTTAGATTATCTATCTGTAACATAAATACTATAGGTAGGAGAAATCTGATGGTGCGTTCTTAGTATTAATACACGTTTTGAGGTACCTTGAATCCAAAAATACAAATTTTCGAAACCTGTCTATGTCTGTCAATCAGACTGTCTATCTAGCTGTCTATGAACAGTATTACTCGGGAACAAAATATCGTAGGATTTTTTTTTTTTTAATTTGGGTTAGATACCTTTTGGGGATGTGATGCGAAGATTGGCGACGACTAACTATCACAATACTTGTTTTTTGAACAAATTTCGTTTTTGCCTGTTTCTAAAAAACGGCTTGAACGATATTTCTTTTTGTACACAAGATGCTTATACTAATGGATAAGACTTTTATTTGAAACTTTTTTTTTTCGGAAAAATTGTCAGAACGGTAATTTTAAGGCAGTCATACACAGACTCAGGTTTATGTCTTATCAGGCGAACAACACAACTTTGCATGAATCTGAAACTATTGAATACGCGCTAACTGAAATACGACCTCTTATTCTATGAGGGATTTAGAAGTGTGTCTCGCACGCATAGGGTAGAGAAAATTATGTAAGTGCCTTTAAAGTTTTAATAAGCTTCAATAGACAAAGCTTCATGCAACGTCCTCGAAATAAATACGAGGGTCATTTCAAAAGTTCTACACACTGTAAGATAGAATGGAAGAAAATAATTTATTTTGCAAAATACCTTTACAGGCCTTCAATAAAATCTTCATTCTCACTTCTGACAACTTCCCATCGTTTTGGCAAATTTTGTGTTCTGGATAGGGCACCTTCATTGTTGAGCTGTCTAATTACTCAGGTCACCTCACTGGAAGCTTCATCAATTGTAACAAAACGTTTTCCACGTCTATGGTTTGGAAAGACTTCCCCACCCATCATACAGTCTTGATTTGAGCCCACCAGACTTTGATTTGTTTCCCAAACTGAAGGAAATACTCCGTGGAAAATGTTTTGTTACAATTGGTGAGCTTCCACTGAGGTGACCTGAGTAATCAGACAGCTCAACAATGAAGGTGCCCTATCTAGAATAAAAAATTTGCCAAAATGTTGGGAAGCTGTAAGAATGAAGATTAGCCTATATTGAAGGCCTGTAAAGGTATTTTGTAAATTAAATTATTTTCTTCAATTTCATCTTACAGCGTGCAGAACTTTTGAAATTACCCTCGTAAAATAGTGTTTTAATACAGTTTCGTTCCCCAGGACTCACGTTTTAATGCTATGAAAATCGACAGGAAATTTCAGAGTTGTACATCTTTTTTGTGGCATATTTCATTTATTCATAAGGGAAATAAAAAGTGTATTACCTCTCAGATTTCAAATATATCAGAAATGTGATTATATACTACAAAATTTATGAACTAAATTATTGTAATTGCTGTTCTTTGAATGTAACTTCGTAATTGTGTAAGTGTGGTGATATGGTGTGCTTAGTTTTATGACAGAATGCGTGCTCTGAATAGGATTAATTTCACGCACTGTGTGAGTGTCTGGTGATGTAACTTTCTGCAATGTCTGGGTCAAGGCTGGGATGTGTCATTGTCACAGCTGCCCACATCCATACCGTCTCAACTGACTCTGATAATACGGCTTATATAAATCATATCAATTCACTCCCAGCCACAGCATGCTTCATTTAACGTTGAACTCAGCCATCAAGTCTAATTACAACAAGCAACAGATGTAACCTACAGGATACTATGAATGCAAAGTCTGTAAAATATTTAAAAAAAAAACCTAGACTTGAGTTATTCTTTTGTAGGATAAACAACCATACTACTAAAGACTATCAGTTTATAATTTGATGTTTTCTGCGGTTATGATTTATACCAGTACATGATTTAATTTCAATTTTAAAACATCATTTCCTTAATTTATTGCTATACAATAATAGAAGTAATAATAATGTATTTTACCTGGCAGAGTTAAGAACATGGGGCCTTTTCTTTCACTCAACCAGGTTGATTACAAGATAAATTATTTGTATGCCTTCAAAAAGTACAATAAATACAATAATAATACAAAATACTAGCAATGAAATCATAATACATTTGGTATAGCCTACACTGAAACAAAATACAAAAAACTGGAGTGTTAAAATTAGGAGAAAATATAGAAAAGAAAATAAAATGAATTGAAATTTAAAATTATTTCGCCTTTGTGTGTGTGTGTGTGTGAGAGAGAGAGAGAGAGAGAGAGAGAGAGAGAGAGAGAGAGAGAGAGAGAGAGAGAGAGAGAGAGAGAGAATAGAATGTCTATTTTGTGCATTGATACACAAGTACAATTAAATAAAAAATAAAAAAAACTATTACAAAGAAACAGATATATACAGAAATTTCTGGCATTTTCCCTGTTTTATCCTCCTAAATTTATTCTTTTGAAATGAATTATTTAGGAGTAATATGAATGACATAGTATGCCATTATTCAACTTAATGACCAACTTCTTAAAACTACTGCATGCAACAGACTACTTATGTACGCTAATGAACGTATTCCTCTAATTTCATTCAATTACATTCACGTGGAGTTAGAACAGATGTTTGATGTTTTTGTTAATTTTTTAAAAGTATAAAGTATAATGATCTGTAATTTCAAGAATCTATGCCGGGAGATTTAATTTTTAATTCAACGTTTAGATAACTGTTACTAAATTATACCTACAGAATAATAATACTGTATATTTACAGTACATTACAAAAACTGCAGAAAATACTAGAGGAATAAACTCACAAAGTATTCATAAGTAACCGTTGTTACGATGTAAGACCGTTTTATATAACTTAATAGGCAAGCATGAAGTTAAAAAAAAAGAGGGCTAGGAAGTTTAGTTATTCGTGTGAGCCTATTAAGTTTTTATAAATAGTAATAAACATCTTTTAATAAATTCGTATGTAGCGGATTTCAAGCTCTTTTGGTTGGCAACAATTTGTTTGAAACATATTACATGTAAAAACATTGAACATAGAAACATTTGCTGAGAATACTAAATCGTAATGTATTCGTAAAGAAGTTTAAATCTCTACTGAAGTCGCAGAAAAAGCAAATAACGAATATTGAAAAATCCTTTGTTACGATAAAGAGTGCAGGCGTTTAATGCAAAGAAAGAAATGAAGTTTGTAAGTAATGTTTTAACGAAACTAAATATGGTGTGTTGACTTACGTTTGTGTTTTATCAAAAACCATCCAGTTTATGGACCATATTCTCAGACCTAAAATAGTTATTTATGCTATTTTGAATTTGAGTAATTAATAGATACACGATAATAGTAGTTATAAGAATAATAGTATTTGTAGTGGATAAAGAAGGATTTATTTATAAGAAAATGAACAGAAAGAGTGACACTGGTGATATGCTCAATAAATCGGTATTAAGGTGCTGGCGCCTATTTCTTCACCCTTAACGGGCTTGCACCTTTTTTAAAGCATAGCCCGTAAAATGTAAATTTACATAGTACTTTATAGATATAGGCCTATAAGCATTCATGAATCGCAGATTACTGTCTCTGTTGGACATTACATGAGAATATTATAGGAGAAAAATTCCTCCGACACTGGGACTTGAACCCAGGACCTTTGGCTATTAGCTCCAATGCTCTACCAACTGAGCTAAGCCAGAGTTCAATTCACAGCGCCAGATGGAATCTCTCTCCTATGACCGATTGCCCTAATAGTCCACCTCACAGAATTGAACTCCGGCTTAGCTCAGTTGGTAGAGCATTGGCGCGAATAGCCAAAGGTCCTGGGTTCAAGTCGCAGTGTCGGAGGAATTTTTCTCCTATAATATTCTCATAGTACTTTAAGTTATTTTGAATCGTAAACATTGTTTAAATGAACTCTCTCTGTCTTTACACTTACCACTAGAAATTGGTACACGCACTAAATCATAGCTGAGCTATGATTCGCACACGTTTATGCTTCATTGTTCTCTCTTTATGCATAATTACTATCTAGTTGCACTTTTATAGGCCTTTCCACTTATCATTGGAGCCGGAATACCTATGCATAATTAATGTAGGCCATCTTTTCTCAACCTATGGTCCGCGGACCACTGTTGGTCCCCGAAGATGGTGCAGATGGTCAGCAGACATAATTTTAAAATATCATAAAGCAAGTGGAAAGTAAAGAAGTAAAACTCCGATTTTAATATTTTTCCAATTCAATCACTGTGTTTCCGTCAAATTAAAAACAAAAGTATTTAGATTTATTTCGTTATAATGACCTATAATTAATGCCCTAAATATTAAGAATATAGGCCTACATATAGCCTACTTTTAAAACTGGGATTAAAATTAGGGGTCCGTAATTTTTTTTAGACATTTTAGAGGTCCTTGGGTTCAAAAAGGTTGAGAAACGCTGGTGTAGGCTATATGCGTCTCTGCTGGAATGGCTATTGTTTTGATCGGAGAGGAACAGGAAGGTATACGGGAGGTAAGTAATGGAGGTCGAATCTTTCATATGTTCAAGAACAGGTGCTGACCTTCTCAGTCTACGCCACGGAAGCGGCACAAGGAAGTGTTTACGGGAAATGCTACACTATGTACCACGTGTAAGACGCAGTGTAGGCTTCAAAGGCTAAATTGTATTACTTTCACGTGATTTTTTCATAAATCATTTCCTTTGTGGTGGCATTCTCTAATAGTTGATAAGAAAATTGTGATTTTGGCTTTTACCATGTTGAATCTTCGACCTCTTTCCAGTCCATGATCTTCGACCTCTATCCAGACTTCTATCGGTCCATGATGCGAAGACTTGCACCCAAGGACTTTATATCGCTTAGACCTGTCTGGGGTTTTGTCACCTTACCATACTCCATGGGCCCCAGCACAGCGGAATGGTTTGCCCTATACAGAGTAGTTTAAGATCTTTGTCGAGCACTAGCCTTTTTTATATATGTTTTTGATTTATTTACAGAAGTAATACAACCCGTGTTTCACCTCAGGGTATACCACGGGATATTTACTAATTATTTACAAAACACATAAATCTTTAAAACTTGTCAGTCTTTGAGACAATCAAAGATGCTATTCAGGAAGCTGGTAATGGTGACTGTGTTAATATGATATTGTAGCACCTCTGATGCAGTGGTAGCCTTCGAAGTACTGCAAGTCTTGCTTTGGAGAATAAAGTACATTCTGTCAGAGCACTAGCCTGCCCCAGTAAGCTGACAAAGAGCTATCATAGTCATTTTCGACTTATTTATATAAACGAGGAATGGGGCACGAATCAAGGCAAGTATTTTTTTCTTTTGAACATGTGGGAGAAATTAAAAATTTTGAAATATAAAATTAAAGTGCCACGTATGGGATGTATAATGCAGATTATGGGTAGGCCTACTAGATGTAGGGTAATGAAGAAAACATACATTCACGATCATCCATCCGCTACTGAATCGTGCCACTGCGGTGGTTTGAAGCATTAAAGCATACATACCCACTCCATGATTCCTTAAAGCTAGTAACGGATAAGTATTATTTCCCAATGCTTCCAGCAGCTCTTTGAGGTATTCCCTGGCATTTCTCCTTCGAATAGTGGCTATTTTGATGTAAAAATTCTGTTCACATCTTGTCATACCCATTCTCCACGGCGGCTGACACACGACTAAATTATCATCTCACTTCTATTAACGCTACCCAATGATGTCTACTAGAGATGCCACATTCTCCCGTGACAAACTACATCTCACGATACCATCGCTTTACTTTGATAAATAGGTAAGTATTATAGGTGAGTATAGACTCAATATGTCTTATAAAATGATGGTTGTAGAAACGAAAATAAATTACTAATATACAGATAATATTGTTGTGAGATATATATGACTCACGTGACACACATTTCCGTGTTTGTGTTTCATGGCCTTGTAGACACTTTTTATAGGAGTGGTATAATAATGACAGTTCAGAAAACCCGCATAATTTTATTTGCAGACGATCAAAACACATCTCACGTGTAGTGCAAGTTGTAAAGATTATTACCAGTGAAGAATTAATAATAGGAATTAAACTTAAGATATCTGAAATTAATAATAATAAGTATAAAGCATGGTCATGTGGCGAGCAAATGCCAGTATTACACTTAGCAGAGGGTAAGGTTACAGGATATTGGGTAATAAAAAAGTAAACACAAAACTGAAAATTCAATAGCGGTGCAATACACTGCAGACAGTTTGTGATGGATAGTTTTATGAGGGATCACATGTCCCGTTAGAGGCGATGAACCATATTTTAGAAACCTGGGGGAAACCTTGAAAATGTTATGTAATAAGAATGACATTGAAAATTAACTAGAGTGGGCGAGGCTTGTGTTTTCTGAGCCAATCGGATCTTATTGTTTATATCCATAGGTAAAATGTACCAATGGATTATAACCAATAAGAGTGTACCTAATATGCCGCTTAGACATGTTAGTATTATATGATATAGTCTTCAACAAGTTATCAAACAGTCTTCAACAAGTAATCATATGGTCTTAAGAAGTTGAATAGAATCGTCGATCGGAATAAGTTGAAACTCGGAGAACTAGTCTTCCACAAAAAAAAACACATTCAGCAAGTACGAGAGAAATAGTCTTCCACATAAAAACACATTCAGAGAGTACGCGAATTATAATCAAATCGTCTGTCATATTAAGTGAATTATTAGATTACTGGCATATGTAAGACGCGCCCACTCTAATAAACAATTATTAGATTAAGAAATACTGTAAAATATTTGATGTACTCCGTTTTAATAAATAAAAGTAGTTATATCACAACACAATTCTCTAAATTTCCCGCAAATGTTCAGTATGTAAAATGCCGTCACCCTAGAGTTAAGAGGTATGTGATTCTACCGTGAGCTGAGCTTAGATTAGTCGGATTTGGAATACAAATTGGTTTTTTAACCTGGCGCCCAACATATTAATTAGTAAATAGTTTATGCAAATAAACTAATGAGCTATAAAGAACTTCCACATAGTACACACGAAAAAGAACTCCCATATACTGGCTTACCCAACGGTGGCGCGAAGTTGTAATAACAATTATTACATCACACGAGACGGCAACATGCTGAATTCAACGCGGGACAGCGAGGGAAGGAATCACCAACACCGAGCATCGACACCGGACACCACTAACCAGAAGGCAACATGAGGTTTGAAGGAAGGGCACACCGAAGAGGACACCATCAACAGATGAAGATTACAGATAAGATTAGAAATAAGAATTAATTGTGTCAAAGTAATAATCAAAAATCTTAATTAATAATAAAATATGATTTAATAATTCATTAAAGAACAAAGAATAAATTAAACTATTCAAAGAGTAAATTATACTAATTAAATATTTCATGAAACTAAGATCAGGAAAGCTAGTAATTAAAATGGAAGAGAGTCAGAATGCTCAAGAGTTTTTCACTCAACCTTTTGATAGTAGTAATGAGGTATTGAATTTGTCAGTAAATGAAATAAATCCCCAAGTTGAAGAAATAGAAATAATGGAAATTAATACAAATGCTGAACAATCTGTTGCATGTGAACAATCACATAACAAAGATGAAATGGTAGAAAAATCAAATGCAAGTAAGAATAAAAATCAAACAAATGTTGAAAATCATGAAGTAACTATTCCAAATGAAATTGTGAGTGTTAATAACAGTAAAGTAGAATCAACTGTTCAATCTAATGACATAAATCAGATGTTTGCTATTTTGCTGGCAGAAATTAAGAAAAATGGTGAGAAAGTTGATAAAAATAGTGATGATATAAAAGTAACTAGTGAGGAAATTAAAATTACTGGGGAGAAAATAGAAGAAATTAGATCAGAGTGCCTAAGAAATAATGATGCAGTAAATAAGAGGTTAGATGAGTTATCAGCTGAAATCAAAGCAAGTAGTAACGATCTTACACTTAAATTTGATCAAAAATTAGCTACTTCAGAATCTAAACTTAACCAGAAAATTCTCAATCATGAAAAGAAAGCAAATGATAAAATTCAAAGTCTTATAGAAAACGTAACTGACAAGATAAGTGATGTTAATAAGAGGGTTGATGATGATATTGATAAAACTAGAAATTTTGTTATTGATGAAACTTCTAAAATCAGGGTAAACACTCAAGTGGTAATTAATCAACTTGATAGCAAATTGGATGCTATTCACATGAATAATAGGGCACTAGAAACAGTAATAAGTGAAAATAATTCAAAACAAAAAGAAATAAATAGTAAGCAAATAACTGATATTGGTAATAAAATCATGACAATTGAAAAGAAAATTGATGACAAGATTGAAAAAGTTGTTAATGAGGTGAAAGAGTTATGTACTAACGCTAAGGGAAGTGAGAGTAATTTTTCAGGAGGCAGAAAGGAAAATGTTATTACGGAGCGCAGTTCTTGCTTAAATAACGATGAAAACTTGATTGATTTGACTAATAACTCAAGTACTGTAAATGAGAATTTAAATGCTGCTCAGAGTAATAACATTAACCTTGAAGCTTGCGACATGTATGATCAACACAGCGCAGTAAGTACAAGTGTGCATGGTATTTCAAATTTTATTGGATCTGAAATAGTGTTACCCCATTTTAATGAATCCGAGAATATGAGTCCCCATAACTTTTTGCGTGAATTGTCTGAATACTTCAAACTTAAGAATGTGCCAGAGCAATTCAAAGTGATGATTGCGGGAAAAACTCTGAAAAATAAAAGTAAAGATTGGTTTCAAGTGACTATAAGACCAGATTGTACGTATAGTAGTTTCTGCGAGCAATTCTTGCAATATTTCTGGAATGCCGGGAAGCAACTAAAAACTAGAATGAATTTGTACACTGGACACTATGTAGAAAAACCGAATCAAACTAAATCGGCGTATTTTATGAGAATGGTCATGATCGCTCGAATGCTACACCCACCTTTGCCAGAAAACGAAATTGTCGCATTATTATGTAAACATTTTGAAGCGGAAACGCGAAATATTTTGTTAGTATCAAAGTCTACCACTATAAAAGATACACTAGAGTTACTTGTAAACATGGAAATGTATGCGAGCAAAGACGAAGAAAATTCAAGAAGGGAATATGGAAATAGGGATAGAATGGGAGAGAATAGGCCTATGTATAATTATTCAGATCAATATTCTCCGGAACAGAACATGCATTATAACCAAAGAGGGAGAAATGAAAATAACCAATATTATGGACAAAGGAGAGATAATAATTACAATGACAGGCGCTATGACAGAGGAACATCGCAACAAGTAAATACGACTCAGGTAGTTGACCCAAGTACGAGTAGGCCTAGGCGTAATGAGCAAGGAGGTGAACAACCGAACAGAAATGAAAGGAATAGTTCCGAGAATAGTAATAACCAAAGCGGGAGGACACCCTTAAATCCACAAACAAGGGAATTTCGCAGTCAAGTCCACAATAATGGTAGTCAAAGGGCTAACCAAAATTTAAACTACTAACACGCAGTATCGAGGACCTGGATGCTGTAGAAACATTATCACCAGATTGCTTGGTAGGGTTCAATGAAAATGATGAAGCTAATAGAATAATGAATGATACGACGGTAAAAATATTGTCAGTAAACGTGCGTAAGGCGGATGAAAATGTTGAAGTAAAAAGGGAATCAAAACATACACCTATAATTGAAATAAAAATAGGAAATGAGATTGTTTCAGCTTTAATTGATACTGGGGCGACGAATAGCATATGTTCACAGGAATTATTTGATAGACTAGTTAAAGTGAAAAATAATATTCAGTATGTGGATGCGGTCGGAGTATACTGTAATACAGCAATTAGCTCAAAGCAGTTCAAAATAATATATCAGTGCATGTTAACGGCAGAAATAAATGGCCAGAATATCGAATTATATTTGTTTACTGTAAAAGGGCTACAAAATGAAATGTTACTTGGATGTAATTTCCTAGAGGAGTACGGATCAATAATCGATTTTGACAAACATGACATTATGCTAAGAAAAGAAAATTTAGAAATTCATGTACCGTTCAGAGAAGTAAAAAGCTTAGAAAATGCTGATGTTAGAGATAAGAGAGAATTAATGATAATGGATGAAGACTTCATTGTTGAGCGAATTTGCGTATACGACGACAAATCAATAAATATTAATGAATGTGAGAGCGAAATGCTTGAAGTTGTAAATGGTAACGGCAGAAATAGGCCTATAGACCAATTTTATGATGAGGACGATGAGTGGGAGGTTAACTATGAATTAACTAATAATAACGATATTAGTGAAAATAATACTAATAATGAGCATGAAAGCGATTTTGAATTGAACGAAGATTATGAACTTGATGAAAATGTACATGTAAAAGCAAATGAGAATATTGAAAGTATAGTAGAATTTTTGAAAGAAAAAGTAAACAGTATCAATTCGATAAACGCCGATCAGAAAAAGAGATTATTAGATGTATTATTGCAGAATAAAGAGATACTGAGTTCACGACCTGGATTATCCACAGCTTATCAGCATTCTTTGAATATTATCGACGACGTACCAATAATAAAATATAAGAGTAGAATACTACCATTGTCTATCCGTGATCAGGCTAACCAAATGATACAAAATATGTTAAGAGATGGAATTATAGAAAAATCACATTCGCCTTATATAAGTCCTGTGGTCTGGATAAATAAACCAGGAAAGTTACGTTTAGTCTTAGACGCACGGAGAATTAATAATTATATACAGCCTGACAACTTCAGAAGTCAGCCTATAAATCAAGTGCTAGCACAAATAAGTGAAGCAAAATTTTTGTCATGTATTGACTTGACTAGTAGCTTTTGGCAAATAGGATTACGACCTGAAGACAGGAAATATGTATCGTTTAATCACGAAGGAAAAACCTACTCATATTTAAGATCATCATTCGGATTAAAGACTTCAAATAGCGCCCTACTGAGAGCTCTGAATATAATGTTTCCAAAAGGAACCGGTGATAATGTTTCAAATTTCGTAGATGATTATATTCTACATAATGACTCATTTGAACAGCATCTAGAGAGTCTAAACCATGTGTTAAGTACGTTTAAAAAGTACAATATGACTGTGAATCCACAGAAAATTAATCTAATTCAAGATGAGGTTAAATTCTTAGGATATATTGTAAATAAAAATGGTATAGAGGCAGACCCCTCTAGAGTACAGGCAATACAAGAATTACAAGTTCCAAAAACGGTAAGACAGTTGAGGAAAATTCTAGGAATTATGAATTACCAAGCCAGGTTCATACCTAACTATGCTAAAATTGTTGCACCCCTAACTAAGCTCTTGAGAGGTAACAAGAAATTTGTATGGACAGACGAGGCAGAGCAAGCTTTCCATGATATAAAAGAGAGTTTTAAAGAATCAGTGTTATTGGAACGACCCATTGATGAAGGAAAATATGTACTTTTTAGCGATGCCTCTTCAATAGCAGTAGCTGTGGCATTGACCCAACTGCATCCTGATGGTACACACCATATAATAGCACTTGCGTCTAGGGCACTAACCCCTGTAGAGAGCAAAGGTTCTGCGACATTTTTAGAAATATGCGCTGTGTGGTTCGGACTGGTAAAATTCCACCAATATATATATAACAAACCTATCATTGTAATGTCGGATCACATGAGTTTGTCATTTATCAACAGGATAAAATTAAATAATTCAAAGTTGTCAAGATATATTCATGAGATTGCACAGTATCAGATTGAGATAAAGCATATACCTGCTAAAGAAAATAAATTATGCGATATATTATCGAGACTGAATAACGGTGTTCCTCAGTTTGACAATAAAGATAATTCTGTAAACTTAATGAGAGTAAGAATGGTAAAAGAACCTACATTGCGATGTATGTTTAGAAACATAGGAAAATTCCAAAAGGAAGACCCAGAGACTTTAGTAATATACAACCAAATTAAAGAATTAGAAGAAGACGGTAGTGACTTAAATGGACTTAAATATAAACTAGTCAATGATGTTCTGTACAAGCTATGCAAAAAAGACATAGAATACTGGCTGGTGTACATTCCTGAACAGATAGAAACAAAGCTTATTCAGACAGTTCATGAGAAATTAATCCATGCGGGAACTGAAAGAGTCATGTTATACATACAGAAAAACGTGTACATAAAGAATCTAGGCAGAAAGGTGAGAAAGCTAATAAGTCAGTGTGAATTATGCCAGAAGGCAAAGCCTATTAACACAAACTATAATTATGAAACTCTTACCATTTCGAGAGAAGAAAAGAATAGTTTAGTTGCAATTGATGTTCATGGACCAATGGTACCATCTAGATTCGGTTTACGTTACATTTTTATAATGTATGATTTGTTTACGCACTTCGTAAGGCTGTTTCCCATAAAGAAAGCAACCTCAGTGACTTGTGTGAAAAAGATATTACAGGATTGGGTGAGGCAATGTGGACCGATCGCCAATGTGATCAGTGACAATGCCAGCATCTTTAGAAGTGATAGATTTGTAACTAGCATGACCGATGCAGGCATAAAACTGTACAAAATTGCAAGTTATAATAGTAAATCAAATGGAGCAGAAAGAGCTTTGAGATGTGTGGGAGTGTATTTAAGGATATTGTGTCACAATAAAAATACTAAGTGGGTAGATTACTGTGAACCAATTGAAAAAGTAATCAACCACGGTATTAATCCTACGATAGGCGTGTCACCATATCAGCTGATGACTGGTAAAGAACCAGAGAAATTAGTGTCGGAATTGCCAGAACCAATTCTAAAGAGTGATAAGAAGGAAACGATTGAAGAATTATGCAATAATGCAATAATGAAAATCAGAAAGAGAGTAGAGAAAAGAAAGTTAAAGAAATTTCCGTATAAAACGTTGTGGGAACCCAAAATCGGTGATTCTGTTTTATTAAGAAATAAATCTTTGTCTAATGCTGCTAAGCGTCAAAATGTAAGATTATTTTTATTGTATCGAGGGCCTTATACAATAACGGAGATTTTTAACAATGTATGTTACGAGCTATTTGATCCAGTTAAACAGAAAATACACGGTAGATTTAACAAGAGTCAGTTAAAAGAATTCAAATGTTAATGATTGTGTGAATTGGAAATGCTTCGCATATACTTAGGTAACTTACTGCCTTGTGGATGATAAAATACTAATAAATGTACTTTATGTGTATGAGATCATTTAAATAAGTTAATAACTGTGTAATTCAATAGAATTACTATGTTAAAACCACGAAAGGCAAGAAACAATAAACAGAAATTAACAAAGTGAAGTGAAGTGATGAACGTACCGCGAGTTGGACGCTTGTAGTAATAAGTACTCAATGCATGAAAGTATCAACATGAATTCATGAAATCTGTGTAATACGAAATAAAATTAGGAACAGGTGTGAACAATGAATAGATATAATACAATAGGATAAAGTATTTTCTTAGTAAAATAGGTTAAAGAATAAGACAGTAGTTATAAATAATAATCAGGTAATCTACAGGTGACCCAAGTGTATGTTATGAATAGAAGTGACCAAGCAGGTAAAAGGAGGGTTGACCAAAATTGTAAATGGTAAGCTACTATATATTAAGAAGAGAAATACTTACAAAATAATATTAAAATAATAAGGGCATGACGAATTACTGGTAATTGAAGGAAGAAATGAATATTTGCAAATTATGTCATCAAGTAAAATAGAAGAAAAATTCACAACCATTCATTGGGCAGTATGTAAAGATTATTACCAGTGAAGAATTAATAATAGGAATTAAACTTAAGATATCTGAAATTAATAATAATAAGTATAAAGCATGGTCATGTGGCGAGCAAATGCCAGTATTACACTTAGCAGAGGGTAAGGTTACAGGATATTGGGTAATAAAAAAGTAAACACAAAACTGAAAATTCAATAGCGGTGCAATACACTGCAGACAGTTTGTGATGGATAGTTTTATGAGGGATCACATGTCCCGTTAGAGGCGATGAACCATATTTTAGAAACCTGGGGGAAACCTTGAAAATGTTATGTAATAAGAATGACATTGAAAATTAACTAGAGTGGGCGAGGCTTGTGTTTTCTGAGCCAATCGGATCTTATTGTTTATATCCATAGGTAAAATGTACCAATGGATTATAACCAATAAGAGTGTACCTAATATGCCGCTTAGACATGTTAGTATTATATGATATAGTCTTCAACAAGTTATCAAACAGTCTTCAACAAGTAATCATATGGTCTTAAGAAGTTGAATAGAATCGTCGATCGGAATAAGTTGAAACTCGGAGAACTAGTCTTCCACAAAAAAAAACACATTCAGCAAGTACGAGAGAAATAGTCTTCCACATAAAAACACATTCAGAGAGTACGCGAATTATAATCAAATCGTCTGTCATATTAAGTGAATTATTAGATTACTGGCATATGTAAGACGCGCCCACTCTAATAAACAATTATTAGATTAAGAAATACTGTAAAATATTTGATGTACTCCGTTTTAATAAATAAAAGTAGTTATATCACAACACAATTCTCTAAATTTCCCGCAAATGTTCAGTATGTAAAATGCCGTCACCCTAGAGTTAAGAGGTATGTGATTCTACCGTGAGCTGAGCTTAGATTAGTCGGATTTGGAATACAAATTGGTTTTTTAACCTGGCGCCCAACATATTAATTAGTAAATAGTTTATGCAAATAAACTAATGAGCTATAAAGAACTTCCACATAGTACACACGAAAAAGAACTCCCATAAAGTCAAATAATGCAACGAGCAAAAAATGGCTAACATGGCGAAACAAATTGTACCATTGTAACGTATGTGGCAAGCAGTTGTCTTAAAAGAACCAGGATGACCTCACGCATTACTGTAAAATAAACATAATGACAGTTCTAAAATACTGTAGGATAAGTAAAAAAAATAGTGTACATAAAGCTAATACGTAGTTAATAGAGAAGAGCATTGTACAAAATCATTATACATATCACTAAATGAAACAAAATGAGGGAAAAAAATATTATCAAAGTCGAACAATACAAGAAAAGAAACAAGCGAGGAAAGTATAACGATAAAAGGAAGTAATTATGAAAAAAAAATTAAAGGAAGTGGGAACTAAACAACAAAATACCAAAATGAGAAAAATTAGTGACACAAAAGGAGACTCGAGAAGAAACGGAGAAATAAAATGACAAGTAGATGAAGCAAGAAAAGTTGAAAGAGAAATTGGTATAGAATGTGTAAATTCAGATACACACAGACCTACAACAGGAGAGACGGATAGTCAATAGAAGAGAAAAATACACCCAAATAGAAGGGTTATAAGCAGGGCTCGGATTCTGATGACCTAAAATTGTTTGAAAAATGACCTATAAAATGACCCTAAATTTTAAAGAAAATGACCTAAAACTGATATTTTATTTATAAAAAAATAATATTGTACACACAAAGTTATAGACTAGTTTGTACATAATTGTAAAAACTGTAAATATCTATATTATTGTGAATGTTCTTTTCTCACGGAAATTTATACTGTCGCTGAGGCACTGGCGAGTCAAAATTCGGCATTTTCTATTGTGGTCTGCCGGATTATATTGTTGTTTATTGCGGGTAAACAGTAATATTCCCTCTCAAATCCAAGCAGGTGGCAGACTATGGTGCCAAGGGAATCTAATAACAATAGTAATATAATACAAAATTTTGGCGATCCTTTGATTCTCATTTTCGACTGAGACATGACAACACTTAACGCCGAATTTTTCCCTCTTTCATTAAACAAACAACACTTCAAAGACAGCACCGCTAGCGACGAAAAAGAGTTAATACACTTGTCAATAGGCTACATGAAAATGACTCAATATGGAAGCAAATGACACGAAAATGACAAAATAATGACCTAAAATTGCAATAAATGCCCTAAAAATATAAAATTGCATAAAATGACAAAAAATGACCTAATAAAAATATATTTCTATAATCTAGGGGTCATGATTAGGATTTATCTACAAGTTAGCAATGTCTATGCAGCATCAATAAAAAGATGGCATGTCAGAATCCGGGCCCTGGTTATAAGTAATCAAGGAAGAACAACTTATAACTAAAGACTGGAATTAAATACACCTTGGAGGAACTGAAGAAAGGCTAGAAAGGTAGAAAGTAAATTAAGCAGAATAATATAGGAGAAAATAGATGCAAAATCACAAAGGAAAGCACAGAAAAGGATATAGAATGAATGATAATGGCAGTAAGAAGGAAACACAAGAAAAGAACAGATGTGAATTAGAGGAAAATACAGGATATGAGAAACATGTAGAGTGAAATGAATCAATAGAAGGCAGGTAAGTAAAAGGAGGGGGCAAAAGAATAAGCAAAGAAGGTTCAGAATGAAGGGACAAAGAGAGAACAAAAAAAATCTAAATAGCTTATCATTTATCTGTTTAACATTGTATTCTGTAGGCCTGTTATGGAAAGAGATAGGAATAGTAAGTCTTGTTGATATGGTGATGTGAATGTATTCGGATTGGTCCTTGGAGTCACCGAGAGAATGAATAACATTGTTTTATTCATTTGTGTATATCAGTTGCGTATACGTTTTCTTCCGGCCAATGTGTTAACTGAAAGAACAATTACACGCATATGCGTATCGGCCGATTTCAATAGACATTAACATGAAGTAAAAAAAGGATTTTCTCAAGCCAAGGCCATCTCGTAAAGGAATAATGACCCCAATCTAGATCCCAAGTCCTTCAATAACTTTACTCTATAAACAAAGTATGTTTCACAATGTGCATTAGTAATCTCCTGATTACTCATTATGTGGTTTTAGAATTATCTACAATATATATTAAAATATACCTAATATGAATAAGCTAAATATTTCACAATGAGTGATTTATGCTACTCAGGATGTGGCTAACCAAAAAAGTTTCTCAGAAAGAATTTGCTTTAGATTTTAATTTCATGAACATATTCTGTTGTTAAGAACAACGGATTACAAAACTGAACTAAATACTAAAATCAATGAAAATATCTTGGAATATACTCTTCAATTAAAAAAAAAACTAATTGTATGGCTATTTGGAGGCCTGAAAGTAATCTAATCCGTTTATCATATTTACTTTAAGTTATTACTGAGCTGATTTTGCATTCTCTGTCCACACGATGTCTATTAACCGATTAGCCTATGCAGAAACATAAAGTATTGTGTTCAACCAAGAAATATGGTCTCTAGGCCATATTTGAGAGTTTATTGAAAAAGTTTAATACGCATATGTTAACAAGTAAGTAGGATAACTGGAATTTTATTTATTTAATCTTCCCATAGTTATGGGTTGCCTACACAGACAAAGAGTACCAGAAAAGAAAAACAAAAAGGTAATTGAACATAGAACATTGAAAAGAAAAAGAGAATAAAATTAAGGAAAAATTAATACAAAATAGAAAATCATTAACAGTTACGATTAGGATTTATATATCATGTGATTCCTCAGTATTGAAACAGATCCTCTGAGGGTTGCTAAAGCAACTTCAGTTATAACTGATGGAGGAAGTCCCAATCTCTTGAAAGTGTTCAACATGAAAGTTGTAACAGTTCCTCTTGCTCCTACCATGAGTCCAATGACTTCAAGTTCTTTGAGATTGTATTTATCACGATAGTAAGGGATGGTAGAATTATAAATGTCTTGCTTTTCCTTGTTAACATCATTAATTTACAATTAATTCCTCCTGTCAACAATATTCTTTTTATTTTGTTAATATATCTGAAGGCGTACAAATACGCAGTCAAAACCTTTCCAAGTTTCTTTTGGAAATTAAAAATTAATTTAAAAAAATGGAATTTCCCATAGGTTATATTGCCAAATTTCAATCTCATTCTGTAAGCGAGTAAATATCGATGTTAATAAGTAGATAATCTAGGGCCTAGGCTGTCGTAGATGTGAATGACGTCACAGCTATCCAGCCAGTTTTTACAAATTTATAGACCAACTAGGAACACCAAATTTTGCATGCTTATGACCAGGCTTTAAAACTTAGTGTCCGAACCCACAGAGGGAGATGATTCCAGTTACCAACAACCTGAGTATAGGGGGTGGGGGATGATTGCGTAGGCTGATAAGACAGTCATTGATAGTAGTACTGAGAAGTGAATGCGCTCGTGGTACGGTGCCTCTCAAATTGGTCAACAGTGTACCTTGTCATTGTGCGTGTTTATAAATTTATAATACGTATTCGGCATGCCGAAAGTAAAGTGTTGTAAAACGCAAACATATATTGAAACATTTGGGAGGGACTATTTTACACAAAACGCACTTAAAGCATTGTAACGCACTTAATACAAATACGGAAGGAGACATTGAGTAAACAACATAACCGTAAGTTTACGAAGATATTGATTTATTGTAGTCTGTATAATAAAATAATATTATTATGTGTATGAGGGAAAACTAAAGCAAGTCTTATTTTGTGGTCGTAGGTACAGTATCGTCTTGCATGCTTGTAATGTGAGTTTAGAGAATGAGAAGTTATTTTGTGGTCTTCCTATACCTGTATTCTTGTTTGTTTACCATCACGTGAACTAGCATATGGTAGCTAGTGCAAACGCCGAGCAAAGTCTGTACAGTACGGTTGCTGTTAACATATTTGATTGGGCACTAAGTTTTAAAGCCTGCTTATGACAGATGTAGGCCCTACCAATATTTTTATCAAATTTTACGATTCTAGCTGTCCTATAAGTGTGTGAAAAATTACATAATGTGAAGAAAATATACAACATTTTTAATTTTTTCGGGAGTAGAAAAATAAAAAAACGGAACTTATTGGAACATTCCATTGGTTACAGGCTATAAGCTGTTTCAGGCTCATGTGGAAATGAGCAAACGATTATGTGGGTGAGTTAGCCACGCGACTTTATGGTACAGTAATGATTTACCATTTAGATAGTTTATTAGTCGTTACTCCGGTACCGGTCAACCGATTTGGTTCAAAATAATAGCGTACTTCCTATAAACTTTATAAGCGTGCACATGTATACTAAGTTTCATGAAAATCTAACAAAGCGTATTAGAGTTATCGCGCGTACGGACACACGGTCACACAGAAGGACGGACATTTTGAACTCTGGATTTCTTAGAAGTATAAGACTCTTCTTCTGGATTTCTTGTTTTAGTGAATTAACCCTTAAATGCATAATGTGTCCTATAGGCTACAATAGTTCGTCTTAAATTTGTAATAAAATAGAGAAAAATCAGCTCAAAAGAAAACAAAATGTATGTGAAATTTACAGAACAGAGTACAAGAAATTAACTATGGGCCTAATAATTGTGTAAACTGTTTTCTTTGTAGTCCGGCACGGATTGATAATTCACGTGAGAAATTGAGTTTCGCGCATATAAGGGTTAATAGCCATTAGAACGTCCCTACACTGAGCATAAACTACATTCGATGAGTTATCGATTCAAGAGTATTATACATTGAGCCCTATCACAGTAGAAAGCGTTGTTATTGCATAATGATCTAGTTGTGGCGCTTGTTGAATTAAAACATTGTTACGAGGGGGATGAGCCACAAATAGTTCAACCTTGGTATTCCGCACAGTATTCGTGTTCAAGACTGATTAACCTTGGCCTACATCTGCTTATGGATGTTTCCCCCCAGGAACATAGAATGGAACGAGATTTAAAATGGTCATCACGCAAAACAATCACAATTACGCAAAGAAAGGACGAGTTTTAGTAGCTGCAAGTAAAGCAAGGTTCACATATTTTGACTCCCACATTTCTTATACCATTCTCTTTTAATTTGGGACCCAAGATATAAATCTATGTCACAATTATTATGTTGGCTGATTATATTATTGCTAGTCACCAATACGAACCAAATATGAGATTTAATCAGTAGGCTAACATAATGAAGACAAGGAAGAATGAAGATTTGTTTTGGGGCTAATTTTTCATACGGACTTATAACATCGTTGATACTGCAATACGTCGTATGTAAAAAAGTTGTCATTTTAATTTTTTTACAAGAAGGTAGGTCTGATCATTTTGATCACAAAAGCACTAAAATTAAAATGGCAATTGTTTACATACAACGTATTGCAGTATCAACGACGATAAGTCAAATGTGCGGAAGATGATTGCTGTTTGACTCTTCTTTTCTTTCAGTTACAATTTCCTTTGCTATCATGTTATTATTATTATTATTATTATTATTATTATTATTATTATTATTATTATTATTATTATTATTAATATAAGGACTTTGCTTCACTTCTATACAAAATCTTACATAGTATATATAGTTCTTAGCGGTGATTGAAAGCTTCTAATTCTGAGAGTTATTTTGAAAACACCATAGCTTATATCCATATAACTAAAAATTCAATAATTGCGTTTCAAAAAGGCACAAAGAAAAGTAGTTAGTTCCAGACAGACGTTGAAGTACATATGTAGGAAAAAATATTTTCAGTTGATGAAACAATATTTGCATTATTAAAATTTTGTTCCCCCTGACAAAAGTGCTGAAATGGACATGGGATTTTCAAAATGACCGATTCAAATAGTTTTCACAAACTCAATTCTTAACAAATAGTCTTGACAAATTCAATTCTTGACAAATAGTCTTGACAAATTCAATTCTTTTAACAATTTCTGAGGCGAATTATTGGTGTTCCATATAGACCAACGAGATGAAAACCACACGTGGCATTGCTAGGGATAAGTTATTTATCATACACTTTACTGGAGTATTCCATTCATCCGCTTATTTCGCCTTGAGCAAGATATCGTACACGGACATCCTTGATAGAAAGCTTAGTTAAACGAGATAAACATCCAGGCGCGGCAAAAGTGACATGGACAATCTTTTCACTCGAGCGTTCTTGATTTAGCTCGGATTGTAGGAAGATGACACGGGGCCGTAGGCGGGCGACCTTAATGCAGAGTGCCCCCGTTTACACTGGTTCAGTAGCAAATTGCGTGATTAACTTACACTGATCTAAATTTTAATAACTCTGCCATGGTGGAGTCGTATGCCCACGACAATGTCAAGATCTCGCACAATATGTTTATCTTCCCGTCATTGTTTCTAGAATCTCGGTGATGCATGCTGCATGAATCCCGGAAACCCGGGTTTGTGACAACTGTTATGTTACGCGAAACTCCATATAACGAAGACCGATATAACGATATACCCGCATTAAACGATATTTTCCTATGGTTCCGGCAATTTCCTATCTTAATAAGGTCTTTCGTTATAGTGATTAAGATATTTTGTGAACACCCTTTTATAACGATACATAGGCTATTTTGAAGTGAAATTACCAACTTAGCTCTTTGTAATACGGCCTCATGTAACGGAAAGTCGTACGAAAACAAAATTTTGTATTTGGGTTAGGTACCTTCTGAGGCTGTGACACGAGAGTGGCGACAACTTTCCCTTACTTTTAAGGGGACTTTACACGAAGAAATTTTCGTTTGTCACGATTTTCTCAAAAACGGCTCTAACGATTTCCTTTAAATTTTGTACATGAAGTGCTTATACCAAGAGCTAAAACTTTTATTTGAAACTTTTTTCAAAAAAAATCTCTGAAGGATGGTTGTAAGCTACCCACTGTTTGTAGAAACTGTCTTGCACGAACAACTCAATATGTGGACATTCACGGCCTTTTATTCTATATAAGCATGTGAAGTGAGAAAGATGTATTGTTCGCCATGCTTACAGTAAATAAATATCTGTGGGGAATCTCTATCTCTATATATATAAAAGGCTTTGTCCTGACTGAATGAATGACTGACTGATTGACTGAATGACAGGAATCAACGTACAGCCTAAACTATAACAGGTAGAGACTTGGAATTTTGACAGTACCTTCGTTTCATAATGTAGGTGCTCACTAAGAAAGGATTTTGAAAAATTCTGATTCTAAATGCCAAAAATTAAATGTTTTTGAAAATACTTAATCCCTTTTTACATAGAATTATCAATTCCAAATCACAGAATATATTGTTGCCAAATGGTATATGATGGGCTTGGAAAAAACAATTGAAATGCACTTTTGACAAATAAGAGAAGTTATCAAAATAATTAATGTTATAAATAAATATTACAGAATGAAATCCACTAAAATAATGGAATCACATAACTTTCTCTACCCTGGACATAGAGAAAACAAAACGAGGTATGGTAATGTGTATATTATTATATTATATCGCAGGTTTTTGGAGAGAAAAGTATGAAAGTGATAATGCTTTCTGTTTAATTTCATCCCCAAAACGACTTTATGGTAACATAAGAGTGGGAAATTTCCCGCCTCGATATTACAATTTTATGTTACAGGAATGTCTGTTTCTTCTTATTTAAACCTCTACCAGGCTTGCTGTGCACTGTACAAGCGATGGGATGCATAATTCTAGATCCTCTATGAGCCATAAAAAACTATATCAAGCGTTTTATGAGGGAATAGTTTGAGTGTAATAAGTCGTTCTTCCTATTTCAAATTATAAATGCCTATATGAGGACCTAGAATTTAAAATTGAAAATCCTTCATAAGTTAATTTCCAATTACAAAATACAAAACCCGGGCGACGCCGGGTCTTTTAACCTAGTATTCTATAAATTTCGGGAATTATTCTTAACGGTGGAACGTTCAATAAACGTTTGCAGTCTTCTTTTGTTTTTTGTTTGTCCATAGCCTGTGTTTTTAGTCGCAAGATTCAAAGAAGGGTTATATGGTATTTATAGCATAATTAGCGTAAAATTGTGTCTTGCGATTCTGTACAAGTATATGTGAATACTGCTAATTTTTATTTGGGCAGAGGAAATTATGTGACGTTCACATCAGATATTTTATTCCCCTTCTCCATCTTATTATCATTACGGTAAGAAGATATTCATATCGGTAGATGGGTCAACTTTTCGTAGTGTGGGATACACATCAATCTCTAGTAATTCCATGAAGGTCAACGCCCACGCCATGCGGCATATATTAGTTTACCGTTTGACGTTATACCGTCACATGTATAACGACAAAGTTATTCTTATCACAGCCCTTAATGAGTAAAAAGTCACAGAATATATAATGATTTCTTGTACGTGCCCTCGTACAGGGAACTTCTTAATGGGTCGCGACTCCCGACTGTCTGGTACAAAATTAATCAATCTTCTCTCTTGTCATTTGTCAAAATCTCATGTAAACCCTCAATCACTTTCCTTACTTCAAACATTATTTTATCGAGTATTTTTTTTTTACTTTGGCTGCCCATGGTAGAATCTGCTTAAAGATAAAGGGTCCTCCCTTTCTTTTTTAAAAATTTTAAACAGTTCTTAATTTTGTTATTATTAATTTTATTGTTACTTATTATCGTGAAGACTGCTTCTGGCTACTGTTTCTGTGTGTGTTTTTTTTTCTTAATTCAGCTCATTTAGCTGCGAGGCCATATCAGGAGTTTTGGATCTGTGTCTATACATTAGGGTAAGCCAAGGAACTATTGATTGTCAATTGTTTCTATTATTGGTGTATTTTTATGGAGTAAATTTCGACTGATATTAATTTAAATGGATATCAAACAAGATGAAATGGTGAGGATGATTCATGGTATGAAAATATCCAATTCGGCATTTGCTTTTACGACTGGGGAAACCATGAAAAAAAAACCCATGTCAAATTGGCTGGCCATGGGATTTGAACCTGGGACCTCCCGAATATGTGGTGTTGTTTGCGTGACTAACACAGAAAAGCGTACAGTAGGCCTACCTAAACCCAGAGAATAGGAATTAACTATAATTAATTGTCCGTCTATGGTTAATCGATATGCAAATCCACATGATTGTAAATCATATTCAGTTACCAATGTGTTCACAGTTAACTGTTTTATCTTATCTGCAATTAAGTCTGTGCAGTTAACCGCTATCCAGTTATTTGTCCCAGCTCATCTGTCCGAACAGAGCTCGTTCCTATTGTTTCCAATTAATTATTTTCTCAAATTTGATCCTTAACTATTCTTGGTCTGATAAGAGAAAATAGAATATTTCTCGAATTCAGATATACACATTCGCGTAATTATAGGCAAGGAAAACTCACACATGGTTTCAGTAAGATAATACGTGTACCTTAGGAGGTTGTTTAATACAGTTAATCTAATAGTAGGCCTATTACATGAGGTAAATCATAATTCATAATTAATCAACCGGTGGACATAAATAATTCAACACCAATACTGGATTCATTTATGATCATCATTAAAGACAATCAGGTCAGTAACGTTACAAATAATTATTACGATCAGCTAATATGTTACGTGACCATGGTAGTTACTGCTATGGCATTGGCCTGAAAATAATTCACGTAGATATTTATGAAACTTCCATGAAGACTTGAACATTGATCTAAAATCTAAAAAGTCCAGCCTTCAGGGAAAGGTAGCAAGGATGTTAAGTTTACGAGATTTTGCTGAAATGTATTCCGGCATCATTCCCCTCAATATGAGTAGATAGCTCTCGTCTCGATTCATGGGATTTTAAAGAAATACAAGCTCCGGAACGAGGGTCCCTAGGATGAATTACCATCCGTTTCATGCATAGGTTGTTCCTTTCGTAAGCATCGGTACAACGCCTGTTTATGTGGCGGTATAAGAATTCTAGAGTCGCTGCGGTTCTCGAGGATTCCTTATGGGCCTGTAGGAAAAATTTACGGCTGTAAGACACCATACAAATTAGACTGTGCGAAGCATGTTTTTGCCAAATTGAACAGAACCTTGTACCGATAATTTTAGACAGTCATTGGCTAACTCTTTATGCCTAATTAGAAAATAATGTGTCTCCGCTTGCCTCCCTTTGAGGCTTATCCGTCTTAGCAGATTCGGTTGGTTTCCTTTTCGGTGAGAAGATAGTGGAGTGAGTTTTGGTGCTAGAAACACCTTCACTAGAAGATTATTTCGAATCTCCATCCTTGTACATCAATGTAAGAATGCTAATCAATCTAGCTTGGTTGATATTTTAGCTTTGACTTATTTCCCACGTGATTAGGAAACAAATCATTATATTCTAACCATTATCTTAAATGAAGGTTATCAATCCAGATTCATAAATTAAACTTAAGGCCACATGAGTCATTATTTAATAAATAATTTATAAATATGCAAATAAAGTCCCAGTAAAATTGTCAGGCACAAAATTGTGTTCAGTGTATAGTAAAGAGTGTTTTTCCCAATACTCTATTATAATACGGTTACCATTCATTCCCTCTCTTTTTTATTATAATATATTATAAAATAAGAAATTAAATATATTTTTTCGTGGCTGGTATATTCTTATAACGAATGGGGATTAACATCATTAATATCCTTTCAGGGCCGTAGCCAGGTCCTTCTGCGCCTTTGGCGAGTTTGAAAAATCTGCGCCCTCCAATACTGGGGGTCTGAACAATTTTTTTAAATTTCTGTAAAATTGTTTATTATTTTAATATAAAAACACTGTTATTATCAAGGAAAACCTAAACCTCAATTTGAAAATGAACTAAGTGTTGGACTTTCAAGATACTAAAATCTTATTTTCAGACGATTGAACTACTTAAAAAATAATTAAATAATAAAATCTAGTATCAAAAGTAAATTACATAACAGGCCTGAGGCCTACTAAAATGTTTAACATTAATATTGGTAAAAGTATTTTTTTTTCGAATAGTTGAACCACTTTCATCTCAATAATAACGTACATTTTAATTTTTATTGTTATATCATTCCATACTGTTCATGATTTATTTTATACTCTGTCAATAAGAAACGTGTTAATTAAAGAACGTTGCATGACTGTTTTTTGTTAGCAGATAATCGGCATAATACTACAGTTGTTCACGAGCAGTAATTTTTAATATACTGAAAATTTCTTCCATTAACGTGGAATTTTTATTGCTTGATAAATTGCACCAGTCTAAAAAAAAGCGGGATTTTTTATGGTTAATTTTGCGCGCTCTCTGTACCTGCGCCCTTGGCGGGGGCCCATCTCGCCACCGCCTAGCTACGGCCATGTATCCTTTTTTACATGTCACATAAAAAGCAATGCGTGAATCATAAACATTTTCTCCCTAACAATAATAAAGAGAAAGAAAAAGGAAAGATAAAGAAAAAGGAGGAAGTTATAAATAAAGATAGATGTAAAGAAAGAAGAGGAAAACAAAAAGTAAGAAAGGAGAAAGGTAGGAAGGAAAATAAACGAAGAATCAAATAAACGTTTTCGATCTCGTAATGGAAAAAGGAGGGGGGGGGGGGAAAGGATGACGGAAAAATGAGCAGCTCTTTGTTGAATTAATTTTGACAAGGAGAATGTCAGTAGTGTCTTCTCCAGTTTTAAGTTAATGAGAACGTTTATAGCTAATGAAGTCGTTAAGCTATTCTCCCCCTTCTGGGAAGTGTGTGAACTCTCTCTTGCCCCCTGCTTTTATAAATTCATCGTGTAGAGTCCAAGATCTTGTTCGTGAACTGTCTGCCCCGATTCACATCGTTTACCTCAGCTGCCGTAAGGCCAACCCTACCTAGTAAGCTGTACATCTGTAAACATTTTATAATTAAACCAAGACTTGCAGTTAAAATCATCATCGCATGTTCAAATTCAGTTAAGGCAGTATTTATTGCAACAACACTAACAGCAAGATATCCTTCGAAAGGCAAATTTTACGGGAGATTAAATAACCCCGTGCCCAGAAAGAGTAAAGTATTCCCCAGGAGACTTACTAGGAGGTGTTTAAACATCCCCCCCCCCTATAGCCTAGACCTCGCTCCCAGTGATTTTCATCTTTTCCTACACCTCAAGAAATGGCAGGGAATGTCAGAGAGATATTTGTCACACAGTGGTTCAAATGCCTGGCAGCAGAATTGTACGACACAGATATTCAAAAGTTGCTTCCACGGTATGACAAATGTTTCAATTCCGGTGGCGAATATGTTGAAAAATAGCTGAACACTTACTGTATCTGTTGGAAAATAGATGTGCATGAAATTGTGTTTTGTTTCTGTAAACAGCCCCAGGGAAACTTACTTTACGGACGCGCTTCTTATTTTGCTTATCAATCCGGACTCTGATTATCACCCTACGATTTTTGCCATGAAGGCAAAGAGGGAGAATAAATGCAATACCTTCAGATAATACAGTATCACTTCAAAAATAATATTCAACTCTCCCCTATCATTCTGCATGCGGTGACCTTACGCTGGCTTTGTAAACGGACAAGTAAGAGATTTATTGGATTATATAACTGTGAATCAGTTCATTGTCGGCTTCCAAAAATTCCATGATGTAACACGAAGTAGGGATATGACAACGTGGAAATGCATCAATTTTTATTATACCCTTCCTTCCTTCTGCGTAGAAATAAATCTCCATCTAATTTGCATGAAGAAATTTGATCAATTATGGTAGAGTTCAGTACCACGAGAATAACGAGCAAATAATGCACGCGTGGTATGATTCTAGTGGATAAAATACATGGACGCTACAGTCAAATTGGCAGTAGCTTTTTTCATTGTAGTGGATAAAACACAGGGACACTACAATCAAATTGGCAGTGGCTTTTTCAAGCTAGTATCTCATTGATTTTTAGGTTATAAGTTGTTTGTTTTTGTAGTGTTTAAGAAAATTTCAGTAAAGGGAAAATCCATCGAAAAAGGGGCTCTGCTGCAAAACAATATTGTAACAGAGAGTTCCCTGTGTGTATATATTGAAAGATGAATTGAACTAATCTCTATATATATAAGAGGCTTTGTCCTGACTGACTGACTGAATGAATGACTGACTGACTGACTGACTGACTGACTGACTGACTGAATGACAGGAATCAACGTACAGCCTAAACTATAACAGGTAGAGACTTGGAATTTTGACAGTACCTTCGTTTCATAATGTAGGTGCTCACTAAGAAAGGATTTTGAAATTATTTTTTTATTTTAAATGCCAAAAATTAAATGTTTTTGAAAATACTTAATCCCTTTTTACATAGAATTATCAATTCCAAATCACAGAATATATTGTTGCCAAATGGTATCAGATGGGCTTGGAAAAAACAAAATGAAATGCACTTTTGACAAATAAGAGAAGTTATCAAAATAATTCATGTTATAAATAAATATTACAGATTGAAATCCACTAAAATAATGGAATCACATAACTTTCTCTACCCTGGACATAGAGAAAACAAAACGAGGTATGGTAATGTGTATATTATTATATTATATCGCAGGTTTTTGGAGAGAAAAGTATGAAAGTGATAATGCTTTCTGTTTAATTTCATCCCCAAAACGGTTTTATGGTAACATAAGAGTGGGAAATTTCCCGCCTCGACATTACAATTTTATGTTACAGGAATTTCTGTTTCTTCTTATTTAAACCTCTACCAGGCGCACTGTACAAGCGATGGGAAGCAAAATTCTAGATCCTCTATGAGCCATAAAAAACTATATCAAGCTTTTTCTGAGGGAATAGTTTGAGTGTAATAAGTCGTTCTTCATATTTCAAATTATAAATGCCTATATAAGGACCTAGAATTTAAAATTGAAAATCCTTCATAAGTTAATTTCCAATTACAAAATACAAAACCCGGGCGACGCCGGGTCTTTTAAGCTAGTCTATCCATATATCTAAAACTTTTTTTTAAAGTACCGGTAAGTTTTAAGAATGAAGTTATACAAAATTTATGATGACGGAGGTATGGGCTATAACTAAGAGGACTGCAAAATATATGTTTAAGAGTGATGGGGAAGGAAGCACAAAGGGGAGGGCGGGGATTTTTGAAAAAAAAAACGTACCTCTAAGCAAGTTCTAGCCAACTGGGAAAAATTCAGCCTGTCTCTAATTTCTTCCGACATGTGCTAATTTTTTGCGTCCATTACCTGGGCTAAGGGTGGAATCAGATTAAAACGTTTTGCCTTCTTTCCATTACAGCTATGTCTATTAATTTCTGAAGAATAATTGCACCGTATCCTGTTATTACTGGTAGTCTTATCTAAGAATGCATACATAAATGTTTGTATTTTTATTGTTTTATGTCATATGTTCTCTCTATAAGATAATTTTCAATTTGCTTGGGGGAAGGGAGTTACGTCTGTGAATACACTTAGATACGTAGCCTAAATATTTATTCTATTTGTGTATTTTAATACTTATTATGTTTCTTTATTTATTTTAAATAATTAAATACTGCATATCTTTAAAACAGCACTAAAGAAGCACTCTGATACTTGTCAACAAGCAGACAAAAAACTAAACTGCAGTATTTTAAATAAATACCGTAAATAATAGAATATAGTTTTTTTTATATGAAACTGGGTATTTTTGGGCAATGATTTAAGTGTATGATAAAAGCATATAGATTCGATACCGGCTTGTGCGCTGGTTCTGTTAATAAAATAGTTTATATGTAAGATTTTTTTAGGAATAAATACACTACTACTAACTTATAAAAGTGGTACAAAAATTGTCTTCAAGTCCTCATTGAATTTAATTAATTTACTGTTTAGTGTATAACATTAATGTTTTAGACTACATATTTCCTTTCTATTTAAATATGAGGGGAGCTTCCATTATGGCATTGGTCTATTTCTAAGATTCGCTCTGTAAATTACAGATTTAAGAGTGGCCGTTTTCTGATCCAACACTTTCTACTGTCCTGTCAGCCTGATAAAGAGTTTGCCAAGTCTAGCCTTGCCTCCTACATTCACTTGTCTGCTCTACTAACGTCTTTATTTAGCAAACTTCTAACGGATACTCATGTTCTCAGTTTGCTGATATTCCACTTTTCAGCGGCTATCTACAAGAAAGTCCTAAGTGTTAATCGAGATATTTACTTATGTGTCTGGTATGTTCATCTGCATTACTGAGCGTCTTTTCTTTAACCCTTAACTGTGCTGGTGCTTTCAAGTTGCACTATTATGCTGGTGGGGTCTTATATTCCCAAAAATTAAATAAGTCAATAAAAATGTAAAATACAATGGGATGGGTCCATACCAGATTTTATCGATATTCGATACTCGATACCGATACATGATTTTTTCCTCGATACTCGATACTTCGATACTCGATACCTTCAACATTTCCAGTTTCAATAAATAGGTACATTAAAAATTAAAATTTGAGAGAACTGCTTAATACCAACCAAATTAATTAAGTCTGCATATTTAATGAGACAACATTTAATATCATCAGTAGACTATAATTATTTTTTAACTCTACATTAAAACTAAAATTAGTTTTTTAGACAGTCCACTTACAAGTTTTTGTTAAAAAATACTACCATTCTCACTTAATTGCAGAATTACAAAAGTATTGAAAAAGTATTGAGCGAGTTCTCTGAAATATCGTTCGATGCCGATACCATACAAGTGTCGAGAGTATCGAGGTATCGAAAGTATCGAGGACCCATCCCTAGTTAATAATATTATAGGAGAAAAATTCCTCTGACACTGGGACATTCAAGGCATTCAGTCATAGGAAAGAGGTTCTATCTGGCGCTGTGGATTGAACTCTGGCGTAGCTCAGTTGGTAAGAGCATTGGCACGGATGGCCAAAGGTCCTGGGTTCAAGTCCCAGTATCAGATTAATTTTGGGTTCAAGTCCCAGTATCAGATTAATTTTTCTCCTATAATATTATCATGTAATGTCCAACAGAGGCAATAATCTGTGGTAAATGAATGCATATGCATTTATGTAACAGTAAATGTTATTTCTAAAGCATAATACTATAAGCAATAACACAAATTTAAAAAATCACATTTTTGGCACCTATGTTTAGTTTTCTGTCTGCCTCTTGACAAGTACCAGAGTGTCCCTTTAGTGCTGTTTTAAAGATACGTGTATGCAGTATTTTTGATGCCGTGAACTTGAGGCGAGTGGCGCTTGAAATAGAAGTGATCACGCCGCGACGCGTACCACGTGGTCACACTTACACGTCTCCACAAATACTCTGGGGAAAAACATGTACAGTAGTACGCGCTATTTTACAAGCTTTGATTAATATTTCAGCCCGCTTACTAGAACCTGCGGCGCATTTTCTGTATCCAAGAACAGGGATTCAGAAGGAGGAAGAGGGATGTGTTTACAGGTGGGGGGGGGGGGGAAGAAAGAAAGAAAAAACGGCAGCAAGATCTGCAACTGTTAACGATTAATTATAACTGTAAAGTTTTGCTCTTCTGTTCATTGAATATTTGTGAACAATGTTTTTATTTTTTTTTACTTATATCAGTAATATTACTGATGTACATATACAAAATATTTTTTGCAATGTACCTACAAAATCAAACAAAACATTTTTTTTTTGTCCGAGATGAGCAAAGCTCGTGTTTAGGGGCTAGAAATGGATTATACTGTATAATTATATTTTAGAGAATGTGTCTACAAACAACACATGTTATACAATTAAAACTCCCAATAGCGTTATTTGTGTGCCTAGCTGATAATAATATTAAATAATATGCAGAATATAATTGATTTTTTAATCGATTTCCGAGATAAGCTCCAGATTGAATCATTAAGCACGGAGGGCTTACGGAAGAACAAAGGTCTAGTTTGATACGCATATGTGATGGAATATGTGGGTAGTGTTATTTGTCAAAGCTACCTGTATTGCAACTTCCAAAGCCGTATATGAATACTTTAAAACAATATGTTGTCGTGAGAACTGATTTACATTATTGATAAATTCTTTCTAATATGTTTTCATAAAATAAGCACTAAATTGGGCTTTACTCCGGTACCGGTCAACCGATTTAGTCCAGGCTTCTTCCCATGGACGTTATAAATGCGTAAACTTTCATGATAATGCAATAAAACGTATCTTAGTTATTGCGCGTACAGACACACGGACGAACAGACAGACAGACATTTTCCTGTCCACCACATGATCTCAGAAAGTACAATTGTGGCACCTGATAACTATCCATTTCCAAAATAATATTTTTTCTGTTACTTATTGTGAATGAAATAAATCAGCGTTTCTCAACCTTTTTGAACCCGAGGACCTCTAGAATATCTAAAAAAAAATTTACGGACCTCTAATTTTACATCCCATTTTTAAAATAATATTAATTTCTTTCTTTCTCTCTTTCTTTTTGTGGTTTTACCTCTCCCTTTTTAGGATTTAAGCGACCCAAGCCGCCCGGGCCTTACAGGGCCGCGACCTGTCGGGAGAGGGATTATCTTTGGATCACATACATACTTTTTTGACCAGACAAGGACATGGAGGGTCTCCCCGGATGAGTGATCAGCCCAATGCCGGGGCCACCTCCGAGACAACACGAACACATAGGACGATACACACCATTCACACACACACCCACTCAGAACAAGGCGAGGATGAGGATGAAGATGATAATGGCGGCCAGATGATATCCGGGGACCACAAGGGCCTAAAGTTACCTGACATTTGTCTCATAGGTGAGGGAAAACCCCGGAAAAAACCTCACCTAGGTAACTTGTCCCGACCAGGAATCGAACCCGGGCCCGCTGCGTGAGAGGATTGGACGCATCCCCTGAGCCACAGCGGTGGACTAAGAATATTAATTACGAATATAAATTAATATTTGGGGTATTAATTATAGGTCATTTAACGAAATATGTGAAAACATTTTACTTCTTTACTTTCCACTTGCTTTATGATATTTTTAAATTATGTCTGAGGACCATCTGCACCATCTTCGCGGACCACCATAGGTTGAGAAACGCTTAAATAAATGAACTTCCATACAATTAGTTTCCTCTACTAAGGGGACGACTGTAACACTCTATGGATCACGGAGGAAAATTCTCCCATCTGCATCCAGATGCAATGAAATGGTTGCGCGAGCTGCTTGATATGCTCGGCATGAGTTCAGCCATGGCAAAGCGGTATGCTGATTTCATCAGCCTATTTCATACTTGCAATCATATCTAATTAGCAGCATATTCACGACACATACACAAAGGCTCAAGCGCCAATATGAGGAATTCTGTGACACAATTCTCTTATCTCTTCGATCTTCACTTTATTGCGTCTTTTATCTTCACCTTGCGCCTTGTGCAAGTTTTCCCAGACCCTATTATGAAAGTAAAAACTCTGGGGATCCTTTAGGGACTCCGTACACGAAAACATGTTCAGTATATAAAAATAGATAAATAAAATCTGCTGTCAACATCTTTTCCAAGTTTTTTAGAGTAGTTTTTACTTATTTATTCACGAGCCTATCTTCCAGTATCTATCTTTCTCTGACTCTCTTTCTCTGTCACAGTGATTAAAGTTAAGACGAATTTGTGAGTAATTTTTGACAAAGTGTTGATTGAAATTTTAATAATTTGACTCAAACTCATTTCTAATTTGTCTACAAAGGAATAAAGTGAATAACTGATTGGTGACAGAATCTTAGGGAGTTTTATTTTAAGATTAGTGTCTCTCCTTAACCATCCTTTTTTTTTATTTCCTTTACCTAGATCTCCTAACATTGCTCATTTTTTGCATATGTATGTTATATTAAGAAATAATGTATGTAATAAATGACAAGGTTCTCGTACTTTATGTAATAAGGAAATATTTGTTTTTATTTGGTATTAATATTTACTTTCATTCCCCTGGCCTCGAGGATGTCTCTCATTCAGTAGTAGTCAGATTGTTGAACATAGGCCTAGATAGGCCTAGTATATACGTAGGTAGTTTACGTAATTTTTTGTTAATATAAAAATTCTTACTTTATCTACCCCTATCCTAGATAACAAAAATAGAGGAAATGTTGTATTTAACCCTGAATAATTATAAGGAGTCTTTTGGCCAGAAATATTTTGGAGTGTCCCATGATTCTATAAACGTTATCTATGCATATATACATAGGCGTAACCAGGCCGACCATATGGGGGTGTTATAACATCCGGGGGGTCTGGGGGTATGGAATACCCCGCAGGGAGAGGGGGGCTCGGGGGTCCTCCCCCAGAAAATTTTAAAAATTAAGATGCACAATAACGAGTTTTAAGCTTCCCACGCTTTAAACTCGTATTAAGTAATTTATAAGCAGACTTTAAAAAATTGTACAATTTTCCTTTTTTTAATCAATGGGGGGTTCAAACCCCCAAACCCCCCCCCTCGTTACGCCTCTGTATATAATACACGTAAACTTTTACACTCCAGGCACTCACAGTCTTGTCGAAAAATAAAAATCTTATAAAACGAAATGTTATATTTTATATATTTAGAAACATTCTCTTACGTTGCTAATCTTTAAACTAAACTTTTTTTAAGTCCCAAATTTTATCTAAATATCGTACATTCAATGTCGCTGTTAAAACTCACATTAAAACAATTAACTAATGGGTTATCTGAAAGGTTTACAAGTTACGTATCGTGACCACAAAACGCACCCCTACTAGGCGATCACTTACATATGCCGGAATGTAAAGCGAAACAATAATAAGAGGATAGAAAAAACTAAAGTATTTTTAAAGTATTTGTCATTTGCTTTGTCATTAGGGCCTATACAAATCTAGTCTTTTTTTCAGAGCTTGTGATTTACCAAAATGAATTGAGAATTTAGTAAGAATAGTTTAAGAATATCAATTTTTTAATTGAGAAAACAGGAAACATATTTTACTATTGAATCTTTCATAGGCGTACCGAGGGGGGGGGGGTTGGGGGTTTGAACCCCCCCCCCCATTGATTAAAAAAAGGAAAATTGTATAATTTTTTTAAGTCTGCCCATAAATTACTTAATACAAGTATAAAGCGTGGGAAGCTTAAAACTCGTTATTTTGCGTCTTGATTTTTTAAATTTTCCGGGGGAGAACCCCCGGAAGCTTAAAACTTGTTATTGTGCATCTTGATTTTTTAAATTTTCCGGGGGAGGACCCCCGGACCCCCCTCTCCCTGGGGGGGTATTCCATACCCCCAGACCCCGCGGATGTTATAACCCCCCTCATATGGTCGGCCTGGTTACGCCTATGGAATCTTTTGAAGAACTTTCCCTATGAAAGATTGAGTCTCATATTAGCTTACCTGAAAGCCTACATTTCGCAATATATCATATGTAAATTCTGACAAGAGTCCCAATTATCAAACCTTGAACACTTGTACAGTCCATTATTTTATAAACGGAACAATATTCTTTTCGCTTAGAAATAGTACGCTTGTTTCATAAATTGCCTGATTTTCCAAATAAACTTTTTAAAACCTGTCCCTAAGACGTGAGATTAAACCACTTTATTTATGGCTCGATATCAGCCCTTTTATTGTAGTCTCCGGTGGAAATACAGAAAGGAAATATAACATAAATATAGGGAATCTTGTTACGAAACTATAAAATGAATAATTAGTAGACCTGGGATTTTAGGCTCTAAAAAAATTAGTTTTAGGTACCTTAAATAGGCTTTTAAAAGAGAAAATAGGCACTTAAAATATGCTTTAAAGTGTGTAAATATATAGAAAATAGACTTTAAAATATTACAATATACACTTAAACTGTAACATAGTCTTTTTTTACTGCAAGAAACGTGGTATACTATTCTTAACAGAATTAAGTGCAAAATTAGGCATCACGAACTATATTCACTTAAACAGATGTTCTTTCACTGGTGTCATGACACAGTTGTCCTTCCCCCTTAATCCTCCCCCTCACCCCTCAGTCAGCATTCCTTTAGCGACAATTGTTTGGAATAATCAAGTTTCTGTGAAAAACCCACCTCTGCTGTTCTGCTTTTCATTGAGGGATGTTCATTATAAGATTGTAAAAATTACAGAAGTTGAATTTTATATTAATGTACAAAATAGGCATTTTAGGCACTAAAATAGTAAAATAGGCTCTAAAGGTCCAAATAGGCATTTTAGGGCACTATAAAACTCTATAAATGTAAGTGATTTATGATGAGACGTCCACATATTTAAAAATTTTCATGTTATTTCAAAAGGAACAAAATAGGCATTTGCCTTAAAATCCCAGGTCTAATAATTAGTTAGCTATTATATATATTTTTTTTTAATTAGAAAGAGCAAATGTGGATAATAAATGGCTAGCTTCTCCAAATTAACGTTTAAAGCCTGTGGGGTGACCCTCAAGACATGAGACTAAACCACAATTTCTCCCTCTATCTTTGGCTCTGATATCAGCCCTTTTATTGGAGTCTCCGGTGGAAACGCAATGTCCCACAAGGGAAATATAACAGAAATGTAGGGAATCTTGTTGCGAAACTATAAAATGAATAATTGGTTAGCTGGTGGCAACGTGCGTCATAGACGGGGGAGAGGACACGTATAATTCTGTTATAGATTACTATTTCCACCTGCTGTAACTATGTTGTTGGCTCCACTTCTGTCAGCATGAGATTATTTTCGGCAACCAAACGTCTCTGACTTCAACAATAAATTCGGTGCGTGCGCAGAATACCACCACCTACCAGGCGGATCAATCAGCTGTCAGTGGGCCACTGCAAATTCATTTGTTGTTGTTGTTGTTATTATTATTATTATTATTATTATTATTATTATTATTATTAAATTACAACTTGGCGCACCTCATATTTTATGACATTGATCAAGTAATATAATTACTTATAGTGATAAAGATAAAATTGTAGGCCTCTAGATCGAAGGTCGCGGGATCAAACCCAGCTGAGGTCGATGGATTTTTCATAGCGTAAAAATCGTGGAAGGGCTTTTAAGCTGGTGGAGGGGGCCGTGTCGTAAATTTAGAGCTCGTATCGTAAATTTACAGCTCGTAAGAGAACTCCAAGCCTAAATTAGAGCCTCTGGACAAAATTTCTCGGCCATTTCACGTCCAAGGAATACCTTACTTTCATGAGTGTCCCTCTGTCATCTCTTGGAAAATAAGCGTACCAAAATTAATCTGAAACCTCCAATTGGAGGCCCTATGCCCCACCGTACATCATAAAATTAGTATATTTCTATAATAATATTTTAACAAATTACCTCTATTATAATATGATAATATTAATACGAATTAATATACTTATGGGCTTACGTCACTATGAAATAAATTTATTTTATATGAGGTTTCAATCAGTGAAAAAAAAAATATAAAAGCACTAATGATAATTAAAAAATAACTCATGGCAGCCCGCAGTTTTCAATCTCAGTGGGGACAAATAACCTAAAGCCAAAACTTTTACAGAATGACAAAATTTTTTATGTGGGCTTTGTGAAAATGTATTATGTATGTAAGGCTATCTTCTGCATATGTACGTATCTCTGTGTAAAGGAATCATAATGTTATCATGCGATTAAAAACATTCATGGATGGGTCATATTTGCCCCCATGATTAGGCTATTTATGGTACTCATTTTTGTTAAGATTCTGAATCTCATACTAGTGCCACAAGAAGGTTTACTTCTGTTGAAAAGTGCAAACATCCTCATCCATGATCTTACATTTTGTACCGCACGGCGCCACGGTATACTCAAATAATTGAAGTAATACACTATATACATGTAATATAAAAATATCCGTTATTGATGTTAAATTTATTACAACTACTGTAGTTCTTCAATTTTGCAATTATAGGCCTAAGGGAAGAACAATTCAATCTTCGGTAAAGAACAAATTTCTGGGGTTCGAAAGACGAACTTTATTGTAATATTTAAGGGCATTAAAAAGCAATGTATTATAGAATTCCTTACGATAATTGTCTAACATCAGATAACTGTTTTGCACCACACTTTTTTCTGCCGAATACGCTAGAATTTTATTTATAAAAATGCTACTTAGTGTAATATTTCGGGGGCAAAGATGTTAATTCAATACTTTTATTTTTACTTACCACAGGTAGAGAAGTATGTTGATGCCGAGATTTCAGCAGCAGTACACGTTTTGAGCCCTCCTGAAACAAAAAGTGCAATGTTCATAAACATGTCTATCCATGTGTGTGTCTTTAGGCCTATTAGAGTTATATGAATAGCATATTACATCGAGAATGAAAAACCCTATGAAAACAAAATTTCATATTTATGTTATCTTTCATACTCATATCCATACAAATAGGCTACTTCAATTAAAGGTTCGACTCTATTTCGTATGTTGATGGACTAAGAATATTGTAGATCAAACAGGCGACAAACTCACGCCCATTTATTATTAACGACTTGGCTTCGAATGTTCGTAAAGATCCCGCACGAAATCTGTGTCGATTGCCTACGTCATTGCATTATGTTTTCGTGGGGACTGTAGCGTCGACTGGCCTGCTACCTATCTCTCTCGCACAACAGTACAGTACCTCCCTTTCTATTTGTGAATGCCAAGCTATCTCTCTCTCTCTCTCTCTCGCACAATAGCATGTCTCTCTCTCTAGCGAATAACGGTCGTCATCGGCACAGATTTCGTGCGAGATCTTTACAAGATACGGTTAGGTTCACTAAACATGTCCTATAGGAAGAGGTGGGGCAGTGTATCACGCGCTCAGGTATAATGAGGTCGATATAGAAAGTGAACGCGTTCCATATTGTTTTTATAACAAAGATATGGCCAAATAATTTATCTCCCATTTGGGTGATATTTATGAATGTAAATATGTAGTCCTTTTTTCATCCTCAGGTAGACTGCAGTAGATGCACTCGAGGTAATGACATTACTTCATACGGCAAAGATAGATCATCACATTGAGAGTCAACTTTCATATCGCTGACCACAATTTGCGGTCAACAAGAAGAAAAGGAAATGCACTATCTGATACAGTAAATTATCCTGTTCAACCATGTTGGGGAATTCCCTTGTAAGATAAAATTAGGAGGAACTATAGATAAGAAAAATTGAAAGGAGTGTGTAGGGTGAAATGGGCCCTGGGGCTCCATTACCCAAATTTCCCTTGCGGTAGGGAAATTCTTATCGAAATGCATCATCTACATAGTTTGTACACAATCAGGGTATTTTCACGAGTGCTGGTGACGTACGCACCTGCAAGGTATTTTTTATGCTCCATTTAAATCAAACGTAGTTCATGAACACTAATTAATTATCTATAAAATTAATACACCGAAATGCAGCCGATATTTTCTGTCTTCCTCATATGAAGAAGAAGAGGAATTGCGGCGAACAGTTTTGCTTCCTTCAGTCCTGTTCTAGTTTGCTACTCAGATGCCAAACGTTAAACGGTACCGTGATCACAAATGCAAGTATTTCCTTTCCGATTTCCGAGTTAAGAGTAGAATTCGCATATATTCAATAACACAAGCTTAATATGATAAATTCTTACATTTTTAATTTTTTCTAAACAAATAGCACACAGCTTCACTAAGTTATTCGAATTCAAAACTTTAAGTTATGCCCTTCATTTTCTCAAAACATTTGTTCTTCACATGTGAGGAAATTTTTAAGAATGTAGGATTAATAGCTCTTTTTAATATGAGAAACTGACTGCTGATAATCACGGAAAAATATTCGATATTCATTTCTTTGTTTTTATTAAAATATCTTTTTATTTCTGTGACCTGTCCTCAACTCACTAAAATGTTTTATTACTTTGTGCCTGTGTTTGATTAAAGCAGAGGAATTTTTTATATGTGAATAGGAAAATGTAGTCAACAGTTCTTCCCAATAAAGAGAGAGTAAAACTGCGTCCTTTTGACTCCAAAGGTGAGTATTATAGCTACTGCGAAACACAAGAAACACAAGACACTTTATTTTTCTACATTGACAGATTATAAATTCACACATTTATCCGAAATTTCTCAGGAGTACTACAGTATAATAATGTCAATGTTGGTTATTGTTCTAGGTGAGAGAAATTCACACAGGTAACCTTCATTACCCCAGAATACAGTTGCTATTTTGCTTCCACACAGTGCAGCGTAATAATTATGACCAAACTTAAAATTGCATAGACTAAGTGGATTTCATGAACTAGAGTTATTCAATTCCGAAGTGAATAAATCCAACTTTTGTGATGATAACGGCATTTTTAGAGAAAAACATTTATTGGTTTTGTATTATTGTTATTTTTATTATTTACAGTCTTAATTTGAAGTTCTTAAGATTGCTTACGAAGCTTGGAATCCTAATATACAGGGAAGCTTAAGAGTTTGGGTGTCCCCTGAAAGAGGAAATTGGAGCCCTAGGAACCGAATGAAAGAAGAAAAAGAAAGAAATAACAATCAAACCACACAAAAACAAACAGAAGAGTGCACGAACGGAGAGAGCATGCAACTCACATAATTAGTTGTCCTTTGCTTATTAACCTTTATAAAAAGATCAGTGTTGGCTTATTTCTATGAAATTTTCCAGGAAATGGAAAGAACAATGTGGCAAATATATATCCATGGACCCATTTCCTGCATAAGGCTGTTTACCATAATTATATCGTGATCGGTGTTTCCCAATTCCCCCCCCCCCGACCCTTCGATTAAAATACGTCAGCCGGATTGACTTCCAAATATTTTCGGATGAATCCTGCAAAAAGATGGTTGTTAAGCCAGAGAATCCACAAGTTGATGATTTTTGTGATTATATATTAGAGGCATATATCTCCGTCCGGGTGGTCCCGTTTCCCCTGCCATATATCATTTAACAGTGTTCCGTTCATTATAACAGGAGCTGATTTCAATAAAGGAATTATATCTTCATCCTCGAGATTTCCCGCTTAAAATTTGGACTGAATTTTCGGATTCTTTTTGCTGTAGGCCTACGACTAATTGGTGACTGGTGTGAGCCTTTCCATTCGAAGTTGAATTGAATGAATGTTTATTCACTACAATTCGGTTTCCACCCGGTGGCAGTTACATAGCACTATGCATATTGCAAGTTAAGAAATTGACAATTACATTACACTCATCCCAATATTTTAATATAACTGATGTTTGTATAGTATTCAATTATTAGTACGTATTAGTAATAAGTTACACCAAACTGAACAGCAAGAAGAAATATAGAAATAAATCATAACTTAAGAAAGAAAACGTTTTTAAAACTATTACTAAAGAATACAGACAACATGACATTAACCCGGATGCACTTTCTTTTTAAAGTGAGCAATAAGATTTTACCACAAATTTGTAATAACTTAGCCTAACACAAGAAGCTATTGCCTAGGTCTGATTTACTGCAACATGTTTAATCAGACCTACGTAATGTAGTAAAAATCTATTAAAGTGGGAAGAAAAATGCCAATGCACTGGTGTCAATTCGGATTATCAAATTTTATAATCTGCGAGCCAATCTGGAAAACGGAAGGCAATTCGGATGCACTCATAGTACTTGCTTCGGGTGTCGTTTCCAAGCAGGAATCGAGGGTAGATACCGTACTTTATTTTAAGAATTTACTTTTTCTCGAAACCGGTTTCGATGCAATGTTTACTGCATTCAGCAAAATACTTCGAAAGCAAATGCTTAAATTATAAAGAAGAAACCTAGGTCTTGAAAAAAATTCCTTCTCTCCGCAATCTGGATGAACTTTTCTTAGAAGAACTCGAAAATGGTCCTGGCTTACGCTACACAATTTTACGAAATGTTTCGAAAACGAAAGCTTTAATTAGAAATCCTAAACGTAGACCTAAGTGAGTTATTAACCCCCACTTCGAATTCTAGAAGGTGACTTAATTGGAGAATCACACCACCTCATCCTGCTGTAAACTAAAGGGGCACAATACGCGTGGCACTTTTTTCTTCAGCTTGGCAACAGGATAACATTGGAACGAATGACCTACTATAAATACATCTAAATAAACAATTAAATACACCGATCCTATCTTCGGTAATTTCATGCAAGTGAGTTCCATTAAGACTTCAGAATTGGAAGTATTTTAATTTCATTATTTCGCCGCGAGACAAGTTTTGCAACATTTCATAATGATGATGCTTGCCAATACGAAACGAGGTCGTTGTTTTGTCTAAGTGCAAGTGTACTTGCCTCGCGATTCGCCATTAAGCAAAGTCATATGCTAAAAGGAAGTTTGTACAAGTAAGACTAAAATTACTCTAAACTCCGTAGAATTATGATATTGGTGAAAATGGAACGGCTTTTACTGTGCATAGGCCTATAACTGCTTATTTAGGAAATTTTCAACTATTGTAGCATATTTAGGTCTCATTTTTGGCATATTCGTGGGCATATTAAAGAAATTTTGAAGTTTCATATCACATTTTGTAAATTTTGCATTATAATGATACTTTTTGAGAATTTACAGATATTTTAAATAATTAACACTATATTTTAATAAAATGTATTGTAATGAAACTTAAAAAAATATATACACAATGTGTAAGTGGTAAAGTCATATTTTAAATGTTATTGGTCATATTTTAATGTTTTAGGTCATAAATGATGCCTATATCCTATTGTTTAGGTCATAGAAATCCGCTCCCTAGTAATAATTAGTTTATTGGAGCTAATTTGCTAGAAAAAGGAATGACACCCATGCTCTCTACCAAGGAAAGCGTGCTATACGAAGCATTTCTCTGTATATTTCGCAACGAGCGCCCAGGCAGTATAACGGGCAACGGCAGCCAAGCGCCAGACTCGCGGATCCTCACTTTCAGCTGTGACCGGGGTTAGGGTTGACCATGTCTCACAGCTCAGCTATCTTACGTTCACTGACCCTACTTCATCCGCATATAATCAGAGAAAAGTACACGAGCGCGATCTGTGGAGCGTAAAATGCAACAATTTACCTCCATCTTCTATCTTATATCCTACGTTGCTACATAGAATGGCTGATATGCTTTGCTTATATTATTTTTTTCCAACAGTACCTTCACAGATTTAATTAAACCCAGTCCAGACTGCATCTATGGGAAAAATATTAAAAAAGTCATACACATAGGCCTTCTGTTCCACTGTCCAGTTATAGCCACCGAAAGGCTCGAATTTGAACTGTAATTATAATCAATGGGCTACTCTTTTTCCAAACCACTCACAAGTATTCTCATGAATAATAAATCTCACTAATACTTCCTTTCTTTTCTAAACAAAATAAGTTATTACATTAAGTTACATTTATAAGAAACTTCTAGTTAATGAATTAAGTCTGCAATTTTTTTTTGTATCATATCTAAGCCACATTGTTTTATTTCTTTTTCATATGTGTATTAAGTCTGTTTTATTCTACAATATCTAAGCCATCTTGTATATTTATGCTTCATTAGTATTTGTATTAATAATGTGATAAAGAGGTACAAATTACAACCCTCATATACCACTGGATAAAATAGGGGTTAACCTTATATTATTTTATTGTTGCTAAGTTTGCAAATTTCATGTGAATGGAACTTGTAGGTTATGTACCGGTAGATAATGCAAGAACATCGGAGGGCAATGTAAATCAATAAAACAGGACTTCTCTTCTAAAGGTCCATATGCAGAGAGGTCTTCCACAAAAAATTGGCTGAAATTTAACTATAGTTTAACAGACCTGTTCTGGTACGGTACTGTAAAATGGCTTTTAAGTTTAGGCCTACACTCCGTAGGAATTTGTTATTGAATTAACTCTTAAATACATAATATATCCTATAGGATAGCCTGCAATAGTTCGCCTTAAATTTGTACAAAATAGTGAATAACTCGAAAAAAAAATACATGTGAAATTTACAGACTAGGATGCAAGAAATGAACATTGAGCTTAAACATTGTGTTAACCGTTTTCTTTGCAGTCCGGCACGGATAATTATCTGCGTGAGAAATCTCATGCATTTAAGGGAACTAGGCCTACTACTATTACACAATTCATTTTCTTCTTCTACGATAGTGTTTTTATCAGTTTTATCCAGTATTCTTTTCCGCAGTGGAAACTTGAATTGCCTGCACATATTGCCGTTAACCTAACCTACCTGCCTCTTTTTCCTTTTTGCATCATATATGAGCATCATTATATCACATCCTCTAACTTGTGATATATTTATTATTGTAGCCGTGGAATATAATCAAATTTGCTAATTTAACTTTACAATTTCAGCCCTACTTGTGTCATTACTTCATTTTTATCGTTTAATATTAACTTACGAGTTAATTCATCGGAGCTAAGTATGATGCGTTTAGTTGTGCACGCACCAAGGCAATCGAAGTCCGGTCGCTACAAGATTAAAGTAGTACTGCTTTTTGAAATTGAGACATCTTGCAACTTCAGAACAGCTGTTAATGGTAAATTATTCTGATACGTAATGTTTTCACTATTCCCTATCGTGGAAAAAATAGTATGCAATACACATGCGTTAATGTAATTGTGAATCTCGAAAATTTAAAAAGACTTGCCTTAGGCTTTCTTTGAAACTCTTCCTCTATTCTCCAAAGATGCAGTTGCCACTCTTGTATCGCAATAAACTGTTGTGTGATCATTATTTTGTCAAACATCATCATTTACTTCCTTGTCATTCTCAGTTTGATCTGTATTCCGTAGTTTTAAGTATTAATTTGTTTTTTGTTTTTTGTTTTTTTTTAATTCTCTGCTTAATAAATTAGCAATGGTAGCCTATGTCATCCGTTCATTTAGAAGGAAACCAAAAACGTTAATTTATCATGGTTTTAATGTGGAATGTGGAGTACTTGCAATTTATAGCAATTTGTATCAATTTATTTATGAACGATGCATAATTACTCACTGTACTGTACGAGTGTATGTTGCTCACATGAACGGTAAAAAAAAGTACGACACTTATCTTAAATTATTTTATCTAATAGCTTCAGTTATGAAGGTTAGCAGAGTACAAACATATGGATATGCAAAGATACAAGCAACTCAAATTAACTACAATCCTTGGCATGTGTCAGACATTACTCTGTTTACTACTGTATTTAAAGAAACGAGTGTGTATAGGCTAACAATACTCAGCTACAGGCTATATTGCGATACACGCGGGAAATGTTTCAACAAAGTCCACGAAACTTAGAAAAAGCGACATATATTTTTTTTTCTATTTCCAAGATTATATCATACACTTTTCATAAATGTATCGCATACTATTTTCTCCACAATAGAGAAAAATCATATGCTTATATAAAAACGTAGTGGTTCATCTCTATCCCGATTTCTAGTAAAAACTACCAACCTGACAGAGCTGAATACTTTTCTACTTTTCATACCCAGAAAGGATATAGGACTAGGCTACATTCGTTGACCCATCATCGCTATTTGACCTAATATATGGTTACAATAAGATCAGTATCAGATTAAATCAAATCAGATAAACTGATGTAACAAAGTGCCAGAATGCTTTTGTTTAATCAGTGATAATTGCAAATATGATAGGCAGAAAATTGGTCACTTTTGTAATCGGTTTCCGAGTTAAGCTCCAGATCGATTCTTTAAGCAGGGCTTAAGGAAGAACAAAGACCTAGTTTGATAAGCATATGTGAAGGAATATGTGGGTAGTGTTATATGTTCAAGCTAACTGGATTGCGTCTATATTTCAAAGCTGAATTCTTGAATTTTGATGAAATGTAGAAAACCACATCTAGAACTAGATCTGGGTTTAACTCGTGAAAATATAGTTTTCATAATTATTATTATTCATAATAGATTAATTGTTAACAATATACTTATAAATAAAATTCTAGCATATTCAGACAAAAAAATTTAAGAAAATCCCCCAAAGTTTAGAATGGCCTGTTACTTCTTGTGATACTGAGCGGAGTTTGACTAAGTACAAAGCAATTTTAAGAAACAATAGGTGCAGTTTCAGTTACGAAAATTTAAACCACAGCTTCAAAATAGGCAATTCTCATTAAAATTTTAAGAAGCGCTTCCGCCCAAATTGTAGAAAAAGCTAAAAAAAAATCAATTCTATTTGTAAGATGTTAAATGCTTATGTTTTGTGACTTTCCTCCGTTGTGTGGCACGTATTCTATTATTTTTGAGTCTCTCATGTTTAAGCATTAAATTTTTAATTGTACTCTGCAGCGTTAATAATACAATTACAAGGTGTTTTTTATATTATTTGCACCATTAAAAAATAGTTCATACTTTACTCCATTTTTGAGAATCTTTAGCCAATATTAGCCCTGCTTATGACTAATCTGGTCCTTTATCCAAGGACTGAAACACCATGTGTATTGAAGAGATGATTAGCAATGTGAAGGAGAGGATTTTGCAGTGGGAGTTGCGGACTATTTATCACATGTATGATAACACTGCCCATATGTGAATCATTCCGAAGACATACTTGTTGAGATAACCGCATGCAGAATGGCGGATATAACCGGTTCTACAGGTGTGTCCAAGCAGGGATGGACAACATCATTGGCCACAAGGTCGTAACACATCGGCTCATCCAATATGACCTTAGCCGCATAGGCGTACCGAGGGGCGGGGGGTTTGGGGGTTTGAACCCCCCCATTGATTAAAAAAAGGAAAATTGTATAATTTTTTTAAGTCTGCTTATAAATTACTTAATACAAGTATAAAGCGTGGGAAGCTTAAAACTCGTTATTTTGCATCTTAATTTTTAAAATTTTCCGGGGGAGAATCCCCGGACCCCCCTCCCCCTGGAGGGTATTCCATACTCCCCAGACCCCGCGGATGTTATAACCCCCCCCATATGGTCGGCCTGGTTACGCCTATGCTTAGCCGCCAAGTTTTACTAAAGTTTGTATCTTCCGCTGTCGACAAACTTCACAAACTGCAAATAATCTGGCTCGATTTCATTTTAAAATGTTAAAATTATACTGAGCATCTCTACTACATTTGCTAGAACGCCGGACCTACTACCAAATATATTAAATCTTGAGGTTTAGGAAAAGATGGATATCACTGGGAGGGAGGTCTGGGTTGTAGGGTGGAAGTTGAAATACCTCCTAGCTCCTAGTAGGAGACTTGCAGGGAGGTGTTTAAGCCTCCACGCTACAGCTCGGACTTCGCTCCCAGTGATTTGCATCTTTTCCTACCCCTCAAGAAATGACAGAGAATGATAGAGATCGACAGAGAAACTGAAAAGATTGTGAGACAACGGTTCAAATCCCAGGCAGCAGACTTCTACGACACATGTATTCAAAAGCTGGTCCCACGTTATGACAAAAGTCTCAATTCCGGTGGCGAATTTGTTAAAAAAAAAAAATAGGTGAACACTTGCTGTATCTGTTGCAATAAATATTTCCATGAAATTGTGTTTTGTTTGTGTAAACGGCCCTAGGGAAACTTACTTTGTGGACGGCTCTCGTAAATTCCAACCCGCTATTCATCTTGTGTGTGGGGAAATCCCCGAGAAAATCCCCCTTGATTAGGCGATCCCGAGATTAGATCCCGATCTCGACACTCTCGGAAAACCCACCCAGTTTTCACTATCTTTAATCCTTTCAGAGCTGAATTTATATACGCAATCATGAAATGAAATCATCAGGAGGCTATAAGTTAAGAATCGACGAGGACAATTCCATGGAAAAGCTGGTATCAATTGAAGGGCTCGGCGGAAGATAGGGCTAACCCTCTTTTTTTTGTAAAAGTTGGGATCTTTGCACAATATTTTTCTTAGCCACTATTTATTCCAATGTTTCTTAGCACAGGCTAATCCTGACAAGTAACATAATACGTACCAAAAGAAAGATAAAATTAATTTTCAAATCTGAGCTAACTTTAAAAATTTAATATCTAAAATGAGCACTATCCTCCGCAGACCCCTTCAATTAAAAACAATCATAGGAAAAAATCTTATCATTTTACATAAATACAGAGACCTAATCTATTGATCTCATATCTATGCTTCTATACGATATTTTAATGATGAATTTATACATAGTGAAATTGTTAAAATATTTCAAACTATTTTAACACGCTGGATCTATAGATTGTAAACTCGACTATAGTAAAATTAGCTTGAAACTTTACGCATTACGAGAAGTTGCGTTTTCACAAATGGCTAAATAATTGGGTATGTCTCCTTACATAAGATACAGGTCAGCAAAAGAAGCCTAAGGCAGGAAGAAGTATCATATTTTTGTGATGATTTTAATGACTATTCTTTGCTGTGTGATTAAAGGCTAACAGGAAATGAAATTTAATTGCAGTAATCAACAATGCATGATATGATTTCCTACTGTACGTAAAAATCTTATACGAAACACTAACTTCATTTCCTGAGCGTGACTATTGCGCTTTTACGCCTTCTATACAGGGGAAAAGTAGACTCCATAGCAAGAGTGTGCATTACTCTGCCTACCCCTTATGCAAAACAAAGTTGGTACATGGTCTGCATGTTAGCATGGAGTTAAGACATGACTACTTGAACCAAGTATCTTAGAGCGAAAGCAAATATAAATGCAGACGCATTACATGGAAAAGCTTGAAATCATAAACCATCCCATCATTCACTATGAAAGAAAAAGAAAAACCATGATTACATTATGTCTCAAATGCAGGTCACTCGCATCAAAACACGTGCTAACATCTTAGGGTATATAGATCTAGTGTCGTTTCTGTGAGTGTCAGATGTTCTTTCATGCCTGGAAAGGACATATGACTATAGTATTTTTTAAATGAGAAGCAATTTCCTTCACCGCCAATCACGTGTACGAGCTAACGAAGTGACGCTAGCAGTAAGAGTCTTCCCTCCGTCTCGCCGTCTCTGATTGGACCGCGTACCTAAGCAGGAGAAGGACAAACGGCTTGTCATCTGCAAAACACTGTAGAACTATTGTCGTTACAGAATGGTTAACCGTTTGTGATTATGGCTCTTTTAATGGTTTGCGGTATGACTGAGTAAGAAGCTTGTATTGAAGATGCGCGGTAGCAATATAAGCTTGTGGAGTAGCTTCGAAGCAGCATTCTCGCGCATTCAGGTCTCATCGGCTCAGTTATAACCGGTATCTTCTATGAGAAAATGAATCGCATCAAGCCGGATACACATACTGTAACTAGATGATGCAAGACATGTTTCCTAGCGATCTAGCGTCTCAAGAACAGTCTGTATGAACTCTTGGGGGGGGGGGGGGAGCGGACCGACTCTTGTAGCTGATTTCAGAGCCTTGTGATACGTAAATAAATATAAGAGGTGTAACGGAAACGTTTGTTTTCACGAGCAATACAAATTACGTGAAATTATTTCTCAATTCAAGCAATATATCGGCTGTAGAACAAATTTCAATATATCCCCTGCTATGGCTCATATCGACAACTTACATATTTTAGTAGGTCCGCTTTTTTCCCCCTACCTGTACACAATCCAGATAGAAACGCTGTAATTATTGTATAAGAGTCGCTTCATTACATTATGAGTTCATAAAAATAAACAAATAAAAGAAAATAATTTTTTTAAATGAGAACCATGCAAAATACTTTCTTAACCTTAAATGTAAAAATCCATTACCGTGTATACTAAAATGCATATTTCATATCCCTGTCTCTTGAATCACGTTTCTGATTCTTATGAGAAAAAAGTTTGACTGCAGTGAGAGTAATTATTATCCGAACAAAAATAATTCTTACCAAAAAAAAAAAAAACTATAAACGGTTGTTTAATAGAGGTGTTTTAAAATTCTATCCATGTATCTCGATTCCTCATGGTAGGGCAGTTCCAGAAAATTATAGTGTTCATGACGCTCCATATAAGAAAAGTTATCCCTCAGGGCTATCAAGAACGCCAAGTCAGTTAGTTCATGTGACTGCTGAGAGAATAAATTATTCTGAAATTCGAGACTGTTTGAATCTCTGCTACCTATCACATTTCTGTGAATTTATTCACTTTTCTTCTTTCAATCTACAATGAGATATAGGATGTGTTTGTTTTGGGAAATTCCTTGTGTTCTCAGTTGTTAGTTAATTCAAGCATAGTTTAAAGATCTGATAGCAGCTGTGTGTAAAATAGAGTACATCCAACCTCTGCACATATGGCGTTCTTCAGTGGATTACGTAATAGTAAAATGACATCTTTTTAAAAGTCTCGAAATTTGGTTAAAAGATAGTGCCCATCGCTTCAGTAAAACGAGGCATAATTATTACAGTCTAACTATTATTTTACTAACAGTGAATGACGTAGAAAGAATTAAAATAATTTGTAACTAGACCTTTTTTTTCAAACGAGTCCACGTAAATGCTTCACGATAAAATATTAAGTAACGTGAATACCACACTTAAACTTCTGTCTTTACCTCAGCAACAAGCCATGTCCTATCTGATAAACGCTTGTTAAAACTCCGTTTTCTTTAGGCGTTTAGGCTTAGAATAAGTGACGAAGTCCAAGGGTATACGCAGGTATACACCAGATACCCTCAGCACAATCTTACTCATTAGCGTATTCTTCTGTTTTATTGTATCTTCTGCTTTTGTTATGTTTTATTTATTTGTTTTCATCTTTGACAATTCGGCCATTGACCAGCGAGACCAATGCAAGAGTGGCCTGTGTATGACAAGTTCTGATAACTTATCAAACCAGTGGAGTATCCCTCCCTTTTTTTTTACGTTGATTTGACTTTTTTGTATTCGTCAAAAATAATTACCTAATAAAATAACATTCAAATTCAATGGAATACAAAACAAAAATTAAAGCATTTATGTACTCGCCCTATTTCAACCTAAGGATTGAAAAATTTAAGTTAAATAATATTTATATTCTAGATGTCTTGTGTCAAGCCAAGACAACCCACAATACAGCAATCCTAGTCCCTTATAATTAATTATTAACATAAATGATAATTGATTTCTTGTGAACTGTTTGAGACCAGCACTTAGCCTACATAAAGTTGAAGGTAACATGTTTGACATTTGATGATTTTAATTTTTATGTAATATGTAAAACTGAAATATTTCTCAACAACTCTGGGCAAAAAGAGTTTTAGTCTACTGAAAAACTTTGAGAAATCACCCAGAAGACCTAAAAACTCATTTTACACTTATTTTATTTCCGAGGAGGGACTATTCTTTTTTGGGATATAGTGTACCCAAAAGTAATTGCAAACTTTCCTCTACGTTGGCCTCTCCCTTCAGTTCTGGATTCGCCCCTGTATCAAACGAGGTTCTGTGGATTGATTACATAACCGGAATCAAATCACGAAGATTTTATTTTCGAATCAAAATAGTGTGATTTTCAAAATAACTTTTAATAAGCCCTTGTAGAGAAATGATCAATCAAATGTAATCCATCTTCCGATATCTCAAAATTCCAAATTCATACTGATGTGCTTATTTTATGCAAAATTATAGCATTTTAAATCAGTGAAATATTTTGCTTTTCTAAATATAAATTAAGTAATTTTATTGGTAATGTCACGTATTAACTGCTCCTATCCAGTCTAAGAATCTAGTTAAAATATTTCACAAAAAATTACCCGAACCTTTAGAGTAGGCTTATACCATTGAAAATTTTGGGAATACAGTAATGACTGGTGTCTCAAACTGGGGACTCAACCACAGGTGCCTCGTGATGTCATATGATTTCTTTTTTTCTGAGGAAAAAGAACACCTAGAAAATTCAGTTGTATAGTAACAAATTTGTCCATTTAGCGTTGGAAACATTTCACTACCCAGCTCTCCCTATAACAGCATTAATACAGGAAGAGTTTAGGTTTGAACATGTAAAATTTGTGCACGCGCAGTATAAGTGACAAGGAGCGGTAAATTACCTACCTAAGCCAAATAAGGACGTAAGATGGGTTTGAACCTGTGACCTCTGCGATCATGAACAGTATATAATTAACAGAGTCATATGGCGTATGGATTACACGGCGAGACACCCAGCAATATTCAACATTCTCTGAACTGTAGCCAAACATAACTATGCAGCTAAAGAATGTATCTCGTTGTGAATCACCCTGTAGTTCCGCTTGGTAATATAATTTTGTTACAGCGATCTCAGCTTAACTACAGAACAAAACCTCGAAGAGTGGCGTGAGGTTCTTTGGCCTCTGCATATGTCTGCAGCCCTATGAGAGGAAAAGCTTGACAATACTACCTCTCACATACTGAACTATCTAGTCAATGTGATACAGGAAGTCTCAACATAATAATCATACAGCAAGTCTCCTTTGTGTCCATTGTCTTCCTAAAGGTTTTGTTATTTCTCCCGAAAATACTTGGATGATAAATTGCTATATTACGGAACAAGGATTTTTTAAAGTAGATTCTTTCATCGTAAACTAAACGACAGGCATAATTTTATATTTATTAAGAACTATAAAAAATAAATAAAATAAAATTAGCCTGAACCTGCTGTACCATAAAACAAAATTTGGCAAAATCGCTACGTAGAGGGCTCCTTCTCGCGATATGCAGGTGTGAATGCACGATGTGATTTTTTTTTCAGCAAAGTAGACCTAATTTAATAAACTTCTTCACCCATAATTTATCTTAATCCAACAGAATATATCTCGTCCAACCCTTCAATCCAGCCTCCAATTAAGAGACTAATGATTATGCTACACTTGATCAACTATGCTTTCTTGCACTGCTTTCACGGAAGGGATATAATTTGTACTTTATCCTATGTTAGTGGAGTTAGGTTAGGAGCAGTGATATTAGTGTTAGTCACGAGTTTCTTCACAATTCGGCGAAGTAAATGTGGCAGAAATTTCGCTAATTTTCGCTAGATCGTAGTATAAAAGAAAGTGAATCATTTGGGGTTGGACTAGATCATTCGTCAAGACATCTCCTCTCCACGGAACGAACTATATCAAAATACGTTAGATATTACGTGTTTTCTAAAGATAATCTCGGTTTTAAAAACTGGGGCCCGCTACAATGCAATCTGGAATGCGTAACTGGAATTTTTACAATATGTAGGCTACATTATTTTGGGAATTGTGACCATAAGTGTTCGCTATTTTACTCTTTAGAAGTTCAAGAACCCCGAAAAAAACTAAACTAAACTAAACTCCGTGGCGCTACATACCTGAAGGGACTTGGTCTACCACCCTACCGCTGCATCATCCATCTACCATAGGCAGATGTCAGGATTGGGGGCATGTGGTCAGCTTGCCGACACCCACGGCCATTAATGGTGGTTTTCATGTAGCTCCTCAATTTGAATCACGAGGCTGAGTGCACCCCGTTCGAAGACCTCCCTACCTCAGAAAAATCCAAGGAAGTACCAGGGATCGAACCCAGGCCGACGGATCTGTAGTCAGCGATGCTAACCATAAGACCACGCCGGCGGTCCTTCAAGAACCCCTGGTGCTTAAAATCTGTTTTTTGTTTCTGATACTTTATATTAATTCCCGACATTCCAATTACAGAAGAAGAATGCTGGACATCCAGTGGGTCATATGCAGTGAGTCCTATGAAAAGTTATTGATATGTAATGGGAAAATAAAATCGATATAATAAAGTAGACTTCTGAAGCATATGTATATTGTAGGCTATGGGAGAAGTCTTGCCACTGATGTTAATAGAAGTAGAGTCAAGGATGCAAAAACTGAAGAACTATTAGCCGTAATATGGTGGTAGAAACCCCAGATTACATGTACGATGACTGAGGGGGAATTACAAGACACAAGATCACGCGATGAAATTGTAGCTGAACAAGGGTGCACGAAAAGTTGTGTCACTACCTTATCACTGCTCATAGAGGAAAGTTTTCACAAAATTTGATCGATTACATAAACCTTCAATATAATAAAAAATAATAAAAGTTAGGCTGTAAATTACATTTCATATATAAGTTATACAGTATAAATATGTACAAATTTAAACCAGTACAGTATTACTCATTCTGTATGCCTGCAGTCCTGTAGGATAAAAATATGGACTATATCTCTAACTATTGTCAAGCTACACAACGGCAAACATTCTAAAATATAATCTAGTTGGTACATAATAATTAATCTGCAATTTTAAACATTTTAATGCAAATAATTGCTTTGCTGTTTAATAAGTTCTAAAAATGAGCAAGCTAAAAATGCAACTGATTTATAATTTATTTAATTTTTTGAACGAATCACGGTCACTTAAAATTATTTGGTAATATATTCAGCTTCCTAACAGTTAAATTCATAAAGTATCCTATAGGATATAGGCTGTAATAAAATGATGGAAAGGAAAGTGGAATAAAACTTTTGTCGACAGAATAAGTATAAAAAGATAATTTTAAAATGAAACCAAGCTGCCTGTTGTACATAAGGTGCCATATGATACAGCCTAGCAATCAGTACTTTCTTTTTCGACCATTTCTAAAACCAATATATAAAACAAAGTGTGTAAACCCATTTCAACCCGAAAAGATACGCGGACAACATTAAAATTCACACAAACCGCTCCTTCCCTTAAAAAAATAAAAATTCTGAAAAAATTACACTGAAATTTATTAATGAGTAGAATTCGTGTAGCGGTTGACGTGGATATCGAGAGCAGTCACTTTGATGTATCCACAGCGTGACTCGTTCCAAGAGCAATGAATCACAAATCTGTAAAAGTTATATCATCTCTATCCCACATACACTTTGCTTATCCTGTCATAAGGACCTGAATCACAAGTATGTGAAGATTAATTGCAAAACAGTTCGTAAGACATTAGGGATACAAGAGAGATAATAATCATTTTATGATTGCATAAGACATTATTGGATTTACAACTTTTCAAGGAGTATCTGTTTTAGGGCGCTAACACCTATAGTACCGTAAAATCGCTTTTTTTCAAGAGTTACGTAAATGAAAAACGTCGAACTATTGAACGAAATATCAATGGATTTCTTAATGAATTCCCATGACTGGATAACCTGTTTATTATAGTTATTTTTACTACAATTATTATCACTTTATTGTTATTGTATTTATTATTATTAATACGTTATTGCCACACTATTATTAGCAGGGTATTCTCAGTTCTTACCGCTGGACAGGTACGGATTGAAAATATGCACTAAAAAATCTTCTGACAATACGCGTAGTGTTAGTCTGCTGCTTCCTAAAGGGTTTATAATTATTTTTCAGTAGGCCTACCTCATGTAGTTAGATATTCATATAGCTTTTAAAAATTATACCGTAGCAGATAAAACTGTCTGAATAATCTTCATTTTCTTTACTTCGCTTAGCTATAAATACGTATTTACTATTAGTCTATTATTATTATTATTATTATTATTATTATTATTACATCATCCTCTTGGATTTGTAAATATAACAGATAATGCTAAACTGGAAAGCTGAGAGCAACAGGAAACAGAAAACTTACGAAAAATGTATTAATGGTGTACTGAGAAGCATCGCTAGAAAAAGTTAAAAATGAGAAAGATGCACAAGATCGAGAAATATGGAGGAAGGAAGGATTGTAGGAAATTACTAAATAAAATAATTGGGAATAAAATTATGCAAAGGAGTCAAAAAGTGTATTTTAAAAGTGCAAAAAGAAGTTGAGATTGAGAAAAGGTTGGTGTTTATTTAATGTTAGGGATATTCATTTATGTTTTCTTTGCAAGACTAGTTAAATTGAGCACTTTAATAGCACACAAAAATTAAGGCGCAGCACCTAAAATTCATAGCTCTATGGATGTCAGTCTTGTACTTCCCTACTCTTGCATGAACTCTTCCTGGTTAATAATACATATATATATGTCCTGCACATGAAATACAGTATTCGGTATCACGAAAACAGTTATTTAGGATTGATTTTCCTGAACCATTCATGTTACGATTTCTGGAAACTACGCATTTAACTATTTTTTTTATTCCACAATTTTATTATTTCCCAGAGGAAACAGCATCATTATAGGATCAACGGATGTTCGGTACGGTATTGTTTATGTAAGAATGTATTTGCATGGTTAGAAATGCATGTTGTCTGACCTAACATCACCTGATCCATCCTGTCCGATAACTGCGGCCACGGGAGCGGAACTCAACGAGTTTCTGGTATGTGGGCAGCGTGGAGGTGGGTTTCCATGGCATGATACTCTTTCAGCGATCCTAATTGGCTCTCTTTGAAGTTAATATGTTAAAGTCAATTTCCATCCCAATATTATTCTCCTATCTAGAACACGTGGTGTAATCGAGGGTATATTCAGGTATGCGCCATATATCCTCTACTTAACCTTACTCGTTAGCGTATGCCCTCTTTTTAATAATTGTGTACACCTTCTGTTTTCATTACCCTTTGTTTACTTATACCTTCATTTATTTACATTGTTTTTGCCTTATTTATTTATTTATTATTCAATTATGCATGAGCAGTGGCCATTCTACCATGTTTATTAGAATATATAGGGTAAACTTGCCTAATTTCGCAACAAATCCAGTAACTTGGATTTATTATTGTTTAAAATTGTTTTAAATATGTTGAAAATAGGTGGAATATATTAACAAAACCCTTGTGCATTACAACATATATATCACAAAAAGTAATTAGAAGGGAAGATATTGGTAAACAGAAGATAAAAGATAAATTGCATTACTGCCAAATTAGGGATTAGTACTCTCCTAATTTCGCAATATACTTTCCTAATTTCGGAGTAGCTCAAAATGCTATCTGCAGATTTCTACAACTTAGACTGCAGGTAAAGTCCACCTTTTTCCAGCATCAGTGTGATACCTATCTTCAGACCGCATCATAAATCCTCTTTTATATAGTCATATAGTCAAAGTAGTGCGAAGCGTCGTAATAAATATAAGATATTCCAAGCTGGACTAGATGAATATTTTTATTACAATTATATTTGTAGTGTCCCAGGCCACCTCTGAAACAAACATTCAAGGCATATTGATTTAATTGTGTGTAAATACACTTTCTGGGAACATATTATTATTTAAATTAGTCGGAAGGCTTGTTCCACGAATTTCACGCAGAGCTCAGTGTAAGTGGGTTGAACTGTAGCTACAAAGCCATATCCGACATCGACCCACTTCCTTGTGCATCCTTGTCTAGCACTGCAGTGTGGCAGCGAAAATGGCGTGCGTAACGATGACGTCACGGATGAGGTGAATCAAGTTCAGCCAATGAGGAGCTGGTATTTGGGGGTGGGGTGATCAGACCATATTCTCTTATTGGTGCAAAACTTCAGTAGTTATTTTTTTATGTTGAGCTTGAAGTTCTCGTATCTTCCATGTACCTAGACGTGAAACAATTACTGTGACCTATTGAGGAGGAGAACAATGGTGGCATGTCGCGCTGGTCATTCATACGTTACAAGACCGCCTGCGAATTGTACACGCGGCCAATTTTTATCATTACTAGTGGAGGTGTAATGAAGGTTAAGCCAGTTAGCCAGTGCAAATTGTTATTATTATACGCGGATTTTTTTATTTGCTTCTTAACAGTGTTTTGACGTTTCACGTTTAAGTAGGAGTAGTTCTATGCCAGATGCGATCATTTGTATAAATTTATTATTTATTTACTCTCGTCATAGCCGTTGCTACGGTACGTGCCGGGCGACCATCCAAACTCACAAGTTATTTTTTTAATTGAGAAACACACGGTGGCCATTTATATTTTTTATTGAGCGTTTCTGCATTGTAATTTTTTAAATTAAAATGTTAATATCGATACAGTATATAATGAAATTTTTAAAACAATTTCACTCATAATATAATTAATTTAAATGTTTTTTAGCATTTTGCTAGAATTATTACTGTGTAATCAACTTTCAGTTCAGTATATTAAAGCTTGAATATATTAATTAAGATTTCATGATGCAGTTAACCAACTGTAAATAGGTTTAGGGCCTATGTACAGTGGCGGACGCAGGGGGGGGGATAGGGGGGTTACATCCCTCCCCGAAATTTGAAAAAAGTACTCTAAGTGGCCAGTTTTATAAACTAATTGTATATGTAAGTTGATTAATTTTTTTTAGTATTCTTTCTACCTATTCAAATCCCCCCCCGAAAAAAATTTCTGCGTCCGCCACTGCCTATGTATATAATTGTATAACTTAACGTATATGAATGTACGAGTATGCAGTGTATTTTAATGATGGTATCTGCACAAAAACAATACAGCAATCTACTTTATTTATGAAGTACAACAAACAATTTTATTGTACTCATATTATTTATATAAAGTGACTGGATGTAAACCTTATGCTAAAATTGAATTTTGCAATCTGGTTATTTGTGGTTTAAAGTGGATTACTCCTTTACAATTTAAATTCTAATATGTTTCCGTGTGAACTGTGGTTTTTATGTTCACAATAAAAGCAGTTAAAAATATCAAATCCCATTCTTACATAACAGTAATCTTTCTCGGTTATTTTTTGCATGTTTCTATATTACTTACATAAATTTCTCAAACAAATCAAATTAACATTTGCATACTGGTAGCTGAGTTATTCCTTTTGCATTTTTTTTTATGTAGTGGGGTTTTTAATGGTAGGCACAACTGGCGTAAAAATCTGGCTACTCCTATGACTATCGCGGTTTATGGCCTATTTATATTAACCCGTTTACCTTTAACGTATATCCTAGATTCAGTACAATCGAAAAAGGGAGGGTTTATGTTCGGTTGTAGCTTGGGCGAGAATGTCTAACAAATTATTACATAAAATAGCTACACAAATTAGAAATAAAAGTATGTGTAGCAAGAAAACTGCTAGCGATTGTACTATTTTCTGCAATCTTGCGGTACAGTTAGGTTTTGGTTTGTAAATAGGCAATAAAAGAAATGGAAATGCCAATTAAAATTAAAGGCTTAGGCTAAAATTTATTTCACTGAAACTGAATACTTATAGATTATATATAAAATATTTTAATAAAAAGTACATAAAATTAATATACAAGGGATGGGGGCATAAGTCATAACAACTACGTTTTTTAATGTGGGACCATTTACAAATTTTAAAATATACAAAGGGAAGAGCAGGGTACATAATTTATGTATAATGCAGATTATCGGTAACCATGAACATGTATACGCGATTGTATCGTGTCATTCTAATGGACTGCGATAGTTGGAAGCATGAAGGCACACATACGCATATAATGAAAATGAATTTCAAATTATACTTTCAATTATTATTACTTTGATAGAAATTCAATCTTCAGATCACATCCACATCTATATTAATACGATACAAGAAGAAACCAAACTAATCATTTAACTGAATTTAACGTTTCACATCTTGGGGTATAAAATACAGTTCTAGTTTTGGTCCTAGAATATTTAATTAAATTTAAAAAAAAAAACTTGAATTACAAACTTAAAAAAATTAAGGTCAATATGAATAAATTTTCATATATTTTTTTTATTACCCTTATATTATTACTGTTTTGTAACAGTAATAACAGTAATAATATAAGGGAAATAAAAAAAAATATATATGAAAATTTATTCATATTGACCTTAATTTTTTTAAGTTTGTAATTCTCCAGTTTGTAATTAAAGTTTTTTTTTTTTTAGAAAAAAGCCAGCCAGCCCTACCATGGTAGGAGGCCCTTGCCCTATAAGGGATTGTGACGGGCTTATTTATTTATTTATTATTTTTATTTATATTATTACTGTAAATGAATGCAATTGATTGTATTATTATTTAAAATAATTTGTATTTTTATTAGTGCATTTATATCCATATCTGTACAGCCCCCAAACACAAGCATGTGCTCATTTGGTTGGCGTCTTAAAGAAAAAATAGTGTGAACAATTGTAAACAATCCTTTCATAATTATGTAGGCCTAACATTTAATAAAAACAATATACTAACTTTCGCCTTTAAAAAATTGCTGGAATATTTCAGGTAGGCCTAGTTTACATTGACCAATAATTGTATTATTTGTGAATTTTTCATGGTATTTATGTTAAGAATTCTTCCATTTCACAAAAAGTCTACATTCTTCGATTATATGTAGCTACTTCAAATCCGCAAGTATAATCGAAAAAAATAATTTCAAAGATCATAACTCAAAATATTAAATGGCAAGACTTCATACGTCGGCCTAGGTGGCCAGGCAGCATGACACTGTCTTTCTCTGCAAAAGGTCGCGGGTTCGATAAGGGCTCAAGTCAATGGCATTTGTATGCATAAAGAACTGCGGGGCAAAATTCCTGTACACCAGTGGCGGTCACAGCCCTAATTAGCAGTAGTTTTAATAGCCCTGCCGTTTAATAAGCACATCATCCATCCATCCTGTCTCTATAATAAGAGGAAGTGTTTGTCTTTCTGTCTTTTTGTGTGTACTTTCCAGCTACTACTAGGGCAGACATATATCTGAAATTGATTTGTTTTTAAATTACAATTACTACCTATGCTCAGTATTTAAAACCTTAAAAATTTAGCCTATTTTGAAAAACATAACTTATTTTGACACGTTCAACATTTATAAGTAACGGAAGCTAGTAGTCTAGAGATATAAAAACTTGTAATACACACATTAAATTAGTCAAAATTATTGCTAAAAATTCTTAAAACTGTTAAAAATGTATTTTATGGACTTGAAATACATTTCTTAACAGTTTTAAGAATTTTTAGCAATACTTTTGACTAATTTAATGCATTTCAAGTCCTTAAAATACATTTTTTAACAGTTTTAAGAATTTTTAGCAATACTTTTGACTAATTTAATGTATTTCAAGTCCATAAAATACATTTTTTAACAGTTTTAAGAATTTTTAGCAATACTTTTGACTAATTTAATGTATGTATCACAAGGTTTTATATTTCTAGGTTAGTAGCTTAGGCCTACGCTACTTATATATGTTGAATGTGTCAAAATAAGTTATGTTTTTCAAAATAGGCTAAATTTTTAAGGTTTTAAATACTGAGCATAGGTGGTAATTGTAATGTAAAAACAAATTATATAGCTCAGTAGGAAAATGAAAATAATTGAGGTATCTGAAATTGATAACCTAAATGACGGATTGAAGGACGTCCGAATGCACATCGAAGCCGGATTTTAAAATTTCGCTTTCTTTCGCGAGGTATGAGCGATTAAATGGCAGAAAATGTGGTTTTTGCGCTATCGACGCACCAGTTTCTGCTAACACATTTCAATAAGTAAAATTCATTGCACATGGCCTTGCTCTCCTGTCAAAAGTTACTGGGAAAGAACAGCATCGCTGAAATAGATTTTTTTCAACATAACACATCAAATTGTCAATCACTTAGATTTTGTTAGCCGCACTGCTTGATTCATTTGGTTACAATGTCACGGCACACAAAGATCTGAATTCTTTTAACATAGGCGAACAGAAGGGGGACCATGGGAAAACATCGAACGAATTGAACGAAACTCACTATGCGGGTCTTTTTTGTGGGCCACGGAACTCGCATCTGAGGTCCTTTTTCCCCCAGGAGGCGTACTCTAATCTTGAAATGCACTTAGGAAACTGATTTTTAGCTTTTCAATTATTAATCGTTTTAATTGTTTATGGATGATTTGCGTGTAAGAGTTAATAAAAATGTTTTAGTAATTACTTTGCTGTTAAGTAAAGGATTTTAAAAAAATCTAGCGACTGAATTAATCAACGCGGACGCTTAAGCCACGGGCACCTGCTAGTTATTAATCTACTTCAGCTTATCTTTTTCAAAGTCCTTGCAGTGCCAAATATTCTACGACGTTATCTTCTTTGCATTGATAGGTTTTCCAGCACGAATTAATTTCCGTTCTAAGAAACCAAAGAGCTTCTTTATAACTATCGTACAGCTTCTCCATCGGCGACGCTACTTCAATCTCCAACTCGAAATAAATGTAGAATTCGTCAAACAGGAAAGTTTTCTTCTGTGTAATTCTGTAGGACAAAGTACCGCAAAACGTACTTACGACTTAAACATTAAAAAGTTGAAACACAATCATTTCAACTAACACCAATCCTATCTGGATTTTTTTTTAAATTTTTTTATTTTTATTTTATTTTATTATTTTTACTTTACTTACTCAGCTGTGTTTATACTCCTTTTAGCTTCGAGGCTATATCAGGAGTTCAGAATCTGTGTCTGTACAGTAGGGTAGGCTACGGAACTATTGGATGTCAGTTGTTTCTATTGTCGGCGTATTTAATGGAGTAAATTTCAACTGATATTAATTTAAATGGATACGATACAGGATGAAATGGTGAGGATGATTCATGGTATGTAAATATCCAACTCGGCATTTGCCTTTACGACTGGGGAAACCATGAAAAAACCCATGTCAAATTGGCCGGTCATGGGAACTGAACCTGGGACCTCCCGAATGCGAGCCCAAAACGTTATCATCTCGGTCACCTCGTTCGGTCCTACCGTGTATTGTGTAGCCTAGTTGGTGTAATAATTTAAATAGCCTACTTTGTTGCAGAGATTAAAACTAAACCCAGCAGACCTTGGAAACCTTAGGACATGTTGTGGGAGCCATATAATCATGACAGAAACGGTTTCGCACTAACAATGAGTGAAATTTACAAGGTCCAAACTAAACATGCCACATGCAATCACCATATGCCACCGGCCACCGTATTATTTCTGATATAATTATCAAGAAATGCTAACATTCTTTAATTATTCAGCAAGAGTATATCGTCCACACTGCCATAATCTTAGAGAATGTTTTTTGTATTACAATTATTTCGATATAATAGTATTCCCTATACAGGCCATGGAGGCCCAGAGGGTTCCAGGAGGTTGAGGTTCCCAGATTTTAGACATTCGGCACATGAAGGTGGTAAGGTTGTCAGCTTTATGCACCGGTCGCCTTTACCCCCAGGATTGCTCCTGGTACTCATTTTTGTTGGAGGCTGAGTCGACCCCAGGGCCATAGTGCCATCAGAAGGATTAGACCAGTTGAAAAACTCCAACGACCTCATCGGGGATGGAACCCGCGACCTTCCGGTTTGTAGCGCAGCGCCTCAACCACTACGCTACGGCGTATTGCAGACCAATTTTTACAGAATTTAAAGTGCTGACTGTTGCTTCATTGTATGTATTGACAAACATAATGTATGTATTTGAGCATCAAAATGAATTTGTTCCTGTCAGCGCAGTTCATTCACATGGTACTCGAAATCATTTTAACATAATTGTTCCTAAATCTAGGCTAACAAGAACCTGTGACAGCCATGTTGTTTTAGGTATCAAACTTTTTAATAAAGTCCCCTTTGACGTTAGAAATACAAATAACATAAGAATGTTGAAGAATAAAGTAAGGAACATCCTTCTTTCACAGAACTTTTACACTGTTGAAGAATATTTGAATTGTGATTTTTAATTTTTAACCATTTGACTTAACCTATTGTAATCTTGTATTACCTAATGGTGACAAATATATTATTATTATTATTATTATTATTATTATTATTATTACCCCATTTCGATATAATAGTCGTGTTAATAATATAATTCTTTCGCTACAATAGTCGTGTAAAGTTCTATACTCAAAAAGATGAATCTTTTTCTATCGAATACCCCAGAACAAAATACTTTAATACTTCGGATTCCCAGTAGGCATGAAATATTGTTATGCATCTGCTCATTTGTTATTTCTCATGCTTTTTGTTCACTTTCAACTGATACTGAATTCCAATTATTATGATATCACATTAAATAGCGGAGATGAAGAAACAACTGTAACCCTACAATTTTTATGGGTGTAAAAATTATGCTCATACATAGTTTCAGCTCTATGAGTTTAGTACTTTTTGTGACAAATCGGAACAGACAGAGAAGAACCATTACATTTTGATGATGACTATTCTAGTGATACAGTCTTGTAACAAGGGTCTTGCTTCTTTTGAATTATATTCCTACCTTCAGTTATGGTGTATCATTTTTAACAGTAAAGACTACCTCATAAAGATCAATGTGGAGGGGATTACATGGGCAAGCGAACACTCAATTCTCGTAAATTTTTTATTTATTTATTTAAACATATATTTATTTACCATGTTTTTCCAATGCCCTAAGAAGCCATACTTATTTCTTCTAATGAATTTTATTTATTCTTTTTCCTACATAAAATTTTATATTGAAGACACTTAATTCTTGTAACGAATTGGTTAAGTATTTAATTATATATTTTCCTTATTATTTACTTCTTTATCAATAGTCAATAAACCCAACCAGAAAAAATAATTTTTAAAAATAAATTAATAAATCTTATTCTGTTACTCCTGTATTCATAAATATTATTTTATAATGAATTTTATTGATTATTTATTTATTATTAATTTTTCCATGTAATTCACAACTGCGTACTAATATATCCTTTTTTTTACTGTAATTTTTTATTTCGTTGACCCAAGTTTGTTTGCATGTTGGTTATTCTATTGTGTGCACTTGATAGATGCAGTAGAATGAATTTGCGTCATTCTAGCTTGTGTAATGTCAAAATAGCACATAATTTTCCGCGCTGAATGTCATTAGCAAGTAATCTTGATTTTATCATTTGTTACTATGAATGCAAACATAGGTTACCGAATGGGATATGGAAATTTCCGTTTAGATTTCTATATTCATCTGTTGATTGGCGTGATTGTATAATTTCAAAAAGTATAAACCAGAAAATTCCACACAAAATTCTCTCAGGCTCTCTAAACGCCTAATGACACTGGAATGACCGATTGTTTGATAGTAATATATTACCTCATTTTTTAAATACCAGAAGCATCAATTTATCTCTAAAGTAGGCCCTATAAAGCTTTATCTTCTTCCCTCAAACCGAGTTATTACGCATCAAAACTGTTTCAGGCTATTTATTATCACGTCATTAAAGTTCTGAAAGCATAAAGCGAGGTATTATTAACACTCACATATAAATTAGATTTTGTTTTTCGAGAATCCTCCAAGTTCACCTGACTTAACGCAGTCTGTGCCCCCCCCCCCCCCCCATGTTCACCAGCAGCTATCAGGGAAATGTAGGACCGTATTAGGCCTAAAGCTGACTCTGGGATGAATTGAGCTATTGTGAAGACGATAATATTTTAGTAGAAAAATTCATCTACACACAGAGACTTGAGCCCGGGAACAAGAAGCGTCTCAAGATCACGGAATATTTACCAAAATCAGTCACTTAGAAAATTTAAATTTTTGGTAATTCCGAATGCTTGTTTTGAAAAATCGCATATTATTTGCAGTAGGCTATTACTTAGATCTCGCAACGGAATTAACTTAGTCGCCCGACTCAGAATGCTGATCACAAAATGGTCATTAACAACCAGAAATTTAGCGCCCTGGACTAATATTAATATTATAGTCTTTAGTATTATTGCAGTCTATGGTATTTTTTATTCATTAACGGTATCCTAACATCTTAAGAGTACCGTTTCTCACTGGTATTCATAATATTTTAGGCTGATCTTTTTAACAATAAATTGGTAAACGGAAACTAATACTGTTTTCATTATTATACTTAGTTTAATTAATATACTATCATAGGTTCGCGTGTGTTTCATAGTTCCTATTAATAAAGCACAAAACACGAAATAATTATAACCTAAGAACAATCTTACTTATACATTTTAGTACGACATTATACATTATATAATTTTAGTACGACTGAACTGACCCCGAACACGAGCTATGCTCATGCGGGGAAAATAATACTCTTTTCAAATTGTACAAATTGTGTGTATATTATTTGTATTTGTAACAATTTTGTATCAATTTGTATTTTTTAATTTGTAATAAACTATTTGTAAAAAAAAAAAAAAAAATTACCGGAAGGACCATAAAGTTGCTAAGAGGTAACAGCTTGGCCAAGTCACACAAACCAATACTCGATGTCTAACAAGTTATGTTCACAAGCCTGTTATGATCTGTCTACACAGGTGGCATTTATTTATTTATTCATTAAATCTCCAAGTACAAGACCCCTATTTTACCTAGGTATGCTAGGGCTATAGTTATAGAATAAGTATGTTATAATTATGACATGCAGAAAATTTTAAAATGTAGCAGTAAACAATGAACAAAAGTGAACATAAACACAAAATATTAGAAAATTACATTTAAAAAAGTTCATAGAAATTGTTGTGAGAATTGATCACATCGTTTTAAAAACTTTGTTGACAAAAATTTTGAATTATGTGAAACAGCATTGGTTTTTAAAAAAGTCAATCATTGGAAAACCCAAAACCTTATTACACTTAGTTAAATGTTTCTTTACACAGGTGGCATTAAAATATAAGAACTTGTAGTTTAAAAAATCTATCAGTTAATTTGTGTGCATTAAGAATAACCTATTTTAAAATTCAGATCAGAACTCACATTTCTGAGAAGAACAATTCATTAAAGTACAATACACGATTCTCTTTTTCTCAATGCATGGTAGATTGGTACAATTTTATTTTTTTGGTACAGATCTATTGTTATACGTGCAAGCATATTGCTTCTGAGCAGTAAAAGACTGATCATTTGTAACAAAAAACGGAAATGGTATGAATTATCGAAACAGAGCACAATGATTGGTTGATTCTGATCCAAATTCTATTACGTTATTTTTCCGAATCAATCGAATGAAACAGTAATTAAGAATAAATGACCATATATTTTAACAGTTTTCAAAATTACATAAAACTTGAGACGGTATACATGATTATTTTGCAAATTCTTAACTAAGAAGAAGCTAAAGATACTATCGCAAGACCTATGTTATGTAAGTTAAGTACAGACAATCAAGGGGAAATTTTTAATTAAATTTTATTTTGCAACTATATGGATGTAATAAACTTTGTGCACAACTTCCGGGTATTCTTTTTTAATATTTTCCTTCATAAAATATGATTATATGAAAAATGAGGAATGAAAAATACCATAAACAACTTGATTTATACATACCATACATTGGCAGTAAAACTTTATATCTTTTACAGAAAATTTCAAGGGTGATAAAATGATTATGAAATCTGTTTATGTATAATATTGCAGCAATAAAACTTGCCAAAGGCCGTTCTAATTAAAATTTATATTTGAATTGTCCTTCTTTTTCACTAGACTGTGGTTTGTGTTGAAATACTGTTTATAAATATTCGTCATCTTCAATTATCGGTGAATGCAAATAACTTATAATAGCCTAAGTAAAATTTGAAACAAGCATATCATTTCAAACTTTATTTCTTAGAGAAAAAATTAGTTGTAACGTTATAAAAGAAATGTTATTTCTTCCTCTAGAGAAGGATTGGGTATCCGCATATTACGAAAAGGGATATGCAACCCATGTAGTATATAGCGAGACTTGGGGGAGAGAGCTTTAACTAGTAAATGTAAGTGTATAGAGAAGAGTAGATTATGACGAAGTTTGGGGGAGGTGAGTTTATATTTATTTCTAGTCTAGTTAGAATAGAATAGAATAGAATTTATTTATTTAGTCCTTCTAAACACATATATATAGGACGCATCCAAATATTTACTATTCATTACATATAATACATATTTACACAAGATAAAGATTCAAAGTTAACATTAATGATGAGTTGTATACAAATGTTACAATATTGGGTTTACAAATTAATTGGTATCATGCCTTATAGCTATAGGTGTTGTTGCTAAACTGTAATGTCTTCCCTTCCACTAATACGACGTGGAAATATGCACATAATATATTAATTAGTATATATATCTCTATATATATAAGAGGCTTTGTCCTGACTGACTGACTGACAGGAATCAACGTAGAGCCTAAACTATAACAGGTAGAGCCTTGGAATTTTGACAGTACCTTCGTTTCATAATGTAGGTGCTCACTAAGAAAGGATTTTGAAAAATTCTGATTTTAATTGCCAAAAATTAAATGTTTTTGAAAATACTTAACCCCTTTTTACACAGAATTATCAAAACAAATTCACAAAATGTATTGTTGCCAGTTGTAGGCTATCAGATGGGTTTGGAATTCAATGAAATGGATGTTTGACAAATTAGAGAAGGTATCATTATAATTCATGTTATCTATATTAATAAAAGGAATTGTCCTCGATGTCCAGCGAAATCTACTGAACGCAGAGATCTGAAATTTTAAACATAGGGGGGCTGAAGGGTCGGAAAATGCACCTCGAAGCCGGAATTTTAATTTTAGTTTTCGTTCGTGAGTTATGAGTGAAAAACGGGCAAAAAACGTGAATTTTTTGCGTTTTCAAAACATAAGTTTTCAGTTATACATTTCAATGTCAAATCAATTACAGTTGGCTTTGGCTATTTTTGTCATACCTTGAAAATAAAACTTTCGCGATCGCTTGAATGTTGTAAGCCCTAAATCTGGTCAAACGTTGTTTTATTTGGACGAATCTCACTATACAGAGGTTTTCTGGGCCAGGGAACTCGAATCTGAGGTCGCTTTTACCAGACGATGCTATCTAATCGTGGTATGTAGTCCACGTGATTTAGGTGTTAATAAATATAATGATTTTACTATTATGTTCTTAATTTTTAATTTTTGAAATAACTATCGCGGGCGAAGCCGAGGGCACATGCTAGTAATATATAATAACAGGTGGAAATATATACACACATGGCCTATATATTTGTTCAGCTCAGGTGGAAATATATACACACATGGGCCTATATATTTGTTCAGCTAACTTATTTAATTTAACATTCAATGCACTTAGCCCTTCATTTCATATCGGATAAAGTAGGTTTCAGCTCTTTCTTTTCTTTTGATTTTGGATCTTTTGATTTTGGATCTCGTCCTTAGGTAAATAATGCCGTTGTAGAAAGTAATTAAAATCGGCGAAGTGACATCACTTTCTACAACGACTGAGTACTTGCAACATGTGTCGTCCACCACAAGGATGTGTTCTTTTTTTATTGTGTCTGTCTACATGACAAAAGGTACCACTGATACAATGTCTTACTTTCTAAAATAATTATCGTGATGACAGACAAGATTCATGACTAGTGGCACCTGCAGATTCGTAGCCCTCCAGCGAGATATATCTCATGAATGAAACAGATGGAATTATTAAATTGTCTTCTCTTGAAACCTTTTTCTTCTTATTTTCTTTAAGATAGTTTCATTTAAATATCAAATTGTCATCTCACGGTAAGTTAAATCATAAAAAATAAATAGGCCTATATCGATTTGAAGTGTTAAAATGCATTATGTAACACCGTTGATAAAAAAAAAAAAATGTACAGAGTGCCTACACCGAAATACCCTAATTTTATTTTGCTCCCTGTACAATATTAAGATGGAAACTTTTATTCCCAAAGATAAATAGCATTAAGTATTATGTTTGTATAAAAAATCACAACACTTCCACGAAGAATGACTAGTGTGTATTCGATTTCTGTCCAAGTACACTCCCACACTCTGTCCATTTACCCTTACAAAAAAAAATCAAGAGCGTTATCACAGGAAAATGAAGGCTAATTCACAGGTATCTACATTTTTTTTTGCCTTCCACCGCCCCTGGAGCCCTCGACCATAGGCCATACTCCGGTCCCAACAATTTTTCGGCGCTTGTGTTCTATTGCTCCATTTTTCGCTTTGCATGCTTTAAGTTAATCTTGTGGGTAATGTATTTTGAGCTAGTTGTTTTATTCATCACTAATAGAACTGTGTAACTTTATTTCTGTTTTGTCATGTCTGTCGGGGGTCGTCTCTCCGATCCGGTATTCACCTAATAAGTGAGGAAAACCCCCGAAAAACCCCATTCGGATTGGCTGCTGCGAGGGGTCCTCGCGGAACCCGGGCACTTGGGCTATTGCCGATATGGAGTGATCAGTTTAAGCCCAGGAGTCTGAGCTTTCTCCTGAGATACGTCTTACTATTAGATCTATTAGGTTGTCTCGAACCTGATAAGTTTACAATGGTCAATCTCCTGTTGTTTTCCAATTCCTAAAACAGGTGTCTACTTTTTTTTTTTGGTCCCTCCACCGCCCCCGGAGCCCTCGACCATAGGCCATACTCCGGTCCCAACAACTTTTCCGTGCTTGTGTTCTATTGCTCTACTTTTCGCTCTTGTGTACTTTAAGCTTGTGGGTAATCCGAAATACCAGAATTTTGGGAACTTTTTAGATCTGACATCAGTTGGGTACAACAGGGGATTTTCGCAAGGAGTGACAACAGCGCCAAATGTTGGCTATGAGAAAATTTAAGCTGCAATTTCAACTCATATTGTACCTACTCAACGGAAAAGTCAGACCTGAGGAAAAAAATGCATTTAATATTGTTAAAAAGGCCTCAAAATTTGGACATTTAGTGAAGACACCCAGCTCAACAATCTTGCATTAAATACAGCCTAGGTCTTTCGATACTCACGTCATCCTTGTGCTGGTGTTGACTCATTAGGCCTAACTATTAAAAATTTAAAATGACTTGTAGTCTTGTAGTAGATATTCATAAAAATATATTTAAAAATTTCAAAAGATTTTAAAAAACTAGTGCTGCACATTATTCAACTTCCTCTTTCCAGGCTCATAAACAATTTGCCTGCTAATACTCCGAGGGCGTGAATTGCTGTAATCACACAAATTCTGCATCCGAAGCTTCTGGACTGGCGTTAGGGTTGAGTGTGTAATGTTACATCAGAGTGAGATCGTATGATGATGTACTGCACAATAAAGCACCAAGGTCTCGGCGTGGTATGGAGTGGATGGCCGATTATTATTATGAGTTTGCACTTGCTGCTTTGACATAACCTCATCATAGCTATTGCAATTACAGTTCAGAGCAACGGCCTAACGAGCCTCCGAAATAAGAGGCTTTTTTCAGTAAAAATGCAGTAATGACATCAGTACTTCCTTATACTAAAAATAATTACCGTATTTACTCGAATTTAATGCGCACCCCGATTTTGAAACTTGAAATCATAAAAAAGTGTTTTTGCACGACGTAACTAATTAGTGGTAGGCCTAATTGCCGTGGATCTAACTTGACATTACCACACGCAATCTGGTTGCTATGAAAACAAAATAAATCTCAGTACTGTAAAAATGACAAAAAGCACACGTGCCGTAAGTAAAACCAATCATAATACAAGCCTTTATCCAAGACTGGAACTAAGGCCCCCCAGTTTGTGACGGCTTTAACAGGACAAATATTTAGTCCCCATAACAACCAACACATGCGAATCACTTTCTGAAATATAACATGTATCTTCAATAATGGATATGGGTGATTCTTCAAATACGGGAAAATTTGGAGTGTGTAAAATCCAAATTTTTTACTTTGTTTAAAAAATCTCAAAAAAATCACAAAAATACTTCAGGGGTTACTTGATTATAATATGACACCAGCAGAGCTTAAATGTTTATATTTTTATTTATTTTAGTTAATTTATTTTTTTAAAGTCATGTGAATGACATCCGTGTACATGTGGATGGCAGAAGGCCACATTAATGACTAACTTTGGCAACAATCTGCGTTTCTTTATGTGATTTCATATTTTTCTCAGCATACTTCAGTTGATTTTGCATCAAATTTGCAAATTTGTGTGCATACTCCGGAATTAATGTAATTTTAACGAGATTGTGTTTTTATGGTTTTGGGGGAGGGGGGAATCAAGCAGAAATTCATTTAATCAGTTTTAAGATCTTAAGTACAGGTCACAGACACCGCAAACACAATAGTATCCTACATTTATCATCTACATGACTTGAGAGTCATCCACATACCCCTTCATGAGACATGTGGATGACACAAAAATCAGGCATGTGGATGACAAAAAAGGAGTTTAAGTGGTCTCAGCAAGCCATTTCTAAACCTCTGTAGGCTCAACTTCAGTCAGGTACTTTGAATTGGAAGGTTTATCATAGTGCATAATCAAAATTAATTAATATTCACTTTCTGCCTACTTTCTAGAAGCCATGTTAATGACGGGGAATAAAAACTTTTCCTTGAAAATGATACAAAGTCCTTTGTTAATCCCAAACTGTTTGTAAGCAAGCAAAATTCAACCTTACAATTCAACCACAAGCTGCCCTGTTGGCTTTCTAACACTGTTGCCAGTTTTACAAATTTCACATTTCTGCAGAAAAAATTCCGTTCTTTTCAGCCATGTGGATGACCAAAAACCCTTGGGACATTCTTTATGTTCATTAGGTGGGGTGACAATTTTATTTCATTTTATTTTTTAGGGGTTAATATTCTTCACCCATTCATACTCATTGACAGGAAAAAAGTTGAAAAGGAAATAACATTTTGTTTTGTGGAAAAATGCATTAGAATATACAAAACCGAGGTTTGGGACAGGGCATGTGGATGACATTTCATTGAATTAAATTCGATTTTGGAATATCAGAATTTAAAGTTAGTGACATTTCAAACTGATAGTTGTAGTATGGAAGTAGTAGAAACAAACTTTTATTTTAATTTTTTTTTTTAAAGTTGAATTTGAAGTGAAATATCACTCCGGAACGCAAATTTTCCCGTATTTGAAGAATCACCCATATACATAATATTTTCAGCTAATATCTCAATTAATATAATTAAATTGATATAAATAATCACCGTGCAAAAAATAGCATGCAATACTCGTTCCGTAAGCGCATAACGGATCTCGGAAATTGAAAAAAAACTCGGCGCAAGCGCCTCGTTTTTTCAAAGGAGTATAGCTTATATATACATAGTGTGTGTGTGCATATTTATATAATTAAGGAATCGCGCACAATGTGCATTATCTTAAATATTTCATGTTGCCTTTGGAGTAGCTTCATGCGAAATCTTGGGTTTTATGATGAAAGACTTCGGGTTCCACGGAAAGTGAGCCTTAAAAGTTCCGACTGTAACAGCCTTTTAATATTACTTTAAAATATATGTCATCATGGAAAAATTAGGCTGTGAGATTAATTTTCAGAATTAGTTGTTCAGTATACTAGTACTGAAAATTTATCAATAACGACATATTTTTAATTAATATTAAAAGGCATTTACGGTCGGGACGCTTCAGGCTCACTTTCCGTGGAATGGCTGTTTAGCAAGATTAGCCCTACAACCTAAACCAGGCCTAGTAAATTCGGCTTTATTTGGAAGTGACAGGAATCTGACATCTGTTTTAATCTTACTTGTGCCGGCTCTGAGCGCTGAGAGAAGAAAATCACTCAATGAGAGGATCTTTAGCGGACCTGACCTAACCTATGACATTCACAACGTCATACTGATTTGTAATAAGTATTCACTTATCTTCAGATAGTGCTTATTTGCATCCAGTGAGCTGAGTCACTTTGGCAATTTCTTAATTTGCCTTATCATTAAGAAGAGCTGCCTCTTCACGATGAATTATAGCCTAATTATAATAATGTATAGAAATGCCGCTCATAAAACTAAAGTAAAATTGTATCCTGGGGTTCTATTTGGAATGTGTCTGCTAACGTGGCTTAAGGGGAACTCAGACCTTCAGCAGAAAAAATCTGCATGCACTGTAACATTTTATTTCTCCATTCCTATACAATCAATTACGATGAAATTTTATATGATTTATGTAAGAAAGCTGCTCTTCAATATACAGTAGAACTCCAATTATTCGGATTTATTGGGACCGGACCCGATTCCGATAGTCAAATATCCGGATAATTGGATAAACAATGAAAAAATCATTTATTTAAAAAGAAAGAAAGAAAAAACTAAATAGTACAGTACTGTGTCAGCCGCGGTGCCCGCCTCTAGATCCGAAGGTCGCGGGATCATACCCGGCCGTGGTCGATGAGTTTTTCAGGACGTAAAAATCTTGGGCACGGAGTCCTCCGAGAGGGAGTTTAAGCTGAGGTCCCGTGTCGTAGATTTAAGGCACGTAAAATACCTCCAAGCCTAAATTAGAGCCTCTGGACAAAATTTCTCGGCCCTTTCACAGCCAAGTAATGCCTTAGTTTCGTTGAGAGGCGATGGGCTTACCACCTGTCCTTCTGCCTTCTCTCGGAAAATAAGCGTAACAAAATTCAAACAGCTAACAGAAACCTCCATTTGGAGGTCCCTTCGTCCCAAAATAGGGGCTATAGGCTTCCAGACAGACAGCACTGTACTTACATAAAAGTGTCAAATCTTGAATATATCGGTCAATCAGTTCATTTTCCGACAAACTGTCGATGTTTTCGGCTAATAATCAGCACTGAAAGAGGGCTGCTCGCTGCTGCAAAAAACAATTGAATTTGGCTTCAAAACGATCCGGATAATTGGCGATCCGGATAGTTGGAGTTCGGATAATTAGAGTTCTACTGTAGAAAAAAAATTACTCTCCTGCATTTAAAAGTTTTGGAATTATGATTTGTTTCAATATGAACTATTATGTTTGTCTCAAATTGCTACTTCCAAAATTTTAAATGCTTTAGTAATTCTTTAAGTTGTATTAAATATAATATCCAGATTAACAAACTGAACCTACATGGATATAAATATTTCAATTGTAACATTAAGGATATGTCAATAATAACATAAAACATTTTTTTTATTTTTTTGAAATTTGAAGTCTTCGCTTAGTATTCATTTAAAAATACACAATTTATAAGATAACTGCATCAAATTTTGCACAAGCCTTCTTATTAGTTAGGTGAACAATATGAACCTTTGAGTTTATTTTTATATGTTATGGGAAAAGGTTTACAAAAGTTGATTGAAAATTCTAATTATAAAAAAAATCTTCATGTTACAATTGAGGTATTTATATCCACCTAGGTTCAGTTTCTTAATCTCACTGTTATTTTATTACAATAAAAACAATTACTAATTTTCTTTCTTAAATTTGGGTGTAATCATTTGGACGACAGTTTGATTCAGATGAAACAGTGCATACTTAAAAATTACAATTTCAAAACTTTTATATGTAGGGGAATAATGTTTTATTCATATTGAAGAGCAGCTTTCAAACATAAAACAAAGGAATTTCATCATGAAAGGTTGTGCGCAAGAACATGTTTTTCAATCAAATGTAATTTGTGCACAATTGGGGTTTTTTAACGTTCGAACCTTATAGGCACCTTGACCCATCGCCTAACTCATAAATGACGTGTTTGGGAGTACATGTTCCTGAACAAACAAACAAAGAAACAAACAAGTTCTGTTACACCCTATATGATATAAAATCGGTAAACTCTGAACATAAAAGCTCTCTCAGCATATCAAGCAAATATGATCCATTATCGCAAAACTAATAAAATATGCAACAATATGTAAAATGAAACCATCAATTTTGTTATTTCTTTCAAGTTTTGTCCTTATTTTAGCACTAGCATGCAATGGAGTGTCATTTAAAAATATTATTTTTCTTAAAATTCCGGGCCCTAATTATTTGCAAAGGGCAATCTTGCAATTCATGAACTGTAAATGAACCCTACTTGAACTGCAAGAAAGCAAGTTAGTTAGCCCGAATTAAGGTGACAAGCTAAAATCTGGTAGGTAAAGAATGCGACCTTGGGACATTCCCTGTCACTTCCTGAATAGCTGTACATCTTAATGGCTATTTTAGCAAGGTTAACAAAGATAGTGATGTAACTTTTGGAAGACTATTTTTCGTTTTCGAAGACAATTGATCATGCACAAAAGAGCAAATGGTTTTGAACTTTATAAGAAATTAGAATAATCTACTAATTAACTGAAATACGACAGTAATAATAAAATACGGTCAGTGATTAGTACAGACTGGATTTCTAATAAAAATGCTTCTTTAATTCAGGCTCCTAAATGTTATAATCGTAAGTCACTCTCTGGCAAGCAATTTTAGCTCTTTTGTGCTTATTTTGCTTATTATTAGGAAAACTATTTTGTTTCCTCATTTTATTAATTTTAATTAAAATAGCGTATTTTACTCAAGACTTTCACATTAAAAGTTATAATTTAATTCCTCAACGTCATTATCACCGGTCTCCTTTCATTTGTTGGCTAACAGAATTGCTGTAAAATCAGGATTTTGAAACACTCTATCATATTTCTAAAAAGCTTTCGGGGGGAAAAATACATATTTATGAAATACGAAGAACACTATCGAAAAACATGGAAGAAAAACTGTATTGTTTTTCACGTGCGCCTGTGACGTCCTGCGACACTGAAAGAACATGTTCAATTTACAAATCCTACTTCACTGATAGCCATTAACGGCCGTGGGTGTCGGCATGCTGGCATCATGCCCCCAGTCCTGCTGTCTGCCTATGGCAGATGACGCAACGGTCGGGTGGTAGGCCTTGTCCCTTCTGGGATGTTAGCACCAAGGAGGTACTTAGTTATTTCACTGATAGACGCAGGAGCTTCATACAAGAAAATCTGCGAATGACCTTTCTTACATTATGTAACAGCCGTGAATTACTCGTAGATAAGATTTCTATGATTTTCATGTAATCTGTTTATGCTTATATGTTACATTTTTCGTGCTTAATTGCTCAATTTACTGTTCAGTTTTGCCTATAAATCCGGGCTCTAAGTCATTCATAGGCGTAACCAGGCCGACCATATGGGGGGGGGGGTTATAACATTCGCAAGGTCTGGGGGGTCCGGGGGTCCTCCCCCGGAAAATTTTAAAAATTAAGATGCAAAATAACGAATTTTATACTTCCGGGGGTCTCCCCCGGAAAATCTTAAAAATTAAGACGCAAAATATCGAGTTTTAAGCTTCCCACGCTTTATACTTGTATTAAGTAATTTATGGGCAGACTTAACAAAATTATACAATTTTCCTTTTTTTAATCAATGGGGGGGGGTTCAAACCCCCAAAACCCCCCCCTCGGTACGCCTATGAAGTCATTAGTAGAGCTAGGATTTTTATTACCTATAAATTATTTTTTTTAAAAAGTCGTAAGAATAAGGAATTTACGGCTAAAAAATCCTTCAAACTGCCCTAATACAGTAATTATAAAACAATACCAAAAATATATATTTTTATTTTCTAAATTCACTAAATGGAAAAAAAGAGGGTTTGACTTTTTTTTTTTACTATTTAGAGTGGAAATTTAAATAAAAAAATTGCATTATTAAATTCATGTAGGCCTACTGTAACCAGGGTGCTGGAATTAAGTCCGGGATAATAAGTCTAATGCATCAATAAAACTAATACTTCTGCCAAAACTTCATCTGTGGGTTCCTTTAATGGATTTGTATGCAGTAGATACAAGAGTACGTATCCAAACAATTCAACAGGATAAAAACCCATAATAAAACACAATTAATTGCAGTGTATTACATAATAAAACGACATCACGCCTTCCTACTATTACAATAATGATATACAGTGAGGTATTCCCGCTAGAGTTTATGACACCCGTAATAGTATATTGCGATACACGTGCCGTAAGGCACGTTTACGGGTCGAGGAAACAGATTGAAAACCCGAGGCGCAGCCGAGGGTTTTTAAGTTTTCGAGACCCGTAAATGCCTTTACGGCCCGTGTGTTGCATGCTATTTTTTGCACGATGATTATTTATATCAATTTAATTATATTAATTGTGATATTACCTGAAAATATTATGTAAATACATTCTTGAAAATAGATGTTTATTTCAGAAAGTGATTCGCATGTGTTTGTTGTTATGGGAACCGAATATTTGTCCTGGGGGCCGTGGCCATAAAGGCTTGTATTATGAAGTGTATCGTAATGAATTATGACGTAACGCTTGGACCGTAAGTGTTTTAACCTCATCGCAACCGGCCTTAGCAACAAGACTGTGTGGGAATGTCAACTTACGATCCATGTAAAGAAAGTTCATAAGTACCACTTACTAGCTAAGGAGTGCAAAAAAAATATTATAGCACATTTAAATAATGCAAACATTAACTATTAGAATAACGAAGACTGACGTCAGTTAAGGAAAAAGTAATACTAAATCACATAGGCGTACCGAGGTGGGGTTTTGGGGGTTTGAACCCCCCCCCCCATTGGTAAAAAAAAGGAAAATTGTATAATTTTTTTAAGTCTGCCCATAAATTACTTAATACAAATATAAAGCGTGGGAAGCTTAAAACTCGTTATTTTGTGTCTTCATTTTTAAAATTTTCCGTGGGAGGACCCCCGGAAGCTTAAAACTCGTTATTTTGCATCTTAATTTTTAAAATTTTCCGGGGGAGGACCCCCGGACCCCCATCTCCCTGGGGGGTATTCCATACCCCCCAGACCCCGCGGATGTTATAACCCCCCCCCATATGGTCGGCCTGGTTACGCCTATGCTAAATCATGACACTTAAACTTGTTCTTTTCAAACTTGTATTTGGTTAATTATCACCAGGGCTAGGATTTATATGTACTAAAAAATGTCAAAATATGTACATATATATGTACGGTACTTAAAAATCTAAAAATATGTACATATATATGTACTAAAAATGTCAAAATACGTACATATATATATGCAAATATATTTTGTAAAATATGGACATCAAAACAAATTTAACCACTAGACACTACATTTTGTTACTTTTAGAACCTATAAAAATACATTACAAATACTGGATTCATAAATTAAATTATTCAATTTTTTTTTTCAGATCACTTACTTTATTTGTATTCATTCATTGATTATTTCTGCTACCATAACAGTATGCCACAAAATGTTGTTTTAAATTTTCAAAAGCGATTTGTATTGGCTGAAGCTTCGTTCTACTGCACATGAAGTGATTGGCGCATGTTTAAAATTCTCTGATTCTAGTTTTACATTTCACGAGCTACTTAAGATTGCACTGATTTTACACATTTCTTCAAAGCCTGGATTTCTTGAAAACACATTGTCCACTTGACATTTGATAAGATCGGCTAAATGTCCACGTATACATTTGAGTTCATGAATCATGTTTTTCACAATGTCAATATTTCCAGGTAATGTCATATTATTATTTTGTAGTTTCTGAATTATTTTTGTTATATTACAGAAATTTGATTCAATGTAACACAAATCATTTTTCACACATTAATTTCTGTTCATAACTGTAAACTTATCCAGTGCTGCCATATTTTCTGCCACTGAAAACGACAATTTTATATAGTTTTACTCTTAAGAATGAAATATGTACGAATATTGCATTAAAATCACTAAATATGGACAAATATTTATTTTACATATAAATATGTGCTATTGTCAGAAATATGGAAAAATATGTAAAATAAATTTGTTTAATTTGAATAGAGGACAACATAATAGATGGAGATAAGTGAAAAAAATGTGTCTATATGTGAAATTAAGAAACATGTAATTACATATAAATCCTAGCCCTGATTATCACATCGTCTTAGCTGCATGGGCAAACCTAAGAATATGGCAAGTTTGCACCAATTTTATAAGTTGATGGATCTTGCTATTGGTACAAATAATAATTCTACCCAGCCAGCTACTTTATATTACGCAGAAGGCATTTGTCGCTATGATTAGACGACCCACGTAGTTAATGTAACTTAGTTATAGCCTTATTGGCTACTTATTTCGCAGACAAAGCCACAGTAATATGTATTTACACTGTACAAATATTGTATAAAAGGCCCGGAAATTAATGCTCTATTGGAGGACGAAATATGTATGAAACAACACAACATTTCTTCGTTTTTCGAAACTATAATCACTTTTGATTTTTCCGCATTTATCTCCATTCCATATTTCCATCTCTCTCCACCAGTCGATCCATCGTCCATTATTCTCCTTTAGTTTTTGCGATAAGTAGGTCTACTAGCCTACACCATCTACATACTTTATTTTTTTTAATTCAGCTTTATTTTGAGCATCAAAGCCATATCAGGAGTTCAGGCTATGTGTGTAGACCAGTAGACCTTGTACCTATTGGTGTGCTGTTTTTCTATTGTTGATGTGATTTATGGCATCTGTTAAACGTCAACTGATATTCATTTTAATGAATATGATACAGGATGAAAAAGCAGGAAAGATTCATGGCTTGAAAATATCCAATTCGGCATTTGCCTTTTCGACAGGTGTAACCACGAAGGAACCCAATCAAACTGGCCGGCCACGAGAAATGAACCCAGGACCTCCCGAAAGCGAGTCCAAGACGTTACCATCTCTGTCACCTTTTATGTCATTGTTGATGCGAGAAGACACAGATAAAGAACGAGGAATTTGCGTGCAACAGAAACTCCTCAAATGGGTAAATTTATGGTGTAATTTTCTTAAATGTTCGTAATGGCAGGTAAATTTCCTACTGCAGGAAAGTGATAATACAACATTCTGACGTCAGAATATTATTTCGCTTATATTCCTTCAATTCTCTAGCATTTTAAGCTGTCCTTGAGTGAATTAGATTCTAAACAAGAACAATATTAACCTTTGACGTCACTTTATATATTGACATAAAAACAACACGCAATACTGAAGATTCCGCAATCACAATCATACTCCAACAAACAATTACTTCATCATCATCTTCTTCTTCATAATCAAACAGGGCTTAGGTTTCTTATAAACCACTTCCTGTTCCAGAAATTAAAGAGTCAACCTTCTAACCGATCTTCCAGTCCAATCCAAACAGGTAAATTCTGTGGCTTGGTTATAAAAGGGCCAATGTCAATTTCTTGCAAAAATGAGATCTATGCATTATTGAGCTTGGCTAGTCTTTATCTTTCGTATAATAAAAATGTCAATGTCTGTTGCTATTAATAGACATAATACAGAAACCTTAGAGGCCAATTTCGGAAGTTCTCAGCAAAAAATGTTACTTCTACAATGGCTTCAAAGTCAGTTATCTCAAAAGCATGATTTATGGCATTGGCCCTTTTAGAATCAAGCCACAGAATTATAAAACTATTAAACATGTTGGCCCATCTTTAAATTGTCTTTGCCAGTTTCAAGAAAGAGGAGTCTGAGATCAACAAACATCTGAAGATGAGGTTAAGCTTCAATATATGCAATAATTTTAGCAGTAATTCCAAAGATGTAGCCTATCCCATTCTTCATTATTTTGTTATCACAAAAAATATATATACATCTGACAACTCTCTTCTCACTTGGATTACTTAATATGAGGTAAAACACCGTGCTGACTTTAATGGTGACAATTTCATGGAAACAATGGTAAAGATCCCGCAGAAGGCCAAGTCAGGATGGGCTGAGCATTCAAGGAGTATGCAGCAAGACATTGGTCAAGCAGAGCGAGAAATAAAATAGGACTGGAAAGACTTAAGAAGACAAATGAACAGTGGCCGAAACCAGTGTTTATGAAACTAATTAAGCTGACAAAGACAAAAAATATAGAACAAACCCAAGAATGCAATTATTCCTCACGTGGAATAGCTCGCCACGTGAGACATGTAGAGCTTTCCCTCTTTGAGCAGGCCTTAGGCCTTAACGGGACATCTTGAGGCAGGGTTGCCAGATCAGAAACGTAGAACAGTCGTACCAATATTCGAAAATAGTCGTATGCTAGTTAAAACTGTCGTATACTTTGTGATTTTTCAGTGTAATGAACTTATTGCGTTAATAATAATAATGATAATGTTGATGATGATGATAATAATAATAATAATAATAATAATAATAATAAATAATAGGTTTATACACCTTACATACATCATGTAATTGTTAATAAATCATCTTATTTGTAAATGATTAGGCGTGTTTCATTATCTTCCGATGTGCTAAATTAGATAAAATACAATAAAATTAAATAAACAGTAATTGCAACAGTGTTGTTATTATTAGCAACATGCTTAGAACAAAAACCATGAGAAAAAAAAGAGCTAAAAAATATATCAAAATTCAAAATTCCTCAGAGGATTGGTTAAATAAATATAAAATGCTATGTTAAAAATAGTCGTATAAATAGGCATACGACTCATGGTTGCGTCGCATGTCGTACAAATCTATGAAATAGTCGTATGTATACGACTATAGTCGTACGTATGGCAACCCAGTCTTGAGGCGAATTATTTCATTTCATTTTGTACGGTCTATCAATGCTTTGATTCATAGAATGCAATTGGGTTGTTTCTACTTCATTAAGTTCTAAATACAGGCTACCAATTGCTGATGGACATAATCTGTGCTCTTCCTTAGTAAACTTATTTGAACCTATAAAAACGTCATTTTTATAACTTAAATACTGTGTATAGCAATAACATCTGACGATTTCTTTACTAAATACACGTTATTGCTCACCTGGAAACAAATGCAAGCTTTACTATTAATTGTTGAAGTTTTTAAAACAACATAACTTACCAAATACTTTCTGACAAATAAACAATGATATACTTTGAAGCTTGGCATGTTAAGCACTTGAACTATTCATTATTTTCAAGGTTATGAATAGCATTTTGCGTCAGAAATGTTTATATGGTAGCTAGCATTTTGAAATCGCTAATAACTAAGTCTTTCTGAACATTCTTTGTTAAGACAGTTACATTACCATAAATTTCAATTCACTACTCAAATTTTATTACTAATATCTTATATATTTTTATTGCTTATTTGCCTGTTATGTATGAGGCCTACAGAAAACCTCGTTAAACCAAACAAATTGGAACTAGAATGGTATCAATTTGGCCACCGCCGTCTCGAGAAATACACGATTAATACAGTTTAGAAGGCAGTGAATTTGGCAAACAATAACTAAACCCGATTTTATTTTGAAGTCAAGGTAACTGAACGATAGTTATTAAACAATAGTAATAGAATATTATATAGGAAATTACTATGGGCATAAAGAAGTTCAATTACTTCATTATTGATTTTTTTTAAATATATATTTTATTTTTTTATATTAACTTTCAATATAAGACATCTAAACGAAAACTAATCGAACTTCTTCGGATTATCGTGGTTCTATCGTATACAATTTGGAATTTAGGAAAATCTCGAAGATTGTAGGAATCCTTGTACTGGGGTTGACTGTAAGATATTGAAATTGCAATAAGTAAGGGCAGATAGCTTCCACTATAACCTTATCGAAGAAGATTCTGGGTGGTTGCTTCTTTCAACTTGTTATTAGATTTTTTCTGAGAAAAGTTTTAGCAGTGGGCTGGTAAACGTAATTATAGACTACTGACCAAGACACTTCTTTTCGTTACTTATTTTTAGTAGTGGAATTCTTTGTTCACGTCCAGTTATTAGTTTCGTTTTTTTAAACAAAGAACTCTTACTGATGTTTTAAGGATGTTACTTTTCACAAATTCTTCCCAGTTTCTACGTGACTTTCAAGAGACCATCACGAAGGCAAATCTTTTAAAATAATGACAATTTGGTATATTTTTTCAATTCACCGAAGAAGTTTGAGAATCGCGAACATCAGAAGGTTTTTGTACAGTACAATCTACCATCAAAAGCAATAATTTTGCAGCGAACTCCAAACACGCAGGAACTTCATTATTCGTCGTTCTTTTTGTTTTACCTAAAAAAATACATCTGACGTCAGTCTTCATCGTTCTGACGCTGCAAAGACTTTAATTCTCTTCTCATTTGGATTACTTTATGTGAGGTAAAACAGCGTGCTGACTTTAATGGCTGCAATTTCATGGAACAACATCACAAATGCTACTTGTTAATGCACTTTGCGTAGTAACCGTGAAAAACACATTTTGCGTGAAAGTAATAAACGTTCAATATATGTAAATAATTATTATTTATTGAAGTAATCCCTACATCCTGACGTAAGAAATATTAACGCAAATAATGCATCAATTCTATTCGGTGTGAAGAAGACTTGCAATCACTCAAACTTCGTAATGCTATAAAAATATTAAGAGTCATAAAAACCGAAGCACTCCTTTGAGGGTAATAGTTTCTTCAGGAGATAATTTATGCCCTTTATAGTTCCTATTAATATTTTTGAAGAAAATCAAGAAAAATATATGCAACTACATTCAAGTAAAACGAACGTCCTTATTCTAATTTATAATAAAGTTAATTCTTAAATGCATAATGTACAATACAGGACACAATAGTTTAAGTGATAATTACAATATTATGATATGCAGAAAATAAGTTATTTTTTTAAATAGATTTCCGAGGTACGCTACAGATTGATTCATTAAGCAGGGCTTCCGGAAGAACAAAGGTCTAGTTTGATAAGCATACATAAATGAATATGTGGGTAGTGTTATTTTTCAAAGCTACCTGTATTTCAATTCCCAAAGCCGTATATGAACTCCGTAAAACAATATGTTGTCATGAGAACTGATTTGCATTTGATAAATTCTGTCAATATATTACCAAAAAAAGGCACTAAATTGGGTATTACTCCGGCACGGGTCAACAGATTTGGTCCAATATCAATAGGCTTCTTCCCATGGACGTTATAAATCCGTATACTGTACCAAGTTTCATGAAAATTCGATAAAGCGTATTTGAGTTATCGCGCGTAAAGACACACTGACTGACAGACAGACAGAGAGATATTTTCCCGTCTCCCCTACAATCTCATAAAGCACCATTCTGGCACTTAATAATGGAAAATAACTCGAAAGAAAATTTAAAACTCATGTAAAATTCACAAAATCGTCGTGTTAACTGTTTTCTTCGCAGTCTGGCGAACAACTGGCGTGAGAGAAGAGTCTCGTGCATTTATGGGTCAAGGATGCTTCAAAAATAATAGCCTACTTCATATTTTTAATGTGCCACTCAAAGAATCACATATAGGCCTACCTATTAAAAGTGTCTGGTTTTGGTCATAATACACCTTAAGAATTGACATTATGACCATAGTGCTGAAAAAATCCTGTCACATACTATACATTCCTCTACGGATTAATTAATATTGTTTTTTTCTCTCACTTTTCATGCACATTATTTAAATAATTAAAACATTTCAAAGTGTACAAGCACTTTTTGACGCGTATGCTGAGTCCACAGGGCTATCTCCGTTGGGAGGCAGTTTTGAGAAATAAACATATGTAAAAAAACATTAATCAACTTTTCGTTGAAAACATTGCATGATCCTGGATTCAGTTTTTTTTTTTAATCTCTGCCCCTCTTTCTTTCCTTCTTTCGCTTTCTCTCCACACATAAATCATATGATATATTCTTATATAATATATAGATCTATATAATCTAAATTAATCAAAATAGCTAATTAATTTAAGATAATGTGCGTTGTTACCAAGATAAAATTTGAAAGCATTTGTTATTGAAAAAGAACTCCTGCGAGACAAAATTCTGGCACAACGGTGTAGGTCACAAGCCTAAGTTGTCGTATACACCTGCCGTTAAATAACCACTAAACTAACCAACCAATTTAAATAGTGACAGCAGTAATAGTTAGAAACAACAGACCTAATAAAACTGTTATTAATAATTCAACAATAATAAGTTTAACAATTTCATCGATACGGGAAATTTTATGGTGATATTAACCAGGACGGTTCTAGATCCGAAGATAATTACAGACAAATATTTTACGAATACCACAGAATTTGAGGTCGTATGAATTAGGGATACGTCAGATCAGTGTTAATGAGAATTTATTACTTAAATGCGACTGCGCAACTGTCGCGGTAATGCGGGGATTAATCTACGTTAAGAGTAATCTAATTAAGTAATTTATTCTTGTGCCATAATAACCCTTGGCGTTACAAAGGTTTTCACCATAGGGTGTACCTCCTACCATTACAAGCTAATATTAACATAAAAGCCTTGCGAACTTACAAATTATGGCATCACTGTCTTACTGTCTTTGCCTTACTTATGTATAAAGCAAAAGGATCAACACACTTGCTCACCTAATTCTAGGATTTGTTTATCTTTTAACAATGTATAAAAATCTCCCTATTTCCTTCAAATTTTAAAGAGTAACCTAATAACTCCATCTTGAGTTAATTCGTTCTCAAATACTCTCTATAACTATGTCATAAGTTAGGTTGCGCATGTATTGAATAAACGAGGAGGTAGCCTACTAATTATTACAGGTATAATCGGATAATGCATACAGAGGCTGAACTTTTGTTTTTGGAAAGAATATAGTAAACTACTGTATGTTTCCAAAACATGAAAGCCTCGTTTCACTCCACTTCCCGATGATAGATTCTACAACACTGGTCTACAAAATAAAACTAATTTTAATCGCCACAGATAAAATTATATTTTTCTAGACCAACTTCCGATGTAGATTATGGATATACCTTTCGTTTTTTAAAACCACGTATAGATTTTAAATCACACACAGGTCAATACATTAACTTGATAGAAATAAATTTACATTTAACTAAGTTGCAGGCGTTCTCGATTCCCCATGCCATGCACGAGTCCGCTATTGCTTTACCCTTTCAAATATGTAATGCGGGTTTTCTAGTCGTAAGTTTCAGGCGTCACCTGGCCAGGAAGACGCAATGCTTGGGAAAATCTTGTTTTTTTGTTTGTTTAAAGATAGTTTTTAATCAGTAGGTATGAAAGTATATGCTAAGGTATGGCTTGACAAAAGGCCTCAGATTTAAAAGACTGTCCCCGTCCCTCCCTCTATCTGCTACCTTTAATCCTTTAACCTATGGAGATGGTGTTACGTCTCTGATCGCAGACAAAACGTGATTCGCAATTTCTGTTTAAGAAAGACCTTGAATTAAGAATACCTAATTCAGTGCATTTCTTGTGCTTTGGAGATTGCGTCACAGAGATGTCAGTTTTATATCCGCATTTTCCCTGGAGCATTTAAACTTTAACTCCAGAATAATCTGCAACTGATAAAAACCAGCTATTACTGATGATCGTAATATAGGAGCAGCATGTCGTTTTCATGTGTTATATAACTATACCATTGAAAGTCACTAGTTCACACTAGTTTTCGAATTGATTTTCACCTCACCGAGAAGGTAGGCCTATATGTTAGTTTGGCACACATCATCATCATCATCTATTTTTATTATTGGTTATTTATTATTATCAGCATTATAATAAAGTTATATTAATACTTTAAAGAAAGTTAAAATAAGCAGGTGTTTTAGAGAACAAGTCGGCGCGCAAATGTTTAGACAGTAGACAGGCCTACTGTAAAACCGGTCCTAAAGTAACAAGTAACTTATGTCTTGTCTCACTCTAGCCCATTACAGATATCTACTTAAGAGTGTTACAGGGCCCCTCCTTAGGGAAGTTTTAGACCGCATAACACCTAAGTAATAATAAAATATGCACGAGTATTTTAATATCAAACAAATATGATGCATTATAGCAAAACTGATAACATATGCAAAAATATGCAAATGAAAGTATCAATTTTCTATAATTTCTTTTATGTCTTACATTTTAACACGAGCAAGTAAGAGAGTGTTAAAAATATGCTTTTTCAATATGCTTTCGGGCCTAAATTATGACCTTTACAACATCTTATGGATGTAAGAATACGAAATGTCAAGTTGATAATAAGCACAACAGCTAAACAACAAAAGGGTAAGCCGGGTAACGATGTCGTTAAATCCATACATTTTTCAGTACTGCATGCATATCAGGCAGATTTAAGCACAAATTTCTGTGTTATATTTACTTTTTAATTACTTGATATGCAAGCTACCATGTCATTTTTAATTTCAGGATGTTATGCTTATTTGTGCCTACATTTGCTTGTTGCACAATTAATTCTTCAAAAAGCTAAAAAGCATTTTTTCGTATAATTTCTACGCACCTCAGCTATTTCGAATGCATCTTAACTCGGCCATGCTATCTTAGTGAATTTTAGAGATCGCAAAGAGGTGAAAATACAAGGTATCTTTATCGAGATCACATGTTAATTGTGTGCACTGCAAAATTCACGTGTTTACCAAGAGTAGCTTTGAAAATCCAAGTAATTACAGTATTTAGTTTTGGTGCTTACTTCAATGACGCAAATACAGTCAAGTGACCGGTACACGTGAATTCATTACTAGGAATTACCTGTAAGAACTCATCTTCTCAGTAACCTTGCGTGTCTGTCTGTCATTGTATCGAGTGTAACAAATGGTAGATCTTCAGAGCCGGAAGCCTTTTAGCTACCACATTTACATAACAGCTTGGAAATATGTATTTAATTATATGCAAGTATATTTAACGACTATGGGTAGGATATGACTCACGATGTGAAATATGCGAGTTAAAATCCCGGGACGATCAACATTCTAGGGTTTTCCGCTGTTTCCCATGGCAACGAATCAAATGCCAGGTTGGAATTTTCATTTCCACGGTCATTCTATCTACATCCTCCTCCACGATTTCAATTCATACGTCATCCTTTTATTTCAGTAACCCATGTCAGGTGAAAATATGCGCCTGTTTACACACGGTTAGTAGATATATTCTACTCCCATTCCTTCAACCATGAGACTATCCTGAAACTACCCTTATTGTAGTGTCCGAAAGCTCGGGTGCTATCACAATTACTTTGTCCGTGATTTTCCATGATAAGGGCGTACCACTCGAAAATAAATTATAGGGAATTCTGATAGTGCTTATTTGGAGTGGTTTTCCCCTTATTTGTGCATATTTGGGCACTTGATAATGAATGAATGTTTGCATATTTTAAGACTTGATAGTGCATGGAAATCCTGTCTTCAGTCATCAGCAGGGGCCGGATTTTGATGACATGTCATCTTTTAACTGATAAATCATGGACGTTGCCCACTAGTGCAGATATTCTGATCATGACTCGTAGATTATAAAAATGGTAATTTTTTGAGTCATTTTTAGTCACTTTTCCCCATTTTTTAAAAATTTTTAGCTCTTTTTGTTTCAGAATTTAATGTCATTATTTGGTAATTTTATGACCATTTCACGGTCTTTTTTTTCCAAATTTCATATTTTTAAGCAATTTAAAAATATATGAAGTCGTTATTTTCTCGTTTTGTGTTGTTTCTTGCGTTATATGGGGTTTTAATGCATTTACTTGCATTGAATATTATCGGAATTCTAAATAAGTATAAATAAATAAATCTTGTTATAATTTTAATTTGGGAACAGAAAAGACTGTGTTTGCTGTTTGCATGTAATCGTATATACCAATTAATTAATTACAAGTTTATAATAATTGAACAACAACATAAATGTAGAATAGACACAAATTTGATGAATGAACTAGTATTTTGATACAAACTTTTTGGTCTCTTTTTTTGTAGTTTTGGGTCATTCTTTTGTATTTTTACAGTTATTTTATAGCTAATTTTTAAAGTATTTTTAGGTCATCAGAATCCGGGCCCTGGTCATCAGTAACAGTAATCCCACAATACTTTCGGGGTCAGTTTTATTTCGATACACCTCTTATACAACCTAGTAGCGGATTACAGCCGCAGGAATCACTTTAATTTATCTTAACACACACCAAAGTCAATTCAAGTAATGAATAATAGTCAAGTCACTGCACGGAAACTTTTTATAACACATTGCTCTTTGTATGTCTGGTGTCAGACGATCAACGGGTAAAGTACACGTCGGAAGATCCGGTCTGGGTTAAATATTGAACCTTAATTCGTTTCGAAACTAAATTATGTCCTTTAACCCTTTGAGCATGTTTCTAATTATGAAACGATGGTATAATCAAATGTTTCTTTCTTTCTTTCTTTCTCGTAGTTTAACCTCTCCCTTTTAGGATTTAAGCGACCCAAGCCGCCCGGGCCTTACAGGGCCGCGACCTGTCGGGAGAGGGATTATCTTTGGATCACATACATACTTTTTTGACCAGACAAGGACATGGAGGGCCTCCCCGGATGAGTGATCAGCCCAATGCCGGGGCCACCTCCGAGACAACACGAACACATAGGACGATACACACCATTCACACACACACTCACTCAGAACAAGGCGAGGATGGGGATGAAGATGATAATGACGGCCAGATGATATCCGGGGACCACAAGGGCCTAAAGTTACCCGACATTTGTCTCAAAGGTGAGGGAAAACCCCGGAAAAAACCTCACCTAGGTAACTTGTCCCGACCAGGAATCGAACCCGGGCCCGCTGCGTGAGAGGATTGAACGCATCCCCTGAGCCACAGCGATAATCAAATGTTAAATCCTAGAAACTACTAAAAGTATTATTAAAATTTATAAAACACAAGTTATTAACATACCAAAAGGGGACGCTACAAACTCGAATATAGGGTATCTATTTAACTATCCCACCGTACAAGTGGATTTTTAAAGAGCTGATTGAATTATACACGAAGGTAAAATTACCTATTCTAAAATTCAGTAGAAAAGGTACATTTCATTATATTGAACACACTAAAAGTCCGTGGCACCATTTGGTGAATACACATGATTTCCCTTTAGACTACAGCGGTCATCTACCTCCGTCCTTCATATATTTCGGGATTGGGAGGCATTTGGTCAGCATGAATATTTCCACGGCCGTTTCAGCTGCCCTAAAGGATTGTATCTCCCTAGCTTAAAAAAATCCGAATTGCTCCTGCAGTGTCAGACAATAAAAGAAAGTGAAATTAAATTGTGAGCTTTCTTAGATCATCATCATATATCTGTGTTCTCTCATATTAATCTAGAGACACATACAGGCCGAAAGTCCCTACCGTAAACCGTATCACTCTGAGGCTTTATTTAGAATTAAAATAATTTTCAGGAGATCATGCTATTAAAACCATGCTTAGTAGGCCTATACACATTTTTACCTGTTTTCGATGAGAGAATTGCTGGTCTTCTGGTGTTCAGTGGCCTCGGTTTGCACCAAGACCGCTCTTCACCTCTAAAAAGAGGCCCCTATCTATGCTCCTTTCTAAGTACCACTTTCGTTAATACCTTGAGGTGTGCAGCAGTATTAGAAATGGAGCATACACAGACTTCACTTCAAGACGCCATGCCAAAGCACAGAATTATGAAGTGAAGGTCTGAATCTTAGTGTTGTCTTCCTCAGCTTGGTCTTGATTTAGAAAAGTCTTTTTCTCGATGTCACAATCACTAAAAACACAAACACTATCTTCTAGACTTCTCATTTCTTGATATAGGAAAGTTTGTACACACGTCACTATTATACACCGATAAAGTAGAACTCGACATCAATGTTGGGTACTCCTTGATGGCTTCGAGAATACCTGCAATTAGAAAAAAATATTTTGTATATACCAACTGTATATTCAAATGAAAATACACAAAATGGTGAATATTAGATAACCAGTAAACATTCAGTCCCCCCCCCCCAAGAAATGATTTGCATATCATAAGTTAGTTTTAGTACGAATGCAGCCTATATGATTTCCATTGTCAAGCCAACAGCGATTAATAAGGTGTCAGGGGATCGAATTTAACTGGCCCTGCATCAGTACTGCCCATTCACTGCCCATCACTTAATTCCTGCCTTTAGATGAGACTGACACAACTGAATACGCACTCCCTGCAATACAGTCTCTTATTCTATATAAATTTGTGAAATGAGAATATATTGTCCATGCTCAGGGTAGTGAAAATTATGAGAGTTATTAACATCAGATTTTTATTTTTATTTTAAACTGACCATTTTATAAAATAATGGACGTCGCTTGTACGCTTCCTGTGGGAATAGGATTAAATTTGTTATTTTATTTTTTTCTATTTCCTGTGTTTACAAATCATGCTATACTTTTATGTGGTAATTTGTATTGTGATGGACAGGTCCAGTTCGTTTCTTTGGGGTCTGGTGTGTGACGCGGGGAAGAGGGAGGCACGGTAAACAGGTTCAACGCCAGTAGTATTGCACCGTCTTAGAGTTGTCCCCTCCTCCCGATAAGCTTTTTGGACTGTAGTTCTGATGAAGAGGGATGCGTTGGTTCTGGAAAGTAGTGTATTACCAAAAATAGAAAACCCTACCTACAGACTTAAAACACATAGGCTACAGCAGAATTTTATACTTAGCTAGCGAAAGACACTAACAGTTGGGCCTGTATGATTCAAAAATAAAATTAATTAGGTGTCGGTATATGATAATTTCACTGGAAGTATGATATTTTTCAGGCAGGTTGTATGATCTACAGTCCCGACCTAAACCCCACTGAATACGTTTGGGATGTTCTACTGAAGAAGATTCGTCAAAGAAGAGCTGATCCTGAAATCATAAATGAACTTCGGGCAGCTTTAGAAGAAAAAGGGGAAATATCCCCCAAGAAAGGATTGCGAGAATAATTTGAAGCATGGCACATTGCCTACAAGAACTCATTAGAGCTAGGAGTGGCAACACCTGCAACTGAATTCTAATTTTACTGGAAGTAGCCCATGTTATTTTTCAGGCAGGTTGTATGATCTAAAGTCCCGGCCCAAAACTCACTGAATATGTTTGAGATATTCTACTGAAGAAGATTGGTCAAAGAAGAGCTGATCCTGATATCATAAATGAACTTCGAGCAGCTTTAGAAGAAGATGGGAAAATATCCCCAAGAAAGGATTGCGAGAATAATCTGAAGCATGGCGCATAGCTCATAAGAAGTCGTTAGAGCTAGGTGTAGCAATACCTGCAACTAAACTCACAAAACTCAAATAGATTTTTTAAAAATTAAAAAACACATCTTTTGTGTAAATAAATGAAAACTACTTTTTGTGTATCATTGTTGTGAATTTTTAATAAGGGAACAGTTTTTCAGTTGGTGTAATGCTTTGTTCAAAATGGAAGGCTATTCTCAACTGAAAAGGTTTTCTGTCCATTTAAGACAAACTTAAGATGTAAAATTCAAGTGTCCGGAATTTTTTGTCCGCCAATGTATTTGCTATGAGTTCATAACAATGCTCAACTCATTCCATAACGCCATAGAGTTCTTAATAACCTATTATAATTTATAAGTTACAAAGGTTATAATACTGTAAAATAGACGGTAGGCCTAAGGGTCAATATCATGAAAAATAAGCCATTAACCCTTAAGTAGCAAAATTAAAACACTGATAACAAGGCAGTTAACAAGTGACACCATCAGTGGCCTCTAATTTTAAAATTGATGAGGAAAATTTAATTGAAGTAGCTGGCTTTTGTGAACGACAACCGTAACATGCGGAGAAAAATCCTCACATTTTAACGTAAATCATTACACTATTTTCTGTATACATTTTGGAAGCGATACATTTATACGTCAATGCCAGTGAAAATGTTAAAGATCGGGTTTCTGCACATTTCGATCACTAGTCTGTCTGCAAGTCTCTCACAGCATAGCGCTGCAAAAATCACGTACTGAATTATTTCAATAGTAATTTAGATTGGGACAAATTCTGTCAGAAGGCACTCATGAGACTCATGAGACTCATGACTTATAAGTAGGGCTCGGATTTTTATGACATGTCATATTTTTATCCTGACCTCCATTCTCGCCGCAAACACAAATTAAACACGAATTGTACGCTAGTTACCCTAATCGGACCGTTCTTATTTCGCATATAAAGTTATACTTTGGTCATTTTTATGGTCTTGCTCATATTTTGATCAGATTTGTGATTTAAAGTCATATTTCAGTTATAACTTCGGCTAAGGAGCACAATTATAACTTAAAGTATATGCACTAAATCAGATGGTCCGCGGACATAATTTTAAAATATCATGAAGCTAGTGGAAAGTAAAGAAGTAAAATTTTTTCACATATTTCGTTATAATGACCTATAATTAATACCCCAAATATTAAGGATATAGGCCTTATTTTAAAAATGGATGTAAAAAGGGGTCCGTAAAATTGTTTAGACATTTTAGAAGTCCTCGGGTTCAAAAAGGTTGAGAAACTGCACCAAATGATCGAGTTAAATTTGAAATTCATTTTAAAGGGACACGCACGGTCTACAAAATATTATTTCTAACCGATGAAGCAGGCAAAGAGGAGCACATTCTTTAAAACCAAAAGTTCAATACAAGTAAAACTGTAAATCACCTGTAAAATTATTAAAAAGTGATTATCTGATTGAATTCATGAAATGTAATAATTTAGTGTCATTAAACATTTCAAATAGGAACATTTTCTTTTTAGAAAATACGTTCTTTTATTAAGTCATATTTAGGATTTTTAGTCATATTTGGTCATTTTTAAGGGCATATTTTCAGTCATATTTTCCACTCTTTTAGGACATAAATATTCGAAACCTACTTATAATCAATGTGGCTGTAGATCGTAAACTCACTAGTTGATAAGCATCAGTTTATGCAATTATTATTTGCTAAAATATTGCAGATATCTTGCGTAAAACATAATTGTGTATTTCCTAGCGATGCCTACTGTTTCCTGAAAGATAAGACGCACGTATGAACAGATATGTTTTATTCACTGCGTTCTAGACTGTATTACTCGTGCATACACTGCCTGTCCTATACGGTTAATTTTGCGTACGCGGCGGCATTACAGATGGCAGCAACTTTCACACCCAGCAGCAATACCCTTTACAATACCGTATGCTGTGTTGCCCTCTGAAGTATAAACTCGGAAACTGAAATATGCCGGAATATCATGCTATCTGGGTGTGAACTGTGTCGCCTCTACTGGAGAAATTAGGCAATTTAACAATACTGTGAACTCCCATGTTAAAATTAATAATGGACAGGCAGTGTAATTCTCGAGACGACGGTGGTTTTATTCAAACCATTCAGGTTTACGTCATTATAATGTTTACAGGAGGTGATTATAATTAGGCCTAAATGTCAACGTTGCTGAACTATGGAATGCATTTCCCGGACAATATTTTAATGCTTATTCCTGAACAGATGTAAGCGTAATTTAATTTACTTCCAAAATAAATCTTAGCTTACCGCGACAATAGTGACGTATGTATAAGTCACTGCTCAGAGATTCTCCGATCGGATTATAATATAAAGAAAATATGTGTTTTTAGGAGGCGATAAAGCAAGGTTCAGTGAATCAGGTGCGTGATTTGCTGATTTTATTGGTCCAAATTGTAAGATAGACGTATTAGCTAAACAGTCAGTACAAACGCCTCGTGTTACATATAGGCCTACTACGTTTATTCTACTCTATTCAGTAAGCGAATACTTTAAGGGTCATTACACTTCTGCTCCATTTCCAATCCCAAGTAGGTCAGCGAAATAACTGGAACTCTGAATATTGACTTTCTGAATTCTCTGGATTGGGAGGAGTTCATTGTATTTATCTGACGCACTGCAGCCATCCTTTGTTTTTCCGTGAAATACAACGTAGAAACCTTACCCTTGCAAATATATACGGCTTCTAAACTATGGGAATTTGTCCGAAAAGAGGGCTTATATTACCGGTATTTCAAGTTTCCTAACTACCACAGCACATTTACTTCACTTGAGAAGTGGTGAATGACATCGGCAACACTGGGGAAACCCACGCGACTACAAGAGCACCTGTTCTTCGTCGGTACAGATTCTGAAAAAGACACGAACAGACTACATACTGTTGGTGCCATTTTAAGAAGTCCTCGTCCCAAACCATCGTCTATATACAAAAGAATATAATAGCATTGTTGTTCTAATCCGAAAATCTGCACCTACCTATATATATAAATGACTAACAATGCGTTATCTATCTTCTATATTAATAAAAATGAATTTACAAAAGGGTTGTTGCCGTATCACTTGAGAACGGCAAGACCGATTTGGCTGATTCTTTTTTTGTTGTGTTCGTAATTGTCACGACAAGGTTTGTGTGAAAGAAATTTTTTGGAAAATCCACGGGAAAAGTCGGAAATGTGAAATGAGGCAAAGTTAGAGTTTTCTGATGTCAATTGTTTACATAACAAAAGTATTGTTTACTATGTTTACATAGGGCTTTGGATGCTATATTATAATACTGGGCTTTAACAAATGCTGATACTATCGAAGTATTTAATACATAATTGTGAAAATATTCTTGACGAATAAAATCCACGAAAATAAAGCAGTCACATAATTTTCTCTACCCTCGACATGGAAAATACATTTCACATTTTGATGTAGAATAAGCGGTCGTATTGCAGGGACAACTTACGTGTTTGCCAGTGAGTATGCTATATCGGAAGCCGGTAAAAAATCCTATCCACTGATACGTCACTCATAGCTGTAGGCTTTGCATTAGTTGAGAAATAGGCCTAGGGATGTTTTTCAGAGGCCCTATGCATCTAAAAGAAGACAAAAAGAAAAAGGGATGGAACATTTTCAGTCCTACGCGCGCAGTATATTATGTCCCAGGTTTTTGGGAAGGAAAGTATGAAAGTGATATCGAATTTCTTTTTTACCTCAGCCCCGAAACGGTTGTATGGTAATATGAGAGTGAGAAATAAAATTTTCTGTCAAGACAATACAATCTTACGTAACCGGAATTTCATTTTCTTCTTATTTTGCACTCCTCCCAGGCATGGTGTGTAGAAGCAATGGAATGCAAAATTCTACATCCTCTATGAGCCATAAAAAGCTATATCTAGCGTTTTCTGAGGGAATAGTCTGAGTGCCATATGTCGTTCTTCCTCATTTCGAATTCTACATACATGTTATATAAGGACATAGAGTTTCAACATCGAAAGTCCTCCATAAGTTAATTTCATATTACAAAATACAAAACCCGAGTGACGCCGGGCCATTTAAGATAGTAATAAATAAAATAATATAAAAAATCAAATATATTAATATAAAATATAATAATATAAAATAAAATATAATAATATAAAATATAATAATACTGTATGAAATAAAACATAATAATAAAAAGTAAAATAATATAATATAATATAAATTAAAATAAATAATAAATAAAAACATAAAAATAAAATAAATAAAATAAAATATAACCAAACCACTAAATTTTCATACTTAAATATGCCGATGAAACTAAATATATGAAATAAAATTTGAAGTTCACGAGCCGGGATTCGAACCCTGGTACCAAATAGCAAAAATCCAGTCAGAGGGCGCTTTTCAGCGCCTGGGCGAAGGGGGACTTCGAGTGGTAAGGCTTTAGCATGGGTGAGTCATTATATACAGTGTTACATTTATTTCACTCACTGTAAGGCGACGAGCCCACACCTTACAAGCCCAACCTCTCACATCAAACCGCCTTTTAAACCGCATGCCCACTCCGACATTCAAAAAATTTTAGTTAAAAATGTCTTCATTACATTAATTGTGATACGCGTTACCTGGCAATACCTCACGCTAGGTGTTAACACTACGGACGTGGTAATATTGAACCGGTAACATGTAATATTTTTCATCACATGAGCCTTAAGTTTTAATGTGAAATAAACCAAAAATTGTATTTTGGTATGCGAAAATACACCGAAAATGCGCCAATATTTGTACCCAAATTTGACGTTTTTATTCACCATAAAATGGGATTGATAGTGATGGTATATATCCTGTAGAAAATGTTGTTGCATGGTTCAGTGTAGTCTGTTAGTGAATAAATTAATAAATTTCATATTGGTCCTTTGAGGGAAAATTTATATTATGAAGTTCAAAATTACCACCCCTCAAAAAGTCAGCTTTAGGATCAAATGGGAATGATATCAAGATAATTCAATAATATTAATCTACTATTTTATTAACTATATACAGGATATAAACGTCTTTGTGACTTGAAATTGTAGGCCTATATTAATTTCCAATATTTGATCTTGAATACCAATATCAGAATATCTGTATATGAGTCTATTTATAAGCGGAGTCTATAATGATTAAAATTTAAAAGATGAAACTTGTCTATATTAATAAAAATGAATTTACAAAAGGGTTGTTGCAGCATCACTTGAGAACGGCTTGACCGATTTGGCTGATTTCTTTTTTGTTGTGTTCGTAATTGTCAGGACAAGGTTTGAATGAAAGAAATTTTTTGGAAAATCCATGTGAAAAGTCGGAAATGTGAAATGAGGCAAAGTTAGTGAGTTCTGATGTCAATTGTTTACATAACGAAAGTATTGTTTACGATGTTTACATAGGGTTTCGGATACTATATTATAATATTGGGCTTTAACAAATGCTGATACTATCGAAGTATTTGATATATAACTGTGAAAATAATTCTTGACGAATAAAATCCACGAAAATAAAGCAGTCACATAACTTTCTCTACCCTCGACATGGAAAATATCATTTTCTCAATTCACATATTGATGTAGAATAAGCGATCGTATTGCAGGGACACTTAAGTGTGTGCCAGTGAGTATTCTATATCGGAAGTCGGTAACAAATCCTATCCACTGATACGTCACTCATAGCTGTAGGCTTTGTATTAGTTGAGAAATAGGCCTAGGGGTGTTTATCAGAGGCCCTATTCATCTAAAAGAAGACAAAACGGGATGGAACATTTTCAGTCCTACGCGCGCAGTATATTATGTCCCAGGTTTTTGGGAAGGAAAGTATGAAAGTGATATTGATTTTTTTTTCCATCCCCGAAACGGTTGTATGGTAATATGAGAGTGAGAAATAAAATTTTCTGTCATGACAATACACTCTTATGTAACCGGAATTTCTTTTTCTTCTTATTTGCACTCCTCCTAGGGATGGTATGTAGAAGTAATGGAATGCAACATTCGACATCCTCCATGAGCCATAAAAAGCTACATCTAGCGTTTTCTGAGGGAATAGTCTGAGTGCCATATGTCGTTCTTCCTCATTTCGAATTCTACATACATATTATATAAGGACATAGAGTTTCAACATCGAAAGTCCTCCATAAGTTAATTTCATATTACAAAATACCAAACCCGGGCGACGCCGGGCCATTTAAGCTAGTTAAAAATAATTTTTGTAAAACAATGAACAAATCAACATAGAGAGTATTACGTATCATGAAGCTTCAAGTAGGAGACGTATTTTTTGGTAAAATAAAATGTATGATTTCGGTGTTAAGTTTCTTCTATTTCATGGGTATTTCGCGAAATAAAATATTTTAAACAATAATCCTTATGGGCATGCACTCTGCACGTTGTGTTATTTTCTTAGAACCACGAAATCTGGCCATATTTGGGGTTATAATATTCTTTAGAATCTACAGAATTCATATATAAACTCAGTTTGTTGCTAAAAGGTATGAGAAATGAAAGCAAAATTGTTAAGAAGTGGGCATTTATATAACCTAAAATGGCGTAATTTATACGCATAAAAGTGGCAACTACCCCGGATAAAATACAAAATCTGTTGAATCTACACTCTTCGCCGCAATCTAATAAGTAGGGGGCGGAATTCTATGACCTAAAAAATAGGAGATATGCATGCATTTATGACCTAAAAAAACATTAAAATATGACCAATAAAATTTAAAATATGACTTTACCACTTACAAACTATGTATAATTTTTAAAAGTTTCATTACAATTCATTTCATTAAAATATAATGTTAATTATTTAAAATATCTGTAAATTCTCAAAAAGTATCAGTATAATGCAAAATTTACAAAATGATATGAAACTTCAAAATTTCTTTAATATGCACACAAATATGCCGATAATATGACCTAAATATGCATATTCATACTAAATAGGCCTATGCTACAATAGTTTAAAATTTCCTAAATATGCAGTTATATGCACAATAAAAGCCGTTCCATTTTCACCAGGATGCTTGGAATCGGGTTTAAATTAGTCGCAAACCTGAAATAATGCAAAGGGAAAAAATATGACATGTCATAGAAATCCGCCTCCTACTAATAAGATAGAGAAAAGGAAAAGGAGTGTATCCTGATCACTGAACAGCGTACATTCCTCATTCTTTGCTATAACCGATCACAAGTATCCATAATTTCTCGGCATCCACAGAAATAGCAGAAACGGAAGCATGCTATAAGAAAATATTACAATATTTTAGAATCTAATCTGAGTTCACATTTCTCAATTAACGTATGGAACTTATTTTGACATTTCGCACTATCAAAAAAATTTCGCGACATTTCATGGTTTCAGTTTGCTTAAAATTGATATTTTACGCATGTACAAAGCTAAATAGAAAAAAAAAAAAAAAAAAAAAAAAAAAAAAACTCTTCAGTAAAATCTCGCACGTAAGATACCGCTGTTACCAAAAAATACGGTCCCTAATCATAACAAAATATAACAATGGGATTAATAATGTAGACCTTAAACAAGAACAGTCATTATTATAATCATCTTAATCCAATTTCCTCTTTATAGAGTTTCTGCAGTGTAATTCTTATTAGACACGGTTCAGCGCGGGCAGATGTGTCAGATCGCTGATAATTTCACGGCTCTGTGGAAAGGTCGCGCTATAGCGACAGTGACCTTACGCTGGCTAGTCACCCTCATCGGTTTATATAGGTCTAAGCTTAATGTACACTATTTTATCAGCGATTCTTGCCATGCACTTTGATCAGCTACAAACGTACCAAGAACGAAATCACTGAATTAAATGTACTTTTGTACCGCAATTTTATTTACCTGGGCAAACTTTCTGGATAGTTGTTTCATGGGTGGTGTTCCTACATCTTCAGCAGAGTGTCAACGAAATCTTCAGGATCAGGTTTGGTGAGATGGTGTATTATGGTGTGGGTGAAGTGGGGAATGCGTTTGGATCAAATAATGTGGAATTTGTATAGAATTAGTTCTTTAAAACTAGTTTTGTGTGTTTGTATATTTCAAATTGTTCTGGTATGTTTAGTTTCTTAACATTTTGTGGTGAAAAAAGTTCGAGAAACATATCTACAGAACATTGATAAATTTCATTTTGTTCCTCTAGTGCTGGTAATACGATTTTAATTGTGAGTTATTTTCCACCTTCAAGCACTAGTATATTTTATATTGATATTGCAATAATAGGATGCTGACGGAGAATTTATAGACAGTTTTTTTGTACCTGTTTATTTTATTTTATTATAATAAATACACAATAAAATCTAAAAAGCATATGTTGAAGAAGAAACGTCAGGTTAAAATCTATGTACAAAAGTATTCTTCTACCAACAGTCACAATATTAAAATTAATCAGGTGAATTTCCAGTGGTTAAAAATATACACGAATGTTGAAGAAGAAACGTCAGGTTAAAATCTATGTACAAAAGTATTCTTCTACCAACAGTCATAATATTAAAATTAATCAGGTGAGTTTCCAGTGGTTAAAAATATACAAGAATATAGTATGTACACTGTTTTTTATAATATTAAAATTATCGTCAATAGTTAAAAAATGTACAAGAGTCTATTCTTCCATTATCAATCTCATCAATAAAATTGTTTTTTCATTTATCTTAACTATGTATACACTGTTTTTTATGAGTTGATACCACAATGGTACGGTATATATGTAGATTCGTAGTATGGATTTTCTAGAATTCTTCTGTCAGCAGTCATTAAACAATATCAATGTATTTTACATGGAGATGCATTTCGATGCCTGGTTTTGCATCATCTTCAGTCCCAAACACTAAAATTAAGAAGAAAAATTGGGGTTTAGACTATTAAGTGGAATATATTTTGGATTTTGTTGAGTTTCTATTGAGAGATTGTTATAGTACAGAAACTGTCCGTGAGAACTTTGCGAACAGAAGACTGAAATCAGAATCACGGATTCTCGCTTTGCGAACGCGTGGAGCAAGAGCAAGAGCGCATGCGCGAACGATGTGTTCCTGGTTTCTGACTGCTTTGCGAACAAACCTATTTACTTACTTCTTTAGTAACAAAATTAATATGTTTTATATTGTAAATTAATATAAAACGCACTGTCATCCATTAAATTGATTTTAGCAATTCATTACTTTAAAAAATTAATTATAAGTAATAATGGAATTTTTTTAAAAATCTTGTGTCATTTTATCACTATATTTAGGCCATAAATGCATTTTTATTTCCATTTATTCACCATATTATGGTTATTAATTGCCTTGCCCTAGTTATCACTCATGTATTAAATTCATATATTATACGGGGTTTCTAGAAAAGCGAATGTTGCTATGAGTAAAGCGACACAAAATAAGGCTATACAGTATACCAAAGCTCCAAAGTAGTAAACGTCGTTTGAGAAGGAAACTTGAAATCCTAATGCGCTTGAGAGAAAATAAAAGCGCCAAAATTAAACATAAAACATTTTTTTAAATCACTCCTTTTTACAAAGAAATGTCAACGCCTTTTTAAACATGTTCTAATCCCACTCTTTTAATAATGGTCTACAGTTTAAAAATCCCTTTAGGCAGGCCTACAGGCGGAGGTAGATTTCGAAGTGCTTTTGGTTTAATTTAATGTCGCTGCATAGCACTCTTCTTCTTTAGCCTTGACATGGCAAACCTACAGTAATAAGAACTGAATTCGGTAAAGAGGAAGAGCCTACAATCATTTGTTTTGACAACAAGAATAGGATATAATATTCTGGGAGGCCGTGCGCAAGATCAGCAATGAATAAAATTAGCAAAGCCGCTAAACAAGACAAAATTATGATATTATAATAATTCTTTTAAGTGTTATTATTTTCAAACATTAAAATCTCGCGTCATATGAGAGCTACCAAGAAACTATTTATTGATTTGTAGAGTACTCATCAAGAGCTTTTCAACGATACCCCACAAGACGTGGTTTCAAAAGTTTCGAATTTTCATCCCCCACCTCCACCCCCATCCTCACTCGAACCCCCGAATCGTTGGTGTCACTGTGAACTCCATAGGGAGTACTCTAATTTATTCAAACAAAGTTTCCCTCTATACTTCATAGGGGCCGAGATATACATTTTTAAAAATTTCAACCCCCTCCCCCGACCACCCCCTTGGGCCAATTTTGCTCATTAACGAACTTGTCCGAACTATTGGGCCTAGAAATAACATATTAAAATTTGGTTCAAATATCTTCAAAATTACGGCCGCTATCGTGTAAAGATATAAATATATATATATATATATATATATATATCACAAAAAAAAATTTTGGACGGGCGGTGGTTTCGTACTTAGGGGAGCATGAAACGTAAAGATATGAAGGAATTTTTCGAAAATCATGACATGGTATCCATTGCAATAGGTAGATTTTTCTTCGAAATCTACCTAAAAAGGAGTTCTTCTCTCCAAGCAAGCAAGGATTTTAAACTCAGGGTACATGTGTGTGAATAGTTTTTAAAACAATAGACATATTTAACAACAGCAAGATAATTTATACTGACATTGAAATAATGTAAATACGATTTTATATTTCGCTGCTTTAATCCCCCCCCCCCATTTAAATTATTAAAAGATGGAACAGTTCCAAGTGTTATTTTTTGGATAGTCAAAGGTAATCCCACGAGAGTTTAAGAGTTTATCGATAGATGCAGCTGCAACTAATTTATCTGATGTAACTCGTAAACTCAACGGATTATGCAAAATTAGTAATAATTGCTTTGTTATATAGAAACAAAACTAAGCTCCGAAATCATGGTATAGCCTACTATGAATCAACCATCTATGAATCGATTCGAGTTACCATATTGAGACCAGTGCTACCAATGGTGCATATAAGACATAGTTAACCTAATTCAGCCACGGATATATTTAAGTATTCATGAGCCACAGATTATTGTCTCTGTTGGACATTACTCCGGCTTAGCTCAGTTGGTAGAGCATTGGCGTGAATAGCCAAAGGTCCTGATATAAGTCCCAGTTTCTCTAATTCAGCCAATTTTGTTAGAAGGAAAGACATACATATCCATAGGCGTAACCAGGCCGACCATATGAGGAGGGGGTTATAACATCTGGGGGGTCCCAGGGGTCCTCCCTCGGAAAATTTTAAAAATTAAGATGCACAATAACGAGTTTTAAGCTTCCCACGCTTTAAACTCATAATTTATAAGCATATTTTTAAAAAGGTGATATATCACAATAATGAAATAAATTGTACAATTTTATTTTTTTAATCAATGGGGGTGGGGGTTCAAAACCCCAAACCCCCCTCCTCGTTACGCCTCTGTACATATCGAGCATATTATGCAGTAGGCCTACATTGTACATTTTACTGTTAAACGACAATAAATGCTATTATTATCATTATTATTATTAATCTAAAGTACGTTATAGACAGACAGATATATATTGTTTTCGTGAGCGTAGGTGTTACCGTTAATAAAGCGAACGTCTAGGCCAAAATACACTCCCGAAATTGTGCAAACTTTTATTTTTGGAGTGATTTTTTTATATTTTGTTTTCCAAGCGAAATCTCGAATTTTAGAAAAATGAATTTTGATAAAAGGAAAAAAAATTGTATTTATGTCAGATACTTTTCAAGATGTGAACCGAAGATTGGAGACAAGTTTTCCTTATTTTTACATAAAGAAAGTTTTGTCGAAAACGGCTCTAACGATTTTCTTTAAATTTTGCACGTGGGCTGCTTATAGAGCAAAAACATTTTCGAAATAATTCTCTGAAGGGTAGTTATAAGCCACCCACTCTGAATACGGGCTGTTTGCAATACGGCCCCTTGCAACGGAAAATCGTACGAAAACAATATTTTGTGTTTGGGTTAGGTACCTTTTGGGGATGTCACACGAAGATTGGCGACAACTTTCTCTTATTTTTAAGGGGAGGCTAACTTTTATTTGGGCAGAGGAAGTTATGTGAATTATACATAATTTTTTTTAGGTTGATCCTAATAAATTTCACAAACAAGTAATGAAACTATTTTACGGAACTGTATTATCAATAATTTATCCTTAAATATGCGCCCATCCCAGTTCAAAATCTAGATTGAAGGAGACTTCGGAATCAACTCACATTGGAAGTTTATTTTCGTCAAAATCATGACTGCCGCCGCGGGTAGAATTGGTTGCGGCTTAAGTGATATAAAATATCACCGATTGTTGGTATCATTTAAATTAATAAAATTGCAGAGACAAGCATCGACAGAAATAAACACCCCTCCCCTAACCATAATATTATTGTTCGTATCAACACAGCGGCCAGTTCAGCCACGTTTTATTACCTTTGTTAACATAATTTAAAACTAAAAGAAGTTTCAATACGCATGTTGGCTTGTAGAAAGTTGTTAAGCTTATTTAATTGTTTTAAATAATATTATTTTCTTTAAATTCCCTTGAGCGATTTTTTTATTTACAAAGACACATTTTTATTGTGTCACCCCCCGAGTGATGGCACCCGGGGCGGCCCGCACCCCCCGCACCCCCCTTCCTACGCCACTGGCTTTAATCTGAATCATTCTAACACACTAGTTGACCAGAGTATATTTTACATTGTAGCAGAGACTCATGTTAGGCAAGCAAGTTTTTTAAACCTACATGTTTATGAAAGATTTTAAATTATTAAGCTTATTCATGCGATTGTAGGCTAATATTTAATATACAACGTATGTATATATAATTTTAACTTTTGTTAGTGTAAATGTTAATTACTCTAACGTGTGAATGATTATTTTGCCATATATTTAATGCTTATAATAATTGGAAATACACAACATATTTAGTTTTCAGCAAGAATGTAGAATCATAAAGCCTATAGTTAATGGTATATTGGCGGAATTATCGAGTATAATTTAATTATATCTTGACCATTAACGGCCATAAATTTTACTAACTATGCCAAAAAGTTATAGGGTCCCCAAAACAAACCAAGCTGAAAAGGGGGCCATTACACAAGGTTGGAAGCCATTAATGTTGATAAACTGGTAAGTAAAGCACTATAAGTATATTTAATTAACATTGCAGTGAGTTCTGATGAGTGTCGATGACCCAATTGGGAGCAAGTCAATCAAGTTCTCATTTGCGTCACGGAAATCCAAAGTATTCTGTCGCCAATCGACCACACGTGCAGATTTTATACTTCTTCCCTCGACCCTTGACATTTCAAAAAATCCAGACTATAGGTCTAGTCTTGAGGGAAGCTCGAAACTCTGCCGATTACTTATTTTGCAACTAGATGATTAAACCCGGTACACGGGCTGAGAAAATATAACTTTACCATTAAGTGAATTTTACCGATACTACATTGAAGTTCCAAAACATGAATGATCGATGCGTTCACAATGCTACATCTTAAAAACACCGCCTCTAGACTATGTTGTATGCAGTCCATGACTGTAAGGCACTGCATAAAGCACAACAAAAAATTTAACCAAAGTTAAAAATTAAGCTTTTACCGAACCGACTGTGAAACAGTCACTGAAACTTGAAACAGACACTCCCCAGGTCATGGAGAACGTATGGTGCAATTTTTTGTACCTCTAGGTCAAAAGGTCTCGAAGGAGTAAGTGTACATACATGGTAAAATGACAATGTATACTTTGGCATGTGGTAAATGGCAAATGTGGTAACAACTGGATTATGTTCCTTGCAAATATTGAACTTTACCATGGCCGTATCGTATGTCATATCGAATTTGGAGAACATGCGGTACTCAAAATTAAATTTTCTACAAAAAAAAAAAAAAAAAAAAAAAACTTCTTGGTATTTTTCGATACACCTTAATGTTATCGAGAGAAAGCCGTTTCAATGTATTCCGGTGAATAACAGGATTACTAGTATGTCCCTTGTCTACATCTAGCGTTATTAAGGCTGAACCTCTTGTCAAATCTATTGTTTTTTTTTCTGTAACGCTAAGACCCGTCCAAATATATTTTTACCCTACGAAGGACGGCTAACTAACCAGTAACAAACTAATAATGTACTAGGTTCAATGCAAGGAAATAGAGAATAAACTTTACCCTTTTAAGATTGATAAGAAAAAATACGGCGCTTGGAAGTGCTTATTACAATTATCAAAGCAGTTATTAATAGTTTAAGTACTTTTCATTGAGAAGACAACAAACATTCTGTGAACAGACCTGTCATTGATGAACACTTATTGAACTTCAGCACAGTTCAAAGTCCGAAAGTGTAAGTCAGCCTTTATGGAGTTTATAAGTTATATACGATGGTTGATCAGAAAAAAGGTTACAAGTCGAATAAATAAATATTTATTAACAATAGACAGAAAATACAAAAAGGAATTAAGATACATACATGCCTATCACTTTTCGACATAACCACCAGGTCTATTTAGGCATTTATCAGTACGCACAAACAACTTGTATAACCCGTCTTGGTAGAAATCAGGTCCCTGTCCATTGAGCCAGGTCTCGGCGGATGTTTTCACAGCCCTGTCTGAAGAGAACAGACTGCCGGATAAGTGCTCCTTCAACTTCGGAAACAGGAAATAGTCACTGGTTGCCAAATCTGGGCTGTATGGGGAATGACTCCAGATTTCCCACCCGAACCGTTGCAACAATTCCTGCGTTGCTTGAGCAGTATGGGGCCTGGTATTGTCATGCAGGAGGATGACACCTTCACTCAACTGTGAATGTCAGATGCGGACACATTCTTTGCCCATAAAAATCGAATCACGGCTCACACTTCCAAACGAGACCAATTTTCTAAGCGTCTTGCCATTTCAATCGTCCTGTAACAGTCTGGGAACTTTCACTACGTACCCGCAAACCAGCTGTATGACAAGTAGCACCCTCTGTCTCCACTCTGGGGAAACAAAAGTTCTCCATAATATGTAGTTTTCAAATGCTGCGGCTTGTAACCTTCTTTTCTGATCAACCCTCGTATATTTATAAATAATAATAATAAAAAAAAAAAAAAAAAAAAAACTGAAACACAGTGAGTCAGCAAAGTATGTTAGAGGTCTCAAATCCGTAAATCTACGACACAGGCATCCCAGCTTAAAGTACCTCCTGGAGATTCCGTGACCAGGATTTTTACGTCCTGAAAAATCCAGCGAACGCGGCCGGGTTTGGATCCGCGACCTTCGGATCTAGAGGCTACTTCTAACTTCTCCAATATGGATTGGGTATAGTGTTACAGAAATCCTTAGAAACCCAAGTACTATCTTACAGCAGAAAGGTGAAAACTATGAACATTCTGCTACCTACTAATGATATTTGAATCCTATATACAACTTTTGGCTTCAGTAGTAGCTACATAGGAAAGGGTAGTATGCTAAAATATTTTATCCAGATACCGGAACACGAAAGAATCCGTCAATAAATAATTAACTAGGCCTATATACATCGAAACATCAGTTAGGCATTCAGAAACACTATTTCACTGTTCTCTAGAAAGGCAACGCTGAGATGCTCTATTTCCCTTGATCTTCTTCTTTTGACCTTTCATGGTCAATGCAAAAATATAATACAGCCAATTCAGCGAGTAGAAGGCGCAAATCCAGAACAGACAAACATTGTTCCCAATAAATTGCAATTCATGTCTTCGTCCATTTCAACTGCTGGTGTATATACATTTTTCATGTATAAATCTCAAAAAAGTTTAACTTCAACAAACGAACAAACGAACAAACAAGCAAACAAGAAAAATATTTTTTTTTTTAAATGAAATGTTTGCTGGGTAAAAGGCTCATTCAAAATGCTCTACAGCCACTTACTCTCATTTCACTTCTAAGGAGTCAATAATTGAATGACTGAAAATCAATGCCGTTTATAGTCTAATTATAGCAATTTTATTACAATTAACTGCAAATTTCGAAATATTTCAAAATAGTTTTACATTTTAAGAAAATTTAGTTCATACGGTCGTAAATGTAATAAAGGACAGTGCACAAATTTATTTTTAAATCACGAGGCTTGTAATTTATACTACTTAGAATTGTTTTTGTAGCATTTATAATAATTTATTTGTTTAGGTACCGTACTGCTTGGAAATACCATTTAGAACACATTCATGATGAATATTAATGATAGATGTTTGGAGAGACATTGCTGCACAAATTGCAAGGTGTTGACGACCTAAGTTTAGGTAAAGGCCAGCGAAGAGAGAGGCTACGAATAACATGATGTTTCGTAATATGGAGACCACAAAATGTGTAAATCTGTATAAAAACAGTACTAGGTCTATTGATTACTTTTACAATTTACGACCCTATGAACTAAATTTTATTCACCACACTCCAACATTTACTAGACCATCAATGTTCTACAGGAAATGGAAACACTTGCCCGCGCCAAGATAAACTGTAAATTCCGGACAATAAAACATGAGGGGGGAAACGTACGACCGACAACATTAATTTCACCGTGTCTCTTTGGAAAGAACGTCAGAGTTAAGACTCTTGCAATGCATTAAAGTTTTGGGGATGAAATTCCATTCAACTAATCAAGTTCAATATCACCACCTTATTCCCTCAATAAGTCAACTTAGGATTACCTGAGAATGATAATAAGATATTTCAGTAATATTAATCTATTTTATTAACTGTAAATCTGTATATGAGGCTATATATAAGCCAAGTCAATAATTTAAAAAAAATTAAACTTGTTTGTAATTAAAATGATAACAGCTGTTTATATTAAAATCAAAACTCACCAAATGAAATATACAAATGTGGCAGGTTAAAACTTTGGCTTGTCAATAATATTCTAAAAAATCTAGGCCTATTATAATACACAAATTAAAATCTAATGAGTTATATACAATAGTATAAAAAATGAAACTTGTTTATAATTAAAATTATAACAGCTGTTTATATTAAAATCAAAATTCAACTAAGTTGTAGATTTTTATGAGCATCGAACGACGTATTTTAACCAAGCCGTGGACGGTCCTAGGCCTAAGAAAATTGAGAAGGAAAATGTGGCTATGTGTTATAACAAGAATTTACACACCCCTAAATCAGTCGCCACGTGTTGCTGAGTCTTGCCGCAAACATGGCCTTGAAACTAGAAAACTATGCTGCAAACGGATTGCCTTTTTTACACAAAAAATGTTATATTTCTTGAAAATTACCGCAAACGTACTTCCCCGTAAAATTTGATTCAGTTAGCTAAGTTCAATGCACTGCCAGAGTTCAGAGTTGAATTCTAATAATCACTGCTCCGTAATACAATAAGCTGAATTGTTAAAGTATAAATTGCGTAATGGAAGTTCACAGAATGAAAACCATGAAGCACGATGCATTAAGGACAATGCAGTATTCAAATGTGGTTTATAGGTTACGTCAACTCAAGTAAACAGTAATTTTAAAGTTAAATTAACGAAAAGTTTATTAAAAAGTATGGACCATGACATTACTTTCCATTTCGAAGCTGTTCCACGGTAATCTCTAGCCACAAGTTTTCCTTAGGCCTATATCTTATTATCTTCTGCAGGTTAATAATTTATAAAAAAACAAATCAAGAATAGCCTATACTCCTCTATCCATGAGCAAGCACAAGAATTACAAAATCAATTTATTACTATAGCTTTAACCTTTTAACCGCAGTAGTCAACTTGTGACAGCGAATATAATTTTTAAATCATTGAGAAAATCTCAATAAAATAGCTGGGTATTACTAGTGAAGTTTGTAACCCAAGAATAACTATCTGCACTTCTTAACATAAAGCATTATTAATAAATCTAATTTTTCAGACACGGGTTCAACTGTTAAAATCTTGATAAGAATTCGACCTTATACTCTTGACTTAAAGCTCATCTGGGTTCATATCACAATTTCAGCCTTCATAAAATAAAACACAACACATAAACACACATTAAAACAACGGTGTCACAGTATTAAAACTGACATTTATGAGGTTGAATACTGATTCCAGTTCTTTTGATGTATCAATAATCATTGGAGCCCACACTGTCACATCTGGAGCCCACACAAAATAACTGGAATCAATATTCAGCGTCATAAATGTCACCTTTAAAACTATGACCCCCACTCCATTGAGATAGATTTTAAATAGGTTTGCAGATCAAAGCTAATCGCAGGGCAGAAGCTGAGTTTTCTAAGTAATTACTGAGACCTAGAGTAACTAACTAGTGAGTAATATAACCTTCTATAACTCCTCAAAAATTGTTTAAAAAACCCCTAACCTGTACTGACAGATATGTGTTCCTGGATGTGCAGAGTGTAAGTGTACATGTGTGTCTAGTGTGGGAAGGGATATAGTAATTATGTATTTAGTATATAGCATATGTGGCTGCGTTCTATGGATGTGTGTATGCTCGCGCGGTTCACATTAAGAAATGTTAGTGACAAACTCGGCAACCGTAAGGAAAATCAGGGCCGTAGCTAGGCGGTGGCGAGATGGGCCCCCGCCAAGGGCGCAAAATTAACCATGAAAAATACCACCGTTTTAGGCAATTTATCAAGCAATAAAAATTCTAGATTTTATGAATTATTTTTTAAGTAGTGCAGTCGTCTGAAAATAAGGTTTTAGTACCTTGAAAATCCAACACTTAGTTCATTTTCAAATTGAGGTTTAGGTTTTCTTTGATAATAACAGTGTTTTTATATTAAAATAATAAACAATTTCACAGAAATTTAAAAAAAAAATTGTTCAGACCCCCCAGTATTGGAGGGCGCAAATTTGTCAGACTAGCCAAGGGCTCAGAAGGACCTTGCTACGGCCCTAAGGAAAATGAGACTATTTTAAGCAATACTCGAAAAACACCACTAGCAATTATTTTCACTACCAATTATTATTTCCTAACTGAATTAACGCATTGTCGAATCTAGACGTTTTTCCAACGGTCTTCAGCCGATTTCTCGGCTTTAATGGCATGGCTAGCTCTTGAATAAGACATAAAAACCCTAAGACATACCCTAATGCCAGCACGTAAAAACCAAGTTGTAGGTGATGCACTTGAAAGACAAAGTACTCGTGGCTTCCAGCATCATCCTCAGACAATCCTATATCAATGTGACTCCAGTGGAAGTAAATGAACTTCATCTTTATGTCGTTAATGAGCTTGATATAGATCCCAGATTCCATGAAGCGTCGTATAAGTTTGTTAAAAGCTTCGAGAAGAGGACTGCCTTTCTCCAACTGTAAAGCGTGAAGCAGTTTGTATACTGTTCCTTCTAATGTGCACATTTTGGGAATATTTCTACCAGCAGGTACAGCACCCAGCATATAAAACTCAGTGTACACGTCGAATCCTACAGTTGCCATGTCTGGTTGTTTGAAATAATCCTCAATACAGCTTTCTGTCTTAGTGCATTTCTTTCTATGTAAAGGAATGTTTTCGTAATAATCGGGGCAAGATTTCTTCAGCAAATTATCAAGCCCTGTATGGTAATAATACACTAAATCTGATTCGTATAATTCTTCAACAGTTCTCAGCTGTTCGCTAACGCCAGGATCTACAAGAATGCTAGTGAAGAAAGTTTGGAAAATAATGCTGATTGCAAAGCAATACCATACCAGGAGTAGAAACACTAGCCTTAGGTTATGGGTACGCGGCATTTCTGGTACTGATACGCCAATGGTTACAGCCCACACGGCATAGAAACAAGTAGACACAGCTGTATAGGTGATTGGATCTTGAGAACTACGTTTTGCCAAAGCCCACATCAGAATGGTTATCATGGTGAAGACCACAAACATAGCAATCCAAACCCAAAGCGTGAAAATTTTACCAACTTTTTCCATTCTACTGTAGGGTTTCCCACAAGGGACATACCATTTCAGAATTTCTTCACAATGGGGTAATGTATGATCTGCCAGCTCCATAGCAAGGGGATGGAGAGGGAGGGTTCCAAAAGCCAGTTCTACCACCCCTGCATACAAATCGCTGAGTGCTTTAATTCTGACCTCAGTCGAATCTCCAATTTCCGACTGGTAATAAATAACACTGAAGTTCAGCCGTTCTGCAAGCAACTTGAAGTACTCGTATTCGACCCCAAAATAATCTGTATTGTTGTTTATATATACCACGTTGATTGGAACAGACAGAACAGGAGTCACCTTTAAGGGACAACCATGAAAGTTATGATGTGGGATTTTCGGGGTAAAGAGGGTGGTATTTCTTCCATATATTGTCGAACAGGTGTCCAGCGAAAATACATTTACCTCTGTGCAAATGTCACGTGATTGATAGGGTATCCACGTATACAGAATGTTACCTGACATTATGACTACGTCCACAATCTTAAAGTATCTCCACATTTCCTCAGCTATTTCTTGCACCATCTCATGGGATTTATCGTGTAAAACAACCACTAAGAACCTGGCTCTAAGATTCCATCTTGGTGTCATTTTGACTGCTTCCAGTTGCTCAGTAAGTTCATCTAAGGTGTCTGTGACAATGAGGTAGCTTTGATGTTTGAAATAGTCATCAAATCCTTGATTAAAAGTGTCAGTTTCTGGTGAAGATATCTGTAATGGCCAGAGTGATTGCTGATGGACGTTTTGAAGTAATTCTGTCATGTCAGTACTTGTAAAGGGCAATGAAACAAGTAGAGAATTCCCTGGATTGAAATTTTGTTGCATAACATATAATATGCACAGTATAGTGTCTTTAGACATTGAAAAAATGGCAGGCAGTGTCATTAATGTTCCAATTATAGACATGTTAAGAGTAGTTATGTGTGGAGAATCGTCGCTAGAGTTATTTGTGGTGCACAAAAGAATATGATGAAACAATGATCTAGAACATTCACGAGCATTTACTATTTAAAATTTAACTTAGGCTTGAAATTCTTGCCTTTATCATTCAGGCTCACTGACAGTAGTTGCAATATTCAACCCAAGAGGCAGAGAAACCTGAATAATAATCGACATAAATCGGAACATCGGAAAATTGCACACACGCGAAATGATATTCAAATGGCATAATGATCACATTCCGAACTATCAACACAAAATCAAATATCTATCATAGGAGGCTACTGATATAGCTTTCTATACAGTAGTTTGTTATCACGTGTATGAATCTAGACTAGAACAGTTACAACAAGTAAAGTCACCTTTCATGGAAGGAGTAGTATACACGCTATATAATACTATTAAACCCTTGCGAAATTTTCGAAAATTCAACCTTTTTTATCCCTCTCCCAAAAAATGTAGTCTTTTGTTGTGTTGTTGAATTTAAATACTTAGCGAAGTATATAGGCCAGTCAGTATACAAAATAGAAGAGTTTATTAATGTGAACTCAACTTACAATATGTAAATTCACAATACGATAATTTTGATTCAACTATCTTTAATTATTTGCTTCTCAAATTCAATAGTTTGATGCAAAATTGTTATACCTTAAAAGGCTTCCCGCAATACGGCCTCTTAATCTCAAAATATGAAGTGAACAAAAATGACACAGCCACCTTCCCCAGGGTAGAGAAAGTTACGTGAGTAGATCACATTAGATTTTTATTTACGAGGATTTCTATCACTATTATTGATTTATAGAAATCAATTCTAACGATAGCCTCTCCAATTCGATCCCTTACATCAAATTCCAGTAGCCTATGCAATTTCCCAATGTGTATCCTGTTACACACAGGGACTGCAGATTCCTTCATTACCAAGTAATGTGAATTCTATACGGTGAGATCATTATTGTTAATACGAAATGTTCAAACTATGTTTTAATGTAATCTGAGTACGCTAAGTCCGTAAAAAATCATTCACTGCTGTAGTCCGTATGAGAAAAAGAGACGTTAACAACAGAAATATGTAGACATCGAATATATTTAAAGTGGTGAGAGTGATATAATTGGGATTATAAGGACGAGTAAATACTGTATTCTATATCTGCATGAAGTCTTTGAGGTAGGCCTATAATATTTTCCCGCTAAGATGGTGAAACTGAAATTATAAATATTTAATTTACGAACTCTTGATTTAACTTATTGCTTCAATTTAAGAATTTAAGTAATTTCAACAATATAAACAATTTCAATAAATCTGCCACTTCTGTGATAGTAAAAACTTACAAATTATTGTTTTAAGAAATATCTATGAGTCAAATATTCATCGTCAGAAGAGGAAAATGTTTCACACACACGCTAGATAATAATTAAGCAACATAATGACTATATAGTTTAGCCTATTCATACCTGAAGCTATTATTTTTCATTCCCTTTGTGATTTTTACATAAAAAACTCTGACTCTTTTGTATTTTTTTTTTCATAATCAGATAAAGCAGCTTCAGTGAATGACGACACATACAGAATGTTAAAATACGCGGCTTGGCATTACTGTATTATCTAATGGGAAAACCATTAGATACCAATCACTATTTAGATATGTGGATATGTGAAGAAAGGCTTACCAAAAAAGCACATTTGAAGTAAAACATGCTCTATGATAATGTCGATATTCTCTAACTTGAGACTAATTCTACCAAGTGGAATTTGATATCACAAATTATGTTGAACGGTCAAATTTTATGCAGCTAGAAGAGTTCACATTCTAGGTAAAATTAACAATTTAAAAATTGAACGCTCAAGCCCAAAGTTCAATGCAAAAGAGAGCTTTAGCTGTATCATCAAGAAGATATTCAGTTCTCCGCACAAGGCTCAGTGTGCCCCGTTTTAGATTTCCAGCTCAGGAAGAGAAGGATCTAACCTGCTCCTCAAATGTGTAGTCAATAACATTAATCACTTCACACCAAAGTCAGCCCAATTACAGCAAATAAATACAAAAAAAGTGATATAACAATACTAGGCCTAGGCCTATAATCTTATAATCCTTTCAAACATATAATTTATTTAGGGCCTATGCTTTAAATCGTATTACTAAAATCTGTTTACCTAAATCTCTTGATAATCCGTCTATATTATTGTTTCCGAATTTAACGTCTATAAAATTTATAAATACATTTTACTAAGTTACATTGGTAGAAATTCAATCACATCTACATCCCCTTACTTACGACAAGCAACAAGATGAAACCAAATAAAAGGTTTACATCTGCAGATCTAAAACTCAGCTCTAGTTTTGGTCACAGATTATTCAATTAAATTTTGAAAAATAATTAAAGGATTTTGGTCAATTCCACCGAATATTTTCATATGGAAATACGTCAAATAGTAATGTTGGAACCTGAGGCCTTAGGCTCTTATGAGGAAATATTTGTGCATAAATATTTTGCATAAAAATTTCGCTGCTGTCGTGAGAAATTTTAAACGAATTAACTTAAACTCTGCCTATAAAAAATTCTAACAAATGAGATTACAAATATTCGAAAGGGAATTCTTAATAATTCATAGATTTAAGTTTTCAGTTAATGAAGCCCCCCAATGTTTTCTTTGGATCAGCGCGCCTGAATTACCTATGTTTCTTTTTTCTTTTCCCCATAATAACCAGGTATAATATCGATACAAAAAGGAATAGTACATTGTTTATAAATAACCTTCAATAACTGCATGATAGGAAAGACAACTTCAAAAGTGCAAGGTGCTGTGATATGCGTGGAATTCATCCTCTTGGTAACAGAGATCATATTGTGACGCAATGATAGTCAAAACAAGAACTCATGAAGAACTTCGATCCTCGAAATCACATTTTCTCAACTGTTACATAAGTTGACTGATTTTGCTCTTCACATAAGATAATTTACAGATCACGTGCAAAATGGAATCACGTGCATAGTTCGAAATACCGTACCTGCTTTACTAACAGTCCATTGGTGCACAATGAAAATATTCTTATGAAACAGAATACTAATAATAACTAATATTATTATTAGACTTCGTACTTTTACGTCGCTAAAAATGCTGTTTAGGTACCTAAAATAGGCTCTAAAAATTGGAAAATAGGTTCTAAAAATCGTAAAATAGTCTCTTATAAAATCGTTAAGTTGATAATTTTCTGAAATATTTCAATTGCAATGCAGAATATTATATTTATTGAAGTCACCATTAATCAACAATCATGATAAAACATAAATATAGGCCTATGGTAAACAGAATTATTCAACCCCTTGTATCCCTCAGGGATTCAGATAAGTTTTTTCCCCCCCTGGATGTGGGAGTCGGGAGAAAAACACTACATTTTCTTGGGAAATCCAAGGAATTTTTCTACTGAAGGCGAAACATTTCTTACTATTTTACCACGTCACAAATGTGTCATGTACCACATTCCGAGCTAAGAATTTAGTACAAACTGAAAATAAATGCTAGAATTTATAACAAAAAGTAACTTATTTTGAACTTTAGAGGAAAAACAAGCAAAAAGGCAATATTAGGCTCTAACGTAAAAATAGGCTGTTTTAGGTCCTATGAAAGTATCAGTTTTAGGCACAGTCACTTATGAAACATGAATCAACAAGTTTTCGTCCATATCACTTAAGGGTTAAAATAGGTTTTTACCTAAAATCCGAAGTCTAATTATTATGTATTTGCTAATAATGAAAATTCTAAGAAACAAGGCCCTAATATTGGCGTATTACTTGTTTTTCTTTCCATTGTAATTTATCTGTTACTACAGGCAGTAACTCAATGTGGTAAGATACTATCCAGTACAAGAGCTGTCATTCAAATGAACACAAACACATCGCAGAACGTTGACAATGGGAAAAGTAGGCCAAGGCGCAAAACACCTTACCTACTAGTTAACACAATATATTAACGAATATGTCCATATCAAATTTCACCTCTCTATATGGAATGAGAGTGTCAAGAAGAGTTTATCTACCAAGAGTTTTTATCCATGAGAATTTTTAAGTTAAAAAAATTATTTGAAACACACACATTACTTTCCCTGCCTCAAGCACTGATTTTGCAACTTTCTTGCTCCTCATTCTGGCAGAGTAAATACATTGCGTGAGTAGGCCTAAGTAGTTATTATTAACGAGGTACCTAGGCTAAGACCTGATACTTTTATTTGAAACTCTTTTTTTTAACTAAAAACTGTCTGAATGGTAGTTAGCCGTAGATTGCAGAAACCTGGGTACAAACTCAGGCTCAGGAGAACAATGCCAGCTTTGCGTTGAGCCTAAAACAACTGAATACGCACTCCCTGTAATACGGCCTCTTACTCTGTAATCAGAGTGTAAAGAGAGAAAGGTGCCATTTTAAGAAGACCTCGTCCCAAACCATCGTCTATTTACAAAAAAAATATAATAGCATTTTTCCCTAATCCGAAAATCTGCACCGACAAAGAACAGGTGCTCTTGTAGTCGCGTGGATTTCCCCAGTTTTGCCGCTGTCATTAACTACTTCTTAAGTGAAGTAAACGTGCTGTAGTATGTATTTGGCAACATTGCACTGGACTGCATAAAAAAGTTAATATACCTAATTACCTTCCTATTCACTGATTGACAAGTCGAAGAGGATTAGGGTGGCAGCAGGTAGAGGCAGTTCTTGGAAAAAGTGTCTTTAAGAAGTGGCACCCACAATATTGACCATGCTTAGGGAACAGAAAGTTATGTGAGTGTAACACACGAGATATTTTTAATTATTTCATTTTATTAACTATTAACGTCAATATTAATTAAAAATTAACCAAACTTGACGCTAAAGGGTTCTGATATAAATATCCTGGAACTGTAAATAAATTTTCCCTCGGTACTACTAGATATCTGGATTTTGGGGTCCAGATGAAGGAAATGCCACGTTCCATAGTTCGGTTTTGGGGTCAACAGCACCGGTGTTTCAAATTCCGTCCATAATCATTTCTATTTGAACTTAGTACCCAATGTACGTGTTCATAATGTAATATGTTTCATCAATATTATGCAATATTACACACAAACGTAACGTATACATGTGCTTCTATTAAAGATAGCAGTCCGGAATGTATGAAGTTTAATTGAAAATGGTAATGGTTATCTTAATTTTTGTAATAATAATCATTATTACTGTTAATATTGTCATTTTGTTTATTGTTTTTTCATACTTATCACTATTATTATACTGGTTATAATTTTATTATTATTATGTTTATCATCATCGGAGCGAATCCTGAAGGGCACAGCGTTTAGTGATCAAAAGCCGATTTAGTTTTGACTCTTATTCTAAGCGATAGTATGTTTGATTGGCATCAAATTTTAAAAATTAGCACATGAATTTATTTAGTTATGTTGCGATGGATTTTTACTCGCGAAAGGGGCGCCAAACAATTAAGGTCAAAGTTCGTCCCATGTTAAGAACATGGGAAAGTCTAAGGATTTAGTGTTTGATAGGAATACGTTGTTGAGACAGTGGCCCTTGATTTGACTTTTTTACACTCGAAAAATTTATCTAATAAAATAACATTCAACTGCAATTAAATACAAACCAAAAATAAAAACATTTATAAACTCGCCCCATTTTAACTTGAGGATTGTGAAATGCAAGTATTTATTCTAAAGTTTTAGAGACTTTTGTCAACCCATAAGTTAGCAGTTTTCGAGTTCCCTATCTTTAATTATTATTATTATTATTATTATTATTATTATTATTATTATTATTATGAGTGATTAATTGATTTCAGACCAACACTTACTTAAAGTTAAAGGTAAAAAGTTTGATACTTAGGCCTATTGACTTTAATTTTAATGTAATACATAAAACCAATAAATTTCTCAACAGAACAAAAACTCTGGGAAAGAAGAGTTTTAGTGCGCTCAGAAATTTGGAGGAATAAACCAGAGAACCTAAAAACTCGTCTTTTTTTATTTCACACCCCCCAGCAATTGCGAACTTTCCTTTATGTCGCCCTTCTCTTCAATAAGTTCTGTTCAACCTTTCCCTTCTGGAATTTCTAAGAAATATATGCCTTCGTTGATTAAAATAATAACAATAACCACACTAAATAACAATGTGTGTTTGTTTTAACATAAAGCGTATACCCTAACCTAGGACTTAAGGACCTTTTTAAATCATGATTTGCAGTTCCTTCAATCTTCCCAAGAGATTAGTTCGCCACCTTCTATGGCCCCAGAAGTAACATGTAAGGCGTGAAATGTCCTGATAATTTCCCCTAAGAATTCTGTCTTTCAGAGGTTGGAACTTTGTATGTCCTACATTTTATATGTGGCAACCAGGGGCCACTGGTTTTACCTTCCTTCCAAAAGGCTGGCTGTGAGAGATGACTCCCACGTTCCTCGAACATTGTGGAAGCCGAAGATATGGTGATGGCAAAATAACAAAGATAATGGTGATGACGAGGGTCATTATGATTATGACGAAAACAACAAACAATAATCGCAACCGAAAGTCTCAATATTGTCATGGACTGAGCTCTTAGCCGTGAGTAATATCTGTATATAATTTACACGTCTCGTCGCACTGCGGAGAGCAAGTAGGTAGAATGCAGGGAAAAGTTAATTAACTGTTCAGGCAATTCCACTTTCTTGCAGGAAATTAGATTCGCTTGTGACGGAGACTCGTCGGTATAGACTGGTTTGCAATAAATTTAATTTATGAAAATAAAGTAAATAACAAGTTAATAGGGCCTCAAATGGGCGGTGCTGCCACGGACGTCGCAACCGGGCCTACGGGTCGGGGGCAGGAAAGGAGCAAAAAAATAATCTAAAATACTGGTGATGAAACTGAATAAAATTTTCAGTTTTCACAAATAAAAAAAAAATCTAAAACTCCCTACCACAGGCCAATCCTATACAAAGTTCAATTTCAGACTTTTTAAATTTTATTTTCTAATTTTTCATCACCAATTTTCTATACAGCGAGGGTGGGTCAAAGAATGAACCAGCAATGTTTTTAATAGCCCAGGCTTCTCCCTTGGAATCGCCCCTGTACTCATTGCCATTAGGCTAATGGTGACTGTATGGAAAAAGCAATACCTGATTTCGGTTATTATAATTATTAAGGCCCGGAAGTTGATGCTCTATCAGAAGACGAGATATGCAAGCAAATATGCTCTGGGACCAATTAAGTATGCTCTATCCTTTAAATACCAGTAATTTTTATATTCTATATTTTCTTATTAGCTGAATTACATTGTAAATTACAAAACATAAATATTTTAAATCGTATAAATTACATTTAACAATTATAAAAAGGCAAATGCAACAAATCTTAGTAAACTGAAAACTAATGAAATGGATCGTCGCATTAATATTTTAAGAACAGTTCCGCAAACATTGGTTATGTACTGTCAATTATAGTACAGTCTGTTCTCAAAACATTTACTTAGCTAAACATGCTGTAAATGTTTGAATTAACAGAGATGGACATAATATTTAAAATCTTTCAGAAATATGTCATAAAAATGTGACATACCAATTAAATATGAACCAATATTTTGATATCAAACAAATATGATGCATTACCGCAAAACTAACAAAATATGAAAAAATATGCGAAATGAAACCATCAATATTCTATGATTTTTTTCGTGTCTTGTACACATTTTAACACTTGCACGTTATAATAAACTGCATTATTAAAAATATAATTTTTCATAAACTTCCAGGCCCTAGTAATTATTAACTAATATAAAATCCAGCATCAGGTTTCAAGTTTCTAATATGAAAGTGCTAAGAGTGATTTATTAATCTCTCCCACGGATTAGTAGGCTGCTTGCCTCGATTAATATGGTTTCTTGAAATTGAATTCAGTTGACTCCCTACCTTTCTTGCAATCTCTCCTCTGTTGCTGTAGTCAATTCCAGAAGGGTGAAGATTGTGACACTCTGGGTACCTGAAACAAATATTAAAATTTGAATATTTAAAACTACAGAGAAAGGAGATTATTATGCCAAGTTTTGGCATCAATACATATTTATTCATAATTATTTTAAAATACAAATTCTGAAAAGTGCAAATTATGGAAGGGTCTTAAAATACAAATTCTGAAAAGTGCAAATTATGGAAGGGTCACAAGCACTGTGAAATGGAGAATTTATGTCCTATGGAGCCTAAACTTAAGGGGAGATGGTAGTTACCAGTGTCAAAAAAATCTATTTTTTTTCTTAGGCTCTTGTAATAGAGCATAGTTTTGTGAACATTTTGATATATAGGTCTTATATATTGCGTTATTATTAAGCCAAGCAGAGCGACCTGGAGCTTTCTAAAATGGATAAAATACCATACGGCACGTCATTTTCTTTTCGCTCTCCTGTAAAATTACATTTTTTGTACTTCAGGTACCATTTTCTGAAAAGCTATTCATGCTAAAATAACGAAACTTTCAGGAATTCATTATAGATGGATGACAAATCTCTCTTAGCAGAATTATGGGAAAAGTCTTGACTATACAGAAGTTTAAACTATTTTTATTTTTAAAAAAAGAAGTATTTTTTTAGTCATGAAGATTTCATGCAGTTTTCGTGCAGTAATATTGTACATAGTAGACTGATTGTGCTAGGGTAGTTAGTAGTACCTATTGTTAGAAAGTTCCCGAAGTTTCACAAAAATCTAAGTTACAGAAATTGAATAAAGCGTACGTATGTCAAGGGAAGTAACTGTAAAAATAATTTATCACCAATGTGTTAAAAAATTCTTTCCTACCAAACAGTGAATTCTAGAACAACCATTCTCTGCTTATTTTAAAGTACAGAGTGCACTTGTAAAGCATAAAAAAATTCAACTAAATCTGACTGTAAACACCTGAGTTATGGCTTCGTGACCTGACCATACGCTATATTTTCTATCATTTTGCTAGCGGTAACCATCTCCCCTTAAAGATACGTTGATTTGCTTTTTAAATTTATTATCTGTAAAGACAAATCAGAGTTCATGCGATGTATATATTTGATTCATTTCGAAATACTTCATTTTTATTCTGTTAATCTATAAAACTAAGTATAATACTTTACAAGCGGTACTCTGAAAATGATTCTCTGGCCAAATAGTTTCTGGAAATTTCATTAAGCTACTGAAAACAGTAGCCTACCGTGCGATGAACTCAATTCTATTGCGATTAGGATGATTTCCCTTAAGAATACGCAGTCTTGGAAGCGAAGCCCACATCGAGAGAAGCAACTTCATATTACAAAATTTTTTGTTGCTATTGGTTCAGCTTTGAGATGTGGCCCGATGCTCTGCTTTTCGCAAAATATTTGTTTAACCTTACCTTGCGGCCTAAGATGCAACTATACTTAATCAAAGACAAGCCTACTAATTTTTAGAGGGATCAATTTCAGACACAAAAAGCCAAGTCATTAACGTGGTCTGATGACCCAGTAGACCACCGTGTTTTCCAGTTAACCTAACGTAGCAGTAACAATTTTAATGCTAGAAATATAGGCCTACATTAGTTGTTGAATGCAGCAAATTAAATAATATGCGTTGAATTAATTTAAAAAAACCTGGCATTAAATTTCCATTATGTTGGTTCTTTTTAGCCCATTCTATTATTGTTGTTTCCAGGCTATTATGGTATTATTTACACAGTGTGATAATCTATTAAATACCTGACAAGGAGTTAATGAGATGGCGTTGGATCACGGCCGGTAGTTTGCATCCGCTTTCATTCATATACATTATACTACACTTGAAAATATTATTGGTTGGTAGTCATACATGAGCCTTATATGGGAGGGACAAAAAGTACATCCCTCCCCAAAGTCGGCGCCTATGCACATAACAATTCTTGGAAGGAATGGTATACTTCACACAAATCAAATTTCGTAAGATGTTTCTTAAGCGGAATATTAATAAGATTTTCAAGCCACAATAAATATATATATATATATATTTTTTTTTTTTGCAAAAAGCAAGACACCTGGAGATCCAAATGAAGACACGATTTCATAGCTGCAACAATTATGAAACAATAGCAACAAAGGATTTCACAATATAAACTCGCTCCGCTCCCAAACTGTGAATTGCTTTAAGGGAAATCATCCTAAACGCAATAGAACTGATTTTACAAGGGGGGTAGGCTGAATACCAGATTACTAAGAATGAAAATGGGGGGGGGGTGGACATTTAATTGTCCTAAAGCAGGTTCTAGGAACACAAAAACATTTTGTGTAAATCAGGGACTCTCCTGAAAATTCCGGGACTAATGGGAACTACTTTTTAAGCACTTGGCACAGACAATAGCGACAATATTTATGTGACAAGAACTCATTCGTTTCTGTGTTTCCAACTCTCTCTGCATGCTAACCCTGTCCAAGCTTTCTTTTAAGAACTAAGGTATTTTAAAACACCCACTTTGTAGTTTCATAATCATTATTCTGCCATCATATCATAACAGTAGTTCATCGTCATTCATGAAAACTATTTGTATTAGTCAAATACTTTCACTCATATCCCTCGTTCTTTCTTTCTTTCTTTCTTTCTTTCTTTATCGTAGTTTCACCTCTCCCTTTTAGGATTTAAGCGACCCAAGCCGCCCGGGCCTTACAGGGCCGCGACCTGTCGGGAGAGGGATTATCTTTGGATCACATACATACTTTTTTGACCAGACAAGGACATGGAGGGCCTCCCCGGATGAGTGATCAGCCCAATGCCGGGGCCACCTCCGAGACAACACGAACACATAGGACGAGACACACCATTCACACACACACTCACTCCAAACAAGGCGAGGATGGGATGAAGATGATAATGACGGCCAGATGATATCTGGGGACCACAAGGGCCTAAAGTTACCCGACATTTGTCTCAAAGGTGAGGAAAAACCCCAGAAAAAAACCCCACCTAGGTAACTTGTCCCGACCAGGAATCGAACCCGGGCCCGATGCGTGAGAGGATTGAACGTATCCCCTGAGCCACAGCGGTGGACTCCCTCGTTCTTAAGTTTCAAAAATCTTAGTATTAGCACTTCTTACCCTTTGAATTCTTGAAAACGCAACACAAAGCTGACCATGCCCGAATATAGGCTCAGAAAGGTAAATCCCAACGAAAACCGCAGCTGATTTGTAGGACTGCTGAAGGCAGCGCAGTCTATAAAATGTCACGGCTATCCTATTAGTAGGCCTATAAGGATAAACTACTTTGATCTCTATCACAATATGCGTTCATAACAGTGGATACAATACAATGTTGTTGAAAAATATTATACTTAAACTGTAAAGAAACAATCTCCAAATTTAAGTCAAAGTAGGCCTACGAAATATAAAAGCACAGTCCAGAAATAACTTTCTTCATTTTCCAAAAATACACTCATACTGACTGACATTAAAAAATTAGTATTACAAAATACCATTCTGTATTACGATAGATATAGGTTATGTACAAGTTAAGTATGTAGGCCACTTGCGAACGAATGCATAATAAATAAGGGACTCTAAAGAACACAAACCTTGGTAACAAATGTAAACAAGCATGAGATCGAACAGCTCACCATGACTGTCAAATGCATTGTTTTCATTATGAAACCAAGCCATGTGCCATATCGACATAACACAGCTTATACGAGGGGCAGTCAAGAAGTTCCCGGAATTTCGTTCTAATTATTTACTACCACAATATAAGTAGCCTACACATTTACTTCATCACCTTCAAAATAGGCTCCTTCAGAACACACACACTTGTTCCATCGCCCCTGCCATTGCTGGAAACGATAAAAGTCCTGTTTTGGTAGCTTCCGAATTTTAGCCGACGCGTTGGTTTTGTTGTCTTCTACAGTGGCAAAACGGTTACCTTTTGAGGTCCTTTTTGATCTTGGGGAAGAGCCAGAAATCCGCTGGTGCTAAATCTGGTGAGGCTGGTCAAGGAGTGGAATGTTCGTTTCTGAGAGCCATGTTCCCACAACAAGCGATGTGTGGGATTGAGCATTGTTGTGATGCAGTGTCCATCCTCCTTGCCATTTCGCGGGGCGTTTTCTTCGGATTGGCTCTTCCCCAAGATAAAAAAGGGCCTCAAAGGTAACTGTTTTGCCACTGTAGAAGACAACAAAACCAACCCGTCGGCTAAAATTCGGAGGCTACCAATTCATCGTTGTTTCCAGCAATGGCAGGAGCGGTGGAACAAGTATGTGTGTTCTGAAGGCGATTAAGTAAATGTGTACCGGTACCTATATTGTGGTAATAAATAATTACAACGGAATTCCGGGAACTTTTTGACTGCCCCTCGTATAATGTCAACATAAGATGATTGGGATCCTCCAGTTGGCCCACTCCTTCAGGTGACTTTGTGGCCATGTATCGACTATCTAACAGAAAAGAGTACCAAAAGCTATCGTAGAAGTAAGGACGGTCTAAGCATAAGGATGAGTATTCTACCATGTTTATAACCCGATTCTGTGATTATCACGAAGGGTTTAACTACAGAGTCCTAAGAACGAATGTGTACGAGTTGCTGCCGAACTAATAAATTTACCCGACTTAGGGCCAGTTAAAAATGTAATCTGTGGGTAGCATGCAAAATTAACTTGCAGTTACATTTAACTGCTTTTTATTTATTTTTTTGTTAAAGCAGTTCGAAGCAAAAATATACATGGCCTCAATGAAATGTTTCTTTTTTTAAACAAACTCGTCTTTATTAAACAGCTGAAAATTAAAGACCAAAGACATGTGTAATACGGTACTTTGTCATTGATTAAACAATTGAAAATCAAATACCAAAGATATTTAAAACATAACAATCTGCAAATTTTCCTCAACTTCTGCACTGTTGCACCAGACACTAAATAAACCTAAGTAGGCACCACAAAACCTGAATTAATGTTTTTCAACTATAGGCCTATAATAAATAAACAAAGAGGTAATTTGAAATTCTATCAAGATGATAATTTCATATTCGCCGCCAATCGATCTAGCTTGTCTTCTGTCTACTTCATCACAAGTGCCTATCAGTTGTGTCTGCAGCAGTCACAGCTTCGTCCGCGGAGGTTCCTTTCTAAATTGAAGGACTATAGTCACCATGCTACAAACTTCTAGAAGGAGACTTCTGTTGACCACTTGAAGCGATGCAATGAATAATGCATGCATATTGACATTGTGGTTGGAGAATGTTCTTGAATTGGAAAGGAATTACTGGCGCATGTCTTAGTCGATGCTAGTCTTGTCACCATAAGTGATGTAATAGTGTGGTCACCGTGTTGTTCATCTGTAAGATGTAGCCCTATCTCTTGTCATATACACACTTCTAGAATGTTTCTGCACTACAAATAGGCTACATAGATAATAAATAGACCTGGGATTTTAGGCTCTAAAAAAATTAGTTTTAGGCACCTAAAATAGGCTTTTAAAACAAGTTAATAGGATTTAAAAAGAGAAAATAGGCACTTAAAATATGCTTTAAAATGTGTAAATAGACAGAAAATATACTTTAAAATACTACAATATGTTCTTCAACTGTAACGTGATCTTTTTTTACTGTAAAAACGTGGTACTACCTATTCTCAACAGAAATAATTGCAAAATGAAGACAGAATTAAAAATACATTTATCAAAAACAGTTTTGGATTATATGAAAAATTGACACGGTATGTCCCTTCTCACTGTATATACCTGCTACTTGTTTTGAGCGAATCCAATCAGCATTCCTTTGGCGACATTTGTTTGGGAAAATCAAGTTTCTCTGGAAAACCAACCCTCTGCTGTTCTGCTCTTCATTCAGGGATGTCCGTTAAATGATTGTAAAAGTTGCATGAGCTGGATTTTATTTTAAATTTTAAAAATAGCCATTTTAGGCATTAAAATAGTAAAAATAGGCTCCAAAGGTCAAAATAGGCATTTTAGGGCAGTATAAAACTATAAATATAAGTGATTTATCATGAAACGTCAACATATTTTAAAATTCTCATGTTATTTCACAAGGAACAAAATAGGCATTTGCCTTAAAATCCCAGGTCTAATAATAAATTAGGAACTTTTACTATAATTGCCTATTAGTATTACTGAATATTTACTAAAAAAACAGAAACTTATTATAATAAAATATAATATTCGTGTCCACCTTATACCCTCGTTTAATTAATAATCTTTGATGGTTTGCCTTTAACTCCAGTTTATTCTTGTAGTATAAAATTGTTCTTATATTATATATAATAAACAGAGTACACTGGTTTAAAATCATAACATTATTTCTAGTTGAATTAGGCCTAATTTTCTTTTTTGCGTCTTTGATTTTAAAATTTTCTAATAAAATATATCTGCTAAAAAATGTTTGGCCTATTCCTGGTGTATAAATATTTTTAAAAAATAAAAGTTACTAAAACAAACAGTGTGTTAAAAGTGCATAGGCCTATGTGCCTTTGTCAATCTTTTTATAGGTAATACAGTATCTATATTACCAGTCGATAATGTATAAAAACGTCTATCTACTCACTGTCTGTGATAATAGTTTATTAAAATACCACCCTCATTGGAAAAATGAAGTACATTAATACTATACCCTTAGCAACCAGGGAAGGCGGTTGAGGCCAGGTAGATTCCTTCACCCACAGGCACCCTCACATTTACAAGGGCAGGAGATTTAGGACCAACCGTAATTTCCTCCCCGTGAGTCACCTAGTCTACTTCAATCAATCAATCTTAGATTTTTTAAATATGTCATTTTATCTTAAAATGTTTGTTATATATCAATTCTACACATAATTACAAGAAAAATGACACCAAACAAAGTATAATTTACTTTAATAGGAACATAGGACTTGAAAGCAGTTTTCTCGTAACTTTTATTTATGTAGCTTTATGTACTTTTTCTGAATTCGCAATTCCAATAAATTATACCTTGTTTGGTGTCATTTTTCTTGTAATTATGTGTAGAATTGATATATAACAAATATTTTAAGATAAAATGACATATTAAAAAAATCTAAGATTGATTGATTGAAGTAGACTAGGTGACTCACGGGGAGGAAATTACGGTTGGTCCTAAATCTCCTGCCCTTGTAAATGTGAGGGTGCATGTGGGTGAAGGAATCTACCTGGCCTCAACCGCCTTCCCTGGTTGCTAAGGGTATAGAAACTTAAATTTTGGCAAGCGACATTAAGAGAGGACTGGAAACTATCGGCATGGGATGGGTGTGCGAGAAGGGAAGGGAAAATCGTAGAAATGTGAGGAGAGAAGTCAAAAGAAGATTTGTAATGGGAAGTCAGTAACTGAAAAAGGTCACTCACCTTAAAGGTACAAACAAATTACTGTAAAGTGGGATAAAGAAGCATGCACTTCTTGTCTGGGTTCGCCGGATAAATCAGGCAGGCCCTGATTTATAAATGAGCAGACCGGGCGTTTACCCAGAGTGGCAAACTAGAAAGGGATTATTGAAGGGATTTTTTGAAAATAATATTAACATATTAGCACATATTTCAAAATTACCCAATATATTAAATATTTTCGTAAAATTTCAACGATTGACTGCATTACGTAAGTTGCATTGAGTAAGTAATTAAGTATTTATTTTTATTCTGTTCATGTCTTCTTTACCTCTCTGTATTCTACTTCTTTTATCTCTCCCTATTCTCTACTTCTTTCTTCTCTATCTTTTTCTATCCGCTTCCTATATTTCTCTTTTCTATATCTCTGTTCTTTATCTTTCTCATTTTACTATCTCTCCGTTCTCTTTTAACGATCTCGTATATTTCCCCCCTCTTTTTTTCTCTCTCTCTCTCTCTCTCTCTCTCTCTCTCTCTCTCTCTCTCTCTCTCTCTCTCTCTCTCTCTCTCTCTCTCTCTCTATCACTTTTATTCCGCACACTATTTCGGTTCATTTTCATCTTGCCCATAACTATAGCCTATCTAATTTTTATACATAAAAAGTGCTTTCCTTTTCTCTCCCTTTATACATCACTCTACCTCTTTATATGCAAACGTTTTACCTCTCTATATCTCTCTTAACATCTAGACTACCTCTGTCATCATAAGTTATCCATTTTATCTTTTTATCTAATTCTATGTACACCTTTATCCCAGCCTATCAGTTCATTGTCGAAGAAGAAGGGGAGGAGGAAGAGGAGGGATGAGGAAGAGGAGGGATGAGGAAGAGGAGGGAGGAGGAAGAGGAGGGAGGAGGAAGAGGAGGGAGGAGGAAGAGGAGGGAGGAGGAAGAGGAGGGAGGAGGAAGAGGAGGGAGGAGGAAGAGGAGGGAGGAGGAAGAGGAGGGAGGAGGAAGAGGAGGGAGGAGGAAGAGGAGAAAATGAAGAAATAGAAAAATGAGAAAAGAAAATGAAGGAGGGAAATAAAGAAAGTATTCCTTTCTTGTTCCGAAATCTTGAATAATTTCATAAAGAAATGTCATTCACATGCCTACAAATAGAGGACGTTATGCGACATTCACTGGAACCAGTGATGATGAAAGTGCAACCAGTCCAAAAGGAAGCGAGAGAAAACTTATTTAATATCGATATACAAAAACTAGTAACTGACGTGACATGTTAACTAAGAATGTGGAACTTGTTTACTAAATTTAGAGGTCAATGAAACTCCGCAGAACTAGGCCTTGTCCCTGATCTTCTAACAATTAAGGAAACAATAGGGTTCATTTGGCTAGGTTTAATTTAATTTAATGATTTGAGCTCAGTTTATTTTTATTTTTATTTTGTTGTTGTTGTAAATCCTTACAGTTGCCTTAGAATATGGACCTCTACTGGTCAAAATTTTCAATACAATGAAAAACAGAATTAAAAAATTATTTATATAATTCATATTTGATTAGGGATATGCTATGCTTCACCTTATACCCTCAAACATAAGATTTCATAAGGTACCCTTATATAGTAGGCCTAAGTCTACGTGCTATATAAGAGTTGGAAGTTTTTCTATCTATTGTTATCTCACACGTTTTGCTATCATCAAGTTTCTTTACAAATAATATGCAAACTAGTTCTAATCATTTTTACTTGTCCTGTATTAAGACAGGTTTATTTTATAACTTCAAGTAGAAAGTTAAAAAACTTCATTGATGCTAAAACGGATATGCATCTATTTCAGCTTAAATAGACTATTTTCAGTCCTCGTTAAGTTGGGTGTTTCCTTACCCACTATGAGCACCAGGAAAGGGGACTTAAGATGCTTAAATGCATGTTTTAGCATAAACGGAAAATGACCCTACATAGATTGACGAGCTTTTTAGCATCTTAATTATATGGCAGTACTATAACTTGAATAGTTAATATCTGACGGTTAAATTTCTGACATGAATATTGTACTATTTTAGGAGAAAAGTCATTTTAGATTTCTGACTTTACATCACAACGTTTTAACTTTCAGTTTGATGTCATAACTTATAACTAGGGTTCGGTTGTTTATGACATGTCACATTTTTGTCCTGACCTCCATTCTCGCCGCAAACATAAATTAAACACGAATTGCATGCTTGTCATATTTATTGGACAGTTTTTATTTTGCATATAATGTCATAGTTGGTCATTTTTATGGTCTTGGTCATATTAATTGTAATTAACGTCATATTTCAGTTACAAATTCGGTAAAGGAGCACAATTAAGCAGTACATTCACTAAATGGTCGCGTTAAATTTGAAATTTACTTCATTAATTTAATTTTAAGCCTTATTAGGTAACATAATTTTTAAATTAATGCAATTATTCGTATTTTAAAGGGGCACCCATGGTCTACAAAATATTATTTGGAGCTGAAGAAGCGAGCAAACAGGAGTAAATCCTTTAAAACTAAAAGTTATTTACAAAGAAAACTGTAAATCACCTACAAAACTGTTAAAAAGTAGATACATGATTGGATTCAAGTGATGTAATAATTTACGTCATTAAACGTTTTAAATTGGAACGTTTACTTTTATAAAACAGGTTCTTTTATTAGGTCATAATTAGGATTTTTGGTCATATTTAGTCATTTTTAAGGGCACATTTGCGGTCATATTTTCCACCTTTTAGGTCATAAACATCCGAACCCTACTTATAAACATCTGGCAAATAGACTTAGACGTACTACATAAGTGTACTTTATGAAATCTTATGTTTCAGGAATCAGGGAATAAGGTGGAGAACTATCTTGTAAAAAAGAACAATTAAAGTTCTAATCATATATATATATATATATATTTAAGAAATGTAATAAAAAATTAAGATTACAAAGGAGGTAAAGTCACTAAGCTGCACTTTAAAATAATAAGTGTGCCATATTTCATTATTTTTGTGTCATAACAGATTTTTCGGTCCCATGCAACTAAGTTAAAAAGATAGCTAAATAACGTTCAAAAATCGCAAAACTTTTAAACATAACTGAAAACTATGATTTTTAGGAGATGTTATAAACAAATTAGAGTATACATCGCTTTAAATTTTAAGACAACAGTTTTCTTGTACCGGTAGCCTACATATATTTTTTTATCTCTGTTTAAGGAAAAGCAAAGATTTTCGAACAATAATTAATTACTGCATCACTTGCATAGACCATGTGGTTCTCCTAATCAAACACGATCGTAACTAGATACCGATTTAGGTATTTGCACCTGGACAAAATTTTCTATAATAACTTTTTCACTTTTTGCTGTCAGCCCCTCCCCCCCCCCCCCCCCCCCATCGCCAGTGCAAAGTTTGGGTTTTACCAAAGCACCATCCGATATTAGCCCATTCCGATAGCATTTTATTAATTGCGAGTAATCCAATCACTATCTAGGCTACACAACAAAAATTTAAAAATCTCCTTTTTAAAATAAATAAATAAATTGCATTTAACCAAAAACTGTATGATTGCTATTGTAATTTCATTTTTAAAAATTGAATAAATTTTGTTTATACTATAATACATTTTTTTAAATATTATACAAAATCCCTTCCTAAAAAATTTGGCGCCCTTTCTAGGTTTTGTGCCCAGCCTGATCCTAACACTAGAATTAATCACTATACGTATTAGATGAATGCATTTGTTGTAATCGTCTTTCTTTGAAAATATATGTTCTAAATATCTCAACACGTTAGATTAAAATCATAGTTAAAATCAATTTCCTTGGGACACTGGGACGTGGAACATTTGTGTGAAAACAGGACTGTCTTGGCCCAACCGGGATATCTGGTCAGTCTATTTTTTTGTTGTGTTATTATTTGTAATGTATATGATATTTTTAATTATTAGTTTTAATATAATTAGAATTTAATTAGGTTGAGATGGGTTGGGTTGGGTTTGGTTTCTTAATGTTTAGTAATTTATTATCAATATAGGCCTATAACATCTTATAATGCTGGGGTATTAACTGCATTTAGTCCAGGGGCGGATCCACGGGGGGGGGGGATGGGGGAATTCCCCCCCCCCAAATTTGTAACATTAAGCACAAATTATTCAAAATTTATTAGAACATAACCCAAATACTTAAATTAAAGCAACGGCATTCATTATTTTGAAATACCTTTGTAAGAAAATGCTGAAATGTTCATTTTGTTTTCAATTGTGTACTGGGGATAATTAATTTTTATGAGTAAAAACTTCCCTCTCTACTTTGGTCCCCCCCCCCCCCAAAATGTCTCTCTGGATCCGCCCCTGATTTAGTCGTGTTGGGTATGTAGCTTCATTAATAGTTATTGCATGAATATTGAATTTAACCTCTTGAGCAGAAAAGCACAACGCTAAATTTCGATCATAATTCGACAGATTACACACTAGGTACCGGTAACTGAGATTACAACAGGTGCCGCAGCTCTTCAATTGAGTGAACAGCTCAACAGAATATATCGACACCGAGTACATCTAGTGGGTACAATACAAACTAGCACTACAGTCAAAGAATTGCGCAGTAGATGGGGTTGTAGTAGCTCCGGACCGGTACGGTCTATTTAACTGGATATGAATATTAATAATATTTAATAGGAATCATTATGTGGCCCGGGCACACCCTGACGACCCTCCACATCGTGTACCACCTTTGGCACTTTTAATTAATTGTTAAAATGTGTTAGATTCAAATATGTTTCCGTATGATCTGCAGTTTTATGATTACAATCAAAACAGTAAAAAATATAAAATTCCATTATTATGACGCAGTGATTTTCGGGATACTTTTTACAATTTTCTATATTACTTACATAAATTCCTCAAACAGATCGAGTTAACATTTGCAGCCTGGTAGCTAAGTTTTTCCTGTATGAATTTCTGAGTATAAAGTATTAGGGTTTGTGATGTAGGGCGTTAGGCATACTCTGGTGTAATATTTTGTGGCTACGAATATGATCTTAATATTGTATACCATTTATGACTGCTGTATGAGTGTGCGTTTTTAATCAGTAGTGTTCTGTAATGATTTAAGTTGAAGTCTTGGATACTTGTAAGCCCCTATGCCTATGGTGACTAACGTGTATACTGTAATCAATATATTATATTTTAAAAGCAAGTGTACAATGTGCGTGCCGCTAAAACTCAAAAACGAGTCCCGGACCCCGGTACGATCAAGGGAGTTATATGGTGTAGTAGCCCTCTATCACCCATCCATGAAGAAGGTTTCCTTTTTACCTGAAGGGCTTACTTTTGAAGATATAAGGGCTGGAATTTCGACCCCTAGATATTTCTAGAACAGTCCAGAACATTCGAGAGTATTCGAGAGCATTCCACAACATCCCAGTACATCCCGGATTGGTAGGGGGTACATAAAATGATGTATATACATTGTATATAATTATTATAATTAAAAATACTGCAATTTTCAATCAAATTAGCCTATAGTTTTACAATTAACAAAGCACAAGGACAAACGTTAAAACAATGCGGCATCAACCTCAGAGACTCCTGCTTTTCTCACGGTCAACCATACGTAGCTTGCTCTCGAGCAGGAAATTCGAAATATTTGTACATAGGCCTACTGTATATACCCCGGATAACAAAATGAAAAATATTGTAAACAAGTATTATAAATAGTTAGAACGTTTTCAATAAAGAAAAATTACCTCTTATATTTTAAAGTTTATCCTTTTATTCCAACTACACACAGTCTCATACCAACTCCCTCAGCGAAACCGGGTACCCCCGCTAGTAATATATAAATTTATCTAAGTATTGTCGGGATGCTTAGCAAAATATAGAAAATGTTATATCTCGGAGAAAAAGTCAAGGGTCGTTCTCGAGTTATGCTGTTCACAGACAGACATGTTTCTCAGAACAGCTTTTTGGATTCAGGGGAAATCAAAATGTGTATTTACCTTGAAAATGAGACATCGAATTTCAAAGATAAACACAATACTTCCCTGTCTATGGCATTTATGATACGGACAGAGGAAGTAAAAATTAAGCCTTAACTCCATAACGTGTCCTGTAGGATACAATAGTTTGCCTTAATCAGTGGCGGACGCAGGGGGGGATAGGGGGGTTACATCCCCCCCCCGAAATTTGAAAAAAAGTACTCTAAGTGGCCAGTTTTATAAACTAATTGTATATGTAAGTTGAGAAATTTTTTGAAGTATATTTTCTACCTATTCAAATCCCCCCCCCCCCCGAAAAAATTTCTGCGTCCGCCACTGGCCTTAATTATGTAATAGAATAACTCTAGAAAAAAATAATATAATGCATACAGAATAGGGTACAATAAATAAACTACAAGCCTAATCATCATGTTAACTGTTTCCTTCGCAGACTGGCAGAGGATTATAATTTTCGTGAGAAATTGACACACTTGTATCTAAGGATTAAAATTATTACATATTCACACACCAAAAATGTGACACGGTATTGTTTCCATCATTCCAAAAAAGGGAACATACCTAAATTGAAAGAAAAAAAGTGGCCCGTGGGGGGATCGAACCCACGACCTTCGCGTTATTAGCACGACGCTCTAACCAACTGAGCTAACGGGCCAACCGACAACACCTTTCTTCGTTTGGCAAGTTGATGTTGACACACTCATAGCGTGCAGCAAATGAACAGTACTTGTATATTCCTTTTCTCAGCGCCCTGAATGCACTGACCCAGTGGCGGACGCGGGGGGTGGGGGGTCCCCTCCCCTGAAATTTGAAAAAAGGCTATATATATGCACTCTAAGTGGCCAGTTTCATAAACTAATAAAGTATGCAAGTTTATTATTTTTTAAAAGTATTCTTTCTGCCTATTCAAATCCCCCCCCCCCCGAAAAAATTCTGCGTCCGCCACTGCACTGATCTATAGCAAAATGCCACAGCGATTTGGTATCGGACCCATAAAGCTTATGGAAATGGGACTTGGGTACAAAGCACTTACTCTCGCATTTTTAATATTTGGTACAAGGGGCACTCTCGAATTTTTAATATTTGGTACAAGGGGCACTCTCGCAGTTTTAATATTTGGTACAAGGGGCACTCTCGAATTTTTAATATTTGGTACAAGGGGCACTCTCGCAGTTTTAATATTTGGTACAAGGGACACTCTCGAATTTTTAATATTTGGTACGGTCTCGGGAGTGTCAGCGACAATATACAAAGATAGTTGGTCTCCCTGCTTCGCTGAGAAACAAAATGTGAATATATCGAGTGGGTGGAGCTTAAAGTGCACCTTGTATTTGTATTTGGCTTTCGCCATGGAAATGGTGTTTGATCCATCATATCATAACTAGGATTCGGATGTTTATGACCTAAAAAGTAGAAAACATGACTGCAAATATGACCCAAAAGTCTTAAATATGACCTCATAAAAGAACGTATTTTCTAAAAAAATAAATGTTTCAATTTTAAAATGTCTAATTACACCAAATTATTACATCACATTAATTCAATCAGATAATCACTTTTTTAATTTTACAGGTAATTTGCAGCCTCACTTGTCAAGAACTTCTAATCTGTTAATGTTTCCAGATAACAATGCAAATGTGAACTGAAAATATTTTTAAAATGCGTCTATTGGAAGTTGGTAACATTATTATAAATATTAACATGCCAATCAATATGTGAAAATACATAATTGTTAACCTGGGAAGGGGATGCGACATTCACCGGTTGTTGGCCAAAAGATAACACTGGAACCGCTCTGTAATCGATTTTGCTTTTGGTAGGATTCAAACAAGATTGGCATTTTTTTATAAGTTGCACATTGCTATTGTATTCATCATTAACATCACCATAGTTCAATCCAACAAAATTGTTCTTTCCTGTTATCAATAATTCTCCCATTTCCTAAGATAATCATCTTTAAAGAGGATTTTTTTAAGAAATGACACAAAACAGTACAAATACTGCTCTACAATGAAGTTAGAGTGCGAAGATGCCAATTTCTCTCCATTTGCTGAATACTGACAGAGATTCAGACGGAATTTACTTCAAGGTTTTCTGATACTGATGAACTTCAACCTAGATTTTTTCTGTTCAACAACTCTATGGAGGCATCTCCATCTGATGCAGATATGCAAATGAGGGCATGTGTCCTATAACAATTATTTTTTTATATCAATGAGAAATTGCCAGCCCATAGAGTTTTGGAGACTAACAGTATGTATCCAAACTTGAAAAATTGTACTTTGAAAATATAATCCATATTTGGTAGTATGTATATGTGCGAGTGTGCATTTTCTACAGATACTGAATAAATTTTGTGGATAAAATTGTTGTTCCCTATTTTTCCCTCAATTGTCCCAGGTTTTCACAAATTTTAAAAATATGTCCAGTTTTATATATAAACAATATATGGACACCCTATGCCAACAATCAGTATTCCTTATGCTTGTGTTTCAAGTTTTACTTTAAACAAGTTACTTGAAAAGTTAGGTTAACGTATGTCAAAATTTGTATTTTCTTCCTATTTACGAGTCTTGTACAACCTAAAATATATAAGAGAAATAACCAGCATGCTTATATTTTGCTTATTTCTAGGAGCAAACTAGGTTTTAAAATATGTAAGTTCTAGAGAACATCACAACCTCAAATTAGGCAGTTCTCTATTTGTTTTCTGTAATCAGTAATGAGGGTCACCATCTATATTATCCTCATTCCCCCTCCAAACAGCAACAGTGAATACTGAGATTGGAAGTTTTATTCCTAATGGAAAAACATCAATGTAGGGTATGCTCAACAAAACTGGACATAGGCCCTGCAAAACAGTTTAAGTTGGCAAATACTAATATAAAATTTCATCACCAGTAATTCTACTTCAATTTTACTTTTTAAATCTCTTCCTCATAGAATTAGGTAGTGACTCACCAGGAAGAACTTTTCTAAGCATACATCATCGCAAATCTTTGTTTTTCCTCTTTTACTGTGTCAATGTCTTGTACGGTACTTCGAAGGCAGCGAGCAAAAGAAATCTGTCAAACACAAGCCCTATTTTTACATTATATTATGAATATTACAGCATATTATGCTGACCAATGATGCCACAGCTAGAAACTTAATTTTGGTCCGGGGCGAAACTAAGATACAGTAGAACGCCAATAATCTGAATGTCAGTTATTCGAAACATCAATTATCCAAACGACTTTTTATTATTATTATTTATCTTTACATTTTTAAAGGATGACCAAATTATTTACATCGCTATAGAGAAACAATCATTGTATCACGGACTGAACCATTGCGAGTCTGTGCATGGAGTTCAGCATAGTACGAGGGGTATTCCGAAAGTAAGTTTCGTCAGTTTGTCACACGGACACTTTATTGACCCAAAAGCAATACAGCATGGCAGCATGAACTATACACCGTGCACTATTTTTCGACATAGTCGCCAGCGACATTGAGACATTTGTCGTAGCGTGCGATCAGTTTGAAGAACCCACTGTGGTAAAACTCGGTGCCCTGCGATGCAAGGAATTGGCGCACAGCTCGTTTGAAAGAGGGGAGATAGCGGTACATGGCAGTGGCGCCAAATCTCTCGTGCCATCGTGAGCGGTACACTAATACCCGTGGGCACACCAGTCTGCTGCGACTCGCTCTTCTACGGCGCAGTGCGCCTGCGTCATGCCTCCTCCGCTGACGCCACTTCCGTCGTGGAACCAGCCACGGGTGAGGATTCATCTGGCGTTTGTTTGGTTCCCCTGGTGAACACGCCGCTCCTGCCATACATTGACGAAACTTATTTTCGGAATACCCCTCGTACATGTACATGTAGTACCGGTACATAAGATACTGCAATCAAGAATGAGCTGGAACAGGCTGGGGGAAGCTGTAACAAAGAGGACTGCTTTATAGTGAATGAGGGTGCAGGTGGTGGCGACTTATTCTGATGGATGGATTGTAAACTCCTGTGCAACATTCAGCTCTGACCTCTGGTTAATGCTCTATAGTCTCCTCTTAAAACATGTGTTTCCCTTTGCTTGAGTTTTGTAGTTAGGGCCTACATATGGTGTCAATGAGTGAATGATTTTGAAATGGTTGAGGCCTTATAGCGTAGCCTATATAAAACCCTTGGTAAACTAACCACTTCTAATTTGTTGTTTATGTGAACTGCAAACTGAAGCAACAGTCTGTTGTTAGAGAAAGTGACAAGTGTAGTTGAGTTCAGTTTAGGAAAGAAACAAAGTTTGGAAACAGTGTATATAACTCTAATAATAACTCTATTGTTATTCATTTTAGTAATCTTGTACTTGGAGGGTCACAAACCATATATTCCAATGTTAGGGTAGAAACGATGTTACATTAGCAATGACAATAGCAGCCAACATAACATGGACCGCCAAGGATGCCTTTATTTCTATTATTGTACTTTTCCAAAGTTATCATGTGTTATTTTCTACAATTTCGATAATCCGAGCAAACTGAAAATCTGAACCACCCTCAGTCTCAATTATTTCAAATAACAGCAAAGTCGCAATGTAGAGGGACTCATCTCGCGATATGCAGGTTTCCAAGCACAAGTGATGGTTTAGTTTTCCATAGACGCAGCCTGACCAACTATGCATTGTACATTGCTTGTCTGTACAAGTCTAAATAATGCATAATACTATCCACAATTTATTACTCAAAAGACAACTTCAGTTCATACCAGCCAAGCTTCGCCCGCTCTCACCCGAAGGAGATGTAAATATGGTGCTGCTTTTACCTACATTGTGATGTACAAGAAAGTGTATCATTTAGGGCAGGTGGGTTGGACCAAATCATTCTCCGAGACATCTCTTCTCCACAGAACTATATGGGTGATTCTTCAAATACGGGAAAATTTGCGTTCCGGAGTGATATTTTCCTTCAAATTCAACTTAAAAAAAAAAATTAAAATAAAAGTTTGTTTCTACTACTTCCATACTACAACTAGGCCTATCAGTTTGAAACGTCACTAACTTTAAATTCTGATATTCCAAAATCAAATTTTATTCAATGAAATGTCATCTACATGCCCTGTCCCAAACCTCGGTTTTGTATAGTCTAATGCATTTTTCCACAAAACATAATGTTATTTCCTTTTCAACTTTTTTCCTGCCAATGACTATGAATGTGTGAAGAATATTAACCCCTAAAAAATAAAATGAAATAAAATTGTCACACCACCTAATGAACATAAAGAATGTCCCAAGGGTTTTTGGTCATCCACATGGCTGAAAAGAATGGAATTTTTTCTGCAGAAATGAGAAATTTGTAAAACTGGCAACAGTGTTAGAAAGCCAACAGGGCAGCTTGTGGTTGAATTGTAAGGTTGAATTTTGCTTGCTTACAAACAGTTTGGGATTAACAAAGGACTTTGTATCATTTTCAAGGAAAACGTTTTTATTCCCAGTCATTAACATGGCTTCTAGAAAGTAGGCAGAAAGTGAATATTAATTAATTTTGATTATGCACTACCTTCCAATTCAAAGTACCTGACTGAAGTTGAGCCTACAGAGGTTTAGAAATGGCTTGCTGAGACCACTTAAACTCCTTTTTTGTCATCCACATGCCTGATTTTTGTGTCATCCACATGTCTCATGAAGGGGTATGTGGATGATTCTCAAGTCATGTAGATGATAAATGTAGGATACTATTGTGTTTGCCGTGTCTGTGACCTGTACTTAAGATCTTAAAACTGATTAAATGAATTTCTGCTTGATTCCCCCCTCCCCCAAAACCATAAAAACACAGTCTCGTTAAAATTACATGAATTCCGGAGTATGCACACAAATTTGCAAATTTGGTGCAAAATCAACTGAAGTATGCTGAGAAAAATATGAAATCACAGAAAGAAAAGCAGATTGTTGCCAAAGTTAGTCATTAATGTGGCCTTCTGCCATCCACAATTACACGGATGTCATCCACATGGCTTTAAAAAAATAAAGAAATTAAAATAATTAAAAATATAAACATTTAAGCTCTGCTGGTGTCATATTATAATCAAGTAACCCCTGAAGTATTTTTGTGAGATTTTTTAAACAAAGTAAAAAATTTGGATTTTACACACTCCAAATTTTCCCGTATTTGAAGAATCACCCATATATAAAGAGCGTTCAAAAAAGAAACGAGCCGGAGTCTGGAATGTGCAAACTAGTGACAGAATTGTAATATTGTTGCATGTGTAACAAAGCGTGGATCCAACAAGAGCTCGGAAGTTGACAGCCCGCTGCTAGAGGGTCATGGGTGCATGCCATGTGACTACAAAGCTGGCAGAAGCATGCAGCAGTCGTCCAACATGTCATTCACGTTGTAAGCAGTGAAACAGTGAAATGGAGGCGTCAAAAGAAGAGCAAGAGGTGTTGTTCGTTTTCTGACAGTGGAAGGAATGTCACAAGTGTATGGTGAACACTGCATGTCCCTTGCAAGGGTCAAGGCGTGGCACAAGTGCTTCAGGGAAAGATGGTTGTCTCTAGCTGATGATGCACGGTCTGGAACACCAAACCGCATTATCGATGACATTGTCCAGCGGGTTAATGCAATTGTTAGCCAGGACCACCGGTGCAAGCCGCAGCCGCTGAGGTCGGATTGAGCGTTGGAAGTGTTCACACCATCATGACGGAAAGACTGAACTAGCACAAAGTGTGCGCTCAATGGATGCCCCACAGTCTTCAACCACAACAGGAAGCATGTCGAATGGCCCACTGTCTTGATCATCTGCAGCGCTATGCCAGGGAAGGGAATGACTTCCTGACATGAGTGGTGACTGGAGATGAGTCTTGGTGTCATCACTTCAAACCAGAATCAAAACGACAAAGTCTCCAGTGGAAGCATCCAGGGTCACCACTACCAAAAAAATCCAAGGCCATCCACACAAATTCAGGAAAGGTTATGCTGACGTTCTTCTTTGACCAAGACAGCCTCCTTCTGGTAGACTTCCTGCAGCATGGGACAACAGTGAATGCCAAGCGTTACTCGTAAACCTTAACCACCCTTCGTCAAGCGATCAAATCGAAACGACCAGGCCAGCTCATCCGTGGGGTTATTCTGCTCCACGACAATGCAAGGCTTCATAAGGCCAACCGAATCACAGCACTCATGCAGAAATTCAAGTGGGAGGTCCTCGGTTACCCTCCATACAGTCCATTTTTGGTCCCCTAAAAAAGGCTCTTAGGGGCAAAGGATTCACCTCAGACTATGTAAAGCAGTACATTCGGAACTGGTTCAAAACGCAGCCCCGGGAATTTTACGAGACAGCCATTCACCGCCTTGTGTGGCAGTGGGACAAGTACCTCAACAGCTAGGGCCAATACTTCTGACATACAGCTAGTGGTTTCTGTTCTTAGGCCTCTGGCTCGTTTTGAAGCTCCTTATATAACAAAATAGTGTGATACTAGATGTTTTATGAAGATAAAATCGGTTTTAAAAGTGGGACCCTTACATTGCGACTTTACTCAGATAACTTATGTTACATTGTATTATTAGTATGTGAAAGTTTCAGGAAACTTCGCTAAGAGTTTTAGACATTTTTATTCCGAAAAAAAAATATATATGGCCAAATTTCGTTATTTCATACTCTCTGAAACACAAAACATCTATATTCAGGTTACATCATTTTAGTAGGATACAGTAGGCCTACAATGACTATTTAATAGGCTTCAAAGGATGAAGTTCCTACCTCAGTTCTAATACTTTTCTTTCCTGAAACTGACGTATTTTGAACAAACAAAAAGACGTCCACGAGATTCTTACTTGAGTACTTGTTAGAATGCATCTCCTCCAGAAGTGGACTCTCCCATTCCAGTCTTGACACTTCTGATAAGTAGTAGTAGTAGTGCATAGATCGCGAGCGATCCTTAGCGATCCGTGGATATTCTCGGCAGAAGGGTGCCAGCCGTTGCACTTATGTGAATCTTGGCCTAGAGCGCACTGTGTCACTAACACATTTCCTCCACTTCACTCTATCTTGTGCATTTCTTATTATGTCCGTCCAAGATGAGTTCATGGATTCCTTGATCTCATCGCTCCACCTTGTCCGCGGTCTTCCTCTCCTTCTGTTTCCGTTTGTCATACCCAGCATTATGTCTTTTTCGAGGGAGTTCTCTCTTCTCATAACGTGTCCAAAATATGTCAGTTTCCGTTTCAGCGCCTGTGCTTCCAACGAACACTCTGGTACTAACTCCTCTATGATTGACTTGTTGGTTCTTTTCTCTGTCCATTTTACTTTAAGTAATTTCCTCCAAGTCCACATCTCAAATGCCTCGATTTTCTTCTTCTCTTTTTTCCTCAAGGTCCAACTCTCGCATCCGTAGAGCACTATTGGGAATATCATTTGCTGGATAACTCTCATTTTAGTTCTGATTGAGACACCCGAGTCATTTATGATTTTGTGTAACTTCTTTAACCCAACTTTGCCTAAAATTATCCGTCTCTTTACTGTATTTTAAATATGCTTATTTCATGAAATACACTTATTTTTGTAACTGGACTTACACTTATTATCCATTTTCAGTACCGGCACTTCTAATCACCAGAAAACACTTCCAAAAACCGCTTGAACATACTACACGTGAAGGAACAGGAAGACGAATGAAGTGCCATCTGGTGGCTGGATAGTTCAAGTATGAAAAATCACACCGCCAAAACAAAAGAATCGAAAAATATTACCGCCAAAACAAAAGAAACCCTGGAATAATAACACCACTGACCTGCCATTCACTCTGCTATACAAAACATACATGCACCTTTTTCTTTAAATACTGTCAAGTGGATAGAATAATATATTATACATTTTTTGAAACTAGACCCAGCAGGCTTAAGGCATCAAAAAACAAAAGTTAATATCAGAATAGGCCTATTGTAATTAAGCACCCAACAGTGATTCACATCCAAACCTTAATTTCAGAATTAAAAAAAAATTTATATAATTTTTGTATTATGGGCTCTATGTCTGCACTCTGTAGCTAACATGTTTTCCTTTCATTTGTGTCCCTTCTTTATTGTAATTTTATTCTGTTGCATCTTAGTTTTTATCTTGTCTTAGTGAGGTTGTACTAAGCAATCCCTAAATTTGGAAAGCTGTAATTTATGCTATAAAATAAAAACAAACCTTAAATGCCTAGCTCACATCTCTTAACAATAAAACTTGTCCCAGTAAGTGTGTTTGAAAAAAGAAACCGCACAGCATTAAAAAAATAGACAAACTAATTTCTATTCAGAGGTTGTATTGACTCCAGGATCATAGTGCCACCAAAAGCATTAAGCCAGATGAAAAAACACATTGACCCTAACACGGATAATAACTTTCGGTTCGAAGCATTGTCTTAAAAATAACTTCACTCAAGCATAGGCTACCCCAGGAAAAACTGGAGGAACGTGAAAAATGATGTGGAAATTACATTTTTAAAATACCATACAGGGACAAATCGGAAAGCCTACGGTAGCTTGCAAAATCTAGAATTTTTTACTACGAAACAGACAATATAGTGGCATTGATAAAAATATTAAACACCAGGGCCAGACTGACCCTTCAGGAGAAGTGGACATTTTTTTAGTGGGTCAGCGATAAATGGGGTTAATGGTGTCTTTAAGGGCAAAAGGGTGCTGGAGTGCTCACTGTAAGGTCCAATAGCAACGTACACTACCCTTGTACCCTTGTCTTTTATTGCAAAGACACCTGTTTTCATACTATTCAGGTGACACATTAATTTCACCATTGTACAATGTACCCTACCACCAGTGTTGCAAACATACGATAGCTTTAGATGTAAGGAAAATTTCCACATGATTTTCGGCTAATACTGCATTGATACATCTGTAACAATTTATTTAGCGTATGCTAAGGAAGCCTATATTGGTCAGATTTGTAGACTGGTGTCAGTAAAATGGACACTGCAAATCCTACTACAAAATATACTTACCATATACCGTATTGGCCCGAAAATAAGACGACCCTGAATTTTTGAAGGGTAGTTACGAAAAAATAAATAAAATAGCTTATTAGTACATTTTGCTTCACATAAAACAGAAGTTTGAAGTTCATGTAACTTCTTCTCTCGCCTTTAGACAATGAAGATGCTTTCTTTTCCACATGATCTGCCATGTTGGTGGTCAAACAAAGCATCTAGATGCCAAGCAGTGCAGTACACGGCAGTACAAGGAGAAGCACGAATTCGAGAACAATAAAGTTCGGTAAAATTCGGTAATTTCCACGAGACTTTGACCTTGGATCGGACGCACGCCATTTGCATGGGGATACCCGCTACACACACATGTGCACAGCTGCATTCATGATTGGAGAGTTGTTGAGTCTTAGGTTCCGCGTATAAGACGAGTATAGTTTTTAAAAGCACATTTTCAGGGAAAAAACATCGTCTTATATTCGGGCCAATACTGTAAATTACAGAAAACTGCATATACATTATATCAATTATACTAGAGTTATACATGTACTGACAGGCAAGTTGGAAGGATAAATGTATTATTTTATACTTTCAGATATGCAGTAGGGCCTATCTATATATATATATAACATAATTACCGTACTTGTAATAATAATGTACACTACTAATTTGAAACTAGAAAACGCCCAAGCTAGTGAACAGTGACATTTGGTCAGAGACTGCTGACCATGCCATTCCAAGCAACAGAAAGCAAAAGAGGAACGAGTAATGAAATTTCCCAGCCCAGGAAGATTCAATACAGACTATGGTACATAGCAAAGCACACTATTCGGTATGCTAGTGCTAAACTAAACCTAACCTGTCACTACTTACCCTAATGCAGCAGCTTGTAGCTCACTTCTCCCAATAGAAGGCAGCGCAGCAAGCTGCCGAAAGCTCAGAATCAATTCTCCTACTCACCCCATTGAAAGCTCTAGAAACCATCATACATTCTTAACACCAATAAAACCTCAAGTTACATATCCAAATCTTTGTTTCTAACAATTTTCTAAGAAAACTCCTACTAAATCTTTGTTTCTAATAATTTTCTAAGGAAACTCCTACTAACACAGATTTGATTAATTGTGTAATTACCATCGTATAATCCCATACGATACAACATACTGGCAAGTCAGTTATAATTCGTCGACTACCATTTGCTAAGTTCAGTGTGATTGTGATTTTTGCAACATTGTACACTTTGTATGAATCTGTGTGGTCCGGCAGGCATGGTGGTAAACATACCCATGAGTTTAGTGACTTGATACACTCACGTGGACTGACAAACCACACCTCACCAATATGCTACTTCAAGTGACGTCTAACTGTGATTATTGCCATTGATTTGTTAAGGAAGGAGGGGAAGGAATAAGCTGCTAACAGTAATGATGAGAACTGTCTTCCTTGTAGAAGCAGATGGTGAGAAGACACCAAATGATGATACTCTGAGAAATACAAAATTACATTTGGTGGCTTGATCAATGATGAAAATGAAACAAGTGGCATAATTCTGAAAGAAAATTTATTAACCCTGAAATTTCCCACTCAAATCAATTTTCATACATAATACTTAATAATTATCCAATATGATTAACTTATATCCAGAATTTTAACTACTTATAACCTACTAATGATTTCTTGTTTCATCACCTGATATTATGACTTACCCCATTCAAGCCAAAATAGCTGAAATGAGCCTCTAAGCCATAATACAGAATAAACTGATTATAAATTTTGAAGTAAACTTGAATTTGGCCCAGGAGACTTAACATTCTTTTTTTTTTTGTAAGATTTTATGTCAATTGTTATCGATTTTGTGGTGCATTGTACACAATTTTTCTCTTTTTATATTTCATGTTTTTGAAAACAATTTGCTGTGTTATGTTACTTAGAGTAAATGTTTAACAGATATTACCTATTAACATGATTTGTTTGTACCCTACGGGAGTAATCTTCTTACAGGGTACATGTTACGGATACTTTAAGAAAAAGCTTTCACCATTTCAATTTTCTTAAAACAGGAATGCACATACTCATTCTTTTGAAATCTCCACAAAGTTTTTCTTTTTATGGCAAAAACAATGTAATTGAAATTTTATAAAAATAATTGTATTTGCCAATAACATTAAAGCAATTAAAGTGCTAGAACAGATAAAATGCAATGCCGCATCATAAGCTTTGCAGAGTCTTTAAAATGGATAGAATGATGATAAAACCGATGAGTGAACTAAGTAACAGAACTCAACAAACACATTATTCTCTTTTTTTACTCCAGTCGTAAACACTGGAGAATGAAGAAGGAAAAAAAGCCTTAGTAGATTAAGGCAAGGCAGAAAATTATGGGGTATATTGTTCCCACAATGTTTTTCTTAGATTAAATTAATATTTTTTAAACTTATCATTACCATCAATACCTCTCGGCACATTTAAGGCAGTAGAGAATTGTGGTGTCTTATTCCCTTTCGTAGGTGTTCAATAATATTATTAAAACTTGAAAAGCTTTATGTTTTTAAAGCCATAAACTGTCCTCGTAATGCTTATGGATTTGTCTAGAAAAACCTGTTAGTAACTCCCATTTTATAACGTAACCAGGTTGTAATGGAATGTGATCCCACTGTCTGGTTTTTCTTGTGGGAGACCTTGCATTTACTCCTTCTTTCCTGCAGCATGGGAAGCAGCCTGCTTGGCTTGATGAGCCTGAAGCACTGCCACTGCTTCTTCAACCTGGAAAAAATGAAAATACTATTAAGAGCAATTCATTTTAGCATGTAATAATTATGTGGCTCATCCTCGGTAATATTTTTTTATTAAAGTAAATACCAACTTATTACAAATTGTTCAGTGTATGGCAAGCAAGCCCGTAGCCATAGTGGGGGCAGGGGAGGGGGCAGGATGGCCAAGCCCACCCTGAATTCATATCTCACCCACTCGCAAACATTATTTTTGGTAATTCCTATCATAAGCATAAGCCATCTTCTTCAATTCAGTTCATTTGTTTGCTCATTAACATTCCCACTTCAGATGATATGAAAATTGCAAAGAAATTTCTAAGAAAAGTCTCTACTTCGCAGCTGGGTTAAGGAAAAAATAGTAATAAGTTTGCAGCAAATATTGTGCTAGAATATTACCTTGGCCTTAAGGGACTCGTGATGCTCCAGCATGTGAAGGAGCTCTGAGTTGTCTATCTCAAGCAACATGCCAGTGATCTTGCCAGCAAGTTCTGGATACATGCGCTGGATCAGAGGGAACAGGCGTTCACCCAGCATCTGCTTTTGTTCTTGAGGTGGAGCAGCAGCCAACATTGAAGCAGTCAAAGGCTCCTGGCCTTGGATGTGCACGGCCTGGAAAGTAAAAACAAGATTAAGATATTTATGCTTCAGAACACTTTTACTCCATCCAATAGAATGCTATATGTTTGTCTATACACCTAACATTGTTTTCTTTAGAATTACAATATCTTAATTAATTGTACCAATTAACAGACCACTTTTAAATTCAACTGACAGTAAAGTCACTGAACTGATTAATATAATAAAATGTGTGCTTGTACATGAAAAAATGACCCTTTTTGATTTTAGTTTAGTTTAAACAGAAAGGTGACTAACTGGAGTTTTTTGTTTGTTTGTTTGCTTAAATTAATCAATTCTTCTATTTTAATCTACTTGTGTACAAATCCCATACAAAAACTGCAGGATTCAAAATAATATTAATGTTATGGAAAAAAGGGACCAGTTGAATATTACGTTGTTACGATTGTCACACCGGCTGTAAAACATGTGGAAAATTCCATTGATTTAGGTATTACGAAACTTTCTTTGCTCTCTTCTCTACAATAAATTCATACTTTCCAAACCTGATCTTTTTAATGCACAGTGTTAGAAATAGTATTAGTAAATAGTTAGTACTATTTATACAGTAGAACTCCAATTATCCGGACTCGCAACTATCTGGATTGATTTGAGGCCATATTCATGTGATGTTTGCAGCAGCGAGCATTGGAAAACCGTCTGTCAGGGCCGATTATTTGAAAAAAAAAAAAAAAAAAAAAAAAAAAAAAAAAAAAAAAAAAAAAAAAAAACTTTTAGCCGACAAAATTGACGGTTTGTCAACAAAACAACTGACTCTGACCGATATGTTCAAGATGTGACCTTTAGTTATAATGGAATTACATTTTTTTCATGATTTATCCAATTTTACGGATATTTGATAATCTGAATCAGGCCTGATCCCAATTAATCCGTTTAATTGGAGTTCTACTACTTCTTTGAAGTTACAAGTACTATTTTCGTGACTACTTATCGTTAATAGGTTAGCAATTTTGGTCTGTTAACACCCTAATTGAGAGAACAAACCCTTTCTACAGGAGCATTCTGTAAAAAATAAAACAGCCCCTATAGAGTCCATGCTGCACCTCCTAGTTAATACTTAATCACTGAGGTCACAGGGACCTTCACAAACAACTTAGTAAACCTGATGTCATGTGATATTGTAGGGAACTAACTTAAACATTGCAATTGTTGAAATAAAACTAACAAGTAAACTCCGTGGCACGACATCCCTGAAGGAACAAGGCCTACAACCCGACCGCTGCGTCATCTACCTATAGGCAGATGGCAGGATTGGGGGGAATGTGGTCAGCATGCCGACACCCACAGCTGTTAATGGTGGTTTCCATGACCGGAGCCGCTACTTCTCTATCAAGTAGCTCCTCAATTTGAATCACGAGGCTGAGTGCACCCCTACCAGACCTCCCTACCTCAGAAAAATCAAAGGAGGTACCGGGGATCGAACCCGGGCCAACGGATCTGTAGTCAGCGACGCTAACCACAAGACCACGCCAGTGGTCAATTGTTGAAATAAGTTGGCATTAAAATACATTGCAGGTTTTCCACCTTGTGCAGACAGCACAGCTCACATGTAGGCCTGGAAACATGACGCAAGCTGATTTCTCTGCCTTCAGTCTCCTACATATGAATCAGCTGCTGTGTTTGCATTACGTAGATAATAAATAAGTTGTGATAAGAGGTAGTACGTACCACACATGAGTGTGCAACAGGGTTGTTTTGTCCTATTGTGGGCAAGAACTATTAATGAAATTTGTGATTTACACGAATAACGAACTGGTATGAACATACCTGCTGGACTGGAGGTTGCTGAGCAACTGGCATGGGTTGAGGGGGGTTGCGCATGTTGGAAGTATACTTGTAGTTTGTTGGACGACCCTGTGCAGACACAGAAACTGTTGGAGCCATTGGGCGACCCTGGATATTTGCTGCTCCCACTGGCTGTTGGCCTGTAAACAATAATTAATAAAATTTATGGCCTGTAAACAATAATTAATAAAATTTATGTTTTGATTAGTATCAAATAAATTAGTGCTAATTTCAGTAATTTCACTTTTCCCACGGGAACAAAACTTGATAGCTTTCAGTATAAACGTTAACAGAAAGGTATAACATTTGAATTTAGATGCCAAAATGACACATTGAGTTGGGTCCAGCACGTATACTTCACGTTTTGTATAAATACTTTAACTAGTTTCGAAGACCATCGTCAATCATAATCATCAGCGTAACACCAACTGCTGGGTGGACGTTCTGTGTTGCCCTCTTGGGGAAGATTGCCACATTTGCCAATGAGAACTTGATCTGACGAAATGTCGGAGTTCATGAGGTGTAGATGTTTGTATATGAATATCCTCTCCCAAACTGAAAGTTTGGATCAGGACTGATGTCATGACCTTCATTCCAAAAGTGGGCTGCTACTGCAGATTTATCTGTATTTCCAAGTTAAATATGTTCCTAGTATGTTCTTTTGTCCTGACCTCTAATTTACTCTTGGATTTCTCCACATGAACTTTCTCGCAGTTTGTACAGTTGATTAGGTATATTCCTGATTTTTTATTATGGTATCCGTCTTCTAAATTGGTGGAATTTAATAAGTTCTTTAATGAGAATCTGTTTACTGGTGGTGTGGCGATATCATATTTACTGAAAACTTTCTTGAATTTCTTGTCTGCCCAAGGGTGAAAAGTAATCACGGAGTGCACAAAATTGATACTGGATATCATGGGATATAACTTGCACACTTCCTGTGGTGAATCTCCTTCATCCCATGATTTCCTTATGGATTGCATCAGTCAAGGAAATATAAATTATCTTGGAGGACAGCGGTAAATTTTTCTTGACTCTTTCTTTTGTATTTATTTACTGTTTTGGTAGTGAATGTCATCCAAGAGGATGCTAAGCGATGAACAGCTTAACTCTGTAATAGTGTGTGTGTTAAACCAAACATAAGAGTGACTTTATTAAGGCAGAGGAAGAATTTATATCAGACGATGATACTGACAGTCGTAAAGACGCAAGTGACAGTGACATGGTAAATGCAGGCTTAGCAGTTTCAACTGCATTAATGTGACTGATTCAGATCCAGGCCCATCCCCATTAAAAATACAATCAACCAAGGTTCTACATTACCATCAGTTCAATAGAAACATAGATCCAATATATTACTTTTTATTCTTTGATGATTAAATCTTGGAATAAGTTATAGTGGAATATCCCTACCCACAGAAATTTTTTATCATCTGCTACTTACTCTAGCTGTGAATATTATCTTCAGAACAACGTAAATGTCTGACGTTATACAATATTGCATACATTTAGGAAACATTTTACAATTTACAGGTTTTTAATTTTAAGAATAATCTGCTGCATACAGCCATAAAATTCACTGCTCGCAAAGGGTTAATGCTGTACATCAGTGGGAAAAACTAAATACGTTGTTTTCACTAAGTACAGGAGAGTCATTCTAATCACTACCATAAATTTACTTTAAATCTCTGTTGCAAATTTTTATACTCTTTATATAGGATGAGGGCAAAACTGAATATTGAAATCTGTTTGACACCAAACCTTGCCTACTTCAGTATTATTGATCTCTTACCAGTAATAGGTCTTGCAGACAGAGCATTGCGCATGGAGCCTGGTTGAGCTCCTGGTGCGCGTGGAGCAGTTCTGAAAGGTCCCTGCATGTTTGGGAAACCAGAAGCACCAGCCTGAGCATTGGGGCGAACTTGCGGTTGAGCAGGCCAACGTGGAGTGGCACGGATCTGAGCCATCTGAGCAGGACCATAGAATCTCTGGGGTTGTGGAAGTGTAGGGACGAAGTAACCTCCTGCACCACCAGGCTGGAAGATTTGCTGTAATTTGGAAAGAGCAACATCAACAAGTACCAACGCATTAAAACAAAGTAATTTCCGGCCTTTAAGAACAATTATGTTCACTCTATAGTGTGTAATGCTTTTAGTTTTTTCTTTATATGTTCTAAAACTGTCCTTTTCACATCTTTGACTACAAGTGCTCAATTTGATGTCTGATATCATCAGAAGTCAGCTTAAGCACCAAACAATGTCATTAAAACGCTACTTTTAATTTTAATGTGCTTTCCTGCCTAATAAGTTCTTTTTGTCCAGCCTCTGGAAATTCCCAATGAAAAAAATGTTTGCTAAAAAGACCCCAATTTCAGTGAAGTTATGCACATTGCTAAATAATATACCTTTATTGTTACTTACTTGTCCCATTTGCTGCATACGCATGTTAGCCATGCGCTGCATGTACTGAGAAGCCAGATGGGCTTTACGATCTTCTTTACGCTGAGCCAGAGCAACATACAGAGGTTTAGTACCAACGATACGTCCATTCATTTCCGTAACTGCTTTGGTAGCTTCCTCAGGAGAAGAGAAGCAAACAAAACCAAATCCTTTGCTTCGTCCTTCTTCCAGCATAACCTGAAAAAGAAAAATATCAATTAAACTGACTTATTAATGCCACAGTGTAAACTGTATCTATCAGGGCAATCACATTTTTGTCCATATTACAAAATATAAACTGAAAAACACCAAAGTTATAGATATGGTACATAGTTTTCTTAGAATAGCTCATTATTACTCTTTAGTATTACTGGTATTGAAATGACTGACAAAATTAGAGGCTGATGCACTCTGGCATAAATTACTGCAAGCCCTTTAAATAAACAGGCAATGAAAGTCTCAAAATTACCTTTGCACTAGTAATTGTGCCAAACGGAGTGAACTCTTTGCGAAGTCGTTCATCATCAATCGTGTCATCCAAGTTCTTTACATATAAGTTCACTCCTTGGTAACGGTTAAGGCGTTCAATCTTGAGCTGCTCAAACTTGCGTTTCAGCTCTTGTTGACGCTCTGCTTTCTTCTGTGCTCGGCCAACATACAAAGGCTGAAAGAAAGATAAAATTGATTGTGATTGTAAATAGAGCAACAAAACAGTGAGAAGTATTTTTATTTAATTAAACATAAGGAAGTTCAAATTGAATGTGATTGTAAACTTTAATAGAGAAACAAAGTAGTGAGAAGTATTTTTAATTAACCAATTGTATACTACTAAGTTTTAGTAAATGGATATAACAAATTTGTCTTACCAAAACGTACGATAGATCTCTTAAGTACAGTGGAGTCCCAATAATCCAAAATGATTGGGACCAGACCAACTTTGGATTACGTGATAATAAGATGTGATTACATAAATATCTATTATTATGAGTGATTAGTTATTCCTCAGGTTCGCGAGTGACCCCTGGTGATCCCGTAAGGGGATATTCTCAGCGTATTTGTTACCGGGGTGCGCCAGTCCCCTACCTACTTAAACCTAAGGACACACACACACCCAGTCCTGAACCCGGGAAAGGAATTTTTCACTGAAAAATCCCCGACCCGGCCGGGAATCGAACCCGGGCCGCCAGAGTGGAAGGCAGGCGCGCTACAGACTCACCCACGGAGGCGGACTATGTGTGATTACATAGTTTAATTTATAAGGTCTGTGTAAACATAACCAAATCTTGGGATGAAATGGGTGATAAGAGAGCGGAATGCTGCCTAGTAGAGTAGTGGTTCTAACGATACATCACAGTGCTTGACAGCCAGGTGGAGGAGGGGTGCCCTTTCTCACAGACAGCCACAGAATCGATATTGTTAGTGTCAGTTTAGCATTAGCAACTGAAACGCATAGTGTTTATTCAACTGTGACCGTTATTACAGTGGAACCTCGTTAACACGTTTCTCTAGGGACCAAAAAAAATAGATGTCTTAAACGGGAAAACATACTACTAAAATTAAAAAAAAAAAAAAATTGCAGGGAGTATGTAGATAGGCCTATGTTTTCTAAGATGCTCAGAACCACCCAAAAGTGCACCCTAATGACTCAGAAATACCCATATTGACACACAGGAGCTTCTATGCCAATCCACTAGTTATGCGAGACTTATATTATGTAAACGAATACATAGGCCTAATGATTTTATTTGAAAAAATTAAACAAAACTTTCAAAAATTTAAGGAATGTATGAGAGCCATATTTAATGGAAAACCATAAGAAATTCACAAAAAAAAAAAAGCATCCACTTTATTCTAAAATATCACACATGAAAAAAGTTGCACTCCACAACCTATTAACAAACATAAAATAACTGGAATTGTAATTGTTCAAAATTTCAGACGTGAGAAAATGTTCAGCGAACAAAATCAAATTGCTAATGAAATGTGATCCAATACCCACGTGAGAAGCATGATCTGTTTTTTTAGCCTACATTTCTTCAAACATTCTAATATTTTCTTCTCGACACCACACGAACCGTAAGAAATTTGAAACATATTTTACTTAGAGAACACAATAAAATTATCACGAAAAAAAAATGGCGGCCATACAGCTGACGCTGCAAGATCCACGCAAAACAAAATGACCCATGAGAAGCAACTACAATGGCTAACGATTGGTGTCCAAATGACCAATGAGAAGCAACTACAATGGCTAACGATTGGTGTCCAAATGACCAATGAGAAGCAACTACAATGGCTGATGATTGGTCCCATAGAGCAAAGAGTACAAGAATTCTGATATAGAGATTACACGATCGGATGCGCAAACAAGGCTTGTGCTTGGCAAAGTGTGGTTGGCGAGCCAAATACGAACGTAGCCCAAGCGTTAAACCAAAACATGTTAACAAACATTTAAACATGTAGTTAGTAAGATTGGGACCGGGACTTCAAAAAACCGACGTACTATTGGGAAAACGTAGTACTAAGGAACATGCTAATGAGGTTCCACTGTATATATTTTTTTGACTTTCGGTTTCGGATTAAACGGACTTTCAGATTATCAGGACTCCACTGTACCAAACATTCTTTGTTCTACTTTCTTAACATAACCTGGAACTTAATCTGCTAAAGCATATCTTATCCCATTGTGTAATTTTAATGATATATGGTTAGCCCTACAGATTACAATATTTAGGAATATTAAATAATGCATGAAACATTTCTTGGTGACCAAAATAAGGTAAAATGTATGCAAATTATACGAGCAAATATGGTACTGAACGATATGCAACCCTCATTTAAGGGCTGGAAGCAACACACTTAGATTTCCCTTTTTTTCTGCCAATTGTTCAGTCATGTCATGTATCCTGTTGATTAGTAGCATACTTTTTCCTACAATCAGAAGAATATGTAATCTCTAAATATACTGACTCTAAAATTTAAATAGTAATAAGTACTAAAGGTGTCCCTCTTAAATAACAACATAAACATTTAACAAAATTAACATGAAAATATTCAGAACTAACAAACACATCACATGATATCATTAAATTGATGGAATTTAACAGTGAAGACACTAGGGAAATAGCGCAATGAAATGTTGAAGACGCTATAATGAAATAATTAGAACATGGGTTGAACTAAAACACTAATGCTTCATTTACCAACTTTTTGGTAATACATGTTTCAAGGATCTTTGTCCCCATGTAAAAATCAGTTAAACCATTGTTAAAATCAGTGAATAGGCCAAAAGATTTGGATATTTTGGAGATGGTTTATATAACGAAATCTGAAAGTAGACTGACGAATTTTGAGATAGCAGAAGATAACCTGATCAAGAAGTCCATCTAACCTCCACCAGGTGCACGTCAGGATTTTCAGAAGTAGGATTTGCCAGTTGACAAGTAAGTTAGCAGAGGATGGGAATAAAGGTCCTTGAATCATGTACTACCAAAATGTTTGTAAGTGAAGCGTAAGTGTTTTAGTTCAACTCATATTATAATTAGGTTATATTAAATCACATGACATTTTCAAAGATGCCATTAAGCAAGTCGGGGACTTTTGGAGGGAGAAAGAATCCTCCTGGCTAAAATATCTCAAACATCCCATTCCAGTAGATTATATTGGAGCACCTCCAGCAACATGTTGTAGGTTACAGTCTCCTTGCTATTCTAGTCCCCAGTGGTCCATCTTTTTAAGTGTTTCTTTAATGCAAAGACACACCCATCAACAGTCACATGTTATGGTGTATTTACAATGTTGTCATGTGTCAGACAGAAACGAGAAGCAAAGAAATTATGGTTTGTTTATTATTACTACTGTTATTGGTTTAACTTGGCAACAGTATATGCCATATGCTTGGATATGAGAGTGCAATTCTTTATCCTTAATAACAATAATAAAATCCAGCAGACAGCATAAGGAAATTATGTTTGACTCCTGAGTGGGGACGAGAAGGAGAGAACTAGGCCTATGATGTAGTATTTTTATTTTCTAACACAAAGATGTAATGCCCTCGTAAGATCTAATTGACTGCCTGTATGACCTAGTGGTTAGTGTTGATGGCTATGGATCTGCAAGCCCGGTATATCCACTGATTTTTCTGAAATAAGGTCTGAAATGGGGTGCACTCAGCCTCGTGACACAAACTCAGAAGTTACTTGATAAAAGAATTAGAAAGCAACAGCAGTGGGATCTGTTATCTGCCTGTGGTAGACAAAGCAGTAGTTTGGATGATAGACATAGATCTACAAGGAACAGATTTTAGTTTATAAGATCATACACCTCTGATTAGCTTCTACCTGATCCAGCAAATCCATCCTAAATATTTGCAGCCAAGATTCTAATTCTACCACAGCCATGGTTTGTGTAGATGGCTTTTGTTACAAATGAACGGAAGTTCGTGATGTGATTTTAGATCATGGTCATGGACAATCCCTTGCTTTTGCAATTGACCTTATGAGAATTTGCATGTGTCAAAGCTGTGGTATAATTTCGGTTTTCAATTTAAACTTACAGAAAATTACACCAAATTATATAGGCCCTATTAACATTTATAGTACCACCTAACAGCTTCATAGGTATTTTTCATTCATTGGAATTCAGTAGAAGCATGGCACTACCAGTGAAACCACAATAATTTTTGACACATCCATACCTTGCCTTCAATCAGTTCTTTCCCATTCAGCTCATCAACAGCTCTCTCAGCATCTTCAGGTTCTTCAAAAGCTACAAAACCGAAGCCTCTTGATTTTCCATCATCCTTGCTCATTACCTGTAAGAAAGATATTACATTTAATTTTCTTATACCAAACAACAAACTGAAGGCAGAAATACATCAGCACAAGATACTAAACTGCAATTGCATCATGATTGAGAGGAAGATTGAGATCAAAGATAACTGAATGGAACATACACTCTGAATGCAATCGAAGTAAGAAACCATTCCAAATAAAAATAAAATAGGCATTGTGAAGCGTTTTTAAACAGTTCTACAACAGGCAATATTTAATGGCAATACCTCACCAATTAAAAATGGCTATGAAGTTCATTTCTGTATAAATTTATTGTCCTGGCGTTAACAGCTATATTTGGGTAAAACTGCTATCAGTCTAGTCTAATTATTTCACATTTTACTTTTTTACTTCCCTTGTTCGGACCACAGATATATGAGCTTCCAAATTATAAAGCATAATGTGCAAAGTTCACAAATCTCTTAATTAATAAAGCAAAAAATTTTAGCAAACTATTTAATAGGATACCAGTGGCTACTTGCTACATACCGCCTGGATACATAATGAAAAGAAAAATATTTCTTCCTTACCTGCATATTAAAACAGATGTTTGTTTCCATATTGTGATGCTGACCTTAAATAATCTTTATTGTAATTTAAATGAAGAAAGAGGCAAAAATTTAATGAAACAAGTACTTAATAATGCAGAACTACTTATATACAGAAAAATTATTAGAAACCAGTACTAGTTTTTGTGAGTGATGGATTCATTAATTGTGTTTGTTACCATAAATAAAGTGAAAATGGTTCATTTCAAATACTTCTAGGCTGAATAAATAAAAAAAAAAAAAGGGGGGCAAATCTTTTGTTTCATATATTTCTAGGCCGAATATTGTGCTTTTGTTTTTAGTGTGAACTTTACATTTTGAACAGATTTTTATTTCCAAGGGAAATCTCAAGCTTTGGAAAGGTCTCTCTTCCTTTAAAAGGATTTAATGGGTTGAAATGAACAAAACTAGTTGATGCAAAGACTTAAATATTTTCAAGTAGCTTGGTTTTGAGTGAAGAGAAGTACTAGAATCTACTACAGTTAGATGCATCTTGCTTTCGGGAAAAACCAAATATAAGGTGCATCGTCGCATGAGACATATCTCGCCCTGACCCACCCCCAGTGAAGCACTTTCTTTTATACCATGATCTAGCGAATTCTTCGAGGATAAACAGGCTGACAAACCGTTGGGTACAAGGAGCACTCTCAAATTTTTAATATTAGGTACAAGGCCCACTCTTGCAGTTTTAATATTTGGTACAAGGGGCAATTTCGCATTTTTAATATTTGGTACGGTCGGGAGTGTTTGCGACAATATACAAGGATAGTTTGTCACCATGCTTCGCTGAAAAATAAAATGTGAATATTGAGTGGGCGGAGCTTAAACTGCACCTTATATTTGTCTTTCGCCTTGCTTTCTTTCGGGCGGGCTAGATGAATCTTAATTTTGGTGTGAATAAAAAGTAGATTTTACTTCATTGGTTTAGTCGTCTTAATTTTTTTAAAGACTGTGATTGGGCATTGCTTGTGATATTACAACATGGCGATATTTGTGCCTGTTAGGAAAGAGAAAACTTACATAGAGTTCAATGAGATGTTATAGACTTCTTGACACACAAAATTTTGGCGGTAACCAATGAAACTCAAGGAGGAGTCCTGGCTCCCAGGAAACGGGTGTACAAATTAATAAATTAAAAACATCAAAAGATGGTACAGTTACTTTCATGAGTACTGAAAGTTACTTTTGGCACTACCTTAGGTACTCTTGATTTTTTAAAGACAACCGTGTGCTGCAGGAGTGTACAAATTGGCCTGTGTTTGCATGCACATTTCTTTTCTTATCACCTTCTTCTCCTTCACCGGATAAAATGTTTTATGAATTAGCAAACAGTTAATTTTATTAAGTACTTGTTGGTGCAAAGCATGCAAATCTTGCAAACCCCTAACAGCCTTCTCTCAACAAGAATTAAATTTATTTTGTAATGCTCTTTTCCAGTAGGTGACAACAGGTGCAAAATTGCCAAGGGAAGTGGCCAGTTCTTTGTGATGTGAATTGCAGTTTATAAATTAACGAAAATTAAAACGTAGGCTATCTAAACCTTAAGAAGTAACTACCACAGTAGATTCTACTTTATTTTCCTGGTTATGTAAGATACAACCATCAAGACTTAGCTTCAGTTTATTCACCTCAAAATTGGTTGATGCTAAGTCTAAGCACTAGATTCTACATTTTATTCACTTCACCCAATGACAGACTTATTGAAACCACTTAAATGTTGAGTTAGACAGTGGTATAATGTAAGTGTAACGAACTGAAAAGGATATTTATTTAAATTCAAAATTAAAATGTTGTGTAGAATTGGTCACAGAAATTGATTTATCCTATAGCACTGTATATATATAAAAACTGAAGAACAAGGAATCATGTAGCCCTGATCTAATATTCAATTGACATCTTAGGGCTAGTGCTAATATACTGAAAGAAGACTTTTTAGCATCTGCTAAACAAGTGTCCAATACAATGCAGCATGTCAGATAAGTGGAGATGAAAGTTCTATTACAAGGGAAAAGGGGAACCTAAAGTCTGTAGGGGCATCACTTTGGAAAGCATTAGGATTTAAACTGCTGATGGATAGATAGTTGGGACTAGTAGATTCAAGAATCCTGCGAGGCGGTTCCTCCTTCCTCTGTTGTTGGGCACCTTGCACAAACTGGATGGTTTGTGCTAAATTTATATTTGTGTGAAGAATTTGAAATCCGCTCAGGCTAGGCCTATCGGGTCCGAACAGTCAACTAATTCTCAGGGGCTGAGAGTGAAGATAACTTAGATATTAACTTATTTATTATTAAAATAATATCAGCAGAAACAGTTGCAGGAGCTATTTATTACAAATACTTGAAATGTCGGAAGTAATGTTCAAAAATACAGAGATTTGTACAATATTACTTATTGGAAAATAAACTCTGATAGATCCGCTAAATAGTAATAATGGCTCGCTGGATATAATATGGAAATCAATTTCCAGATGATTAAACTTGAGTAAAGTAATTGGTATCTAAACAAAAAATTGTATAAATGGATTTAAATACTTTGGCTGTTGTGAAAAATATTTAAGACAATAAAATTCGGTTGAAGAATTTTATAACTATGAGAAATTATCGTTGCTGAAAAATTCCTAAGTGTAATTAATTGTCGTCGCTGAAAATTTCTAAGTCAATAAATTGATATCGCGGAAATTTTCTAAGTATAATAAATTCTGCCCAGCCTAATAGCTGAGGTGATGAGTAGTAGAGACGATGCCGCCGCTACACTAAAAAGGTGTGTGCCCGACTCGGTGCCACAACACTCTGTGTCTTCATCCCCACCACTAATTATCATTGGTTGATTGACGGTCACCTGACATTTAACTAACTTTAAGTTCGCGATTTTACTTTCCAAACCGCGAAATATATTAACTATAAAAATCCTTTACTTTACTGGGTTTACCCAGAGTGATAGTCCTTCGTTACATTCTACAGATAAGATCTGCCTGCTTGCCATTATAACTGTAAAGCTGTTAGAAGTGAACCTTAAGAACAAAAGGCTTACTCCTAGAATAGCACAGTGTACCAGTTTTGTATAGACGCGGGCACAAGGGTCTTTACCTGCCTGCTTGTACATTGTTTCATGATATCTATGGGTTGGAATTCCCAACTCATTAAGCTACATACTTTCACTGCTTGCTATTCTTAAAGTACTATAAATTAACCAAAGTTAATTTATTCTTTAATAAAATTATCATCAATAAAATGAATACCTTTACTGTAACTTTTATGCTAAGACGAATCTTTTGATACCAAACACCAGATATAAATTCTCAATCCTTATTATCATATGTAAAAGAAATCAACTGAAATTATATTAATTAACAATTATGCTAACTATAATCTTCAATATTATACTGGGCTGCCTGGACCGCCTTACCTGAAGAACAATTTGGTTTTCAAGAAGGTTATCAAAAACCAATGCAATATCGTGCCTCAAAATGATGTTGAGAAAGCACTGAGTATAAGAAGAGGCAAATTACATGGCATATTTTACAATGGTGTCGGACGCATTGGAGCACACTAATGGAGTGCTGCAGGGTGACTCACTCAGTCCCCTGCTGTTCAACATTGCAGTTTTGATCGTAGTACAAGCTGTCACCATTAAAGATGTTGCCATCTGCATCTGCGTGTATGCAGATGGCATACATGTGTCGAATGAACAGCTCCAAGAAGCTTTCAAGCCAATAGAATGGACAAAAGTAAATGGGATAGCACTGAACAAAGAGAAGACTGTATGACCTTCAGAAAGGGCGGAAGATTATCTGCAAACGAGGATTCACACTGAAAGGAAAAAATTCAGAATAGTGAACAATTTTAAATATTTAGACTGATACTCCAAACCCTTGGCAATGTCTTTATTATGCACATGAAGGAGAAAGTGATATCTGCTACAGCTTCGATGAACGAGATGAAGCATATCGGGAAATTATCAATTTCATGGCAATAGAGCTTTTCAAGCTAAAAGTGGCACAGTTGTGACGCACGCCTTGGCAAGAAAGAGAATTGTGGTTATATAGTGAATCCGGTTACATGACTATATGTGTTAGATCATCAATCACTTTTCCACTGATGATTTACAGATTGCTTTCACATGAATCTGAGCTAAGGTTCCTCTCATCATCTATGATGATAAACTATCCTATTTTATGATTAGTTGGGTGACTATTCTTATAAGCATGTGCTGAATAATTGCATTAATCATATTTGAGACACGGTCATTTTCTTTTCCTGACACTGTTCAGCAGCCTGGAAAAATCTATTATCAAAATATTGTCATTTGAAGGGGTGATAGTTTATTCATATGCCAGTCTTGAAGAGTCACATCACACAGATTAAAAGATTTTTATTGTACTCAAACATCTTTTAAACTTCCTATAAATTTACTATCCTTAATTTAAATCATTATTTGATGGTGCAGTAAGATCTCAGTGACTGTCTAACAAGAAATTTGCACTATCTATTTAAATCATGAAACAGTTCTTAAAAAACTCACATTGTTTTATCAAGGATATTTACTTCCATTTAATATTATATATAGCCTATGCTAAATAATGTGTAATCTAAAATACAGGTATTTCCTTACCTTATGGCTAGTGATTCGTCCATACTTCTCGAACATTTCACGCAACAGTTCATCATTGAAATCCTCTCCGAAGTTCTTGATGTACACATTAGTGAAGAGCTTAGCCTTTTCTCCCAGCTCCTTCTCACGCTCCTTACGTGGGACAAACTTGCCAACAAAAACTTTTTTGCCATTCAGCAACATACCATTTACCTTTTCTATGGATTTTGTGGCAGCTTCTTCGGTCTCAAAATGGACAAAGCCATAGCCTTTAGACTGTCCTGTCTCATCTTGGGCAACCTGAAAAGAAAATTAATTTATTAGTAAAGCCCTTCAAACTTATAGATCAGCATTGGATGTGTCCAATGATTAAAAAAATAAATAAATAAAAAAAAGAAAAAAAAAAAGGCATAGTTCCAGATGCAATGAGCTACCACACATTAGTTTCTTCGCGTGAAGGCCTTTGAACTAATTCAAAATGTCTTCAAGGGACCTAGGTGGTCTACATGAATTAACATGGAGATTACGAAGTTGATAGTTACTGTGCAAAGCAAAATGAGGAATCAAGCTCCTTGTACCATCCCTAGTTAGTTTCAGGTAGGTGTACATAGGCAGGTTAGTGGCAGGTTGTAGGTTAGGTTTTGTTAGGCTAGTGAAAGTACTTGGTCTTACCACAAATAGGCCGACTGTTACAAACTTTTGAGATTCACTGTACAGCCAGTTCTGAAATAAAAAGCTACCCTTGGGCTATCTTACAGTCTGGTTATCTGTGAGTTTGCATATGAAAGCAAAAGCAAATACCTGCAGTTTTCAGTAAGAATGGGAGCCTACAAAAATTGAGTTGCTTTGTTAGTGTTACCTAAGGCAGGAAAATCTGCAAACGGAATTTTCTAAACAAATCTAAGAATCAGATGAATGTTTGTTCTATGCACCATCCAGTGATTCACTACACTCAAAACTAGGCCCCCCTCTAACTCATTGTTAGTATGTGTAACTGTAAGGATTTCAGCAGCCCAGAAGGCAATGGTGGCTCATATTCGCTGACATCCAATCCATAAACAGACAGTGATGACTTGAAACTGGCAAAGCTTGCTGGAGGCTTGCCCCCTGACATGACTACCTTGCTAACATATTGCTTTACGGCCGCTGCAATGGTAGCAAAGCAATCTAAAACCTGGTTTTATTTGTGTTGCTACATGAACTGTGAATGGTATTTTTTTTTCAACAATAGTTTGCTGCACAGCCATTTCATAATTACAGGTGGGACATTCTAACATATAACAATTATTTTGGTTCACTACATGTCATAATCTACCATGCATTCTCCTTCATACTACATGGAAAGTATTATTTAAAATTTGTTTTTCAAAATCTATTATGGGTGGGACTTAATTTGGAAATGATTTTAATGATGTAAAAGAGAAGTTCATTTGCTGTTCTGCTATTAATGTTAGAGTCTTAATGTTATTATTAATGAAGGTATGAGGGATTAAATAAAAGTTATGAACTGTTTCAAGATTGTCAGAACATTTATCTAACTCTTACAATAATATTTAACAAAACTGTCACCATTACGGGTGAGACAAAAAGTCACTTTTTGCTACTTTACATAGTAATTAACTACATAGTTTTCAAAGTCAATCTTATACCAAATTGTACCTTAAGAAGTACATTTCCTCGAATCAAACACGACGTAGCTGATTACCCTTGGCTACTTAGTTTTAATAAGTGTTAAAATCATGCTATAAATGCCAAAAAAACCAATCGGCAAATTTTACACCCGAAACAACTTCAAATACACATAATTCCTGAATATTCAGTGAACTCTAGGTTTTAGACTTTTATTTGGCTTCCCAATTATGTGCTAGTTTTAAAACATCTCTCTCTTTAAGGGAAAAATTCCCATATTTTATGAAATGGCTGTGCAGTGAAGTTGAAGCCCTTCACAAGTTCACTTCAAAAAAGGATGCATGGGCATTACGCTTGTCTTTGAGAACTCAACTCAAGTTTTTATGAACAAGTTCCTGTAGTTTCAAGATTGACATATCTTGCAGAAGACAGAAAAAGTAAAAATACACCAACTCGAATCATACAAACAATACTACCCAATTAACAAAAAATCAATGTTTTCAACAATTCCCTGTACATACAAAACCAATTATTTTATAACAGTTTTAGTAGGGTGCAAGACTTGTTTCAGCACAATAAATTCGTAATTAAACATATATTAATTCTTCCTGAGCGGAAAACTAATATAACCAGGAAAGGCAAGCTTTAAGTCTAATTCCTTAATTTCATATTTAGCACAATTACTTTTTGATATACGAGGGTCATTTCAGAAGTCATGGCAACTATTATTTATCATTATTGATAAATTTCATTTTGGATTTTTCATGAGGGAAAATATATAAGTATTTAAGAATTTTCAGTCTTATACCCTCAATATGGAATAGTAAGATGCCGTCTACCAAGGGTGTGGGGGCAACCTTTGACAATATCTGTTGAATGAAGTATCTGACAAGTCAATAATTTATTATAAATAAGTTAGATTACATGTATTGTGAAAAAATACTTATTTGTTAGTTTTAGTATGATAAAATTATTGTTTGAAAAATTTTTACAATTTTATACATAAATAACTTAGGACTAATGCAGATTATTATATATAAAAGTAATATATCAAGATGGACTTGTTATATAGTCATACAAAATATATGCGTTGAATATGATAGTCAAATTCAGGTCAGTATTATATTCGTAGACGTGTCTTTACACAATTAAAAATTAAATTTATAAAATTTATAAAATTACATGTATCTACAAGTTAAAATGGATGTACCATCAAATGAATTGTGTGATTAAAAATTATATACACTCGTGTCACTATATAATAATGCCACTATACAATATAAAATATCATGTATTTACAATAATTTTATCATACTAAAACTAACAAATAAGTATTTTTTCACAACACATGTAATCTAACTTATTTATAATAAATTATTGACTTGTCAGATACTTCATTCAACAGATATTGTCAAAGGTTGCCCCCACACCCTTGGTAGACGGCATCTTACTATTCCATATTGAGGGTATAAGACTGAAAATTCTTAAATACTTATATTATTTATCAGTCAATAAAGCTGCAGGAAACAAAAATCAGGATATACATTGAAAGTCATCTGAATGTTCCTCGCAATGCTGGTACTAAATTGGGATCCGGATACAAGGCAGTATGGGTAAGGGACATTGAAAGATGTGTCAATGGAGATCATGGTATTATTCGTATTACATATGCACAAAACATTACGCGTAATTCTCGTACTCTTACGAGCTAACAACCTTCAAAATAATCCCCCAAGGCATCTACTCATCTTTGCCAATGATGAGGAAGGCGCTACGCGTCCGTTTGAAGCCTCCACCCCTATCGCCCGCTTCTCATAGCTCGGCATGACACTCACGAGAATTTCTGCCAGACAAACATATGCTCGACAATGCTCTATTGAGTATTAATGAATTTCATTTCCGCTAGTGCTGATTAATATAATAGGACTTATTGATATAAATGTGTAATATATTTTATCAATATAAAAACTTCTTATGACGATTTATTAGTCAACTAGTATGGTATGATATAATAATGATTTATACTTATGATTTTACTATTAACAAGGACAATTTGAATGGGAATAGGCAAAGGGTCACATGGAGAAAATTCAATGCTGGAAACCTGTGGTCTCTGCTTTTGAGGTTTCTATTGGGGCTCTACCCCTGGACCCTCTTCAATGGGAGCTTTGTGTATATGGTATTATTATGTACACTAATTGGAGAACCTAGCCATATAACTTGTTGGAGATCCTACATATATAAAACTATTGGCAGCACTGTATAAGCCATCGCAGTAAGGTCCAACAAGATGCAAGATGTCTGCAGTCAATGGAAGTGTTAGTGTCCAACCTATGGACCATGTAGGCCTAAGGTGTTCGGAACTCCTCGCATGGAAATCCAGAACAGAGTTGTACTAAACCCAAAATGGAGGTAACACAAAATTGACCTAAAATGGCGCTGTGAACACCTGTTAAACAATGCTACTCTCATGCTGGACTCTATTCTATTGTTGGGCCAGGAGTGGGTATTGGGTCAAGTGAGAACCATAGGTGAAAATGGTTTCAGTTGCTATCAATGTTTTCTATATGGGATAAATCTTGATATATCAGCCCCGGACCCCCTTCCTGTTTTTTATATCGAAGGTTTCACTCCGACCCAACCCAGGCTGCACCCCTGGACCCCCCTTTTCAGGTTTCGAATAAAGTAATTACTATAAACAATATCGAGGAATAGGAGTTTCGAGTATGGTAACCTGGTTAACGGCCCCGTAATTCCTTCCTATGTTTATCTGTTGGGGGGCTTTCCCCCACCAGGGAGTACGCTGTAGCAACGAGAAACATAATCATTAACTTATTCAGGGTATGCATATTTAAAACTATTGGGAGCAACAGATAAGCATGTGCGGGAAGAACCAAAGAGATGCAAGATCATCTGCAAACAAGGGGAGTGCAGGTAGCCAACCTACAGTCCATGTAACCACTCATAATACCTTGTGTGGAAATCTTGCAGAGATCTGCACTAAACCCAAAAGTAGGCTTCGGCTATTAATAATTTCTAGTCACTAAGAAAAATATGAGTCAGCCGCAGTGGTCTAGAGGTAGCATCTCCACCTCTAGATTCAAAGGTCGCAGGGATCAAACCCGGCCGCAGTCGATGGATTTTTCAGGATCCTGGTCACGGAGTTCTCCAGGAGGGACTTTAAGCTGGGGGGCCCATGTTGTAGATTTACGGCACCTCCAAGCCTAAGTTAGAGCCTCTGGCCATTCACATCCAAGTAATACCTTAATTTCTGGAGGGGGATGAGAGGCGGTGGGCTTACCACCTGTCCCTCTGCCCTCTCTCAAAAAATAAGCATAATAAAATGCACAAAGGTAACAGAAACCTCCACTTGGAGGCCCTTCGCCTCAACATAGGGAATATAGGAAAACAGATACAAATGAAAAATGACATAACCTAGGTTTAAATGAGTAAGATAATAGGCCTACTAACTTACAGTGCTTAGGCCTATAAGCACCTATGAACCTACAGTATTTAGGCCTATAAGTAAACTGACAAAACCAATTATGACGGGAAAATGGAACACTACATCTTACCAGAGTCACCCACTCCTACACTCAATCCCTCCCCTAGCGGCAGCATTTGAACTACTAGCAGCGACAGTAGCACCATCCACAAGTAATTTGGTGACCTATTCCTATGGGAGCTTCGAGTGTGGTACTTATTATAAACAGTAACGGGGGAACCTAACCACATAATCAGATGGAGAGCATGCAACTATGTTACAGAACTACTGGTAGCACTGGATAAGCCTTTGCGAGAATGCCCAATGAGATACAAGTGCAAAAGAGTAGAACAGGCCGCGCACACGTCCCCTTCCATTCAATACCCGCCTAGCCGCTTCCCCTCTCCTGCCGGCCGCTGCTCAACCCCGGTAATAATATTTCACAATAAAAAAATACCCTTGTACCAAACATATTTTACAATTATAAAATACGCCATATATATCCCTACGGAACATTTCACAATTATAAAAAACAAAATAATAAATATTTCATAATAAAAAAAACCCTTGCACCAAGCATAATATTTTGCAATTATAAAAAATGCCGTATTATAACTTAAAATATGGCTTAATTGATGCAGGAAAATTCCCTTGCACCAACACTGCTCTTTTCATAACTAACAAAATATCTCAAAATTATAAAAACCGCAAGATGTCTCCCCCACCCAAAACCCCTACTTTCCAGGCAGGTTGGAGTTGGAGACTTGTGCGCAGCCAGTTTTACCTTTTTTCTGATACAAGATCATCAGCCAGCCAACGGGTGTGTTTGTTCCCAACCATCAGAACATCACGAGTGGAATCTTAGTAGAGTGCTAGACCAAACCCCAAATTTCCCCCCCCCCCCCCCCCCCCACAATTTGCAGCTCAGAGTTACTTGAGAGTAGCTTCTGAGCTGTCCACAATATGCAGTCGACGGGAAAATGGTACTTTACAACCCAACCTAGTTCCCCACTCCTACTCTCAATCCCTCCCCTAGTGGCGGCATTTGAACTACTAGCAGTTACGGTAGCGCCATCTCTTACGCAACTGATGAAACAAAAAATAATTTCTTGTTTATTCTCTTCTTCTCACCTCCTCTTCACCCTACCTACCTATTTGAGACCTATTCCTACTAATAAATTTTTGATTGACCGGGATTTGAACTCGGGACCCCTAGCATTACAACTAGGAGCATAGGCGTAACCAGGACGACCATATGGGGGGGGGGGGGGGTTATAACATCCGGGGGGTCTGGGGGTACGGAATACCCCCCAGGGAGAGGGAGTCCTCCCCTGGAAAATTTTAAAAATTAAGATGCACAATAACAAGTTTTAAGCTTCCCAAGCTTTGTACTCTTATTAAGTAACTTATAAGCAGACTTAAGAAAATTGTACAATTTTTCTTTTTTTAATCAATTGGGGGGGGGGGGGGTTTAAACCCCCATAACCCCCCCTCATTACGCCTCTGACTAGGAGTCTTAACAATTACGCCACGAGTGAATGTTGAGCACTGAAGGAAGCTTTCTTATATTTGAGTTATGATAGGGGGGGATTTCATGAGTTTTAACGCAAGAATTGGTTTTTATAATTTTGAGATATTTTGTTAGTTACGAAAAGAGCAGTGTTGGTGCAAGGGAATTTTCCTGCATCAATTAAGCCATATTTAATGTTACAATACGGCATTTTTTATAATTGTGAAATATTATGTAGGGTGCAAGGGTATTTTTGTATTGTGAAATAGCCTATTTTGTTGCAAGGGTAATTTTTTTAATTGCGAAATATTAGCCTATGTGGAGGTGCAAGGATCTTTTTTTTATTGTGAAATATTAGGTGACATGTCAATTTCAATTATGCATTACTGGTGTTGAGGTTGAGCAGCGGCTACAGGCATGACGACATCCGCTGCGGGAAAGCGGGACAGGCAGGAAGCGGCCAGGAGAGTGGCGTGTGGAAAGGGGACCAGCTTGGGTCGCAAGGTACCATCTTGCCGAAAAAGGTATTTTATGCTGCGCACGAGTCCCCCACTCCCACTCCTATAATTGTGAAATATGACTTTTGGTGCAAGGGTATTTTTTTTTATATTATGAAATATTATTTTGTTGTTTATAGCTGTGACTTATGTTTGGTGCAAGGGTCATTTATTATTCAGTGGAAGGAAAACCTGTGCATGGCATAAAATACCTTTTCGCCGCCTACCGATAATGTACATAATAAACACATGTTTTACTGCAGTAAGTTAATCTATTTATTTGCGCTAGTAAATAATATTCAATCTCGTAATAGGCTATGTAACTTACAGTCATACAGTCAGCAGTCTGAAGCCAAATTTCCACACTGCTGACTTCTAGTTGTGAATGGCATCCATTACTCACCAAACGTTATACAGCGATATTCTTTCACAGCACCTCGTAGCATGGGTGTCAGCATATTCCATGGCTCAAGCTGCACCAGCTGATACATCGGGTGATTATTCAGCAGTGTAGAGCTAAGCTGAGTGTATTGTTATTATTGTTATGCTATGACTCTACGAGGCTCTCAGTACAGGGATTGTCTGTGTACTGTGAAGTCCAGTCTGTAACTCTGTGATCTCAGTATTTCAGTACTTCTCTTCGTGATACTGTGTAGCCTACTGTGCTTTTATTGTGCACATAATGCCCCGAGTACGATATTCTTTGCAGTGCCATATGAAGTATTTGGTACGAGAATTATCAGTAACTAGTTGCCCCCCAAAGCAATGTAGTCCAGACTTAACAGTATGCAATTTTTATCTGTGGGGTACCCTGAAAAAGTGTTTTGCAAGTAATCCTCACACATTAGATGAACTGAAACAGAGCATAAGGCATGAAAAAGAGTCTACCAGTGCGAGTTAATATTTCGTCAGAAGCTGTGAAATACGTGTAGCAGCAAACGGGGAACATTTTCAGCATCTTCTATGAGCATGGTAAGTACAAATTCTAAGACATCTGGTTAATGCAGAGCACATGAAGGGTCCATGTATCGGCCGGTGCAGCACAAGGCGCGGTACGTGCAGCCAACCATTTTGCAAAGCGCTGAAGAAGAATGTCCCTGTACTTTGATTACAGACTACCAACTGACTGTCGACTGCACATTGTGGATAGAGCTAATAAATGCAGTTTGGCCACCTACATCTGGGGCTAATTAAAGCTCTATCCACAATGTGCAGTCGGGGCAGTTGGTAGTCAAGTATAACGTGTGATGAGTAAAGCTCTATCCACAATGCGCAGTCGGCAGTTGGTGGCAGTTTGCTGTTGCAATCGGCCGCTTGGGAGCAGCACTCGAGTCGTCTACAATATGCTGTCGACATTGAGGTTAGGGAAACATCTTACAGAATAAAAAAGATGGAGGAATCGCTTTATAATTAGATAATATATGTTATAAACACATCTTGCTTTCTCGTAGTATGCTAATCTGTGTATTTGCACTAGTAAATAATTATCATTCGCGTAATATGTTACTTGCAGTCGTTCAGTTCGTAGTCAGAGATGAATTTCTCGTCTGCCGACTACTGATAACCAACTGCTGTCGTCTGCAACTGCACATTGTGAATGGCGTCCATTGATCACCACACGTTATACTTCGACTACAACCTACCGTCTACCGACTAACAACTGCAGACTGCGCATTGTGGATAGAGCTTAATGGACGCCATTCACAAAGTGCAGTTGCAGTCAGTAGTCAGGAAATTCCTCACCTTTTGACTACCAACTGCAAGACTGCAAGTTGCATATTACGAGATTGAAAATGGTTTACTAATACAAACAGATTGGCTTACTACGAAAAAGCAAGATGTGTTTCTTACACAAATTATGCATTATAAATAGATTCCTCCACATTATTTGTAAACAGTTTCCCTAACCTCAATGTTGACTGCATATTGTGGGCTGCTCGAGTGCCGCTCCCAAGCGGCCGACTGCACATTGTGGATAGAGCATAACAGTCTGCCCATATTATGAACCTGAACATCATTTTTACAACAATAAGACAGGGAAAAAGGATAAAAGGGAATATATAATAATTCACCTACCTTACAGCTTAGGATATTCCCAAATGCAGAGAAGGTATCATACATGGCTTTATTATCAATGCTCTTGTCCAAATTTTTTATGAAAACGTTCCCAACACCAGACTTGCGAAGCGAAGGATCTCGTTGAGACCACATGATACGAATTGGTCGTCCTTTAATCATATCAAAATTCATTGTATCCAAAGCTCGTTCCGCTAAAAGAAAAAAAGTTCAATGAGAGGAACCAATTACAGCCCAGCCATTACACATACTGTACAGCGAGCAAGCCACATAAAGAACAGATTATTACAGTATGATCAAGATATTACTCACCATCCGCTGGTTGCTGGAAGTTGACATATGCATATCCCAGGGATCTACGAGTAATCATATCCCTACAAACCCGGATCGAAAGTACAGGACCAGCTGTAGAAAATTTTTCAAACAGCATGGCCTCCGTGACATCGTGGTGCAAGTCGCCAACATACAGCGAGGCCATAGGGTAATTCGGACCACCTGGATTCATTTTGGGCTGTTTATTCTTAACGTGCTTTTTCACTAAATCGAATAACCTTTTCTCGTAACCTTAAAAATGTATGAACTCCCGTCGTGTCAAAAAAGATGGCTTCTTCAACTTTTTCCAGATTGCCCACGTTGTACGATCACGAACACACGCACTTCAGTCAACTTGTTTCACGTTATTTTTTCACAACTTTTTCTATTTTTTTGGATTTTTAGTACTTTTTAAATTTTTTTGGATTTTTTATTGTGTTATGTCACGAAACTTAGGTGGGTTGTGTAACCTATTTTGAGGAGACACAACCTCACGATAATATTGAACCCTACTCAGTTACGAGGACAGGCGACGGAAGTAGGTCGCGGTGCTTATATATAGGATTGCCCCCTGTATCACTCCGCAGATGGATGCGAATGAAATTAGTCCCTTAAAGTTTCGTATTGCAATTAATAAACATAAAACATTTTGGGAAACAGAACAGTGAGAAATAATAACAAGAATATTTCCTTTTCTGGTGGTAATAATACCTCCGATAATATCACCAGGATGGAAGTAAGATTTACGTGGGCTAAAAGATATCGAACAATGGAACATCGAACGATTTCATTGGATGTCGCAAACAGGAGTAACCAACAAGAAGTACAAAACCGGAACGAATTGATTTTCACATCATCTGTAATAATATATTATGTGAGAGAGAACTGAAAGAACAGTAATAATATTTTTATTAAGTAAGATATTGTTTGTTTTTTGAAGATCAAATTGTATAGCAGTAAGACGTATTTTCACAGGATATTATTATTTTCAGCATTGCCAACATGTTCAGCAATGCATGTTGTCTATCCTGTTTCAAGCTGTCACGCAAATGCGCGCTCTTTTTCCCAGCATTCCACGCGCAACGGAAATCGTGTATGTCTACGACAAATTAAAAATAATAATACATTTATATCAAACATAATCATGAAAATCCGCTCATATTTCGGGTGGAAGAATTATTTTCACGTCATGGTTTACTGCATTATACAACGATGTGTGTATTTTCATGTCCATTCCTTCTTACTTGTAGTGTAATCTCACATGACAAGCATGTGGCCCTTGCAGACTACGAGCTTCCTACCAGGCCATTACGTTGCCAACCTTAGAAATCTAAATTTGAAACGAACAGCCCTTTTCATAAAATCAGGAACGTAAGGGGGGTCAAGGGATCCTGGTCACTATATACAAGGTATGAAATCGCGGGGAGGGGGTTTTTCCACCCACCTACGATTTTATATATATATATACAATATATATATATATATATATATATTGTATATATTGTATTTCAACCTTCATATAATTTATATGTATTATTGTATTTATTTATGTATATGTATTTATTGTATTATTGTATTGTATTTATTATTGTATTAAGGTATTATCTCACCTTATAATATGTAATTTGACACTAGTCTAATGCAACTTCAGTTGCCTAAAGACCAATAAATTTGAATTTGAATTTATAAAAATAAATAACAAAAAATTAGAAAATTTAAATAAAAATAAAAAAAATAATATAAAACTGACCCCCACATCATCAGCAATGTGACCACTTGGCATTCTGTATTTATCAAGTGATATGTGGAATACCGGCCTAAGAACTGCAGTCGCAGTCAACAATGGAGTCATAATTAATTAGAGAGCCTTTTAAACTGGCTCTGCAGTTAGTCTGAAGAATACAGAAAACAGGATTAGGGGAAGATATACGCCTAGGTGATCGAACTGTCAGCGTATACTTAAAACGTATACATACTCAATGCTCTATAGGGAAGGGCAGTGGGAGGAATTATGAAGTTTGGGTCCTTATGCCAATCTTCATTACTATACTTATTATTTATAATTATCTATAGTTATTATTCATTAAGGCTCTTGTGTATGTACGATATCTTGCGCCTGGCCATCACATAGAAAAATTTAAAGAAAAAACTTATAGCTGTAAAAGTAAAGTGTTCCCTATGACAGGCCGTGGAGGCCCAGAGGGATCCAGGAGGTTGAGGCTCCCAGATTTTTGACAATCGGCACACGAAGGTAATAAGGTTGTCAGCCTTAGGCCTACACACCGGCCGCCTTTACCCCCAGGATTGCTCCTGGTACTCATTTCTGTTACGGGCACATTTCTGTTAGTCGACCCCAGGGCCATAGTGCCACCAGAAGGATTAGGCCAATTGAAAAATTCCAACGACCTCATCGGGGATCGAATCCGCGACCTTCCGGTTTGTAGCGCAGCGCCTCTACCACTACGCTACGACATACCCCCACTTATAGCTGTACTTAATTTAAAGCCGTGAATTAAACAATCTGTAAAATACTACACTTTGATTATATATTTAAGAAAGACCTTTCTTCATTGTTCACATTTTGAAGTTTTAATTTAATTGTAAAAAATGAAAATAATTATACCCAAGTTTTATATATTTAAGGTCTCTTTTTAACTAAGTTACCAAGCACATATTGACATTATATTTTTTACCTAATACGCCCGCACTTGCGGCAGGTCGGCAGTAGTCTTCCACAGAGACGGTACACTCCATTTAAGATTTTGACAGAATTTGTAGTGAGTACTTATTTAAATGGAAGAAATATTTATCTTTTGTTTTTGCTCCTTTCATGAAATTACTTTCAGTGAGTAATAATATAAGTTTTATTTTGCTATTGTTTACAGTGTTGAAAGAGTTATGTAAATTCCCCCTTTGAGTGGGTGTATAAGTTTTATGTACTGCCCTGAGCCAGAGCCTAGTGGTAAATACCCCCCCCCCCCCGGAAATACGATTGCAAAGAAACGGTAGGCCTAGTCTTTACATGGCCGGCGCTCGGCATTATACCAGTAATTTCCATCTACGGAACCCAATAGAGAAATAGAGTTGTAATAATAGTATAATACATTACAGTTAGCGACGAAGAATTGTTATAATGTCAGTGTGAGATGCCCTTGGAATCAAGGCAACATTCCATAGGTGGCTAGCATTACGTTTTCTCACATCTTGTTCTCCTTTAAAATAAGATTTTAGCATGCATTATTTTGTACTTATCCTAATAGGCCTAACAATCGCACTTATGTTGTCTGAACAACAACAACACCACCAACACTTTCCTGTTAGTTGTAGAAGTCTTGATAAATGCTAATAAGGCATTTATGGAAATTGATATTTCAGTTTTTTTTTTATTTTATTTTTTATTTCTCTCATAGGCTATAGTATATAGCAGGCCGGTAGCCAGAATCAAGTTTTCGAGGGGCAAATCAAATTTCAGAAGGGGCCATTAGGTTTAGCATGTTTTTCATACATATCAACCCCCCCCCCCCAAAAAAAAATAACTGAATAGCAAGTATGGAGGCAATGAAATTAAAATATTGAAACTTACAACAAATTATCAACTTTTAGAAGACGTGTGGAAGGATTGAACACTTCTGAAGACTGACTGACAGTGCTTAGCAATCGAATAGAATTTGTTAGCGTTTTAGGATATCTAATGCTAGTTTACGTTTTAAACTTCAGGGTCCTGTTATCATCTTAATACACATACATATTGTACTAAAATTTATATATAATCTTAGTGCATATATGGACAAGTTATTGCCACTGGACAGGAGCCAATTCGCAGCAAAATAAATATAGGTAATTAATGGATATTTATTTTGAAAATTGTATAGGCCTAGGCTCAGGGGATGCGTTCAATCCTCTCACGCAGCGGGCCCGGGTTAGATTCCTGGTAGGGACAAGTTACCTAGGTGGGGTTTTATCTCACCTTTGAGACAAATGTAGGGTAACTTTAGGCCCTTGTGGTCCCCAGATATCATCTGGCCGTCATTATCATCTTCATCTCATCCTCGCCTTGTTTGGAGTGAGTGAGTGTGTGTGTGTGAATGGTGTGTCTCGTCCTATGTGTTTGTGTTGTCTCGGAGGTGGCCCCGGCATTGGGCTGATCACTCATCCGGGGAGGCCCTCCATGTCCTTGTCTGGTATGTATGTGATCCAAAGATAATCCCTCTCCCGACAGGTCGCGGCCCTGCAAGGTCGCTTAAATCCTAAAAGGGAGAGGTTAAACTACGAGAAAGAAAGAAAGTATAGGCCTATATTAAATGAACTTCATGAACTTTGGAGGGTAAAGATTGAGTCATGGCATTGTAATGATAAACTGGAATTCCACAGCGAACAGTTAAAAGGTTTCCTACTGAACTAATTACGCCGATAACTCCGATAACAGCTAACATGACTGTACAGTAATACAGTGCATAACTAATGAAAGTACCAAGTTCGAGTTTCTGGTTTCTGAAGTGGCTCTTAGAGTAGGGTGTTCACAGTGCCGGATTTAAGAGTATGCAGCCGTTAGGCTAAAGTCCATTTGCCGCCCCCTCTATAGTTCATATTTGCTTAATACTTTTGTTTTGTACAGCAAAAGAATAGAGTTCATTGGTGTTTTCATCTTTTTTAAACATAAAATACATTTAGTTTAGATAAAACTACAATTTTAATGGTTTACATAATAAATTATATAATTTAATTAGTTATCTACTTTTTTACTTACTTCTTTTAAGATTATTTAAAAAATTTAATGAGTTTCGAAATTAATTAATAATTTGTTCTTGGAGATCAGTGATCAGTATTTTAAACATATTTTTATATTTTAATGCTAATGACTATCTTTTGCATAATTGAAGAACTGTGTTCAATGTGAATTAAGTTGACCTATACGGTGAAATGAAATTACACAAAATGTAGTTAATTACTGGTTTATTTGTTGAAAAATATACAAACTTCTCTAAAACAACTCACCCCACGTAACTTAATTCGTACGGAAAATATTATTAACGTCTGAAATACTTCATTTTAACTCTTGAATAAATTGCCAAACTGCCGCCCCTAAAAATTTGCCGCTCTAGGCTGCAGCCTACTTAGCCTATTTAGAAATACGGCCCTGGGTGTTCATTCCCAGGATAATCCTGTTTTTTGGCAAAATGTCCTGGTATCCGTCAAGTTTTATTGGGGTCGCTCAAATGTCTCGCTTTTTTGTGATTCAATTTGACCAGTGTATTTTACGTTACACCAATGAAAGTTGCAACAGTGAGGGCCTTGATCACTGCCAAAACGCACTTTAATGGAGTAACATATGCAGATTCTTTCTTTTGCGAAGTATCGGAAGAAATTGCACTTATTGATAATATACCTAAAAGTACAGTGACAAAGAGTTATCTGCTTCCGCGGAATAAATTATCTACACCAGTCTTCAGTAGAAACTTAAGACGTCATTTACGAGGCGTGTTTTTTTTTAAAAATGATTAGCCTACCGATATAATATTTTTAAATAAGAGAACATTATTTTCCAAATAATTTACTATCATTCATTACCTTACTCCTTACACTACTTCTCCACATAGTCACCGCCGTTATTCAGGCACGCATGCCTTCTTCAAAGAATTATGCCGCCTGTGATGAAAGGCAAGTCTGCACTTATTCTTTCACATCATCATCGTCATTGAAATGTCTTCCTCCAAGGAATTTCTTCAGATGAATGAATAGATGAAAATCGATTGGCTGTGTGTGATCGGGCATTTTCATAAACCAAAAGGATTCCACGTCTAAACAAACTCAAGATCTGATCGCATCATTTGGTTGGGAACAATTAGACCACCCTCCCTTCAGTCCGGATTTGGCGCCAAGCGATTCTTTCTCTAGGCTAACGCGAAATAGCAATCAAAGTCTGAGTTGGTAGACGACATACTAATCGTAATCTTTTAAGTACCTACATAATAATTATGATTTCTATGACAAACTCTTTCAAATAACATTTTGTTTTTATAAATTTCGTTATTGTTTTAACTTACCATTCTTGTTCAACTTGAAGGTTGTATTTTATAACAAACAATGTTATAATTTGGAGAGGCAAACTTACAGACAATACTTCCAGTCATCCAAGTGCAGTTAATTTGAAGTATTAGACCGATAAGAAGAAATAGCGCGAGACAGAAGTACAAAGCACAGTTCCTTTTTAAACAGCTCCAATTAATATATGTTATATAAGTTAATTGATTTTATAGGTACAGCACGTCCTGTGGAACTCTAAAGAGGTATTGGAATCAGGGTCATTGGTGGAAATATTACTGTACAGCATTTCATGAAAATGTTAACAGATGCTTCCTGTTTAATAACATTTTTCACAAACACATTCAATTAATTTAGAAATTTAAAATTACTGCAGTCCAAAGCAAAGAACTTCATTGCTTTTTTTTTATAAGGTCGAGAAGAGATGGTAGAGGAGAAAGAGGTGAGGGCTACAATCATGTTAGGACTGTGGGTACACTCCCCGAAAAAGTTATGGCTACGTTTTTTTGATATCCATTTTAACATAAGAGCAACATTACGTGCACACTTATATCTAATATAATTCTGTGGATTTCTGCAGATTCTTCCATCTCAACAGCATTGTCATAAAAGAAGTGTCTCTGACAGCCTTGAAAGGTTCCCTCTTTATACTCAGGAATCACTTATATTCCTAATTTGTATATATTTGTCTTTTAGTTTTTTTGTTGTTGTTTCAAAAGTTTTCTTGAGTTTTTCTTAATGTTTATTGTAAATGCTTGTAAACATTTCTTTGTGGTGTAATTTTTTTTTCTATTACGCTTTGTCTTAGGGCAACCCTTAACTGAGGGAAGCTGAATGTGAATAAAGTAAGTGAACATGTCCATTACAACTATATGTTGTTGTGAATAAATTAAATAAAAAATTAAATTTCTCAACAAACACAGTATGATATCATTTAAAGCTTAGTGGAATAAGATGGATATTTTCGTACAATTATTTCAACAATCTTACTTACTTACTTACTCAACGGCAATAGACAATTCCTAAGCAAGCTAAAGGAATATTATCCATTTTATGGAACCCGGAGGTTTATTGCCGCGCTTACCTGAGCTGTACTAAGTCCATCCAATCATTCCTCACAAACCTACTTCCCTTAAATCTACCCTAATATTGTCCTCCCACCTAAGTCTAGGTCTTCCAAGTGACCTTTTTCCATCGGGTCTCCCATTCTATTTTTGAGGTATGTCTTTCCTCCCCATGCGTGCAACATGTCCAGCCCATGTCATCCTCCGTGATTACCCTTACTATATCCGTGAAGAGTACAGGTCATGAAGCTTGTCGTTATGCAGTTTTTTCCAGTCTCCATTTTCAACTCTCTTAGACCCAAATATTTCCCTAAGCACCCTGTTTTCGAACACACTCAGACTATGTTCTTCCCGAAGAGTAGGCGATCATGTCTCACATCCATTTTTATTCGATCGGCAGGATAATAGTCTTATACATTTTTATTTTTAGATTTTTGTACAGAAGACAAGAAGAACTGCATAAAAACAAGCATTTCCTGATTTCAGTTCACACTTGACATCTACCTTAATATTATTTGTATCTGTAATTATTGCTCCCAGATATTTTAATTTCTCCACTTGTTCGAACGATTTACTGGATACTCTAATATTTTGCAGTGCATGATTTTGACGTTTCATGACCATATATTTAGTTTTTTCTATAATAATTTCCAATCCATCATTCCTGCAGGCACCAAAAAGATTTTCTGCATTCTATTTCTACGTCCTTCCACTGCAAAATTGGGGTACGCCGTAGCGTAGTGGTTGAGGCGCTGCGCTACAAACCGGAAGGTCGCGGGTTCGATTCCCGATGAGGTCGTTGAGATATTTCAATTGGCCTAATCCTTCTGGTGGCACTATGGCCCTGGGGTTACTCAGCCTCTAACAGAATTGAGTACCAGGAGCAACCCTGGGGGTAAAGGCGGCCGGTGCGTAAGGCTGACAACCTAACCACCTTCATGTGCCGAATGTCCAAAATCTGGGAGCCTCAACCTCCTGGAACCCTCTGGGCCTCCATGGACTGTATAGGGATCACTTTACTTTTACACTGCAAAATTACGAACTGCTCGTGAAATCCGTGGCATATGGCAATCCTCTACAATTGAAATTTGTCACAGACGGTGTACAACTGTCCAGGTAATAAGCAGCTGTTGACAGAATATGTTGCATGCAGCTTAGGCGTAGTCCAGTGAACACCGTGTTCGTTACGTAAGCACCGTTACATGCCGTTTTACTTTCTTCACAGCATAATGAATTGCGATAACGAAAACCACGTTCGCATACCACAAGCCCCTCCTGTCTCGCACATACCTGCACAATTACACGACGGGAATATGTAAGCCAAATAAATTTCCTATTACAGTGAACGCCGCTTAATGTAATCGCTGATAATATTAACAATCGGTTAATGTTATCATTTGGGGGCGGATTTCTATAACCTAAAAAATTGGATATATGCATGCATTTATGACCTGAAAAACATTAAAATATGACCAATAAAATTTAAAATATGACTTTACCATTTACACATTATTTATATATTTTTTTAAGTTTCATTAAAATTAATTTTAATAAAATATAATGTTAATTATTTAAAGCATTTGGCGAATTCTCAAAAAGTATCAGTATAATGCAAAATTTACAAAATATGATATAAAACTTCAACATTTCTTTAATATGCACACAAATATGCAAAAAAAATATGACCAAAATATGCATATTCATACTAAATATGCTACAATAGTTGAAACTTTCCTAAATATGCAGTTATATGCACAATAAAAGCCGTTCCATTTTCACCAGAATGCTTGGAATCGGGTTTAAATTAGTCGAAAACCTGAAGTAATGCAAAGAGGAAAAATATGACATGTCATAGAAATCCGCCCCCTAGTTATCATGGATTAATATTGATAGCCTACATTGAAAAAATGCTGGTTATTGTGATAAAAGATTCCGTTTATGTTACCCCATTTTCATTTTTGCGGCTTTATTTTCAAGTACTGTACGTCATTCAAAATTTCGTTTATAAGGGTTTCGTTTCTAACTTAACTGTATTGTGCTGTACTGGAGGTAGCTGGTATCAGATTAGGGTCCTTTCCACCACGAATCTTCTTTCTAGAGACCTAATAATTGTTACATTTCTTATAAATTCCAGAAGAGAAATGATCAGCGGAAGTGAACAGTAGAGGTTGCGCCCAGAAAATGTAAGATCTGCTTTTCATCGCTGTCTTTAAAGGTTTAGCCAATGTTGCCATTGTGAAGATAGCTTGTTTCCAGGGTAACAGTTTCACTAGAATCGTAGAAAGAAGCTAAGCATCCCATGAAAGGAACCATTCAAGTGACTACTATCTAGTAACGGAATAAAAAAATAAAAACCCTTACACGTACGTCATTTTTTGACTCCAAGGAACATTCATGCCACATTTGAAGAAAAACGAACGCGTTGGTCTGAGTGTGTAACAAATAAATTTACAAACAAACAGACGAAATGCCTTACGGTCGAGTTATAAAAGAACCTCGGTTCGCTCAGTCAAACATTACCTTTCTGGTAGCCAAACCAGTTATAAGGTTTTCACATTAAAAAAAAGTTTTTTATCGAATTATTGGGTTTCTAACGAATTATTACACTTTCATTTTTATGAGATCGATTTTCGTACAAGTGTACAGTGAATGGAATGAAAGCGACAGAGTAGTTGGTCAGTGGGATTATGGGATAGTGAGGCTGGACGGCAGACACTATCTATCCCGTTATCCTTGACTGTCACTTGTCTTGTTACACACACTCTCCCACTCAAATTCATTGCAAACACTGAACTTTCTCGTATCTCCACAGACTTCGACAGTCAAATGCCAGCTACAGTCGAAATACAACATATTGCACAAACCATCTCATATAACATAAACGTTAAAGTATTTGTATTTTGAAGCTTCTTAAAGTGGAAGTCACATGTGTAGGTGTACAGAATACAGAATTTTTCATTTTATGACGACCTCTTTTCCTACAAGTACTGCTTACACTATTTTACTCATTCTCCTTAGACTTGTCAGTGAATAGCAACTCATTTAGTTGTAAGGAGACATATTATAATTTCCACAGTTCCAGGAAACATTAGCCTATTCAGCTACAGTAAAAAAAAGCTGATCGTCGTGTGGTTCCGACACCAATGCAGAATGACTTCCAGCTATGCAGCGATTAGTTTTGTCCACAATAAATACTTCAATTAAGAAATCAAAAAGAAAATTAATAGCCGCACTAATGGAAGACCGCGAAGAGCTACCCTAACACCTGAACATGGGAAACATTTCCGGATTAGGGAACAATATTACTTTTTTCTTTTGTAGAAAATCAATGGTATGGGAAGAAATCGTCTTAAGGTTGAATTCACATATTTCTTAAAATTAGTACAAGATCTTTACGGATAGATAGGTCTAAGTATATTAAACGCCTCACTAGGTCTACACACACAGCATTAAATCGCCTTCAGTATTGTGGGTGCCACTTCTTAAAGCCCCCCCCCCCCAAGAACTGCCTCTACATGCTGCCATCCTAACCCTCTTCGACCTGTCAATCAGTGAATAGAAAGCAAACTAGGCGTATTCACTCTTGTCTGAAGTCCAGTACAGTACAGTACAGTACACTTGCCCTGTTGCCAAATAATAATAATAATAATAATAATAATAATAATAATAAGGTTTTATTTTGCCTGGCAGAGTTAAGGCCATAGGGCCTTATCTTCCATTCAACCAGGATAAATACAAAATACATTAAAGTAATATCTACAAAAAACAAATACACTAGATACCATATATAATAGTAACGAATTGCTAGCAATAGAATATTAAAATATAAGAAAATAATGAGTCCAATAATCAAAAGAGAAAACAAAGTGAATTAAGAATTACATATACTCGTAATTGGGTGTGTGTATATAATCCTAATATAATAATATAATATACACTAAAACTGGAACCTAAAACTAAGAAATTAACAAATTTAGGCAATATATGCTAAGTGATATAAAATATTGTACAATATAAATTAACCTAGGTTGTGTAACGAAGATACCTCAGTAACTTGGACTTAAAAATCTGTAGACTCCGACTACCCCTGATGTCCCACAGCACGTTTACTTCACTTGAGAAGTGGTGAATGACAGAGGCAACAATGGGAAAACCCTCACGACGTCGGTGCAGATTTTCGGATTAGGGAACAATGTTATTATATTCTTTTGTAGATAGACGATGGTTTGGAACGAGGTCTTCTTAAAATGGCAGGAACAGTACTACACATAGGCCTACTCACTGAGATAAAAATTGGTCAGCTCGTCCTCTTTAGAGAGGTCAATGAAATAAATACACTACCGGTACAGAGTTTTTTCATGTTATGGCGAAGAGAAAATTTTTGCTACTTAGGGAAGTAAAAAACTGCATTTCTATGTTGTGACATTTAGCGCTACCAGATGGCTTTCTTTAGAAACCATTTTCTAATTTCTTGACGGCAAACAATTAGCAAAATTGGTTTCAAAATAATAATAATAATAATAATAATTACAGAATCTTCGTATATGTAGGTTTCGTGAATGCACTTAATTCTGGACTAACACAATATTTTACTGCAAGGTTAAGCGATAGAACAGAACTGTCTTAATTAAAGGATCGTTAATGTTTCAGAAAGCATCATAAAATGCAAGGTTACAAGTTTCTAATGGTTATCTTATTTGGCTCTAAAGAGGAAATACAATGTTTAAGAACTCCTTGCTTCCGTATTACCTTTAAAATGTATCCATTGTATTAATCTTTGTTCATTGTTCAGATGTCATGCTTTCTCTACAGCAAGTATGTTAACTTCAGTGTGCAATCCATAAACTCAGGTGTTCTTCCATATCTTACAAGAATGTCCATTTTGAAACTCAATGAAATAGTCTTAACGGAAAATTTGTACACTATGATGCAGAAGTTGGTAACTAAAAGTGAGTAGGCTATAGTACATTGCATATGCTAAGATGTTTATTAATATTATTATCGAAAGGATCCATTGGTTCAATATTTATCTTTTAAGATACGGGGTTCATTACAGTGTCGTAAATCTATGATGCGGGACACTAGGTTTACTTCTATTCAGAAGGTTGTTAGTTAGAAGTTAGTGTTTGATTTTTGAGGTTACACACATTTTGATAAACAATGAAACCTCAATAGAAGTGGTCAAGAGTTCGTAATCTTCATTACAAGCATAAGGAAAAAATTAATTTACATTTTGAGAACTGTATGGGCTTTAATATATTTTCAGTGAATATTCCTTTTTAGGTCCACCGCTGTGGCATAGGGGATGCGTTCGCTCCTCTCATGCAAGCGGGCCGGGTTCGATTCCTGGTCGGGACAAGTTACCTAGGTGGGGGTTTTCATCGCCTGTGAGACAAATGTCGGGTAACTTCAGGCCCTTGTGGTCCCCAGATATCATATGGCCGTGATTATCATCTTCATCCCATCCTCCCCTTGTTTGGAGTGAGTGTGTGTGTGTGAATGATGTGTCTCGTCCTATGTGTTCGTGTTGTCTCGGAGGTGGCCCCGGCTTTGGGCTGATCACTCATCCGGACATGACTCCATGTCCTTGTCTGGTCAAAAAATTATGTAATGTGATCCAACGATAATCCCTCTCCCGACAGGTCGCAGCCCTGTAAGGCCCGGGCTGCTTGGGTAGCTTAAATCCTAAAAAAGGAGAGGTAAAACTAAGATAAAGAAAGAAAGAATCCCTTTTTAGAACCATCACCATAAGTTTATACTTAGGACCTGTAATTAGTTCCTTATCGCATACAGAGATTATAAAACAAATATATTTTGAACTACTTTTAACATTGGAGATAAAATCTTCAACATCCGAATTGTCAATGTATCTGCAAGTTCTTAAGTCCGAAAATCTGTAACATGAAAAACTATTTTGAGATAATAGCCCCTAGGGCTGAAAAGTGGGATAAAAGCGCCCACATTGTGATCGGAAAAGATACCTCAAACTCCACCAACCTCAAGGGGACGATTCAGGTAGCCTCTTCTCCCTGTCTTGTGGAGTGGAATTTATATCATGTAGGCGTGTTAAGGCATGTTTCGGTTGGTTATATGGTTATTTAACGACGGGAGTGTACTTCAAATCAGGCCTGTGACCGTCCCCAGGAGTTCTTTTGCATCCATGTAAATCTTCAACCGAGGGCATGACTCATTTACGCACGTATAAATGCCATCGACCTGGGCCTGGATCGAACCCGTGACCTTGAGCACAGAAAGCCAGCAAGGTATATTTTAAAGTATAGGAATCTCAGTGTGCATGTGTTGATAATATCCGATCAGCTTCCCCCATATTCCATGCCAAATTCTCTATCTAAACAATCACCCAGAAGCAGATTATAATATTATAGCCAGGTTTCTTCATTCCCTTGGTTACAGTCATTCTGGTTTTCGGCCATGCACATAGAAATTCACTCATATAAATTTCAATAAACATTAAATTTTGGCTAATGTATAAAATTCACAGAGTTATAACACAATGTTAAAATCGAATTGAAGAATATACGTTTCGGAGCCCAAAAGCACGCGAGGGCGTGAGGAAAATTATAAGCAGATCTGAGAAGTCGTCGTCTTACTATGGCAGACCTAGAGACGTTGTCCTCTGTTTCAGTAACAGCATTGGCAGATAAGACCAAATCTGCATCAAGGACATATGACTTGAGGGGCGCTGGTGAGTTTAGATAAATTCTAGTCTATTCTACATTAGCCTCGAAATATATTTTTGTAAACTTACATACTTACTCAATGGCAATAGACAATTCCTAAGCAAGCTAAAGGAATATTATCTATTTTATGGAACCCGAAGGTTCATTGCCGCGCGCACCTGAGTCCGCCATTCAACCCTATTCTGTGCTAACTCCATCCAATCATCCCTCACAAATCCTACTTCCCTTAAATCCGTTCTAAGATTGTCCTCCCACCTACGTCTAGGTCTTCCACATGGTCTTATCCCTTCGGGTCTCCCAGTCAATACTTTTGAGATATGTCTTTCCTCCCCCATGTGTGCAACATGTCATTTCATCCTTCGCGATTTAATTACCCTTACTATATCCGGTGAAGTGTACAGGTCCTGAAGCTCGCCGTTATGAAATTTTCTCCAGTCCCCATTTTCATCCCTGTTGGGCCCAAATATTTTTCTAAGCACCCTGTTTTCAAACACTCTCAGACTATGTTCTTCCTGATCAGTTAGCGCCATGTCCCACATCCATATAATACAGGATAACAGTTTTATAAATCTTAGTTTTTAGATTTCTGGACAGAAGACGAGACGATAAGAGTTTCTGAACTGCATAAAAACAAGCATTTCCTGATTTAAGTTTACACTTAACTTCTGCCTTAATATTATTTGTGTCTGTAATTATTGTTCCCAGATATTTGAATTCCTCCACTTGTTCGAATGATTTACCGGCTATTCTAATATTTTGTGGAGCATTATTTTGACGTTCCATGACCATATACTTAGTTTTTTCTGTATTAATTTCTAATCCAACATTCCTGCAGGCATCGAAGATACTTTCTGCATTTCTCTCGATTGTGTTTACGTCATCGCCCAACAAGCAAACTAGAGATTTCTAATTGTGTTTATATGGGTCATTTTTTAAAATTTTAGAATATAATTCAGCTTCCATAAAATATATTTAAAAAAAGATGCATTTATTTTCACTTCTAAATTTAACCCCCGAGCGATGCAAAGTCCTGTTTTAACTAGACCGTTCGGCATTTCGTCTGTCTGTGATGAGTTTGTTACAATTTAATGACCAAACACGTTCTTAGATTTTCTTCCAATTTGGCATGAATATTCCTTGAAGTAATTAAAAACGACGTATGTGTAAGAGTTGGTATTAGAGTTCGGATGTTTATGACATGTCATATTTTTGTCTTGGCTTCCATTCTCGGCGCAAACACAAATTAAACATGAATTGAATGCTTGTTATCCTAATTTGAGCGGTTTTATTTTGCATATGATGTCATATTTTGGTAATTTTTATGGTCTTGGTCATATTTCAATTATAAATTCGGTAAAGCAGCACAATTATACAGTATATTCACTAAATGATCTAGTTAAATTTGAAATTTATTTCATTAATTTAATGTTATGCTTTATTAGGTAATTTAATTTTAAAATTAATGCAATTGTTCATATTTTATAGCGGCAAGGATGGTCTACAAAATATTATTTGGAGATGATGAAGCGAGCAAACAGGAGAAAATTCGTTAAAAATAGAAGTTCTTTACAAGTAAATCTGTAAATCACCTGTAAAACTGTTAAAAAGTGATTGGATTCATCTGATGTAATCATTTAGTGTCTTAAACATTTTAAACTGGAACATTATTTTTAGAAAATATGTTATTTTTTTAGTTCATATTTAGGATTTTTCGGTCTTATTTAGTCATTTTTAGGGGCATATTTGTTGTCATATTCTCCACCATTTTTGGTCATAAACATCCTAACCCTAAAACTTGTACAGAGTCAACATTTATTTAATATTTACACTTCTTGCTCCACTTACATTTAATTTGCAGGACTAGTTTCCAGGGATTACTCCCTCATCCTCAGCTGGTGGTTGACTGATAACAACCACCAGCTTACAATTAATTTGCAGGACTAGTTTCCAGGGATTACTCCCTCATCCTCAGCTGGTGGTTGACTGATAACAATGTCTTGTTGATCTGATATTAAATAAATGTTGACTCTGTACAAGTTTTACAACATGCTCTACTGTTTATAGTACTTCAATTAATTATTTTAACACTTGGATCCTAACCCTAGTTATTTTCTTGATTCCGTTTTAATGCTTCCGTTTCATGTAATATTCAGCTTCTTTCAACGATTCTAGCTAAATGATTCATGCATAAAAAAAATTACTCCTTTCAGTCTCTAGTGTAAAATTTTCTTGTTGTCTGATACGTTGGAAGTACTCTAAAGATCTAAACAAACAGATAACATACAAGTGTCATGTTCGAAAGCTTCTGAGAAGGTATTTTATTTTGATCTTTTGCCTTGCTAATGTTATGAAAAACAATACAGGCAGATATCAAAAATAATTGCTGCCTATAGGTATTCCTAGGAGCTGATGAAACCTATTTTTCTATGCTTTTAAGAAACGTCAATATTTGCTGAAGGTGGTCTACAACCATTATTAACTTTTAAGTTTATACTATAATAATAATAATAATAATAATAATAATAATAATAATAATAATAATAGTAATAATAATAATAAATATCTCTTTATTAACATGTTTTATGATGATTTTAAAAGGTGTGTATTATATTTGAGGCCGACAATTTTTTTTTTAAATTTTCGCCATAACACAGGGGTGCCCACAGAGGGGGATTAAGGCACAGACTGCATCACTGAAATTTCTGGGGGGGGGGGTTAATTTTTGCAGTTTGCATTTCATATGTTAAAAATAAAAAGTCTAGTTTTATATCTTCAAATGGTAATAAGAACTCTTCGAATTCTTTAGAACTGAATGAAATATAATGTAGGCCTACAACTAGTATCAGTTATCTATGTCTTATGTAAAAGCATTTAAACATACTTTTTCAGTTTACTCTGTTTTTATTACAAATACAGCAATACCTTTCCCTGGGGAAGAAGTTTTAGAGTAGACCTACTGTTATTCCACTATTTGTGGGGGGGGGGGGTTACTTTTCATGATACTATGGGAAGGGGGCTAAGCCATGAAGATAAGGGGGGGTGAGCACCCCTGAATAACAGTTTTAATTTTTAAGTTCTTATTCCCGATAACTCGGTATTTTAGAAACTCGGCGCCTATTCGGTTTATATTCTGCCAAGTTTGCAGGACTCAACTGTACTTCCCTTTATGGAATTCAAAATTTTAAGTACCCCTGATTAGCAGTACAATAGTAAACATGTGCCTAATTGTGTTCCCTGAGGTAAGTGTAGGAAGAATTTCAGAGCAATATAAAAGAACCAGATTAAAACAATAGGATGGACCACAAAACCAAAATTAAGGGTAGGGCTGCCTATATGTATTCCTAGAAGCTGATGAAACCTATTTTTCTATGCTTTTAAGAAACGTCAATATTTACTGAAGGTGGTCTACAATCAGGGAACAAGTATTAGCAAATTTTCTTTTCTGAATAGAGGGATTCAAGATTGAAATAACTTACTTGCAAACACTTTCAAAGCGTTTCCTGATAACACCAACATTTTTAATAAGATATTGAGTGGCAATGGTGTTGCCATAATGGAGTAGGTCTGCGAGCGTGTGGACAAAATATCTTTTGCTATATCAGTTTTGGCAAACGAAGTTAGAAACAGCCGATGAGTAATCACATGTTCAACTAGACAGCAGGAACTGGAAATCAGCTGTGTTTGCTACTTTAGATGGCGATTGAAGGCGAGATCTTGCAAAATTGTAAATGTGGGTAGCCTCTTAAGATTGCTCTCCAGAGAGCTGGAAGAGCATAGTCCCCTAGCAAGTGTCTATATATCCGGCCCTTAATGAGGTGAAGAAAGTGTTCACCTACCACGTTCTTGCCAATGATCTACTGAAACCACCCTGTTTACCTCAAGCATAAAACAGTACGCATACTACGAAATAAGTATCCATTACACAAGATAGTTTTGGGATAGGATGGAAATAGATTTTAAAAGGGAGGAACCACTGCAAAGCAAATGCTCTAAGAACAGATGGTCTTCCTGTATTATATCGTCTACAACAGAAATTCAACATACCAGGTAATTCACAACCCAGGTCCAACTCTTTCCACCAGTTATGAATATAAACTGATTAAAAACTATTAAAACTTTAGTACAGTGGATAAAATTTTACCTTCCTCAGTTCACCTGAGGAAGGCCTGGAGGTCAGGCTGAAACGTAGCGACTGTTCAAAGGTAAAATTTTATCCACTGTACTAAAGTTTTAATAACAGTTTTTAATCAATTTATACAACAGAAATAGCGACTTAATTTTAATCTCATGTTATTTCAGTGGATGACCTTTGCACCCGAATAAAAAAGACTGAGGACCGCATAATCACTATGGAGAAGAGCATCTCAGATCTGGAGGGTAGGATGAAGAGTGCATTCAAGAGTGTGGATACGCTATGTCAAAAGGTATGTCATGCATACATATCTTAGGATGTTGTACCAGTCTTACTAAAACACTTTTTTAGCTAAATATGACACAAAATATTACACATTTAGATTGTAGGGCAATCCAACAGTAATGTGAACCTACCCATACTTATGTTTTTAAAAAAAGTCATGAAAAAATCAAGCTTTATATTTTTGTGAAGCTAGAAACTTTAAGTATTGAAATATGTTACTGGTTTTTTCAACAAATATTTCTTTGCAAGGTCATGCTCTTAACTAGGCCTATATAATTTTTTTTTTGCAAGATTGGCTGGTGAATTTTCATGAAATGTTATTGATTGTTTGAGGCCTGATTCTAATCATATGCTACTAAATCTAATAATTTCCTAAGCGGCCTGTCACACTGAGCTTCAATCGACAAATTCCGATCGAGCGCCATCAAGCGCTCTCGACTAAATTTCTGTTCCTTGTCACACAGAATCGAGCGTCATCAATCAATGGAAATATTAAAGGTTATGTACCTATATGATTTTACTAGGCCTACTCATCACTGTATATAGAGGTAAAGTATATTACCTTATTAAGTGTATATCTGCTTATCTCCTGCACAATATCATACTACATGTGTTGGGATGTAGGCCTACTTTCTCAGGCTACATCTGTTTACTTCAAGCTTGTTGAGCGAAGAGGTTTGTTTGTTGTAGTTCGATCGGCTACTGCGAGATGCTAGAACTCGATGTATATTTGTATTTGTACAATTAAATGACATAAGAAGATATTGTTTAAGTGCCTTAATTGTTTCGTGCAATTCTATTTTCATTCAAATATGAGTCTAAAATGACATTATTGTGTAAGTTAAATCTTCCAGCATCAATTCTGAGATTCAGGTGGGTACACAGCTTCGGAGTGCTGCCATCTTCACTCATCGACTGTTGATTGAAAAATGGACAGGTTTGATTTCACAGACCAGTTAATCCCTCTCGCTCATTGTTGATCGCTGGCGATCGATGCTATGTGATTGGTACCATTGCTTTCTATTGGTTCATTATATCAGTTGGTCTGTCGCTGTCGCTTGATCGATCCAGTGTGACAGCCCCCTAAGAAAGTAGGTTTCCTCTCATACATAAATAATTTAAATATGAGACTTTCAAGTGACCTCTTGAAATGTTAAGTAAACACATGATTAATACATTAAAAAGAAAGTGTTATACCACCAAGCTCAAAACTACAATGAAATGTTTACAGCAGAATCAGTGCTATAAGAATATTACTTGCAAAGAATCATACAGAAAAACAAGGAAATCACACTAACACGTAATTCCATACAGTAGGACTACAATCCAACATGGTTGTCCAATGGATAAGAATACCACTTAACCTATCATTTATGGTGCAAAATTCAGAGCTAGGGTTCTTCAATGGAAATAGGCAACTAAGCATGTTGTAAGTTCCTTTGTTAAATACAGCGGAACCTCACAATTTCAAATTCCATTAATCCGAAACATTGGATAATCTGAACAACATTAAAAAAAATTAAAAATAAAGGAAAAATATCAATTACAAATCAGAAACATAGCCAATGTTTATTCCTAACTTAAAACAAACATTTGAATTTGTATTTAAGAATGAATACAGCACCTTAGTTAGCAGAAACAAATTCAATTCTTTTTTCTAGCTCTTTCCCCACTCCTTCACAGAGTATCCAAAGTCAACAGTCTACTGCATTTGGTACATAAAGAGCATTTTACCAATTTTCCAGGATTATCCAATTTTTACGGAATCTGAATAGTGGTCAGCCCCTATCAGTTCAGATTCCTGAGGTTCCAATGTAAAAAGTTTGGAAAAATCTTTTAAGTATTTTGATTTACAATTATTTCATAGACACGTGAAGTCAGAATGAAAAATTCAATGCCATAGCCGGGATTTGAACCAAGATCTTCGGCTCTCCGTGCCGATGCTGTACCGGCATGTTGCCATGGTAGCTCAGTTGGTTAGAGCATCGGCATGGAGAGCCGAAGATCCTGGTTCAAATCCTGGCTATGGAATTGAATTTTTCATTCTGACTTCACGTGTCCATCTTAGCCTACACACGGCCAGTGTGAAAGAATTATCATTCCAATTATTTCATACTTTATTGATTTATTTATTTGCAAAAATTGTGCTTTTTATGCTTTCAAATTTGCATTTGTATAGCTATCTGTCACTAACAGAGATCAAGTACCAAACACAAAAAACAAATAAAACATATTGTTCTTAATGCTCCATTTTCTGTATTATCGGTTTTTGTCATCAAAGTTTAAGATAGATTGAGCATAAAGATATTTACACTTGTTTATTAGAACGATTACTGTTATGCAAGTGCATATATTTGTGTATGAGAATATTTTCTTTATGTTATAACGTTGCCACTACAAACAAGATTTCATTGGATCATGCTTTAAACAGAAGCTATCCAATTTATTGTTTACTTAAAAATATTTTCCTGCTGACCAAAAGCTTGTTTGTAGTGGAAACGAATCTTTGAATGTAATCTTTTGTTTTCATACAAACAATGCTCTTTGGTCAGCAGCTGGAGATAAAGGAAGAGAAAGTACCGTTGTGGGTGAAACCGCATTTGGAAGAGGAACTTCGAGAGAAAATGGAATTGCGCTCTGTGTTACAGGATATTCTAAGACACCGTGAATGTTAGATGCTCCATGTAAAGGTGAAAATTTAGAGTATTCATACAATTACAGGACATTTTTAAACAAGTGATAAGTGTTATGATTAGGGCCCGGATGTTTATGACCTAAAAATGTTAGAAATATGCAAGCCGTTATGACCTAAAAAATGGCGAAATATGACTAATAATATGACCTAGAGACAATTTTTTTTTCAAAATCTTGTCGGTTTTTTCAATTAAAATTTTATGAGAACACATTAATAAATAATAATATTAATCTTTATTAATAAATTTTTGAATTTATTTAAACAAACAATAAGACACACTCGACACTACACAAAATGAAAGAAATGTTTCATTATGATGGACGGTCACAAAGAATTGGAATAACAGATCACATGCATTTTAATGTTTTCAAATAAAAACGATCTTCTATTTTCACAAAAGCATGGGAAAAAATGAAAGATGATTGAAAATATGACCATAATATGAAAAATGACGAAAAAATGACAAAAAATACTGAAAAAGCTAAAATATGACATTATATGACCAATGAAAATTGCATAATTCTAATCACATTAGATGATATCATGTTTAAATTATATTTGCTATGGTAACATCATAAAGGAAAAAAATATGACATGTCATAAACATCCGGGCCCTAGTTATGATTAACTGGATTTTAGACATTACTATGGCAGCTAGATTTATGCTTTATGCAATTGCGAATGATGTACTTTTCATATATGTTATGTTGGCTGCGGTGGTCTAGAGGTAGCTTGCCCACCTCTAGATCCGAAGGTTGCGGGACCAAACCCGGCCGCAGTCGATGGGTTTTTCAGGACTTAAAAATCCTGGGGACAGGAGGCCCGTGTTGTAGATTTATGGCAGGTAAAAGAACTCCAAGCCTAAATTAGAGCCTCTGGACAAAATTTCTCGGCCCTTTCACGTCCAAGTAATACCTTATATTCCGGAGGGGGGTTAAGGGGCGATGGGCTTACCACCTGTCCCTTTGCCCTCTCTTGGAAAATAAGCGTAACAAAATTCACATCGGTAAACAGAAACGACCACTTGGAGGCCCTTCACCCCAACATGGGGGCATAGGATTCGAGAAAGATATATGTTATGTTTTACTAGGACTTTTTTAGTATTTGTTTTCTCAGTTTTAAATGATGCATTATTTAGTAATCTTGCATAAAAAATGAAGGCACTAAGAAAATAATGTATTTAATTTAACTCTCTTCAAGCCATGATCTAAATCACTCATATTAAGCTGAAGAGTGTCAGCAGCTTGCCACTCTTCACCAGTGTCAAATGTCAACGGGTGTTAAATGGAAAATATGTATTAAGAAACAAATGAGAATAAGTAACGATTCTTAACAGATAAAGTTCTTTTTTTCGCTAAACTTGAGAATAAGATGACCGCTGTCATAACCGGGCCGTACCGAGTGGGACCAAGTCTACAATGTCGCCAATATTACGAACATGATTACACGCCGATTGAATTCGGTAGATAAACGACTGTTGTAGCAATGTTTTATGAAAGATGTGGAGGTAAAAAAGCTTCTGCATTAAGAATTCTAGGTCCGTGACAGGTTATGTTAGGTTAGGAACAGTCATGTTAGTTTAGCAGCAGTATTCTGCATAGCGTGGGGTTCGTGCCATGTAACAATGTTTTACGAAAGACGTGGAAGGTTAATAAGGCTTCTAGAAGTAGTGACAGCCAAATTCTAGGTCAGTGACAGGTTATGTTAGGTTAGGAACATTTGTATTAGTTTAGGAGCAATATACTGAATAGCGCTGGGATTATTATCTCTCACATTGAATATGACTGGAAATTTTACCCTTGCGCCGATCGTTTCTCTTTTGTTCCCTGCAGCTCGGAGGGGCACGGTCGCTAATGGCAGGCATGGCTGGCTACGCTATTCTGAAGGAGTTCCCTTTTTTTAATATAAATACACCAATGTAATGTATTATTTACGATATTAATCAATATACTTTAAAATTATCTTCAAAATATTGCACCAAAACAATATTTTTGTTTGAAAAAAATTTACTTTCAGTTTATACATTTGTTATTCAAAATGAACTGGATTGAAATAAAGAATGCTTAGTAAGTCCAGTCAGTAAAACAATAATAGGGAGAAAAGTTAAAAGAAAATAAAAATTATGCCTATTCACCCAATAAGTTGAAGTGAAGATTTATCATTTAGAGGCATGAAATATTGCTCTGGAACATTTATGTTGAACTTTACACATAATTTTTAATACTTGATTGTATTTATTACCTTTGTAATACTAAAAACACTGTTAATGATAATATTTAATTAATTTAAGCTAAAAAATATATAAATATAAACCATAAATCAATAGCTATACGATATCAGTTGATCCACATTAACTTCACAGCTCTTTAAATACTGTAATAACTTATCACCTTCCCCTAGAGTGAAAAATTCACAAGAGCCGCTTATCATATTTGTACTAACTATACCACTTTCCAACATAAACAGAGTAAATACTCATTGCATAATGGTGTAGTGAAAAGCCAAAGGGATATCATATACTGTTACATACCTGTTACAAAGGTTTGGAGATTATAAGGGTTCAGTCACTATAAGATGTTACAAAAAAAGTGAAGCATGTATACGGTACTTACTGCAAGGCCATAGCGACGTCGCCCGTACTAAAGTAGGTGTATTTGCCCAGGTCGATCCGCTCGCTTCTGGCACTTAAACAAAAGGTTGCCACTCTACCGCCTGGTGCTGAAAGGTTAACACATATGCTCTATTTGTTTTTACTGAACAAAAGAAAAGAAGCAAACTAAATTTATAAATATTGACAGCTGGACTCTAGTTTGCAACATTTTAACATTTAGTCACTGTTTATTGTGCAATCTGTTATTTAAAACCAGGTACATATCTCCCACCTCCCATCTCTGAGATTTAGATGTATGTAAAAAGAACTCCTGCAAGCACAATCTATAGTTATATATTTGTTTAATTGTATTTTGGTCATTATGAATGTATTAATGGATTTATATTTTTCATTCACAGAACAACTTCGGGGATAAAAAGCTTATATTGGTTGGTCTCATGGTCGATATGTCTAATTCAAAGTAAGTTAATAACATAATAATATTTAAAATATTCTTGATTATCTTCCACAATTTATTTGTAACTATGCAAACTAAAATTTTGTATTGTCAACATTTTAGATTTTAACGTACTTTAACACTAGATAGCTGGGCATCATTGCCTTGAAAATCAAAACACTTAGTAATGTCATTCTCATTAATTTATTAGTAGGCTCTCATTTCACTACTTTATTACCACAAAGTATCAGCTACTGGTTCTACTTAATCTCTGGAGAATAGATTATAGATAGGTCAATAATGTCCATTTTGAAATTAACATCGCCCAAGCCAATGAAGTTGCCTTAGAAAAGAAAAACATTTATGAGCCATGCATTCCTGACTTGATCATTCGTTATGGTATACCCTCAAATAACTGAACAGTCATGGGACTACTTTTTGGTAGTAGGGTCATACTTCAAAATTTAAATGGAACAAAATTAGGACTCTTGGTATTCTCCATTGCAATGTCAATGAAATTATCTTAGGTATCATCAAGGATTCCCTCAATATTTTGCATTAACATCTTTGCCTTAGCTCTTAGAGTTTCCCCCCCCCCCCCCCAGATTGCATTACATGTAATTGTGCATTTTTTTAACTATTAAAAATGCTTAGTTTATAATCTATGTAATTTGTTTATCGTTATACCGGTATAGCTTCTTATTTTTAATATGCTCAGTTCAAGAATTCAGGATCCGTTGTGATTGTGGTTTACCAAATTATATTTTTATGATGCTTTCAATAAAAAATTATATTAATTTGTATAGCATAACCAATTACTTTTCTTGTCTGATTTCTAGAAATGGACATGCAAAACAAACTTCCTGGAACATGAAATTAACTTGTCCAACTGAAAATGTCTTAACTGTCACCAACGTTTTGAACTCCTGGGATCAAGAAAACCTAAACTTTTGTGTTTGTCTATACTAGTTTTCAAAATCATATGCTGCTGAGAAAACCATGCCAGTAAAAAGATTTAAGTGATAAACGTGTATTTACTAACATGCTACTACTATTGAGATACTTCTACTACTGGTACTATAACTACCACCACTAGTAGACCTACCTCAACTTTACCAACCATTATCATTATTATTGCCATCATTATCATCATCATAGTCTTTTTCTTTAAAACTTCATCTTCCTAAGTATTTTCTCTATCATCATCGGCATCTTACTCTTCATCATCACATCTTTATCATTATAAACATAGACATTGTCATTAAGGCTATTTTTCACATTTAAACTTCACTATCAATTATTTACCTAGGACTACGTAGTTTCAGTCACCCTTGTGACTTGTGATAGTCACAAGGGTGACTGAAACTACGTAGTCCTAGGTAAATAATTGATAGTGAAGTTTAAGTGTGAAAAATAGCCTTAATAATATATATTATGACTTCACTGTGTTCTTCCCAATATTAGTTTCTATAGACATTGTCATTTTTATCACCATCCTAAAACATGATGTTCATTGTCTTCATACCCATTTTTCAACATTCCAATTACACAGCCCAACAAAAAAGAACTTTTTGTTTGGTGTCTCAGACGTTTTACCGGATTTTGGCTATACTTAGTGTGTTTATTCCAAATATGTAAACAGTTTTTCTTTAAAAGCTCGACTATTATATTATTTGTTAACTCTTAGTCTAGCGAAACAAAATCTTGCTTGAATTTTAAACTGAAGTTTATGAATGGTAGAAAAATATATCTCTGGCAGGGAAGGAATTTTTATTTGACAACCTGTGGAATTTTTTTTGATGAGAGGGAGAAATCCGAGAATCCCCCATTTTAATTCGAATCCTGCATATAATGTGTAAAGGGTCAGCAAGGATAGTGCTGATTAAACGTTCAACTAAATTACTAGAAACAGGTAACAATTGATTAGTAAATTTGTCCATTTTATGACAGTGTTTTCATTTGCTGTGCAGCTGCATAAACATTTAAACTCTCGTCAGTTGCATACATACTCCCACAGAAAGACCAATTTTATCATAGGTAATTCCACGAGATTTGACGAATTTATCAATAGTTTATCTGATGAAACTTGTCAATTCGAGTTGGATTTATTAAGACTATTGCATGAATAAAAATGTAATGGATTAAACAAATAATAATTACTTTTGTCATTTGTTGTATAAAAACAAAACTAACAGCTGCGAGAACACGACCTAATATGAATCAACCATCCATGTATCGATTCGAGTTGCCATGTTGTAACCAGGGCTACCAATAGTGCATATGACATAGTTAACTTCATTCAGGTAAGCTAACAGCAGAAGAGAATAAAAGCACACTAACTGGCTTGTACCGAATCGAAATTGTGTTTTTAATCAATGTACATGTCTATTATTTCAATTTCCAAACAAGTTATGTTGTATAAAATAATCTGTTTTCATGTTTAATGGAAACATATGGCATATTAATCACTGCACACTGATGCTTTCGTGTCCAGTAACGAGCAGACGGTTTTACCTGATAAAATGCTATTCTCGCGATTCCTACAAGAATATAAACAGCCGTGATTGGTCTAAATCCGAGGAATAGCTAAACTTTATTGGTCAATATAAAACAGCGAAATAGTCAACAAAAAAGCCGACAATTTTTAAAGTTTAACAGAAATATTTGATAATTAAAAAAAAATAATTTGTTAATGTGCATTAATTTTTACTGGTACCTCATCTTCACTTATGAATAACATTTATAAGAGCTGCCAGGATACGATCACAGACAAAGCGTTTATTTCATTAGCAATAACACTGTGGTTTGCAATTCAAACCTGGTACAGGTAAGGATTTGCACAACATGAGAAAGGAACTTATTGTTTTTCACAATAAATAAAGGTCTTGGTCTGAAATTTCTCCTACCTACTGTGAGACAAAGGTTTTTACATCTAAATTACTGTACACTGAAAATTATAGTTTTTACAGCAGTTACCTGAATTATTACTTGCTTATAATTAGAGCCCGGATTTAAAGGTTTTAACCTATTTTTTCTGCAGCTTCCTAATTAGATCATTTTAACATATTTTTCCATTCCATGCCCTTTGCTTAGGAATATATGATCTTATAGAACCTTAATCGGACTGAAAGACCTAAAAGGGGCTAAAGAGGACTTTTGCTAAAAATCTAGGGGCTAAATGGGACTTTTGCAGAAAAAGCACGATTTTTAAATAAATTTCCAATAAATGCAAAGGAAAATAAATTAGTGCACTGAAATTAACAATATATTATGTCGCTTTGACACTTGTCTATGTAACTCGAATATGTGCCGCTCGCCATCACAGGAAATGAGACTTGAGCCATCTGCAATACTTTGAAATCTTCAACTAATCCAATGTCGTTTCAACTTCAAAATAACAATCTGCCGACCAACAACAAAGAAGTATATTAAAGGACAAATTCAGTCTACTTATATAGGAAGTGAATTGAGTGGTGTACTGAATAATTTTATCATTAAAGGGTAAAATAATATCTCAATTGTTTATGCTATTTTTCGAGTACCCATATATAAGTAATAGTTGTTTATTTTGTAAAAATAAGTGTGTCAGTGTTCATTATTATGTTTTATTAATATGGCTAAAATCGTTTGTTTAAAAAGCCTAAAAAGGGCTATTTTATGAAAATAAAAGGCTAACATACCTCTTATAAGAGTCTAAAAATCCAGGCCCTACTTATAATGGTCACTCTTCAGAAATGGTAGCTTGTTAAAAAAAAAAAAAAATTTTAAACTTGTTTTCCATTGTCCACATTAGGTAACCCGCTACTATGCAATCATGACCAAAATTATGAATTAACGCCACATTTATAGAAGAATTCAAATATTAGAGTTCCCTGGAATGGAATGAAAGTATGAAGGTCCCACCTGTAACCATTCACACAGAGATTTGCTTCCTCTACCAAAATTCAAGAGGCGATAGGATAATCATGCCACACAAGACAAGTTCATTTTCTTGGCCATCTAGATTGCCTGACAACTATGTGACTTGTGGCAAGGGTATCTAAAATATGAAGTATATGTATGCAGCATGATTAGAGCTGACCATAAAGTGTGACTGTGACCTTCAATTGAGCTTTTGTTATTGTTTTTCTATTGAATTAATAAAAGTGCAGTATATTTCAGAAATATTACTGTAAAAACCTGTTTCAACCACCACATATTTGTTATGAAGGTCAATAATTTTGAAAGGGGCCAGTACCATGTGGTCATTGTAAAACAATTTACAATGGATTCTTTTAAAAGTACACCTAACTGAACAGCTACCTTCCCTGGAGAATTACCCTAATAACTTATGATTTACATAAGTTGGCTCAGAAACATATACAGCTACATATCATAAAATACTGCTACAAATTTTCAGTGGTGCATTTGTATATAGATACCCTACTGGAAGAGATGAATGACAGTGTACGTAAATATTTTAATCTTTCATTCATGACACAAACATCAGTCCCTTTGATTAATAACTCATAAAATAGCTTTGAAGCTTGCAATATTATAAGTGGAATATATTCTACACATAGATGTTTTGAGTAATTGACAAAATATTCATTCATTTTAAAATTCTGATTATTAACACACAAATATTCTCCTTGTAAGGAGATTACTAAAATAGTTCTATTTGTATGAATTATATTACAATGTAAAATGTTCTTCCTTTTAAACAATTAACTTCAACCACTATCAGCCCCATATTCACACTGACTGAGAGAGATAAATAAGTCAGATCCATATTATGCTGTAAAATGTTCTTTCTTTTCAACAATTAACTTCAACTGCTATCGGCCCCATATTTACTCTGACTGAAAGAGATGAATTAAGTTAAAATTCTGTATTTACCTGACTAAGACAATCTCTCTATGTTGAAGAGGCTTCTCAAAAATGTTTTTATAACAAATTCTGACTAATCAAGATACACAATATAAAAACATTTACCTCAACTATCGAATCTTAATCTGTGAGTGTAAGATGACCCAATATTTTTTTAATGATGAATTTTGGAAAAAAATTCTCTACATTATCAAAAAATCAAATGAATGATAAAACAGTAGATTAACTACAAGCATTCTCATTCTGTTGAGAAATGTGCACCTTGTGAGCTTTTTAATCATCTGGCAAGTTGACAACATTAAATAAACATTTTAGAATTTTATTAACATTGTATCGAAAAAGTATTGAGCTCATCTATAGTAGCAACATCTTGAGTATCGAGGAATTGAAGTATCAAAATTATTGAAAACTCATCTCTAGTGTTACTTTTTACCGTGTGCAGCTATGGGGCCAATTATACAACAAGTCTTTCTTATCAACAACTTGCTTGCTCAGATCCAAGGGTTAGAAATCACAGAGTACAGGACGGATTAAACTCTGAAATTATAAACCCAAGGACCTCGGCACTTACACATTATTGCAACTCTTCTTTATATCCAACACTGTACCAAGCAATAAACATTCTCTGTTTTATTAAAAGTTTTTCTTTGGCTTCATTTGGATTAAAATCCAAGAACACTGTAAAATGTATTATTTTGTAATTATTACAATAATCTGCAGCACAACAGTTTATTGAGGAGACAATAAATTGCAGAACTCACATCCACACACAGTTTGCAGTGGTAGAACGTAAGTTTGGAGTTTCTTCATGATCAGATTATTCATGATTCTATGTTAGCACTGATTCTATACATTAGATAAAATCTCGTTAAGAAATTTGCTTTCTTATTGAAATGTAAGCGACGTGTGTCCATTTTGGCAGTTTGCTTAATGTGTGTGTTTCACTAGTTCAGGTTATCATATTCATGACCTGCACAATATTATGCCAGATTAATAGATGATAAAGTTAGTAATATCAAATCCAGGATATCAGAATATCACTCCCATGCTGGTTGTTAGTATTTGTTTTTCACATAACACTCATGAAAAGGAATGTTTTAACTAGACACAACACTGTTAAAGTCAGTTCTGTATACACATAAATATCTTCAATGATCTAAAGAGTTGGTTTCTTTTACTACTGATCCTAATATAATTGGTCTGAAGTTTACTTCTATCTTTTTAGTTTTTGGATAATATTTGTTGAGAATGACTATTAAGAATAACGTGCAAACATATTACTGATCGTTTTATATCACAAAGTATGAATAAACACTAAGATGACTGCTTGTAAAATAGTGTATAATGTTTACAGTCAAATTGTCATCCTGCGGTTCATTATATCAAGAAATAATACTTATAATTATTGCAAATGTTAGATATTGCTGTCTGATATTATTTTGGTATGTACAGATTAATATTGTTAAATATTCTTCTTTAAGATGTCTTTAGTAAATTATTAGTTCAGTATTTCTAAAATAGAAGTATTTGTTTTAACCTTTATCACATTGTTTTGTTACCATCTGCATAATAAGCAGGAATTACATAGAAACTGCCACAAGTTGGATAAATCTTTGGCCTCATAAAAAGTAAAAACTTGTAAAAACATCCTGATACACTAATGTTTGAAATGTTATCGAACAGGTTTGTAACTCTTGTAGCTAGTTTGAATTGAGCGACCTCCTGAGCATCAAAATTAATTGCACATACCCACTTTGTGACACTTGGTCACCACTCGCCACCAACACGTTCTAACTATCAGGTACTGAAGCCTGTTTTAAATTTCAGTTGGCTGACTGCAATGCCTTGAAACTGACAGTTCAGTAGCAGACGACATAGCTGGCTGGTCTGTCAGTTCTGAAATTGACTGCTAGGTGGCTTCATAGTCGGGATGAATCATACTTGGGTGGAGGTGTTGTAAGTGCGGGGGCAGTTCAATGGGAACTCCCAGACTGCCTCTCTGCAAGAAATGTTCATGTAAGAAACTGAAATATGAATGGGAGGAATGGAATTTGTAAGGAGAAAGATCATTGGAGGAGTATTAGATAATTCAGTATGGAGAAGTGGGTAAATTATGAGTTATTGGGAAATATAATGCCAATCTGGTTATCCATTGAAAAGATTAGAATGAGCTGGTCATTTTTATAGAATGGAAGACCACAGAATACCAAACAGGGTTATGGATGGGAAGATTTTTGGCAAGACTGGATGGAAGATCTATGGACCGTTGGATGGGCATGGTGAACACTGACTCCAGGGAATTCTTCAGCATCACAGCGTAGAGAAGGATGGAGAACAGGATAAAGGAGGCTAAGACCCGACAATGGACTGTGATGTATCGTAGAAGAAAAAGAAGGAAATTTGTACATACTGGATTTCATAAGCCATTTGCTGTTAAAAAACTGATCAAATGAAAGCACCTTTCCTATTGCCTTCTTTTTGTTTCTTTTACCATACCTTAATTCAATTGTTTTTTCATGTTAATTCATGCCAGCATGCTGTAATATCTTTATAGCTTCTTTGACCTAAACAAATTATCATAACCTTAATCCCATCAAGTACAACATCTCAAATTTCCTACTCACCCATACTAGGGAATCAAAAGAAGAAAAACTTCCATCAACATTTAAGTTAAATTTGATAATTGTTTTTTCAGTAATTGTTCATTCAATTAGTAAAGCCACATTCTTTCAAGATAAATTCCAGACCTCTTGTTATATTACCTGTGATAAATATATGTAACAAAACCCTAAGGCACACTCTGAAGCTTGAGAAATCACTTAGAAACTTAATTCAAAAGGACCCTGAAAACCACCAAGTGCTACTTCTGTAGGCCTACCTAACTGATGAATATTTCAGCAAACTAAATTCTAGACCCCAATGTTATAATTAATAACATTGCATTGGAGGTTCAGACTTCAACATTATTGCATAATTATTTCAAAATTATTACCTGAGAATAATAAAATCTTAAATTGAAATTCTATACAAATGTTTTTGATATACCAAACTTCTAAGAAATTGTAATTTAGTCTAGTTTCCTCATGTAATATTTTTTCTAAGTCGCAGTATTTTAAGTGATATAGTACTTGAAGCTGAAATGAACTGTGAACCTTAAGTAATGCTGCTAATTAAGCAGTGTAACTACTCACTGTTGTACACATACAGAACACAAGATCGATCTGTGTAAAGCAAAAACACTCCAACTACAATTAGCTATAGCCTACTTGTGAAAAATTGGAAGTTAAACTCTTCTGCTGGAATTGGTTTTTCAAATTATACAGTACTAGCATGTGCCCGCGGCTTCGCCCGCGATAATTATTTAAAAAATTAAAAATTAAGAGCATAATAGTTAAATCATTATATTTATTAACACCTAAATCACGTGGACTACATATCACGATTAGATAGCGTCGCCTGGTAAAAGCGACCTCAGATTCGAGTTCCTTGGCCCAGAATACCCCTGAACAGTGAGTTTCGTCCAAATCGAACAATGCTTGACCATATTTAGACCTATATTGATTATCCCTCTTCCGTGTAGGTTGAAAATTTCATATGTCTTCGGGCCTTGATATTCTAAACAAATGAATCGTCCAGGATGGACTTACAAAATCAAGCGATCGCCCGCGATAATTATTTCAAGAATTAAAAATTAAGAGCATAATAGTTAAATCATTATATTTATTAACACCTAAATCACGTGGACAACATACCACGATTAGATAGCATCGCCTGGTAAAAGTTACCTCAGATTCGAGTTCCTTGGCCCAGAAAATCCCTGTATAGTGAGTTTCGTCCAAATCGAACGATGTTTAACCATATTTAGGTCTATGTTGATTATCCCTCTTCCGTGTAGGTTGAAAATTTCATATGTCTACGGGCCTTGACATTCTAAACAAATGAATCGACCAGCGTGGGCTTACAACATTCTAGCGATCGCGATGCTTTTATTACCACGGTATGACAAAAATAGCCAAAGCCAACTGCAATTGATTTGACATTGAAATGTATTACTGAAATCTGATGCTTCGACAGCGCTAAAATCACGTTTTCTGCCAGTTTTTCACTCACAACTCGTGAACGAAAGCTAAAAATAAAAATCTGGCTTCGATGCACATTCGCCCACCTTTCAGCCCACCTATGTTTAAAATTTCAGATCTCTGCGTTCAGTAGATAATTATTTCAAAAATTAAAAATTAAGAGCATAATAGTTAAATCATTATATTAACACCTAAATCATATGGACTACATATCACGATTAGATAGCGTCACCTGGTAAAAGCGACCTCAGATTCGAGTTCCTTGGCCCAGAAAACCCCTGTATAGTGAGTTTCGTCCAAATCAAACAACGTTTGACCATATTTAGGCTAAGATTGATTATCCCTATAATAATAATAATAATAATAATAATAATAATAATAATAATAATAATAATCATCCTCTTCGTGTAGGTTGAAAATTGCATATTATGTTTGCGTGCCTTGACATTAAAAACAAATGAATCTACCAGCGTGAGCTACAACATTCAAGAGATCGCGATGCTTTTATGTCGAAGGTATGACAAAAATAGCCAAAGCCTAGTGTAATTGATTTGTATTACTGAAAACTCATGCTTCGAAAACGCAAAAAATACACGTTTTCTGCCAGTTTTTCACTCATAACTCTCGAAGGAAAGCTAAAATAAAAATTCCGGCTTCGAGGTGCACTTTCCGACCCTTTAGTCCATCTATGTTTAAAATTTCAGATCTCTGCGTTCAGTAGATTTCGCTGGGCATCGCGGACAGACAGACCGACAGACAGACAGACAGACAGAGGACAGTCACTTCCTTTTATTAATATAGATGAATGCAATTTGTCATTATTTTTGCCCTCCTCGACGAGGGCTATATAGATTTGAAGGTATAGGTTTTCAATATATAGATTGAACATTTTTGTTGATGACAGTGGATCAATTTTTACAAAACGTACATTATTTATGTTTCCAACCAAGAGTGGTCTTTCTCAAGGATAAGGATGGAAATTTTATTGGAGAAGAAAATAAAGTGCTTGAAAGATGGCAGGATCATTTTTACAAGTTACTAAATGGAAATAAGGAGGATAGAGAAGAGGAGAGCATCAACGAAGATTTGGAAAGAAGAGAAGCAAATGAGGTAGTAGGAGAACCAGAATTAGAAGAGGTCAAGAAAGCAATTAAAGCATTAAAAAATAATAAAGCCCCAGGGGAGGATGCAATAGAATTGGAGTTGTTAAGGTATGGGGGAGAGGGAATAGAGAATGCTGTTTATGAATTGATAAAGGAGGTGTGGAGGAAGGAGGAAATGCCCAAGGATTGGACAGTAGGCATAATTTATCCGATTCACAAGAAGGGAGATAAGTCAGTTTGTGAAAACTACAGAGGGATTACGCTGCTAGATGGAACTTATAAGGTTTTTGGTAAGATATTAGCCTCACGACTTGAATTTTGGATGGAAAGAATTTTAGGGGACTATCAATCGGGTTTCAGAAAAAACCGCTCTACACTGGACCAAATATTTATATTAAGACAAGTGCTGGAGAAGTTTTATGAATATGACAAGCAGCTTTATCAACTGTATGTCGATTTTAAGCAGGCGTACGACAGTCTAGAGAGAGGTAAAATTTACAAGATTATGCGAGAATTTGGAATCCCGAGTAAACTGATCAGGTTGACAGAGATGAAATCAACAGTATGTAAGGTGAGAATTGGACAGGATATGTCAAAGGCGTTCATAGTGGAAAGGGGATTGAGACAGGGAGATGTGTTATCCACACTGCTCTTCAATATAGCATTGGAAAAAGTTATTCGCCAGCTACCAATTAACCCAGGGGGAACTATTCTGAACAGACTAGTGCAAGTGATAGCATACGCTGATGATGTGGCAATCATTGCAAGAAGTGAAAAAGCCCTTGAAGAGAATTATGCTGTGCTAGAAGAGGAAGCACGGGACTTAGGATTAGAAGTGAATATAAATAAAACAAAATATATGGAGACAGGAAACACAGAGGGAGGGAGAGGAAGGACTTCAGTAAGATTGCATGGGAAAGAATATCAGCGAGTTACAACATTTAAATACCTGGGCTCAATAATAACAGCGGATAACAAAACATCGGTGGAAATACAGGAGCGGATAACAAGCGGAAATCGATGCTTTTACGCCTTGCAGAATATGTTTAAATCTAAGAATGTCAGCAGGAATACGAAAATTAAAATATATACAACAGTACTAAGACCTATAGTGATGTACGGCTCAGAATGTTGGGTGATGACCTGCAGAGAAGAACAGTGGCTATTAAGATGGGAGAGAAAGATATTGAGAAAGATATTTGGACCAATTAGGGATCAGGATGGCTGGAGAATGAGGACAAATGAAGAGTTGCAAGGATTGTTTGGACTCCCAGATATTGTGGTAAAAATAAAGCAGGGAAGATTTAGATGGGTTGGCCATGTCCAGAGAATGGAGGAAACCCGCATTGTTAAAAAAATCTTTATAGGAAAACTTGAAGGAAGGAGGAGGAGAGGCAGGCCAAGAAAAAGATGGATTGATGATGTTGAGGATGACCTCAGAAAGATGGGAGTTAAAGGTTGGAGAAGGAAAACCAAGGACCGAAATGAATGGAGGCAGGTCATTAAGGAGGCCAAGGTCCTACATGGACTGTAGCGCCGACCAGTAAGTAAGTAAGTAAGTAAGTACATTATTTATGTTAGAGCAAGAGATTTCTTTGCTCTTTAAATTTATAGTTTTCATTTATGTTCAAGTACCCGTACATATACAAAAATGTCATTTTAGTAAAGAATATCAATACCTGTGAACGAAGTCCATTAGCAGGAGGAGGATGTGGGGGTAGCTCAAGTGTTGCTGGAACGTACGTTGTCCCTGGAATGCACTTGGAGCACTGCCTCTTGAGTGCTGGTCGCTGTCGTGAACCTCGACACCTTAGTGCGAAGCACAGTTCCTCTGTCATCTCAGCACACAGGGATTGGTGGGGTGCTGGTATGGCTCTCTGTAATTCATAAGGCACATGTCTAAATTTTCTTGGAGATTAGTAATTTAGAGCATTGTCTAGGTATTCACCTGATGGCTGAATAAACTGGTAGAAGAGAACATAGCTCATATTTCACATTTGTGTTTTAGTTGGATAACTTATTTATCAACAAAGGGACATTTGGCCGACAACTATGGCTGACCATGAGGGTCCAGAATAAAAAACGTATTTGTTCTTAAAAATTGTAAATTCTCTAAAAATGTAGCTTTACAGCATTTGAAATTTCAGCAACATTATAAAACACTGACAGAAATGCAACATAATATAAAATATAAAGAAAAGTAACTAGTGTTATTTCACACAAAATGTCCAAAATCCAGGAAAGTGACTCGAGATTTTTTAGAAAAAATTTTAACAATCAATACTGAAGGTAGCATTGATTTTGCAGTCATTTATATAATATGGAATGAAACACCATTACAATGTGATGGTCACCGGTTGCAATGAACATAAGTGGGTCACTTGTGATGGTCACTGCTAGTAATGCCAATAGTAGCTACATGATAAAACAATTTGTCAACGCTTTTGACATCCCAAATGGTAGGTCGACATTCCACTTCACTTATAAAATCTTCAGTATTAATTAAATCTAAACTCATGGCTGGATAACTAGTTTTGCAGAGCTCGACTATACAACTGAATTATATATATATATATGTATACAACTTTGCTGTTTTGGCAATCCAAAAATGCTATGACCGTCACTTATGTCACGGTGTGAATGCTCCAATTAAAAGCAATGCTCCTAATGGCAATGACCTTCTCATGTGTTCGAAGTTGACACTGGAGCATCACTTGTAACTGGATGGGTCACTGTTGTGCTCCAGTATGAAAATTCCAATTGAAACTAATGTATTTCCACTGGTGACCGTCACAAGTGTCCCAGTGTGAAAAGGTCCTTAACTTTGTCTTTAATTTTCTTTTTTACAATTTTTGTTGTTATTATAGTGGCAAAATTCAAATGCTCAAGTAACAATGATGGAAAATGCAATTAAATTTAAAATCAAAACAAGAATGACTAAGTAGTAACTTTAACATTCAGTATAAGCTATTACACAACATAAAAACATTCATCTCAAACACCAAAGTTAATTTTTTTTATTTACTTTTATTTCAGCTGTGTTTAGCTTCGAGGTTATATCAGGAGTTTGGGATCTGTGTCTGTACAGTAGGGTAGGCCATTGTTTCTATTGTCGGTGTATTTAATGGAGTAAATTTCAACTGATATTAATTTAAATGGATATGATACAGGATGAAATGGTGAGGATGATTCATGATATGTAAATATCTAATTCGCCATTTGTCTTTAAGACTGGGGAAACCATGAAAAATTCAATATGAAATTTGCTGGCCACGGGATTTGAACCTGGGACCTCCCGAATGTGAGTCCAAGACCATTAATCAAAGTTTATTCTGCAGAAGTAAGATGACCCTATATTTTTTAATGGTGAATTCAGGGAGAAAAATTCCACTTACAAGCTCAGCAGCAGTGTTGCGTTTTGAATTGTAGCAGAATTCAAAAATAGCCACAATGACTGCAATAGCAAGGCCACACAGTAACACCACAAACACTCCACCAATGTTATCCACTCCAAGAGCATTTGCTTTGCTCTCTTTGCCTTTCTCATTGCGAGTGCAAGTATCTCCTGGATTCTTCCACCATTTGTCGTACAACATCTGAATCTCTCCTCGCTCCTGCAGCTCCAGTATTGCTAGTGAAATTTTGTCTCGCCAGGGTGAACCTGCAAATAAGCAAAAACTCCACATATTTATGCCATTCACAAGATCACAGATGATATATGATAGGATATGTCAATGTGAAAATTCTGGACATATTACCTATAAACACAATAAAAGTTTATCATAATGTTTGTAACAATTAATTATTAATTGTTTGCATAGATTTTGCACTCCAATATTTTTCATAGATATTCTCATATTCAGCCACTGAAGTACATGTTTTGAGATGTTCCGAGTCCATTTCTTGATTTGAAATGCACAGCAAGCAGTTTGGGGACTGAAATATTCCAATTCTATGCAGATGTTTCGCTAAGCACTCATGGCCTGTCGCCAATCTAAAGGCAGCTACAGATGATCCGTGTGGTAGATCAGGAATTATCTGTGGGTTTTGATACAGGGAGTTCCATTTTTTTCCTTGAGATTGCGTTGTCAGGTTTTGTTTGATTGGCTTTATAAAATTCACTTAACTTATAAAAAGGATTATTCTCTAGCCATTTAAATACAGTTATGTTTAAGTTCTCCAGATTAATGTTATGGGCTTAACTCACTTTTGTAGGAGGTGATAAAGCAAATTTTGATAAAGATTGAGTGAATCAGGTCTTTGATTGGCTGATATTCAGACTTCTCCTTATATGTTATTAGTACAAATCGAAATGTCACTAGAAAATACATGAAAAATGTGTACAATTATTTGTTTTTTAATAAAAGTATTAAATAATCAAATGTCCAAATCTATGTACAAATAAATTTAAATATGAAGTAGGGTCTTACCCATAGGAGTAGCAATTCCATAACCTTTGGAGTCAAGAAGTCCACCAATCTGTGTGAGATTACAATCTCTTTGTACAATATAGTCCAACATTGTTGATTCCATGAGGAAGGCATAGTTTCCTTCTAAGACTCGTTGGATTCCTTCCTCATAGGTGGAAACAAAAACAGATGGTTTTTTATTCTCCATGAATCTCCACATTTTTTTGTATGTCTCTATCATTGAGTCCTGCAAAGGAAACAGAAAAGAAATAAAGAACACCAAGGAAATATTTTTACGACTTATGGTCTTCAACTATTAACAAGATAAAATATATTTAAAGAGATTGTACTAATACAGTTTGAAAGCATATACAGTGATAGAACTTGTAAGTTTATATTTTGTATACATGTAATCTTACCCTGAAGAATGTCATGGTAGATCCACTCTCCAAGGTACCATATGAAATATCTGTCTGCCCTGCCAAGTCTTCGGCATTTTCAATAGGAGTAATCATCCTCTCAACTGTGAGGAAGGCAGCAAGATTAGCAGTATAAGATGAGATGATGATTAATGTGAAGAACCACCAGATGCCACCCACTATACGTGTTGAGGTTGCCTAGTTCCACATGCACAATAAGCAACAGAACAATATTTAAGTATATAAGCCAAATTTGGTTAAATCAAATGCCTACAGTTACTTGATTTACAATGGGCTAACAAGGGAACTGTACAGGTTGTCATATGGAAATCTACCCTCATTTAGCATAATGATAGGCAGTAGTTAAAATTTCCATTTCAATAAAAATTGGTTTGCAATGAGATCTGTAGTCACTAGGCCTATTCATTAAAATTATAAGGAATTTCTTTTGTATTAAAAGAATGTCGTGTATTTTGGTTGATCCTCAGCATAATAAAATACCATATCTGACAGCCGATTGAAATAATAATGCATAGTAAACACTTCTCATAAGTTGTTGGCAAACAGTACCTTAAGCTCTTAATTAGCTAAACAATGCCTGATAATCTTGATCAACAACTTTTCTATAGGTGTGTCCCACTTTATATGACTGTCACTACTGACACTTAAAATTTAACTTGTGTGTCAGTGTGAGATTCGTTTTCAAGGATTGGCTACAGGTAGGGGGGGGGGGGGGAAGCGGACCGACTAAATATCTAAGTTGCCAATATGAGCCACTGTGCATGCCTAGTGGCATTCCCTGGGCCCTATTTCATAAAAGTTACAATTTTACAGGTGACATAAAATTGTCTTACAGGTTTACATTTTGACAATTGTGTTTTTCATAAAGGCTGACAACTTTACATAAATGTCATGACAATTTTGTAGATTTGTCTGACAATTTTACATATTGTTGTTTCTCAAAACTTTTGAGTTTACAGGTAAAAGTGTGACAAATATGTCAAATCTTAGGATACCTATCATTTATGAAGCATTAATTTTTGCTGACATATTTACAAATTTACAAAAAATGTAGAATTGTCATTACAGAAGTGACAGGCAATCTTTCATATGTAGGCCAACAGAGTAGGTTATGTAAATGTGTGGCATAACTTGGCAAACTTTCTTGTGATTTAAACTTTGTTAATAAACTTGCTAAATTGTCTTGTTAATAATGAACACTAGTAGTAGTGATATTGGTAGTAGTGAAAGTGGGGAAAAAATAGACATGAAACCACCCAGTGTTTTTAGGCAATGGATTAACCTAACTTTCAATTTCAGTGACTTTGTATTAAAAGAGAAATACAATTCAATTATTTTCAATAGTAATAATCGATTGCTTAGGTATCATATTCGATGTTGAGACATGTATGTGAGAGCCATCTACAGTGTACTAAAGTAATTTTTAGGTTTGACATAAAATTGTCGCGTTTATGAAATGGGTTCTTCTAGTCTGACAATTTACATTAATTTGCCTGTAATGTAAGGAAAAGTTGTAATATTTATGAAAAATACAATTGTCGTGAAATATTGACAAATTTGTCAGACTTGACATAATTGTCGTATTGTCACACCTGTAGAGGTTTATGAAATAGGGCCCAGGATAGCAGGGAATGTATTGAAATTTCTAGACAATATAGACAATCAATTGAGAAATAATTTCACGTAATTTGCATTGATTGTGAAAACAAACATTTCCGTTATATCTCTTACATTTATTTACGCATCACAAGGCTCTGAAATCAGCTACAAGAGTCGGTCCACTTTTTTTTCCCTACCTGTACATAAAACAGAAACAGTTTTTTTCTTCAATTAACATAATCCCATTAGAGCTGAACCATGAAGAAGCAATGTCATTAATATGTTTATATTTTTCTATCAGTCTAGCAAGATTATTATCAGAGCTAATGAAGAGGGAGGGAGCTATGCTTTACTTGTTAAATGTGATTCATTGGTTCAATTTTAGGTAACCATTATCATTTCCACAATTTTAAACTATTTAATCTTTTCAGACTTGAGGGGTTAGTTATGACTATGGCCTGGATTTTTAGGCTTTTATAAAAGGTATTTTAGCCTTTTATTTTCGTGAAATAGCCCTTTTTAGGCTTTAAGCAAATGATTTTAGCCATCTTAATAAAACACATAATGAACACTAATATTAACACCGAAAATTGTATTATAATTTTGAAACAGTTATTCTAATTTTTTAAAACAAAATAAACAAGTAACTATTCCTTATATCAGAATTAAAAAATAGGATAAAAACTGTGATATTTACCCTTTAATGATATAATTTTTCAAGCTCTTCAGTCAAACTGTTCACAATGTTGACATCTCTTAGTGTTGAGAACTCGGACTAACATACTACAAAGTACTAATTACGTAACAAGACCTACTGGAATACAAAACATGCGTATCAGATGAGGGTATTATTCATTATTATATAATATTATTTCCTCCCATGGTGATTAAGAACAGGGAGAGTTAAGACAAACTACACATAGGTCTACATGGGAAGTGGGAATCTTGCCTTGCAAGACTGTGACAGCCGATGAAACAGCACAGGTAGGTATTGAAGGCAAGCAATTTCCTTCCCCTGACAACCCCGTAGGAGGCTACTCAATATTTCGAATTTATGAGATTTGTGAGTAATTTTTATGCACTTGCATTTAATATGAGCAGCTAATTTTTTTTTTTCATGTGTCTATCTGCCATGAAGACCTATCAATATGCTAAATTTGAAGGTAGGTTACAACATGACAACCAATACAGTTCCCTTGTAAGTCAAGAATTTTTATTATGTTCGTTATTAAATCTAAGAATTAGAAGTTATGAAGTGAAATGAAGTAAATATAGCATACATAAGGAGTGTATGTACCGGTAACTAGAAATAAGTCATATGCGACTATCATCACTTTGTTTGATAACTTCTTGTACAACAATAACTTACTTATTTGAAGTTTGAAAAATGTTATTCCTTATTTACTTCTCTCTTTACAGATATTACTGTCATCATACATAGTATTTACAAATTATTGAAGTGCTTAGTTTTATAAGGGTCTAAGTGCCAAAATCACGATTTTTCAGCTGATAATTTTAAATGGATCTATCTACCCAGATCAATATATTTCAAAAGAGTTCAAGGTCCAGGGAAAGCCACGTTAGTAGCAATAAATTCAACATATAGTGCTGGGTACTGTATATCTCTGGCACGTCTTTCTGTGGGTCTATGTCTTGTTTTCTACACAATCATGATTTTGGCACATAGACCCTTATAAAACTAAACGCTTCAATTTATTCTCATAGAAGGTAAATAGGCATAATTAAATTGTTTAGTTTTTAATTCTGTAAAAACTGTGGCTTTTGCTCTGATAAAAGCATGTACAGCATGTTAAATACCATTTAGAAATATAAAGAATTGTGTAGAGTTGTCAGACAAACAATGAGGTTCAAAACTTTTAATCTGTGGATTTAAAATTCCAGTGGTGGAAAATATAAAGTGTCAGTCCACCAATGAATAAATGTTGATGTGTTGTTATAATGCATAAATGCATGGCCATTTGTCTTTATTAACTTCATTCTGCCAATGTATTGCAATGTAATGGTTTTTAGCCTAAACACGAATTTGGCCAAGAACTGAAGCCCATCAAGTTTTACAACAAAAATTTTGCCTGAATGTTAAGCAATCAGTGGAAAACCCTACTAAAATAAAGGCAACCTTCATAATATGCAACATAACCCAGAAGTACTGGTATAGTATCTCAAAATATCTTGTCTGACACCCTTTCACAATACTTCAAATTTCTTCAGTTGAAATTGTGAAACAATCCGTATAACTTATTATGCATGCATACATTATTCATGTTTTCCAAACAAAACAACTGAAACAAATAAAACTTTTCATAGGAAGTGTGTTCAATTATTAGGATTCTAGGAGTGGAAAAAATTATAAGATGGAGGTAGAAAATTGATCTGAAATTTTAGATTAAAAATTAGTAGTGATCTTCAAGGTTGTAAAAGTAACCCTTTGCAAATCTTTCTTAAAATAAGCACCCATCAATAGCCTATCAGAATGCATGTATGTCTAGTTACAAATACACTAAACAAAGAAAATGGATGCTTGATAACAAAACAATTTGTGAATACCTCGGCATACATTGTAGTATCTCAGTACCTTAACCTAATCAATTCATATTAGAGTAACCCCGTGCAAAACTTTTGCACTTTCCCCTTTTTGACAAAAACCATAAAATCAGAATTTAGCTAAATAATTGGGTTCACCATTATACAGCCATTTATATCACATAACAAATGTTTAACAATATATCCCGATTTTACAAAATGCACTGGCAATTAATGATGTTTGTATATGATTCACTGATAATATAGCACAGCCAAACCACCTCCAAGCTGTAAACATTCCATCAGTGAATACATTAATTCTGGCACATAAAGTACGGAGTATTTAAAATGAAATATAGGCTACTCACAATAAAGTTTAGTGTACATTTAATATTCATTTTAGCTTCAAAGTTGACCATAATCGTTAGCATTTATTTTTTGTTAGATTATGAACTGTTCATTAAATGAATCACGTATGGGGCTTTGGATCAAAATATTGAAATGAAAATGTTCTGTTCAAGTTTAAAATGTAACTTTCATTTCAATATATTAGACAAAATACTTATTATAACTCAACAGTATGCAAATTAAGTAAACCGGAGCAAAAAAATCTTTTGATAGATACTTTACATGTATGTAATGACCTATTTTGCTTTTAAAAGTGTAATTCATTTACTGGTTTATGGCAGCTGGGCTGCTGATTGACGCCCTTTGAGAGCCAATCAAAAAGCTTCGGGCATTGAACATTGCAAAATATAATATACGAGGGCTATTTTTTTGAACCTCTGATGGGGCATAAAATGAAAATCACAGTGAAAATCAAAACTGTTTTATTTGGAACATTTAGGTACACCTTCTAGCTACTTCTCTATTTAGTCACGCTCCGATTGAGACATCTGTCATAGCATGATACCAACTTCCCAATACCCTCTTCATAGAAGCTTGGCGCCAGCAAATTGAGAAGGGTATTCATGGCATTTTGAAGTGTTTTGAAGTTCTTCGTTGTTGTGGAAACGCTGTCCTCCCATATCTTTCTTCAGCTGCCAAAAAAGATGAAAGTCACTCGGTACGGGAATGAGTTTTTGAAATCCATTGTGACACGGGATGAAACATGGATTCGTTTCGACAATTCAGAATCAAAAGAACAATCCAAACAATGGATGCACACAAATTTCCCGAATAAACCTAAGATCTGGCTTTTACACCAACAAAGAATTTCAAAACACTTCAAAATGCCATGAAGACCCTTCTCAATACGCTACGGTAGTGGCAAGTTTCTATGAAGAGGATACTGGAAAGTTGGTACCACACTACTACAAATGTCTCAATCAGAGCACGACTATGTAGAGAAGTAGCTAGAAGGTGTACCTAAATGTTCCAAATAAAATAGTTTTGATTTTCACTGTGGTTTTCATTTTATGCTCCATTGGACGTTGAAAAAAAATAGCCCTCGTAGAATACTGCAGAGTTATAATATATTGTAGCATGATTCTTTACAACAGGCATGGCAAGATCTGACTCTCTATTTATGCTCCCTCCAAATCCCACTCCCTTACCACAAGTTGTCCTCCTCTTTGACAGACTACTGATGCTCCATTCATAGTGATTCTGTGAACAATCACATTTTTTGTCTTCTTTACTCTCATGCTCATAAAGTAGTGTCATTACGGAGACAAAAATGAACTGGGTTCCTTTATAATTTAAACTGAAGGGCTAGAGCCTTTTTCTAAATAAAACTGACAATGCATTTCTCTCTTACCACTAATTGAATGATATATCGGTAGGCTACTTATCAAAATTCTTAGTTTATATTAGGCACTTATGGATCTAGCCTAAAATATATTTACTCTCATTTACTGATGACGAGTGGATAATAAAAATGTATGGAACAAAGTACAAAGAGGGATGTAATACATGACAATGTTTCCATTTTTCGAGACATATCCGACAACTGAATAATTAACGAATGTGTTTTGAAGATGAGACTGATCAGTCTTCGAGGGACATAATACATAATATGTTTTCTCTTTTCGAGAGATACCCTACTACTGAATATGTAATGAATGGGATCTGGAGGTGAGAAAAGATTATTACTCTTGTTCAATAGGTTGCACAGAACCTGGCATTAAATTGCATCATACTTCCCACATTGGTATGAATAACAATTAGTTTTTATTCTCATAAAGTAAAGTGGTCCCTTTACAGGCTGTGGTGGCCCTTAAAATTCCAGGAAGTTGAGGCTCCCAGATTTTATAAACAGATAACATATGAAGGTGGTAAGGCTTTCAGCTGCCTTTCCCCTAAGATTGCTCCTGGTACAAGGCTGAGCCAACCTCAGGGCCATACTGTCACCAGAAGAATTAGGCAATTTAAAAATTTCAACAACTGAGCATCAGGGATCATACCAGTGACCTTCCGGTTTTTACAGTGCCTCATCCAACTGTACCACAGCGTACCCACATTGTTCTCATAGTAGAAGATAAATTACTTCATCTTGGAGTAATCTCAGTCGGTGACTCAGACCACAAAATGACAATATAATTAAGGTACCAGTAGTCGTTCAATTTAACTTTCCTTGGATGACAGAGGTTTTAGCTTTTCTATAAGTCAATTTTCTAGAAATATTTCTATGCCTGCTTGGCATCGTGTTTGTGTGTGAAACATGAATTGGACTACAGTTTGGCCATTGTAAGACTAAATATCCACAAGGAAGATATTGGTTGTCACTGCAAAAAACAAAAAAACAAAAAATCATTTAAAAATGAGAAACTAAGGACGACCACTTCCTTGCAGTGTTCTTTGGGTATCGTAACTCTAAAAACTGTGTGACACTTTTTTTTGTAAGTGAACCACAGGTACTGTATTTATGGTCCTTGATTAAATAAGATTTTCCCAGAAATTAATCTCACTGAAGGAAAATTTAAACAGGTTTCCTATACTGGTAAATTCCAAATTTGTCACAATCTGATCAAGTATAAATTACTTTTGCAATCTCATTCGTAACAAAACAAAAGCAGTTTTGACTCTATGAACAGTTTTGGGATTAAACATTGTTTGGAATAATCTCTTCTTTTTTTTATTTTTTTTTATAAAAACTCCCTATGGTTCACTAGGTTTTGCTAAACTGTATACTGCTTTCATCATAAAGAAATTATTTTATTTTTATTTTATTTATATTTCACTACATATTTTATTGTTCTTTATTCATTTTTTTACTATTTTGATACAGTATGGAAATTCTATGAATGAATCGAAATCTTAAATGAAATTCTTGAAGAACTAAACAGTGCCACGATTTTTAAATTAATGAAGTCACAGTAAGTAACTCACTGACTTTAAACTAAGAATTCTTAACATTAGAGAGTTTATGCAATAGCATATTTTCTCAAACACATGACCGAATATGGCAAATGGATTAACATCTTGAGCTGTGAGAGAGTTTTTGCCAGTGTAATTTTATATTATAATAGTAAGAGAGCGCACAAGTTGTGCATAATATTTGTCACTCATGTTGTGCACAATTTTATCACCGATACTTCGCGATTGGAACAGCTTAAGATGTGGTATCGATCACAGATATTACCGCACAGAACACACTCGCATTGGACGTCCGGTTCATGGAAGGACTGGTTTGCGCACATCTTGTGGTGATATCCATGGACCGCCATCGATGTCACAAGGTGTCTGAGTTCCTGGTTTGTGCTTGTCCATATCCGGTTCATCATGGCTTCCGTTGTGTAAAATTCCTCCCAGATGTCTTCCCTTTTCCTTTTCCTCTCATCTAGAGCTTTCTTCCAACTGGGGGTGGCGGGGAGGTCGAGTTTCGTCCTGAGTTCTTCTATCAAGAAGGTTTCTCGGGTAAGCACATAAACCAGTCTAGATAGAGTGTATTTAGACACTCCTAGTACAGCTTTCAGGAAGCGGGCTTTGACGTTCTCTAGAGTGTGGAGGTCCTTCGTGCGAAGTTTGTGCCAGGTTAGCTCTAGCCCATACGTGAGTATGGGAATTATCTTGGTGTCGAATATTGTCATCGCACTTTTAAGGGATAGTTTTGTTAAACCTCTGATGTCATGTATGGCTTTTGTGGCTGCTGTTGCTCTTTGCTTGGTATGGATTCTAAATGAGTTCATTGTGGACTGTAGGGTCATGCCAAGGTATTTAACGTGGTTTGTGGTCTGTAGTGGTTCTTGTTTCAGGAAAATTTTGTCATCTTGGGATAGTCTGCCCCCTTTCCTGAAAACCATGTGTTCGGTTTTCTCTTTGTCTATTTTTAGCTCGTTTTGGTCAGCCCATTTTTCCAGCGCGTGGATTGCTCTTTGCAGTTCTTCTTTATCATGGGAACCCAGTACCATATCATCGGCGTATATGTAGATCTTGACGTGTGGTGCTTCTTTTCTTATTGTTTGCACGACATCATGGGTGGCGATGTTAAATAACAGGGGGCTGAGAGGGTCTCCCTGCAACACTCCGTTTGTCTGTGTAATGTTTGTTGACGTACTTATGTTGTCAGATATCCGTACAATGTTACTTCTCAAGATATTGTGGATCAAACATGTGAGGTCTTGATTGCCGACGGCTAGCTTTTCTAATTTTGAGATGATGATTCTCCTGTTCAAGTTATCAAATGCTTTAGAAAAGTCTATGAATGTTGCATGAAATTTTCCTCGGGGGTGACGTAGGGCGTCCTCTATGTCATCCAACAGGTTTTTGACGGCTTGGGTTGTGTTTCTTCCCTTTCTGAACCTGAACTGTTAGTCGGGGATTTTCTGTTCTACCTCTTCAGTGATCCTTTGTGTGATGAGGCTTGTCAGCATCTTTAGGTGACTGTTCTCCAGCGCGATCCCTCGATAAGAGTTCGGATCGTGCGGGTTTCCTTTGCCTTTATAGAGCATCTTAATCGTTGAAGTTTTCCATTTGGTAGGGATGTTTCCCATTTGCAGGCATGTGTTTAGCAGTTCCGTTAGGGCTGGCAATAATATCCCTGCTGATGCTTTGATGTGCTCGTTTTGTATACCATCTGGTCCACATGCTTTCTGGTTTTTTAGTTTCGATATCGTGGAAGTTATCTCATCTGTGGTGAATGGGGTTAGGGGGCGACTTGGTTCTTTGGTCCTCAGTGGGAATGCTTCTGAGGCTCTTTTCTGGTTTAGGAGGTGTGAAAGTGTTCCTCCCATGTATCCATATCTATTATACTGGTTGATGGGCTCTTTCTCGGTTTCAGGACTCTGTATGGGTTTTCTCTTGCTTGTAATTTTATATTGAACCTGTATGATAAATACAAGAGATATATGGGAAAAACTGTTTCAGATCGCTATATTTGGAGGTTTTGATGACTGTTGATTTGCATTGCAATACTGCATCATTTTAACAGAAAGAAGAAATATCCAGCAACTACATCCAGCAAATCAAAGGCTCAATTTAAATCAGTTAACTGATGAGGAATACAGACTTATTTCCGATTTGAGGAAACAAATCTCTAAAGGCTAGCAGATCCAATACATAATACTACTATCAATTACAAGCGAATGATGACTTTCTGTTAACTGTAAACCTTAAAATAAGAATGAAATTTACACTTATCATTCAGTGGGCTGTGTTCTACAGTTGTAACATTATTTTGTAAAGTTCAGCTGTGGAAGCTCGTTGTGGTTTAAATGGTTTAAATTGTATTTATTCCTTATCAACAATGCAACAATGAAAATCCAAGAAAATATCAAAGCAAAGTTTATGTTTTCTCAGTACTCACACCTTGCTGTAAAGCTTTACACTGATCTTTCAAAAATAATGTGTCACCTTATACGATATAGCGTTACTGGTACAGGAAACTGACACATTGCGCAGAACATCAGAATATGACGTTAGAATGTAGGGCCTACGGTAACTTAAAGTAAGCTGGGCAAAACCTCTCAGTTATTGCTGAGATTTACAATGTAAGTGAGATATAGATATAAAAATGCAGTAGTAACAGTGAACTTTTCATGCATTAGAACTGGTGAAAGACAGAACAGAAGTGACATACAAGAAGAAAGATGACTCACAGCATGAAGTGTCATCATTACAATCTCTTGATGAAAATAAACAGGTGCTTATTTTAACAGAGACATGCATGGGTACAAAGGCTTAAACATCCATCTAATTGACATGTCCTTTCAGAAACTCATAAACTGGCATTTCAATTCTTTCCCATGGATAAACAAAATCTCACACAGGATGTTAGGGTTTGCCATTACGTACTGCAAATATTAATTTGTTCACGTCCAGTTATATGGAACAAAGATGATTTTATAATTTCTTTCTTACTTTCCCAGTTTTGCTTATATTTTGGTTAACATTTTGGAATTGTGGCTTTCAGCTTGTATAGCCAAGTTTCTTGCGAAAGGGATGTAGGCTACAGTGGTTATGTATGGTTGCTTTTTGCTGGAAATGTACATTCTTAAACTTTTGTTTGAATATAGCTCTACACTAATGTAACAGGCACAATGTTTCCATATCCACACCTAGATATTATCCATGAATTTCAATGCCTGAGTTCATAAAAATGATGGCTGACTTCTAACTACCTTCCAGAGGATTTGTCAGAGAAAAAGTTTAAAAAATGTTAACTTATAGTCAAGGCTAAGCACCTCACATGATTCCTTGTTCTGGAGGGTTATAAGTTACTGTTTTCAGACAGACAGACAGACAGACAGGCAGACAGATAGATAGGCTAAGCACAAAGATTGACACACATGATCATGATTCTAAAATTGTATTTTTAGATTTATTTTGTGAAAACTCAACAGAATTTCAGGGTCAAACAAAATATTTCCTTGGACTACCTTTAAGCCTATAAAAGGCTACCTATGGTATAACTGGAATGATTAGACAAGAAGCCTGGTTTGAAGATGCGCAGTAGCAATACAAGTTTATGTTGTGGCTTCAAAGCTGTATTTTCGCACACAGGTCATAATTCATGTCTCACCTGATCAGTTATACAGGTAAAGAGAACATTTTTTCTGTTACTGTTTAAAGAATCTAAACTAATCCTGCATTCATTACTCCACTTTAGTAGGGGGTAAAATACCAAACTAAACTCTGTGGCACTACATCCATGAAGGGACAAGGCCTACCACCCAACCACTGCGTCTTCTACCATAGGCAGATGGCAGGATTGGGGGGCATGTAGTCAGTATAATGACACCCACGGCCGTTAATGGTGGTTTCCATGATCGGAAAATACTAAACTAGCCAAGAAAAATTTTAGTACTCCTACAGTAAAATATTACTTTAACTTACAAAACTTAAGTTTTTATAAAAGATCTGAAAATCAATTAACAACAATCACACCAGTTAACAAGTAGCCTAGGCCTATAGGCCTATTTATATGATTTATATGATATAAAGGGTCTTTATTATAAGTTGAGACCGGGCGACCGGTGTTTTCACTCTCCGCTACGGAGTCCGCATTAGCTGCCGGTGACACGCGCGCAGCTTCCCTGCTTAAAGTGTAGGCTATATAAAGTATTACATATCTTACCTTATAACATATGTTGGAAGTGTCGTCCTTCCTGTGTTATACAGGCATTGTATCTGGAAACCACATTCTGGCTGACGCGAGTGAGTTCTTCCACTGTAATGCCCCTAATTTGCTTTGTGTGCAGAAGAAACTGAAACCCCTACTTGTTGGGCTAATTTTGAGAGTGATTTATTTGGTGAATGTTCAAGATAAGCGCCAATCTCGTCTAGCTTTTCTTCTGTTAACACTGTTCGTGTGCGCACATGCTTTTTGTTTTGCACTGAGCCAGTATTTACAAATTTATTAACAATTCTGTGAATTTGTGCTCTTGAAGGTGGCACATCAGCAGGAAATGTCCGAATAAATTCATCACGTACACGTCTAGCAGACTCGTACTTAAAATAATGTTTACACACAAAAATACGATACTGCAGCGAAATGGGTCTCACCATGTTGACACTTTAACAATAACTGCACGTGCCGCTGTTGCATCAAGGTCAGACCGGCTCCGCGCGCCTTCCGTCGCCCGGTTTCAAGCCTTCCGTCGCCCGGTCTCAACTTATAGACCCTGTATATGAATGAGTAATGAAAATTCATTGATTGGTTGGTATATGGTTGTTTAATGATGGGGATGTACTGCAACTTTGGCCTGTGACGGTCACTGGTGTGCCGGAATTTTATCCCGCAGGAGTTCTTTTACATGCCAGTAAAGCTACCATTATATTATTCCTTTATTATTCAAATTCCTTTATAAAAAATTGCACACTCTTGGAATATCATCCAGATTAGACAGACATAATCAATTAAGACAGTAGCAACAGAATGTAATGCTGAAAGGTTGGAATGTGACTAATTCAAGTAATAGCCTATGCCAGCCTTTCAGCCACGCGGTATGTTGCCATCTTCGGGGGTGTTTCTATTTGACATAGCCATGTTCAAAATTTGATATGTAACAATATCAAACCAGTAAACTTCATATATCATATCCATAAAATTGTAAATTATTTTAACCTTTTGCTACTGGTAGGCCTACTACTGAAATGGTAGGTAAGAGTATGTCTATAAAGAATTTAAGGTTTCTAAGGGTTTGACAGAAATTACCAACATTTAGAGTTTCTAGAAGGGCAACTATTGCTGTTCTATTAATATCTATAAGAAACTACTGTTATGATCTATCTAACTTAAATACCAATACTATGGACTGATAGGATGAATTCTGTGAGCTAACAACACATCAATTTATAAAGCCATGCAAGTTGTTGAACAGGTTATAGTACATTTCTTGGGTGCTTATTTTAATTTAAAGCACATACAGGAAGTTACTGTGGAAAATGCATTTTATATTATGTAATATGTAGATGGCAGGTTATTGGAAGACAGTTCTAGGTTAGGTTAAGTTAGAGACATTGAAATTCTATCCACATGTGCAGTCGGCACTTGGTAAATGGTAGTCGGAAGTGTCAATTGGCTGCTTGGGAGCAGCACTTGAGCTGCCCACAATATGCAGTCGTAACTTGCAGTTGTGCAGTCAGTAGTCGAAGATGACTTTCCCAACTGCCGACCATCAACTGCTGACTGCAACAGCACTTTGTGAATGGTGTCGATTACTCACCACACGTTTTACTTTGACTACCAACTACAGACTGCCAACTGCACATTGTGTATAGAGTTTCAGTATCTCGATCGCATTATTATTATTATTATTATTATTATTATTATTATAAATATTTAAACTCAAAGTATAAATGGAACCCAACGAAATAATATATCTAGTATTAAATTTGCTTAAGTTAGCAAATTTGCATGATCATATATTTTGGTAAGTCATGTTCGGGCTCCCCACGTTTGTTTTGCGGTATAATTTCTTTTAAAAAATATATTTTATACCTCATTACAGGAATTCAGGTTTTTCTTGGATGAACTGTGAGTAAAAGCAGGGCTCTCCCCAAACTGGAACCCGAGGATCACTTCATTCTGGTTTGTTTCACCCACTCTTGTACAGCCAGGCACATTTTCATTTTCCAATGTTAGACCTAAGTAATTGTTTTATTGTAACCCGAATCTTTTTATGTAATGTGGCATGATCACTACACAATAAATGCATTTTAAACACAACTCCGCACCCAAAATAAATATTTACTGTGCTTGCTCACCAACGAAACACATGGTTTTCTTCATCTGACGTTTATTTCGTTACCGCCGGCAGCCATGATGAATTATTAATTCAGTGCAGCCATTTTTACGAAATACCACAAAAATCCCCACTATAAAAGCGGTAACCATGGAAGGCGGTAACTTCGAAAGTAAACATTTGACCAAATACTGTCATCAAAAGATTGAAGTATTTTTATAGACAATAATCCAAATTTTGGTATTTTCATCAATTTTTCCCCATAAACAAAGCTGAAAACGAGAGAAAAAAACATACTGAATTATTAGTATAAAAAACTGCCAAGTTTTAAGCCAAGACCACGGCCCAACAGCCCGGAAAAGTTTTTAAACTAAAAGACTCCGGCCGTGAAAGCCTTCGAAGTTATATAAAATTAAGATGTTTTATGTTACTTTTTTTTTCTAAAGATAGTTCAAAATTCAGTTAAACCTAATCTGTTTGTAAAATTTTTTGTTCTTTAATTTCGATATAGATTTATGAGATTAGTACAGCCATTTTTGTCTGTATTCATTAGTTATGAATTTCCTGTATGTGCTTCAATGTTGCATTAAATACAGAGCAGATTGCAAGGGACATATACAATGTAATCTACTCTGTATGATCACTTTACATAGTTGTACAACGAAGAAATAGTGCTACTGTGTCAATGTTTTTTTAATTTTCCCTGTATTCCTAATAATTCTCAAATTACAAAGGATATTAAGTACTAACCATCTGGTACTAAAAGGATTAACTGGCCAGAATTTTTATGTGATAGCAGTATGTCCTATCAAGCTTTATATACAATGGATTTTAAGTTTTGCAACAATATGCTTAAAGTTAAGTTAAACTGATTGGCACTAAAAGGATTAACTGATCAGAATTTTAACGTTAAACGCAGCTATTGTATAGCCAGATACACAAAAGAAGGGATTTAAATATTATATTGACATGGTAAAAATCAGGAATTGCAGAGGTACTACTCATCAGCATTAAATAAATTAACAGAAAGAACTCTGATAGCTACAGTATTTAGCAATATTAAGGTATTGTACAACAAACTGCAGGATAATTCACAGTAGCATTTCTTCCCGCAAGCTATGTCTAGTGATAGGGTTACCTATACTACCTTTGGATTGAGATCAGATCCTTGCTGCATGAGGGTACCAATGGTGAACCAGAAGCTGTTAGCCAATGAGAACTGGTTCTCCACCAGGTGATTCTCAATGTCGCATGGATGTGGATTGTGCCACTCATAAGGTGAGAACCGTGCCACAACGAACATGGTAATGGAAACCAGAATGTATGCAGCCAGCACATACAGCCAGATGTCCACTGCCAGAGGATTCATGAAGCTGAACAAGCGAGTCGGGTGACTGGTTGGAACCTGCACAAGGCTTATTTAAATTAAAAACTAAAATCCACTTATAGTAATTAGCATTATTTTGGAAGTGCTGGTAGTCAATAAACTTAAAAACAAAACAACTGCCGGAACATCATTTAAAAAAGACATGAAAAAACGAAACCAAAGAAAATGTTTACTTATTTCTATACTTTGTACAGTACACTTGAAAGTTTCTGGTGTCAAAATATAGAAGTTTACTTTTATTCTCTAGGACTATAGAATAAAATACATGACACTAACCTTTTCAGGACATTAGGAAATGGCACATGGCAGTTTTGGGGGGCACTGTAAAGGGGGATGTGCCTGATTATTTTAAATCAGAATAACTCCTTAGAACCAACCAATGGCAAAGGCAGATCTAGTATAGATTGGGATTTAGCAAGAATTATGATTTAAGATTTTCCCAAATTTTACATACAATTTTCGAAACCCCAAATATTATCTATCACATGTAATGATGCATTTATATTTTCAATTTAACATTCCTTGTAAGATAAGACATCCATTTAATGATAAAAAATGTTAGAGCAAAAATATTGTAAAATCATACTGTCAGCAGTGCCCTTTTAATACATAGCAGTCTGACAATAGAAAATGTTTGCTGCTCTCTTCTTTTTCACCAACAACAAGTTTCTTAGCATGACCCTGGTCAATCTTTGTTGGGTGCTTACAGTGAGGAAAATAATTATGAATCTTAGCAATTTAGCTTATGAACCAGTTGCACAATGCTTTGTTTTTCAAGCGAACTTGGAACTTTTAGCAACGACAACAACAGAGAGGAAAACACTTTCTAAATGAAAACTATACATAAAATAGAAAAAATCCAGTAGTTAAAATATTGAATACGGCAAGTCCCCTAGGCCATTATCAATTCACACTAATTAGTTCTGATTGCAATTCGAGTTTCCAAATAAAGCAGGATTCAGTAAATCAACTAAATTTATGCAAAAAAACCATGTTTTATTGCTTAAAAATAGCAAATATCCATTTAGTATACACACCTATTTACAGTAAATAAATTCTGTATCCCCAGATATACGTTAAATTTCTACTGTAAGTTACTACATATTATTTTGTTTATATTTGGGTAATAGAAATGTGTTTTAATTAAAATGAAAACATTAATTGTCTAGTCCCTTATATTAAAAAGTGGCCTCTCAGATTCATAACAAATTTAGTATTTTTATTACTGAAAACATTTTGAAACTATCCCTGTATTTTGAGAGCAGGATATATTATTTACAGTAAATTATTATTTCTATCAGATTTATATTCTAGGTATTTCAATGATAAATGGACAAAAATTAAAAGTTTGGTATTTCTAAAACTAAAGAAAAAAGTACCTAGAATTCATTCTCCATGAGCCTTTGCTATTGTTCGGCTCCAAGTATCTTTTCAGGTTGTCTATATAAACAGATGCATTTTGAGGATAACTCTGAGCTATAGCTAATGAGCTTGGAGTTTTTCAATGCTCTGCTGATAACCCAAGAAGAAATCATTTTATTAAGAATATTCATTGAGAAAAATTCAAATACCGTTAGTTTATATTTTGTGTTTCCCATTAATTTATTTGGCCTTGTTAAAATTTCATATCCATTTCACCATACAAGAACATCTAAGAATTACCGGTATCTCCAATATCCTGTGTTATAAACCTGCTGATTCATAATTTATTGAGATTAAAAGAACTTCTATATTCCAACACATACAAAAACATAATAGGTACATAAAGGTTTAAGAAGTTTCAAACTGTCAGGATCAAGGGTATGACTGGGTATAAGGATACCTTGGGATTAACTCCTGAGCCTTGGCGCAGTAAAGTACCAGTGATAAACCAGAAACTGTTTGCAAAAGAGAACTGGTTGATGAGATAATCTGGTCTGGGGCGCCAGGGACGAGGGTTGCGCCACTCGTAAGGGGAAAAGCGAGCCAGCGCAAACAAGGTGAAGCAAGCCATGGAGAATGCTGCCATCACCAGCAACCAGATATCCAGCCCCAGAGGATCCAAGAAGGTAAAGAATGTAGACTCTTTGTCTGTTGGAACCTGCAGTTATCCAGCAATAAAAACAATCTCTCTTAATGGAATAACACAGATTATGTTCATTTATACAGTTACATAACCAATAAAGGTATAGGTATTTATATTATACAATGATAACTCAGGTGCAACATCAAAACACACAGCGCAATGTTGCATTGCTTCGTGTCACAGACTTTGTTCACAACATTGCAAGATGTAAATGACATAATATGTAATTTAAGTCATTTATATGAAATCCTAAGAAATGCTAAGTCCTTTCAAGTGTTTGTAGTGAAATCAGAGTTACCAGACGTCCAGAAAATCCTGGGCATGTCCAGCATGCAGGGGGAATTTCTGAAAAATCTGGAGTGTCCTACATTTGAGGAATGTAAAGGTGCTGAAGAGAAAATGTAAGTTTACTGATAATTTAATGAAGAGATATAAAGAAAACATAAAATCTATACATACGAGTTTGAGTAGTACTTTAGTTATGATATTTACTTTTCATACATTTGACAGTTTTCTATAATATCCTAAATTCATGTGTAATGACCTACAGTTTAGTCCATTGGTGTCCTACAGTTCATTACAAGAATCTGGTAACGGGCTGTGGAAACTTATGTACTCATCTTACTAAGAGGAGTGCTCTGGATTAACATATCTCGGAAACATGAAAATATGGTAAGGTAAGTGAAGAAGTTTTATTTAATCCAACACTACCACTACTCTGGTAGGGTTTCTGATATCACCCCCCCCCCCCTGGTTGGAAGAAGTGTAGTCCAATTTCTCCGTTTGGGATACCTTTTAGGCAGAGCTATATTATCCCAATGGGATGACATGAAAGGATGACTATATGAATGCCAGGGAAGTCCTTAAATCTAATTCCTTACTATCCAAACTAACCAAACCATATCATCAGGGGAACTAGATAAAATTCCTCTTAGATGGGCAGGGAATTGATCCCAGAACATCATGATACAAAGAAATATGTGACAGCAGATTTGTACAGCTAGGGAAATGCTACATTCACAGTTCCCTGATAAATTGGTTCGTGGCTTTATGTAGGCCTACACTCTCCAAGATACAGGTGAATAATGAAGCTATTATACCCAAGTTTTACATTGATTTCATATCGGGTTTAAGCTTAACTTATAAAGTTATAGATTTAGTTAATTAACACTACTTGGAGCCACCACAACCACACCCTTCCTTATAGCTAATTGCTTCCAATTAACAGAAAACTTTTCAAGTTGTTGCTCCCACTCTGAAACATTTTAATGAAATTTCATTATAAAATGTTCTTCAAGAGCACTCCGACTTTTGTTTTACTGTTCACTTCTCCAGATGAGTTTAGGGCGATGGAGTTTTATTACTGTTTTGACTGTATGTTTACATTAAACTAAATAAGTTTTTTTATATAGTCCAACAGTTTATATCCATATTATGGGATACGTGAAATGACTTACAATTCAAAAGCAAACTTCAAAACAATATTAAACAAAACACAAAATTTACAACACTAATGATGGATAAAATATTTCAATTTTCAACATCATTTGGTTACAAAAATGAAAAGAAGTTTACTGTCGTGCCTTAACCAAGGGTATTAAGTGACTCTGATTTACTATGAAAAGAAAACTGGTGATAAGTATATAATTTATAATATATTTTTACTTTCACTCTTTGTACTATAGATGTCATGTTTGACCCTTAAATTTGATGAGAGTTTTCAGCAATAATTCAACTTTGGAAGTCTGATTGAGAAGACCAACTACAGAAGTGCAGTATTATTTTACAAAGTGTTGACTGAATTTTCATTTCCTGAAACATCTTAGTAACTTCATACGAACCTTAAACAGAATGCTAATACCAAGATTCATGAAGGGCTTAGTGAAGTCGATCACACTTTCACGAGCATAGTTGATTGTCATGGACCCAACTGCCAGATCTGCTTTCTGAAATTTAAGGAAAAAGTTTTAAATTAGAAAGTTGCAAAATTTTGAATAAATAAGAAGTATCGGTACCATAGAAAGGAATTAATGAGATATGAACTGTACCCATAGTTTACCTGAGGAAGGAGTGGCTAATAGGTTCACTACCAGAATTAAAATTTTAAATATGTTTAACATGCAATGTTTCATATATTAGGGGAAAGTCCCATCTCCCTATATATCAAACACTGATCCATTGGGTTCTTTGTATACAATGTCACATTTATAATATATTACAAGGGGTATTCTTCCTCGGAGGACAAGTCCTCCATTTTACATCCTGTCCTCTTTCTTTTTAGAATTTCATAAAAGTACTTTTCTTTTCTGTTGTATATTTTAGAAGAAACCATAGTATTTTTGGAAGAGAATCATCATGATTACATTTAAGAACAAAGGGACATTTTTCATGGATAATGGAAATGAAAAATTAACTTTCAATGTTGGCATCACTGATTATTTCACTGATTATTGTACTGAGACTACTCAGTCCGTCCTAGGTAATGTTATTAAAATCTAAAGCGTCTCAATTGCTTAGTTTAACATATTATATATTATATCTCTGCTAAAATACGAGGATTCCTTGACTGTTCTGCCAGCTGGGTAACACCAATTTGCACAAAGTGTCGGAAGATGCAAGTTTGTCCTATTATATGGGTCTGAGACTTGGAAAATAACTAAAGTGATTGCCTCCAAGTTGCAGACCTTTGTCAACCGCTATCTACGAAAGATTATTAACATTTATTGGCTGGAAGTAATCTCTCATCGAGAACTCTGGAGGACAGGTGAGACTGAGATTGCTATACAGATGATAAAGCGACGGAAATGGAAGTGGATTGGGCATACACTGAGAAAGGGAAACGAAGCCATTGAGAGGGAGGCATTGGACTGGACCACAGGGTACAAGAAGGAGAGGGAGACCTAAGAAAACATGGTGAAGATCTGTACAAATGGAAGCAAAGGAAGAAGACAAGATCTGGAGTGAGGTGACGAGACTGACTGTCAACAGAACCAGATGGAGATGCTTTGTTGATGCCCTATGTTCCATGAGGAACAACAGGAATTAAGTCAAGCAATTGAAGTCAAGTATAATGTCGCCAACATCACAAACATAACTACAAGCAAACTTAACTTAGCAGATGGCAGAATAACCTATGGATTATAAATAAAATGCTAGTGTGTTAATTCAAATGGGATAATGCGATGGTAAATACAGGATAAGGATCCAGATCAATCTGCCAAGAAGAAAGGTCTATTTTGAAAAAAAATCATCAGGCCTTAACAAGTTTAACCAAAAGACCCAGAAATTATAATGAAACAATTTTTATGAAGATTTACAAAGTTCAAAATGTTGAATTAATTAGAAATTCTTAATTTAGTTAATGCAGTGAGAAATTGTACAATGTTAACTAAATCACTGCTCTAAACAATATCCCAAAAATAAATAGATAGAAAAGTGGAATTTTGACGAATTAATAAAAAAAAAGGAATACAGATAGTTTTTTTCTCCTGATCCATTTGTGTAGGCTGGTCGGCTTCCCTTTCTAATGGTCTGGTATTACAGTAAATAACAAAATTACAGAATATTTAAATATTTCTGTTTGGATTGAAAGGCCTCAAACAACTGCCCACCCCTTTACAGAACGTTTTATTTACAATATGAATGCACATTGATACAGTATTTAGTTGTGAGTTTTTAGCAGTATTATATAAGAATGTTCCGTAAATACGCTGTTAAATACACGTATGAAGTGACAATGTGGGAAGAATTCCTTTTCATATAGAATGTTCATGAACAATGGACTTGCGAGGGTTTATTGTCAGATAAATAGTGTGGGTGTCAAAAATGGTGACAATAAAGCTGGGCTTTAAAAGCGATGTGATAAAAAGTTCTGTAGGTGTAACAAAAAAAGAGTTTACAATTTTAAATGCTCCTGTATGGATTTATGAGGAAATATTTTAACAAGTTCACGGATAACATTTTTATATTCTGTAACGTTAGAATGACAGTGGCAGATTCATTTATGTCCTAGATACAGTATCCTATAATACATAATTAATGAGAGTATAGGTGGAAATAGTTATTATCTGATTAGATATTGGTTGATTTTTCTGTTGCCTTTATGAATGCATTATTATTTAGGAAGTTGCAGTATTGAAGTGATGTTGGATGATGATGATGATGATGATGATGATACAAGAAAATTTGAATGTCCTGCGTATGGGACAAATTATATTAATAATATAATCGTGACATATTTTCCAACCTCGTGCAATAAAGCTTTCGCAATACTGCGTTTGAATTATAGTCAGGTGTATTTGCCATGAACATTCAAATATCGCACAATACCTACCTACGTATTGCTTTCCATGCTGTCAACTGTGAATTATGGATTCAATTTCATCTTCAGCAAGAGCTAATATTGCGAACAGCAATCATAAAAATGGAACAAAGCAAATGGAGATACAATTAATTGCTTTGCAGGTATTGGGAAACAATAAATAACAGACTCTGATGTATGCATGTTTAGGAGAAGCTATGGCACTGATTTCATTCTTGTTTATGTTGAATTATTACAATGAGGATGGGAAATACGTGGAAGTTGTTTATATGGGACAGACTGAAGGTTTTGGAAAAACATTTCTCACACCACCGTACAAACAAAGCCTTAATGTGCACTTAAAAATACGAGGGGCGTCCATAAAATAAGTTTCCCTAGGACCGTTTACAGAATCAAAACACAATTTCATGGAAATGTTTATTGCAACAGATATATAAATTGTTCAGCTATTTTTCAACATATTCGCAACCGGAATTGAGACCTTGTCATACTGTGGGACCAACATTTCAATACCTGTGTCGTAGAAGTCTGCCTCCTGGGATGGGAACCATTGTGTGGCAACCATGTCCACCCCTCTGTCATTCCCTGTCATTTATTGAGGTGTAGGAAAAGATGGAAATCACTGGGATAAAGGTCCGGCTACAGGGTGAATGTTTAGGAATGAAGTGGAATACCTGAATTCCATGAATTACAATTTTAATTAGTGGATAAATATCTTAATATTTTAAGGCAATGCAATTAATGTTTTACATTTTTATCTCAGCCTTTATTAACGCATATGTAAGTCAACAGGGGTGAAAAGGGGAAAAGTGCATCGTTCTGCCTGAATTGCTAAACAACTATAAACATACATTATACCAAGTGATTAACATCACATATTTTAACATTAAAGTGCAGTTTTGTACTTCCTATATGTAAACATGTTTTTAGTTACACCTATTTTAATTGTGTAAAATTCCTATTGTACAGGCTGTGGAAGTCCTTAGGGTTCCTACAGGTTGAGGCTCCCGTAAAATTGTTTCCGTGTACTCATTCTGTAAGGCCATAGTACTGATGCTAATGTCCGTCTGCACTAAAGGGATTTTTCGCTATCGTTGTTAAAAAAAAATCTTGAGATACAATGCTTTGTTACATATATTATTTAATTTTAGAAAAAATATTTCCCTGTCAAAAATTTGCCGGCCTGCCCACTAATAAATCAGGACATGGCCGTGATATTACTACTTATTGCCTTTCATTCCTTCAAGGCTCTTCATTTTCCGTGCTCTATGATAACATGCTTGGTGGATAGGGCGCCGAAATCAATGTATAACATTCGCAAACCCATTACTAGCGGACTGCGGTTGACACGAAGACAAACTCGGCACACCCTGTACGATCACAACTCTACTCTGCTCCAGCAGCATATTCATGGCTCATAATCAGGGGTTAACCAGTGGCTACAATGGTAGGATTTAATGCATAGAGAGAGAGCGAGAGAATAGCGTTTAACTGAATGACACCATGAAATGTTCACATCTAGAGGTCACGTTTATTCAATTTCATAGAGAAAATATATATGTACCAACACACTCATTTCTCATCTCTGTCTGCCTCAAGGGGCTCCCAAATTTAATTTCCGTTCATTAAATCGCGTTCAAATGTTCATTAGCTCCCAAGCAACGTGAGAAATCTCCACCGGGAGCGTCTGTGACACTTTGCTAATGATCCGACCGGATATTTGCTCTATATGAAACTTGTCATGTTTATACTGCAGGATCCCTGCTGTGGGGAAATATATTTTATCTTAATCCTTCTGGGTGTCTCTCTTAATTAATGTGCGGACAAACAAAGGGAAAAATAATTTCTACCATTGTGCGTGTGTGTGGTTAGTGTTAGAGCCGCTGTCTTCCACTGCAGCGCCTGGATTCGATCCCAGGTGATTCGATGAATGGCGAAATCTTTGGTAGACCCAGATCTTATTGGCGGGTTAGAGCAGTACTAGCGAAACTCTCCCTGCTTTACACACACGATAGCCATGGCATTAAATCACTACCGAACCGGCGTATCGCCACTTTTCATAATCACGTGGGTGGCACAAACAACCACACGGCGGGGATCAATCTGTCTGGTTAGTGGAAAACGTTTCTTTATATCCGTAAATATACGTGCCAAATTATCTATTTCTGATTAGCGATTTTTTTAAAGTGGGACAAAATTTTTCGAGCACGACTATACTATTTTCGCCAAAATAAAAATCTTTTCAGTTTGAGCTATTTCTAAAGTTAATATGAGGTAACATTTTCACTTAACTAAATTGTTTATTTTCCTACCGCCTCTTTAAAATGTAATATTCTACTATTCTGAAGGGAACAAGACAAAGAAAACAAACCTATTAATGCAATTTTTATTTTGAAATTATACAGTGTTATTTGATAATTGGAGGCGGATTAACGCAGTTAATTTGGGTCACATCAAGCTTAAAGCATTATTTTAAAACATGTTAATCCTTCCTGTCAATGTAACAAGTTGATAATCAATGCAGCATTAAGCATTTGGATAGGGACTGGGATATAGCTGCACACACAGAAACCTATAGGAAGTTATATTTCATATAACATTTTTTTAATTTTTTTTTTTTGTTCTAGGTAACTACTAAAACAAAATAATGTAGCATGGCATGTTGTAAAATGTTTTTCCTGACTGGAGTTCTCCCAAGAAATTCGTCACAAGCATCTTTCCCTAGACCAGTAGCCGGGTCTACCTAATCCGAACTCCTCCTTTCTTCTGGTTTATTATCTCTTACTGATTTAACCAATTTTTCTTAATTCATTATTTTTACATGTTTGTACCACTCTTGACTTTTTGTCTTGTACCCCACACTCTTGTCTTATATCACAATTCCTTGCCTTGTCCAATAATGTCGTCCCACTGATTTTTCTTAATCTCAAGAATCGTCTAAATTCTACATCTATCTTTTCCGCGCTCTCCTTATTTTTTTTAAACCAGCAATGTGATGAAGTTCTTTCCGAACGAAAGAGTGCATTTAGTCTTTTGAAACTGTAACTGTGGCTGTGGAAACTGTATTGAGAGACGCAAAACTTTTAATGTATTGAGGAACGATTTCAAATGATCGTTAGTGAATCGGAACAAGAAGGATCGTTTTAGTATAGCCTAATTTTTTGCTATACAGGGATTCAACAAAGAAACGCGATTTTTAATAATGTCATTAAATAATTATGATAATAATACACGACAAATTTTTGGGTGGATTTGATGATCAGGGGCCCATATAAGTTGACGGCACTGGTCATAGGCGTACCGAGGGGGGGGGGGGTTGGGGGTTTGAACCCCCCCCCCCATTGATTAAAAAAAGGAAAATTGTATAATTTTTTTAAGTCTGCCCATAAATTACTTAATACAAGTATAAAGCGTGGGAAGCTTAAAACTCGTTATTTTGCGTCTTAATTTTTAAAATTTTCCGAGGGAAGACTCGTTATTTTGCATCTAAATTTTTAAAATTTTCCGGGGGAGGACCCCCGGACCCCCCTCTCCCGGATGTTATAACCCCCCCCATATGGTCGGCCTGGTTACGCCTATGGCACTGGTCGTAATATGCCCTCCTCCTACGTGGTGTTTCCTCGCGTGACGCTAAGAATAGCACAAAATACTTTTTTTAACCTATACGAAAGACGGGTAACCAGCTAGTTATATAATAAAATGTGTTGCTGAACTCTCAAATTACCTATGAGAGTATGTAATTTTTCCTGAAAATGGAGACAACTGAACGTTACTAGCGCCCATGAGATGATTTCGTTCGTATGATTTCTTTGATATCCTTCTAAAACACAAGATTGTAGTGTTGGGTTATTGCTTACAACAATGTCGTTCACGGTTACAATGAAACGTATAACTTAACAAGTGTGAGACAAAATGATTGAATTTGCAAACCACGAGGGACAGCGCCATAGGGTTCGATTCATTTTCTAGTAAAGGCGCTCGCTATTGTCTATCGACTTTTTATCGATCGATTTAAATAACCTTGTTTCGATTAACCCTTGGAAATGAGCGGGCTGTTGGTGTTCTAGAGTGAAAAGCTGTGTTTTATTTATATTTTATGTGAAATATTGAGTAGTGACAGTGCTAAAACTAAACGTTTTGTTATTATTGTGTCTTCATATTTCAATGGGCGTGAATGGATTAGCAAGACTGGCTTCTCTTGTGGTGCCTACGTCTTGATAACAGCGGCATGGTTCGTTATCGTGAGTTATGCACACATTCTCATCTAGTTCTGTGTTCTATCGCTTTTTGTATTGATTTCTGTTACTCATAACTCCACTTTGTAATGGAATTAGGAATAACATTTCGGGTGAAAGAAAAACACAATATTATAGTGAAGTTATGTTTATGGTTGGTTAAGTAGGCCGGCTGTCTACATTGCCAAGTTCGCATGCAATGAATACGAAAATCTTGTCCGCAAACATATGACTGCAGTCAAGTATAGCCTAGTAACATTTACCCTCTGACCCCTCTAGGAAAATAAGCGTAACAAAATTCACATAGGTGAAGAAACTTCCACTTGGAGGCCCTTCGCCCCAACATGGGGGCATAGGTTTAGAGAGAGAGAGAGAGAGAGAGAGAGAGAGAGAGAGAGAGAGAGAGAGAGAGAGAGAAACATTTAGGTCTATATTATATTATATTATCCGATGTTCGGTGCCCCGAATTATTTCGATTGGCTCTTGAGGACATAAGTTAACATTCAGTATTACAGAAAAATATGGCTACTGTTATGACTCGAAATGATCTCCATTTTGCAGTATGTCAATGCCTGAGCAAAGTCTAGGCCTATATATTTTAAAATTGAAGTTAATGTCATCATTAGTGAAATTAAAATATTCTGTTATTAAAGAGAAATCAGATCATAAAGACGGCTAATATGACTGTCTTTTAAGTTTTAAATGCAAGTACTATACTAAAATATTTTTAATTCGTGGGGAAGGATATTGTACAATTTGATGCTATCGTTACAGAATTATTTTGTGTTATGTTTTGCCAAGCTGCCAAAAACTGAGACTCCAAGGAACTAGGCAGAGAAATATTTTTCCTAATTCCGATAATTGTTTACACCAGTGTTTTTTTATAAGCATTTCAGCCATTTCACAAAATATGGGAATTTTTCCCTCAAAGAGAGAAGTTATAAAATTATTGTAATTGGGTGGTCAAAAATAAGTTTAAAACATCTAATTATCTGACTATTAAGAACTTAGGTGTATCGTAAGTGGTTTCATCTGTAAAATCTGTCAATTTACTTATTTATTGCATTGAGTTACTTTTTTCTACCATTTTTAGCATGATTTTAACATTCTTTAATACCAAGTAGTCAAGAATAATTTGCTATGTTCATTGTCATTTGAGAAAATATACATCTTAAGGTACAATTTGGTATAAGATTAACTTCAAAAAATATGTGTGGTTAATTACTATGTAAAATAACAAACAAGGGAATTTTTGTCCCACCCGTAACAGTGATAGTTTTGTTAAATTATTATTGATGAGTTAAATAAATGTTCTGACAACCTGGAAACAGTTTATAATTTGTATTTAATCCCTCATACCTTTATTAATAACAAAATTAAGACCCTAACAGTAATAGCAGAACAGCAAATTAACTTTTGTTTTGTGTCCAAATCAGTGTCCAAATAATGTCCCACCCGTAACAGATTTTGAAAAACAAATTTAAAATACTTAAAATAAATTTTAAATAATGCTTTGTATGTAGTGTGGAGGAAAAGGCATTGTAAATTTTAGAGAATGTGAAGAACCAATTCTAGTTTATTATTTATGATATGTAATAAACAATAATAGCTTTTATAATTTGCTAGAATGTCCCACCCGTAATTATGAAATGGCTGACCTTGTATTTAACTGGTAATTCGACTATTTCGCTTTAGAAAATAATCAATAAACAAGAATACTATAAAATCCATAAACGAATAATTTGGTGAGGATAAGTAAATCATTTGAGGCTTGACTTTTCGACAATATTACAAAAATAATGGATGGCAATTTTTAAAATTAGGATGAATCTTATGTTAGATTGATTAATCAAGTTTCAGTAAAATAGGCATAAGTACCGTTATTTGCAATTTAAAATCTGACATCAATTTAGACACGAACGACGTAGACGCCCATTTCAGCAGGAAGGTGCTCTTGACAATCCTTCATTACGTATATTGACGAGCAATTCAAATCGTACAGTTTTTTTCTTCACTGCCAATTTAAGATTTCTCCTACTTCTTTGCAGCCTCCAATTCCTGGTTGCTATGGAGACGACTCACCTGCCCCCAGCCACCTGTTCCAAACAAATTTCAATAAAACCCCGAGCGTCTCTAGTTAATACGCACTGGTGGATTCCAGTTCGACTCCTAAATAAAATATTAAGAGCCCAAACTTTAAAAAAAGAATAACTTTCAAAAGAGTTATGGCAAAATCCGTGGTTTGTGAATCTGTATCAAACTTTAATACGATATCATACAACTGTCGGCAGCGGTATTATTAATAAAGCGGCGCACTCATCCTGTGTGTTAAGAGGTAAGTTTACACTAAAGCTCTTAAATAATATTATTTTGAATCTCTTATTCTTTTTCACTTTTAAATGTTATAATACAATAATAATAATAATAATAATAATAATAATAATAATAATAATAATAATAATAATAATAATAATAATCATAATAATAATGATAATAATAATAATGATAGTAATAATAATAATGTCACCAATAATAAGATCAAAATAATAAAATAATAATAATAGTAATGGGCTAATAATTAGGGGGCGGATTTCTATGACCTAAAAAATAGGATATATGCATGCATTTATGACCTAAAACATTAAAATATGACCAATAAAATTTAAAATATGACTTTACCACCTACACATTGTATGTATATTTTTTAAGTTTCATTACAATACATTTTATTAAAATATAGTGTTAATTATTTAAAATATAATGTATATTCTCAAAAAGTATCATTTAGCCTAAAGCAAAATTTACAAAATATGAGATGAAACTTCAAAATTTCTTTAATATGCACACAAATAGGCCTATGCCAAAAATATTACCTAAATATGCACATTCATACTAAATATGCTAAAATAGTTGAAAAAGTCCTAAATATGCAGTTATATGCACAATAAAAACCGTTCCATTTTCACCAGGATGCTTGGAATCGGGTTTAAATTAGTCGGAAACCTGAAATAATGCAAAGGGGAAAAATATGACATGTCATAGAAATCCGCCCCCTACTAATAATATACCACAGAAATTAAATGTTTACAATGCCAGAATCATGTAAAATAATTTACTTTTTTGAAAGGGCATTTATTGTAATTATTATTGTTATGAATTTAAAAAAAAAGAAATTATAACAGTATTTGTTTTTACAATTTTAAATTGGTTACATATAATCTTACTGTAAGCTGAATTCATAAGTTTCAGTTGTATTTAACAGCTATAGAACAACAAAACGCATGTTAGATAAAATCTAACGCTCGAATGAAGGCATGACAGCCATATACGCGAGTGATGCCGGGACAAGTACCAAGAAATCACTAAAAATAAGATTAATAGCCCATGTGACTGTGGCTGCATTCAGAATTCACGGCATGCCTTGACTAAAAAAAGAAAGATGTGCCGATATTTCAACTCTTTGTACTGGATCTTGCCAAATTGCTTCGGGGCTCAAGATAAAACCTCCATTAATAAAAGTACAGAGTCTCAGAAAAATCTATCTTCCTTCTTAATTCGCTATTTTTATTTTAGAGTAACTATCCTTATAGAAAGAACTTACAAGACATAGAGCCAGATCAATCCTCTTGTCTATAACAGCCAGAGTTAGGATGTTCATGCATTTGCATATACAGTAAAACTTAGCTCCACCGGCGCTACATCCCTGAAGGGTCAAGATCTACCACCCGACCGCTGAGTCATCTATAGACCTGCGATTTTAGGCTCTAAAAAAATTAGTTTTAGGCACCTAAAATAGGCTTTTAAATCAAGTAAATAGGCTTTTAAAAGAGAAAATAGGCACTTAAAATATGCTTTAAAGATGTGTAAACGGACAGAAAAGAAACTTTAAAATACTACAATATGCTCTTCAACTGTAACGTGATCTTTTTTTCACTGTAAAAAACGTGGTATAGCTATTCTTTACAGAAATAATTTCAAAATTAAGACAGAATTAAAAATACATTTATAAAAAACAGTTTTGGATTATATGAAAAATTGACAGAGTAAGTCTCTTCTTACCATATACTGTATACCTGCTACTTGTTCTTTTGAGCGAATCCTCCCCCCGTCAGTCAGCATTCCTTTGGCGACAATTGTTTGGGAAAATCAAGTTTCTGTGAAAAACCCACCCTTTGCTGTTCTGCTCTTCATTCATGGATGTCCATTAAATGATTGTAAAAGTTACAGAAGTTGAATTTTATTTTAAATATATAAAAAAAGGCATTTTAGGCACTAAAATAGTAAAAATAGGCTCCAAAGGTCCAAATAGGCATTTTAGGGCAGTATAAAACTCTATAAATATAAGTGATTTATCATGAAATGTCAACATATTTAGAAATGTTCATGTTATTTCATAAGGGACAAAATAAGCATTTGCCTTAAAATCCCAGGTCTATAGGCACATGGCATTGGGGCATGTGGTCAGCATGCCGACACCTAAGGCCGTTAATGGTGGTTTCCATAACCGGAGTCGCTCCTTCTCTATCAAGTAGCCCCTCAATTTGAATCACGATGTTAAACAAGATATGTCTGGGAAATATTTCACAACATAACCAAGAAATTGAGTAGCAAACTGATATTCATATCAAAGTACCTATGTATGCATTTTTCATTCCCATCTGTAAAAAGTTCCAATCATATAAACTATCTCCACCGAAAACAATAACGTACATTATTTAAGAAAAGTACTGTACTGGAAGATTTTCAATTGGCCTAATCCTTTTGGTGGAACTACGGCCCTGCGGTCGACTCAACCTATAATAAAAATGAATACCAGGAGCAATCCTTGGGATAAGGGTGGCCGGTGCGTAAGGCTGACAACCTTCACGTGCCGAATGTCTAAATTCTGTGAGCCTCAACTTCTTGGTCCCTCAGGGCCTCCATGGCCTGTATTGGGAACACTTTACTGAATAGAAGAAGCCTTTCTTGAATGCAGAAGACAGTGCACCAAATACTGAACTATATTCTCTGTACACTATTCAGAGAGATGGGGCTATGTGGATATTACGTACGTTCGGTAAGAAATAGAGATTCAATAAAAATTAAAGTTAAAAGACTATAGTAGTAAGAGTGTCATATTTACATAAATGGTCTTAAAATATCTCTTTTATATTTCTGCTGCTCGCAAGTAAAAGTTCGCTCATTAAGAGGGCGAGCAATGTTCAGCCAGTGAGAGTGAGAGTGAGAGAACAGAAAAAGAGATGGATAGGCAAAGCAGACGAGACTTCAGAGAATGACCGAAGGGAGAGAGATGAACAAGTTGGCTGAGAGGGTAGAGGGCAAACTACGATAGCTAAAACGAAAGACTGTGTAAGTAAATCTTCACATCTTAATAAGTTAAAAAAGAAAAATCTTCTACAATTTTTATCTACAGAGATAGATTGGCCATTAGTTGAGTTCTTTTGAAGACTAATTTACTGAAGAAAATTGGTAGAAATTTTCTCATACAGTAGACCAAGAGGAAATATTCTCCCTACCTCTTCCTGATCATTCCTAATTTAATTCCAATTAAGAATCACGATAGAAAGATCTACGTATGCCAATGAATGAGGGAGTTCCGAGACAGCTTGAAGCAAATTTGAATACAGCTAAAGTTATAGATGTATCAAACTGTTTGACTTTAATAACATGACTTTGTATTATTTGTATGTTTTATAATTTTGGATCGAAGGATTCTTCTCCCGCCGAAGATGTTTGAGTTATAAATTGTTTGTTGTTATTGAATCTCCAAATATAATTAACCCTATTTGATCTTACGGTATGCTAGGGTTTTAGTTACAGTACAATCAATGCAAGTTACATTCATTTACAGTTTACTTAATTTCTATACTTACATATCTACTCTTATACAATTCAACGACCCTTTATAGCGTGCTTGCTCGCTCGCCCGCTTCGTGAGACATCGGGTATAGTCTACTCGGCGATGTTCGTCTCTCGCAGTGTAAACTTTCTTCAGACTACAAAATTAGTAAAACCGTTTCTCTATTATATAAGGCCTAAGTGAAATGAGCACAATGAACAAATATTCTAATTTTATTTTTACTTACAATTTTCATAGCTCTGAACCACAAACATTTTTAATACACTGCCAGTGTAAATTTCTTTAAAATCCTGGAGTCAATTAATAATGGCGGGTGAAGCCGCGGGGATCAGGTTTAATATATTGATAGTTTAATCCACGAAGTATCGCGGACAGTAAAAATTCAAATCAATCACTCCTTCTCTTGAAAAATTATATAATTTCTGAAAATTACACTGAATTTATCAAATAAAATTCACATCACATTCATCTGTCAACAAACAGTTGAGAAACGATACGCATTATCCACCGCCGTCTCGAGAATTACGCACGAGAATTATACAGTTTAGAAGGCAGTGGTTGACAGTTATCTTTGGAACTGCATAATCGAATCTGAGATCGTTTTCCCAGGTGGCGATTTCTAATCGTGGAATGTACTCTAAAGCCGGAATTTTAGCTGTTTCATTAATTATTAATGGTTTAGTTTAAGAATGATTCGCGTGCAAGTGTTAATAAATATAATGCTTTAATAATTATTATACTATTAATTTTTAATTTTTCAATTAATTATCGTGGGCGAAGCCGCGGGCACCTCCTAGTTCTTAACAATATAGCAGATATGGATAAAATTAATTAATACTAATACTAATTACTAATACTAAATCAAAGTTTCTTAAAAATACAATTGAAATATTCACATAACTTCTTGTATCAGCATTTCTCTATTTGTCAAAAGCTGTTCAAACCTATTTTGGCAATAATCTAATTTTTTATTTGGACTTCCAAAGCAGAGCATTCAAATATAAGATGTGATACAGTCTGATTTGTGTCTTTGCAAATACTGGTTCCTATTTTGAATCGTTCCAGATAGTGCCAAAATTTTCCGTGAGCAGGTATAAATTGTGTTAGTAAAAAATTTGGTTTTATGTATTTGCACTTTAACCGGTTAAACCCTGAAGGAATAAATAATGTTATTGTCAGGGATCCGTGTTCCAACTCAATATTAGTTCTTTCCTTAACTTACTGTTCTCTTATGTGAGACAGTGAACAGAGGGAGGAGAAATTATCCATTCTGGCCATAGCAGCTGATTTGGCAAGATGATCTGCTCGTTTATTTCCCGTAGTTCCAGCATGTCCTTTGATCCAAGAAAAATGTCCCTTGTTCTGCATCCAGCTGGGATGGCGTGTAGATGATGTGTCTGGGCTGTGTTCCTTGTGGTCATGATTCTTTTGAGTGTGGTTTCTGCATTGCTATGTGGTGAGGTGTTTTCTGAATTGCTAATTTATGTCGTGTGTGTATTGTGTGTTGTTTTCCTATAAAGATATTGTTTAGGTACTAATCCCGCATTCGCTTACGAGTGAGGGAAACCTCTGGAAGGCCTCAGTGTCCGACAGTACATGACGTCTGTAATCCTTGCGGTAATATTATGATTGCTCTGTTCAGTTACTATAACTCCTCTGCCTGATAACTATATGAACATGATCCCTTTAAGGTAAGAACTTCAAATAGCAAAGCCCAAATTTTGCTAACATAAAAAGAGACAGTCATTTCTAAACATACTGCACATGCAATTGGAAATAATGTTCTTACCTTGTCCATGAGTTGTCGAACGATACCATTCCATTCTCCGGTTTCCAGATCATACACACCATACTTGCCATCCGGAACCAGTTCGATTCGATACTCGAAGCCTACCATGCTGGCGATCTCTCGCAGCAGGTCGATGCAGAAGCCTTCATAGCGAGAATTCCCAGTAAGGTTGCTCTGCGTACGGTGCATCACATACGGGGTCTCCTACAGGCAATACTAGCTACAGTGCTTTGTGATTTCTACAGGAAATGTGGCACACCACTTATGCACTATTTACACAAACAGGTATATACGCTGTTCGAAGTGAGAAATGAGCAGAGGTGATTGTTTCTTCTCAACAATTTTATACAGGCATCTCTGGCATAAGAAAATACGAGGGAGAATCAAATGAAAACCGCAATTAAATTTTTCCACTACTGTATTTTACTGCAGAAAAAATGCTTGCTTGTACATTATTTCTCCACACAGTCCCCTCCCAGCTCAATGCACTTGCGCCATCGGATAGATACCGCGTGAGAAAAATTATTTTGGTTGATGCTGTAGCGACTAGTGCACCGCCTTCAACAGATTTGAACTTCTGCCCTCCAAGGTGCTCCTTTAATGAACCGAAGATGTGAAAATCTGATGGTGACAGATCTGGCGAGTATGGCGGATGTGGGAGGCACTAGAAGCGAGCCCCTCAGCAAGCCCCTTCGATTTGGCACCATCAGACTTCCACGTCTTTGGTCCATTAAAGGAGCACCTTGGTGGCATAAGCTCAAGTCTGATGAAGACCGTTCAATCGGCAGTGCACGAGTGGCTACAGCGTCAATCAAAATAATTTTTCTCACGCAGTATCGAAGCACTTCCTATCAGATGGCGTAAGTGCATTGAACTGGGAGGGAACTATGTGGAAAAATAATGTACAAGCAAGCATTCTTCCTGCAGTAAAATAGTGGGAAAAAATGAAATGCGGTTTTCATTTGATTCTCCATCGTATACGAAATTATCTATTATGTTAATCTAGTATTGAAATATAATTCACCCGCTCTAGTCTAAAATTCCCATATTGACTTCATTTCTTTGTGTTTTCCTTTTCATGCTTACGTTTCATCTCCACTCCAACAACCCTGGCCTAGCCATAACTTAATATATTTCTCCGGCTTGAATTTATTTATGGGAGGTATTATGAGCCTTCAAGAAGTGGAGGTTGATTACTGTTAATATCTGAAGTGGATTTCTTGAAGGTGGTTGAACAGTGTTCATAGCACCAAATGATTTTTCATATTCTGAAGTCGAAATAATTACAAATTAATATGACGAGATTACGCTCTGCTAGTAGGGCCGATCTCTCCGCTATTTGGTCTGTTATTCTAAGAATTATTTGAAGTAAGAAAGTTTTTTTGCCCATGATCTAGGCAAAGAAAGTTATGCGAGAGTATGACATCAGATTTTTAAAACTGAATACTGCACTACGGATTTAACATTTTTTATGGTAAATTTTAAGAAATCATCTCTCAACTTTCCTACAATTGTGCAACTTACAATAAAAAAATCACAGAGGAAATTCCTTCAAGTAGCTCTACAAAGAAGAACACATATAGGCCACCAGAATACACAGATTTGGTATGGAATATTTACATGTGCATTTATGAAATACTTTTGTATTTTACACTGTAAGAAAACTGTAGAAAATCTTAGAGGAAGGTTTCATCTACGAGTTACTAAAGACTAATCTACTAAATGTGCCTACCCTTAATGGTTTCTCATACAGGTCTATGGGTGAAAATAGTTGGTTACAGTGTAACTACCGGTACTTCATAATAAAGTGCTTCATTGGGGGATAACAAGTGACAATGGGTATTTTAAGTAGAGGTGTACAAATCTCGATTTTAGCTTGCCCATACCCGCTTGAACGCCAGGCAAGCAAGTTGCGAGCGTCGCAGCTAGCAAGCAGGCAGGTTTCTTTAGGCTTGGATGGGTCAGGTAAAACCCAACTTATGCAAGTCTGAATAAGCTTGCGACATTCCTATCAGCTAAACAACTGTAGTTGCTAAGTGTAGGTAATACTTTCTTGCTTTTCTACATGCTGGTAGGCTAGAAGAAATTCATCATGTAGAAAAATAAATAGTGGATAAAGTATTAAAAATCGTTTTAGCGTCTTAACACATTTATTATTTTTATTATTGTCATTGTTATTATTGATTTTTTGATGTTTTCTCGAAAATGTTTGAAAATTTTTCCCATGCCGGACTAGTACTTTTGTTCACTGATAATTCAAACTCTCCACATTTTAGTTTCTCCTCGGCTTCCTTCAGGGTAAAATTATCCATTCTCCTTTTACTTGCACTCTAAACACATCTGAAGTTCCTCAACTACATAACTGCACGACTTACCAGTGCACTGATATACCCAGTTTCTTATTCTTTCCGCCAGGCTTTGCAGTTTCTTCAGGCCCCGTGAAACCCACCAGGTTATGAAGAGCTTGTGACTCATAGCGACAGTATTTCATTTCATCGTTCCAACGAAGCTTGCTCTCTTGTCAAGCAAGTTAAAAGCTGTGGCTGGTTGCAGAATTTCAAAGGGGCAAGCAAGCTAAACTCAGAATATGTACACCTCTAATTTTAAGTGAAAATCTACGAATGTTATACGAGGAAATCTATAGGTGTTTTAAGATTACGTAGTGTGAATGGTTCAGCACATACGTGCTTCATGAGCTGGAGTACTATGCCATTCCATTCCCCGGTCACTGGATCTTGAGCTCCGTATTTCTTATCTGGAGCGAGGTCCAAAATGTAGTCGAAGCCAACGTATTGAGCTATTCGATCCAGCAAGTCCACGCAGAACCCATAGAAACGAGAGTTGCCCGTGTAGTTCTTTCCCTGATGCATCATGACATATGGTATCTGCTAAACATTCCCAAGTCAAACTATTTTAATTTTTATTTCAGGGACTCTTTTGCAATCATTGGTCTTCTAAAAGCTCCACAAACTATTTCACACAAAATTCTTTCCTATATTGGCCTGCCGTTTTCACTACCTATCAGGACATCAAGACCTCTGAACAATATCCCTTCAAAATCCTATTCCCCCTCACTGTACAAAATTTTTATTCTTCATCCTTCACTATTGGGACAGCCTTTCTGTGGAATTCCTTAGGTAAGGATATGCCAGAATGCTTTTGTTTAATCAGTGATAATTGCAATTTTGTTAGCAGAAAATAAGTTATTTTTGTAATCGATTTCCGAGTTAAGCTCCAGATAGATTTATTAAGCAAGGCTTATGGAAAGACAAAGGTCTAGTTTGATAAGCATATGTGAAGGAATGTTTAGGTAGTATTAATTGTCAAAACTGCCTGTATTGCAACTTCCAAAGCCGTATAAGAAGGCTGTAAAACAATATGTTGCCATGAGAACTGATTTGCTTTTGATAAATGCTTTCTGTTATATCACCATAAAATAGGCACTAAATTGGGCATTACTTCGGTACCGGTCAACCGGTTTCGTCCAATATCAATATGCATCTTTTCACGAACGTTATAAATGTGTATACCAAGTTTCATGAAAATCCGATAAAGCGTATTTGAGTTATCGCGCATACAGCACACGGAGAGAGAGAGAGAGAGAGAGAGAGAGAGAGAGAGAGAGAGAGGGAGAGAGAGAGAGAGAGAGAGACAGACAGACAGACAGACAGACATTTCCCGTCCCGCACACAATCTCATGAAGTACTATTCTGGCACTTAATCATCATTATTATTACTTATTATTGCCAAAGGCATTTACAAGACATGATTTCGTCAAAATCATTCAGTAAAAATACGTTGAGATATGAAACTTTAGATCATAAAATTTTTGTGTATTATACAGAGGACTTGCCCTCAAGAAAGATAATTTAATTGTACTTTTATATCTTGGATATGGCAAATATATTAATGCAAATGTTCAGTAAATATTGGAAACAATAAAAGACTACCAATTGCCCAAAACAGGAATTGAAATTTATTTCAGATAAATTGTATAGGCCTATATGAGTATTAAAGCATCCGTCACGTGTACTCACGAGTGGGTTATACGTTTAATATCAATAAGGAAAATTTACGTGAAAAGCTGGATTCCATAAATGACAGTAGTAGCGCGTAGAGAAATATTCTCATATTTTAACATAAAACTTAAAAAAAAATAAGGATTTTAAACGTGAGTAGCAATGAAAAAGAGGTTACTTACCAGTATGGTGATGACGACAAGAGTAACGTTCATTGTGCCAGGGTCGAAGAAAGCGCTGCGGTCGGTTATGTTCACTCCATTGCCAGGACTCCATTCCCCCACCTTGACCAATGCATGTTGTTTTAGCTTCAGTAGATCCAGCTTGAACTGTATGCGACGGCCCTCTTTGAACTCGATGGGGCCACTGAGTCCTTTTAGCACCACCTTTAAAAAAAGGTATATTACAAATACATAATATACTAAATACAAAGGTATACCACAGTGTGTTTCACGTACGAGTAGGCCAATCATGCGGGTTTCTGCGTCGCGGCGGTCACAGCTCTAACTCCCGACCGGTCGGGTGAAATATGTACGCAAATAAAGTCGCTAACGGTGTAATGATTCAGGTTCTCACAGTTACAGTTAACTACAATGAAAATAACCACGTACCTCATCACAAGAGATGCTGGAAATGTCCTCCTCCTGAATCCAAACAACACTGGCACCTTTTTAGTAAATTTTCTTTCACGCGCATAAGTTCAACTTCCGAAATAGAGTTAATTTCTCTTGTTATATTGTTTTTAACTTGGGAATTTGAAAAATAAAATGTATAGGTAAAATCCCCTTACATTAGAAGAACTTAAAGCATAGATGTAACAGACGGACATTTCATGTACATTACTTAGGAAAGGGTAAAATAAATAAATTTAAATATAACTTATATATGTATCGATATCGCTAAAAAATCAGTTAGACTTATTTTTTCTAAGTGTTATGCTTATAGACACCAAACGCATGGAAGGAAAGGGAAAAAGAGAAGAGAAAGCGAAAGGATACAATTCAATCTATTTTAATGCCAGGGCATTTGAAAGATTAAAGGAAGGTAGTGAGAGAAATCAATGCTCTGTCATTGGCATTAATAGATTTCTCCTTCTCCTTGAAGATATGTTAAGATGCATGCACCATTAATCACGACTTGCTTGACGTGTTTCAAATCTCGGCGAAGGAGTTGGAGCGTCAGCTGATGTGATAATTAAGGGTAATTAGGACCCTTCCCCCTCACCTCTCAGTGGCTATCATCATATCCTTTGCCCCCACCACGATCAATCAACAGGAGAGGTCGCAAGATAGCAAACAGGCTCTCAAGAACCTAACACATCTTTATGCATAAGCATCTACAAGATAATACTACAGGGTGATCCTAAGTAACTAATCAGGAAGCGAAATGAGGTCTCTCTAAAACGACACGTCATGTTCCATCAAATAGGAATGCTACGGCACAGTGGATCTACAGGGCTCCACTTGAAGTAGGAAATACCAGTTTAAAAACTACGAATCTTATACTTCTTACCACCAGGTAATCTTTGTTGCACAGAGTACCACTGGTATCAAATACTCGAAGAATTTACATGGGATATATCTGCATTATATTATATATTCATTTCTTGGTATGGTATGGTAAGGTGTATCTTTATTCAATGGTAGACCCTCATACAGGCTTCTTTCTTCATCCTAAATACCCGAATAATACAATTCTTAACACTATAGGCTATGTGGGAAAGTTTCTGCAAAATTTTGAACCATTTATTTATGATTGTAATAACACGTTATGTAATGTAAATGTTATTAATTTATATATATTTTTATGTTCACATGATTTAAGTTTCTGTATAGTTGGTAAGGGAATACATAACCAGCTCTGCCAGACCCACTCACCACCCCTGCTCCTATCCTATTTTCGCGTTGGAGAATTCGCAGCAGAGACTAACCCTCTTCTTAATGTTTGTCTTAACCTCCTCCCTCCTTCGCTCTTGAACCCGAAATTAACCTGTGTTCATAGATTAATTTGTGAGTGCCAGACTTTTGACATCAAATCAATACGAGTCATACTCTTTCAGGGGCTGGTGTGGACATTCGTTGTAGGCACGCCTTTTAGCCACTCGAAAGAAATGTTACCATACTCCACCCCCATTTCATTGCTCATCTAGGCCTCAGCGTTGTTCATAATCTATAATGAGTGTGAATTCAAACAAATAAGAGTTTGGCTCACCAGGGCTGGTTTGGAACACGGATGATAAGAAAATTCAATGCCAACTTAAAATAAAGAAAAGCACTAGAAGAAACCAGAAGCATCGGAAAGTTTCCCTGTACTAGAATGTATTGAACCGCCCCTGAGCACAAGTTTTACTTATCTGGGAATTATTTTTTCAATTTTATATTGTAATCTCTAGTTATAAATTTATTTATTATTTATTATTCACATCATTTTTCAACATTTATTAACTAAGCACTGGGGGTAGAATTTTATTAAGAGTTCAATTTGATGCGAAGTAATTATCTTCGATTTAATTAAAAACATAATTAACTTTTTGATAGTGGAAAGAATAATCTGTTTTGATAAGTAGATGAACCGCGCAGAGTTGTTAAGCCACGAACGATTGCAGCGGGACATGGAGATCCAGAGAATTGGGTCAACGGGGTATTGCGACATGAAGATTATTCTCTGACAGCCGAAGACGTTCTCGTCAGAACAAACAACCGAATAAATTAAAACTTTATTGAAGAAAAATATCCTGCATGCATACTATTACATTCACAACAGTCATGTTCAGCAAAAATATGTGCACTATACAGTGATTCTAGGGTTGTCAACTCTTGAAAGTGGAAATAAGTGACAATAGTTTACAACAGTAGTGAAAATAAGGGATAAATACAAAAAAATAAGGGAGCCAAGGTTTACTGCTAGTGCAGCATAACGAATTCAAAACCAAACGAATGATCAAGATCAGTGAAGACGAAAGAAAAGCAAGATCAGAAAGAATGAAGCAATACTGGGCTAAAATTGAAACACAAAACTAAGAAGTGATGGATTCAACGTACCCCAAAGTTGGGTGAAACGGAGAATAATAATAATAATAATAATAATAATAATAATAATAGTAGAAATACTATTAGAAGAAGAAAGACGCTTGAAAAGGCATGGACATGTACTCAGAATGACAGAGGATAGAATATCCAAGAAAATTTTGGGTTGGAAAGTAGAAGGAAAAAGAAGAAGAGGGAAGCCCAAAGAGTGCTGGATGGATGGGGTGAAAAGGAGTATGGCGAGAAAGTGATTAAGTGAAGAAGATGCTATGGACAGGGACTTATGGAGGCAAAAGATTGTTGTGGGATGAAGGAAAACCATTGTATTGTGGAATATTCCTTAATAATAAATAATAAAAAAAAAATAATAATATGCCCGAAGGGTAACCATTTAAATTAAAGAATGGATGTTTCATTAATAATTACCTGCATTTTGTAAAGAGGCTGAATTAAATTGCTTCCGACAAAAGATACATTTCGCTGAGTATTTGGCATCAACAACCGAATAAAAGAGTAGTCAGTTTTGGGTGAGGGGGAGAAGGTTGAATGTGTGAAACTTTCGCACGGTTTACTGGTCTCAACTTATATTTAAGAATTGACCTTCTTTCTTCAAGTCAGCAATTCCATTAAAAGGTGAAACTTTGAGGAGATATTTACCGAGTTGATGTAGTTGATGAGGCTGAGGCCACCATTCCATGGGAGTTCTTCCTCGCAACTCACGTTGGAGAGCTCCAGAGTGTGACTTTGCTCCAGGGCTTGCAGTCCGATCGCGAACACCTGCACAGAGTCGTACATGAGAGCTGGCTCCGCCTGGAACATAAGATAACTTATGACAAAGTATTCTGACTATTCCATTCATACGACGCGTATTTGATATTCACCAATATCGTTTATTCTATTCCTGAATGACACTCTTCTTCTTATGGTGAGGAATATTATGTAATGTAAATAAATTATTGGGCAGCATTCACCACTGTTTGTTGATCCTTTTGTGAAGCCGTTGTCAATAGTTGCTTAATCTTGCGTGAAGCCTTCGTCTTCTTAATAAGATAATAAAATAATAAAACACACACATAAAATAAAACATAAACACTAAAAATGGCAACTTCACAACAGGAATCACATCACAACGTTTCACGAGACAACATGAACGTCTCGCGTTTTCAAGTGAATCTTAGCGACGAGATGTTAGGTCGCGAAGTCTTTATGAACGTCAAGCCTAACATCTCGCGAAGTCTTTGTGAATGTGAAGCCTAACATCTCGTCGCTAAGATTCACTTGAAAACGTGAGACGTTTATGCTATCTCGTGAAACGTTGTGATGTGATTCGTGTTGTGAAGTTGCCATTTTTAGTGTTTATGTTTTATTTTATGTGTGTGTTTTATTATTTTATTATCTTATTAAGAAGACGAAGGCTTCACGCAAGATTAAGCAACTATTGACAACGGCTTCACAAATGGATCAACAAACAGTGGTGAGTGCTGCCCAATAATCTATTTACTTTATACAATATCGTTTAGTAATGCCTCGGACATTGACAAATCACAATCGTTTATCTTGCTTCCTAGGGTCGCAAGGATGCAATTTTATCTGACAAAAAGTCAGTTCGTTACTGGAAACATTTGAGAACAGGCTGTACACAACGATGGTGCTAATATTAATATTAGTGCTAAAGTTATTAATATTAGTAGTAGTATAGTAGTATTAGTTTAAATATTTTTAGTATTACATTAAATATTAGTATTAAGCCGTAGCGTAGTGGTTGAGGCGCTGCGCTACAAACCGGAAGGTCGCGGGTTCGATTCCCGATGAGGTCGTTGTAGTTTTCAACTGGCCTAATCCTTTTGGTGGCACTATGGCCCTGGGATCGACTCAGCCCCTAACAGAAATGAATACCAGTAGCAATCCTGGGAGTAAAGGCGGCCGGTGAAAAAAGCTGAAAAGCTTACCATCTTCGTGTTTCGAATGTCTAAAATCTGGGAGCCTCAACCTTCTGAAACCCTCTGGGCCTCCATGGTCTGTATAGGGAACACTTTACTTTACATTAAACATATAATATTAGTATATATAATATTAGTATGTGACTATTATTTATGGGGAAACTTGAAAAATAAAGTGTATAAGTCAATTTCCCATACATTAGAAGAACTTAAAGACAACATCACAAGAGAAATTAACTCTATCTCGGAAGCTGAACTTATGCGCGTGAAAAAAAAAAAAAAAATTCTGAAAAGATGCCAGTGTTGTGTGGATGCAAGAGGAGGACATTTCCAACATATCTTGTGATGAGATACGTGGTTATTTTTATTGTAATTCAAACTGTAAATGTGAGAATCTGAACCATTACACAGTTTGCGGCTTTATTTGCGTGAATATTCCACCCGATCGCTAGGGAGTTGGAGCTGTGCCTGCCGCGACGCAGAAACCCGCATCATTGGCCAACTCTTGCGTGGGACTCACAGTATATATCTACTATGTTTATTGCTGAAGCTCTCATGTGATTTTATAGAGGCATTCTGTGCATAAAATAATAGACATTGGCCTATATGAATACTCTACAATACTGTAAAAGAACACTGTGAATAAAATTTATAATGTTGGTTCTCTTTTAAGCTATGCGCTATATTTATTAAAGCAATTTTAAGGAGTATGAGGGAATAAGGTGGACACTTTATTTTAAATTTGCTATACCATTGTGAAAACTTATCTTGTGTAATCTTATTTCGTATAAGGCAAGTGCAGTCTATAGACTGCATTTAATGAACGACGCATAGAACTTAATAATTGTAGAGTCTTTGCATTAGAAGTTCTCCTTGAAGGCTGTTAAGAGGAAGTTGAGAGAATGCGAACTTAGAAGACACGATGTAATAGTGTAATGCAATTTGCACCCTGCTAAAACTACTTTGTAGATTCTAATATCCATAATTGTGTTACGCACGTCAAGAAAGCGACACCAAGTGTCTGAAACAAGTACTACACTTCGCCATCCTCAAGAACAAACTTAATAGCGATTACATTTATCCCATGTCCGGATTAATTGAGGGTCTTTAATGCTGTAATGCAAAGAGACGACCTAAATTTCATGACAAAGGGAAAGCAGTAGGTGGTTTCTATAACTTTTTTTTATTTAATTAGACCATCGTTTTATTTGGGTATTAATGTAGGCCTTGCCCTATTTTAGCTTATGCAGATAATGTTGGTCTGTTGGGCGATGACATAAACACAACCGAGAAAAATGCTGAAAGTCTTTTCGATGCCTGCAGGAATGTTGGATTGGAAATTAATACAGAAAAAACTAAGTGCATGGTCATGAAACGTCAAAATAATGCTCTACAAAATATTAGGATAGCCGGTAAATCGTTCGAAAAAGTGGAAAAATTCAAATATCTGGGAGCAATAATTACAGGCACAAATAATATTAAGGCCTAAATTAAGTGTAGACTCAAATCAGGAAATGCCAGCTTTAATGCAGTTCAGAAACTCTTTATCTTCTAGTCTTCTGTCCAGAAATAAAAAAATAAACATTTATAAGAGAATTATCCTGCCGGTTGTATTATATGGATGTGAGGCATAGTCACTTACTCTTCGGGAAGAACATAATCTGAGAGTATTCGAAAACAGGGTGCTTAGAAAAATATTTGGGCCTAAGAGAGATGAAAATGGGGACTGGAGAAAACCGCATAACGACAAGCTTCATAACCTGTACTCTTCACCGGATATAGTAAGGGTAATAATGAAATCACGGAGGATGAAATGGGCTGGACATGTTGCGCGCATAGGGGAGGAAAAACATATCTGAAAGATATTGACGGGGAGACCCGAAGGGAAGATACCACTTGGAAGACCTAGATGAAGGTTGGAGAACAAATTAGGATAGATTTAAGGGAACTCGGATTTGCGAGGGATGGTTGGAGTTAGCACTGAATAGGGTTGAATGGTGGACTCAGGTAAGCGAAGCAATGGACATTCGGGTTCCATAAAATAGATCATATTCCTATGCCATTGAATAAGAAATAAGTAAGAAAGTAAGTATCCTTCGATACAGAATTATGATACAACCGAAACCAGACATTTTATTTCCCCTAAAAAAATTAGGGTCATAGCATTAACACGTGCAAGGAATGAGGCGAAAATACCTATATTAAATAAATGTGAATAACAATAATGAAATATGAATACAGTAATAGCCTAGATAATAATATTAGTCTATAGACATCAGTCAATCCGGTCCTCTTGAAAGCGTAAACAAGAACCCGAGCGCCTGCATAAACCCGATTAGACTACAAGCACAACAGACTACGAACGGAAATGCTACTCTCTGTGAACAGGTGTATGACCTTGTGTTCTAAGAAGAGTTTAGAGTTCTGGTAATGGCAATTGACCTCAAAATAGGATGACCATTCGTCTCGTTTTCCCGGGGCAGTCCCGTTTTTTGACAAAATATCCCACTGTCCCGAAAGTTTTATTAGGGACACTCAAATGTCCCACTTTTTTATGATTGTGACTGGCCAGTGTGTTTCATACTACATTGAAAAAAGTTAAAACAGAGAAGGTCTTGCTCATTGTCAAAACATACTTTAATGCACATACTTTAATGTGCTGACTTTTATGATAAATTGTAAGAAAAAATAGCACTTCTTGTTAAAATACATAAAAGTGAAATGTAGGCCTACAGTGAAAATGATGCATCTATTTCTGTGGAACAAATTATCTACACTAGTTTGCAGAAGAAATTTAAGAAGTTATTTCGGGATAATTTGTGTGCATGAAACAAAGGTAAATTGTATATATTCACTAAATTTTATGAATTAAATTTTTATCCCATTTCTCCTTAACCGTCCCAGGTATGACAATTGTGTATTTCTTAAATATTGACAACTTTACAAAAATGACATGACAATTTTGTAGATTTGTATGACAATTTTACAAATTGTTGTTTCTCAAAACTAAGGAGTTCACAGGCAAAAATCTGACAAATTTGTCAAATCTTAGGATACATAATGTTTATAAAACGTTATTTTTTTTACATATTTACAAATTTATGGTAAATATAGAATTGTTGTTATAGAAGTGATAGGTAATCTTTTGTATGTAGGCCCAGTGAGTAGATTAGGTAAATTTTCTTAATCTACCGACAGTGATATTACCAGTGATCTTACCCCAGTTACTGGATATTCCGTCGTAGTTGTTACGTACATACATAAGTAGAATGTGTAGAAAGCCGCCAAATTTATTTTCTATTATTTTAAAAAGTATTTAATGGATTGTTTTACATTCTCAGTGTTAGATCGATTATTACCAGGGCCCAGATTTTGATGACATGTCATCTTTTAACTGGTACAACATGGACGTTGCCCACTAGTGCAGGTAGATCATGACTCATAGATTACAAAAATGGCAATTTTTAGAGTAATGTTTTGGTCATTATTTCCAATTTTTCATTGTTAGGTCATTTTTAGAATTTAAAGTCATTATTTGGTCATTTTTTTACCAATTTATGGTCTTTTATTCCCACATTTCATATTTTTGGTCATTTTTTAAATTTTAAAGTAATTATCAATTAAATTAAATTAATTAAATAGATCTTGTTATAATTTTAATTTGGATACTGAAAGAAGGAGTTTGCTGTTTGCATTTAACCGTATGTGCCAATTAACTAATTACAAGCCTACATTATGGGGTCAAAAACATTAATGTAGATTGGACACAAATCTGATGAATAAACTAGCACTTTCACATACATTTTTGGGTAATTCTTCTGCATTTTTTTGTCATTTTTCTGTATTTTCCAGCCATTTCATAACTAACATTTTACGTATTTTTAGGTCATCAAAATCCGAGCACTGATTATCACACACGTATATGAGAGCCATCTGCAGTGTAATCAACTTTAGGTCTGACATAAAATTGTCGCGTTTATAAAAAGTGTTCTGTCTAGTATGACAAATTACATTAAGTTGCCTGTAATGTAAGGGGAATTTGTAATATTTATGAAATACACAAACGTGATGACATCTAGACAAATTTGAACTTGACATAATTGTCGTATTTGTAACACCTGTAGAGTTTTATGACATAGGGCCCAGATGAGAGAAAATATAAACATGTTAACCCATCTTAACCTCAGGGCCATAGTGCCAGCAGAAGAACTATGCAAATTAAAAAATAATGACCTGAAAACCGCGACACTGTGTTTGTAGCATAGTACCTCAATCAAAAGCACTACAATGTAACTCTTCCCCCATTTCTACACCTGTTAAAACCTGACATTTTCCTGGCTGGTACACGAACTCCTAAACCCACAAAGTAATTAGTAATATTACTGTAATTTACCTATGTGTCGGAATACAAGTGAAAGTGGATATTAATGGGAAAGTAAGAGGATTTGTAGAACTAGTGGCAGAGAACAGCAGTTCAACTTTACATACTGCGTTGGAAGAACAAGCTTACGACTGCTGCGGAGTCCCACAAAACCATAACGCTGTTAACCACTGATTCTGTCAACATTAAACGAAGAGGCGTGAAACCAGCCCCAGTTTCCGGAACTTGCTGCCTCAGATTATGCGAACATACTACTTCATTATCTGTGCAAGAGTGCATCAAGTCTCATCAGAAGTTTGCAATGATTTCTATTTGCAATAAACTTGTATATCTCAGATTTGAAGTGTGGGAAAGTTTCTATTTCATCTGCAATAGACTTGAGTTGCTGTGATGTAAAAAGTAAAGGGTAGATAAAGTCACGTCAGTAAAACTTAGTTTCAAGTGTAATGTAGTGATAAAGCTTCAAATTTTGAATTTCCGTTTACTATCTAAATGCAAGTTTGGGAACATTGTGCCCATATAGATGACAGTGGACAGAAATTTAATAACCTCTCCATTAATGTTTTTTTTTACGATCTCACGTTTAGTAGTAATAATAACATCAATAATTACAACAATAACAATATAAAAAGTACGGATCTTCGTATAGAAAAATAGTTACTTATAATATTAATAGTTATGTTAGTTACGGAGGAACGTGTAAAAAGAAAATATTTAAATAGAAGTGGCAACGAGCGTATTTCAATTACAGTTTACAGAATTTACACAATCAATTAGTGAATGCATATACCAATAATTATTATTTAAAAAAAAAAATATCAGTGTGTACAATTTTGCCACATTTAAAAAATTTATTTTTAAAATATTCAAGTTCTTTTCACAGGTACTTTTAAACCGTTTGTTATTCATATAAAATACGTTAATAGGCACATTGCCCATTTGATGCAATTTATTGTAATGGAGTTCGTTTTAAAGAGGGGAATTATTATGAGAATCAGCATTTGCCTTTTTTGATGAAAACAGATTATGTCATTTATAAGAACTTATAACGCGCAACATAAAAAAAAATTCTTTGTGAATGTTAACATAATCGATTTTGTTACTATCAGAAAAATTGTTGGGGATCGAATCTTGAATCTTCGAATCCACAACTAATGAAATCAGCAGTTTGGCGATAGCATGTACATGATTATATTCTCTCATGAATGATAACATCTCTTATTTTATTATTCTCTTTACGATCATTATTTTGTTACATAAACTACATAACCTGCATCTTCTGTCCTAACATCTGTGCTGGTATTTACAGTTTCCTCTTATTTGTGGCACAATTCTCTACAATACGGTACAAGTACTTTTGAGACAAAGTCTCTCGAGGGGATTTAAAGCATAATACAATTACAAAGTTTCACGAAGCGTTTCGGGTTGAAATTTGAAGAGGAAATGGGGGTTGAATTTGAAACAAAGCTCCAGACAACAATTGTTTGCGATCTTTCCTTTATCTGTATTTCATAAACGCTTCTATTGTTAAGAATCATCTTGATACGTCAAGGTTTAAAGGAGGGCAGGGGGATTATTTACGACGAAGCAAGTCTTGGTTCAGTTAAATGCAGAAGACTTCTTAATTATTACGGCGAGGGGGGTTGGGGAGATGATGGTACGATATTCATAAAGTTAAGAGGAAGCAGGTGTTTTAGTTCAACACTTTATACCCAACTCTAGAGTTTCTAGATTTATGGAGTGCTGCGTTCTGTCTGTAAACTCAGATCTAGTCTGTTCTCTTTGAAGTATATTAAAATGTTTCTTACGAACAGGGTTAGGATATTTTTTCGTAAGGCAAATTATAGCTCCTGTGAAGGAAACCACAGTGTTGAGTCTTGTTGTGAATGGAGGAAATTTTCTTGCATCTTTTTCCCCTTTTTAGGGAATTTATCCCTTTCTCTCCACTGTGCCCATAATCCTCTTTTCTCCGCTTTTTTGTGTTTTAATGCTTGTTTAAACAAACTTCTAAAGAGAATTTAATTGTTTATAGCCTATAACTGTTGGCTTTCATTTTTATTTCATTATACTATACAGTGAACACCGCTTAATGTAATCGTGGATAATGTTATCAATTGGATAATGATATTTTTATGAAGTCCCGTACGGATTAATACTGATACATGGAGAAAATGCTGTTTGTTGTGATCAAAGATTCGGTTTATGTTCACATTTTCCTTTTTTTTCGGCTTTATTTCCAAGTATTGTATGTCATTCAAAATGTTCTTTTTTAGGGTTTTGTTTCTAACTCAACTATGTTATTTTGTATTGGAAGTAAGGGCACTGTTCCCAGCTCATAGGATGACATTCCCTAACTTTGTCTTTTAAGCAATAAAACATGTTTCACCCCTCCGTTTAGCTGTTGCTTTTGATTTGTGGAGGTGATGGCATGCAGAGATGGTTAGTGTAAAATGAAAAGACATTGAACAGTCAGGCGTTAGATGTTTTGCTAAGCGGTGTTCACCACAGATCAGCAAACTTAAAAAAAAACACTATGAATATGAAATATTGCTTAATGGACTCCAAAGGGAAAACAGAAACAATAACACTTTTATTTATTGCGAAAATAGTTGCTTGCAAGCTATTATGAGTGGTTGCATGATTCACAGTTAAGTATTATCTCGTATGTATGAACAAATAGCTTTTAATTCTGTTTTGTAGTGTATTATCTTAGATATGAATACATAACCTTCATTTAATTCCTTCGCCTACTGTTATCAATCGGTTAATATTATCAGATTAGCTGCGTCCCGAAGTGATCACAATAAACCGCGTGCACTGTAAATATTTTGGTTTTGTTATAATATCAAAGATCTTAAGGAACTTTCAATGAACTTTTTATCAGCTTACAGTGAGCCTGTTTACTTTCAGTGAACGCAGGAAGAATTATTAGTTCTTTGTCTTCTAGGTATAGAAACAGTAGTAGGCTATAAGTAGGCTATAAGGACTGTCGCAAATGACGCAAGCTGTCGAGGGAAGGACACACGGTCGAAAATGACGCTGTCGGAATTAACGCGGATAAGAGTAACATCGGAAACAGATATGAAAGTGCTAAAACTAGTCAATTACCTGAATTATCCTGGACTTATTGAGGATGTTGTAGCCGTAGGGTTGAAATTTCTCCATGTCCTTAAGAATCTCTCGTACTCCCACGTCTTCAGCATCAACAATTCGGAACGCAGTCATATTTACAAAGTTGTATTTGAAATCCTCCAGATCAAATGTCTCTATATCCTGAAACAGAACAAATTATGCCTAATTAGATTATTTCAGTTATTTACTTTATTGCCTAATTTAATTAATAAAATCCCTTCAGGCAAGCATACGAAAATTTACCACCTTACTCTAGCGTATAACTGTTTTACTGTTCAATCATAGGGAAGTCAATAAAAACTTATCTGATAAAGGAGCAACCGATCTTGTGTGCGTAAAATTGACGAAGCCGTCACAGTCACTTTTATTAGTTTATTCTTCCTTCAGAAAAATTTTGTTTCTTAGCGTTTCAGAAAACTTCTTTCTTTTGCTACTTCCCCCACTTTAGTCAAGATACACAAAGGCACTATTTAAGAAACTGATGTAAATAATCGTGTACGCGAAACAGAACCAATGATATCTCAACATTTGAAGATAGAATCCGGTTAGCGGCATGTTTCTATTTGCTGTAAACAAACAAACAAACAACAAAATGAATAGGTTAATCTCTAAAATATTTTCAGGTCATAATGACTTCAAAATGTAGTTATTATTTTTTTTAAATAAAAAATCACATTTCAGTGAAAAAATTATGAAAAATCCTTTTTTTCAGTAGGCCTACTAATACAGGATGGGTGTCTTGATCTAGTCTCTAGCTTAATAGTAGATTTTGAGACCGTAGGCCTGTGACCGTCGCCAATGTTCCGGAATTTTGTCCCGCAGGAGTTCTTTTACATACCACTAAATCTACTGTCACATTAATGCACACACATAAACGACATCAACCTGGGCCAGGATCAAACCCAGCGATACTAAATACGCCACCCAGGCTGACGAGAAAATGTAGGCCTACATTGTATTTAACATTATAAAGATAGGCTATTCCGTTTCCCCTTCCGAATTCTATTATCGCTTGTACGGCGGCTGAGAGCCCCTGCCTGCTATACAGAGCGGCAACTACTCCAGCACAAGTGTGTTGCGTGTGCTCTAACCAAGACTTCGCAGGCGGTCATACCCTAGCCTGTTGCGAATAGCAACTTCCACGTTAAAGTGATATGACGTACTTCGATACCCAATGGCATTAACCTTTGTATCAGTGCCCTTCATAACTCCGTTAGCATTGACTACAGAGGGAGACTTTCTTGTAGCAGTTTTACAACAGAAGTTCTTTTTGAAGTGAATAAAGCGAGAGCTAACCCAAAGTTGCGTTACGAAGAAAATCGTCACGAAAATAGCAGGGCTGTGACGGACTGCAAGAAAACAATCAACTCAATGAAATTTAAAAAATAAAAACTCCAAAATAAAAAATCCAAAATTCAAAGATCCAAAATTAAAAAAATTAAAACTCCAAAATTAAAGAAGTCCATAAACCCAAAATTTAAAAAAATCCAACAATTCAAAATTGAAAAAATCCAATAATCCAAAATTGAAAAAATCGAAAAATTAAAAAAACTAAAGTTTCACTTCTGTTGCGTGGCTTTCCATGCACCCGATTGTTTTACATTATAAAGACAAATTAATTAAAGAGTAAATAAAATACCTGCACTCAGAAACAGTAAGTGAAAAATTCTCTTACAAGATTTGATTTAGTGTACACAGTGAACACCTCAAACTGGTTAGGAATTATGCCTACATATATAAATGAGAAGATACTTACGAAAGTTGTGAACAGATAATGGTACTTGTAATCGTTCATCTGAAGCTGAAGAATCTGTAAAAAGAACAAAATAACAACATTGCAGAGCTGCAAAAATGGAGAAGTATAGATGACTTACTTTACATTTGCGTAATATAAAACACTATTCATTGTAGCGCAAAACTACGCAGTTTTGCAGTTAAAGATTACATATTATATTAAAAAATCTGATGTGAACCACGTAACTTCCTCTGCACCAATAAAAGTGGGAAAATATATTATGTGTGGCATTCTCTTCATGTAAATTGGTTGTAAAAATAAAGAGAATGTCGTTACCACATCACATCGCATCCCCGAAGGATACATAACCAAATAAAAACCTGATTAATGCAATCACGTAACTTTCTTTACTTAAGCATGGCCGATACATTTTTCTCACTTCACACTCTGATATGGAATAAGAGGTCGTATTGCAAATAGCGCGTATTCAGTTGTTTCAACCTAATGCAAAGCTTTATTGTTCACCAGGAAAGACTGAGTTTCTACAAACAGTGAGTAGCTTATAACTACCCTTCAGAGATTTAAAAACATGTATGAAATAAAACTCTACAGAAAAGTGTTGACTTCATAGCTAAACCGCTGACTCATATTTTTAATTTATGTTTTTCGCAAGGTATATTTCCAACAGATTTAAAAAATGCTATAATCGTACCAATTCATAAGACAGGGGATAAGAACCAATTAAATAACTACAGGCCAATTTCCCTTCAACCGAGTATCTCAAAGATTTTAGAAAAATGTATAAAGAATAGGCTGATGAATTATTTAAATAATAATAAACTTTTATCTAACAATCAATTCGGTTTTCGTCCTAACCTGTCAACAGATGATGCCATTTTTACGGTCACAACGAAAATCATAAATGAATTAGATACTGGAAACAAATGTTTAGGTATATTTTTAGATTTACAAAAAGCATTTGACACTGTAGACCATAATATTCTTCTGACAAAATTACATGCTCTAGGCATTAGAGGAAATGTTTTAAATTTATTTCGGTCGTACTTAAGTAATAGAACTCAGGCTACAAGAATAGATAATGATCTCAGTGATTTCCGGGAAATAAATATCGGTGTACCACAAGGTACAGTATTGGGTCCATATTGTTTTTAATATACATAAATGAACTACTAAAGATTAATTTTAATATATTTAATGGCTCTATTTACTCATATGCTGATGACACCGTTGTTGAGTTTTAGTGGTTCTTCATGGAGTGAAACTTACGAAAATGCCAACAAAGGTATAAATCTTGTTAAATCTTGGCTGGATTTTAATTTACTTTCCTTAAATGTTGAGAAAACTACGCTAGTTCCTTTCGCTTTAACAGCTACCGGTATGCAACAATTAAAAGTAAGTAAAAATTTAAGCTTAAAAATACACAATTCAGGTTGCCGTATTAATAGCTGCACTTGTCCCTCCTTGAGTGAATCAAATCAAGTGAAATATCTAGGCATCATAATTGATCGACATTTAAGATGGGACAAGTACATTGAATATTTATGCAATAGGCTACATAAAGTCATTTATAAATTCGTTATTCTCCGTTCATGTTTACCAGCTCATGTTTTACGTACGATTTATTTAGCCCTAATTCATTCTATTATTCAATATGGCATAATTGGGTGGGGAGGAGTTGCAAAAACGATCCTCAGCCCTTTGCTTTGTCTTAAAAAACGCATCATAAAGATTTGTTTATCTAAGCCTCCTGACTATTCTTCCAAATGATTATTTTCTGAATTTAACGTTTTCACCATAGACCAAATTTATAAATACGTCATACTGAATTATTTTCATAAACATCGTGACAATTACAAGTCAGAATCTCACGTATATAACACGCGAAGGAATCAATTTAATTTATTACTTGAACCGAAAAATGTTACAACTGCTGGAGCTAAGCACTGTTCAAGTTTTGGCCCAAGACTATTCAATTCATTTATTACCAACCATCCTGATCTAAATAGCTTAAACAACAAACAATTTAGGTCTAAAATTAGAAAATTTATATAATTATTACTTCTGTTTTCTACTATTGCTGATATAACATTTTTCATATTAAAATTTAAAATTTGGATAGAACTTAATTTTTTTTGTTTATTACTAAAATTTGAACAAATAAATTGTTATGTATTAATATTGTATTACTTTGTACCTTTGTATTGTAAAAAGAACATGTTCTAACCTTTTATACATAATATTCTGTCATACTTCTCTAAATTTTGTATTGTTTTAAGTAATTATTTAGTATAAGTTTTTCTCATATATAGAACTGAACCACCCCCGAACACAAGCTCTGCTTCTTCGGGTGGTGTATCAACTTTTTTATGTATATTTTTCGTGTAATTTGAAACAATAAATTCTAATTGTAATTGTAATTGTAGAAAATAAAAGTTTTGCTTTTAGTATAAGCACCTCATGTACAAAATCTAAACAAAATCGTTTGAGTCGTTTTCGAGAAAATAGCAAGAAACCAAATTTTCTTAATGTAAAGTGCCATTGATATTAAGAAAAAGTCATCGTCAATCTTCAGGTAGGTACCTAACAAAAATACAAAATTAATTTTCATAGGATTTTCCGTTCTGGAGTTAGGCTGTTCACAGACACACACAGACACACACACCATCACACACATAGAAATGATTCAGAAAACAGCATTTTTGGATTCAGGGACCTCAAAACATGCATTTATGTAAAAAATTTATCTTCGAATTTCGGGGTCGAACACAATACTTTCTGTACTTGTAGTAGCCTATCTATGGTACGGGCAGAGGATGTAATAACGCTCATTTGTAAGTTTGATTGAAGGAAGTGCTTAAATAACCTGTACTGGTTACTCATGATCAGGGCCCGGATTCTGATGACCTAATAATATTTGAAAAATGACCTATAAAATGACCTTAAATTTTAAAGAAAATGACCTAATAATTATAAAAAATGACCTAAAACTGATATTTTATTTATAAAAAAATTATTATTGTACCCACAAAGTTATAGACTAGTTTGTACATAATTGTAAAAACTGTAATGTTGTGAATGTTATTTTCTAACGGAAATTTATACTGGCACTGAGGCACTGGTGAGTCAAAATTCGGCACATCCTTTTGTGGTCTGCCGGATTATATTGTTGTTTATTGAGGGTAAACAGTAGTTTGCACTCTCAAATCCAAGCAGGTGCCAAGTCAATCTAATAACAATAGTAATATAATACAAAATTTTGGTGATTCTTTGATTCTCATTTCCGACCGAGATATGTCAACACTTTAACGCCGAATTTTTCCTTCTTGCATTAAACAAACAATATTTCAAAGACAGCACCACTAGCGACGAAAAAAGGTAATACACTCAATGTAAATACATGAAAATGACTCAATAAGGAAGCAAATGACATGAAAATGACAAAATAATGACCTAAAATTGAAATAAATGTCCTAAAAATATAAAATTGCATAAAATGACATAATAAAAATGTATTTCTATAATCTAGAGGCCATGATTAGGATTTATCCACAAGTTGGCAATGTCTATGCAGCATCAATAAAAAGATGACATGTCATTAGAATCCGGGCCCTGCTCATGATAGTCAATAAAAGATCCTATTTGCTGAACTAACTTCATGATATGTAAGAATATGTATCTCAAGCTAATGTTTGTGTCTGGAGATTTTTGGTCAACAGATATTGGCACAATTACAAGTAGTCACCATTACAGTGGTTTCAATTTAAATATCGAGATTGTGAGAGGAAAGTTGGCTGCTGTAAATCACAGTCTCTGCGAGAGTTTCAATGTTGGTTTTCAGCTTGAAAAATGTTTGGTAGCAGAGTGGTAAACCACAGAGCGACACACTGATGTATGGACAAGCATTTTTGGAATTATTCTCCTTTTAACAAATAATAAAAATCCAAACGTTAGCAAAAATTTTAGTTTAAATTTTTATTGGAATATTTATTTCAGGGGATGTTCATGAATAACCTATCATCAACAAGTTTAACGCAAATTGAAGTTTCATAAGTCTAGTAAAACTAATGTTTAATGTAGATATATAAGCATTCATGAACCACAGATTATTGTCTCTGTTGGACATTACATGAGAATATTATAGGAGAAAAATTCTAATGTTTAATGTATTTAATTTAAATATATATACACAATTATCAATTATTATAACTGATTTATCATCTCTGAGCCGAAATCATTGGAGCTATAAAAATGTAGTTCGTATTTTATAATACACAAACTCTCAAAGAAAGGATTTTTAAAAATTTAACCCCTAAGGGGTTAAAAGTTCACATGGTGAAACATTATTTAATATTTCTACTGACTTAACACTTGGTGAAAGTACTCCATAACATATATAATTAAACGCGTATTTTTTTATTTTGTGAAAACCATCCCCTATGAGAGTAAAAGGGGGTGTAACACTTTGAATTGGAAAAAAAGTATTATTATTTTGGTCGAATTTTCTTGAAACTTAGCATCGATACTATACAACACAAATAATAAAACACGTATTTCATAATTTCCAAAATTCAACCCTTAAGGGTCGTAAGGGGTTCAAAAGTTTGTATTGAGAAACATTGTGTTTTTTATTAATTCAGCTTTATTTAAACTCCTTTGAACATGATATCTTATTTGGAGTTAGATTCTGTTTATATAGGCTACCAGTAGGCCACATAACTATTGATGTACATCTGTTTTCTATAGTGGATGTGTTTATGGCGTCTGTCAATTTCAACTGGTATTCAGATTATGGTATTTTCTCAATTACTACATTAGACGATAATTTTACAAAATTAGTAAAAACCAAGTACTGGAGTACCGAGGAAGGATTATTTCTATCAAAGTACGAACTCACGCGGACGAAACTGTGGATTGCGACTATGTTTTCTATTAAAGGCCTACTCCGGACTGAGACAGTGGGAGACAATTTTAAAATCATTGAGGATAATTTCAATAAAATAGCTGTGTTTTACGAGTGATGTTTGTAACATAAAGATCACGATCTACACTTTTTAACACAAAGCATTAATCCATATTTATATTTTAAAAACGTCGACTCTATATGGGCACATTTAAGCATATTTTCCTCAATGATTGTAGAAAGTGTTGTTCATATGACATTAACAAATACACACAAAAATAATCACTCAGAGATATTGATATTTATGGAAGTTATCAAGGAAATGACTTTTCAGTGCATGAAACGTGGCTGTCATTTTGAAACGATAATTTCCCGCAACTTTAACAGTTTGTTTAATTATGAAAATAGTATGCAATTGTAGAGGTAGTCAATAAAAAGTATGTCAGATTGCAAGATTGAAGAGCAATTGATTGCTGAGGAAAACATTAATGAAATTCACCTATTTCTCGCCCATGAATTTCACCGAAAGCAGTATGTCCTCCTTAAAGTCCCACTTCATAATATTATACATCAAAGGAAATACAGACCCCTCTGAGGAAAAGGTGCATGTGTTCAGGCCGCGTGTCCACCACGAGGTTGTGGATTTCCTTGCTCTTGATCTCTTTGAGCACTGCTCGGTATGACTCGGGGTCCGCCTGTCTCAAGTGCACCTCCACATCTCTGGTGCCCGGCGACCGCACCAGCTCCCTCAGCTTGATCAGGCCTGCACAAATCACAATCATACGACTGGTCAGTGTAGAATTTAACCTGCAAACATACTAACTAGGGATGGGTCGATACCAGATTTTCTCGATATTCGATACTCGATACCGATACATAATTTTTTTCTCGATACTCGATACTTCGATATTCGATACCGTCAACATTTCCAGTTCCAATAAATAGGTACATTAAAAATTAAAAGTTGAGAGAACTATGTAATACCAAATAAATTAAGTGTGCATATTTAATGAGACAAAATTTAATATCATCAGTAGCCTATAATTATTTTTAAACTCTACATTAAAACTAAAATTAGTTTTTGAAACAGTCAACTTACAAGTTTTTGTTAAAAAATTACAATGGGGTTTGGACAGTCACCTTGTTTGTTGGTTGTTATTGAAACGTTTGACAGGAAACGAAACAATTAAGAATCTCTTCTGTTTGGATTTTAAAAGTCGGAAAGTCTTTATTTATGACTAGACAAAAGTCACAGAGTGGTTTTCTCCATATCAAGGAGAAATAGAAGTATTTACTATATTTAGTAGACTACTAAAAGCAGAAAGAGATACCGCATTTCCTTAAATTGCAGAATTTATCGAAGTATCGAAAAAGTACCGAGCGAGTTTTCTGAAGTATCGCTCGATGCCGATACCATGCAACTATCGAGAGTATCGAGGTATCGAAAGTATCGAGGACCCATCCCTAATACTAACGTATTGTGGGTGCCATTTCTAAAATACTTTTTTTTCCCAAGAACTGCCGCTACCTGCTGCCACCCTAATCCTCTTCGATCTGTCAATCAGTGAATAGAAAGGTAATCAGGCGTATTCACACTTGTCTCTAGTCCAGTTCAATGTTGCCAAATACGTATCACAATACGTTTACTTTACGTGAGAAGTGGTGAATGACAGTGGTAACACTGGGGAAATCCACGCGACTACAAGAGCACCTGTTCTTCGTCGGCGTAGGTGTCGGTGCAGATTTTCGGATTAGGGAACAATGCTGTTATATCATTTTTGTAGATAGACGATGGTTTGGGACGAGGACTTCTTAAAATGTCACGAATAGTATAAATGCGTCGCCTCTGAAATTGTATAAAAGCAGTGATTTAAGATGAAAAAGATAATTATTTATGTTAAAACGTGAGAATTTTTATCGACAAGTAATGACTGTAATTCATAACAACCAGCTACTGTAAATGAATTTTCCTCATCAATTTTAAGCTTAAAGCCCTCTGATGATTCACTTGATGACTGTCTTATTATCAGTGTGTAAATTCAGCTCTGAAAGGGTTAATATCATGCGACATTATGGCTATTTAGTTCATGAATCAGCCCAATCCGGCATAAGAATATGTGCAATTCCAACCAATCACAAGTGTCTTATCGTCAAAATTTTATTGTTTTATGACGTGCCAGAATAGTACTTTATGAAATTGTGTGGGGGACGGGAAAATGTCTGTCCGTGTGTCTGTACGCAAGAAACTCAAATACGCTTTATCGGATTTTCATGAAACTTGGTATACGCATTTATAACGTCCATGGGAAGAAGCCTATTGATATTGGTGCAAATTGTTTGACCAGTACCAGAGTAATGCCCAATTTAGTGTCGTATATTTTATGATAATATATTAGAAATAATTTATCAAATTCAAATCAGTTCTCATGGCAACATATTGTTTTACAGTGTTCATATACGGCTTTGGAAGTTGCAATACTGGTAACTTTGACAAATAACACAACCCACATATTCCTTCACATATGCTTATCAAAGTAGACCTTTGTTCTTCCGTAAGCCCTGCTTAATGAATCGATCTGGAGCTTAACTCTGAAATCAATTAAAAAATAAGTTATTTTCTGTGTACCATAATAGCAATTATCACTGATTAAACAATAGCATTCTGACACTTTGTTACATCAGTTTAACTAATTTTATTTACAGTGGGTTTATGTTTTATTTTTACAAACTCTATTAAGTACTGGTAGAGTGAAGGAATATAAAATCACAGGTGTCTGTTACATTATACGTAGTCCATACACCTTTGTGCAGCCTTGTTTTTATGAGATATGAAAGTTTATATGATCATATGATAACAGAGTTATTCTATGTCCGAATGCTACGTTAATTTAAGTACACAAGAGAAGTCCAGAGTTGGTTTGTGATTGTTCAAAAAATTTCTTGCAATAAAAATTGTGAATTGGAAAGTGGGAATTCCATGATGCATATAACTCCATCTTCGCCTACTCTGCTTTCTATTCATCGCGTCTATTTGCTCTGCCATTTTCCTCCTCCAAGACGGGGACGTGGAAGAAAAAGACTGCCAGATCACGATGGCATGCAGCAAAAGTGCCATCAGAGCCTCTGCCACGAGATTAACTCACTACATCACCCAGAATCCAAGCGTGTTCTTTCTACTAGTAGTTCATGCCAGGGATATAAGACCAATATTCAGTGAAGTGTCACTTGATCTCAACATGACTTTATAAGTGTGAATGTTCCAATTAAGTAGAATATTTGCTCCCAGGCATTTTACAAATTATCGCAAATTATTAATGAAACATCCATTCTGCATTTTGACTGGAAACCCTTCTCGTACATTTAAAAAGCCGGAATGAAGTCAGTCACATTGGGAAAAAAATTATTAGCTCTATTTAAAAGATTAGCTCTGTAATTTGCGTGGTTATATTTCAGGTACGGTATATTAAAAAAAGCCGGAATGAGTCAGTCATTATGGATGTCATTATGGATGTTCCAAAGATTGATGTGGCCCCTCAAAACATTTTCTGAAAAGTGGTGGATTGCAGAAATGGGGTGTATCATTAAGTTCGTTATCATTAAATGTTGGTTTACTCTCACCGAATTACAAACTTGTACTTCTACATTTACTGGAGATGTAGTTGAGAAGTATATTACAAGTATATTACAATGGACAACAATATGATTTAAAATATCATTTCAGGGTAAACTAGCACAATTAAATTGATATAAAATAATAAAATTTTCTTCCAATTAATTCTAGCCATATTCTTTCTGAATAATTTGCCGCAATATGACTGACACCATTCCTGATTTTTAAATATGGCTGAAGGGTAACCAGTCAAATTGCAGAATGGATGTTTCATTTAAAATTAGCCGGCATTTTGTAAAAAGACTGAAATTAGCCTGCCACATAGATATTAAAAACGGGTTTTCGTTTTTAAATTCCTTCTTGTATAATTTTTTCGCTTTTGTCCCTCAAGTTTGTACACATTTCTTGAATATTTATTTATTTATTTATATTTCCCTCGGGTGTAGTTAAAACCTTAAGACCTTCTCTTCCACCAGAGGTGGATACATTCAAACATTCCCAATAATAATCTAAATAAGAATAAATAAGAGAGATATATGATTGTATTATATAAATATAAATTATGTTCATGAACACAAACTATATTAAACTACAATAATGAAAATTCAACATTGTAAGTAGAAGGAATGAAATAAAAAAATAATGATAGGAGAAAGAAGTAAAATAAATTAAACAATACAAAAAATATAAATAATTTTTAACATGCAAGTAGTATATAATATAAGTGATAATGGTTGGTGGCTAAGTGGTCAACGAACTTCGTCTTGAACATTCTGAGTGTTCGGTAGCCTTTTATATACTCATATGTCTGAGGTCAAAGCGAACATATATTTTATTTTATTTTATTTATTTATTTAACCTGGCGGAGTTAAGGCCATAAGGCCTTCTCTACCACTCAGTCAGGGCAAAAACAAGAAATACGTGAATAATAATAATAATAATAATAATATTAATAATAATAATAATACCAACAAGAAATGATATACCTGAATACAAGAAACGTACATTAAATACAAAGAAAAATTCAAACATTAAGAACTTGAATAATATATAATACAAATGACTAAAATAAACAAATAAAAAAAAAGATGAAAGACTAAACAAATACATTCTTAGTTATTACAAAATATAATGAAAAATTAAACAAATACTAATTAGCATCAATTCCTAAATGTTATTGTATACTAAATTATATAATACAAATACATATTATAAAGTAAATAAATTTATATAAAAAATTAACAGATGAGGAGAAGTTTCATTTTTTTTTGGTCTCAATGATCATACCAGAAATAGCCTATTATGTAAAACATTATAATTATAATTATAATTGGTTTATTTTACCTGGTGGAATTAAGGCCATTAGGCCTTATCTTCCATTTAACCAGGATTAATACAAATGAACTTTACAATATTACAAAAGAACAAGTATGATACAAGTACAATACAAAGTTACAAATACACAGAAACATGATTACACTATTATTATTATTATTTAAGGCTTAAGAACTAGTTCTCTAGAGATAATACAATACACAAAAAAAAATATGTTAATAGTTTGCTACTTACTAAGATTTAAACTATTACTAAAATATTAACTAATACTAAGAAATATAATGTGAAAGCAAAATGAAAAGTTAAAAATGAAAAGTTGTGGATAATTGGAAACACTTACAGTATTTAGATATGTGATGATTTACTGTTATTAATGTGAAACCAAGTTCCTAACTATGGCATCATTGGTCAGCTTGCGTAAGAATTGTATTTGTGTTTGACAGTTCCTACAGTTCTCAGGTAAAGCATTCCAAGATCGAGATATGGAGACGACAAAAGAGCAAGAGTAATGGGTTGTTTTATGAAGAGGGATACTGAGGGATAACATTACTGACACCCTTGAGGAAAACGGGCTCTTTTCCTAGTGTAGGCCTACTGTACAACGAGGCCTGTTTTATAGCCATGTCAGGCATGTGTATTAACAAGCAACTACAGCTGCCCACCCCACTTGTTAATAATGAACATGTCACTCAGTTTAAATATGTAACGGAGAATATTTTGTTGTCGGAGTGTTGATGCGAGAGAATTTTATAGCGCGTGCAAGCGCCACTCATATCCGAAATTCAGTTTGGGTGACGGTTACTGTGGGGGGCGGGTTGAGGTGCGTATGGAATCGCTAAGAGCTTCCCTGTGATGGAGCTAACGACTCTGCAGAACGTGTGCCGATTATTCTATATCAAGTGACAACACACTCCTGCATGATTCAAGCTATCAGTTTCCACACTTTACTAACTTCTCAAGCATTAGTAGCAAATTTTGCGTGAACATTATGACAAGTAATTGATGAGTGCTGGTAATTATAGTACCCAGAGGTGTAGTGGCAAATTTTCCAGTGTGGAAATGCTAACAATTCTACTGTATATAAGTTACTAATTTATTTATAACTAGCAGGTACCCGCGGCTTCGCCCAAGATAATTAATTCGAAGATTAAAAATTAAGAGAAAAATAATTAAAACATATTTATTAACACTTGCACGCGAATCATTCATAAACTAAACGATTAATAATAACAATAATAAAACAGCTAAAAACCCGGCTTTGGAGTGCATTCCACGTTTAGAAAGCGCCTCTATTGTATTTTACATTAACTTATAAACAAACGAATTAACCAGGGTGAGCTCGCACAATCGAAACGATCGATAATTCCATGCGATATATTGAAAAAATCGCGATGCTTTTATTTTCAAGTTATGACAAAAAAGGCAAAGCCATCTGCAATTGATTTGACAATTGAAATGTATTACTGAAATCTGATGCTTCGACAGCGCTAAAATCACGTTTTCTGCCAGTTTTTCACTCATAACTCGCGAACGAAAGCTAAAATTAAAAATTCGGCTTCGAGATGCATTCGCCCACCTTTCAGCCCATCTATCTTTAAAATTTCAGATCTCTGCGTTCAGTAGATTTCGATGGGCATCGTGGACAGACAGACAAACAGCATGTGCCCGCATGTGCCCGCATGTGCCCGCGGCTTCCCCCGCGATAATTATTTCAAAAATTAAAAACTAAAAATTAAGAGCATAGTTAAATCATTATAATTATTAACACCTAAATCACGTGGAGTGCATTCCACGATTAGGTAGCGTCCCCTGGTAAAAGCGACCTCAGATTCGAGTTCCTTGGCCCAGAATACCTCTGTACAGTGAGTTTCGTCCAAATCGAACAATGTTTGACCATATTTAGGCCTATATTGATTATCCCTCTTCCGTGTAGGTTGAAAATTTCATATGTCTTCGGGCCTTGATATTCTAAACAAATGAATCGTCCAGGATGGACTTACAAAATCAAGCAATCGCCCGCGATAAATATTTCAAGAATTAAAAATTAAGAGCATAATAGTTAAATCATTATATTTATTAACACCTAAATCACGTGGACTACATGTCACGATTAGATAGCGTCGCCTGGTAAAAGCGATCTCAGATTCGAGTTCCTTGGCCCAGAAAATCCCTGTATAGTGAGCTTCGTCCAAATCGATCGATGTTTAACCATATTTAGGTCTATGTTGATTATCCCTCTTCCGTGTAGGTTGAAAATTTCATATGTCTACGGGCCTTGACATTCTAAACAAATGAATCGACCAGCGTGGGCTTACAACATTCCAGCGATCGCGATTCTTTTATTACCACGGTATGACAAAAATAGCCAAAGCCAACTGCAATTGATTTAACATTGAAATATATTACTGAAATCTGATGCTTCGACAGCGCTAAAATCACGTTTTCTGCCAGTTTTCACTCACAACTCGCGAACGAAAGCTAAAATTAATAATCCGGCTTCGATGCGCATTCGCCCACCTTTCAGCCCATCTATGTTTAAAATTTCAGATCTCTGCGTTCAGTAGATTTCGCTGGGCATAGTGGACAGACAGACAAACACGTTCTTTTATTATTTTAAGATAGCATGTGCCCGCGGCTTCGCCCGCGATAATTATTTCAAAAATTAAAAATTAAGAGCATAATAGTTAAATCATTATATTAACACCTAAATCATGTGGACTACATATCACGATTAGATAGCGTCACCTGGTAAAAGCGACCTCAGATTCGAGTTCCTTGGCACAGAAAACCCCTGTATAGTGAGTTTCGTCCAAATCGAACAACGTTTGACCATATTTAGGCTAATATTGATTATCCCTATAATAATAATAATAATAATAATAATAATAATAATAATAATAATAATCATCCTCTTCGGTGTAGGTTGAAAATTTCATATTACGTTTGCGTGCCTTCACATTAAAAACAAATGAATCGACCAGCAAGAGATCGCGATGCTTTTATGTCGAAGGAATGACAAAAATAGCCAAAGCCTAATGTAATTGATTTGTATTACTAAAAACTCATGCTTCGAAAACGCAATAAATACACGTTTTCTGCCCGTTTTTCACTCATAACTCACGAACGAAAGCGAAAATTATAATTCCGGCTTCGAGGTGCACATTCCGACCCTTTAGTCCGCCTATGTATAAAATTTCAGATCTCTGCGTTGAGTAGATTTCGCTGGGCATCGCGGACAGACAGACGGAGGACAGACAGACAGACGGAGGACAGACACTTCCTTTTATTAATATAGATTAACCTGAACAAATGCTATGAAACCTTCTCATACTATATGGCATTTGGTTTAAAATAAATTGTCTAATAGTTATAATTTTTTAATTAGGGTGTGTTTTTTATTTAAATTTATTACATAAGATACATTTATGCTATGCATTTTGAAAGAAAAAATCTATTTTAGTTACAAGTTTATGAGTACACTTTCATTTCAATGATATTTACAAGAATTCAGAACCGAGCGAGGTGGCCGAGATGGTCTTGGACTCGCAGATCCCAGATTCAAATGCCGTTGCCGGCCAATTTGACATGGATTTTTTTCATGGTTTCCCTGGTCGTAAAGGCGAAGGACGACATGGCTATTTACTAGCCTACCATGAGTAATCCTCGCTATTTAATCCTATATAGCATCCATTTAAATAATTAATGTCAGTTGAAATTTACTCCATAAAATACACCAACAATAGAAAATAATTTATAATCAATAGTTCCATGATCTACTATATAGACACAGATCCTGAACTCCTGATATGGCCTAGAAGCTGAAAGGAGTATAAATACACCTGATTTTATACATAAAAAATAATCCAGCAAAAAGTCTTCATCCACGTCAATGTTTTCAGCAGGCTTGGCTCGTCTTGTCATTATGTCATCAGCTGATCGGTGTTTGATCCATTTCTGGATGTTTGGGGCTTTAAGCTTGATGGACATCAGGGCAAAAACATGGGGAATTGATGTTCTGGCTCTAATGGGTTTATCATAACGCTCAAGAGTTGAATTCAATTTGTTGTACTAGTCTTTTATTTTTTTAAAGTTTTTTTTTTTTTTTTTTTTTGCCGAAACTAGAAAATATATTTTTTATTTAAAAAACTTTTGAAGGATTCAAACTTATAAATCTTTAAATCATTATTTTTAAATTTACACAAAAATAATTTTTTATACAAAAAACAAATAATATTAATTAAAAAATGGTGAATATTTCACCCCTTACGCCTCTTAACAATCTTCAGGCGAAAGTTAGAGATACAAAAATAGGAATCATAAAAGTAGCTGTGACCAGAAATAAAATTTAGTCTTTGAAGCAAAAGTCTTTATATTTCCAATATCCTTAACATCTTGTGGTAATTCATTATAATTTTTGCAAAGGGAATAATGAATTCCTTTAGTACCATATTTGGCTGAAGAATTTTGTGGTAAGTGTATAAAATTATAACTTAATTTATAGTAAAATAGTCGTGAACATAGGCGTAGTAATTTTTTATACAAAAAACAAATAATGCTAATTAAAAAATTGTGAATATTTATTTATATATTTATTCTGTCAACTACAGGAATAAATCCCAATTACAGTTGGCGTAGTTTCGCCAATACGTGTTGTACAATATAAAATACAATACAATAAATGAATGAATGTGAGGATAAAGAAGAAAATACATAAATGATTTATAATAACTACAATTAATTTAACAATAAGATTAGTGACATCTGGCGTGAAACAATTAAAACTTTAACACTGACGTCATGACAACTGCGACTGTTTACTAATCACAGGCACTTATTTTCTTGCAATTCTTTCTCAGAAGAAGGACACGATATGTTGTCCGAAACGTCAGAAGACACCATAAACACGATGCGGCCTAACCCGGATATCTAGTACTATCATTTTAAGTATAACTCTGGCCGTGGAAGCCTGCGAACTAAATTAATTTAACAAGACAATCTTAAAACTAAGCCAAATCATATGGAATATATAACATTTTATGAAGAAATCCTCTTAACAATCTTGAGGAGAAAGTTAGAGAAAGTCTGATGGTGAAAGCGATGGTGGAAAACCACTATTCACTTTTATTAAGTGCATAGTTGAAACGAGGGATGTAAGCGACCAGAAATCCTAAGGGGCCAGTCTATGACCTCTGTACACGTGTCCTGGAGCGTTTGATGTGCGAACATCTCTCTCCTTGAGCAAACCACGGAGAGGGGGGACGTTGAAAGTGTTGTTCAGTCCATCACGGTTTAACCTCTACCATCCGATAAAACGGCAAGGAAAAGGAATCGATGATGTTAACCTGGGTTGGGGCTAATCAATTACTAGGTATAGTGGACCGTTCTGCAAAAACTATGCCGTAACTTCATTCACCTTGAGTGGAATATTGTAGAAATTAATGATTAGGCGGCGGATTTCTATGACATGTCATATTTTTCTCCTTTGCATTATTTCAGGTTTCCGACTAATTTAAACCCGATTCCAAGCATCCTGGTGAAAATGGAACGGCTTTTTTTGTGCATGTAACTACATAGTTAGGAAATTTTCAACTATTGTAGCATATTTAGTGTGAATATGCATATTTAGGTCATATTTTTTGCATATTTGTCTGCATATTAAAGTAATTTTGAAGTTTCATATCATATTTTGTAAATTTTGCACTATAATGTGATACTTTTTTGAGAATTTACAGATATTTTAAATAATTAACACTATATTTTAATAAAATGTATTCGAATGAAAATTAAAAAAAAAAAAATATACACAACGTGTAAGTGGTGAAGTCATATTTTAAATATTATTGGTCATATTTTAATGTTTTTTAGGTCATAAATGTATGCATATATCCTATCCTTTAGGTCATAGAAATCCGCCCCCTATTAATGATCCTTGAACTTCGTGAAAGGCTATACAGAAATTACAATAAGGACAGTAAATGAATATATAAATAATATGAGGCCTGTCCAAAAAGTAAGTTTCCCTGGGACCGTTTACAGAAAAAAAACACAATTTCATGAAAATATTTATTGCAACAGATACGGCAAGTGTTCAGCTATTTTTCAACATATTCGCCACCGGAATTGACAATGTATGTTATAGCGTGGGACGAACTTTTGAATACCTGTGTCGTAGAAGTCTGCCGCTTGCAATTTGAACCACAGTGTGACAACCATTTCCTCTTCTCTGTCATTCCCTGTAATTTCTTGAGGTGTAGGAAATGATGGAGCGTGGTCCGGGCTGCAGGGTGGAGGTTTAAGCTCTTCCCAACCGAACCTCTGCGGGAGACTTGCTGAGAGGTGTTTAAAAATCCACTCTACAGTCCGAATCTCGTTCCCAGTGATTTTCATCTTTTCCTACACCTCAAGAAATGACAGAGAATGAAAGAGGCAGAGATGGTTTTCACACAGTGGTTCAAATCCCAGGCGGCAGACTACGACACAAGTACGGTATTAAAAAGTTTTTTTTTATATTTATTTTTTAATACGTAGAGAAAATAAATATTAAAAATAATTTCGTGGAGCAGAACTCATACAGAATTACAAAATTCCTGTAACAGGAAATGAAATAAACACCTGCACTAGTAAGGTAGAGAATGACTAACACTTTTTTTAGAAAGGTCTGTGAGGGATAACATTGAATAACCTTCTTTGAGTCCAGTTGTAAGATGAAAAAAGAAGTTTGTGAACCCTGGTAGAGGTCAGAAGGTAGGCCCTATATAGGTCACATCCACTGGAATTAAAAAAAAAACGAAAAGAAGAAATGGTTGAGGTATGATTCTATGCAGGTCACATTTGTCGAGATAGGTGACGTGAAAAGTCGAGATCAGTATTTGAGCTCCGGATTATCTGATGACGTATAGGACATACGAGAAGTTGCTATCACACAAAATATGCTTATGTACAAATCTAACCCCTAAATGCATTATGTATACTAACTACATGATGCAACAATCTGCCTAAAAATTGTATCTAAGTAACGAAAAATAATTGTGAAGAGAAATTAAAATTCATGTAAAATTTACACAAAAAAGTACAAGATGTAAACTGCGAACCTTTATAAGCTGTGTTAACTGTTTTCTTTGCAGTCCGATACGGATTTATAATTTGCACCAGAAATACGTCTCGGCTATTCTGCAAAACTGTTCTTCCTTCGATGTTGTTAAGAGCTCTCTGACGATTTCATTTGATGACTGCCTTATTATCTGTATATAAATTAAGCTCTGAAAGGGTAAAAATAAAATAAAATCATTTTTATTTCTATTCCGATCTTAAGTTTTACTAAGAATATATTAAGAATACTAATTGTATATTTAACATTCTGATAGGTAACATAGTAGAATTTCTGGGATCAACTTAAACAGTTTTTGCACGACGTAACTAATTAGTGGTACTTACGAATATTGTTGCTGTGGATCGTAACTTGAAATTCTCGCACGCAATCTGGTTGCTATGAAGACAAAAGAAATCTCAGTGCGGTAAAAATTACAAAAAGCACAAGTGCCGTAAGTAAAATCATCATAATACAAGCCTTTATGGAAGACCGGAACCAAGGTCTCCTAGTTTGTGGCGACTTTAACAGGACAAAAATTAGGTTTCCATAACAACCAACACATGCGAATCACTTTCTGAAATATAACATCCATCTTCAATAGTGTATATACATAATATTTTCAGCTAATTTCTGAATTAATATAAATAAATAAATAAAAATAATCATCGTGCAAAAAAAAAAGAAGCATGCAATACTCGTGCCGTAAGCGCATAACGGATCTCGGAAATTGAAAAAACTCGGCGCAAGCGCCTTGTTCTTTCATCCGTATGCACCGCTTACGGCACTTGTATCGCAATATACTATTACTGTATGCACGATATTCTAACTTCACCCCGATTCATTATTAACGAAGAATACTATAATTTTAAAGAACATTTCTAGTATTATCTCCCTAAAAAGACTGAAGTAATACTATATAGCATTCAACGAGTTATTTTGCAGATAACGTTTCTTTACACGAAGATGTGCCGATGGCTATACAATATACAGTAAGCACGTGGAGTGTATTGGAAGCTGGGGAGTCATTTAGACTTCCTGAACAAGTTCTGAAAGCGCACAGAAATTTCATCTGCATCATAATCGCAATGTAAACTACTTTCCCATGTGATCTGATTCTTCGATTCATTAGTTGTCTGAAAAGGTGTTTTTGATTCACGACAACGCCCAGCCTCATTCCGCTGCTCAAACACAGGCACAACTTCAACGGTTTAAGTGGGGAAGTTTTGAACAAACTCCTTACAGACCTGACCTGGCACCCAGCAATTTAACTTGTTTTCGAATAGATTCCATGCACTCGAGTGTACCACAAAAGTGATGCACAAATTAATTAAGAAAATTAACAGAATAATAATTCCATCCCGCAAGCCAATACATTTAATAATAAATCTTTGATAGTAGAAGAGTATAACATCAGCATTGAAAAACTGGTACCACATTACCAATAAATGCCTTCTCCTACTTCATGGATTTAGGCCATAGGCCTGTTTCCACATCAAGAAATACAGTCTCTCCATCTAGCAATTGGGCGTCCCACTCTTCTTTTGCCTTTAGATTGATAATGAAGTAAAATCCGTGGTAATCTATCGGGTGGCATTCTTTCTATATGTTCTAGCCAGTTATTTCTTATATGATTTATTCTGTCTTTTACATTGTATATTTTTAACTCTGTTCTAATTGCCTCATTATATTTTTTTGTCTAAAAGTGTGTAGCCCGCTACTGAACGTAAGAATTTCATTTCGGCTGTCTCTATCTTTCTTCTGTATGATCTAGCAAGTGTCCAATTCTCACAGGCGTATGTTAACATGGGTGCTGCCATTGTTTTATAGAATTTTATTTGAGTTCTTCTTAATGTTTTTTTTTCAAAGAATGAAAAATGTACCACTAATAATACAAAACAATATAATACGAAAACTTATAAATAGTAATGCTATAATAAAATATTAATGAAAGAAAGAAAGAGAAAAAAATTGTACTAATGACAGAAAAGATATGACAACAATAATACAATATAATACATAATAATAATACACAGACAAAGATTACTCCCCCCGCCCCTCCCACCCATCCTTTTCTACCCTGAGCTGTCGGACTTTAGACATGAATTTCCCCACCCCTTCGGAGAATTTTGTATCACTCAACAGCTCGAATATCGCCATGTGACCTCTTCTAGAGACAACAAAAGAGTCTGGCAGATATCGTTGCCTAAGCATCTCAATGACTTCACATTCAGAGAGGATATGCTGTGCTGTCTCATCCTTGTCACAGAGTAGGCATATTCTGGCTCCTTCTGCATTGACGCGTTTCAGAGATTTCCAGGCTCCTAGGCGAAACCAGCCTTAACCTGTCCTGCTTTCAGCGCTCCCTTCATAAATATATTTTTCTGTTCCCCAGTTGGTTTTAATAAGGAACTGTATCTTTGTAAATTAAGTTTTGTGTAGATAGCTTTCGTTATTATTTAGTTATACCAAATCGTTCTTTACTTTCTAGACAAGCCTCGTAATTCGCATTCTTAAGAGTAGGGAAAGTTATTTGAGTATATCACATTAGATTTTTAAACTGCAAACCTCAAAATGTGTATAAGCATACCATGTATACTCAAAATCTAATTTTGAACCTAATTGAATACTTTATCCTACAGTATGAGAATGGGATGCTAAATGTGTGTTTTCTTCCACTGCAGAGTTTCCTGTTAAGACTGACGTATCCATCCTCAGCCTGATTCCTGTTTCTATATGATTGAATATTTGCTTGGCTACTGCATTGTGACGTTTACGTGTGCGATAGGATGCAGAATTGTGGTTTTGCATGTCAAATTGCACATGTCACAATGTGACTGCTCTCGTTGCCAATCGCACAGAACTGCTTAACTAAGCATTTCATTCGTATAACCACAAGCCACTACATAAAGCCCGATGCGTTTTCCCTACATCAAATTGCACAATATTATAGCTCTTTAACATTGCAAAGGACAGTACGCTGAACAGATGATATTTTAAGTATTTCACATTGAAGCCATGCTGGGAAAGATTCTATCTTATCATGTTGAAGTACGCTATCAACTACATTGTACAACAAATTTGAATTTTTTTCTGTCCTTCATAAGAAACTATGTGGTTCTCTATAAACAAAAGGTTCTTGAATCATATATCAAAACCAAAATGGTCCGTCACGTACCGTTTTTGTAAGAGAGACACTTCTCATATTTACGCAAAAAGCAAAAATGTGAATTTCTTGAAAATGGCGAGTGGTAAACAAAAAATGATTACAGTTTCGTTATTTTCAGCTAAAAATATACAAAAAAAAAACATATTTTCATCTAAAGGACATTTTTAATCTTGTACAGTATTATCGCGCAGTTAAGATCATTGTGTAACGTTTACTACAGTCTGATTTAAACAACCTGCGAATCCTGGGATGGAAGAATTTTCGCAAACGTTTCCGTTACATCTGTACCTGTACATATATATGTGTTGTGTTTTATTTCATGAAGTCTGAAATCAGGCTCATAGGTACTGTGTACAATATTGCGCCTACTCGGCAAAAAAAAAAAGTGTACGTTTCTCTACCTATACATATATATGTGTTGTGTTTTATTTTATGAAGCCTGAAGTTGTGATATGGACCCAGATAAGTTTTAAGTTAAGGGTATAAGGTAGAATTTTATCAAGATTTTAACATTTTTAACCCTTATCTTAAAAATGAAATTTTATAATAGAGTTCTTTTAGGCGATCCATCCTTAATGCAGCCTGGGGCCTACATGTTGTAATAGGAGAATTGGACAACCTTCATCATGTGCTCTTGGCATAATTCGAAAACCATTAATTCAAAACAACGTTTGGTGTAGGTGTTGGGGAGGGGGGGGGGGTTCACAAATGCGTTATTAAGTGAGAAACACGCATCCGTGACACCCACGCACCGACACAAAAACAATTTGCGCGTGTGGCTGGCCGCACGTTTAACCTCGCTCTCCCATCACAGCGAGGTCCTTTATTCAACAATTGGAAATTGATGATACAACAGCTGAAAGGTATAGGAGAAAAAGATACTTGTTCCGGTTATTTGCAAAATAGAGGTCCTAACACCACCTGCTACTAGTTAATAGTAAATCAGGCTATTGTTGACGTGAAAGAAAGGACTCTCCAGGAAAAAAATAAAATCACGTAAACTGATGTAACCAATTGCCAGAATGCTTTTGTTTAATCAGTCATAATTGCAATTATGATATACAGGAAATAAGTTATTTTTAGCAGGGCTTAGGGACAAATAAAGGTCTAAAGTTTGATAAGCATATGTGAAGAAATATGTGAGTAGTTATATTTGTCATAGCTAACTGTATTGCAATTTCCAAAGTCGTATATGAATACGGTAAAACTATATGTTGCCATGAGAACTGATTTGCATTTGATAAATTCTTTCTAATATATTACCATAAAATAGGCATTAAATTGGGTATTACTTCGGTACCATTCAACCGATTTGGTCCAGTATCAATTGGCTTCTTCCCATGGACGTTATAAATCCGTATACCAAGTTTCATTAAAATCCAATAAAAAGTATTTGACTGATCGCGCGTACAGACATAGGATAAACAGACGGACAGACATTTTCCCGTCCCCCACACAATCTCATGAAGTACCATTCTAGCACTTAACATTACTTATATCAAATCTAGTTTTCTGAGGGTGATCATTGTCTTCTATTTTTTTAACGCGTAACTCGATGACTATTACCACAGAAGTATAAACACCTATAAGTACTAGAGTAGTATGAAGAAGAGGGAAGGAATTATTTCTAAACATACGCACAAAATGAATTATAACCGTCCTTTGAAAGCATGAGAACTTATGTACGTAAAAAGTGGTGATTTATTTGAAACTGGCACGTTCCCGCGGCTCCGCCCGCCTTTATTAATTGAATTGTTACATAGTTTTCAAATAATTTATTTAACAGAAAAATAATTAAAACATTGTATTTATTAAGAATTAAAGGAAAATCATTAATTTAGGATTTAAAGATTAATAATAATAATAAAAAATAAAAATCTGGTTTCATGCATTTCACGATTAGAAATCGCTGCCTAAAAAAAAAAACCCATTAGGTTAGAATTCCCTGGCCCAAAAACCCCCAAAAATTCAGATTTTTGCATGCCGTAATGTTATAAGCAAATTAATCAAGCAGAGCGGGCTAACAAAATCGAAGCGATCGACATTTCCATGCGTTAAAAAAATCATCACAACTGACAAATTAATCTATGGCAGTACAAATTACCTTAAACATATCTAATCCTGCGATCTTAGAACAAATGCGAAATCGGTTGTTGGATCGGTGATACAGCCTTTGGCTCAGGTACTCCGGGGTGGAAGGCGGGGCCCAAAAAAGTGGTTAAATAAAATTGATTTGAATCAGCCTAATTACAGAAAGGTTTGTATTTATGAAGACGTCGTAGCATATCTAGATAACATAGGCATTCAAAAAATAGAGTAACTGAAAAGGTTATAACTTTTTACAAAAAAGTGGTTAAATAAAATTGATTTGAATCAGCCTAATTACAGAAAGGTTTGTTATTTATGAAGACGTTGTAACATATCTAAATAACATAGGCATTAAAAAATAGGTTAACTGAAAAGGTTATAACTTTTTACATTTACACTAAAAAACAAGAAATACTACATCATAGAAAAGTTTTTCCCAGGAGTTGAAAATGGCTTAAAACCCAAACGTACTTGAGAATATTATAGGAGAAAAATTCCTCTGACACTGGGTTCAAATCCCAGTGTCAGAGAAATTTTTCTCCTATAATATTATCATGTAATGTCCAACAGAGACAATCATCTGTGGTTCATGAATGCATATGCATATATATGTCCAAAGGTACTTTGTTTAATCTTGGCAAACTCTTTGACTATATATTTTTATGTCCATTAAATTTTAATGTCGCATAAGACTTTTTTTTTTAATCTGAATGTTGCCGCCCCTAAATGTTTCAAAAAATTTCCTGCGGCCTATATGTACGAGCCTGCCATGGGTTTATTTTTATAATGATATTAACTGACATATTTGATCGTAGCTTTAGTTGGGAGACATACTAGGAAGTCTGTCATGTTTGCGTCAATATTGAATGTGAGGTGGAAATACAGTTCTCAGCTGGGAAGTGACAAAGTTGCATTGAATCCGTTTCTCGATGAAGGGACTTAATGCCCGGAGAGTACACTGCTGGGACTCAACTTTAAATCCTCCAGCTTCCCGTTTCTCGGAATATAGCAAAACGGATTGTTCGTTTTTTGTACTCTAGAACTCCTCATAAGACAGAGAAACACACGTACTGTGGGAATGTATATTATTCAAAACATTCGAAGCATTCCTGTTCTTTCTTACTTACTCAATAGTAATAAGACGATTCCTCACCAAGCTAAAGGAATATATATTTTATGGAACCCGAAGGATCATTGCCGCGCTTACCTGAGCCCGCCAATCATCCCTTGCAAATCCTACTTCCCTTAAATCTATCTAATATTGTCCTCCCACCTACGCCTAGTTCTTCCACGTGGTCTTTTCCCTTCTCATCTCTGTACAGAAAATGTTAAGCTTTGGTTAGACTTCTTTTAATATATAATTGAATTAGTCTATATATTCTTAAATGAAATACCTCAGTTTCCTCTAGCTTGGAGTCGAAGCGATGATGCTCTACAGGAAAATAAACTTTACCAAAACACTCTTCGGTAATGAAACCTCCACTTGTAAGCCTTATACTCCTTGTCGGGGGTAACAGGACGCCTTTCATCCATCCATTCGCTGTGTCCCCTGGAATGACGTACAGGCTTTTTGTCCGACAGCCCTGTACTGCGTGTTATCTAAACACAATCCGCAAGGCGCTATTTATCATATTCAGTGCTATTGAGATGTAGGCATTCACTGTGTCCCCTGCAGTGAGGATACAAGCTTCTTGTCCGACAGCTGTGTATTGCGAGTTATCTAAACACAATCCGCACGGCGCTATTTACCATATTCAGTGCTGTTGAGACGTAAGTTGTATGGGAAATAATATACGTAATTTCTTTTTGTATTTTATTGAAGCTAAATTCTGGAGTTAAAAATGGTTCAGTTAGTAGGCCTATTCAATTATTGGAATTTGACCTGAATTTAGTTTAGGGAGAAAATCCACAAGGGATAGCAGCCCCAATTATAAGGAAACCCCTGAGGGTTCAGCTTACTACTAAATCTACAGGACACACACACACACACACACATATATATATCTATATTAATAAAAATGAATTTCCAAAATGTTTGTTGCCGCATCACTTGAGAACGGCTCGACCTATTTGACTGATTTCTGTTTTGTTGTGTTCGTAACTTTCAGGAAAAGGTTTGTATGAAAGAAACTTTTTGGAAAATCCACGGAAAAACTCGGAAATGTGAAATGAGGCACAGTTAGAGAGTTCTGCTGTCAATTGTTTACATAAGAAAAAATTTAAAAAATTGAAGTGTGACAAAAGAAGTGTGACATATTCACAGTTTCAGAGTTCCGCTGTCACATGTTTTCATAACAAAACAAACAAACAGACAAAAAAAAAAAAAAAAAAAAGAAGTGTGAGTCTTGCAACCAAGCCAAATCGAAAGTGTGTATGTATGTATGTGGGTATGTACGTTCCCTATACAAACCTGCATTTCTTGACCAATTTGCACGAAATTTTGCACATGTACCCAGTTAAGCCCGGGAAGTAACGCGGTGAACACTAAAATTCAAACAAACCACTCCTTCCCTTGAAAATTTATGTAATTTCTGAAAATATTATACTGAAAAGTGAAATGCAATTCAGTTATCATGGCAACAGTGTACTGTTTATAGTGTTCACATAGAGCTTTGGGAACTATATAATACTGGGCTTTAACAGATTCTGATGCTATCGATGTAATACATTGGTGAAAAATAATTAATGAAAAATGAAATCCACGAAAGTAAAGCACAATATGATGCAGTCACATAACTTTCTCTACCCTCAACATGGAAAATATCATTTTCTCACTTCACATTTTGATGCAGAATAAGCGGTCGTATTGCAGGGACAGCTTAAGTGTGTGCCAGTGAGTATGCTATATCAGAAGTCGGTAAAAAATCCTATCCACTGATTTGTCACTCATAGCTGTAGGCTTTGTATAGGGATGTTTATCCTAGGGCCTAAACTTCTACAAGAAGACAAAATAGGATGGAACATTTTCAGTCCTAAGCCTGCAGTAGATTATGTCCCAGGGTTTGGGGGAGGTAAGTATGAAAGTGATATTGAATATATATATATATATTTACATTTCAGCTCCGAAACGGTTGGATGGTAACAAGAGAGTGAGAAATAAAATTTTCCATAAAGACAATACAATCTTATGTAATCGGAATTTATGTTTCTTCTTATTTCAACCCCTCCCAGGCATGGTGTGTAGAAACAACGGAATGCAACATTCGACATCTTCTATGAGCCATAAAAAGCTATATCTAGCGTTTTCTGAGGGAATAGTTGGAGTGTGATAAGTCGTTCTTCCGGAAGTTCTATGTAGGCCTACATATTATACAAGGCCCTAGAGTTTGATAATCGAAAGTCCTTCATAAGTTAATTTCAAATTAGAAATAAAAACCCGGGCAACGCCGGGCCTTTTAAGCTAGTTAGAAAATAAAATTGCATCCAGGTTTAGCTACATGTTGTTATGATGTCGTTCAATATTGAATTAAAAAATCACATAAGTTATTTTTTGTTTGCTACTTGGTGTGCTCAGTCTTTCTGGGACTAGCATCGTGACAATTATTGCTTACTTTTCATCACTGTAAATAATATTACTTTTAACATTTGAGTCATGTCATTACTCTCCCGGTCTTTTTCATCATATTAGGCCTAATTATTTGTCTGTCTTTTAGTTCTAATCAGTTAAGTTAACATTACAATTCTATAAAACTCCGTGGCGCTACATGACTGAAGGGACAAGACCTACCACCCGCCCGCTGTGTCGTCTACCATAGGCAAATGACAGGATTGGGGGGCATGTGGTCAGCATGCCGACACCCACGGCCGTTAATGACCGAGCCGCTACTTCTCTATCAAGTAGCTCCTCAATTTGAATCACGAGACTGAGTGCACCCCTACCAGACCTCCCTACTTCAGAAAAATCCGAGGAGGTACCGGTGATCAAATCCGGGCCGACGGAGCTGTAGTCAGCGACGCTAACCACAAGACCACCCCGGCGGTCCATAATAGGCTAATTCTATTGTAAAACAAATATAAATTTACACTGGAACTGCCCCGGAGCACGAACTTCTCCTCTTTCGGGGTATCATTTATGTAATTATGAAGTAAAAAAATATAATTGCTAAGAAAGAAACAGATGGGTGTAGTAAAGGTTTTCATAAATAAGATTTTCGATAATAATAATAATAACAATAACAATAAAAATGATAATGATAATAATAACGATGATAATAATAATAATAATAAAACAGTGGAAGGCCAATTATCCAGAGTAATTGGAACCGGACCCAATTCTCGTAATCAAATATCCGGATAATTGGTTAAAACACGAAAAAAGTAATTTCTTTACAAAAATTATACAGTACTGTAGTCTACTTACATAAAGTGTCACATCTTGAACATATCGATCAGAATCAATAGTTTTGCTGACAAACTGTCAATTTTGTAGGCTAAAAGTATTTTTTTTTTTTTTTTCAATTGACCCTGTAAAAGGGGTTCAGAATTCTCGATGCAGCAAAGACGACTTGAATACGGCCTCGAAGATCCGGATAACTGACGATCCGGATAGTTGGAGTTCGGATAATTAGCGTTATACTGTAATAATAATAATAATAATAATAATAATACTGTAATAATAATACTGTAATAATAATACTGTAATATTAATATATGAACATATTTTGTTGTATGGTTAAAAAGCTTGAGTGGTGATTAGTAATAGCAATTATAATAGATACCTTTCCTTCTACAGTCTATGCTTTTTGCTTATGAATTTTTATTTAAAACTTAGCTAACGCCAAAATAACTCTTCTCACGTGCTGGTGAAAGTGATGGTGGGAAATGTGATAGCATTAAGTGAAAGTGATTCTCACCAGAACAGAGTTTCAGTCGAGTTTCTACTTTTACAAGATTAACTCGAAAGTGATAATCCAGTTTGTTTAGATTCCAGCCACAAAACTCGGGCTTCAACACAATTAGTTCAATGAAAAGAAAGCAATGTGTCTACCATATCAAACCAGATTCACATTCGTTGTCAGGGATTTACGTTTCCATATCTGTTTAACCATGGAAAATGTTTAAATTTTTAAAGCTTTATTTGTACGCTACAGGTTTTAACTGCAAGGATTTGTGCGTGTTAAGTGAAATAATATAGTTCCATCTTTCAACACATTGGTATATCTAGAGCCTCATAATTAAAGCGTTCTGAGTGAGCTAAGTGATAAATAAAATAGTAGGCTTAAATAGATAATACATTACTGAAAACGAAAAAAATCAGATTCTCCACACCGCAAGTCCATAAAACACCCGTACTTGAAAATGGAAATGGTTAAGGTGGTCTAAGTTATATATTATGGCATAGTTTAATTTGCGCGTGGTCTTGTGGTTAGCGTCGCTGACTACGGATCCGTCGGCCCGGTACTTCCTCGGATTTTTCTGAGGTAGGGAGGTCTGATAGGGGTGCACTCAGCCTCGTGATTCAAATTGAGGAGCTACTTGATAGAGAAGTAGCGGCTCCGGTCATGGAAACCACCATTAACGGCCGTGGGTGTCGGCATGCTGACCACATGCCCCCAATCCTGCCATCTGCCTAATAGTAGAAGTAGTATGGTTTTCCCACCTACGTCACAGGAGGATTGACAGGAGGATTGATGACGTCACAGATCACGTGACAGGAGGGGAGGGAGGATTGATGACGTCACAAGTGGGCGTGGCCTATGACGTCACAAGTGGGCGTGGCTATGACGTCAGTGGCGGATTGTATGACGTCACAAGTGGGCGTGGCAATAACCACGTGATTCAAAATGGCGTCGGTTCCGGTTCCTATTGCAAATGGCGGCGGTTCCGGTTCCGGGGCGTACGAAGCGCGAAATTTAAAATTTGAAAATTAATAATATAAATGGCGTCCGTTCCGGTTCCTATTTCAAATGGCGTACGAAGCGCGAAATTTAAAATTTGAAAATTAATAATATAAATGGCGTCCGTTCCGGTTCCTATTTCAAATGGCGTACGAAGCGCGAAATTCAAAATTTGAGAATTTATAATGTAATTGGTTACGTTTCCGGCGCGAAATTCAAAATTTGGAAATTTATAATGAAAATGGCTACGTTTCCGGTTCCTATTTCAGGTGGGCGGATGGCGGTTGATTTGAAAATTGCAAAAGGTGGAAATTGAATATTACATTTGCAAATAGCGGATGGTGGGAAATTTGAAATTTGTATATTGGTATTGTTTTACAATATGGCAGCATCGCTTACGTCAGAGGAGGATTAGAGGAGGATTGCTATGACCTTCCTCAACCGTGGAATGTTTTATGACGTCATCGCTTACGTCAGAGGAGGATTGAGAGGAGGATTAATGACGTCATCGCTTACGTCACAGGAGGATTGACAGGAGGATTGATGACGTCACAGCAGATTTTAATCTTTATGTCTTTTTAGCATGGAAGTATTACTCTACTTTCCCACGTTTTGTCACGTACGCCAGAACACCTGGCCGGAAGTTCATCTTACATTACAACTGATTCATGAATTCTTTATGTATGACGTCATCACTCGGACTTGTTCAAACTTGTTTCAAGGTTATACACGGCACGTGCAGGACAGGTTCAAGGTTAGTCGTAAATGAAACAGATTGTATGAGCTATGAGTGAAAGTTTTAAAATATTTGCGAGACAAGCGTCATATCCTCAGTGATCTTCAAGCTTACAACATGTCAACAACGAAGCGTAGTCGTAAAAGTGCACCTAAATCTACTACGGCTGCTGCTGCTGATATAGTGGATATTACAACGCAGGACTTGTGGGAAACGCTGCAGTCCTCTACCATACAACCATCACAAGCGGATTTACCAAATACACAAAAAACCATGAATAAGAAGACGCCTATAGTATCTACTCTAGAGCGGTATTCAGTTGTAAACATCCCCGATGTGAATTGTACCAAGCCATTGAGCGAGCTGCAAATTGGACTTGCTTATCCGGTAAAGGAAGCTCGTTCCGTGTATACAAGGTATGGAAGGAGAATCGTTATAGACTTAATGATTGGATGCAGTGTTTTTCTACCACCAAGGTTCGGGAAGTTAAGTGAAGATCAGCTTCAACAGATGAACGAGGAGAAACTTTCATTGGTGTACTATGGTAAGGAGCCGAAGTCAGATGGATACTACTACCACGTTCTCAACTTTGTGTAATATGGGAAACTTTTTGAGATTTTAGACTCAGTGTGAAGTGTATGTAACAGACTAAAAGTGATTATACAACACGACAACCGGCACCCTAAGTCCATCGACTTCTCTAGAAAGGTATGTGTTAATAACATGAATCATTTCCCATTCTTATCCATCATAAGCTAAATTCTTATGTGTTTTTTTTATTTTTCTGTGTTTCAGAAGTTGGAGACTCTCAAGATTATGAGTGATATTCATTTTAGAAATAGGAGACTTTCAAGTGAAATTCAACTTGTAAATATTCAATAAACCCAAAGTGATAAAAAATGTATTCTTTTGTAAGTTATTTCATAGCTGGATTTTCTCATGTTTGACAAAGTCCAGTTTTCCCTAACATCTCCTATTCCTAATTCCTAGGATGAGGGGCTGTGAAATAAAGAACACAACTCATGATTATAGAATTTTATTCACTTTATTACAATCTTGCTGGGATTTCATCCACAGCGTAAGCATAATAACATTTCGCAATGCACATTTCATATTAGAGTCATTATGAAAAAGACATTTGGTTTCACAGTCTCTTAATTTGTCAAGCTTTGGAACACCAAGATCATCCATGTTTATAACAGGTCTCTGCAACAGTTTTTCAAAAAACCGAACCTTTTCCAGTCCTTTACAATGAAGAACATCCACTGGTTTTAAAACACTTTCAAGAACAGGCTTCAAGTCGTCATAGGGTAAGTATCCACTATGCCACGGAATTCCATGGATGATGGATTCAATGTACCGCTGCGACTTTGTATCTGGGTAATTGTTTTTAGGTGGTTGGAGAACAAAATGTGCAAATCTATCATCCACCGAAGACACTGCAACCTCTTTAGCTATAAATTGTTTGCACTTTGACTGATATCCTTGACAGTCGATTATAATCATGTTGTTACACGACATTGGTAACGATGTTGGTTAATGCAGTATACTCTACACTTCGATCGTGTAGAATTAAGCAATAAGCCTTTGTGTTTGCTGGTATATTGTTTGCTGCAGAAATTTCAATCCTGGTGGTACAAGCCCCCGATTTCAGATCTTCGTTCTGCTTGGTGCAATCGATGACATAGACTGGTGTATTTGTGATAAAATCGCTTCTTTTAAGGAGAGGATTGGATGGTTTTTGATAGTATGACTCTTGAAATCTAGCATACATTTCATAAAGGATTCCGTACGAACCATTTGTACTGTCTACCATGAAAGAGTGATAGGGGTACTTTGTATCGTTCAAGTATACAGATACGTTCTGGATATCACCTAAATCAAACTTTGAGCAGTCGGCTTCCTTTTTATTCCTAGCAGTTTGAAATCCTATGATAACCATCCTAGGTTTCTGCAACTGAGGAGATGTCGTAACGTTCCATGAAATGTTGGTTGCTTGAGGTAATGATGGATGCTCATACAATTGCCAGCTTCTGAAATCTATTGTCAGCGAGCGATCAGATCCCAACATATTCAGTAGTTTTATTCTTTCGACATCGGAGACCTTAATGATAGGCACCATCCACTCGATATCCGTGATGGTAATTTTACTAACTTCTCCTTTGGTGACATTGATCGTGTTTTTCGATCTCATGAGAACAAGTTCCATCTTACAATTGACGAATATTTTATCATAATCTTCAGCGATTCCAAGGATGTGGCTTAGAGGAATGCATACATTAAACTTTTTGTTTTTTATTATAGTCTCCACATTATCGTCGGAGGGGTGAATCCACCCAGCGTTTTCCAATCTTTCACTATCCAGAACGGTGTAAGAACAAATTGCTTTCAATAAGCTTGTAATTCCAGGGTTTCTGCTACGATCGACTGTTTCTCCATGAAGATTTAATTTTATTTCATCGAATAGGTAGAGGAAACCATTATTTACAACCTTTCCCTTATATTCTGCATCCTTATCGTCGGTTATATTTCCAGAAACCATAATAAAACTCCTGCTTACTAATGCATACGAGTTTTCAGCTTGAATAGGAATCCGTATTTCATCGTTTTCACCAAGAGCCGAGTTGTTATACGGTTTAAATCCATGATATTGAAAATTTTCTATGGCATCTTCAAATATAGCCTTGGAGTGTACAGCGAGGATATCCATATTATAACACTTTGTATCCTAGAGACTTGAGATACCTCTTATTCACACGTGTTACCTTCACGACGTTACGACTTGGAGTGTGGTCTTTTTCACAGTGCGTAGGATTATAAACTTTTTTAATCTTAACGGTGTCAAGACTTATTTTTTGAGATTGCTCCGTGGTGGGAACGTATTTGTTAAAATTAAGACCCATTTTTCCTTATTACAATTTTCACAGATATATGCTCTCCTCTAAAGTCGATAAGACGTCCTTTCTGGTCCACAAGAGAGATTGTAATGTCAGATATTTTTTGTATGTTGATTAAAGGTAAGAAAATCAAATATGATGGAACTTCAGTGATCTTGTATCCAGGAGGCACCGTGGGGAAAAATTCATGAATGGTATGAGTCGGCTGTCCATTCAGAAATGATCCGCTTGCGAGATTACACTCCACTCTTATAACGTTAACACCGTTTATATCTGGAGGTCTCTTGGAAACGGTGGCAGTCCTTTTAGGAATTCTATCGGACTTTTCAAATCCCAGTAAATTTGCAACAGAGTTTGGAACGTTGAAAGAAACTTCGAGGAAAGAGTAGATTGTTGTTAGCAACGTGTTGGTGTTGGTAATAACTCTAAATATTTCACCAAGGTCTCTAGTAGAATTTGTCATAGCTTTTATTTCGTACGCTATATAATCAGAAATATCTTCAATCTCGTACGTTCCAGTTGGAACGCTGATGACATGTTCCTTACCTCCTTCATCGATCACTATCATCGAATTGTTGTTTTCAGACACATTAGGTATAGAATTGTATGAGTCAAACCGCAGCAAAGCAATCTCGTAGTCTGCTCCATCTTTCAGCTCAATAGGTGGATGAATCGTGTTGGAGATTTCGGACGTGGATCCGCTTAGAGTGAACGTAGGCATCGTTTTAACACTTGTATGTCTGAGGTGAAGGCTTTTATAGTAAAAATGCTAGACACAAATGTCCACAAATCAAAGTGTTGTATTTCTGATAACGTGTAACGTTGTAAAGTAGTTTTGTATGTGGTCCAACGTAATTTACTATTTCCATAGGAGGTGGTAAGTCTCCATAGCTGTCGAAATAGAAAGCATTCTTGTTACATATTTTTAAGGCTACCCAGTGCGTACCAGGACCTTTGGCATCATCAAGGTTTATAATGATTCGCTCCTGCTTATATGGCTTGGATGGTAAGTTGTTCCTCATGTACACGCCTCTAAAATGTGGAATATCTAGTTTTTTAGCGTATCGTTCCAAGTCGTAGTTAGTTAGGGCTTTTTTTTTAAACGAAGTCCTTTACCGCTCGCATAAGGTTTAAGATACATTCCTTTTCCTTGCATCACGATACCAGATCCTTTTTTCCCTAAGGCTATGCTCTCCATCATATGGTTATGACGAATGTTTTCTAGCAACTGTTTCTTATTGGACTTTGCAGAATTTACAGCTTTAGCGATATGTGCTCCTGCACCACCGAGAGCCCCGAGTGCAGATAAACCTGCAAATATAGGTAGCAGAGGTAGTATACCACCAATTTTCTTTGGCGATTTCAACACTCTCTTCTTTTTCTTGTTCTTTTTATTCGATAGTAACTTTCTATATGCCGCCTTTAGTTTTTTAATGGTATCCATTCCAGCACCCATCTTCGCTTTTCCTTTCATAATTTTAGAAACGGTGTAAGCTGCAACACGTTCCCCAAGACTTGCGTCGGCAGCCTTTGCACGATTGGAGGCTTGTTGTGCCAATTTCAAGTCTGCTTTATGCCGATCGCTTATATCTGAGCTCTGTGCGTAACTTATATCGTGCTCCTTACAGGCTTCGTCTAGAGGATTGATTCCCTTATCACCTCTTTTCAGTCGTTTTTCCAATTTAGTTCCAGGTCCACAAAAGCGATACCCAGGTATGTGTAATTCCACAGGCAATTTATCAATCAGAGTGTTTATTAATTTACCTCCACGAGCGATGTGTCGACGTCTGCTTCGTTCTACTCGCGGCGCCATACTGATTACAATATCCTCATGTTATAACTTTTTATATAAAAACATTCGTATCATTGTAAAAATCTCATTTACAGTCATGAAGGTTGAGAAGCAAAACGTGTCTCTGGAGATCCTCCCAATGGATAGCTTATATCGAGAAGAAGACGAATGCAAGCACAGCATACTATTTCCCAACAGCACTAGGTCTATTATATGTGGGCCTAGTAATTCCGGAAAGACCAACGTGCTTATAAATATTCTTCTCCATCCTAACGGAATAAAGTTTTCAAATATTTACATATTTTCGAGATCTCTGTTTCAACCAAAGTACAAAATGCTTGAAGAAATTTTAGCAGACGTTCCAGAAATTGGTTACTTCAAGTTTGAAAGCAGCGACCAAACCATGCCTGAGCCGACAGAAGTCAAAGAGAATTCAGTGGTGATTTTCGACGATGTGATGTGCGATCCGCAAGGACCTATTAGAAATTACTTTAGCATGGGACGACATAAATCTTTAGATATGTTTTATCTTGCACAATCGTATGCGAGAATACCTAAACATCTGATAAGAGACAATTGTAACTTGGTGATCGTATTTAACCAGGACGCGTTAAATTTAAGACATTTATACAACGACTACGTAAATGCAGACATGACGTTCGATAAATTTCAACAGTTATGTCGCGAATGTTGGTCATCTCAAAAGTATGGATTCTTAACAATTTGTAAAGAAAACGATCGTGAACATGGGAGATACAGGCGTGGCATAGACGAATATATTGTTATGTAAACCCTAAATATGTATCAGTCGAAATGAATCCTTCGTTGAGCAAGGAACAGATACGAGTGAAACAAGACATTGCCAATCATGTTAAATCTATACGGAATAAATATTTAGCGCTAAAAAAATCCAATCTTCAGACCAAACAAGAAATTGGCGAAATTATAAACCCGATAACGAAACCCTTGGAAGAGCTCGTGAACATCGGTAAACATGAAACTGAAGAGTCGGAGATGGAATACGAAACGTTTCAGTCCTCTAAACAATCTCCTCATAAACATTATAAATCTATGCTACAAAGAGTTTATGGACCAGTGATTACACCTTACATTCAAAAACTCATTTCACATAAGCCGAGAAATATCGATCCAATCTACGGATTGAGAATGGATACTGACAGACAATCATTCTACATTGGATCAACACCTGTGACCATTAGAAACGATCGCCTCGTTATCGGCAAGAAGACATATATTGGACGCCCTGGGTTGTATGAATTGCTTATGAAAAATATTCCTGACAAAAAATTGTACAACGATCGTGATTTAGATGTGTATAAGGAGATTTTGAAAAAAACTAACGCGCACAAAATAAATTATGACGAAAGTGGAAACATTCGTAGAATCAATACTCACAAATATCTACATGTCATCAAGAAATTATTTTCTGATGAAGAATCATCCGACGAGGGATCGCCACATCGTGTATTAGGTAGCGGTATGATGAAAGAAGTACATCCAAATCGTAAAATTGAATATAAATACTGGGACGATCCGAATGAGCTCATTGGTCGACTTAGGCTTCTTGTGTCCTCGTCTGCGGCAGGGAATAATTCTCATCACAACGAAATAGAAGAAATCTTATCTGAGTTGAAGGAGAGAAAAATCATAGCATGAAAAAGCGGGAAATCGCGTACGAACTTCATGCACCAGCTAGAATAAATTATCAAAGACGCCATGTTATAATGAAAGGACTAAACGATTTGTGGCAAAGCGACTTGATTGAAATGATTCCATATCATAGAGAAAACAGAGGTTTTAAATATATTTTGGTTTGTATAAACGCATATTCCAAGTTTGCTTATGCGAGACCGTTGAAAAGTAAAAGCGGAAAAGATGTTACCGCAGCCATGCAAGATATACTTGAATCTGTTAATATTCCACCTAAAAATTTACAGACCGACATGGGAAAGGAATATTATAACGTTAATTTTAAAGGGTTAATGAAACAATATGGCATCAATCATTATTCTACATACTCTAATGTTAAGGCGTGCATTGCTGAACGCTTCATCAGAACTTTGAAAACTAACATGTATCTCGAATTTTCGGCAAGAGGCAGTTACAGATGGGTGGACATGTTGCAAGAACTCATTAGACATTACAACGATAGGTATCACTCTACCATTAAAATGAAACCTAACCAAGTAAAGGACGATAGTCTACTTAAAACAGTGTATCGCTACAATGAATGCTATACGAAACCAAAGTTTGCTAAAGGTGACTATGTAAGAGTTTCAAAACATAGGAAATTATTTAATAAAGGATACTTACCATCGTGGACTACGGAGATTTTCAAGATACAGAAGATCCAATCGACATTTCCTCCCACGTATCTGCTTCAGGATTTGGAGGGTGGGAGTATTGAAGGTGCTTTTTATGCTGAAGAACTCCAGAAAACTAAGTTTCCAGACTGTTATTTAATTGAAAAAGTGTTAAAGAACAAAGGACAGAAGGTGTTTGTAAAGTGGTTAGGGTTCCCTAGCTCAAAAAATTCATGGGTTAATATTAAGGATGTTGTATGTGATTAGGGAAAATAAAAGATAGATTCATTTTTATAACTTTTTTCTTTTATTTATATCCCACATGAACCCAAAGTTATCTTACTTTATTGTATTATACCTATTCTTCTTCATCATAAATCATATTGTTTGAATCATAAATATATATTTTTTTACACAAACCATATACAATTTTTTACACATTTCATACACATAAATATAAATTTTTTACACAAACCATACACATTTCATACACATAAATATAAATTTTTTATACAAATATACAATTTTAACACATTTCTTACATTTTTTACAGTTTGCATTTCTTAGTAGGAGGCTCATCATCACACTCCTCATCCTCCCTGATTCTATAGTGTCCGTGAGCGAGAGTGTCCACGCCATTTTCCATAATATGACGCTTATCGTCGTTGCCAGATAAAGTTAATTTATTCATCGAAATCGAAAATACGTTATGTTTGTATGATCTGATGGATCTGTTTAACGAGAATGTTGACTGTCCGCTCTGTAGACAACCAACATAATCTTCAAAGCTGACATCTTTGTCAATGACGTTTTTCTTAACGCCTTTCAATTTTTTGATGACCATATCACTAAATTTTATGGCGTACATTTTCGCTCGCAGACCTACGAACGCCTTTATGGAGTGACCAGCTCCTTCGTCTTTGAATTTCCCGACCACCGCCTTGTTTTCGTTTGAAAACAAGGGATGTTCGGGTGGGTAGACACTGGTATCCAGCTCATCTCGGAAATGCATCATATCACGGAAGAGGTTATCCGTTTCAATTCTATAGACGAAGCTGTCCGTGTCCATGTAGCACAATTTCAATCCTTCTTTATAAAAATTTTTCATGGTATCATAATGGAACTCATACATCCTAGTTTTTGAAATTTCCAAAATAGACATGCCAACATAGATGGCCTTATCAAACACTAATCTAGTTTTTGCTAGATGGACACCAACCAAGTTTTCGTTATAAATTGTCCTATCCATAAAGTTACTTTTGGCTACCAGCTTTCGAATTTCCTTCTCACTTGATACAAGCCGAAAATTGATACGTTTCCTTACATTTTCCATAGTCTTGCCAAAAACGGCGTTATTCATCAATTTAAAAAAGTCTTTCTCAAAGTTGTTGGCTGCAGCCCTACGCTTGGCCGTGTTATAGTCAATGTAGGGTTTCAACCAGCAGCTTTGTTGAAATTCGATAACTCTATGGATCTTGGTTAACCTCAGTCCGTGTTGCACGGCTTGCCTAAGTACCGTGTGATGAATGACATATTTTTCTTTTGACTCCAAAGTGGTTAATAATTTTTTGTTTTTGCTGCCTGAAGGAAATTTCATCTCTGCACAGAAAGGGAGATCAGAATGAGCATCGTGAAGATGGTCTGGATATTCAATGTCTACCTCAAGCACATATCCTAATTTAGAATTGACCGGTATGGACATGATGTCAAAGGACGCTATCTCATGTTTGTCGAGCCAGCGGAACTCGCCTGACGGCAATGCCTGGGACATCGCATAACCATATAGGTTATTGGCATCGACATAATAAAGAAAAGATTTTTTTGCTGTCTCATCATATTCATCACACATGTTATTGTTTGCAACAGCGTGCCTTGTCACACACTGACAAATTCCACCTCTTATCCCACGTTCAAACATTTGAATCATATCCATATCGGTCAAAAGCGGTAATTTTACCTTTGTGAACTTCAACATAGCTGAGTAAGCAAAGCCTGGAACTGTGGAATAGTACAAACAATCCATTCCGTACGTCTCAAAACACATCTGTCTAAAGTTTTCAAAGACGTCGGTCAAAATCAAAACATCAGATTTTAAATACAAGTCTGAATATTCTCCTAATGAGCTGATCGAGAAAGAATTCCAAACGTTTCTCGCGTGAGAGTAGTCTTGGTCAGAGACGTTCTCATTCACGAGTCTATTGTAAAATGCATCTTTGGGAGGTAATTTCTTCTCCTTCAAAATTTCAACTGAGGTGACGTAGTCGTAGGGAAACACTCCCTTTCGACACACCAAATCGGCGTTTTCACCAAATACTTTTGCTGTTTCTATAAATTTATCTTTAGGTAGATTGTTTGCTAGCTTTTCCAGACTGCTTGCCATGAACCGAAACGAGTCTATAAATCTTAACTCCATACCTCCCCTCTTCAAATAAGAGGAGGGAATAAATTTTGAAAATGTCACATACTTTTCTTGACTATTACAAATAACGTTGATACGGTTTTCATCGAAACCAAGTTCTGTCACAATGAAATGAGCATCATAGTTAGACATGTTATGCAAAACAATAGGGACAAATGCCTGGTTCCTATAATTCAAATTACAATTTCTGTGGGCGGCTCCTCTGAACCGACCACTAACATGGCAATGGTCCCTTACTTTATAGTTCACATCGGTAAAGTTACCCTCACCACAAATATGGCAAATAGTAGCGCTATTGTAAACCCTAATTTCATCTTCTGTCAGAGGGGTCATGGGCTTATTTACGCTGTTCAAGATTTTATCAATTTCTTTAGCATCAGCGACGAGCGAGCGCATAAACTCGCCACTGGCATCCTCCCCTCTAAAAAGTCTCAATTGAGAATATGCACCCTCAGCATCTTTGATAAAATAACAATAACTAAAAGGTTTATGCTTCTGATAAGGAGTTGTCCAGCTTTTCTGCGGATCTCCCAAACATCCTGATATCGGTTCCAGCAAACACTCGAAATCCGCATAGATGACAAATCTAATCTTTTGCGAATATTCGGGCTTGTTGAATACGACTTCAGGATTTTTAGGAATTTCGCACCTGACTGGGCTGAACGAGTTGCATATTGCCAAATGCTCTCTCAACCTTACGTCAGCAGACTTACCATCGTACGCTTGGAAATGTGTAAAACACCGTTTGCACACTCTGATTTTATGTTTGTCGGATATTATGAAAGGCTTTACAAAAGCATCGAAATCGGAAATGACGATGTAATGTGAATTTTCCTCGTTACATACAAACAAAAGATCTCTATGATCAGCTAGTTCCTTTTCAACAATTTTGATAGGAAATACGAAATGAGAAATATTTTTCCCATCCCGTTTCTCCTCGAGGCCGAAAACATTGAATGAAATATTGTTTCTTTTGGAAAACTTTTCAATATCATGAATCGAAACGGGGAATTTCACACAGTTCCAATCGTACTTGTTATCCAACTCTGGTCTGGTAAGATAACTGGCCCACATTTCCTTATCAGACTCAATAAATTTTGATAATACACAATACTTGAAACAAAATTCATCATCATTGCGAATATTAATTAATGACTTCAGATGCTGGAATTTATCAGGGAGGATCATATGACTACGTCCTGCAAATGGCATGTACTCATTCACACGAATTTCAATTTTGTGGATTTTATTGTAAAACCACCCAGACCCTCGCATTTCACTATCTTGCATCTCAGCCTGAATTTTAGAAATGTGACTAGAAACTACTTCATGAATATTAGAGGTTCTAAGCAGCGATTCATTTTTTGTTTTAAAATTTCTCAAACAAGAATTTAGCTCTAGATGATTAAATTCACACTCTACGAAAAGATTAAATTTAATTGATGCAAATTTTGATAGTGACTCTGACAGAAGATTTTCAATTTTATACTGGCACGACGATAGAATAGACTCCATATCGCCGGCTGGGAAATTTAATGCCGCATATGTTGCCAGTCGTGACCTGAACGCTGTTTCAACAGGTAAAAACTCACATGTTTCTGTTGATGGTGAGATGGTCACAGCGCCACGATCCATTCCACCTTGAATCTGTAATAACGAAAAAACATCGACATTAGCAATCGAGACTTTTTATAAGCGAATGGAATAATAAAAGACTAAGACATTTCACTGTACATACCTGTGGAATATCACGCGTATGCATGATAACACTAGGTCGCGACTGGCGGTTGGTTTCTGAATTCTGTAACAATAGAAAAATAAAAATGAGTTTTATGATAAAAGAAATAAAGTTTTATGTCTTGTTTTTATCAGTTCTGTACTAATATAGAAAATAATATTACGTTTTATGTCTTGTTTTTATCAGTTCTGTACTAATATAGAAAATAATATTAAGTTTTATCATAAAAGAAATAAGATTGATGGCTTGCACAATAATCATAATAATATCATACCTATAAACGTATATATAACAACAGAAATATAAAATATTAAGATTTATGAGTTTAATGTCTTGATTTTATCCACTTTGTACTAATATAAAAAAGCATATTAAGTTCTATGATAAAAGAAATAAGTTTGATGGTATGACCAATAAAAAATAAAATATTAAGATTTATGAGTTTAATGTTGGTTTTTATCTGATCTGTAGCCTACTAATATAAAAAATAATATTAAGTTTCATCATAAAAGAAATAAGATTGATGGCTTGTACAATAATCATAATAATAACACACCTGTAAATGTTGACCTGAATGCATAGGATGGCTGGTGGTTGGTTGGACGGCTGATGTCCGCATGGTATCCACACTCACTGGTCTAGCATTCTGCAACAATAGAAAAATAAAATATTAAGTTCTATGATAAAAGAAATAAGTTTGATGTCATGGTTTTATCAGTTCTATACTAATATGAAAAATAATATTACGTTTTATGTCTTGGGCTGTGTTAAAAAAATAAGTTTGATGGTTTGCACAATAATCATAATAATAATAATAACATACCTATAAACGTATATATATAACAAAGAAATATAAAATATTAAGATTTATGAGTTTAATGTCTTGATTTTAAACGTTCTGTTCTAATATAAAAAATACTAAGTTTTATCATAAAAGAAATAAGTTTGACGGCATGTACAATAATGATAATAATAACATACCTATAAACGTATATATATAACAAAGAAATATAAAATATTAAGATTTATGAGTTTAATGTCTTGATTTTAAACGTTCTGTTCTAATATAAAAAATACTAAGTTTTATCATAAAAGAAATAAGTTTGACGGCATGTACAATAATGATAATAATAACATACCTATAAACGCATATATAACAAAGAAATATAAAATATTAAGATTTATGAGTTTTATGTCTTGTTTTTATCCACTCTGTACTAATATAAAAAAATAATACTAAGTTTTATCATAAAAGAAATAAGATTGATGTCATGGTTTTATCAGTTCTATACTAATATAAAAAATAATATTACGTTTTATGTCTTGGGCTGTGTTAAAAAAATAAGTTTGATATGCACAATAATAATAATAATAATAACATACCTGCAAATGATCATCTGAATGCCTAGGATGGATGGTGCTTGGTTGGACGGATGATGTCCGCATGGTATCCACACTCATTGGTCTGGCATTCTATAACAACAGAAAAATAAAATATTAAGATTGATGATAAAAGAAATAAGTTTGTTGTCTTGCATAATAATAATAAAATAGTAAGATTTATGAGCTTAACGTCATAGTTTTATCAGTTCTGTACTAATATAAAAAATAATACTAAGTTTTATGTCTTGTACTATGATAAAAAATAAGTTTGATGGCTTGTACAATAAAAATAATAATAACAACATACCTGTAAATGATGAGATGAATGCCCGGCTTCCTCTCCCAGTATCGGTGGATGGGTTGTTACCGCTCCTCCGTCTCCGCTATGCGCTGGCAGATGGAAGCGACCAGTGTTGGTGTAGATCCCGATATGCCTAGATTCCACCTTCCTTGAGGGATGGTGAACATTCTGGATGTGGTCAGCTAAGTATCTATCCGCCTTGAATGTGTAGTTGCAAATGTCACACACGATGTTTTTAGTGGTGGATGTATGATTATTAAGGACATGCCTTGACAAATTGTCCCTACGTGTAAATATCACACCACACGTTTCGCACTTGTATTCAGATTTTTTATGTTTCTGATTAATATGCCTCGTCAAATTATGTTTGAGCCTAAATTTCGACTCACACTCGGTGCACTGGAAAAATACGGCAGACGAGCTCTCCATTGTTGATCTGAAGCTGCTGACGGATGGATAACAAGTGAGCCTGAAGCATGACGTCATTGGTTTATATATGATGTTTTGAGCTAGCCTCGCGGATGATGACGTCATAGCTTATACTAGCCTCGCAACAGGACAAATATATTTTACACCAATGGCATGATTGCAGTTTAAAAAATGCTGACTAGCCTCACGACTTGGTAAATATATGATAAAGCTTAAGTCAGTAGTAATTAGATATTTCGCGTTTCCTGCTTGTGAAAATACCTGTTCATGATTTCCCACATTAAATCGATGTCGTATGCGAAAAATATTCATTTCTGGTGACATCAACAGATATCCGATATTTAATTCTAGTACGGAAATAAAATATTAATTTTCATATAATAAATGCTGACATACTCTGTATCAAACTACATTAATAATATAAGGTTCCATCGGAGATGAATCACTGGGAGAAATATACGTTAAAGCGTTATTTGATATTTATTTCTTATCAGCGCTTTTCTGAAACAGTATATTCAATTTCCCGCAATGTGAGAAAAGCTGAATATGCCTTTACTGACTTTGAATCGAACTCAGAACCACTCAGTGATGGAATATTACAAAATAAGTTCACTACCACTCTGCGATGAAATATTACAATATTCCGCAATAAAAATACTGTTGACTAATACTACATAAGACATGTGCTATGATTAAGGATTTAATATTTAAAAGTACTGGCCTGCGACTTTATAATATGATAGAGTTGGGATTTAAAAGGAAGTCTCAATGAATGACGTTGTAAGATAGCGATAAGCGTACAGCGTTATATTACCGCTGCATAGTAAGAGAGATAACATGTATGGAGGGCTAGATGATACTACTGCTACCTAAGCAAAATCACTGCACGCATATGATTAAACATTCACTGGCTTTCTGTATCGACATTATAAAATCCTGTAATTATTATCATAATATATCCCCTCTAAAGACCCTAGCATGAGTTTTACGCACCGGCCGCCTTTACCATAGGACCAAAGTAAAAATTAAACGCTAATCGGTAAACCTAGGCTGAGTTGACCTCAGGGCTATTTTTTAGATAAGTAGACATCTTACGGAAAAAACTGTATGTGAAATATAATTATAAAAAAAATACTTGAAGGTATAAAAAAACGCTTCTCTACATTTCCAACTGCGTCTGATAATAATAATAATAATAATAATAATAATAATAATAAGGTTAACAGCCTTAGGTATCCAGGTTGAGTCGATCCCAGGACCATAGTGAAATAAACATCTTACAGAAAACCTATGTGTAGGAATATGACGTATTTACGCTTCGTGATCTATATGCTTCCATGCTAAAAAGACATAAAGATTAAAATCTGCTGTGACGTCATCAATCCTCCTGTCAATCCTCCTGTGACGTAAGCGATGACGTCATTAATCCTCCTCTCAATCCTCCTCTGACGTAAGCGATGACGTCATAAAACATTCCACGGTTGAGGAAGGTCATAGCAATCCTCCTCTAATCCTCCTCTGACGTAAGCGATGCTGCCATATTGTAAAACAATACCAATATACAAATTTCAAATTTCCCACCATCCGCTATTTGCAATTGTAATATTCAATTTCCACCTTTTGCAATTTTCAAATCAACCGCCATCCGCCCACCTGAAATAGGAACCGGAAACGTAGCCATTTTCATTATAAATTTCCAAATTTTGAATTTCGCGCCGGAAACGTAACCAATTACATTATAAATTCTCAAATTTTGAATTTCGCGCTTCGTACGCCATTTGAAATAGGAACCGGAACGGACGCCATTTATATTATTAATTTTCAAATTTTAAATTTCGCGCTTCGTACGCCCCGGAACCGGAACCGCCGCCATTTGCAATAGGAACCGGAACCGACGCCATTTTGAATCACGTGGTTATTGCCACGCCCACTTGTGACGTCATACAATCCGCCACTGACGTCATAGCCACGCCCACTTGTGACGTCATAGGCCACGCCCACTTGTGACGTCATCAATCCTCCCTCCCCTCCTGTCACGTGATCTGTGACGTCATCAATCCTCCTGTCAATCCTCCTGTGACGTAGGTGGGAAAACCATACTACTAGTAGATGACGCAGCGGTCGGGTGGTAGGCCTTGTTCCTTTGGGGATGTCGCGCCACGGAATTTAGTTTAGTTTAATTTTAATTTGCACTGCATTGTGTGATCTGTCTTCGTGACAGACACAGACATCAAGATGAGGATGGGAAAACTGTTCCTCAAGATGAACTAGAGTTAAGTTATCGAAGAACATTGAATTTGGCTTGACGTGGAATAAAATTATTATGCGTAAATATTGTTAACTGGAAGAAGTTTGTCCTATTATTCTCATGTAGATACTGGAGAATGCTTCAATTATTGGGCTTTGAAAAGTGTCTAAAAGTACAAAAAAAAGTCCTTAAGCTTTACTTTAAAACAACATGCTTGCATCGAAAAATTTTCTTCTACTGAAATCTTCTCTCCTTCAAAAGGTTAAATTTTCTCATAACTTTTTCCATTTTCACTCAGTTTGTCTACTCTTCTCAAATGATAGATGCATTAAATTAGTCATTCTTAAGCGAGTCATGCTACGTGTCCGTTAATTCTTATTAGAACAGAGAAACTAGATTTCTTTAGGCCTATTACACGTAAAGGTCCCTATTCTTGTCACTTAGCATAAATCTCTTCGAAGTAAAGAAATGTTTCAATGCTTTTCTATGTAGGCCTAAGAAGTTCTTTATAACTTTCACATCTTCTACACTTCATGGGCGCATAAATTAACTGAATTGAAAAAGACTGCTTTATTGTAAATATTACCGTAAAGAAAATTTAAGGGTGGGCGGGGTACGAACTCTGGCTACCGGCCTGCTTCTTGACCTCGGAAACCTATCGGAGAGCCTGCCGGTTTTAATATGCGTGAAGCTGTAAGGAGAATATTATATCAATAATTCGTCAAGATCCTTAAATCTATTTAAACCCGCGTGTGTACAGGTAGGGGGAAAAAAGCGGACCGACTCTTGTAGCTGATTTCAGAGCCTTGTGATACGTAAATAAATGTAAGAGATGTAACGGAAACGTTTGTTTTTACAAGCAATGCAAATTACGTAAAATTATTTCTCAATTCAAGCAATTTATCGGCTGTAGAAAAAAAAATTCAGTACATTCCCTGCTATCCTGTGAATGCTGCTTGGCATGCGCAGTGGCTCATATAGGCAACTTAGAAATTTTAGTCGGTCCCCTTTTTTTCTCTACCTGTACATTAATTGAAAGGTTCGGCGGAAGATAGTGTTATCCCATATAAACCTCTTTTTAGAGGTTATATTTAAATTTAGTTCAAATCTGCAAATCTTTTTAGCTTTCTTTTGGTATGTATTACGTTACTAACAAGACTTACTGACGAATATTAGTCTGTGCTAAAAACAATGCAATAAATAGTGACTAAGAAAAAATATAAATACTGCACCAACCTAAACTTTTACTTTTACTATCTTCCTTCAATTGTTGAATGGTACATAGGCCTACCGAATTCTTTAGTTAACCTCAGTAATACATATCTTTACACGTATATGTGAGATAATTATGCAAAATCATTAATTTTAGAAGATACAAGAAGAGTGTTTGATAAACACTGTTAAATGTGGGACGATTTAGTGAAAATTATGTTTGAAATTGCATGCAATGAACTAAACTGGCGCTAAACGTTTCGTTTGCGGAATACGAAATATTCCTCATTAAGTACTGCTTGGTGGCGAAGTTCTTTATTTACCATAACAACAAGAAAGCTAAAAATAGCATTCGCAAATGTGTAGAGAGTTGAGCAAACCGAATTGGATGGTTGCAAATTGCCAAGGGGGTAAGAGTACAGTTCTTAATTAGTGAGCTCAGAGTGCACAGCGAACCATGAGCCAGATTCCTGCACTAAAACAACATTGTTATTTTAACATTCTTCACCAGCATAAGCTATTACTTCTCTGATTTGTCTTTTCTTGCACAGAATTACAAGAATGACAGAGAATGTACTCAAATAGGCTTGAATATTTAGACAGTTTTCAGTTCAGCCTGCCAAAATTAAACTTCTGTCCTAAAAACGAACTACTTTTCTTCTCCTTCCTTTAGCGTGCTTAATGCCCGGTTTCTATAAACTCGTGAAATACCCACTGCCTTCTAGACTGTATTACTCGTGTAATTCTCGAGACGGCGGTGGAAATACCTATGGGTAAATTATCCATGGGCAAATTAGTTCCATTTCACCCACAATGATATAACGAGCAAGGCCTTGGAGTTGTACAGTTAATTTAATTCAGTCTCATTGTTTAAATTATTATTGATCCTACAAGAGGTTAAATTTTATCCAGCCATCCATGAAAGGATAAATTAACCCGATGATTTACCCTTGGAAAGATCTAACCCGAGTTTCTAGGAACATTTTTTTCTGTCATTTTCATATTTATCCAGAGGACATTTATCTAGAAACTCGCCACAAGTGTCTGTGATTGCTATCTTTAAATTATTTGTGTTTGTATGGTGTTATTCTTGTGTAAATTATGTCTATTGGATAATTTACCCATAGGTATTTCGAGAGTTTATAGAAACCGGGCTTAATTCATTCTTCCTCTTTTCCTCCTAGTTCTTCTGATTTCTCATTAATAGCCCTTGTTTTTCCTTCATTTCAGCTTTCTCCTTCTAACTGATCTTTTTAAATATTTTTTGCGACTGCATTTCGCCTTTCCCTTTGCGCATCATTGTGCATGAACATTCTTTCTTTACTCATCATTTCATTCATAATTTTCGTCACGCATTTTTCTTTCTACGCTTCCATCTCTTCATTGACAATCGATCATCCTTTTTCCATCTTTTACTCTCCCATATTCTCTCTGCTTTACTTCTTAAAGTACAGTACGGTCATATCACATCCCTTTTACCAGATTCGTCTTTACCATGTCCTCTTTCTCGTTTCATCTCGCACTTTATTCTTTTACTTCTTTATGTACACTATTCTACAGATTTTTTCATAATATGATTGTAGATTAAACGTGTTCTTTGATTAGTCAATGTTTACTGAACTTCGATTTTAGGGAAGAACTGTTAGTACAGTAGAGCCTCGGTAATTCGAGCCCCGGTATTTCGAGGTTCCGTGTAATTCGAGCTGGTCTTAGGAAAATTAAAATTTTCCATAAAACTAGAGTAAAATCCCGTTTTTATACGGTGTCCGCAAGTAAGTTTTACGCACTTCCGAATGTGTTACATTTTGAGCTTTCTTTCAATTTTTCCATGTACAAAAATGCAGGTAAAACTGTCCCACTTTGGGTTTCGTTCATAATACACAGAAATTATTTTAAATATACATAGGCTACAAACGTAACACAGGTCGGCCTATGTAGGCCTATTATATTGTTTTTATATATTTTTTAAAACATTACTGTGCACATTAAATATTTATTTATGATTTACCCATTGATTTAGTGATATTCCCGAATAATCCGAGTTTTTTGTAATTCGAGGTAGCCTCAGCCCCAATTAGCTCGAATTATCGGGGTTCTACTGTATTTAATTAGCAAATGGACGCTTTAAGAGGCCGAGAATTATTGTGCTCTATGAATAGTTGGCAGGCTATTTTTAAAGTCTCATGCGTAAATAAACTGCAATTTTTCATATAGGTACATCTGACAAAGATTCAGTCACTGAAATTTCATACAGTAACTGTTTATAAAAAAAAATTACATCACCTTTATGATACAGAATTGAGAGGTTTCTTTTTTCGTATCGCATGTTCCTTGCCATTCAATTATTTTTCTTCTTCATATTTCTCTGTATCTTTAGCTTTTTAACTACGTTTTCTTAGCTCAAAAACCTGAAAAATAACTTAATGACATTTATTCCATGTCTTTATTGTGGTAGATTCTTGAAAACGGGTGCAGTACCTTGCAGAATTTTACCGTGAAATTTTATTCTGCTCTGAGATGAAAATTCCATTTACGAACTCAGTACTTAGCTAATGAAATGCAGCAGAATTCCCATTTTTCTGGTTGGCGTCATATTTATGAAAGAGCTCTATGTAATGAAATACTTTCCAGTCCACATCTGCCAAATATTTTAAGCAATGGTAGATAGTGGCGGATCTCTAGGTGCTGTACAGTATTCAATGTGTATCTTGTAACACCAGAAGTAGATATAAAGACAAAGTTACAATGTTTCTTCAAACAAACAAGGCCTACTTGAAATAAAAGTATTTTATAAGTAGCCAGCAATTATTCGCAATATTCGAACGAATGTTTTATGAGAAAAATTTGAACTGACAGAAATAATTAAATTGCATACCTATATTGAAGGGCTACATTTAATATTGTACTCAATAACTAAGAAACTGGGGAAGAAAAATCATATTAGTATTTTTTTTAAATCGTCTAAACATGAAATATACTATTTTGATCCAAATAATGAAAATTATCATTAATAGGCCCACAATAATTGCAATATATAAATTTTGTAAAAAAAAGTATCGCGTGTAGTATTGCAGCTTTAAGCCAATAGGACTATATGCCTATGAGTATTAAAAAATCTATAATAAACGAAATACCATTATTTCCACTTTGGGGCCATTTTAATCCTCTGTTTTAAGAAGCTGAAATGAGACGGTCACATATCTTTCTCTACTCTTATGTATGTATTTTACGTTTATTCTTCCTTATATATTTCGGCTTAGATTAAGCAGGCATCTAGTAGGATAAGTGTCCACCAACGAGTTCCTAGCGATTTGGGCTTAGGTGTTCAAGCCATCTATTTTGAGTTTATATAAGCTGAAAACTGGACATCGAATTTCAGGTTCGAATATTGTACACTGTGGTACGAGTAAATAACGTAAAAATAATTTTCGCGATTTTCTAAAACGCGAGTTGTAAGATTTGGTTTATATTTGTGTAACAATTGCCTTTATTGATACTTACAACTTTTATTTGAAATATTTTGGTCTCGACACTACCTCAGGGCGGGGTCTGGACTTTTGCGTCCCAAAACCACTAAACTAGGACTTTTGCGTCCAGAGATCCTCAGATCCAATGACCCGTTTGCGTCCCGGGTCTCTCTAGAGCAATCGCCAAAATGCGTCCCATGGAATACAGGTAAAATTAATAATTGGTACCATACAGACCCAGGGTGCGAGGAGGCGAACTGCTACACACGCCAACAATTTTAATCCTTGCATTACTGTCACTATTAAATAAAACTGAAGTGGAGAATGAAGTTACTCTTTGTCTTTTGGCTACCAGTTTATTTTCTTGTGGTTAGGGAGGAACTTAAATTATACTGTTCGCACATATTCCAGTCTGCTGAGTGCTTCAGTTCTATATTCTACCATTTTTTCTACCTCTTTTTCATTTTTCTTGGCATTGACAACGGTTGTTGAGCCTGTGTGAATATATGTTTCTGCTTGTATATTCTTCAAGGCTTCGATTAACTGGTGTGGGTGCGAGTGATAAAACATTCTATTCAGTTTTGAATGGAATAATTTACAGCTGTTGTTGATGTATCGATCTTGTTCAAGATGGGACGCACGAGGGTTGTTTACGTCAAATTGCACCGGACGCACGAGGATTGTTTTGATGAAGCGACCACTCGCTTTGGGATGGAAAAGGGTACGACCCCTCAGGGCAATGCCTGACGGGTTATAATTAGCACCAAACAACTTGCTTACATTAAGAATTGCGGAGGAAGATAGGTTCTATGATGTTGCTATCTAAAGACTGCAGTTCCCTCAATGTATTTTTCAAGATTTTTCTATCCATTCCCCACATTTTACTAAAAGCCGTCACTGCTGTAAGGTGTGAAACTGCACAAGAAATTTCGTATTCATAACACAAATCAATCTTCGTAACCCCGAGATGAAGTTCATAAAACGTGGCACAAGATTAATGATGAGAATACTTCTTCACGTTCCACATGAATGGTTTACATCTATAATATATGACTGTTCTACATATTGCTGGAGGTGTATGAAGAGAGACGCTTAGTGAATTTGGAAAGAATCGTGTGAATCTATTACGTTTACTAACGTCTCAGTGCATTAGACACTCCGTGCGACTGAACGCAGAGATCTGAAATTTTAAACCTAGGTGGACTGAAGGGTCGGAAAATGCACCTCGAAGCCGGAATTTTAATTTTCGCTTTCGTTCGTGAGTTATGAGTGAAAAACGGGCAAAAAACGTGCATTTTTTGCGTTTTCGAAGCATCAGTTTTCAGTTATACATTTCAATGTCAAATCAATTACAGTTGGCTTTGGCTATTTTTGTCATACCTTGCAAATAAAACTTTCGCGATCGCTTGAATGTTGTAGCTCACGCTGGTCGATTCATTTGTTTATAAAGGCAAGGCACGCAGACATATGAAATTTGCAACCTAGATGGAAGAGGAATAATGAATATAGGCCTAAATGGGCAAACATTTTTCAATTTGGACGGAACTCACTAAGCAGGGGTTTTCCGGGCGGGCCAGGGAACTCGAATTTGAAGTTGTTTTCCCCATACTGTTCGTTCTAATGGTGGAATTCACTTCAAAGCTGGATTTTTAGCTGTTTTACTAATTATTAATAGTTTAGTTTAGGGCTATATGGGTATATACATATACAACATAATATATATTACATTGTGTAATAAATAACAGTTGACTGATAATTTGTAAGTACGTATTTTTAGTACATTGATTTTTAATTAAACGGTACCATCGTTTTAGTATATAATTATCTGTGTTAATACCCAAAGCAATCCTGACAAAATCAATAAAATAGGGCCATACTTTAAGTTCTTCTTGGATTATCTGGGTGTGAGGGTAAAAACGTAAGAAACCTCTTATACGAGAAAAAAACGCACTAATGAAAATCTGTATAATTAGGTATGTCGGAAGCATTGTTAATGAAACACTATATTCGAACATGGATTATGCTATTAACATTACTATCGTACTGAACAGCAAAGTTTGCTTAGAGGCACGCAGAGCCAAAAGTGCATTACACCCTGTTTTCTGTGTAAGGATATCGTTTTGATATCTTCTTTCTAAGCCTCAGCTTTTTTGTGGTTGGGTCCTGGTAAAGTTCTGGAGGCAATTTAGGTCCCACATCGTCATCATCATTCTAGCTGAAAAGACTTCTTTAACAAGCAAAGAAGAATTTCAACATCATCAGCATTTTAGGATTTTTATCATGGCCCGAGCGACATTGCATGTAGCCCCCCTAAAGTCGCTGCGGACGAATATGCATCATTTCAAAACTCTATTACTTCGCTCAGAATGAGATATCCCTTGCGGTAATATATTATACTAGGAAAAGAGAACATGTAAATCTTATTTTTGTTCCCAGACCGACAAAAAGAACAACAGAATCTGTCTGCAGTAAAAAAAATAGTGAAGTGTTTAAAGGAAGAACATGTGATGTTTACCATGGAGAAGCTAAGAGATACGACATAAAACAGCGCATATTCTCACTTAGCTTGGTTATAATTTTACTTTCTTTACCCATATCATAAGTACTGTAGGTAGAGGAAGTGTTGTGTTCCATTCTGATGTCGTAAACGAACATTACTGCTTGTTAGACATCTGTAGTGTATCAAATACCCATTGAAGGGGTTCTAGTGGCGGGGGTTATGTGCTCGTATTTACGGATGTTACTTATACGAGGGGTATTCCGAAAGTAAGTTTCGTCAATGTATGGCAGGAGCGGCGTGTTCACCAGGGGAACCAAACAAACGCCAGACGAATCCTCACCCGTGGCTGGTTCCACGACGGAAGTGGCGTCAGCGGAGGAGGCATGACGAAGGCGCACTGCGCCGTAGAAGAGCGAGTCGCAGCAGACTGGCGTGCCCGCGGGTATTAGTGTACCGCTCACGATGGCACGAGAGATTTGGCGCCACTGCCATGTACCGCTATCTCCCCTCTTTCAAACGAGCCATTGCTGCAGCCGCTGAACCTTTTATTGTCCGAGATAGAGCTGTTTGAAATTGATCTCCCGATTTCCGTCCCCGCAAAGTGCGGCCTCCACGAACCCATCTCGCACAAACCTTATGGAACATCAATTTGTCACTCAAAATGGTCTGTATGGAACCTTTAGTAATATCAGGAAGCTGAGGTGGAGCAGGCTGTGCGCCAATTCCTTGCATCGCAGGGCACCGAGTTTTACCACAGTGGGTTCTTCAAACTGATCGCACGCTACGACAAATGTCTCAATGTCGCTGGCTACTATGTCGAAAAATAGTGCACGGTGTATAGTTCATGCTGCCATGCTGTATTGCTTTTGGGTCAATAAAGTGTCCGTGTGACAAACTGACGAAACTTACTTTCGGAATACCCCTCGTATATGAGGGGGTTAAAGCCAAAGTGGTGTAAGTAATGTTTTATGCATTCTGAGAAACAGAAGGTTTTGTTAGATTCATTATAATAAATTACACAAGAAATTGTTGACACTTTTTTCGTGTTGTACATTGCCAGAAGGCGTCGTTATTTCATTATGATTATCACTGAAAATAATTCAAGTAGTTTTTTGTATTTTTTTTTTACATTGCTTCGTTCGCGACATTTTTTTCTCTTTTTGTAATGGCTTGTTCAAGATTCTTTGTAGACTTGAAGTCTTGAACTGACATTCTGCTATAGAAAAAAGCTTTCTTCTTTTTGACTTTGCGATTATTTACCGCCAGTCAGGTGGAACAACAACGGTCTTGGATAGGATTCTATGGATCAAAAATCGGAATCATTAGGGAGGTATTAATGCCCACTTACCATAAATTTATGGTCAATAATGTGGATGTTATCACTGCTTTGAAGCAGTTTCATAAGACAGTGCAAAGTTTTTAAAACTGCGGATGTAGCAACTCACACTTCATAAACACTTACAGGAATAGTGGTGTAAGTCAATGACTTACACCACTATGGCTGTTAAAAAAGCAGCTGTTTCATTCACCAGTGAAACTTCTGCTGCAATTTGTAAGTGTATGAACACAACTAGGACTTACACCAATCTTTCTTTTAACAGATCTATACCTCAACATTGCATTGCAATACTTAGGTTAAACATTTTAAAAACATGACTTACACCACTTTGGCTTTAACCCCCTCATATGATACATGCATTATGAACACATTGTATTCTTTAAGTCAAGTTACTATTTAAGTCAGAAAGTAGGTCGCCACAATAATAAAAATGTGGCATAATGAGTGTTTGAACAAGTGTTCTTCTTAACTCATACGGGAGAATTTTTTTTTTATATTAACTAAAGTATGCATCGTTGAAAATGTTGTTTTGCAAATATTAGCGACTTATACATTCCATGTTAAATCATGGTGAATATTTGTGCCTAGATATTTAAAGGTAAGACTAAAGGGAATAATATATCTTTTAATTTAACTTGAATTAGAGAAATGGTGTTTATTTTGGGCAGTTTCGGGGGTAGAACACGAACGGTACTTTATAAGCTTGTGTGTTGGACGGTAAAATGTCTAAGTCAACAGTCGATACTAGAACAAATTTCAATACATTCCCTACTATCCTGTGAATTCCGCTAGGCATGCGCAGTGGCTCACATCGGCAAATTAGATATTTTAATCGGTCCGCTATTTTTTTCCTTACCTGTACGTAACTCAACTTGTAAAAGGAAGGTGTTGGGAACTATTGTTGGGAACTATTGCAGAGAACGTCGGTAGACAACACCAGGATTCTGGGTCACAGTCTGTATACAACTCTGGGGATCTGATCGTACAAAATGCAGAGGTGGCGGGTCAATTCGATAATAATGACCCCATGATTTCAGGTGGAGCTAGGTCTGAAAGCACTCTCATGAGCTGTGTTACGGATTCACGGCAGCTAAAGCACACCACCGAGTTACATTGTTGTGTCAGAATGGTAATACCCTTCCTAACACTGTGTACGTTCTACAGTCTGGTTTGAAAGCTTACGCAAACTTCGATTTGGTTCCATTGGAAACAAAAATGGGTGAATACAACAGAATAACAGGTAATACTGTGAATGCCGCTTAATGTAATCACAAATGTTATCAATCGGGTAATATTATCACTAAGGTTCGGATGTTTATGACATATCATATTTTTGTCCTGACCTCTGTTCTTGCCGGAAACACAAATTAAACACGAATTGCACGTTTGTTATCCTAACCGGACCTTTTTTATTTTGCATAGAAAGTAATATTTTGGTCTTTTTGTGGCCTTGGTCATATTTTAGCCATATTTGTAATTTAACGTCATATTTCAGTTAAAACTTCGGTGAAGGAGCACAATTATACAGTGTATTTACTACAAGGTCAGGTTAAATTTGAAATTAATTCCATTAATTTAATGTTTATGCCAAAATAATAGATAACTTAAAATGCAAAATTAATGTAATTGTTCACATTTTATAGGGACATGCAAGGTGTACAAAATATTACGAGTATTGGGAGTATTGGGAGGTTCCAAGGTCGTTCCATGTTCAATAGTAATCAGTACCACACCAGTGATAAAATGAAAATCTGTATTGTAATGGATATCATTATGATATCGTTACGTCACATGAAATAAGCGTATTATAGTATGGTGGAACAAAAATATTATGGGTTGCAGGTTTTGGAAAAGTAAAATTATATTTAGTAAACACAACGTGGAATCCAAGAAATCGATAAGATGATTATGAGAATGATTCCACCAGAAATGTGTTAAAGAATGTAGCCTAACAAAGTTGAAAGGACACGAGTTATAACTAGGCTGATCAGCGATGACAAGTATTATCGTAGGCTTTACTTTTCACTTTATTAAACCACATCACATAGATTATAGAAGTCTATCCCCTTGAATGCATAAATCTTTTAACTCTTGTCGCCAGTTGTACATTCCAGCCGGGACGAAAAGCGCCGGAATTAATATAATTGGCATCACAAGTCACCGCATGACAGATGACAAATTTAATCTTTCTCCAATTCTTGTTTTAAGTTGGCAGCACTTAATTAAAAACAGCGACGTTTCCAAATTCAACTCTCATTGGGAAAGAAAATAAGTCGACAAGCGAAAAAGTGTAGGATTAATCTAAACAGCGAAACTTCTGAAGTATATTTAAGTGCTAGGAGAACAACTTGTTTCTCGTGGGTTAAGTGGGGGGGGGGACTGACGTAGTAAAACTGAAAACCCTGCTTAAGGTGCTGAAATTTCTTTCTCCTCCCTAAAGTTAAGTCATGCATTGGCAAGTTTGACCTGTACTGGCACAGATGATGGAGCATGGCTTAGAATCCGAATCTGACGAATTATATGGTTAAGTGTTTGTGCCGTGTATTTTCATCTACCATTAAGGTATAGATATGAACATTTTATTTTTAAACATTAGGACTCTCAGTTTATATGTATATATATTGCAGCTGTATATTAAGACACTTCACAAAAGTTTTGTAATTACTTATAATTTGTTTATAAAAATTGTTTTCTTGAAAATTTTGACTATTAACTTGCAACAAGATTACTTCAAAACTATGAAGGATAGAAACGAAAAATTTACAGTATTTTGTGTTTAGAATAATTCTGTAGTGCCTGACATTTTGTTTCTCTGGATACTCAAAATTTTAAATTGTTACATAGATTTATATAAAATGAAAATATTTTTTGTTCGCATCATTATAAATCTAGATTAATAATATATTATACTAAGAGGAACAACTTTTATTTGGGTAGAGGAAGTTATGTTTCACGTCAGATTTTAATTTATATATATATATATTTAAGTTTTGGAATCCTGGTAGAAGGGAGAAGGAAACCTGATGGTCTTATCTTTACCAGGATAAATATATTTAATAATTGAATTATTACGTTATTATTATATTATTTACAGTTCATTCCCTATACAAGTAAAGGAACTTAAATAATTAAATTTCATTAGATAAATCTCGGCCAGAGAAGACATTTTGGGGGAAAAAAAGTATATGCCCCCGGTTGAACTGGATGGATTTCACGGACATCGATTGACGTGGGAACGAAATTCTACATCATAATGGAGAGCATCTATTCATACAATTGCTAAGCCGAAAGCCTGATGGACTACTTCCTTAAAGTAAACCTCCATTTAATATAATTATGTATGTCGCACGTGGAATAATATCCCGTACAGCTATGGAGTAGATCTACTTGAGGAAATAAAGAGTCTTAAAGAACAGTCAAATAATAGAACATGAATGAAGAGTGTAAGTCAAATATCGATGGCTTATTGTATATGTAACTATGTTAAGTACAATTTTGGAGTTAAATATGCAAATTTGGATGCTCCTGAGGCATATCTTTCCTCTATAAAAATGTGACATATGAAAAAAAATAGAAACTTATTATAAAAACTGCAGGAAAAAATGTGGTAGGCCTAAGTTGCTTTTCTTGGTAAGTACCTAGTCGAAATACCTGATTACTGATATCAGGGCCCGGATTCTGATGTACTAAAATTGTTTGAAAAATTACGTATAAAATGACCCTAGATTTTAAAGAAAATGACTCAATAATTATAAAGAATGATCTAAAAACTTATATTTTATTTATACAAATTACTATTGTACACACGAAGTTATAGACTAATTTGTACATAAATGTAAAAACTGTAGAAGCAGAAAGGATGTTTCAGGTCTAAAAACTTTGTTCTTGATTGGGGAATCTGGGAAGAATAGTAAGAAAATAGTTTTTAAAGTAGATCCTAAAAAAATGTTGCATTATATTAACCTAGTTTAAATATTACCCGTATGGGGGGGGGAAGCTTGTAAACCATACCTTATTCAGGATTACAGTAAATCACTGTCAGCATACGGAGATTATCGAAGGTAAATGACCTCCGATTGTCAGAAAGGATATATTTATGTATGGAGAAGCTCCTCTCCACATCCGCCGAAACAATGGGTGCATACTTGAAATATGGTAAAAAGTAAATTCGCAACTGTTGTGAATGTTATTTCCTCACGGAAATTTATACTGGCACCGAAGCACTGGCGTGCCAAACTTCAGCATTTCCTTTTTCGGTCTGCCGGATTATATTATTGTTTATTGAGGGTCAACAGTAGTTTGCACTCTCAAATCCAAGCAGGTGGCAGACTCTGTTTCCAAGTCAATCTACAATACAAAATAGTGGCGTTTCTTTGATTCTCGTTTCCGACGGATACTTGACAACACTTCAACACGCGGCTATTAACGAGTTTGTCCTTCTTGCATTAAACAAACTTCAAAGACAGCACCGCTGGGGACGATAATCGCTAGACGACAAAAAAGTTAATGTACTCAATGTAAATGCATGAAAATGACTAAATAAGGAACCAAATGACACGAAAATGACAAAATGATGTAAATTTGAAATAAATGCCCTAAAATATAAAATGGCATAAAATGACAAAAATTATCTAAAAAATGCATTTCTATAACCTAGAGGGCATGATTAAGATTTATTTACAAGTTGGCAATGTCTATGAAGCATCAGACATGTCATCAGAAACCGGGCCCTAGTGATAGTTAAGTGTTCAATTGGATTGACTAAAAATATGAGATTGGTAACATGTGTGTGTGAATTAAGGCATCGACATTGTCTTATTTTTTGCTTTCAGGTCTTGTACACATTTTAACACCAGTATGTAAAAGAGTGCATTATTAAAATATGATTTTTCATAAACTTCCGGTCCCTTATGGTAACAATGACATTGTTTAGAATAGAGAAGGTCATGCGAGTATTTCACATATTTTTACACAAGTCCAACTCTTGCTGAGATTACTTTAGGTATGCAAATGACAAAGTAAATTATTAATGCACACGTAAAAAATATGTACGTTTGTTCCTTTCTTTAATTATTTAAAATATTTGCTGCACTCAGCTACTCATAATCACTAAAAGGAAAGATTAATTAATTTCTGGAATTAAAATGTACAAGTACGCTAGGTGACTCTGTATGAAGTGTGTTAAATAGAGTTTGTTTGGACAACATTATCCTTGGGCACTCATGCATTTCTGAGAACTGTAGTGCTCGTAGCACAAGTTTCTGTCGGTGAGTGTTTGTGGTGGTGGGCATAGGCGTAGCGAGGGGGGGGTTTTGGGGGTTTGAACCCCCCCCATTGAATAAAAAATGGAAAATTGTATAATTTTTTTAAGTCTGCCCATAAATTGCTTAATACAAGTATAAAGCGTGGGAAGCTTAAAACTCGTTATTTTGCGTCTTAATTTTTAAAATTTTCCGGAGAAGGACCCCCGGAAGCTTAAAACTTGTTATTTTGCATCTTAATTTTTAAAATTTTCCGTGAGAGAACCCCCGGAAGCTTAAAACTCGTTATTTTGCATCTTAATTTTTAAAATTTTCCGGGGGAGGGCCCCCGGACCCCCCTCTCCTTCCATACTCGCCAGACCCCGCGGATGTTATAACCCCCCCCATATGGTCGGCCTGGCTACGCCTATGGTGGTGGGTCACATTTATAGAGCCGATAATCTCGAAGTTAGTCCATACGCTATTTACTTGAGTCAAAGGGATTGAGAAATCAGCGTGACAGAATCTCGTTCAAAACCATTTGAGCTGATTCACCACCAATTTGTTCTACTTCCAGTTATTAAATTCGATTGGTCGCCTTCAGACAGAAATAACATCAGAGCTCCACTGCCTCTGTGAATCTGTTTCTCCTGAACACACTAGACTGGATCCAATGAAACGATTTAATCAAAGGATTTTTAAATAAATTAATGAGATTGCATCAAGATATTCTTAAACCATATCACAAGAGTAACTCGAACTTAATTTTATAAACATAAACCATATTCAAAAGAATAACAACAAGCTGTTCTCCAAACATCTCATGCCACGAATATTGGGACTTCAAACTCTAAAATCATATCTACAGCTTTTGATACCTTTTCGTCGACGTACAGTCCATACGGTACAAGAACGGAATTTTGCTGATTTCGTCACTCTGGCCAATGTCAAGGGACAAATGTTATTTATTTATTTATTTATTTCAGCTGTATTTATACTCAATTTAGCTGCGAGGCCATATCAGGAGTTCGGGATCTGTATATATACAGTAGACTAACGATTGTCAGTAGTTTTCTATTGTTGGTGTATTTTATGGAGTAATTTTCAACTGATAAATGGACATGATATAGGATGAAATGGCGAGAAAGATTCATGGTATGTAAATATCCAATTTGGCATTTTGTCTTTACGACTGGAGAAACCATGAAAAAACCAATACAAAATCCTACGGGATTTGAACTTGGGGCCTCCCGAATGCGAATCTCGGCCATCTCGCTTGCTAACACCTGTTATTGTAGGGATTACTGTACTTCAAATGTAAGTTGAATGCTTTAGTAAATGTACGTGAATGAGTCATGAATAGTTAAATTACAATCACAATAACAACAATAATGTTTTATTTTGCCTGGCAGAGTTTAGGCCATAGGGCCTTATCGTCCACTCAATCAGGAAAAATACAAAATACTTTAAAGGAATACCTAAAAAAACAATAAATATAATAGATGCCGTAATAATACACAATCCAGCAATAAAATAATATAAAGAAATATAAGGCAAAATTCATTTAAGAATAACACAGAAGGGAAATCAAAGTGAATTAAAAATTATACATAATTGTGTATGTGTCTGACTGTGTGTAGACTATAAATACATATATTATAATAACATACTATATATTATATTATAGTACATGTATTACATATAATATAATACTACCGGTATAATATGCGTTAAAATTGAAACCTAGAACTAAGAATTTAAAAAAAAATTAAGGAATATAGGCTAAATGATATAAAAATATTGTACAATATAAATTAACCTAGGCTGGATGACGAGAAATTGCTTCTAGTTAGGAGCGAGATACTTGAATAACCATGGATTCCTATTCAAAATATTGTCTACTCAGTCCCCTCTTAGCCCTATGAATTTGTAAGGTGAATTTCAGAGCATGCTGTATAAATATCTTTTAAATAAGAAAACTATTAAGGCATAGATATTACAATTACAATTACAATTTATTGTTCCAAATTATACGAAAAATATATTAAAAAAGTTGATACACCACCCGAAGAAGCAGAGCTTGTGTTCGGGGGTGGTTCAGTTCAATATATTAGAAAAACTTATACTAAATAATTACTTAAAACAATACATAATTTGGACAATGAAGTATGGCAAAATATTATGTATAAAAGGTTAGAACATGTTCTATTTACATTACAAAGGTACGAGGCAATACAATAATAATACATAACAATTTATTTGTTCAAATTTTAGTAAAAAAACAAAGAAATTAAGTTCTATCCAAATTTTAAAGTTTAATATGAAAAATGTTATAACATTAATAGTAGAAAACAGAAGTAATAATTATATAAATTTTCTAATTTTAGACCTAAATTGTTTGTTGTGCAAACACTGTTTTATTTAAAGACTATGATCATAAGACTATGATCACTTTTAATGGAGATAGGATTAGCGGTTTAGTAATTCTTATAAAATAAAGTTAAACACTTAAACAGTCAAATTACTTCTACTGACATCTCCCATTAAGTTTGCATTTCATCCATTAAATTCTAACAATGCAGGCGAAGTATCGTTAGCACTCGAACGTAAGTTCAAAGACCTTGTCCAATTGATTGTAAATGTGAATGTTAGCTTTTTTGCCGGACTTTTAAAGTTCAGTAGAGCGAACAGCAGGTAGTAAGGGTTGAGATTCATTGCAATTTTAAATTGAACACGGAAGTGGACAAAAGTTGTACTTGGCTATAGTATCTCTGCTGCTCACCAGGATGTGCTGTTATTAGGTCGGAAGTGAGGGACCGACGCATCACACCTCCACTGTAATTTGAATGTGAAAAGAACATCGCTAGTAGAACGACATGAGACGAGCAAAAACTATGGCGACAGTCAGACCACTTCCTACACAACGCTACCTGCACGCTGTTTTTGTTTAAAAAGTTAACATGGGCGAAAGTTGCTTCATTTAAAGTTTGTAGCAAATTTATTTCGTAGTTATTTCTATTCACCCTTTTAAAGTATTCTCAAGTAAATTATTAGAATATTCCATTTTATACAGAGTCATCTCTTTGGACGAATCAGTTCAACCATCCTACTGCTATCAACAGAATAAGAAAAATACGGTCAACCCTCGATATAATGCCCCTCTTTATAGTGCCACCCTCACACTAAGCCAATAAACGCAAGTGAACGAATCTTCTTCCACATAAAATACATAAGAAACCTCGTTACTGTGCCAATTCATTTATTGCCAGTAAAGATTTTTTTTTACAAAATATAGCTTGGAGTGATTTTTTCAACTGCAGAATTCTTTTAAAACCGGCGTGAATGTTAGGAAGATTATTTAAGAAACATACTGTACTGTATTTTCAAGAAGTGTTCCCCTGCCACTAACTGTAAATGTAGTGGAATGAGGAAGCTATGTTAAGAAGTCGAACAGACAGCCTGCGTGAGGGTAGAGCAGATAGAAATAGCCCTATATACAATGAGCCATCCCAAACTTTCACTTCTTTTAGTCCACTGTCCATCCAGCTGTTAAACACTATACTACAGTTACTGCGCTACAGTTAATCACTTACATGATTTTCATCCCTTTGACTGCTGTAGCACTGGGCATATAATGTAATAAATTGAGTTCTTGGACGGTATTTTATTTTGTGCTAAAGTTCTCTATTTGCCTTTTATTTAATTTTTCTTTCATAATACAGTGCAGTAAATTAATACAGCATTGTATTATGCTATTTTTATTTTCAAATTAAATTTAGTTTTAGTGCCACCCTCGCTTTGTGCCCCTAAATATTAGAGAGTGGATGGTGGCATTATATGGAGGGTTTACTGTAGTTTTTGTTCGACCATACTATAAAACGCTTATTAAGCCTACGTGTAACCTAACAGTATCATAATGTATACATTTCGAAACAGGTTTTCATTATAACATTGGTCTGCGCCTGCACTTAACAGTATAAACTGAGTTATAGCACTCGTCATTTTAAGTTCGGCCAATATACAGTTAAGCTACATGTTTTTCTCCAGTCCCACATCTCTATTGGATGACCTCCAGAATACTTTATGTTATTGCTCAGCTCCAGAAGAATATTATATCAGAAGTAACAAACACACAAAATAATACGGCAAGAAGCGCCTTTTCGTCTGGAAATTATGGAGTCTATGTAAATAACTCTGAACTGTCCCTAGAATAATAAGGCCTTCCTCAGACACAACGTATTTCCGTTTTACATGTTGCTGAGCGATAAAGGGCTGCGTTTTTGTATTATGTTCTGTACAGATGAGGCAGGAGTGTGGTTAAAATGTTAAAAGGAACAAAACTTTCGCATTGTGCTTAAGGAATAGTTTATAAGCAGATTTTTTTTCGAAGGAAATGACAATTTTCTCTCACTTCAATAAATTTAAAAACAGAAGAAGAATAAATGCAGAGAAGAACATGAGATGACAAAGTCAACCGCACAAGAATTAAAATATTTCTACTTTGAACTTGATATACCTTAGATCAGAGTGGGCAGAACTGATCCACCAGCCAAATTCAAGTATCAATGTGAAACACGTATTTTAGTTCAGCATTCAGACCAAAACAGGTTCCTCAGTCCAAACACCGAGCCCAGGTTGATGGCATTTATGTGTGCATAAATATGACAGGCCCATGTCAGTAGATTTATTGGTATATAAAATAACTTCTGCGGGACAAAATTCCGGCACACCGGCGACGGTCACAGGCCTAAATTGCAGTACATCCCCGTCGTTAAATAATCATATACCAACCAACCAACCAACCAACCAAACACCGAGCAACAGTGTCACTTCTCACCGTAAAAGTTTTCTCCTTTCGCTCATAAGCAGCTTATATAAAGTCATAGTGTTCAATATCAGCTACAGGTAAGAAATTGTTTCAATTTTCAGTCCTTATAAATTTGCTTAAAAACAAGTACATTGAAATGAAAGTGATCAAAATAAAACTATAAAATTATGACGATAGACAACACTTGCGATTGGTTCAATTTCACATATTCTAACCCTGGGTTGGTCATTGCTTCATGAGCTAAATAGGACTATGTATTTTATTTAACTTCTGAGACATAGAAACATGTCTATGGCCTAAGGCTCCCGTGCGCGTACACAGCTACGATAAAATTAAGACTTAAAAATTTATTTCACCTTAAGCCAGTGAATATTATAGGAAAAAAATCCTTCGACACTGGGATTTGAACCCAGGACCTTTGGCTATTCGCGCCAATGCTCTACCAACTGAGCTAAGTCGGACTTCAATTCACAGCGCCAGATGGAACCTCTCTCCTATGACTGATTGCCCTAATGGTCTACCTCACAGACAGACAAGTTATGTCATATGCAGTACTGAGAGGCACACTAAGTAGTGATTTTTTGTGACCGGGCTCCCACTGTTATTGTACAGTTAACATTCAAGATGGATATATAAGCATTCATGTACTGTCTCTTTTGGACAGTACATGAGAATCCATAGACCATTAGGGCAATCAGTCATAGGAGAGAGGTTCCATCTGGCACTGTGAATTGAACTCCGGCTTAGTTCAGTTGGTAGAGCATTGGCGCGAATAGCCAAAGGTCGTGGGTTCAAGTCCCAGTGCCGGAGGAATTTTTCTCCTATAATATTCTCATGTACTGTCCAACAGAGACAATAATCTGTGGTTCATGAATGTTTATATATCTACCTTAAGCAAGATAAATATACATGTTACCTTTAAGAAATTAAACAGAGTTACAGTTTTTCTTTAATAAGAAAATATGTTAATATGACATAAGTAGCGAACAAGCCTAGAGGTTCACATGGTGTTCAACTTTTTCTGGACTAATAGGCCTACTCTGTGGATAAAATCGTCCTGCCTAGTCTGCTCAGTTTCTCTTTTCAACCTTTGGATTTCTGCTATACAAAAATTCTTGTAAGAAAAGTCTGATTTAATGTGAGAACATCCGCCGGACATAAGACTGCAAAAAGAATTTCCACTTCAGTGAACACACTTTGGACTCACGAAAACCAGAGACCACGCCTTCGCCACTCATGTTATCTTTTCTTGTCCTCTGTAAAAGCGACGTTATAAAACGAAAGTTCCATGAAAATACAATGGTAGAGACTCTTGTGTGTATATGAATATCCATTACTGTGTGTTTAATTTTGTTGAGCGTTTAGTTAGTACAATTTTTATAATTTCTTCAAATTAAGTTCGTATAATCAAAACTGCAGTTTCTCAGATAAAAAAATATCAGTTATACTTTGGTCAGAGAATTTTGAGACAGTGAAATGGGAGATATTGTTCGCCTTAGAACCGGCCCGAAAGTAAACATTTACGTTTGACTCACTCTAGCACGTTAATTGTATCTACGTTAGAGTGAGACTAATTTCTTCTTTGCTTTAGAGCCGCTTCTAGAGTGGAAAATATCTACCCATTCCACTGTCTCAAAAGACTAACCGAAGTATATATATATAAGTAAACTATGTATATGCTTTTTTTTAATTTTCATTTCTTCCTGTAACACTTACAGGCTGCTTATGACAAAGAGTACTAAACATTGAAATATAGAAGGAAATAAACAAATATAAACTTAATACCAATGAACCCGACTATGTAACATAATGTTGCACTTGAATACACATGTAAGCAAACACAAGAAAAATAAATTAAGTATATGGTCCCTATGCATGGTTTCGAAATATGGCCAAAGATCCTTTCAATGAACCCAATCGTTCTGTTCAATAATTTATATAAATGTATATATATATAAATTAAGTTCGTATAATCGTAGTATATATATGAGAAAAATGGAGATTTGAAAAAAATTCACAATTTTGTGTGTGGTGTAATAGTATGGATAACACATAATAATAATAACAATAATAATAAGCAGACTTACGTACAATAATAACAACAAATTGCATAAGTTAATAGCAAAGCATTTATTGCATAAGCATTTATTGCATAAGCATAATTGCATGGAAAGACTTAGCAGGTGAAATATGTGACCAAGCCTCACAATACTGTGTATGACAAAACTTGTCTGTCAGTGAGGTGGACCATTAAGGGCAGCCAGTCATAGGAGAGAGGTTCCATCTGGCGCTGTGAAGTGAACTCTGGCTTAGCTCAGTTGGTAGAGCATTGTCACGGATAACCAAAGGTCCTGGGTTCAAATCCCAGTGTCAGAGGAATTTTTCTCCTATAATATTCTCTCTAGAGAGAAGTTCATTTAAACATATCTGTGAATTGGGAAATAATGACAAAGATACGAAACACATTTCCTTAGGAAAAGGAAAACTGAGAAACGAATTGCTTTGATATGTTCTATATTGTTATAACAACTTAAAATGGTGAGATTTTAAAACGTGCCATTGTTTTCCATTTGTTGTGTAGTGAAGCCTGACGTGATGGTGAGGTAACTATCAGTTTCCGATATCGAACTTGTTGGCTGCACATGAAACATTCCGCCTCCAAACATGTTGTTAGTCTTATCTTTTGATGTCAGCACCAGAAATCTATCATCACAAGAGTTTATGCATGAAAGCACAAGCATACTGTGGAACAGCATATAAATAAGTATGCCTAAATCGAATCTGTATGCATGCAAGTTGTTACGGAAATTCCTTACTATTTCAAGGGCCCGCAGTCATAAGAAGGGAGTTGGGGAAGGAATAAGAAACTATCAATTGACGAAAAATACTTTTAAGGTGAGCCTCTCTAAAAACATGACAAATGAATGTAGGAGGAATGGCTTTACTTCCTCTCTGTGGAAAGGGATGGTGTGGTTTCATAGCCTTAAAATCCTCCTTTAGATGGTTATGATCCCATGAGAATTCTCTCACTAAAAACATAACAAATTAATACAGGAGAAATGACTTTACTTCCTCTCTGAGAAAAGGGATGGTGTGGTTTTATAGCCTTAAAATCCTCCTTTAGATGGTTATGATCCTATGAACATTCTGTCACTAAAATCATGACAAATTAATACAGGAGAAATGACTTTACTTCCTCTCTGAGAAAAGGGATGGTGTGGTTTTATAGCCTTAAAATCCTCCTTTAGATGGTTATGATCCTATGAACATTCTGTCACTAAAAACATGACAAATTAATACAGGAGAAATGGATTTACTTCCTCTCTGAGGAAAGGCATGGTTATGATCAGGGCCCGGATTCTAATGACACGTCATCTTTTTATTGATGCTGCATAGACATTGCCAACTTGTGGATAAATCCTAATCATGGCCTCTAGATTATAGAAATGCATTTTTATTAGGTCATTTTTTGTCATTTTATGCCATTTTATATTTTTAGGGCATCTATTTCAATTTTAGGTCAATATTTTGTCATTTTCGTGTCATTTGCTTCCTTATTTAGTCATTATTAACTTTCTTCGTTGCTAGCGGTGCTGTATTTGAAGTTGTTTGTTTAATAAAAGAAGGAAAAATTCGGTGTTAAAGTGTTGACTTGTCTCAGTCGGAAGTGAGGATCAAAGAAACGCCAAAATTTTGTATTATATTGCTATTGTTCTCAATAAACAACAATGTAATCCGGCAGATCACAAAAGGATGTGCCGAATTTTGCCTCAGTGCCAGTATAAATTTCCGTGAGAAAAGAACATTCACAACATTACAGTTATTTACAATTTTTACAATTATGTTCAAACTAGTCTATAACTTTGTGTGTACAATAATAATTTTTTATAAACAAAATAACAGTTTTTAGGTCATTTTTTATAATTATTAAGTCATTTTCTTTAAAATTTTGGGTCATTTTATAGGTCATTTTTCAAACAATTTTAGGTCATCAGAATCCGGGCCCTGGTTATGATCCTAAAATCCATGGTTATGATCCCATGAGCATTCTGTCTTCTGGAAAGTAAGCTAACAACTTGACCACTGAGGTTGCTCACATAGAGAATTCAAATTATAAGTAACTTATATATACGAGTATAAAAAAAAAAATTACATTTGTATTTTCTTTGAATGCCCTCAGATGAGCTAAGCTCGTGTTTGAGGGATGAAAATATATCTATTAAATAAGAGGGACCAGATAAATTTACAAATATGCATACAAATTATATACATAAAATAACAACCAGTTAAATAATTTCTACAAAAGAAATTTCAAGTAGGAAGTTTAGAATTACAAAAACAAAAATAAATTTAGTTTAGAATTACAAAAAACAAATATGTTTTAACTCATTCAGTACAGCCATTTCCCTCATTATATTATAAAACTAAAGGTAAATGAGTATTAATTTTTATATTTTTGGCGTCTCTTAAAGACATGAAATAATATAGAAAGCTAGAGAGGCAGAGGAATAAGATACGAAGGAAGTAGTTAGAAAGACGAAAGAAGTAATCAGAAAGAGGAAAGAAGGATGGAAGAAGGAAGAAGGTAAAAAGTTTAAATAAAAAAAAAGAAATGGAGAAAAATAAGGCACGTATAAGAGTACACAGAAAAGAAAAGGAGTAGTAAATATAGTAAACTTATTTCTCTTTCTAATGTAGCAATATTCTAATTTTTTTTACACGGACGGCACGGTAATATTTAAACGGCAGAATAGAATAAAAACAACAGATAGCCGAAGAGTTTTTAAACATGTAAATAATTTAAAGACTATTAAATTAAAATGGATTTATCTTACAGATTCTCTAAATTAACTTATATCGATTATAATATCAGAAAACTTTTATCATGCACTGTACACGAGCGAAGTTAGTTATCTATAATAACTAGACTTCGGATTTTAGATAAAAACCTATTTTAATCCTTAAGTGATATATGGACGGAAACTTGTATATGCATATTTCATAAGTGACTATGCCTAAAACTGATACTTTTATAGGACCTAAAACAGCATATTTTTACGTTAGAGCCTAATATTGCCTTTTTGCTTGTTTTCCTGCAAAGTTCAAAAAAGTTACTTTTTGTTATAAATTGTAGCATTTATTTTCAGTTCGTACTAAATATTTAGCTCGGAATGTGCAGTAGGCCTATATGACAAATTTGTGACTTGGTTAAATAGTAAGGAATGTTTCGTCTTCTGTAGAAAAACTCCTTGGTATACCCAAGAAAATGTAGTGTTTTTTTACTGACTCCCCATCCAGAAAAAAAGAAAGGAAAAGAAAAAGAAACGTAGTTCTCTGAATCACTGAGGGATACAAGGGGTTGAATATGCTAGCGTGCGTAGCTTCAGTAATACAGGTCCTAGTAATAGGCCTATAAAATTCTGTGTACCATAGGCCTATATCTGTGTTTTATCATGATTATTGATTAATGGCAACTTCAATAAATATAATATTCTGCATTGCAATTGAGATATTTCAGAAAATTGGCAACTTAACGATTTTATAAGAGACTATTTTACTATTTTTAGAACCTATTTTCCAATTTTTAGAGCCTATTTTAGGTACCTAAAACAGCATTTTTAGCGACCTAAAAGTCCGAAGTCTAATAATAACAATGATACCAAGCACTCAATTCCAGATTGACGTTCCATGTGTGAATACATTTAAATGAATTAAATTTGTCAAGAAAATGTTATTAGCTCGAGCTGAAAGCCACGCGGCACAAGAAGTGAAGCCAGAGAAGCTTTAAATTCCAACTGAAGACAAGAATTCATAAAACTATGCCGTGAATTCTAAGGTCGATATTGGTTTCCCTATTACATTCCTGTCATTAAAGACAGATATTATATTCCAGGAACCATCAGATAGGAGTCGTTTTCAGCCCTCCTGACCTTCTCAAAATGAATTTCTTTACTTAGAAAATTACAAGCAACCTTCTACAATTGGGTGAAACGTTTATGTAATTTTGATTGATTAATTATTGTTGAGTTATCTTGTTAAATATCCGTACCATAGGTAGGCTCCTATACTTACTTACTTGCTCAATGGTAATGGACAATTTATTACTTAGCAAGCTAAAGTAATATTATCTATTTTACGAATCCCGAAGGTTCATTGTCGTGCTTACCTGAGCCCGCCATTCAACCCTATTCTGTGCTAACTCCATTCAATCATCCCTTGCAAATTCTACTTCCCTTAAATCTACCCTAATATTGTCCTCCCACCTACGTCTAAGTCTTCCACGTGGTCTTTTCATCCTCCGTGATTTAATTAACATTACTATATTCAGTGAAGAGAACAGGTCATGAAACTCGTCGTTATGCAGTTTTCTCCAGTCCCTATTTTCATATCAAATATTTTCTTAAGCACCCTGTTTTCGAACTCTCTCAGATGTTCTTCCCGAAAGGTAGGCTCCTATAGGGAGGAATAATATTGTGTTTAACCCTGACATTATATCTTGATACATTTAAATCTAGGATCTAGGATCCAGGATTTAGGAATCTATCTGTAGGGAGAGCGCGGAAATTTTTTATCTTACAATTTTTTTCTGAAAGTTGCTTAGCCTTTCCAGTCTTCAATTATCTCCAGAAGATGTTCTTTAAATATTCTCTCAAGATGAAATGGAGTTAAAATGAGGGTTAAAGGAACCCTAATTTCAAGACATCGCATAAAGGCTTTTCTGCCTTAATTATGGAAAAACCTACTAAGGAGAAGAACTTTTCAATAGACCAGAGAAGCCTAGTATCTTACAATTGAAGGATGCGATTCATCATATAATAATTATGCAATGTCTCAATGGCTAATACCACGCTCATTTCTGAACAGACTACTTTATGGACAGCAATTCCTTTTTATCTTATAAGGAATAAATAAGTTGAGGTGAAGATGATAATGTTGCATGCTCCCCTTGCATTATGGTTCCAGATTCATTTAAATCCAATGTGACAGGGATTTAATTTTATGCTAGAAGAACTTAATACTTCAAGATATGTTTAATTATATTATTGAGAGACTGAACACTGAATTTATTCTGAAGTAGTAAGAATTGCCGTATTAGACCTTTGGTAATTGGGATAATTTTACGACTCAGGATTCTTGCGAAGGATCAGCAAGAAAAAAAGTTCTCGTTAATCAAGATAAAATGTAATGACTTCTCGAAAGCATTTGTCATTAATTCTAGTTTTGTAGGCCTTTTATCAACACATGAACTTCTAAGCGTAGCCGGTAACTGTGTATTCTGAATTTTTACGCATAAACTATTAATTCTGTATTATGCACCAATAATTAAATAGGCCTACTCGAGTGGAGAAACTTTGAAAGCGTAATTTTTTCCTAATTAGACATTTTAACGGGAAAATATTACATGCACTCTGTTCTATTCTTTAATTAACTCTGGTGAGTCAACATGAAAGAACAACCTTTGAATAAATGCGGTAGAATCTAGAAGGTTGTCGAAAAACATTACAACGTGGCTGACGCAAAGGAACGTTCTCAGTTAGACAGTGTTGTGAAAAAAAAAATGACGAATACTAAGGAAAACTTAAGAGTAAGTGTCGGAATTGGAAGAGAACTTATTGCAACGCCTTTTCTAAAATTTTCGCAATGTAAAAATATACGTTACTATACATCTAATTAATTAAAGAAACCACACTAGTATCCCCTATTATGTCAATTTGTGGTATTTTTTAAAAATTCAGGCGTGTTTATACTCCTTGTAGCTGCGGGACCATATCAGGAGTTCGGGATGTGTGTCTATAGAGTAGGGTAGGCCATGGAACTATTGCTTGTCAATATTGTTTGTATCATTGGTGTAGTTTTATGGCGTAAATTTCAAATGATATTAATTTAAATGGATATGATACAAGATGAAATGGTGAAGACGATTCATGGTATGTAAATATCCAATTCGAAATTTGCCTTTACGACTGGAGAAACCATGAAAAAACCCATGTCGAAGTGGTCGGCCAAGGGATTTGAACCTGGAACCTCCCGAATGCGAGTCCAAGACGGCCACCTCGCTAGGTGGTAAATAATTTAATGCTAATTTTTTATCTCAGAATTGAAAAGCCAACTCACCATAATCTTCCTCGTAGACGATAGCAACCTTAGTCCAGTTGAGGAAGGCCATGACGTCCTGAAAAGCAGAGTTGAGCAGGGGTTGGGCTGGATACAGGTTGATTGAGAACTCCTTGTAGTCTGAGTCCAGGTCCAGCCGTGCCTCCAGGTGGGGGATGTCCAAGGCGTCGCATATGGAGTGGATGTGCGCCCCCAGTAGCGGGTCTGTCGGCCCGAACACCGCCTGCACCCCGAAGTGCACTTGCTGACATGCTGTAACACAACAATGCAACTCATTTTATTAATACATACAACAACAAAAAAATTGGGCATAAGAGAGATGAAAATGGGGACTGGAGAAAACTGCATAACAACGAGCTTCATGACCTGTACTCTTCACCAAAAATAGTAAGGGTAATTAAATCACGGAGGATGAAATGGACTGGACATGTTGCGCGCATGGGGGAGGAAAGACATATCTCAAAAGTATTGACTGAGAGACCCGAAGGGAAAAGACCACGTGACAGACCTAGACGTAGGTGGGAGGACGATATTAGGATAGATTTAAGGGAAGTAGGACTTGCAAGGGATGATTGGATAGACTTAGCACAGAATAGGGTTAAATGACGGGCTCAGGTAAGCGCGGCAATGAACCTTCGGGTTCCATAAAATAGATATTCCTTTAGCCTGCTGAGGAATCGTCTATTGCCATTGAGTAAGTAAGTAAGTAAGTATAGACTATGGTCGTGAAACTTGAAAATAATGTGTACAAAATATTAGAATAGCAGATAAATTTCTCCCAACAAGTGTAGGAAAAAATCAAATATCTAAAAGCAATAATTACAGATACAAATAATATTAAGGCAGAAGGTAAGTGTCGACTAAAATCTGGAAATGCTTATGTTTATGCAGTTTACAGTCTTTTATCTTCTCGTCGTCTGTCCTGAAATCTAAAAATAAAAATGTATAAGACAATCATCCTGCAGGTTGCATTTTATGGATATGAGAAAAGGTCCCTTTCTCTTCGGGAGGAGAATGTTTGAAAACAGGGTGGTCTCTTGAATATCCGTGTTGTTTTGGACAATAATAACACACATAAACAACAGAATAAAATTTATAGCTGTCTAAATCTCTTTTTAGACCTTCCAAAAGCTCATTACACCAACATTTATTCGATTTTTTGGTTCAAATTTGTTGTATTTCGACACATAGAAACTCATTAAGTACAAAAATATAAAAAACAACTGTCCTAATTTAACCTTAGCTCAGAAGAGGAAATATATATATATATATATATTGCCTATAGCTTCTTAGTTCTACGGTGTATTTCAATCATATTTCCGAAGCAAGCAATCAATTTACAGTAGTTTGAAATTCTGCGAACACGTCTTCGTAATCCCTATGATGCAGGTCCCAGGATGGGGGAAACGTAAAAATAGCTCATTCGCCAAGCTCTTGATTTTCCCAGAGACACGGAATATGTGGATGTTTAAATCACATGGACAAGGTAGGTAATTACATCTCTAGGGTTACGAGATATGGAAATTGGAACGACAGAGAAACTTCTCCACGCACTCTCGTTGGTCAGAGCGAATTTCCAGGAACTCGCATTAAAACTTGTAAGCTGAGAAGATTGAAGAAACGATCACAAGGGAAGAGAGTCTAGTAACTAATTCTTCCGGCTCATTTCATAAGTTACAAGACTTTAATGTATAGCACGAACTATGTTTTTAGACATTTTAGCTTATTAATCAGAATTATATTTATGTTTACATAAAATAGTGTCAGTTACACCAACGACTATTTATTCAAACACAAATACATATTTATACAAGTAAAGTTAAGCAGAACAAATACAAATTTCAAATTAAAAATAACTACAACTCTCTCTCTCACTTTTTCGCAGTTTTACCTCTCCCTTTTAGGATTTAAGCGACCCAAGCCACCCGGGCCTTACAGGGCCGCGACCTGTCGGGAGAGGAATTATCTTTGGATCACATACATACTTTTTTGACCAGACAAGGACATGGAGGGCCTCCCCGGATGAGTGATCAGCCCAACGCGGGGCCACCTCCGAGACAACACGAACACATAGGGCGATACACACCATTCACACACACACTTACTCAGAACAAGGCGAGGATGGGGATGAAGATGATAATGACGGCCAGATGATATCCGGGGACCACAAGGGCCTAAAGTTACCTGACATCTGTCTCACAGGTGAGGGAAAACCCCGGAAAAACCTCACCTAGGTAACTTGTCCCGACCAGAAATCGAACCTGGGCCCGCTGCGTGAGAGGATTGAACGCATCCCCTGATCCACAGCGGTGTACTCTACAACTCTTATTTAAAAAATGGAAAAGAAAGATAGGCTAATCTTACATAGATTAATAATTATTCTAGCACAAGAAGTATTAACATTTAGAAATACACCCGAATGAGCAAGACTGCTCGTGCTCGGGTTCAGTTTAAAAAATATCAAAGTGAAGAAATAGGAGAGGCAAAGAAACAGAGTGTATAAAAATGTGATTAACTAATTAAGATAAAAAAAATTGTTAAACACAAATACATAAAAGGAATGAAACAAAAATGTCTTAAACAGCTAAAAAATTATCTGTTAAATTTAACACTGGAGTATGATGAGAGATCAGGATACTTTCTGATCATTGAGTTATAGAAGCGGGGACCAAATCTTGCCGATGTGAGACACTTGGGTTCTGATAGGAGTAAATTAGTATTTCGTCTAGTTTTGTAAACATGACCACTGGAGGAGTATTTTATACGATGTTTGTGAAAATATTTTAATATAGAAAATTTGTACAGTTGGTCCAAATTGAAACATTAAATTCCAAAAATATTAGATTGTAATCAATGTGTTCTTTTTAGACAGATTTTTATTATTAATTTTTGTAAAAGGCAGAGGAGCTTAAGGATAGTTTTCGCTAATCCTCCCCAGGCGAGAATGCCTTGAAATTGACATTTTAATTTTCCACATCGAAACATGAAACGAGCAGCCTATCACATAATATTATGTACTGTAATTAAGTTTCTTTTAAATTGTGATCTCTGAATAACTGTTCCTTAAAAACAAAATTGGCTTCGCAATATCAGTTAAACCGCATCACAGAATAAGAATAGAATGATCGAATATGATAGTATTCTGAAATTGCTTTACCGCTTATCCAATTTTATAAGATAGAAGTCATTAATAAGCCAATAAAAAACTTCCCTTACAATATTTATTTATTTATTTATTTATTTATAATAGGACTTTAAGAGCCAAGGCTCATTAATAAAGCCCATACAAATGCAATTGGCCACACTGACAAATAAATACATATATAATCCGGGCGGTCCGGGTTCGATTCCCTGCCAAGTAGTGGGTTTTTCAGTTACGAAAAATCCCCGGGTTCAGGACTGGACATCACCCAGTAAAATTATAGGCTATATTAAAAAGCATTAAATTAAAAGTGGTAACTGCTAGAATAGGGTATAGGGTATTCACAATAGATCTATTAAGTTCACAGTGTTGAGAAGCCGATGGGCTTACACTACCCATCATTATTCTAATTTAATCTAATCTAAACACAAAGTAATTTAATGTAATTCGTTAACATTGCACAAATGTATGTCCACAAGAGAGCATTAAAATACATTTTTCCAGAGCAAGCGATAAATATTGTTTTTAATGGTAAAAACGGTTAAATTTCGAGAGGAAATTCATTAAAACTATTAAATAATTTATATTTAATTCCGTATTATTTGTTGCATTTAAACTGAAACATAAACTACTTCTGCTTAAACAATGGTACTACCATTCCTAATGGTTTTAGCAATATTTACATTACTTGAGCAAACATAAGGGCTGGGTGCAGTTTTAAATCTCTTTAACACTGATGTTTGTGAAATCCCAAATTCCTGAGGAAAATGACGAATGGACTTTTAGGTTCACCGTTTACAAAGGGTTATTGATTAGCACCCTTAATTATTTAAAATCTTCCTATCAGAGTATTAAAACAAATGGGGAAGCAAATGTGGCCAAATGTGTTGATATGTTGTATTCACTAAGTTTTGTAGATGAGTAAATTAATTTCGCACGAAAAGGAAAATACATACAACTACTTGCTCAGTAAATTACAAGATGAATATAGAAACTGGGCTTAGAAATAAACCTAGGGCTTTTAAATTATGGTAATAACAGAAATAATAATACTAGGAATAATGACAATAAAAATAATAAACCAGAGGGAATTTCTAATTATTTCGTTACGATACGTGAACAAGTGCCCTGGGGTCGACTCAGCCTCCAACAGAAATGAGTACCAGGAGCAATCCTGGGGGTAAAGGCGGCCGGTGCGTAAGGCTGACAACCTTACCACCTTCACGTGCCGAATGTCTAAAATCTGAGAGCCTCAACCTCCTTGAACCCTCTGGGCCTCCATGGTCTGTAATAGGGAACACTTTACTTTACTTTACGTCAACAAGTACAAATGAGTAAGTCTGAGCTCATTTTCAATCTACCCGCACGTTTTAAAAGCAATACAAAAGTTTGTATTAGGCCTACTTGAAATTCTGCTCCTCGGAATGAATTCTCATAACTTTGATGTTCGAGGAGGGATTTCGTGGCTTTTGAGACCAGTAATTCACCCAATCTCTGATCTATTGAACTTCATATCGACTATAGAATATATAAATGTATAACAGCTCCCTTCCTCCTCCGTAATCTGCCAACTTTCTTCTTCTCTTCTTGTTATAAAATAGGGTTCTGAAGGTCGTCTGCTGTTCCCGAAGCCACACATCATTCATAAGAAGTCGGTATGTGACTGACATTGTATATGTGCAGGGGCGAGCGAGGATACTTCCTGCTAGGGATGTCCATACTACGTTTATTCTAACGCAGCGTTTCTCAACCTATGGCCGCGAAGATGGTGCAGATTGTCCTCAGACATAATTAAAAAATATCATAAAGCAAGTGGAAAGTAAAGTAGTAACATTTGTCACATATTTCGTTCTAATGACCTATACTTAATACCCCAAATATCAAGAATTTAGGTCTTCTTTTAAAAATGGGATGTAAAATTAGGGGTCCGTAAATTTTGTTTAGACATTTTAGAGGTCCTCGGGTTCAAAAAGGTTGAGAAACGCTGTTCTAACATATAACTAAAACGATATGTTCCTTTTGTGCTCTGAAAGTTGAACAAATTCATATGGCTACAAATGGGTACTCTCACAACACTCGAAATAAGCTCATACTGATTACTTTCTTTTGTACTTACTTAATCATTGGCAATAGACAATTCCAAAGCAAACTAAAGGAATATTGTATATTTTATGGAACCCGGAGGTTCATTGTCGCGCTTATCTGAGCCCGCCATACAACCCTATTTTGTGATAAATCCATTTAGCCATCCCTCTGAAATCCTACTTCTCTTAAATCTCTCCTAATATTGTCCTCCCACCTACGTCTAGATCTTCCAAGGGGTTTTTTCCTTTCGGGTCTCCCAGTCAATATTTTTGATATATGTCTTTCCTCCCCCATGCGCGCAACATATCCAGCCCATATCGTCCTCCGTGATTTAATTATTCTGACTATATTCGGTGACGAGTCAGGTTATGAAGCTCGTCGTTATGTAGTTTTCTCTAGTTCCCATTTTCATCTTTCTTAGGCTCAACTATTTTCCTAAGCACCCTGTTTTCGAATTACAGTTAACGTGATTTATTGTGATTTAATTACCCTTGGTATAGTCAATCAACAGTACAGATTATGAAGTTCGTCATTATAGAGTTTTCTCCAGTCCCCGTTTTCCATGTTCTTAGGTGTGAATATTTTCGTAAATACCCTGTTTTAGAACATACTCAGATTAAGTTCTACCCAAAGAGTCAGTGTCCATTATGCCTTCAGGAGGAACAGTGAAGAAAAAAATACTTGCGGCCGGTACCTTAGATATTCCACCCCTGCTGATGACAGGACCATTATATTGATTGCATTCGTGTAAGGAATACAAAACATACAATGTCGATATCTAGGAGAGGGTTGGGTTGACTAGATGAATTCGCGAACTGCTTCTCCACGCAATGACAATTGTCCTTTTTCTCGAGACGTGGCGGGATATAGAATCGTGGCACTCACCACATTTTGTGATGCTCAGAAGCCCCTCTAGTATCAAGCAAAGTAGTTTTTGTGTGGCTAAGTGTTTGTTACCGTCGATAAAGCCTACAATCGGCGAAATACTTCCAAAATATTTAATTTCTTTTAAAAATATGTTACATATTAGTTAATGTCGTGAGCAAAAAATACTAGTATTTAGTTTAATAAATTCATTTAGTATGAGTTCTCTTATTCACGGCTACTTATTTAATTTCACATATTTAAAAGGGATGTATATAAGTTACAAAAGAAAAATAGGGGAAGAGGTTGTGCTTCTCTATTCTCAATAAAGTCTCTAATATTATACCATACGTAGCAGTAATGGCGACTAAAATCCTAGTTTGGGCTCTGACTTTAGAATTGAAATTTCTTTCCTTGCGACAAAGATATGAGAGATTTCCCCCTTCCAGAAGGCTGCTGTGGTATTACAGGTGGCATGATAAAATAGGTCTGAACTTTAACTTGGCCTATTGCTCCCAGCTAAAGATTATGTAACGGGTGGAGCTACTGGGGGGGTCAAATTAAATAAATATGGGGGATATCATGTGGAATTTACTGCAATGGAAACAACCGTCACACACTAAAATACTCTAAAGTGCTCAGTCCCAAAACCTAAAGTTTAAGAAGTTACTCGATAATAAATTACATACTGCTACTATGAATCTGAATTAATTATACATTAGAAAAACTAATTGGAAACGGCCTATGGTCCACTACCAGGGGAGAACGCAGATCGAAACATCCCCTCAAACAGGAGGACAAAGGAGGGAGGATAACCAACCAGCAAACAAAATATAACAATATCGGATAACTAGAACAAGACATTTATTTAAATTTCAGATAAGAAGACTAAACTAACAGTACATTCAAAATATTGAGCAGCTGTATGATTTCAAAGAATCATTACTCAAAGTGATATGTTTTATTTTAATATTTTTACACAGAATAGAAAACTGGATTCATTATCTGTTTCCAAGAAATCAAAACCTATTACTCGTAACTCAGAATAAATTACTATGGAAGTATCTGACTTTCATATTTTCAAAAACAACTTACATAATTCATCTGAGCAAAATGACTATAACTCAAAGCCCAAAAAACTGGATTACGACTACCATCACGTTATATGAAATATCTTGAATCTATAAGTGAAATACCACTACGTTATTTATTACTCTAGAAATTTCACCAAATATTAGTAGAATAAACCTCAAAATATGCATTGAATAAAATATCTAAACTGGACTATAGACAATACAAAATTACTATACAGAAATCCAAAATTCGTTAACTTAATTTAATATTTCCAAAGAAATCAAACTATAGCATAATATATTTTACTGAACTGAAAAACTATCATTTATTCTAGAATTCTGATCCCAGCTAATATATCACATAACTATAATTTAGGCCTAAACTGACTGAAATAATATGCAACGATAATTCCAAAAATACTCAGATGTCTACAGGAGATAAAACCGAGCAATATAGAACTATAGAAAATTTAAATACTCAAACATGACACCACAGAAAATGTAATTACAATAGAAATCGGCAGAAAAAAAAAAGATCACGAATACGGAACATCAGCCCCAAACTTACAATTCAGAATTCACAGATATCCAAAGCGAAGATAACTTCTAGATTGTCTTAAATCAAAGAAATCAGCGCACCGCCGATAATATCCGTAGAATTCCTTTAAATAAGAAAAAGGATAACGCACGTACTCAGAATACTTGCTGCACCGACTGTACTAAACACGCGAAACTTAATGTCACGAGAGATAATATGAAGCAACAAAGAAAAACGCACTACTACAGTATTAGACAACCAGAACTTGAAATACTATAAACATGACTTTTTGCATAAAATTACATTATATAGTTAACTGGGACTTACGGTAGCATAACCCTGACTGAAACTATAATACATCTGATGCACCACCCTCCACAGCGCAACAATAGGGTAAGGATTGTGGAAGGTTATCGCTGGGCACCAGAGGCTCTGGAAACGAATAAATGCACTGGGGATGGTACAAAGCAAAATATTTCGAATAGCCTAGAGTGCTTTCTAGCCTTTTCGAATAAGTGGAAACACTACAAAGAAATATTTTAAGTTTTCTAAAAATATATATATTAAACTATTATTTTACAATAAGAATTAAAACTGGACATGCACTTCATTAAGATGATTTATCAACGTAGTTTGATTTCCCTAAATTTTAAATTACAATTTCCTATGAATTCTTTTAAGAAAGTTCTCTTAAAAAAACAATAAATTTATGCTATACACAATATACTTGCCATGCATTTAATACACGCTCTTATTAATAATGTAAGTTTTCATTGCACATTCATATTCTTGGTATTAATTAAACATTTCATGTCAAATTTGATTCATATTTTGATCCTATTAAAATATCAATATTTATAATGAATACGTGCTAAATCCTTCACATAGTATTGATTGAATTTTACAACATTAGTAAAACAAGTTGGGCAAAATCACCAGACCTAAAATATTACAAGTTCCTTTTTTAAAATCCAGACAAGAAATCCTTCACATCAATCTTTATAATTTATTTTGAAGGAGATGATCAAACTAAACAAATAATATTTTAAAAACCCTTCAAAATTAAATTAGAAATTTAAAACTACACAAGATAGTTAAGGGAATACAATCTAGAAGTCAAATTCATAAATCTTCATATTTGGTTAGATTGTATTTCCTTCATAATTATTTTAAATATACATAAATATTTAAATGACACTAACCTGTTCTTTTGGGCCTCACATACTTACAAATAATAAATATTCCCTTTCCTCGGGGGCCCAACGAGGAAAGCCCTCTTTCTTGAAGCTGTTAAAATTTTGCCTACGAACTAAAATGTTCCAGTTGCAGATGAAAGAAGTTAAGATTTACATAAAATAATAAAAATCCTCAACTGAAATTAATTACCAACTTAAAATTCCAATAAGGAACTCCCAAATTAAATCATTAATTTGAAATCAAAAACCAAAATTAAACTATATCCATTTTTAAGTTACAAGTTTACATTAATGAAACGATATAAGCCATGAGGCTTTCACAATCAAACATGTTTCAGAACATAGCGTTGCCAAAATATTTTCTTAACGCCAGAAAAGAAACACGGATAAACAATAAATACACAAGATGTTACTTGATAAAGACTCACCCTACAACTGGAAAGCTGAAGCCTGGACGGCCATAGATTTCTCCTCTGCCTTTCGGCAGCCATTGTTTAGAGCGACCATTCTTGGCCAACAGCCTAATCAAGAAAGAGGACGAGTGGCGGGATTACATACTGTTATATAGGATCTGCAATCGATCTTCTATTGTTTCCTTGACATGCGTAGAAGTTTCTTTAATCACACCACAATTACTGTCGTTTATAACAAATGAAAAACATTACTGTAATGACAAAGCATCTTGCTCGCAGCTAGAAGAGATTTCACTGCCGCTTAGATCTATACCACAGCTGAACTGAAACTGTGCGAGCGAGAAGTGCAACTGAGAGAGTGAGATAGCGGCACATAAAGACAAGGGGGGAAGGAGAAGAGAGGGGAAGCTCGCTACGAACAGGCATCAGTCTCTCAGAGACTGCAAGAGCGGGCTTTCAAACTAAATGCCTCACAGATTTACGTAAAGTTTTCATAATGCAGGCATTTTTCTATGAGAGAAACAATTCGTGGCATTTATTATTTTTAATAATGGCACAAATCACCCCCCCCATGACTTGGAATATATGTTGGAATATATTCCAAACCATACAGGTAATCTCTCATAGAAAAAATTAATTAACTAGTGGGAAGAAAATCATAGAGTTCACTGAAAGGTCTTCAAGTCAGACGAGCACTTCGCTATGAACCGGATCCGACTAGAGCACTTAATTATTTGGGAGGATTTTACCTTGTTTACGAGTCCATTCTTACAAACCAGGTATCCAACCCTTTTCACCATCGTCCATGTCGGTGCTCGCTGGCAGGCACTGTATATTCACGGAGAGGAGACATTATAGGCGAGACGACGTCTTCCTTTCTCCCACAGTGAGACTGTCCAGCTTTTCAGGACCCGCGTTCAGGAAGTAGCCCACTCTGTCTTGATACCACAGTGACTCCGCATCTTCCACTAGTATAAAGACCTCCTGAAATGACAAGACTAGCGGCAGATCACAGAAATTCAAGGCAACATACAAGTGAATATTTTGCTCTCCTGCTACTTTGAAGTTTTAAAAGGATAGCTCTAGTATAATCCAGATTTTTAAAATTTCTTAAAGCTTCTTCAAAAATATTTATATGAAACGGAGAAAAATCAACATGCAGTCCTATTATAACATTTACATTACACTATCACAACTAATTAAAATACACTGCATCACTATATTTACAATTTAAATTATACCCTTTTACATGGTAATCACCATGACATTAATTTAACATAATTAGAATACTATATTTACAAAAATTATACAAGTATGAACATTATGTTCGTCTGATTCCTTGGCTTTCTCTTGCTGTTTAAATAAAGTTCTGGGAAAAGATTGCTGACTTGAGAAACAAAAAAACAGAAACCGTATTTCACCATGCTTTCCATAGATCGGAGTCCCACTCGACTTGAGATCCCCTCAACTCTTTCGACTGCTGGGAACTACCGGCATCCAGTATCTTCTGTCTTAGTCTTCACCAACTCTCGCCCTGGCTGGTGTCGAATCTGAAGTCGTGTAGCAAACCATCTTCTTCCTGGTACTCTGAAATTCTGTTCTCTTAGGAAAAACTTAAGATCAGGTCTTTTTAACATGACTGACGTGTGCCTTGACTGTTTTATCAGATATACAATCTTTTAAAAGCACAGTCACAGGGGTTAAGAACCTGATTACGTCGTAAGGACCTCTGAACTTTCTAGCGAGCTTCGCAGAAAATCTATCCACTGCCTTACTCTTTGGAAAGTTTTTCAAATATACCCTGTCTCCTACCACAAAATTTACTGGTTGTCTATTAGCATCATATCTCTCTTGAGTCTTTTGGTGAGCAAGTCGCAGATTGGCAGCTGCCTTTTTCCAAATCTCTTTAACTCTACCTGCGTCTTGTTCTTCTGGCAAGAGCTCAGCTAAAGACCAAGCATTGGAAAGGGGACTATTGGGCGGAAAAGCAAACATTAACTGAAATGGAGTTTGTTTGTGAGCTTCATGTCGTGCGGTGTTAAACGCAAACTGTAACCAGAACAGTTCCTTGTCCCAGGCGACATGCTCGTCTGAATGGTACGCAATCAATGCGGCCTTCAGATTTCTGTTAAAACGCTCCGAAAAGTTTGGAGAAGGGTGAAATGGAGCTGTACGGATATGCTGAATACCTAACGAGAATAGGAATTTCTTAAAGGACTTAGAAATGAAGCAACTAGCGTTATCTGAAACTAAAGACTTCGGAAATCCTGTCATAGAAAAGATTCTTTTTAAACTTTGAATAGTAGAATTAGTTGTAGCATCTCTCAAGGGTAATAGCCAAACAAATTTAGAAAATGCATCTACTGCAACTAGAATATAAGCGTTTCCGCTTCTTGAACGGGGTAACTTGCCAACAAAGTCAATATGTAACCTATCCATTGGTGCGTTAGGCACACTAGAAGCTAAAAATCCGATTTTGGTACATTGAGCAGGCTTGGATATGGCGCACTGCTGGCATGCCTTTATCCTCGCTTTTATGTAACCATCCATACCCTTCCAAACAAAGGATTGTTTAATTTTCGCCCGCGTCTTGTAGAACCCTAAATGTCCTCCTACTGGAGACTCATGATGATATTTGAATACCATGTCTCTTAATGCAGCTGGTAAGACAATTCTGGAGGGTGACCTACGCGCTGGGGCACTATATAATACATTATTTCTAAAGACATAGTGGCGTATGTCTTCTCCACCTTTAAGGCGGGCTATAAGGGGAGCTAACTCTTCATCATTGGCCTGATGATCAGTTAAAGAAGTGAAAGCAAGAGGAAAATCTCCTAAAATGTTTCCGATCATGCCAGATAGCTCTTTAGGCTCATCCAATACATTTTCTGGACTTTGTAATATTTCTTCTGGACTAAACATACGGCTTAAGCCGTCGGCTACTACATTGTCAGTCCCTCTAATATGTTTAGCTTTAAATTTAAATGCGGAAAGCCTGACTGCCCACCTCGCAATTCTTCCTGTGGTACGAGGCTTGGCCAGCACCCAACTCAAAGCTTGGCAATCGGTTTCCAGCAAAAATTCTACATGTTCTATGTAAAGCTTGAATTTCTCCACTCCAAAGAGTACAGCGAGAGCCTCAAGCTCATACATAGAATACACGCGTTCCGGAGGGGTCAAAGTCCTAGAGGCATACGCCACAGGCCTTCTACCCTCCTCGAATTCCTGTAGGAGAACAGATGCCAAAGCTACAGGCGAAGCATCGCACTGCAAGATGAATTTCTTGGAAAAGTCTGGCATGGCCAAAACAGGGGGAGACATGATCAACAGTTTAAGTTTTTGAAAAGCTTCCTGGCACTCAGGTGACCACACAAACTTGACATTCTTTTTTCTCAAATTATTCAAAGGCGCTGAAATTTCTGCCATGTTAGGAATAAATTTTCTAAAAAAATTAATCATACCAACAAATCTGGCTACACCTTTTACATCTTTAGGAGGGGGAAATTTCTGAATAGCCTCAGTCCGTTCCGGGTCAATGGTGACACCATCGGCAGACACCAAATGACCAAGAAAGGAAAGACGCCGAGCAGCAATGTTCACTTTTTCAGGATTAAGGGTTAGACCAGCATTCCTTAATCGAGAAAATACCTCCCTTAGATGCTCCAGGTGCTCCTCAAAAGAATCTGAGTAGACTACTAAATCGTCCAAATAATGGTAGACATATTTAAACTTGACGTCAGAAAATATTTGATCCAACAAGCGTGTGAGGACCTGAGCCCCAGTGGCGAGGCCGAAAGGGATTCTAGAGAATTCATAGGTATTCCAGTCACATATAATGGCTGTATAGCGCTTAGATCGCTCTGTAAGAGGTATCTGGTAATAGGCTTGGTTAAGGTCCAACGAGGAGAAAATTTTGGCACCGGAAAAGAAACTGAAGGCTGAATGAATATCAGGTAAAGGCACTGAATCTATCTTGATCTTGGCATTGAGATGTCGATAATCAATTACCGGTCTGAACTTCCCTCCAGGTTTCGGTACTAGAAAGACCGGACTACTATAATCGGACTTGGAAACCCTGAGGACTCCTTGTTCGACCATAGTATTAATATGTTCTTTCAAGATGGCCATTCGGGGCGGAGACAGCCTGTATGGAGGTCTACGAACGGGTTGAGTATCGAGCAGCTCAATGTCATATTCTAGTACATTAGTCAACCCTAACTTCGGTGTCAAAACATCTGGGAATTCCTCTAATAGACGCGTCACTTGGTTTTTGTCACTTGGTCCCAAATGCGCCAAGTCTACAGAGACAGTACTAACATTCTCAGGTAATAAATCAGATGGATTTAGAAAATTAATTAACTTACTGCTGTCAGATGACATTAAATTGCAGAACGGAGCACCGAAAAACAAATCAAACTTGAAATCAGGAGAAAATTTGAAATGACACTTCTTACTGCTAAAATCTAAAAATAAACCTGCCTTCTGCATAAAAGGATAGCCTAGAATGACAGGCATCACTAAATTCTCACAAACAACAAAATGACACTTCCAAGTGAAATTCCCAATTTTGATTTTTAAAGACACGGAACCTACCGAAGAAAGTAACTGATCATCCGCTGTCCTATAGTTAGCATTTCCCTTAACGATTCTAGGCATGTGTTTATTTGCAAGACACATCCTATTGTAGGCGTCTTTTGAGAGTAAAGACACGGCTGCCCCACTATCCAGTAGTGCGGACAAGTTGAATTGACATATTTCAACCCCAAGCATCGGTAGCTTAGCGTCTACTATAGCAGCTACTTGATGTTGATTATCGGTACTTTGTACCTCCATTTTGTCACAATTAGGGTAGTCATTATTTGGTTTATTTGCACGACGAGGGTCCGGACCATAATTTATACTGTGAGCCGCATTCACAGTTTTATTTTTGACATGTTTACACTTTTTTCTACTAACTTTCCTGTTTTTTCTGAGAGAATTTACATGCGTGGTCATGTAGTCTGTGTTCAGTTTACTAAAATCACTGTTAATAAAAGTCCTTGTCGGGTAGGAACGGTGAGTCTGGCATTTAAGGTCTGTAGCGTGAGTCCTGTTAAACAAAATGGTCCGCTTACTAGGGGCGCGCGATTCCCTAGTAGGCTCGTCCAGCAAGTCCGTCTCGTCTGTCTTCCTAACCTCACTCGTCTTAAGTCTCTTGAAAACATTAGAACTGACCACTGAGTCTCCACTCTGGTACCTAGAGTGGAACAATTCTCATTCTCCAGAGCGACTGGGAGCATTACTATTCTCCACATTTCTATTCACAGGAGCTTTGCAGAACCTCACTACATGTCCCGCTTTACCACATCTAAAACACGTAACTGTCTTCCTATTAGTAGCACTGTCAAATCTAACACTGGGCTTGGGCTGAACGGCACGAGGGGAAACTTCTTGTTCACACCTCAGCGAATCGGTGTAGCTTATGGCATTAACCCTGGCGCATAAACTCTCCAATTCCTTAAAAGACACCGGCCTACTCTCAAAAACTACCTTCGACCTAGTTTCAGGAGACATACCTTCGGCAATGGTATCTACAATCTCTTTCTCAGACAGACGTAACTTGAAAATGCTTGCACTTCTCCTAACGCTTCTAGCATATGCAGCAAGAGATTCACCGCCTGCTTGAGTGCGATAAAAATGCTTGTTGACTAGAGCAGCTCGAGCTCGGACAGGCAAGTAAATATTTAGCAGCTTTTCATGAAAATGGTTTAAACCTAATCCAGTATTAATCGCTTCCAAAGCCACGTCGCGAAAAGCTCCTGAAAGTTTAGAAAATAAATATGCCAAGATATCTCTGTCATCAAAATCAAAAACTGAAGCTTGTTCTTTCAAATCGCAGACATAACCAATAAATTCTAACACCTTTTCCACAGTTTCATCAGAAAAATGGGAACCATTTTCAAGAAGTGAAGCTAATGGGTGAGGGAGATTGGCGAAAGATACTCGGTGCATAGGAGGAAACAAATTTGGCTTAACGTCTGGTCTAGGATAAGAAAAACCACTACTTTCTGCTCGGTACGCCTGACTATGGTCTAAAAACTCAGTTCGGGTTTGTCTAATCGGGGATTCATAATCAATAAAGTGGTCCCTAGCAGTTTGACTAGTATTCACTGGCTCTAAGGGATTTTTCACTTTGCGATCAGGCTGTGCGCTCACCACAGCATCTAACTCCGTATCATTCCAGTTAAGTTTGCTTAACATTTCATTGAGTTTATGGTCAGCATCGATCCACTTTTGCTCATAAGGAGTCTTTCCGACTAACAGCTTTATGTCACTAACACGGTTTTTAAGATGACGAGCTCTATCTATCACTTTTGCTACACCTGCACTACTGATATTCTCATGACCCAATTGATCATCGAGAAATTCTAACCTATCTTGCACTTCACTTAATAAAAGAGAGGTTTGTGACTCACCCAGATAATCTAAGTTGACTGGTAGGTCCAAATTTTCTCTCAACTCCTTGCGTAATTCTGGCACTACTCGACTCTCATCTGGTTGAATACCTCTTATTTTTAGTTCGTAGATCAGGTCAGACTTCAGCAAATTATCAGGTTTCACCCTAGTTCTCTCCATTATTAGTGACATGAAAGGCAAAGTACACACTTTTAGCCAAGAGAACAGACCATTAAAACAAAATAAAACATTAAATCACCATTAATAAAATTTAAATATTTCATTTTGATGTTTCCACTTAAAAAAAATTATTTCTTCACTATTTTGTAAAATTTACTATCGTGGGCTAACCAATTTGGTTAACAACCACGCTCGAAAGCTATCACTAACTTTGCACCACCCTCCACAGCGCAACAATAGGGTAAGGATTGTGGAAGGTTATCGCTGGGCACCAGAGGCTCTGGAAACGAATAAATGCACTGGGGATGGTACAAAGCAAAATATTTCGAATAGCCTAGAGTGCTTTCTAGCCTTTTCGAATAAGTGGAAACACTACAAAGAAATATTTTAAGTTTTCTAAAAATATATATATTAAACTATTATTTTACAATAAGAATTAAAACTGGACATGCACTTCATTAAGATGATTTATCAACGTAGTTTGATTTCCCTAAATTTTAAATTACAATTTCCTATGAATTCTTTTAAGAAAGTTCTCTTAAAAAACAATAAATTTATGCTATACACAATATACTTGCCATGCATTTAATACACGCTCTTATTAATAATGTAAGTTTTCATTGCACATTCATATTCTTGGTATTAATTAAACATTTCATGTCAAATTTGATTCATATTTTGATCCTATTAAAATATCAATATTTATAATGAATACGTGCTAAATCCTTCACATAGTATTGATTGAATTTTACAACATTAGTAAAACAAGTTGGGCAAAATCACCAGACCTAAAATATTACAAGTTCCTTTTTTAAAATCCAGACAAGAAATCCTTCACATCAATCTTTATAATTTATTTTGAAGGAGATGATCAAACTAAACAAATAATATTTTAAAAACCCTTCAAAATTAAATTAGAAATTTAAAACTACACAAGATAGTTAAGGGAATACAATCTAGAAGTCAAATTCATAAATCTTCATATTTGGTTAGATTGTATTTCCTTCATAATTATTTTAAATATACATAAATATTTAAATGACACTAACCTGTTCTTTTGGGCCTCACATACTTACAAATAATAAATATTCCCTTTCCTCGGGGGCCCAACGAGGAAAGCCCTCTTTCTTGAAGCTGTTAAAATTTTGCCTACGAACTAAAATGTTCCAGTTGCAGATGAAAGAAGTTAAGATTTACATAAAATAATAAAAATCCTCAACTGAAATTAATTACCAACTTAAAATTCCAATAAGGAACTCCCAAATTAAATCATTAATTTGAAATCAAAAACCAAAATTAAACTATATCCATTTTTAAGTTACAAGTTTACATTAATGAAACGATATAAGCCATGAGGCTTTCACAATCAAACATGTTTCAGAACATAGCGTTGCCAAAATATTTTCTTAACGCCAGAAAAGAAACACGGATAAACAATAAATACACAAGATGTTACTTGATAAAGACTCACCCTACAACTGGAAAGCTGAAGCCTGGACGGCCATAGATTTCTCCTCTGCCTTTCGGCAGCCATTGTTTAGAGCGACCATTCTTGGCCAACAGCCTAATCAAGAAAGAGGACGAGTGGCGGGATTACATACTGTTATATAGGATCTGCAATCGATCTTCTATTGTTTCCTTGACATGCGTAGAAGTTTCTTTAATCACACCACAATTACTGTCGTTTATAACAAATGAAAAACATTACTGTAATGACAAAGCATCTTGCTCGCAGCTAGAAGAGATTTCACTGCCGCTTAGATCTATACCACAGCTGAACTGAAACTGTGCGAGCGAGAAGTGCAACTGAGAGAGTGAGATAGCGGCACATAAAGACAAGGGGGGAAGGAGAAGAGAGGGGAAGCTCGCTACGAACAGGCATCAGTCTCTCAGAGACTGCAAGAGCGGGCTTTCAAACTAAATGCCTCACAGATTTACGTAAAGTTTTCATAATGCAGGCATTTTTCTATGAGAGAAACAATTCGTGGCATTTATTATTTTTAATAATGGCACACTGAGTAATATATGAAATTACGAAAACCGCTATAATTTTATAACATTTCTTTATTCATTCTCAATAACATAGACTACCATTACTTTTCCATATTTCTCTATTGACTTAATGCACTGTAATTTACGTGATATGTCAAACAGAATTTCTTATGAATATACGGAACTACAACATGTTAAATTTAGAATACCTTATAACTTAGTTAATTTCTCTGAGAGTAGTATAAATCTGGGTAGAAAGACAATGCAATACTATCAAAATTACGTAACCTATTGCGATCAGAAATCAGAAATATGAAGCAACTAGAATGGAGGAAGGCCTAACGTTTGCACAAATCAACAGCACACAAGGTGAATGACACAGACCTTGAACTATATAAATGCTGCTCTCTATACAACAGTACCTAGTATACGTATAAGTTTTATAGAAATAATAATGACGTTCTATCTTGGAAACAGAGTATGAAACATTTGCATAATAATTATCTTTTAAAGAACATTAAGTCTTACGAAGTGAGCCAAGGATGTAATATTAAACCGCGATCTCTTGTATGAATTGCCGCACCAGAAATAGAGATTTAATCATATATAATGAAGGTGAAGCCTTGCAAAACTATTCAAGTAATCATTGCTAGTTTTAATTTAATTATGTAGATACATGCAACTTACCCAGAATCCCCATGTCTGCGTAAAGCAGACCAAATCTTTATTTGTTACATCTTGAAGAAAGGTCGCCAACACACTGAATTCTCTGAGCTAGAGCAGCGCAGAAGAAAATAGAAGGGGAAGAAAACTACTGCGCATGAGCGGACTAGAATGTTCTAAGCTTCGCAATAGTTTACGAAAGCAACTTAACGCCCTCTACATTACAATTATTTCCCAAATCTGGGATACTGAAAATTCATAAAAAACTTTCGGTCTTCACATTTCATCGCAGTTCATTCTTCATGGTACCAAACAAATGAAAGTCCGACGGTGCGAGGTCTGGACTGTAATATCCTTGCCGATGGTGTCAAACTTCTTCACGACAATGCTCGCCCTCATGTTGCTGCAGCTGTTCGTGAGAAAATCAACAAATTTGATTGGGAGGTGCTCCAGCATCTTCCATACAACCCCATGGAGAAATTCCTGGCCGGTAAACGCTTTGCGTCAGATGCAGAAGTGAAAACAGCAGTCCGCAGATGGCTATACTCCAACCGAACGGACTTCTATGAACAGGGTATTTTGAAACTGGTATCACGATAGCAGAAATGTGTTAAGAAACTTGGCGACTATATATAAAAATAGACGAAAGATGTCCTTTCATGTGTGCATTTGTTTGTAATTGTACCTATTACACTTTTTGTAAACAAAAATAATTGTGCGTTACTTTTCGATCCACCTTCGTATGTTATCCAATGATAAAAATCTCTATGGAATATTTTTACTCCCTTTTCTCCAGAGGTTCCATTTTATCGGCTGTAGATTGCCTTATAAGGCTACTGCACGGCTGATTAGTTCCGGAGTCTCGCCCTCTCACCCCAAGTGATGTAACTTGGAGAGGAGGAGCTGATACTCCCAATTCATTCCTTATACTGTGGCTATAGCAGTGATTTGAGGTCGTTGCTGAGTACCAGGCGTATAGTGTGTGTCAACCACTACGTACCTTCTTGATGTCAACAATTTGCTGAAATAGTTTCGTATAAGACTAATCAGTGCAAGGAATAAGAGTTTCATATTTTCTTCATAGTGCATCAAATGGGATTTTTAGTAGCCTATTTGGGCAAACTATAACATACACGTTGCTTTTACTTTACGCATTGCTGAACAAATACACAACTAGTTTGTGTCAGTTATTGGCTTCTAGTTGTTAACTATTGCAATTGAGGTAGTTTGTTTTCAATTTACAATGAAGATATGTGAAGAAATATGTTTACAGTGAAGACATTATGTTCCCTGTATAAGAGAATCCAAGGAAAGAGCTCCTAATGCAAATTAATAGTAGTGAAAAGTAAAAGAAAAGGAATTATTCTAATTGTATAATTTGAATTAATTATTCATAAAGAAATAAAGAACGCATTGAACAAATTGGAATATTGCGCAGATAAGTAAGGTGTCCCGGCTGTTTTATTATATGATCTGCTCACCCTGACTATATATGTCCAAATAACAGTTATTTGTTTTCATCCTTTCTACAATTAATAGTCTACGTAGGTAGCCACTATCCAGTTATTTTTCCCCACTTTTAATCAAAACAATGCCCACCATTGCTTCATAATGTAAGTTTAACATTAATAAAGAACAATTATTTTTGTACAGTAAATAATAACATTTAAAAAACATATATTCATTTAAAATTAGTAATGCCTGGGAAATTCGTTTGATGTGACTAAACAACCAAGTTTCCAAATCTGCACTTAATTCGTTGGAAAGAAATAGGTGTATAATATGGTTTTTGTGAATAGGGTGAATTATGATATTGTAATGTCTAATGGTACTCGAAATACTTTAAATGTGGGTACGGTATATTGAACTCGTTTTCGTAATACACTCTTTTTGATACTAAATTGCGTCATTCAGATCCTAGTGTGAAAGGAATTGTTTTCATTTAACATGCAGTCGCTATACAAATTGAAATTGGTTCGCTTTATCACTATTGTTGGAGACTCAATCGTTCGAAGTAAACACACACATTGATAAGTTGTCCTCTGCAGGTCACAGTACAAACGCAAATAGAAGGCAAAGCCAGTCTCTGATAGATTCGAGGTTCAATATAATATTTCATAAGCATTAAGTTACTGTTTTCACAATATTTTAGTTTCAGGAACACAAACAGAGTGTACCGACAAAGGCTTTTATTATTATTATTATTATTATTATTATTTTTTTTTTAAATTCAGCTGTATTTATACTCCTTTCAGTTTGAGGACTTAGCCTACGGCAATTAATGAAATATTTTTTTGTAGGCTGTACTATTGTTCCTTTGTAGCTTGCACTTTCTATTAACATCAACATTAATACTAATTCACACTCTGATTTGGAAGCCGCCACTGCTTCCCGCGAGATGGGATGCAGAATGTTTCAGTCCCCCATAGATATGGTTCAACGTGAATCATCCTCACCATTTCATCCTGTACTTTAAACAATACATTTATTTAGGAGTATATTGCTATATTCTTTTCGCATTTTGCTTGGTAGAAAAGCTCGCTAGAGCAATGGAATTCCGAAATGGCGTCAAGGGGTTGGTTGTCACATGAGTTCAGGATCAATCAAAAGAAACGGTGAATCGATTTTTTAAAGTATATAAGCATATCAATGATATAATTACTAGATTTGTAATAACACCAAATTAACGCTATTCTTATGTGGAATGAAAGTGCAATTTTTTATATTTGAAGTCATAATTTTTAAACATACATTATAAAACAAACAAACTTGTCTTGCCTTATGAAATCATAAGCCCCCAGAGGAGCAACATTTGTGTTTAGGGGCTGCAAATACCATATATATTAAATAAGAGAGAAACAGGAAAATTTACGAATATAAACATCTGACAAATAAACACCTAAACCAAAATCAGTTAACAGTATTTACAAAAAAGTTAAAGTAGGATATTCAACATTACAAAAGCAGAATTTAATTTTAAAAATGTTTCTATTTCAAGTAGATGTAGGGGTAAGAAATGAATTCGAAATAAATGAAAGACAAGACAATTACAAGATTTATTATTAATATTAAATAGCTTTTATAATTTTTTCATAAATTGGTTGACACTATATTTTATGGAATCAGAATGCTCAGCAATAAGAGTATTACAAAGTTTCAAACCATAGATTAGAGCCATGGGTGCGCAACTGGTGCACATCGTGTCACTGTATGGTAGGGGAATTTCTCCCACTACAGCCGCCCTTGACGTCAGCATACAGCAGTTTCGTCGTGACACTGAACATGAAGAACAGGTTTCTTACGTCACAGCAAGGGATGGGACTAAAACGTTTCCCCTCAGTTGCTCACCTATGGATTAGACCATCTAACTGCCCAGTAGCAGCCCTGAAACACGGTGTTTCTTCTTGTATTTTGAGCAAGATTGAAGGAAATAAATTTTGGTAATAATAATTGTATGCCAATCGTTCAGTAAAGACAAATTGCAACTACAATTACAATTTTGTAAAGAAAGTGAGACACCTGCTGTATAAGTTCTCTTAACAAACCCCACCTAAGTGTATTTGGGCAAAATTGAATTTTATCATGTGTTCGTTGCTTTGGCAAGATTACTAGAGAGGCGTTCTACCCTTAACGCTATAACCTGGGATTACAATATGAGTAAGGATGACAGAATTATTTAATACAATGTGAGGAGCAGTTGTTCAGGGAGATGAGATGAGATAGACTGGTCCATCAGTTCACCCTCTCCACTTACCCCTTCCTCTGAAATAATCCACTTAACCGGGCCGATCTTGATCGTGTTATCTTTGCATCAGCTATAGCAATATTCCAGGCCCAAGCAAAATGACATGAATGAATGTCTATAGTTACACCACTCAAGTCATTTACCCTATAAATTATATTGGTTAAACTCAATACTATAGTCCAATATCTAAAGAGAGGATTTCTATAGAAAGGCATGTTTTTACCACTGCCTTCTAAACTGCATTAATCGTGTATACACTGCCTGTCCTATACGGCTAATTTTGCGTACTCGGCGATATTACAGATGGCAGCATCTTTCACACCCAGACTGCTTCTTGTTTTTTGCTACGACATTGTTGATTATGTAGTGCTGTCACCGCCGTCTCATAAGCATTGCCTTCTAAACTGTATTACTCCTCGAGACGGCGGTGCTCATAATATAGTCTATCAATGCGTCTAATTAATTTACATTTATTTTAATTATTGCTCCAAAATTCCATTTCAAGGTAAGTGTCATATACTGGAATAATATTACGTTCTAAACAAATAACACAAGTATCTGTGTCTGTTTAGTGCTTATTTCGATTAGTGATTGCTGCAATCTGGGTGTGAACTGTGTCGCCTCTACTGGATAAATTAGGCAATTTAACAATACTCTGAACTCCATGTTAAAATAAAGCATAGGACAGGCAGTGTAATTCTCGAGACGGCGGTGGTTTTTACATAAGCTTGCTACAGCTCTAAACTTTCTAAATATCCATTTCTTTCCGATTCCAAATTAGTATACATTTCCCTTTCATATTAGCATGTTTTGACCTTTTAATGGACGAATTCATGTACAATGCATTTTTTGAGGCAGTAAGCTTAAGAAATCATATTTTTAAGTTGATTTAGCATATTAAATGATGATAAAATGGGCTGGACATGTTGCGCGCATGGGAGAGGAAAGACATCTAAAAAAATATTGACGGGAAGATCCGAAGGGAAAAGACCACTTGGAAGACCTAGGCGCAGGTGGGAGACAATATTAGGATAGATTTAAGGGAAGTAGGATTTGTGAGGGATGGTTGGATGGAGTTAGCACAGAACAGGATTGAATGGCTGGCTTAGGTAAGCGCGGCAATGCACCTTCGGGTTCCATAAAATAGATAACACTCCTTTAAATTACTTAGGAATTGGCTATTGCCATTGAGTAAGTAAGTATTTAGCATATTATGCTCGTTTTTCTGGTTTCATTGCATATTTTATATTAAATCGCATAATACTGCAGTTATTAAACGTTGACTTTCCTGAATTAAAGACACTTAAGCTGCATTTAAGGATAAGAATAGCCTATGTTAAAAACAACTTAAATTACATTAAGACAAACTTTGAAGAATTACCTACTTCAATAATTAAATTGGAGGCTACGGACCTACCTGGTCGGCTCCCTATGGGCTATTTAAGACGTTCAGAAGCATTTAGGATCTGCAGACGGGGACGTGGATATGGCAGATAAGGACAAACTGAAAAAAGTTATCGATGGATATCGTGATTATGGATTTATATGTTCCATAAAAAGAAACGTAATTTGCTGTGAAAATGTAGAAGAAAAATAATTTGGTCTCACATTGTATCAACTATCGTCCTTTAAGTTTACACCTATCACCTCTTGTGACATAGAAAGATTTGCATATTTGTAACGGTTCAGCTTGCATAATATGACAGTATTTTTCAAGTGAACGTCAAGATTCTTACTAAAAGGGCATAAACATCATTCGAGTGTCGTAGGTTAGCTAAGACCCTCTTACGCCCTATCTAAGTTTACGATTCCTTTCTATAAGCTGTGGAGACTATAAAAAAAATGTTCCACTGAGTGATTGCGGTCGCTAGAAGCTGCCATAAAAATTGGTTCTGACAGAGTTCCTAACTTCATATTCAATCAGCGGGACATGACGTTGTCGATATGACCTGCCCTTTTATCGTACAGCAAGAACAGAACAAGAGATTTGAATTCTGTCAGCTACAAAACTACTTCAACTTTGTGATTTATTTCACAGTGGTAGGCAGAAAGCAGCACTCGAAATCTTCTTCTATCGGGGTCATAAAGTGTCCGCCATAAATTTATTGGAGCTTTATGGTAATTTGTTCTACTTCAGAAGTTTTTTCATACAACTTCTCTTCAGTGAAGTAAACGTGTTTTCTCATGTAAGTGTAAATTGTTCGATTGTATACGTTACAAAATACATAGGGAAATATTTGTCATCCTAATAACGATTGAAGTTTCAATTTCTTAACTGAAGACTAATGGCAAATTAACATGAGTATTAAGGCCCTTAAAGGAGTGAATGAACTATCGATTCTCTACGATATCACAACTAGAGCGAATCGAGACTCGATTCAATCGTTTCCAGGATCACCTTACATAACATTTACATATTTTTGCAGTCCTTTTACAGAGAGTAGTATTCTTAAAACAAAAACTAACTTGTACGCTTTTGCAAATGAATATCAATATCAATCTTTATTTGCTAGAAAGTAAAAATAGTTTTACATATAGCATCGTCACAAAATTAATGAATTTTTGTCGGAACTAAAAAGAAAGGACGAAAACAAAGCCATATCTTGAAAGCAATACTTCTCACCGTTAATGGATGATTGTAATTAGCCAATTATTGTTTCAATATTTTTGTGTGGAAAAGATGAAAGTTGTACCATGCAATTTTTATATACATTTAAAAATATAATTCTAAGCGAAATTTCGCCCTTTCGGCGTGATTATTATACTGAAAACCGACAAACAAGACAACTGCAACCCCGCTAGTAGTAATGTCATCTCCAACCCATATAACTACTAATTTAGGAAAAAAACCATGACGGATCAGGTATAACGATCTTTACAATTTTATTTACATAGACGATAGACGACAATACCATATCTCATTATGTTAATTTAAGATTATGGTAGGAATTTGTTGTAAAGAACTCTTTTATCAGCCTCCTATGCCTAATCCGTTTGAAATTTGGAGGTTTATTTTATTTTCTGTCCACCGCTGTGGTTCCTCTCATGCAGCGGGCCCGGGTTCGATTTCTGGTCGGGACAAGTTACCTAGGTGAGGTTCTCTCCGGGGTTTTCCCTCACCTGTAAGACAAATGTCAGGTAACTTTAGGCCCTTGAGTCCACTGATATCATCTGGCCGTCATTATCATCTTCATCCCCATCCTCGTCTTGTTCGGAGTGAGTGTGAATGTGAATGGTATGTCTCGTCCTATGTGTTCGTGTTGTCTCGGAGGTGGCCCCAGCATTGGGCTAATCACTCAGCCGGGGAGGCCCTCCATGTCCTTTTCTGGTCAAAAAAGAATGTCTGTCTGTGTTGTGATCCATAGTTAATTCCTCTCCCGGCAGGTCGCGGCCCGGTAAGGCCCGAGCGGCGCGGGCCGCATAAGGGAGAGGTGAAACTACGAAAGAGAGAGAAAAAAATATATTTTCTCTGTAATTACAGTGTTAACTGTTAACATACAAATAAACAAACAAACCAAAATGTAGGTATCATTAGGCTTGAATAATTTAAGTTGGTACATACACATGCAAAACTCTGGTGGTTGGAACCAAATTCATGTTTACATAAATAATTTAGCATGGAGATAAAACATTTTTCGCCTACACTGGTACAGAATACTAGGCCTACAAATGAAAGTAAAAGCAGTTCAATACCTCTTTGTGGGTTGAGGAAATTCCACGAAAGATTTTAATCTCTAAAATGTTCCTAACACATTTTATCATTTTTTACTACAGTTGAAATACGGGAGTAGATAAATTACTGATGTCTAAATCTTCTAAAGGTGAAACGCACGTTTGTCTAAGTAATTCATTTTTACATCTAGAACATTTTGCTCATCACATAATTTGCTTCAGCACTTCCCTTCTTTTTAGAACCTCTGTTTTTTTCCCTTTCTTTCTTCTTTCCGATTCACTAACGTCCATTTCGTATCTTCCTTTTTTACAGAATTTCTGCTTGCATCCGTTTCGCTTTGTCATTTTCCTTTCTTATTTCTATGCCTTTTTTCTTGTAATCTTTCTTTCTACATGTTCGTGCTTGTTGCCTTTTTTTGTATATGGGCTTCCTTTCATTCAATCCTGCTCCAACTCTTTTCTTAAATACATACACTTCACATAAAAATAGACTGTCGTTCCCACTTCTACAAAAATTGAACGGAGCAATTAACTGAAGACTACTAGGCACATTTTCTAAGGACGGCAGGACCTGGCAGGAGGGTTAGGCCTCTGTTTCACTGACTCCCTCAATTGCACTCTCGCGTAACAAGAAGCCTGAAAATCGCAAAGACTATGAAGAAATTGAGTAGCTGGTTTGATTCCCGATGAGATCGTTGAGATTTTTCACTTGGCCTAATCCTTCTGGTGGCACAATGGCCCTGGGGTCGACTCAGCCTCTAACATAAATGAGTACCAGGAGCAATCCTGGGGGGTAAAGGCGGCCGGTGCGTAAGGCTGACAACCTTACCACCATCAAGTTCCGAATGTCCAAAATCTGGGAGCCTCAACCTCCTGGAACAATCTGGGCCTCCATGGCCTGTGTAGGGATCGCTTTACTTTACTTTACTATGAAGAAATTGAAGGGTTCTTAAGATAAGAGTTTATTTATACGAGTACAAAAACAGTGTATGAATTGCTGTAGTAATTTTATTTATTTCTTTCTTTATTTAAATATTTATACAAAATATTTATACAAAACAAAACAAGACCACCCGAATGAGCAAGCGCTCGTGCTCGGGCACAGTTCAGGCCATTTACATTACAAAATACAAATTACAAATACATAACGAAAATGTAATTAAACCAATACCAAAAAAATAATAATAAAAAAGAAAGAACAGAAAAGTAAAAAGAAAAAAAGAAAAGTAGTAAGAAAAAAATGGAAACCCTGAGTTATTACAAATAAAATCGTTCCTTAATTGTCTACTAAGTACAGAGTGAAGTAACTTTTGAAGTATGAAATAAGATTTTTGATAAACTTATTGAATTTTTTGTTGTTCATATGTACTATTTCTGGATGTAACCTAATTATAGAGTTATAGAGTCTTGGACCATAATAAATGCTATGTTTAGAACCAGAAGAGATGAAGTATTTTGGTTCTATTAAAGGCAATGTTTTATTTCTTCTAGTATTGTAGTTATGAGGATCCGATACATGTACGTTGCGGTATTTTTGAAAGTATTTAAAAAGTGTCAGCTTATAAATTTGTTCTACAGTCGTAACATTAAATTCAGGAAATATCAGTTCTGTTGGATATTCTGTTGGATATATATAATTGAATTCATATTTGGAATTTATTTATATCTCTGTGACAATGCTGGTTAGAGAGGGAGTTGTAGACATAGGTGTGGGTGTGACAGCAAGTAAACTCTTGAGATTGACATTAGTAATGTGGCATGTATTCAACAAGTGCGGATGCAGAATGTCGTGATGAATTCCAACATCCCTGGGGGCAAAGGTCGCGACTGTTCCTTTCTCCCTTTCGTCCCAATTCCGTCAGAATCACCGGTCGATTCAGATTGACGGAGCCTGGCTTCTATCGTCTGACACTGTAACTTTCACGTCGTGTAAGTGAATAAACCAGTTCCCGTCAAACACACATCATAATGGTTTTCAAATGCGTGAAAAGTTAAGTGAAATATTCAGTAGAAGATTACTATTATCTATAAAACACTCGCATATCTATAATAGGATTTCATTCCAAATGAAATTTACATTTTTTCAGTTCCCGTTTCGAGACCTCCTACAAACACCTCTCTAAATTGGAGAAAAAATTCACTTAGTAAAAACATTTATTTCACTCAATCACTTCACTCTTCTTTTTTCTGACTTTTCCTATACCTCCCTTTACCTTATTTCTCTCCCGCCTTTCTTTCTATGTATACTTCTTTCTGCTATGTTTATCAGAGCGCGTGTTTCTTTGCTTCTTTGCTTCTTCCTTAGATTTCCCATTCTTTATTTGTTTTGATCTTGATTTCCTCTTTTATCTTTTCCTCAACAGTAGTAATGGTTTAGGACTTTTTATCTACTTTATCATAAGTTCATTTTATTTTTTCTTGTTAGTAAGTCTCATTAAATGTATCTTTTGTTTAATATTTATTTTCTTCTGTACGTACTTATTAATCTATTTTTTAAATAAATTATATGCTTATTTGTTGTATTCTGTATGTATGCGCCAGTAACCTTAGGCTGTTGACGTGTCCCTAACCAAAAAAGTAAGTCAACTACTCTGCGTGTATATAAAACTTCAGGCTTTCTCGGCGCTGATATTAATAATGATTTTACGGGCTATAAGCCGAGTAAAAGGATATACAACATCCAAGCTTTCTGTCGCTGACATCTCTGCGGCCTTCCTCAGGGAATGACTCATTCCCTGAGGAAGGCCGCAGAGATGTCAGCGACCGAAAGCTTGGATGATGTATATACTTTAACTCGGCTTATAGCCCGTGAAACCATTACTAATACTGAGTGTATTGTTTTGTGTTTCCCTCTAAATGTAATTTTATTTTATTGCTTTTAATGTGAAACATTTCTTCAGTATCTTGAATAATTCATTTTGCACGAAAGCATTAAATCCAGGTGATATCCGGAGTTTGATTATTGATATAAAATCATGGCTGGGCGATGGAAAATTTGAAGTTCTTCGAGTGTGGTACTTTTTCCACAGTTTTTCCGTTTCCACTGAAATACATTTTAATATTTTTCTCTTAAGAATTATCATAAACTGATAATATGATAATATGCCTACTCAGAATCACGATCAATAGAACTGCAAGCTGAAGTAGTTCAGGCAAAAAAAAACAGAAAATATTAAACGTAAAGGAATCTCAGCTGGGTTGCGCAAAGGGTTATGGTCCCTAGGGACGGCATCTGTCGCCAGACCAAACGCAACAACCCGCCTGCCTTCCAGCATCAATTCTGATCGGATCGGCTGCTCCAATAGCTAAGTGCTTTCCCGCATCACTCATGCCAAACAACTTCTGCGCCGCAATCGCGTATCCGATATTATTGTTGTTATTGTTATTATTATTTTATTATGGTTATTAGCCTATTTAAAACTATTCTACCAGAAATGCCTCACATATGTGAAACTAGGGATCTAATACAGAGAAAAGCATAATAACATTGAATAATCTTTTCACAAGGACGGTTACACAAGCATTTTCTACAACTTTAACTACCAAAGCAGCAAGCAGCACAAAACTTGTTCTCAAATATTTTACTTTTAAGATGACGACAAATAGACTGACAAGCGTTAAAATGTTATGAAGTGGACAAGGTATAAGCAATAGGGTGTTAGTGAATAACACCGAAATATTTTACCTGTGTATAGAGGGGACATAGACAAGCAACTTTTATTAGGAGATATTTTCTCTATGGATTGAAATTTTCCTGTTACAGCATAAAATCTCACAGGGCATGGCCGCCACTGACTTCTAACATTTGAAAAAAATGCAAAACAAAGGAACTCCGTTCTTAACACCACAGTTATTAATAAAAGAACTAATGCAGTAGCGGCCATTCATGTGATTAGTCTGTAAATTTTGCAGATTATGAAAACTCTAAATTATGATATAGCTGTTGATGAATGATTAATAATCAGGTTTTTGTCGATCACTAAGAAGGCATAAAGTCAATTTAATGAACATTTTAACCCCAATTCGCTTAATTATTGGCTTATGAGCACCAAATTTAATGTCCTGTAGCATACACATTTTACGTCATAGAGCAAAAGTCTCCTGATAAAACTTGCTTGTCTATGTCCCCTCTATAGATAGGTAAAATATTTCGGTGTTATTCATTACCACCCTGTATAGTAAAAAGACCTATGATGCAACAGCGTTTGCATTACAATCTGCTGTCTTATATAAAATCACTAAAGTAAACAGAGCAGCCTCATTTTAACATTTTAAGGTTTTAACAAAAGTTTAAGCATCTTGACCTTACTTAAATATTTAAATACATTTTAGTAGAAAATATAAATGATCCATTTTATTCTATTATCACTACAGTAAGCTTTCAAAATTTCAGGTCTCATGTAAATAAATTTACGTATATCACAATATCACAAGACTTATTGGTTAGCTTTGTAATACAAATTTTAAGCAAATAAGTAACATCCCTAAGCCGCCACAGATCTAAGCTATGTAGTTGTGCCGACACAACCACATATGAAATCCTCCACAATATGTGAGTTAAGCTAACGTAGCTTAGCTCACATACTGTTTACTTTAGCTAACTTAGCTTAGCTCTTGGTCGACAACCGGCTTAAACCCCACCTTCCCAGGCGGGTCCCCTTAGAGAGTTGGTGGGAGAAGCCTAGTGCGCAGCATAAAACTATTTTTTCCCCGAATTAATTGTTTATGAATGATCTGGGTAAGGTTCATGAATCTATGCTTCATTTTAATAGTTTTCGAATCTGTTTGCCCATAAGGCAGCACAAGATTCGTTTTATTCGTTTAATTATATATTTACTACCAGGACTTAAAACAATATAAATAGAATAAAATTATGTAATTCATGCAATTTCTGCAAAAAGGATGTTTTAATTATTATTTTTCTGTGAAATAAATTATTTAAATAAAACATCTAGCAGTTGAGTCAATCATCGCGGGCGAAGCCGCGGGTACCTGCTACTTACTAATAAAGTAAATTATTTTGAATTTGAATTATTTGAATTATTATTTTAAACTAGCATGTGCCCGCGGCTTCGCCCGCGATAAATATTTCTAAATTAAAAATTAAGAGCATAATAGTTAAATCATTATATTTATTAACACCTAAATCACGTGGACTACATACCACGATTAGATAGCGTCGCCTGGTAAAAGCTACCTCAGATTCGAGTTCCTTGGTCCAGAAAACCCCTGTATAGTGAGTTTCGTCCAAATAAAACAATGTTTGACCATATTAGAGCTTACAACATTCAAGCGATCGCGAAAGTTTTATTTCAAGGTATGACAAAAATAGACAAAGCCAACTGTAATTGTCAAACTTCCATTTAATTTAATTCCAGACCCATCTGAAACCCACTGGCAACAATATGTTTTAATGTCAAATGTGATTCGGATTCGATAATTCTGTGTAAGAAAGGATTAAGTATTCTCAAAAACGTTTGATTTTTGGCATTTAAAATCAGAATTTTTCAAATTCCTTTCTTAGTGAGCACCTACATTATGAAGCGAAGGTACTGTCAAAATTCCAAGTCTCTACCTGTTATAGTTTAGGCTGTACGTTGATTCCGGTCAGTCAGGACAAAGCCTTTTATATATATATATAGAGATTATATTTGTGCATAAAAAAGGCAACATTACTTGAAATTGGGATGTGGGTGTCAATAATGAAGAGGCAAACGAAGAAGCCAGCGAGCCATATAGCAGAGCATTATGGCAGTACTTTATCTTGTGAAATGTCCTCGCTGGAACAAAGAACGCGCTAATAGAGCGAGACTTCACGTCCCACAATAATACTGACAGTCGAGTTTAATTTGTCAGCAGACACACCCCCTTCCCACAAGAGCCAGAGAAAAGATGCACCGCCCCATGTGAACAACGCTCCACACAACTGTTCAATAAATCCTTGCTATACGTTATAATTAGTATATTCAACCAGAATAAATAATAAGCAGACAATATGCAATGGGCATACCCCCAACTTGATATTAGCACGGTCATCTGTGGAATTAGGACAAAATGGAAAAGAGAACGCTGCTCGCTTTTTCCAGGAATGTGAAGATATACAGTGAATTTGGTTAATTCGACGTTGGATAATTAGAAATATTGTATAATTCGAATAAATACTCATTCCCCTTGAAATTCCTATATAAATGTATGTTAAAAAATCGCAATTAATTCGAAGTTTTTAGGCTTAATTTGGATAAATCGAAGCCAAAATTTGTCTCATGTTAATGATGTAAGGATTCCAAGAGTACATTGCCACCCTCATGAGCCGTAGACTATGTCACAATCTGGTAGCCTTAACCTCCTGGGACCCGTAGATCGCATTACCTTATACTGTACTTGCCCTCATATTATGAGATTTAACTGTAAACAGATTCCCAATGAATTGAGCAATGCTGTCTATTTTTAACAACTTAACAGGTTTATTATGATGATTATTAGAACACTATAGACTATAATATTCCTATGTCTATACCATATTATGGAACGAAGGGAGTACAATGTAAGGGTTACCTTTTTTATTATTTATTTATACACCGAGTTATAAATAATTAGACATGTTGCAGTCATCGTTTTTTCAAAATTGAGTAGCAGGAAATAGTTATTTACGATACAAGTTTATGAAGTGTGATTTTTTTTGAATGAGTGTAGAATTAAAAAGCGAATTTTTCCCCTAGAACCAATCCCTAAATATATAACCTACAAAGGCTTGTTGACGCTCCCTGTGATCTGATGTTGAAAACAAAGCAAAGCTATAGGAGTTTCATGCATATATGGTATAGAGCTGTGGAATTTACATTTCATCTTCAACTTGAAAACAAACACAAAACAGATAAAAGTGAAATCAAGCGAGATATAAAGAGATTGTGGAATATTCCAGAACTCGAAAACAGCAAAGGTTTGATGTAAGAAGAGGTCAAATCACACGACTGCAATGTCGGTTTTGTATGTGTATTATAGTAAGAGATTGTGATGCTACCATATTATATCTTGACTTACTGTGCCTACCTAGGTAATGACTAGACTTCGGACTTTTAGGTCGCTAAAAATGCTGTTTTAGGTACCTAAAATAGGCTCTAAAAATTGGAAAATAGGTTCTAAAAATCTTAAAATAGTCTCTTATAAAATCGTTAAGTTGCCAAATTTCTGAAATATCTCAATTGCAATGCAGAATATTATATTGATTGAAGTCACCATTAATCAATAATCATGATAAAACTCAGATATAGGCCTATGGTACACAGCATTTTATAGACCTATTAGTAGGCCTATATTACTACCATAACAGTGAAAACATAATCACTGCGCCCAGAAGATACGCACGCTCTAGCATATTCAACCCCTTGTATCCCTCAGTGATTCAGAGAACTACGTTTTTTCTTTCTTTCTTTTGTGTTACTGGGTGTGGGAGTCGGGAGAAAAACACTATATTTTCTTGGGAATTCCAAGGATTTTTTTTTTACTGAAGACGAAACATTCCTTACTATTTAACTACGTCACAAATGTGTCTGTGCTGCACATTCCGAGCTAAACATTTAGTACGAACTGAAAATAAATGCTAGAATTTATAACAAAAAGAAACTTATTTTGAACTTTAGAGGAAAAACAAGCCAAAAGGCAATATTAGGCTCTAACGTAAAAATAGGCTGTTTTAGGTCCTATAAAAGGATATACATGAATATACAAGTTTTCGTCCATACATCACTTAAGGATTAAAATAGGTTTTTACCTAAAATCCGAAGTCTAGTAATGATCAGGGCCTGAATAGTTATATGCACTAACATAAATCAGTAAAATATTTCTTTTTTTCTTTCTTTGTCGTAGTTTAACCTCTCCCTTTTAGGATTTAAGCGACCCAAGCCGCCCGGGCCTTACAGGGCCGCACCTGTCGGGAGAGGGATTTTCTATGGATCACATACATACTCTTTTGACCAGACAAGGACATGGAGGGCCTTCCTGGATGAGTGATCAGCCCAATGCCGTGGCCACCTCCGAGACAACACGAACACATAGGACGAGGCACACCATTCACACACACACTCTCTCCAAACAAGGCGAGGATGGGATGAAGGTGATAATGACGGCCAGTTGATATGTGGGGATCACAAGGGCCTAAAGTTACCCGAAAAACCCCAGAAAAAAACATCACCTAGGTAAATTGTCCTGACCAGGATTCGAGCCCGGGCCCGCTGCTTCAGAGGAGCGAACGCATTCCCTACGCCAGAGCGGCGGACAAAGTATTTATTACGTATTTAAAAATCTCGAAATATGTAATAAACCCATTAAACGAAATATGTAACATCGCAGTAACATCACAATATCAGAACTTCCATTTTCTTAAAATATGTTGCTGTAACCAAGCCAACTAGAAAATCACGTAATGGAAATAACTAAAAAATTGTAAATTCCATATAGCTTTTAATTTTTCAAATTACGATTCCATAACAATAAGGAACAAACATGTGTTTCAAATTGTGGTATATAAATTTTCTGTTATCGCATAATGTGGATTTAACTGATTAAATGAACGCCCATCTGACATTTCTAGCATATACAAGTATAATACAACATGAATAAAATTGGAACTAAGAATGGAAATATTAATAAATATGTAAAAATATGTAATTAAGAGCAAAACACGTACATATAAGTATTTTCAAGTTTGCATTTTTAGGCTCTAATTGGCATGAAACTCGAATATATCACAATTTAAAAAAAATGTATATAACTATTCGGGCCTTTAATTATATTAGGCCTAAATACAAGCGTTAGATCTGTAATGTAACTTATACAGTGAGTTCCACGCAAGAGTTGGCCAATGGCGCGGGTTTCTGCGGCGCGGCTGGCACAGCTCCAACTCCCGAGCGATCGGGTGAAATATCTACGCAAATAATGCCGCGGTCGTTGTAATGATTCAGGTTCTCACATTTACAGTTAAAATTACAATGAAAATAACCACTTACCTAATCACAAGAAATGTTGGAAATGTTCTCCTCTTGCATACGCGCAACATTGGCACCATTTTTAGGGAATTTTCTTTCACGCGCGTAAGTTCAGCTTCCGAGATAGAATTAATTTCTCTTGTGATATTGTCTTTAAGTTATTCTTATGTATGGGAAATTGACCTATACACTTTATTTTTCAAGTTTCCCCATAAATAATATTTACATACTGTTAGAAGAACTTAATGACAATATCACATAGGCCTATCAAAAGAGAAAGTAACTCTGTCTCGGAAGCTGAACTTATGCGCGTGAAAGAAAATTTTCTAAAAAGGTGCCAGTATTGTCTGGATGCAAGAGGAGAACATTTCCAACATCTTTTGTGATGAGGTACGTGGTTAGTTTTATTGTAATTTTAACTGTAAATGTGAGAACCTGAATCATTACAACGACCGCGGCATTATTTGCGTAGATATTTCACCCGATCGCTCGGGAGTTGGAGCTGTGCCAGCCGCGACGCAGAAACCCGCGTCATTGGCCAACTCTTGCGTGGGACTCACTGTACATTGTTTCAGAACCATAAATTCGCTATACAGTTTTTCTTAACTCACCAGGTTTTGAATGTGCTGAATTAAAAAAAAAATCAGAGACTGATACTGCGATAACGTATGTTTTCAATGTATTTGTTACTGGAACTAGTCCCGAGCAAGAAAGTTTACTCATTCAGGTACAAATTTATATGTAAATTTGTATAGTGAAATCAACAACAAATACGAGGCTCATCCATAAAGTAAATTTCTCTGGGGCCGTATACAGAAACAAAACACAATTTCATGGAAATGTTTATTGCAACAGACACTGCAAGTGTTCAGATATTTTTCAAAATATTCGCTACCGGAATTGAGACATTTTTCTTACCGTGGGACCAACTTTTGAATACCTGTGTCGTAGAACTCTGCCTCCTGGTATTTGAACCATTGTGTGACAACCATCTCCACCTGTCTGTCATTATTTTGTCATTTATTGAGGTTTAGGAAAAGATGGAAATCATTGGGAGCTAGATCCGGGTTGTAAGGTGAATGTTTAAACACCTCCCAGTCGAACTTCTGCAGGAGACTTGCCTTGAGTGTTTAAAAATCCACCCTACAGCCCGGATCTCGCTCCCATTGATTTCCATTTTTTTCTACACCTCAAGAAATGAGAGAGAATGACAAAGAGCCAGACATGGTTACCACACAATGGTTCAATCTATTGCAATAAACATTTCCATTAAATTGTGTTTTGTTGTTTCTGAAAACGGCCCTAGGGAAAGTTACTTTATGAACGGCCCTCGTACATACAATCATTCTACTTAAACCAATTCCCTTTGTCGACACAAAAACAATTAGTGATGTACATTTTTGTGTGTATTTGAAATAAATAAAGAGAAAAAGATACTATGAACCTGTAGCGAGACTTCTAAAAAATGAAAAAATTATCCCTCATAAAAGTGTTCTTTACTGTACACTTGTTAGCTTATACTAGACTGTAAAGCTGATTAGCCTATATTCCCCTTTGCAGAACATCCATTACTTTGTTCCTTTGAGAAAATAAGTGATTAAAAAGTCATAACAAAGAGCTTGGGGAGAAATTTTCTTTTAATACTTCCCTGACATCTTCGCCTTGCTTCATTGCAATTTATGAGGGTAGACACTGTAACATTCATAAACAGTGTCAAGTTATTTAATAAGAGTGGAGTAATTTATGGAGCTAAAGAGACAACTGCTGTTCTATACATTAGTTCAAATATTCTCAAAGAAGAATCCCATAGACTTTATCAGCAGGATTATTTGTAGAAGCTGTTTTAAGAGTACTTATATTAAGTTCATCTACTTAATAAAGACGTCAAAATTAAGATCAGTATGTTCTAAACTTTGCCAGAACAATAACTGTGAGAGAGAATTCGGGATATAAGTTTTTTATATAAACTTGGAAGACAAATATTATCAAGGTTTCGTATCTAGCAGACGGCAAGATGCTTCTTTCCTATTTTTGTTTGTTCTACTACCCCCACCTTCCTCCCTGATTCACTTTGTAGAACGAGCAACTTTATCAAAGAGATCATCGTAATACGAACAGATTTTGTAACAATATATAGCTTGGGTGAGCTTGCTTCCTTTAGTCTAGCTACAGTACTTAGTTGAGCCAGATACTTTTGGGTACAGTCCAAAAGCTTTCAACTTGTTAGAAGTATAGATTGCATAATTCTCTCTTGGTTCAACACTGAACTAGTAAGCAAACCAATCTTGACTGAACTATGCTCAGCGGTTCAGTTACTTTTCTTCAGAGGATGACATTTTAAAATCAAGTTCAAGAGAATGTTTAATACTAGGCGGAACCACATATTATATTTGCACTCTCAATTCAAGCAGGTGGCAGACTCTAGTGCCAAGTCAATCTAATAACAATAATAATAATAATAAATACAAAATTTTGGCGTTTCTTTGATTCTCATTTCCGACTGAGACATGTCAATACTTTAACCCGAAGTTTTTCTTCTTGCATTAAACAAACAACACTTCAAAGACAGCACCGCTAGCGACGATAAAAATTATTACACTCAATGTAAATACACTCAATGACTAAATAAGGAAGAAATGACACGAAAATGACAAAATAATGACTTAAAATTGAAATTAATGCCCTAAAAATATAACATTGCATAAAATGACAAAAAATGACCTAATAAAAATGCATTTCTATAATCTAGAGGCATGAATAGGATTTATCTACAAGTTGGCAATGTCTATGCAGCATTAATAAAAAGATGACATGTCATTAGAACCCGGGCCCTGATTATAACTTAGTAGATACATTTATTCACAATAAATATAGTTCTAAGTGCAGTGAGAAAGTAAAAATGAACTTAGAAATTCTGTAACGATTAAAGATATTACCAAGAGCGAAGAAATAGATGCTTACACACCGGTAATGAATAAAGTAAGTAAGTAAGAATATTGTCACAAACATTTACAAAATAGCTTAAAAGCTGGTAAACTGGTGACTTGTAAAAAAAAAGAAGAAGAAAATACAATGGTAATATAAATATAAATACAGATTTTGAAAAATGTAATATATGAAGTGAAACATTAAAAAAAATAATAACCATATAAATTATACATTTTCGTCCTGAAAAAATTCACTTATTGAATAGTAAGCTTCCTCTATTTTTTTTTTAAAGTTTTGCTTTAAATTGTTTATCATTCAATTTTTTTGTTTCTTCTGAAATGCTTTCAGTAATCTACAAAGATTCTATAAATAAAATATTTCCTATTTTCAAAATAAAAAAGTAAGGCAATGTTTAGGTTAGTTTTTCAAGCCAACCACAAGTAACCCAATTAAATTAATGATAAATATAATGTAATATCTTTTAGCTAAGACGCTTGGGATTATGATTTACAAACAAAAACTGAAGCTAATTACTTGATTGAAGAGGAACACGCTTTACTCTATTTTTTTGCTATCGCCTGCAGAAACGCAATCCTCAGAAGTTTTTGTCTCTGTCTACATCTCGACCTGGTTTTCCTCTTCTATCCTACGGGAAGAATTGGCTCAGCAAACCAAATACTGTGAAGCTGTATTTATTTTACATGCTGTATTTACCGCAGTTCCACGAGAATTAAATATTATATTATATTATATCACGAAGAACTGATCTTTAATTTAGGATGTATAAGTTGGGCTAACGGCCGGAGAGCGGAAGGGGGAACGAGTTCGAATTGAACTTGGATCAAATTTTCTCTGTTGGTGTTTCCTGTCGAGTTATTTCCTCACTCACTCAATGGAAATAGACAATTCCTAAGCAGGCTAAAAGGATGTTACATATTTTAAGGAAACTGGAAGTTCATTGCCGGGCTCACATGAGCCCGCCATTCAACCCTATCCTGTGCTAACTCCATCCAACCATCCCTCGCAAATTCTATTTACCTGAAATCTATTCTAATATATTGTCCTCCTACCTGCGTCTGGTACTTCCAAGTGATCTTTTCCCGCCTAGTCTCCCAGTGAATATTTTTGAGATAGCCTATGTCTTTCTCCCAGGCACAGAAAAAAGTATATGCATAGAGATAGATGAGAAAAGAATGTCAGAAACGACAATTTTTTTTTTCGCAGAAGAAATACATTTTCCCGAAGTTTAACACTACTTAACTCGGGAGGTAAATTAAATTAATTTGATTTACATCTCTTCCCCTCTTCCAGGATTCCAAAAACTTTAAAATAACAGAAAAATACAGTAAGGAAAAGAAAATAACACTGACACTAAAATTCAATAATAATAATAATAATAATAATAATAATAATAATAATAATAATAATAATAATAATAATGATAATAAATACACAATAAAAACTATACAATAATAATAAAAGATACAATCTAACAATTATCATATTTTTTGATATTTTCATCCATAGGCGTAACCAGGCCGACCATATGGGGGGGGGGTTATAACATCCGGGAGAGGGGGGTCCGGGGGTCCTCCCCCGGAAAATTTTAAAAACCTAGATGCAAAATAACGAGTTTTTCGCTTCCGGGGGTTTGCCCCGGAAAATTTTTAAAATTAAGACGCAAAATAACGAGTTTTTCGCTTCCGGGGGTATTCCCCCGGAAAATTTTAAAAATTAAGACGCAAAATAACGAGTTTTAAGCTTCCCACGCTTTATACTTGCATTAAGTAATTTATGGGCAGACTTAAAAAAAAAAAAGAAAAAAATTATACAATTTTCCTTTTTTTTTAATCAATGGGGGGGGGGGGGGTTCAAACCCCCAAACCCCCCCCTCGGTACGCCTATGTTTTCATCCTTAACTATTTAAAACTAATACTTTTTTTTTATGTACGAAGCGATATGTCTGAGTAGGCCTAAGTTAAATATCCAAAACGTTTTTGATTGAATTGCTTAAATTTTTGACAATCCCTGACTTTTATGGGCAGAGTGTTCCATAATAGAATTATGAGAATGGTTGACGAAGAGGAGTAAAGAGATACGATGATACTGATGGTGCTAAGTAATATCTTGAATGGGTGCGTAAATTATGACGAGTGGCAAGCGTATTAAAGCATAATAATAAATAGAACGGTGTCGAGGATCGTAGGATTTTGAACAAAGCAGAAGAGAGTGAAAATCAAGGCGTGTATGAAGTAGAAGTCAGTTCAATGCTTCCAGAAAAGGAATGAGGGGAAATACTACACTGTACACAGGAAACACATTTTTTAGGTGAAATTTCTGGACTCTGGGGACCACAAAACTACCTGTCTCATGAAAAATTGACCTTTAATTTCAACAGGATGTAATACTTCTGCTACCTGTGATATGAGTAGTGGAGAGAAAAAAAAGCTGTAAAACAGTTGAGTACAGTCTGTGCACAAATGTTTAAGATAGTGGAATGGATATATACTGTTTGCTCTAGAATTGGCCTTGAAGTAAACAAATATGTCAATCTCGCTCTAGAGACATATCTAGATACTCATATCTACGTAAGAGTGAGAGAGAGATACAGGACCGGTTCTAGACCGGACAACACCTAACCCATCCCACTGTCTAAAACATTTGCGCGCCGACTATACAGAGTATATAATTCTGTGTAACAGTAAACTGCTAAACTTAAATACTTTGATCGAAGCTATATTATTAACTTTTAAATTAGTCGTGTGTCTTATAGGATACAGTAATTGTTTGCCTAAAATTTGCATTAAAAGAACGGTAAGAAATTTGAAGAACATTTTAAATGCCATTTAAATTACAGAATAAGAAAACAAGAAATAAACTATTGTCTTAACTGTTTTCTTTGCAGTCCGGCATGGGTTTATATATCATGGCAGAAATTAAGCCTTACCAAATAAATGGCAAGTAATTAAAAAGGATTGTTACCGGTATGTTAAAAATAACCCTTTAACTAAACTTTTTCTAAAGTCTAAAGTTTCTAAAGTCTAACTAAAGTTTTAATGATTTTAAAAATTAAAAGTGTCCATAATTTGAGGTGTGCACTCAGAGGACTTGAGAAAGGCTACCAAGGTAAGCGAATTCTCATCCTCACAGATAGTCAGAGTGCCTTAAAAGCACTCTCCTCTGACCAGGTAAAATCAAAACTGGTATGGGAATGCCTAAACTCCCTCACTGCCCTCTCATCCCGCAACAGTCTTGAACTGAGGTGGGTGCCTGGGCATCAGGGAGTTGAAGGAAACGAGAAAGCAGATTTGTTGGCAAAAAGGGGTGCTCAGATACCCTTTTTTGGACCTGAACCTGTGGTGGGAATCACTACAACTACTGTGAGAACCTCGGTTAAAACATGGATAAGGGAGAAACACCAATATAGATGGGAAACCTATCCAGGACAAAGACAGGCTAGGGAGCTAGTACTGGGTCCAAACAACGCTCTCTCCTCTTCTATCTTGAAATTAGACAGAAGGGGAATAAGGAGGGTGGTTGCATTAATATCTGAGCATGGTCACTTCAGAAAACATCTATGCAAAGTGGGGCTCTATGAGTATGAACCCATTTGCAGATTATGCAAGCAGGAGGAAGAAACAGCCTCACACATCCTGTTTGACTGTCCTGTCCTGGCAAGGAAGAGACATGCTCTCTCCATCTCCAGGAAAGACTTAAGAAATGGAAAAGACATTGGAACCAAAATACTGCAACTTGTACAAGGAACAGATTTTGGGAAACAATGAATTTCCCTACTCGTGGGGCGAACAAGTCAGTGGAGGCTAACTTTAGATACCCTGTCTGGCAAGAAACCTGGCATGCCAGGGAAGTTTTGGAAGGAAGACATGAGCTTCCTAACCAAAAAAGGGGCAGCACAATAAGCCTTTTAGGCTGACGTGCAAGAGGTGCCAAACTCTTTAAAAAGCCCCCCGTAATCAAATCAAATCAAATCAAAAGTGTCCAATTTCAAGTTTCTGTAAACTTAGATAATGATACAAGCTTATAAACAATCGAAAGGTCTATGTGGAAATGAAAAAAAAAAAAAGAAAAAAATATTAGGCAAGTATAAGTTTTGAAGTTTCTTGAACTGTTTCAACAATATCATCTAACATGCAGGTATATTAAACTATTAAACGTTTAACTTATAACAATGTAAGAACGAATATGCATTGCCTCCTAGTAGAATTTTGGAATGAAGTGTAGTCATTCGTCTCTTGCTGGATGCTGCAATGTTCCGCGCTTCCGAATTATGACGGGAATTGTAGTTTGGACGAAGATAAGAAACTGCTTGTAGGTTAAATGCCAGAAGCATAATCAGATTATGCAGACATCCACGTCTAGCTGTCTGCATTGTAAACAAGCACACATTGCGTACAGCTGAATTAAAACAGCCCTAATATTAAGAAGTTATATATAAACTAAACTCCGTGGCGCTACATCCCTGAAGGGACAAGGTCTACCACCCGACTGCTGCCTCATCTATCATAGGCAGACGGCAGGATTGGGGGGCATGTGGCCGTTGATGATGGTTTCCATGACCGGATATATAGCCTATTTGTATAATCTTTCACTTTCTCCATAAATATATCATACTTCTCCAAGAAAGATATTCGCAGTCATTTAATATCGTCTCCATTGGTTGTAGAGCCACGGAATTAAAATTTAATTCTTTTAATAAGTATCATTAAGTATTAATAAGTATTAATTATCAGTAGCTGTGAAATTTGTTGTAATATGACATTATAAAAAGTATTTTTGGCTAACTCTTAAACTACTTTTTCTACACTCACACAAATCAAATTAGCTTTCTTCTTGGAATGATCAATACAGTGCCAGAAGTTGCTAAGAATCATTTATGAACTAAGAAATAAAATTAACAGAAAATTCACTTATTTAAAGAAGATGCTGAAATGTTCTTGATGACACAAATTCATGTGGTTCAATTTATTTGAGGAAACTTTAAATAAAGATTAAATGTTACGAATTATTCCAGTTTTAGTCTCATCAGCAACAGAAAACAGATGCATAACAATAGTTAACATAGCCTACTCTGGTATACCTGCCACGAGTCTGCAAGGAAGGTAGGAGAAATACCATCCTTCGAATAAGTGGATCAATACTGTTGACGGCTCAATACTATATACACTTCCCCATTAATGAAACTGGAGGACATCGTATAAGCTGGTTGTGCCTAAAACCTGAAAGATGTAGACAATAATAATAAATTGGTCATCATCGGTTACTGGAACTTTAAATTGTAAACGAACATACTGGAGTGGTAGCAACCTAACTCAACGATTGGAGAATGGATATTACAGCAGTATGAGAGAATCAATTACAGGACGAAATTTAGAAGAGCTTGCACGAGTTTTCTACACTCTCATTCTCTTTCCCCTCTTTGTTCGTTATTTAAATGTATTTGGCGACCTGTTGAATGCAGCCTCATATATAAATGTAGCCTATATATAAAACACAAGCTACACATAGCCTCTGGCTGGTTTACAAAAAATTGGCTCACTACATTCTGGTGTCCGGATTTTTCTGCCTCAGGGCTCGTTTCATTTATTTCATCTCAGTAATCTAATTAACTCAGAAAATTTTGTTTAGCAAGACACCTAACATTTTTCTCTTGCTTTAATTTATCTAAATAACTTCAAGCAGAGAAATTCGGCATAGTTATAAATCGCTCAGAAATGTTGGTGTAGACTATATAAGGAACCGGATAAATTAAAGTGACTATTTAGCTAATGAATTAGTGACCAATCCAGATCAAGAATATGTGGGAAATCAACCAATAGCAAGTATCTATCGTCATAATTTTATTGTATTTTTATCGCACCTATGTGCAATTGTTTTTCGTCTAAATTCGCAAACACTGAACACCGAAACATTCTCATACCTGTTGCATCTTTAATTAAAGACAATATATACGCACTGCAACTGGGTGCCTATATCTGTGGCTTGGTTCTAAAAGGGCCAATGTCAATTTCCTGCAAAAATGAGGTTTATGCATTATTAAGTCTTTATTTTTCGTATACTAAAAGTTCCAATGCCTGTTGCTATTAATAGACATAATACAGAAACCTTAGAGGCCAATGTCAGAAGTTCTCAGCAAAAAATGTTAGTTCTATAAAGGCTTCAGTCAGTTATCTCAAAAGTAAGTCTTATGACATTGACCAAGCCGCAGAAATAAGCTCCATATAAACAAAAGAAAATATGAAAATAATATATAATTATTTATATGTGTGTGATGAATCATTTCAAATCTCGTATAATAATAAAAACAATATAAACTGTATTATATTAGTGTTGAGGTTAATCTAACCAGCTGATGATAAAAACATGGAAGCGTCGTACATCGCGCGACTATCGACGATGTCGCGACGATCGATATATCGATTGTTTCACCATTAGCTGTCTCGTTTATAATGACAAACTAGCGTAGTTTTATTCATTTTAGTGGTTTTATATTATTGATTACATGCTTATTTAAGTATTCGCTAGTCACAATAAATAAATCGAGGACCGGATTCTCCCAAGACATATTCGTTATATTAAAAGGTAAAGGTAAAGTGATCCCTATACAGGCCATGAAGGCCCAGAGGGTTCCAGGAGGTTGAGGCTCCCAGATTTTGGACATTCGGCACATGAAGGTGGTAAGGTTGTCAGCCCTACGCACCGGCCGCCTTTACCCCCAGGATTGCTCCTGGTACTCATTTCTGTTAGAGGCTGAGTCGACCCCAGGGCCATAGTGCCACCAGAAGGATTAGGCCAATTGAAAAATCTCAACGACCTCATCGGGAATCGAACCCGCGACCTTCCGGTTTGTAGCGCAGCGCCTCAACCACTACGCTACGGCGTACCATTCGTTATATTACTTATGACAAATATTATAGTTATCTTGTCAGCCAAGTGAGTTTGGTCAAATACTATAGAGACAATACCGGACACTTACTGGTAGAAAAATGGGGGACAGATTTTGCAGCACTCCTGGTGGCACAACCTAGAAACTTGGGGCAAAATTAAAATATACAAAATATATATAAACTGTAATATGCTATTCTGAGCCATAGGTAGATACCCCTTATACATAACATGCCGAGTCTGGCTATTTCGGCTCTTCTATTAAAAACTGTTTAACATATAGGTATCTAGATACTGCAATTGTATTCAGTAGTAGCAGGTTGGGCCGCTAGATGGTGCTGAAAATATTGTCCCCCGATATATCGCAAAGTGTCCTGTATTGTCTCTATAGTATTTGGTTTGGTGAGCCGTTTCGTTTGTTCATTAAATTTTAAGAGGTGGCAATTTCAACTCGGTCAAACTGACCGAGGGTTTCCGGGTTTATTCTTCATTTCTACGCTTATCTCAATTTTAATCGATTTCTTCAATTCACACCCATCCTGCTAACTCCACAAACACAGCAGACGAAAGTTAAATGTATCTGTATAGTTGAATACAGTTCAGTATCATCTTTTTAACATTCTCCTTTTCAGCCTTTGGTGAGACCTCCCCTTATTTGATCCAGAAATCTTTCTACTTATGGGTTTCGTTAACCTCTAATTACCTCTATAGGCTTTCCCTCAATTCTTCATATGAGTATATAAAATCCTCTGTTGATAGTCCTGTGAATTAGGAATAATTAATAATATTATAGTTACCTCTGAACAGAACTTTTCTTTCACTTTTGGCATTTTCCGTTAAGCGAAGCATACAGAATTCTACTTAAAGCTATAGAATCCACATACTGAAAAACTATAGTAGTCGTTAACCCACAAAAAATGAAATTTTCTGCACTCTAGGGGAGCGGCTAAACACCACCCCTACGAGTAGTCAAAAGACTCCGTACGCACTAAAGCTCTTAAGCGAACAATACAGGCTGAAGATGAGACAATCTCAACTTTTACAAAAAGAGTTTACCATTATCTTCCCCGACCCCTTCATTATCTCGGAAAAATTTCAGGAACCTAATAATTCAGATTGATTCATTCAAATACAAATACAAGTGTATACAATTGATAAAATTAAACTGTTAAAAGAAAATGATATTATTGCGACGATAGGCTGCTATGACTCGTTGAAATTTCACAAATTCTTATGGCGGATTGGTTACTGATCAAGTCTTTAACTAATCAACAAGATAAACTCATATGTAGCACTACTGTATGGGATGGGAAAATGCGTAAAAAATCAATATAAAATCTCTCCCTTGGTCGTAGTTTTACCTCTCCCTTTTAGGATTTAAGCGACCCAAGCCGCCCGGGCCTTACAGGGCCGCGAAATGTCGGGAGAGGGATTATCTTTGGATCACATACATACTTTTTTTGACCAGACAAGGACATGGAGGGCCTCCCCGGATGAGTGATCAGCCCAACGCGGGGCCACCTCCAAGACAACACGAACACATAGGACAATACACACTATTCACACACACACACACACACACACACTCAGAACAAGGCGAGGATGGGGATGAAGATGATAATGACGACCAGATGATATCCGGGGACCACAAGGGCCTAAAGTTACCTGACATTTGTCTCACAGCTGAGGGAAAACCCCGGAAAAACCTCACCTAGGTAACTTGTCCCGACCAGGAATCGAACCCGGGCCCGCTGCGTGGGAGGATTGAACGCATCCCCTGAGCCACAGCGGTGGACTCAATATAAAAATGAGGTAAAATAATGTACGGCCCATAAATTGTTTCAGACTGCCACAGTTTGCCCTGAAAATGCAACGGTTTGTGATATTGTTTCTTCTGCTTACGTGGTTGCAGTTTTCCTTACCAACCTCCGTCCTATCTTTCAAATCGAATTGTGTACTTTATTTAGTTTCCACATCACATAACTGTAATCAGGTCACGTGATCGCAACAAATACGATATCAATACCCACTCAACTGGTTAAAGTATATATCAGGACAGATTAATGGCTTCTATATTTCATTGTCCGTTTGTGTCAACTTCGACATTTATAGTTCGATGCGAATCGCCGAGACAAATTTCCTGTGGATAACTTCTCATATTTCTGTGTGGAAACTCTACAAACAAAGAAGATCTGAAGAAGTGAAGAAAGCAGTTATTCTTAGATTTTATCCCCGAAGTCAATTTTTTATTTTTAGTAAAACAGAACGGAGGAGAACTAGTCAATTTCGATTTTAAAACTTAATATATTTTATATAATTAATTTTTCCATGCCTCTAGATACGAAGGTCACTGAATCAAACCCGACCGCGGTCGAAGGATTTTTCAAGACGTAAAAATCCTGGGTATGGAGTCCTCCGGAAGGGACTTTAAGCTGGGGGCCCGTGTCGTACATTTACGGCACGTAAAAGAACTCTAAACCTAAATTATAGCCTCTGGACAAAGTTACTCGGCTCTTTTACGTCCAAATAATACTTCAGAGTCCGGAGGGGTGGGGGGTTGTAAGGCGAAGGGCTTACCACTTGTCCCTCTGTCCTTTCTATGCCTCACCGTAGGAAAAAAGTCAGTCAGTCATGTTTCCGTACCTACTTGATTTATAAGGAAGTTATTATTAATATATTTACTACAAAATTTTGTAGTAAAAATGATCTGAATAGTGGTTGTATTAAGGAAAGAATTGCTTCTCATAGAATTTTTATTTAACAGTGCTTATTTTGCTTATTCTGAGAGAAAACTTTTTTGCCGGCTAATAGAAAGTAATGTGGACAACCTTTTACATAAAATGAAGACAAATATTTATTTGTTCTTTTTATTGCGTTACAAATTATGTGAATGGAATTCTGAACTCTGTATAATACACAGGGACGCAATAATATGTAATTAGTTTTTGCTTACTGTGATGCTTATTTTTTACATTAATTTTGCTTATGAATCTAGGCTTCACTAATGAATATTGTCCAATTCTTTGTATTGGTTCATAAAAGAATTAGGTAATTTTACCGATGTTGTATAATTTGTAAATTAATGATAAAAGGAATAAAAAATCAGTGCTTAAATTCATTGTACGGTTCACAATGAAAGCAGAACCAGCAATAACTGCAATCGTAAGGATGAAAATAATGGTTGATGAGTAAATGAGTGATCAGTCAGCGCACGTTAAGCGACAAATATGACCATCAGTCCGAACACTGCTCGATCCACAAAATAATCACCCGCTCTTCCGAATGATTGAGCCCTTCCCTAGCTGCTAATCAATCACCCGAATCTCTTAGTCAATTAGCCTCACAATCACTCAATCGCTGTCGCCGCGTTTGGATTAACTTTATTAAAAACGTTATTCCTCCTTACACTGTGTAAACAATAAAGCTGAATGATCACCAGAACGATTATATTAATTAAATGTGGGAAAACAAAATTACACGCTATATTACTGTAGGCTATTTCGTTATCCGCAATAACTAGGGCCTGGAATTTTATGAAAAATCATATTTTTTAATAACTCACTCTATGAAATGCTAGTGTTAAAAATGTGTAGAAAGCATGAAAGAAATAACAAAATGGATGGTTTCATTTAGCATATTTTTGCATATTTTGTTCGTTTTGCGTTAGTGCGTTTTACTGGATATTAAAATATTTATGTATATTTTATTCATTTATCACATTTTTTAACAGCAATTTTCTGTCAGATTTTTTATTTTCTTTATTTTCTTTATTTTTGGTTCTATATTTATCATATTTATACAAATACAAATACAAATACAAATACATATTTATACAAGTAAAATAAAAAAAATAAAAATTGCAAAAGTAACCACAACTACTATTTAAAAAGAGGAAACAAATATTGGCTATATTTTCACAAGAAGTATTAACATTTAGTAATACACCCGAATGAGCAAGACTGCTCGTGCTCGGGTGCAGTTTCAAAAATATAGTATGCATATCTATGCTAATTCAAACATTTACAGCATATTTGGGTAAGTGTATGTTTTAAGAACGGATTGTACAATAATTAACAGTGGTTACTAAAATTTGTTGCATTCACCTTTTTAAAGTTTTGTAATGTAATTTATACAACTTCTAGTATTTTTTGTAATTTATCATGCAAATCAGCTACCAAGAGAACGTAAAGTACTAAAACTATCTAAAGATAGAGCATACTTCACTGGATTCGGAGCATATTTTAACAATTTTATAGCATATTTGCATACATATTTCGTCTTCTGACAGAACATTAACCTCCGGGCCTTATTAATAACATTCCAGTGTTTACTTGGATTTCGCTCTAAAGTCAGACTTGAGTAATCGGATTAGATACTTACTGAAGTGTTGAGGTATACGCATATTTAAGCTGGTTTATTTGTCATATTACGACGTCGGAATTGTTACCTAGGCGTGACACCGTCGCGGGTGAGCTGGAAAATAATTAGCGGAAGCATGTACAGATTCACAATTGAAGTGGACATTCCAGCTCCAGTAAATGCACCAATTCGGCCATAACTTTCACATTAAACATGGAAAAATATAAAAAATATCTTTATAGTGTATTAATTTTCCTTGATTTTTAATTCAACAATAAGTATTAAGTTTTTGTGAAATAAATCGTTACTACCTATTTTTTATTTGAAATTCCCTTGTTTGTGTTCGTTAATGTTCATTTTCAGGTCATTATTTACAATTTGGCTAATTTTATCCCCTAATCAAACCCTGGATATAATTCTGGCCCAGGACCGCTTGAATTTGGAAACCCCTGTGCTACAGTATGGGGATTGACTCCCTACGGACTATGTTCTTTGTGAATCAACACGCAGATTGGTCAGGGGACAGTGCGGTTACTATCGACTTAGGCTATGTGGAGTGTTTTCTACTGGTTTTGACACGGAAAACAACATATTCTTTCTTTCTTTTTCGTAGTTTTACCTCTCCCTTTTAGGATTTAAGCGACCCAAGCCGCCTGGGCCTTACAGGGCCGCGACCTGTCGGGAGAGGGATTACCTTTGGATCACATACATACTTTTTTGACCAGACAAGGACATGGAGGGCCTCCCCGGATGAGTGATCAGCTCAATGCCGGGGCCACCTCCGAGACAACACGAACACATAGGACGATACACACCATTCACACGCACACTCACTCAGAACAAGGCGAGGATGAGGATGAAGATGATAATGACGGCCAGATGATATCCGGGGACCACAAGGGCCTAAAGTTACCTGACATTTGTCTCATAGGTGAGGGAAAACCCCGGAAAAACCCTCACCTAGGTAACTTGTCCCGACCAGGAATCGAACCCGGGCCCGCTGCGTGAGAGGATTGAACGCATCCCCTGAGCCACAGCGGTGGACGAAAACAACATATTAAAAGAAAAAATGATGTGAAACACATAACATCCTCTGCCAGAATAAAAGTTTTACCTCAGTGTAAAAATTACGTATGATATTCTCTTCAAGTAAATTGGTAGTAAAAATTAACAGAATGTCATTACCACATCGCATCGCATCCTCGAAGGATACACAACACAAAGAAAATCCTATTAATGTACTCACGATTCACTTTCTCTACCCTTTGGTCCCCCACAGTTTCTAAAAAACAGTAGGTGGCTTATAACTCCTATTTCGAGAACTTTTGCGAAAAATGTTTAAATAAAAGATTTTGCTCTTGGTATAAGCACCCCATGTACAAAATCCAAAGAAAATCGTAAGAGCCGTTTTAGAGAAAATCGAGAAAAAATAAATGTTAATACAGTATCATTAAAAGTAAAAGAAAGTTGTCGACAATCTTCATGACACATCTCCAGAAGATACCCCTTCCAAATATAATTTTTTTTTCTCATACAAACATTGACACATAAACACAGACATGTTTTAGAAAATAGTACTTTTGTATTCAGGGATCTCAAAACGTGTATTTATGTTAAATACTCAACTTCGATTTTCGGGGTCGAACACAACAGACTACTTCCTCTAAATATAGCACCTATAGTTCGGAAAGAGGAAGTAATAAAGAATTGCACAATGTCAGCAGTATTTTGAACACAATAATATTTTTCTGCGGAAAGAAGTGTATAATTGACAATTAATAATGTATGAAATTATACTGAGAGAGCATTGATTAATTTATTATCTCACCATTTTCAACGTACACTATTTACGAGACCTGATATTTTAGTACATTCTTAAGGTTGATATATAATAATAGCACAACATTAATAATACGAAACGAAACCAAAATATTACGTAAATTTTTCCTCCTATTCAGAATGCAACACATCTTCCTACTAATGGGAAATGGTAAACCTAGGACCTTTGAATAATTTAGATATGTATATCCATAGGAATGGCTTAGACAATTTCAAACAATCGATGAAACTGTCAGAAGGGGCATTGCTTAATAATCATACAAGAGTGAACATAAAAGTCTAATATCATGTTTGTGATATAAATTTGCATGTAGGCCTATATTAAGCAGAAATGAACAGTGCGAGTCAGTAATTGGAAGATTCTAGTACACAAGAGCAGCACTAGTAGAGCTCTTGGTTGTGAGCTGAGTTGAAATTTATAGGCAAAATAAAAGTTTAGAAATATATATCTTCCGTCTGCAAGTATGCAATAAACTCCATGCAAGCAGCAGTGTAGAAATATTTCAGCTGGATGGCTACCATACATCAAGCAGAGTTCAGCAAAGTGGAGCTTATGAAGAATGTAAATGATACCTATGATCGTTCCTTACATTGTGTCTCCAAGTACTGATAAGAATATGTTGTAGAACAATAATAAATAACAGTAATGGAATAAGAGTACTGACGTGAGCATTAACTCATTTTTGTTGTTTAAGTTCACTACGTAATTCCTGCTTTCATGCAGATCAGAAACTTTTATCTGTCGAGAAATTAAAACAAAAAATATAAGACAATTATCCTGGATGTGAGACATGGTCGCTTTCTCTTCGGGAAGAACATAATCTGAGAGTATTCGAAAACAGGCTGCTTAGGAAAATATTTGATTCTAAGAGAGGTGAAATTGGGGATCGGAGAAAACTGCATAACGACGAGCTTCGTGACCTGTACTCTTCACCAGATATAGTAAAGGTAATTAAATCACAGAAGATGAAATGGACTGGAGATGTTGCGTGCATGGGGGAGGAAAGACATTGTCTGGGAGACACGAAGGGAAAAGGCCACGTGGAAGACCTAGACGTAGGTGGGAGGACAATCTTAGAATGGATTTAAGGGAAGTAGGATTTGGGAGGGATGATTGGATGGAGTTAGCACAGAATAGGGGCGAATGGCGGGCTCAGGTAAGCACGGCAACGAACCTTCGGGATCTATAAAAAAGATAATATTCCTTTAGCTTGCTGTGAAATTGTCTATTGCCATTGAGTAAGTAAGTAAGTATAGATTTTAGAAATGACAAAACTATTAAGCTGATAATATAACAAGAAAATTTATAAACTCAAAATTCGAGGGAATAGGTGGCATTTTTGTTTTTTTTTACATACTGTACAACACAATTATATTCCTCGTAGGAAAGAATATCAAATTTATCAACATAATATCTGTATGTCTTTCTAATAGAATTAGAATTAGAAATTACATACATTTTGTATCCATACGTAAAAATCTAAAGGACCAACACAAAAACTTATACTCATTTTTTCTGGGTAAGTGAATTTTGTAGAGACGACACTTTTCCTTAACAGAATTAAACCTTCTTACTGCTATAAATTCGTTACCACAAAAAGCCCATAAGAGAGGAACCATAAGATTGGTGGAGTAATGCTTTATGTTAAAATATAACGATTTTTATCCGCATCTTACAGTTGTCGTTGGTGGAAGCCAGCTGTTTTATTGAAAAATTTCTCATATATTTCAAGCTTATAATCCACTGATGATTTTACTTAATGAATGCGTGTATTAATAAAAAAATTCAGCTCTGAAAGGATTAAGTGAAGTTTTTCGTTTTATTGCATAGTAATAAATAACTATAATAAAATAACAATAATAATAACAATAATATCACTGTATAAACTGAAATTCTGATCAGTCTAAATTTAAATGAAGTTAATTAAATGCTTAGTTCCTCCCACAATACGTAAACCCACGCCTAACTGCATAGAAAAGAATAATCAACATAATGATTATGCCTTGAATTTATTCCTTGTACCTCATTCTACTTTCTTACAAGAAATTTACATACCCCCCATAATTTTATTAAAAACTTATGAGAAACTACTGCATCCAAGAGGATACATGATACATTTTAAGGGTTAAACTCGGGCATTAAAGATCTGATTGCATTATACCATCCATTATTCTGATAATGCATACAGTCTATAAGCCTATGGTATCTTTAAATTAAAACGTATCACTAGATCTGTCAAAGACAAAATCTGTATCTGTATCTGGTACCCTATGACCCCCAGGTGGGGCGAAGGGGCCTCCAATGGAGGTTTCATTACCTATACTAATTTTGATATGCTTATTTTCCGAGAGAGGGTAGAGGGACAGGTGGTAAGCCCATCGCCTCGCAACCCCCCTCTGGAAACTAAGTATTTCTTGGACGTGAAAGGGCCGAGAAATTTTGTCCAGAGGCTCTAATTTAGGCTTGGAGTTCTTTTACGTGCCGTAAATCTACGACACGGGACCCCCAGCTTAAAGTCCCTCCCGGAGGACTCCGTGCCCAGGATTTTTACGTCCTGAAAAATCCATTGACCGCGGCCGGGTTTGATCCCGCGCCCTGCGGATCTAGAGGCGGGCACGCTACTTCTAGACCACCGCGGCCGACTCAAAGACAAAATAAAAAACATAAATACAAAATTAATAACTGGAAGCATTTTCTTCCAACATTTCATAGGCTACTGCACGATTCAAATTGGAAACGTATAGAAAGCTATTTGATTTGTTTTGCTGAAATTGAAAAATACGTATTTTTGTAATACTAAATGGAACTTATTGGTGGCGTGATGTCCTATATTTCAGTGCATTTTATTATTATTTCATGTCTGTTATTACTTTTCATATTTACCAATACGGTGGTTTTGTGTGCCCATGTGTTTAAATCATATCAATGCAATATTATATCGATATATTCAAATTAAAATTCTGTAGCATTTGATCATTCAGAGTTATAAATTTATTTAAAACATATGGTAACTTCGACAAATAGGCAAATTTATAATTCTTCTCAACATCAAAACAAAATTGAAATCAATTGGCAAAACAGTAATACCCCCTAGGGAATGAAATGCCATTCCGATAATTGTGGCGGGACAGTTATAAAAAGAAACTGGGAGTATGAATAATCAACATTTTGAAAGAACGATAATAACTGCATGGAAATTGGCTATAGATTGTCTCGTATGTATTACATTGCTAAATTTCTAAGCTGAGTAAAAATAACCAATACCATGGCCAATCTATTTATTTAATGTAATGAAAAACAAAACAATTACGATTTAAAAATATGACATTGTAAATATTCAACAAATTAAATATGACTTAAATATTGCGAATAGTTGAATAAAAACACTTTCTTCAACGCACTTTATTTACCTTAGTAAACTTCTGGACGGCCGTTTCGCAGGTGGTGTTCCTGCATCATCAGCAGAGTGTCAACTGAGGTCTCTGGAGCAGGTGTTTGTAACACAAACCTGCGAAACGGCCGTACAGAAGTTTACTAAGGTAAATAAAGTGCGTTGAAGAAAGTGTTTTTATTCAACTATTTGTTACACAGCGCTAAAGTCGGACACAAGAATGAAATTAAATATTGCAGTGAGGTATTTTTAGTCTTCTACAATCGATAATTCAAGTGATAAATAATTTCTAAATATTTTTAATGAAAATATTGAACATACAAATCACTACCAGAACACTACCGACAAACTTTCACAAGTTGTTCAGGGATGATTTCTGAGTGTTTTTCATGTAAGAAACCCAGATCTCTGGTGGCTCAGTGCCTTTCATTTGTAACCAACTACCTTTGTAAAACCAAAATTAAACGATGTTTAAATTAATTGTTCAAAATTTCGACGACCATGATCACGAAAAACTTCACAGTGACGCCTCAAGGACTGTCGCACACGCTCTAGCATCCCAAGAGGTTTGGTGCACATCGTCATCGGCTGTTACAATCCTAGCAACCAGGTCCATATTAGTTTCGAAAGGAGTCAAGTACACTATACCCGAGACGAGCTTAGAAAGGAACCTGAAGTAAACAAAAACCAGTATGTCGCTCTCACTCTTAAGTCATACGAGTAATGTGGTAGAGTGAGACAGATGTACTGGTTTTTGTTTACTTCAGGTTTCTTTCTTAGAACGGTCAGACTTTAGGGTCTTCATTTCTTCTGGGGCCACATGATGTGCGCTAATCTCTTGGGATGCTAGAGCATGTGCTACGGTCCATGAGACATCGTTACGAAGTTTGTCGTGATCATGGGGGTCGATATTTTGAGCAATTAATTTAAATTGCGTGTAATTTTGGCTGCACAAAGGTAGTTTTAGAAATGAAGGCAATGCAATTACTTGTTACTGAGCCACCAGAGACCATGGGTTCCTTATATGAAAAATACTCAGAAAACGAAAAATATAACTGAAGAACAGTTTGCCGGTAGAGTTATTAATCACCCTGTACTTTTTATCGTATTCTTAAACCTTATAGATTATAACAAATTTTGGAAGACACAAATGGACTATTCTGAAAATAATATAACTATAGGTTCATAAATGTTAATTCTTAATCGATTATGTAGTCCGAATTTTATCACTACTACTATCTGAAGATCAATCCTGACTTCTCGTTAAATTACTTATGATTATAAAAGTGAAAAGGCATTGCTCTAAATGGTGTGAATATTATACTGATGTTGTTTAACTTTTGTTATGTTGTTTCTGTAATTATTATTACGTCTGGCTATCTGCTTTCTGACCTCACAAGGTTATCTGTTCTGAATTCAGAAATAAACTAAAATGCATTTCACATGACCTACATTCATTACACTTGAACTCTGCTTGTTTTGTTGTAGAAAACAGCACAAATAATTTTACGTGAGATTACTCATTCAAAATCAGCGATAAGAGAATTAAAATATACCGTATCATTCATACGGAAATAATACGCTTTTTCAAATTTTAGGCATCCTGAAGCGTTTCAATTATTTTCATTATCAAACTTAGCTATTGTGTATTTGAGTGGAAATTTGAAAGGTTCTAAGTGACCTTTTTTGGATTTTTTGCACAATTAGATTTTTGTTCATAATGATGTGAACAAAAAAAATATTTACAGTTTATATAAATCTAATTAACAATTCAAAATCTTAAGTGAACAAAAAAAACCTAATGTCAGGCACTAGAGAATTATTCTATCTACAATATAGTGAAAGTTTTTTGTTTCTATCTTTCACAGTTTTGAAGTAATCGTGTTCCAGTTTAAAGTCTAAATTTTCAAGAAAACAATTTTTATAAACAAATTATAAATAACTAGCTTAAAAGACCCGGCGTCGCCCGGGTATTTTTATTTTGTAATTGGAAATTAACTTATGAAGGGCTTTCGATTTTTAAATTCTAGGCCCTTATATAGGTATTTATAATTTGACATAGGAAGAACGACTTATTACACTCAAACTATTCCCTCAGAAAACGCTTGATATAGTTTTTTATGGCTCATAGAGGATCTAGAATGTTGCATCCCATCGCTTGTACAGTGCACAGCAAGCCTGGTAGAGGCTCAAATAAGAAGAAACAGAAATTCCTGTAACATAAAATTGTAATATCGAGGCGGAATATTTTATTTCTCACTATCATGTTACCATAAAACCGTTTTGGGGATGAAATTAAACAGAAATGTTCATACTTCTCTCTCCAAAAACCTGCGATATACTAATATATATTACCATACCTCGTATTGTTTTCTCTATGTCCAGGGTAAAGAAAGTTATGTGACTGCATTATTTTCGTGGATATTGATAGTTCTCTAATTTGTCAAATTCGAGTTTCATTTTTTCCAAACCCATCTGAGACCCACTGGAAACAATATGTTTTAATGTTAAATGTGATTTGGATAGGATAATTATGTGTAAAAAGGGATTAAGTATTCTAAAAAACATTTGATTTTTGGCATTTAAAATAAAAAAAATTCAAAATTATTTCTTAGTGAGCACCTACATTATGAAACGAAGGTACTGTCAAAATTCCAAGTCTCTACCTGTTATAGTTTAGGCTGTACGTTGATTCTCTGTCAGTTAGTCAGTCAGGACAAAGCCTCTTATATATATAGATTACAACCCATTTTTCTTGTGAAATGTCTTAATATACAGCTGTATAATATATATTAAAAAAATTAAAGCCCTGATACTTAAAAGTAAAAGTTTCATACCTAAAGGTGATACATCGTGAAATATATTTTCTTGGTAAATGCTACGAAGTAAAATGGAAAGATAACCAGGAAGCTGTGCATAGTTATTGAAAACACACGAAAGGATTTCTCATCTATTTTCATTACCTGGTAATGCAGAAAACAGGAAGTATGTGAAGAAACATGCACCCTACTTGGTCATTAGAACGGCAGAACAAAAGAAAACTTACCGCCACTTTTACATTACACATCTGGGAATCCTAATGATCCTTTGATTACACCATATTTCTTGTACAAACTGTATAATACTACACGCAGGAATTTTATATACAGGGTCATTTAGAACTATACCGACAAACTTTCACAAGTTGTTCACGGATGTTTTCTGGGTGTTTTTCAGTCAAAAAAACTCATGATCTTCGGTGGCTCAGTATGGAGTAATTGCATTGCTTTTATTTCTAATCTAACTACGTTTGTGCGACCCAAATTACACGCTGTTTAAAGAAATTGTTCAAAATGTTGACACCTATGATCTCAACACACTTCATAACTACGCCTCATGAACTGTCACACACGCTCTAGCATCCCAGGAGATTGTCGTACATCGTCAGCGGCTGTTACAATCCTAGTAACTAGGTCCATATTAGTTCAGACAGGGGCCACGTACACCGGGCTCTTCATTTTTCACGATTAAAATGAAATTCCAAAAAAAAAAGACCTCAATTTCGAGTTCCCCAAACAAAAAACCCCCGCATAATGTGTTTCGTCCAGGTCATTCAATGCTCTTTTTATCCCGGTCCCTATGACAATTAATTTCACAGTTGAATTCTGGCTTGTTAATAGGTAGCGTTGGCAATGCGTTCACTACAAATATACCTACGGAAGTAGATACTTTAATCAAATAGTACTTCACTATGTAACGACACTAATCTAGCTGAATGTAGGTAGTATGAAAATATAGTCAACCCTCGATATAGTACCACCATCCGTTCTCTAACATTTAATGGCACAAAGCGAGGGTGGCACTAAAACGAAATTTAGTTTTTAAAATATAAACGGCATAATACAGTGCTGTATTATTTTAGTGTACTGTGTACCGTGTGTACTGTAGTGTATTGCATTATGAAATAAAATTAAATAAAGCCAAATAGGGAACTTTAGCACAAAATAAAATACTGTAACTTAATTTATTACAGTATATGTCCAGTGCTACAGTACACAAAGGGGTTGAAACTCAAGTGGGTCTATGTAAGTGACTAACTGTAACTGAATAACTGTAGTGCACATTGGACTAAAGGAAGTGAAAGTTTGGAATGTCTCATTGTACGAAGGACTATTTCTATCTGGTCCATCCTCACGCAGGCTGTCTGTCCGACTTCTTAACATAGCTTCCTCATTCCACCGCACTACATTTACAGTTAGTGGCAGGGGAACACTCACTTCTTGGAAATACAGTGCAGTGTTTTTCTGAAATGATCTTCCTAACAACCACGCCAGTTTTAAAGGAAGTCTGAAACTGAGAAGAAATCACTGCAACCTATATTTTGTAAAAATTTTGTCTTATATTCACTGGCATTAATTGAATTGGCACATTCTTATGTATTTTATATGGGAGAAGATCCGTCCACTTACATTTATTGTCACAGTGCGAGGGTGGCACTGTAAAGAGGGACATTATATCGAGGGTTGACTGTAATGTAACATTGCAAAACAATACACTCATATACGAAGGAAAAAAAAGGTTAGACGGAACGTATTGGCACTATAAAGCAACATTAATTCCAAAATTTCTCCTCATAATTTCAAACGGCACAGAGAATTACTTCTTTCACCAGGTTGTACCGGAACAAGTGCCAAATAAAACCTGACTAGTAAATACTGCAAACCTCAGTAGAATCATTTTCGCTGATGGAGTAGCAAAACCATTCATAGACGACGCAAGGTCTTAAATTAAAGTAGATTTTGTTATCTTGCAGGCATGACCGTGAAATGGAACGCTAGAAAGGGAATAAAAACTGGCTAATCTGATGGAAACTCGGACGGATTAAGATTCAGTTTACTTTTTCCTTCTTTTCGTTCAGATTTAGAGCACATTCCCCTTGGCGAACCGTAACGCAGACTACTCTATGTTAATGGGAAAACAAATTTGTCAAAATAAACACGTAATTTCTTTACACGAACGTTAAGTTTAAACATTGCTTATTAAAAGAAACCAGCAGTTCGTGGTAGCTAAAATTTAGCTAGATTCATAATGATGGTATGATTATTTTTTCTTGAGTTTTTCCATTGTGGGATGTAGTGCATCTCCATTTTTTTAAAGGTCAGACACGATACTATAGAACGAATGATATTGCATTTTGTTGGCATAAAGTATTTTATTTAAATTAAATCTACAAACTTATGTAAAAATTATATTTTACTTTAGTTGCGAATACTGTCGTAACGGCTCCGGTCATGGAAACCCCCATTAACGGCCGTGGGTGTCGGCATGCTGCCCACATGCCCCCCAATCCTGCAATCTGCCCATGGTAGATCACGCAGCGGTTGGGTGGTAGGCCTTGCTCCTTGAGGGATGTAGCGCCACGGAGTGTAGTGTGTTCGAATACTGCTGATAGGCTATCCTCGAGAAACAATCAAATTGCTTCGGGGCTTCGGACATCGCACATTATATAATAGATTATCACAATCGGACACAACGTAAATATCTTAGCCTCAGCTACATCTAGAATTAACACGAACGAATTTATGTATCCATATGAAAAAATAATTATTCTTTTTGAATTTCAGTTCAAAAGAAATTAATTCAGTTTTGAAGGAGACCTACTTTTTGGACAGTCGATCACATAATGGCGGCTAGGGTTTTGTGTATACTGTAAGACATAATAATAATAATAATAGTTTATTTAACCTGGAGAAGTTAAGACCGTAAGGTCTTTTCTTCCACTTCACCAGGGACTAATAGTAACTTAGGCCTAATTACGAAGAAAAAATTATAAAAATCTTATATAATATAATCTATAATTTAGCTGTAATTTTAAATCTGGTTTACATGAAAATATATTACCTGATATACTTTATAAGACGAGTTAGAAGCTTACAATTTTCTCTTTCACATTCCGGTAGTTTAAGTTATAACCTGTTTTTGATCCCTCATGTAAGCAGAGTTGCCCTTCACTGGAAATTAGTATATCCTTATAAACAATTCAAACAAAAATTATTGATGTTAATACAATGTAACAAAATGCAAACAAAATCTGTGAGAATATTAAAAATTAGTTATTTAAGATACAAATGGTAAAAGAGATACGTTATTTTTCGAGTAGGTATGTCTGCGAAATGAGCCCACTAAAGGGAGTGTAAAGATTCTTTCGAGCGGGAAGATTATAAAATAAAATAAATAATATGTTTAACAGATTACCGAGAGCTGCCTTTCTGTTAGCTTAATTAATGGGTTTAATGTAATTTGAAAGTTTGGCTTGCTGTAAACCCATTTTTAACTATTAATGAGATATTTAAGTAGGAAATATTGATATTATTCTTTGAAATGTCCTGTTTTACGGCTTACGGAAGGGCAAAGATCTACTATAATAAGCATATGTGAAGGAATATGTGGGTATTTTGTTATGTCTTAGCTAACTGTATTGCAACTTCCAAAGCCGTATATGAACACTGTAAAAAATACGTTATCTTGAGAACTGATTTAAGTTTGATAAATTCTTTATAATATAGGCCTATTACCGTAAAATAGGCACTAAATTGGGCATTAGTCCGATTTGGTCCAATATCAATAGGCTAGTTTCCATGGACGTTATAAATGCGTATAGCCTACCAATTTTTATGAAAATCCGATAAAGCGTATTTGAGTTATCGCACGGACAGACAGACAGACTTTTTCTCGCCGACCACACAATCCCATAAAGTACCATTTCGGCACTTAATAAATATTTTAAATGATATGGTAACGATTTCATGGTCGTCTGAACCTGTGATTGACAATTGCATTTATTTTTAAGTGCAGTAAGACAACTTATCGGAACACAACTTGCACTAAAATCAATTAAAAAATAACAAACAACAATGAAATAATAATAACAACGCGTAAAAAGGTAGCTTCATTTTTTCAGGTATTTGTGTTTTAAAGACTTACTTTAGACACTAACAACAACTGACCAATTTAGAACTTTAAGCAATATCATGGAAAACTAACGATCTAAACCTACTTAAATTTAAACTTTAATATAACTCTTGGCATATATGCATATACTTTACTGCTGGTATAGTAAATACACAGGCGTGCACGAAACCTAGCAGGGAAGCTAACGTATGCATTTTTCATCGATCTTTACACCACTTAAAATGATTGGCACAGTGTAGAAATTATGAAACAAAGTCTGAACATCGTAATTTTCAAGAGATTAACAACTGTTAGGGTTTTATTGTTAATGACATTATACAATGCTTATCTTACAAATTTCGAAAAGCATGATAAATATTTTTGTACGTCCTCAAACAAGTATCTTACCGCACTTCCATCTACACTAATCTAACCAAAGGACCCCTACTATGGTCCTACATCAATTTCCTGGAGAGGCTCGCTCAGCACATAAATCCCCACAGTCGCTTTATCTGTCATGGACACAGCACACGTGTAGTTACCCGAATCTTGCGCATGCGCATTAGAGATGATCAGCCTACTGGTGGCCGTTTCACGGTCCGTCACTATACTTATGTCTTCGTCTATAGCATTGTTCAATAACTCGTCCTCTTTGAACCAGAAGAGATCTTCAAATTCATCTTCCATTTCCATCACTACACACGACAAATTGATGATCCCTCCAGTGTAGAAGTACTGTTCTGCATCACCGGTGATCTTCGTCTTGGGAGTGATTATGTTTAGGTGGTAGTCTTGACTGATATAAGGCTCTGAGCTTACTTGGCAGGCGTAGGTTCCAGAATCTTTTGCCTGAGAATGTCTTATTTTCAGGATCCATTCGTCAGAATCGTTTGCATGTACGGACTCGAACTGGTCCTCTGAAGTGTATGTAAACACGTCATAGGTAAGGATATGTAGATCTCTTTCTCGTAACCATACGACAGTGTTTGATCCCAGATCCTTCACTCTACATTTCAGATAAGCTGTTTCCCCAGATGTTGCGTTTACCTCCAGCTGGTTGGTGTTCACAAAATAGGGTCTTGAAGGCCGTTCTTGCACTAGTTCTGCAGAAACAAAAAGGATGTTGTAGAGGAAAGAGAGAAAGCCAGTCCACATTGCTGGATTCTGCATGGTTTCTTGCTCACGACTGGCTGGTGTCAGCCTGTTCACACAAACGCATCACGTAGCAGTCAGTTGGGCTTTATTGCCGTCCTCAGAATTATTCTTGATGATGGGTCCATAGCGTACGTCAGTCACTCTGTTACTGAGAAGCTGCGTGGTGTGTGATTGTGCCTTGTTAGAGACAAGCAGCAGATGTATCATCACACTCAATTAACATGACGATGACCTATTGCAGTACATTAGGGGTTCGTAAACTGTCATTCTGTTATGTTCTCTTAAAACACAGCTGTTCTTCAAAGTCAAGCCAGTAACAATGTAATAAAACAAGAGACATTTCTAGAGTGATAAGGAAAAATCGAATAAGTCAAAATACCAGAGTTTTAGGAGAGAAAAATAATTATTTATTTTCACAGCATTTTTACATTATTTAGATCTGTCCACCCAGATATTTTTACACAGTACAAGATGCTGTGTAAAAATGTTTGGGTGGACTGATCTAAATATTGTAAAAATGCCGTGGAAATAAATTGATTTTTTGTCATTCCTGAAACTTTTGAATTTTGACTTATTCGCTTTTTCCCTATCACTCTAGATTTTATAAGCTGAATTTCGATTTTGTTTCTTTTCTCAAACAAACTGTCAAATTATTAGGTGATATAATAATTATATTATTCCAATATAGTGGCAAAAAACCAATAACGTGTTACGTAGACAACGTCTAAATATAATAAATTTGTCATTTATTCTTTAATTTCTAATGATTCCTCAAGAAGTATAGTTAACGAAATCATAGGAAACAAAATGCAGGACTACTATTGGGCAGTTACATGGTCTAAACTATGGTTTTAAACTTTTTAATATACTTACTGCTGAGCGTCCTGATTTAATAAAATATAGTGTTAACCAATTTAAGATAGAAAACTATTTGTTTCATCTTAATTTCTTCCACCTACTTCTATTTGTAAATATATGCCTAAACGTATTTGTAAAATTGAACTTTATTTTTGTAGTTTTGAACTGCCTACTTAATTCTTTCTTCGTAAACCCTGTTAACTGATTTTAGTTTAGGTATTTAATTTGTATGCATATTTGTAAATTTCTAAGTTTCTCTCTATTTAATACAGATATGGAAATTACAGCCCCTAAACACGAGGTTTGCTCATCTGGGGGCTTATGATTTTGTAATGTATGAAAATTTAGTTTTAATATACGTTTAAAAATTATGATTTCAATAAAATATTAATTAAAAAAACTACAGTACATCAAGTTTTACAGTCTACAAAAATATTGGAAATAATAACTCATAATTATGACAACACAAATATTGTATGGTAACGGAAATAATTAAAACCAGAGGTAATAATTTTAATTTATTACTTACACAATATATGAATCCCATAGGATTGACTATGAATATAGGGTTAACTGCCTTTTAACTTATTAAAAGGTAAAATAACAAAAGGGCTTGTCGGGGGAAGCAGTTTTGAATATGTCTCTCACGGTATTAGGCCTATGTCTTTAATTTCATTCGCATTTTTATCACGGTACCGGCTTGCTATCTATCAATAATAATACATATTTTCCTGAATGTGATCAGTAATTCAAAATATATTTTGATCTTCCGCATTCTCGTGTCAATCATTTTCACAGCCGTAAAAATTTCATACACTACTTGCGATCTTGAGATGCAGCATCTTCTTTCAGCGCAGACAAATTGTTGGTAAGCGATTATATTTGTACCGGACGCAAGTATCGTTACATAATTAGATAGCATCATATTTACTTGGAAAGTTTCCAGCTGATAATTCCTGCAAATTGGAATAAAATATAAATATTAGAAGTGCAAGACATTATCAATGAGATCAGTTGAAGCATGAAGAATTTTTATGCTTGAAGGGATTTCTTGGCTCGTTCATTCATATTGTATCAGTTAATAAGGGAACATCATGAAGAAATCATCGCATGTCGTATGCATTGCTTATTTCATCTTAGCACTTTTGTGTTCACATCTTTCTGAAAGTAGACATGTTGGATCTGAAATGGGAAGATTACGCAATTCATCCTCTTCGTCGTCGTCATCTTTCTCTTCTCCTAAGTCCTTGAAAACATCTTCAGAAGAAGTAATAGAAGACAAAACATTAAAATTTGCCTATCTAGAAACATCTGGAGAGCACAAAATCATTGCCAACGTAATGGAAACTATTTCTCTACACTGTAAACTGAAGCAAAACGATGGATCATCAGGTGTTTGGATGCGGATAGACGAGAAGAATCCTCTGGTTGAAACTAAGCTTGTTAACAATGAACGAATTGGTGTTCAACAAGACAGAGACAGTTTTGACTGGATTTTGACGATTAAGTATCTGCAGAAACGCGATTCTGGGGTGTACGAGTGTAGATTGGCCTCAAAGCCGTATATTAAGAACGTGTACAGATTGAAAGTTGAAGGAAACGAGTGTGCAAGCGATGGACTTTGTTATCTCTCTGCTATGTTGTCAGGTTTGTACAAGGGGGTAGCTTATTTTTCTGATATAATGTTAGTGGGTCATAAATGTGTTACCAGTGGTGTTTGTTATATATTAAGGCCTGTGTTTTATTTATTCAATGGAGTGAAATATATTGCAGTGCAGTTACTTTAATTACATGTTCAGTAATTACCTATAATTCGATTCCATTAGATTTATATTTTGTGATATTTATTTATGATATTGCTTTTTTGGGTAGTGCTTTGGATAAACACGGTAGAAAAAACTTAGCACAAAATTAAATATGGTGCGAAGCGGATGTTCTTAAGGGAGGGAATCAGTTGTTTTCAAGCGCTGCTTGGTGATGGATTATTTCTCTCATATAATATGAAAGAAATAATCCTTGCATAACACACACTGATTGTGATTTCTCGTGCGCTAAATCTCAAGGCACTGTTACTGTGTCTATCTACGTATAAAACATTTTACGTTATCTTAAAAATAGACACGAAGGAAAGTATTTTTTGTCAATTGATGGTAATCCTTTTCAAGGAAGATAACAATGAATTAGATTAAAATATAATGTACCTTCCGATAATTTTATATTACATTTTTGAATGACTTACACTGATTCTAAGCTGGATACGTAGTCGAGTTAGAATCCATTTTCAAAACTACTTTAATTTTAAAACGGCCGCTGATAGAACATGTACCTTCGGGAAGTTTTATCTTATAAACAGTACTGCGCTTATTATTATACTTGATCCAAGATGTGTACGGAGTAACGGCAAAAGTAAACAACGGACTTGCCTTGACTAACTGAGTCCTTTCGTCTCATTGGTTATTCGTACCAGCGCATACTTCATGATAGTGCGACAAGCTCAGTCAGATGTCTATTTCCATTCCGCACACATCGTACATTTATATCTTATGTAATTGTGATAATATAATTTATGTTAAGCGAGTTGTTTGATTTTGTATTTATATCGTACATGTTTCACAACATATTTCTAGCAAACAAGATTTCATTTGTTTTTATTGTTGCCTTGGCAAATTTGTTGATTCTGAAGAAAAACAAGTGACATAAGCTTCTAAATACAAGACTATTTTATAACATAATTAATTAGTTATACTTTTCATTTACATCATGTGTGATGAAGTACACCACATATTTAAGTAAAAGTAATAGGCATAACCTATAATTTTACAGAAGAAAATTGCGAGCCAGGGCCGTTAGAACTTACGTCACCAATAAAGAAACATACGAGGAAAAGGTTTGTCCAGCGGCGAGAAGATACAGATTGTAAATATGTATAAAACATTGGGAATCGAACCCGGGACCCTTAACGCTTAATCTAAAAGAAAGCTCAATTTACTTTACTGTATGTAATCGACTAAACTATCTCAAAAACGAACCCTTGTGAACTGTGCTTTGTACTTGCCCATTAGGTTGTTTACTTTTGCTCCGTACACATCTTGGATCAAATATAGTGATATTTTTACTAGTGTTAATAGGCCTGCCATCAGTGTTATTATTACTAACGCTATATCGACTCTATACTACCTTAGGTGTACTACTTTACATAACAGTACTTATAACAATTTTCCTCCAAGAGAGCAGCAACTGGAGTTAGTTTCATGGTGGCTGAGCAGAAGCAGCTAAGTTCTGTGGCGCCACCTTAAGTGGGATACGTATGTGCATACAGACGTAATTCTGAACATGTATGCAGTATAAATCTTATACCAGTATTATTTCAATGCAAACATTACCGTGTGACCCCGTAAACTGTGTCGTGGAAAGATCGAGGAACCGAATGAAATAGCTTTACGGTGAACGAGCTCAGGGGTACATGGAATGCTTTTTTTTTTCATGGCTGTAATATTACCTTGCGTATTTAAAGTGATAGAAATAGCTATGTAAAACATGGATAATGACTAGAAGTGCTAGGATTCCTGAAAATTCTACGGATCAATAGGTTTTTATGCCCGATTCAATATAAGTGATATACGTACAAATAGTACCTTGCAGAGAAGTTTTCTGCACTTAAATGTATTACATTCGAGTCCCATAACAATTCTGAATGTTTAGTAGTCTCTTGAAGAGTACGTAAATATAATGTAACCCACATCCCCGCAATTTTGGTTTAGCTTATGAAGAATTAAGTATGTGAAATACGGTATGTTGGTTTTGAACCTCGTATAGAAAATAAAAAGGTGAATCGTTTCCAAAGTAGAGAGCATTCTTTGGTTATATTGCAAACTACTACACATGGTAGAAAAATTGAGATATTTCTTTAAAATAAGATTTTTATCATGAAAACTTTTCTTTTTTATTGCTCATAAGCTATTTTGGATATTATAACTAGATGCAATAAATAGGAGGTTCGCCGTAGCGCAATGGTCGAGGCGCTGCAAACCAGAAGATCGCGGGTTCGATCCCGATGAGGTCGTTGGAGATTTACAATTGGCCGAATCCTTCTGGTGGTACTATGGCCCTGGGGTCGACTCAGTTTGTAACAGAAATGAGTAGCAGGAGCAATCCTGGGGGTAAAGGCGGCCTGGGCGTAAGGCTGACAACCTTACTCCCTTCACGAGCTGAATTAAAAAAAAAAATCTGGGAGCCTCAACCTCCTGGAACCCTCTGGGTCTCCATAGCCTGTATAGGGAACCTTTACATTTTTAAAATAAAATAGACGATGAGATTTGGCCAAGTGACTTCTACCATAATGAAAAGTAACAATTTATTAATGATCGTTCAATTATTTTTTTTTCCGAAGTAGGGTATTATAGTTTAAAATAATTACACGGATTTAAGATAGTGATTAAGGTAGGTAGACTGAAGCTTTAAACGCTTATGGTTTCCAGCAAGGATTTAGAATAACAGTAAATTGTTGAACGCCAATTTCTTTATGCAAATGCCTTTTATTTTCATCCCCATTACAGCAATCGAAATCGCGGGTCCTTTCTGCGACTATACATAGGGAAACGGCTATGAAAAGACATGGAGTTCTATAAAGAACATGTTCATTATGCTGGCAATCATCCAAGTTATTTGGAAGGTTGTTAAAAAGTTAACGGCAAGAAGACGCAAGCGAGGGTACTCTTTAATGCAAGTAAAGTCTACAAGACTTCCGCAACGTTACTTTACACGCAAAGTTTTTGTTATTAAAGTAGCTGTTAATTCCCTGTGAGAGGGCAGGCAATTTGGGCTAATTGTCTTGAGGTAATCATATGGGCTTGGAGGGGTTGTCTGTCTGAAATATTAAGATGACATAGGACAACGCCCCCTGGAGTTAAGAAGGTCGCAGCTTCGCAATAAAGTCTTGATGGGAAGAAGAGAAGTTTGACAGTGAAACTCTGGCGTGATGCGGCTTATTTAAACTTGTGATCCTGGTATTTGGAAATTCTCCTCAATATGTAACACAGGTAGAGAGACTCTAGGGACACGTGCGCTGCTACGCATATTATTCCGGAATAAACCTGAAAGTTCTAATCGGAATATCCAGCAAACTCTAATCTACGCAGAAACATCAATAACAATAAAAATATGCTTGGTTTTATTTCAATAATTTTCATCTTCCTACTGAGCTGTATAATTTGATTTTGTGAAAATAAAGTTTACCTATGCTCAGTATGTAAGAAAATATTTAGACATCGAACCTATTTTAAAAAACATAATTTATCCTATGATATTTTACCTCGTTTAAAATCAGCATAAGCTACTAGTCTATAAATATATACAAACAATTTGTACATATGTTACAATATACCCTATTAAAAATTCTTAACACATTTAAAAATATGTTTAAAGTCCTTATAATAAAAAGCAAATGTCTTCTTCTTACACGACGCGTTTCGACGTTAATTCGTCATCTTCAGGTGTATATTTTGAGTATTCGTGCAGACAGAATAGCTGTAGGTTACATGCTTATCCGTGGGTTGTTGGACGTGCAATTTTTAAGGATTTTAAACATATTTTTAAATGTGTTTAAGAATTTTTAATAGGGTTAGGGCTATTGTATCATATGTACATAAGTTTTTTATATATTTATAGACTAGTAGTTTATGCTGCTTTTAAACGAGGTAAAATATCATAGGATAAATTATGTTTTATAAAATAGGTTAGATGTCTAAAAATTTTCTTACATACAGAGCATAGGTGGACTTTATATTCACAAAATCAAATTAACTTATGCTTGGTTTATTTGAGTTTCTTAAAGTGAGATGGAAGTGTCCATCGTGTTGATAACTTCGTTCCCTTAGGATGATGATGTTGATAATGATGAGGATAATAATAATAATAATAATAATAATAATAATAATAATAATAATTCTCAGTATTTCACACAATTCTGTGGCTTTGTTCTAAAAGGGCCAATGTAAATTTCTTGCAAAAATGAGATTTATGCATTATTGACCTCTTTATCTTTTGTATATTAACAGTACCAATCTCTGTTTCTATTAATAGACAATACAGAAACCTTAGAGGCCAATGTTGGAAGTTCTCAGCAAAAAAGTTACTTTTATAAATGCTTCAATGTCAGTTATCTCAAAAGCAAGTTTTATGACATTGGCCCTTTTAGAACCAAGCCACTATTATGTGTATCGTTATAAAAATAATATCATACATTTACATTACAAAATTAATCAACTTTGTACAGAAGGTTCAAAGTCAATGTTGACTTCACCCGTCTCTTAAATGCTTCAAGCGTTAGATTTCTGACTTTAATAGAAAGGCAAATAAAGAGTTTCAGTGATGTGAAATGAAAACTTTTCTGAGTTAAGTATATTTACATTTTTAAAGAATATATATATATATATATATATATATATATATAATTATTGCGTGTAGACTAATTATTAAGGCAAGGCATTTGATGATTTTGCATCTTTTATTATATGAAAGTTAAAAGAAAGCTCGAATATAACTTATATAAATGTATGTGATGAAATAAGATTAAATAAGGGCAATTTGCTGTTACATTATTTTGCTTTATTTTGAATTTTTCGTCATTTTCAAGAGATAGGTCATTTTTTGACAATTTTTATGTCATTTTCGGCAATTTAGGTCATGTTTCAGTGGAGGTAAAGAGGAGCTTTTCCATGTCCAAATCGTTACTTTCAGCCAACAGACAACAGACAATAGTTTTTATTTATTTTAAGTGTTCATAGTACATTTTAATTCTGGTTTATTATAAACATCATGGCAATTTGTCTTTCTTTTTAAATGGCACATATTTGCTAGGGGCAATTTGATGGGCATGGCATTTCCGAAAGAATTTCTTTTTCGCTTAGGGTGTCCAAGTAGTATAAATAGCAGTATAAGTAGTATAAATATACTTATTTAGTAACAAAATAAGATAGTTTTATAGTGTAAATTCATATATAACGCACTGTCATATATTTTTTTTTAGCAATTCATTACTTGAACTAATTATAAGTAATAATGGCAAATTTATTGGTATTTTTTTTTTACATGTTGGGTCTTTTCTTCACTATTTTTATGTTATAAAAGCATTTTTATTTTGCATTTTTCACTATTTTATTGTCATTAAATGCCTTGCCCTAGTAATTATGTACTGAATCACAGGTTCTGAATTTATTTATATTCTTCTTAGCATAAAGGAGGCAGGCCAGGACAAACTTTGAGGGCAAAGAAAGTATACCTGACCAAACAAAAAGTGGTTTACAATGTGTCCCAGGCGAAGCTCCATAAATTAATCTTAAGGCCCTCTTATGTATGATTAAAAAGAATTGTACGAATTTGATTAATTATCATGATTATTGACAATGTAAGACCGTTATAAAAAACTTAACATGGGAGCACGAAGTTAAAAAAAAAATTAGCGACTGTGATTTTTGTGTGAGCCTGTTCAATTATTTATATCGCTCGAACATCGTTTTATTTTATTGTGAATCGTACATTTTAAAACGAAATTAATTACATTTCGCTTGTACTTAGAGTAGACATCGAAAAAGTTTTCGTAATTTCGTATAGCCTAATACCGGGATGGTTGGCAACAACAAAAACTGAAGTGAGAATACTTATTGAGTTACTTTCATATTTTTAAAGCTCGTATTTTTTTTAACTCATTGCATAGGCAAATATTAAACTAATATTAAAAAATCCTTCCCTGTGGTAAGGAGTTGCAGGTGTTTAGGAATGGAGAGAAAAGAAGGTTGTAAGTAGTTTTGAACAAAACTGTTGTGTTTAAGTTTGCGTTTTGTCATAAACATTTTAACTAACTAGTTTATGGACCAAATGCTCAATGCTGAAATAATTATGCAGTCATTTGTTTACTCGAAAATTTTGTACTTAACGAGTAATAGATTCTAGTTGGAGAACCAATAATAATCTACGAATGTGTTGAAGCAAGAAATCAAAACATGTATATGTACTCAAAAATAATAATCAATGAGCAAGTTAAAAAAAAAAATCCTTCGTGCGCAGTAAACAGATCACCTGCATATTTCCATTGTGCCTTTTTAATGTTTGCATCATGAAACCCGACAACAGTGTCACAAAGCAGCTATTGAGTAATTAATCTCAGGGATCTATTGACTGTTTGACCGCTGTACCGTCAGCTGGCAGGTATGACCCGATCATGTAAAATAAAACTGCAGTGTCTGAGAAAAGATGAATGTAAGCCGGTTATTTAGATTCAATACAGGCAAAACAATATGCAAAGGCAATAAAATCAGGTAAACTGATATAACGAAGTGCCAGTATGCTTTCGCTGAATCCAAGACGTTACCATTCGGTTAACTCAGTCAATTTGACGATGTAGTTTGATAAGCTTATGTGAAGGAATATTGTTATTTGTCAAATCTAAATATAATATTAATCCTACAACTTGAAATTCTTAAAATACGTCAACATTTCACAAAATTCAGTGGCATATAACTCCGCTAATTATTTCACAGTAATAGTATTTGATAGTACTTATTTTCAACAACATCAGCCAAGTAAACAAACATCTGACTGCACTGCAGACAAAGCCCCCAAATGATTAAAAATGCGACATTGTTGTATAGATATGATTTTAAAAAATGTGACCTTTAATTAGTTGTTACTCTGGTACCGGCCAACCGATTTGGCCCAAAATAAGTAGGCTTCTTGCCACGTACATTATAAATGTATATACCAATTTTCATGAAAATCCGATAAAGCGTATTTGAGTTATCGCACCTTTTGCTATATAATACCATAAAAAGGCACCAAATTGGGTATTATTCCGGTACCGGCCAACCGATTTGGTCCAATATCAACAGACATCTTCCCATGGACATTATAAATAGGTATTCCAAGTTTCATGAACATCCGATAAAGCGTATGTGAGTTATGGCGCCTTTAAAATATACATTAAATTGGGTTTTACTCCGGTACCGGTGAACCGATTTGGTTCAATATCAATAGGGTTCTTCCCATTGACATTATAAATGTGTTTTCCAAGTTTCATGAAAATCTGAAAAAGCGTATTTGAGTTAGAGCGCGTACAGACACACGGACGGACGGACGGACGGACAGACGGACAGACGGACAGACATTTTTCGTCCCCCACACAATCTCATAAAGTACCATACTGGCACTTAATAATGTAGAATTGTTCATTGTTCATTGTTCAATTTTGCCATGGTTTCGGATTTCCATAGTAACTTATTTCCATAAAACTTAGCCTTATATAATATGTATACGTCTCTAATTCACTTTAGTGAATAATAGAATGAAATTTTATATAATATTAAGCCCATGAATAAGTGACGAATTTAATAAAAAAAATAAGTAAAATACATTTAAAGCAATTAACCTGTTCAAAATTCTCAAATGAAGACTATACTGCTCATTCCAGATGTCTTGAGAGAAAAAGATGCGGATCGATAACATAGGCATGCGACCTTAGTTTGAATGCTTACACCCTATTGGGCAGCGGCCAACCTTGTTCAGACACGGCCCCTGCAACCCTAAACCCAATTCGTACTCTTTCGCTTCACAGGTCAACAGTTCCCTTAAGATTTATGAATGTCTAAGATCGAAGACAGGTGAACTTAATTTTGAAAGTATTGTGTGCATTGTATGTTCAATATTATTATAAGTAATTTCGAAAATAGCACTTCAGTATTATTTATTTATGTAAGTTTCAACGTGATTTTTGGTAGCTGGTGAACCGCGCTTTTCCCCCGTTACAAGAATTGTTTACTTGTTTTCTCAACACATCCGGAATGGACAATAATATCAATATAAGATAGATCAATATCAAGAAAGGATATTCTACCACTGAATTATTAGCGAAAGTAAAACAGGGCATTAAGAACAAATACTGAATAGGATAAGCTGCTCCAAGTGCCTACCTTTCTTAGATGCATGGAAGCTGTCGTCGCGGGGCACATACTGTATATCGTACACTAGGGTAGTGCGAGGCAGTAGGTGCTCATCTTTATTGATGCGGTAAACTGCATATTTGAAGGCGAGCTCCGAACTGCTGTCCTTCTGGTCCTCGGTGAAGATGGCGCCTGAAAAAAAAATACCTGTCATAATACCATAATAACGCACTCAGGTAACAGGGAAAGAGACCTTGGCTTGATTGTGAAGTTAAAAAACAGGGACGAAATTTGCCCAACATTTCTTTCCATGTACAAAGAAAAGGAGATCTGGAAACATATTCTAGCTGAATGTTACAATTCAGAGATCTGGAGTTTACAGTTCCTGTCATAAGATTGCTCGAGGTCAACAAGGAATTGTAGTAGGCTTAACTATTATATCGTAGTCTTGAAATTGAGTTTGGGTTTCCATTCTGAACGTAAGGCTTTTCCTCCGAAGGGAGGAAAACCAGATGCTTACTTATTTTTACTCTCTCGACGCATGTCATATGTAAATAATAGAATATAGTTTTTTTTCAATTGGGTTTTTATGGGGTAATAATTTAAGTGTATGCAGTGAGCACGTATGGTCGACACCGACCCGTGCGCCGGTTAATGTAAATAATGTGGTTTATATGTGAGAATTTTTTTGTGAGAAATAAATACACACTACTACTACTACTACTTTCACTACTACTTTGCGTAAATAAATTTTTTCGCGATTTTCTCGAAAACGGCCCTAACAATTGTGTTCAAATTTTGTACAGGTAGGGAAGAAAAAAGCGGACTGACTAAAATGTCTAAGTTGCCTATATGAGCCACTGCGCATGCCTAGCGGCATTCAAAGGATAGCAGGGAATGTATTGAAATTTGTTCTAGTGTCGACTGTTGAGTTAGCCCATTTCGAAACTCATTAGAGGTAATGCAAGAGGGTCGTAACTTGAGGTATAGCGTCACAATTATCTGTAAATATCCTATTTGGGGAAATCCTTCCCCCATCAGCTACAGGAGTCGGTCCGCTTTTTTACCCCCACCTGTACATGAAGTGCACTTACTAGGGGTTAAAAACTGTTAGCCCAAACGTTCTTTGAAGGGTAGTAAAAGTTTTGTAGATTTTATTAATTAATCATGTCCCCGACCCGGTATGGTTTTCCAAAATTATGATCACTTTAAGTATAACGGTACTTTCGAAATAAATCTGATGCTTATTGCTTTCAGACATCTTTTATGATGTAGAATACTACCTACGACCTTAGGAAAGTGGAAAACAGCGATCAAGATACAAGTGTCATCAGATAACACCTTCGTCTGTATTCTGATTTATATTTATTTATTTGTTTATTTTTGTTGAGAATATAAGGCTCATTGCCCAGTTGCAACATTCTCTTATTATACGTAATTACACCAGTTTTACAACACTAATACTAAAAATATTTAAACTAAATGTACAACTAAAAAAAAATACAGGAAAAAGAAACAAGAAACACATATAATATGAAAATTACACAGTGAAGGGAAGAGTTAAAAACATTAATAATACAATAATTTTGGAGGAAACGAAAGACTTAAATGAAGAAAATGATATGGAGCATGATTTAACTATCACTTTTTTAATTATTACGATTTTAAAGTTTCCAAATTTTTATCACAGACATTTTTAAACCGGTTATTGTTAGTATTGACTATATCTTTATTGTCCATTTTGTGACTGTATAGACAGAGCACAATATAAACAGGAGAATTATTATGGGAGTCAGTGTTTGCCTTTGGAATGAATGAAAAAAAAAAGATTATGCAATTTATAAGATCTATTACGTGGAACATAAAAAAAAGATATTTCTTCGAGAATATTAATATAATATATTTCGTTATTAAGTAATTTATATAAAAACAACAATGCATGACAATTTCGTCTCTGAGATAATTCAGGGATGTGTCTGAAGGTGTAACATATCACTTGCTAGAATTCAAATATTCCATAAATGTTAGAAATTTTAGAATGGCATCAAAGAGAGAATTATAGCAGAAATTAGTAAGCGATACATAGTAACTATACAGATAATTTCCCACAAAGCTGTTCATTATAGCACACATGTTACGAGTCAAATAACGGCATCGTAGTTCTCAGACTATAGCTCTATTGTTACAAAATAACTTCATAAAATTAGTTACAATGAATGTTATCAGATACCTTGGGGAACGTCGAATGCATTGTTAATTGAGTTAAAGCGAGAAGGAATAAGAGCAAGGATAGAAAGCTTCATCGTTCCGTTGCTAGGATACTTCATACTGGATTTTCTTGCTGAGTCAAGACAAAAGGCTGACTGTAAAGAATGTGGCTGTAGATTAGAACGAGATAGATGTAGGTGATGAGACAGTGTAACAATGAAGGAAGTCTGGATCCTCATTAGAGTGAATATCTACACCTCATCATAACCACAAAGTGAATTTTCCTCCGCATAGACAACCTTCTCAATTCAGTAGAGACGGCGGTTTGTTCTCTGTGGTGAACCAATTTTCTTCTCTGTTTATTGGGATTTACTGAATTCTTCACTTTAGATATAAAGAACAGACAAAGTAGAAAGCCTACTTTTATATTAGAGACAAATTTGTGTATCATATATGTTAACTAGCTTAAAAGGACGGGTTTTTTATTTTGTAATTGGGAATTATCTTATGAAGGACTTTCGATTTTTAAATTATAGGTCATTATATAGGTACTTAGAATTTTAAATAGAAAGAACGATTTATCACACTCAAACTATTCCCTCAGAAAACGCTTGGTATAGATTTTTATGGCTCATAGAGGATGTAGAATTTTGCATCCCATCGCTTGTACACAGCAAGCCTGGTAGGGGTTCAAATAAGAAGAAACATGAATTCCGGTAACATAAAATTGTATTGTCTTTGTGGAATATTTTATTTCTCACTCTCATGTTACCATAAAACCGTTTTGGGGATGAAATTAAACAGAAATGTAATATCACTTTCATACTTCTCTCTCCAAAAACCTGCGATATAATAATATACATATTACCATTGTTACCTCGTATTGTTTTATTTAAGTCCAGGTAGAGAAAGTTATGTGACTGCATTATTTTCGTGGATTTCATTCTTTAATATCTATTTATAACATGAATTATATTGATAGTTCTCTAATTTATCAAGTCTCGTTTCATTTATTTCCAAAGCCTTATGTGAAGACTGCCAACAATACTGTTGTCAAGTGAACTGTGATTTGGATTTGATAATTCTGTGTAAAAAGGGATTAAATATTCTCAAAAACATTTAAGTTTTGGCATTTAAAATATTTTTTTTTCAAAATCCTTTCTTAGTGAGCACTTACATTATGAAACGAAGGTACTGTCAAAATTCCAAGTCTCTACCTGTTATAGTTTAGGCTCTACGTTGATTCTCTGTCAGTCAGTCAGCCAATCAGTCAGTCAGTCAGTCAGGACAAATCCTTTTATATACATAGAGATATTATAATTATTATTATTGTCGCAATAATCTACCATGTCGTTAGCTTTTGTTTGTTTTTATGAGGTTCATTTATTTCGGATCGAGTGCATATCCAGTTACTTCATTCTGATCCCCGCGAAGCAAGACTTTATACGAACGACAGCTAGTTTGCAACCACCCTGGAAGAATTTATATGAAAAAATTCAAATAACTGACGTTGCTCTATAAGCACTTCGTGAACAAAGTTTGAACAAACTCGTTTAAGCCGTTTTCGTTGGTTTCCGAGAAAATAGAAAAATAAAATTTTCTTTGTACCAAATGGTAGTAAAAAATAAAGTTGTATCCGATCTGCCATGTAACCTAAATAAACAATTTTGTTTTTATACGATTTTTCGTTCTCGAGCTATGCTGTTCGAAGTACTCTTGAGAGCCACTCACACAGACAAGTATGTGAAAATTTCATTGATTATTATTATTATTATTATTATTATTAGTATTATAATTTTTTTTTACTGAGACTTAAAGCATGTATTAATGCTGAAAAATCTACATTTAATTTGAAGGTTCAACAGAATACTTTCTGTAGGCTAATTATAGGACACCAAAAAAATCACAAATATCATCACCCATCTTCACTGTAAGAACCGGATATGGAACCACGGAGGAAAGAGTGCTTCTTATAAGCTCGTTCTAGTGAGATGTTACAGAATGAAATAGATAATCCAATTTACTGTAATGTAAGTGCCCCTTTTAAACTTCATGTCACTCAAAAGTAGTTTTAATTTGTCCAGCATGTGAAATGTTTACAGCGTTTACTACATGACATAGATTAAATTACCACACTCAGTATCATTGCTATGCTCAGCGTTTTTTGCTTCTTTAAAGTAAAAAGGCTCTCGGGTACTCTTTATTTCCGAGACTATTTACATACAAGGCTAGAAATATGCAGAAGTTGTCAACGAAGCGAAGCAAGACAGCTTTCTAGAGGGTGACATTTCATGACGCCAGCTGTCTGTAGTCTCTTTCACTATCCCGTTCAATCTTTGCATAAGAACGGTTGATTCGAAATTCCAACTGACAAAATCCCAAAAAGTCTTGTATAACTTACTGTTATATATATATATTACATTGGAGCAATGCTCCATTTATCCTTTAAGGCAAATCGTTAGAAAGACCGCAACTTTTTAACCAGTTAATCGACCTCTACAAAACTTTGCACAATAATTAATGACATGGGAAATAAGTTTAATAAAAAAAAGAAGATACATTTGCAATATAAATATGATATCCGTAAATAATAAATAAATAGTGTCATATACCTCATTATTTTTCGTAATCAATGACAGACAATGCCTCTATTTTCGTTTACAGCAAAATGATCTAAGGCAAATAATGAATAAACAATACATTCAACTAAAAACTAAAAACTAAACTCCGTGGCTCTACATCCCTGGAGGGACTTGGCCTACCACCCGTAGGCAGATGGCAGGATTGGGGGGCATGTGGTCAGCATGCCGACACCCACGGCCGTTAATGGTGGTTTTCTTGACCGGAGCCGCTACTTCTCTATCAAGTAGCTCCTCAATTGGAATCACGAGGCTGAGTGCACCCCTACCAGACCTCCCTACCTCAGAAAAATCGGAGGAGGTACCGGGAATCGAACCCGGGCCGACGGATCTATAGTCAGCGACGCTAACCACAGGACCACGCCGGCGGACAATACATTCAACAATTAAGCATAACATGCGGTTCCAATTTTGGCTTCTGTAGCTTCATGCCCTTCTATATTTTTTTACACTTAACTATCAATATTATTATTAACATTTCAGCTTTATGTAGTTACAGGAAAACCTAGTGATACGAAATTACAAAATTACATACCTTTATTTACCCTAAGCATAGTTATTGCGATTTTCCCCATTCCCGTTCCGCCGTGAATTAGACCTAACTGAAGTTGTCTCGGCCTCAGTAATGCCAACTTTTGTTTATCGTGAGGGAAAATACATAGAATACAATTTGTAATGAACAACTATTCCAATTTAAAAACCAAAACTGCATTGCCTTACATCTGTCATATTTATAAAATGAAAAATGTCTAAAAGCTTTATAAAACACTAGTAGGGCCTACTGAAATTTCCTAAGCTCTTCTACTTCGGGCCTCTTCGTTGTTTTTAATTATTGAGACATCTAAACCAGCAAAATAAGATGCCCTCAAGATGGCGGAAATACGCCGAAAGGCCTAGGCAAATATTAAATAATTGTTGGTTAAGATATCAAATGAATTTTTATTTTATAAACCTTAAAAAAAAAAACTCCGTGGCGCTACATATCTGAAGGGACAAGGCTTATCACCTGACCGCTGTGTCATCTACCATAGGCAGACGGCAGGACTGGGGGTATGCCAACACCCACGGATGGTGGTTTCCATGACCGGAGCCGCTACTTCTCTATCAAGTAGCTCCTCAATTTGAATCACGAGGCTGAGTGCACCCCTACCAGACCTCCCTACCTTAGAAAATCCGAGGAGGTACCGGGGATCGAAACCGGACCTACGGATCTGTAGTTAGCCACGCTAAACACAAGACCACGCCGGTGGTCTTTATAAACCTAAATAAACCTAAGATTTATGGGCATCTGAACCCCTTCCCTTTGATACTACTAGGATTAACCCGGGAGCCAAGACTTCTTTTCCTCTATTTTCTTAAGAGTGTTACTATTTTGTGCTTCCAGTTGATATCACGACACCAGGGATCTCAATCAACACGTGACGGAAGCGAAAGAAAGTAGAAAACACTACTATGGCTTCGCATGCATTGAATACCGCTCATGAAGTTTCTGTTTGTGAAGGCTGGGAAAATTGCTAGCTTATTGGGTTTCCCTACACCTCCCTGACTCCCCAGATAGCAGCATCAATTTTCGTATCGTTACGGCGAAAATTATGTTTCCTGAACTAACTTGAGTCGTGTCGTCTCAGAAGATAACTTAGTTTCCTGTTTCCAAAATGCAACCTTCTCCAGTTTAATAACGTGAATGTACAAGGAAATCAAGTTTCAAGTCTTCTGTACATAGCTATTTATTTTACTTTGTATCATGTGAAATAACTGAGGAGCAATCTCAGATGCATTATGCAAAAGGATCTTCTGTTAAGACTGTAGAATATTATAAAAATCTGTCGAGTTACCCTAACTTTCAATACCTAAAAGGGATTTTGGTTGGGAGGGGCCAATCTGGGGGTCTGGGGGCACTCCCCTGATGTTGTTTAATATAATTAGGCATTCAAAATTCATTGTATCGTCGTTTTTCAGATACAACAAAATACGAGTTTTTAACACATACCACACTACTGTTCCAAAATAACAATAAAAATACATTAAAATGAAATTTGAAGGCTTAATTTTACAACTGTTATTTAATACTGTTAGTCTAATATAAAATACCATAAGGGTAATAAAACACTTTATTTTAGGGGGGACGTACAGCTTTCGATGCTGAAAAATAGGTGAAGATCATTTTTTTCTCAGCAATGAATTGTTCTGCAGCCTTGTAATCTGGTGATTTTAAGTTGTAATCACTTGCATTGAAAGCAATACATTTATGTAGGCATTGCAAGCATATATATATATATATATATATATATATATATATATATATATATATATATATGTATATATATATATATGTGTGTGTGTGTGTGTGTGTGTGTGTGTGTAAAGTAAAACGTGTTGTAGAACTATAACCCTAACAAGACAGTGGAAAAATAGGGTGAAATAAAACGGAGATTCAATAATAATACAAATGTTATTAAGTGCCAGTGTGGTACTTTATGAGATTGTGTGTGGGGAGGGAAAATGTCTGTCCGTCCGTCCGTGTGTCTGTACGCGCGATAACTCAAATACGCTTAATCGGATTTTAATGTAACTTGGTATATACATTTATAATGTTCATGGGAAGAACCCTATTGATAATGAACCAAATCGGTTGACCGGTACCGGAGTAAAACCCAATTTAGTGTCTATTTTAAAAGCGCGATAACTCAAATACGCTTTATCGGAGTTTCATGAAACATAGTATACGAATTTATAATGTCCCTGGGAAATCTGTTGGGCGGTACCGGAATAATGCTCAATTTAGTGCCTTTTTATGCTAACATATCACAAAGGCGCGGATAACTCAATAACGCTTTATCGGATTTTCATGAAACTTGCTATACGAATTTATGACGTTCTTGGGTACAAGCCTATTAAATTAGGGCCAAATCGGTTGACCGGTACCGAAATAACTAGTATATGAATAATAATTTTGTAATGAATATTCTTTCATGGCCCTCAGTGTATTAAAAACCGTAACAAATTGCCAATCGTATATTGATATTGTTAGCAACTTTGATTGATTTGTTTCTTCATAATGATGTCACTGTGGGCTAAATACTGTAAATAAACGATATTATATTATATTGTGTATTCTATGGTTATGTCGACTACCGATATTTACATTAGGCTATATTTTAATGTGAGTATTTTTTATATTCGTTTCTGTGCAGCAATATACCTAATGTAATTCCTGACAGATTTCATATTGACTTTTTATTCATTCATAACCTTAAAGGCTACTTATAATTGAAACAGAGATATCAGGGAATCGTAGGCCTATTGCATCATTATTATTATTGCCAGCACATTTTGGAGTTTAACTCGGAGATCTATTACAAAATAACTATTATGCATGGGCCTATCATAATTGCGTTTATCACTGATTAAAATAACATACTGGCACTTGGTTATATCAGTTTACCTCATTTTATTTATTAATAGGGCCCGGATTTTAAGGCTTTTATAAAAGGTATTTTTAGCCTTTTATTTTCGTAAAATAGCCCTTTTTAGGCTTTTTAAACAAACTATTTTAGCCGTCTTAATAAAACATAATGGACACTAATATTAACACCAAAAATTGTATTACAATTTTGACAGAGTTATTCCAGTTTTTTTTTTTACAAAATAAACAAGTAACTATTCCTTATATCGGCACTCGAAAAATAGCATAAACAATTGAGATATTTACCCTTTAATGATACAATTATTCAATACATCACTCAATTCACTTCCTACCTACAAAAATAAGTAGACTGAATTTGTTCCTTTAATATATTTCTTTGTTGTTAGCCGGCAAATTGTTATTTTAAAGTTGAAACGACAATGGATTAGTTGCAGATTTCAGACGGCTCAAATTTCATTTCCTGCGACGGTGAGAAGGCACATTTTTTAGTTACAAAGACTGAAACTAAACTAAACTCCGTGGCGCGACATCCCCGAAGGGAAAAGGCCTACAACCCGACCGCTGCGTCATCTACCTATAGGCAGACGGCAGGATTGGGGGCATGTGGTCAGCATGCCGACACCCACGGCCGTTAAAGGTGGTTTCCATGACCGGAGCCGCTACTTCTCTATCAAGTAGCTCCTCAATTTGAATCACGAGGCTGAGAGCACCCATACCAGACCTCCCTAACTCAGAAAAATCCGAGGAGGTACCGGGGATCGAACCCGGGCCGACGGATCCGGAGTCAGCGACTCTAACCACAAGACCACGCCGGCGGTCCCAGCGACAAATATTGCTAATTTCAGTGCGTTGTAGAAATTTATTTTTATTATATATTTTCTTAGAATGCAATAATTCACATTTATTTATTTCCCTTTGTATTAATTGGAAAATCTATTTAAAAATCGTGTTTTCTGGAAAATGTTCTCTTTAGCTCCTTTTAGGCCTCTCAGTGCGATTTAGCCCTTTTTAGGTTCTATAAGATTCATATACTGTATTCGGAAGCAAGGGACATGAAACAGAAAAATGTTAAGATGTTCTAATTTGGAAGCCGAGGAAAAATAGGTTAAAACCTTCAAGGCCCTATTTATTAAGCATATTAGGAGTGCTTTTGTAGGTATGTAGACATTGAAATTGTAAGAATTGTATTAGTAAATGCTCAATAAATCAAAATGATTTTTTAAAAAATTGGACTGTAAAATCGTTGACTCTTTCCTGTTATGTTAACATGTGGGTTAAACCCATTGTATGTTAACAATATGTTTCAATAGACTAACAATACAGTTTACAATTGATATGAAAATTCTAGACTTTTAAGACTTTTAAGAGTATAAGTCAAAACATATTACTTTTCTGGAGAGACTTTTATTCACACATTATCTCATTTTTAATGTTTTTTACTTATACTCTTTTGCCTTGACAGTCTTCTTCTGGACTGTTAAGGCAAAAGAATATAAGTAATTTTTTTGGTCAAAAGTGACATTTTTTTTTACACAGTGTAATTTACTTACCTCATTTTCACAATGTTTTACTTATAGCCTACTCTTTTACCTTAACAGTCTAGAATTATAAAATGTTCACTTTCCTCACTTAAAACGTAATTTCTTCTGTTAACAAGAAGGTGCCAGTAAACCTAGAAATAAGATATGTACTATATCACTTTCTTCAAATTTTATTTACATGCCCAAAATGTTAGATTTATCTGATAACTGCCTCAGTTGTTTGAAACGCACGACTTTTGAGCATTCTAGAACTTTATTACCTTCTTTCCTTAGGATTATTTTCATTTGTGGATTCATCAGCTGCAGCTTCTGCAAAAGGATGCTGTTTGACGGATAATTTGTATCCAAAGGGAACAGAACAATCTCACTTAATTTCACATGTCTGCATACGAGGTATGTTACAAGATCTTTGCGCCTTTCAATATCACAAGAATTAATTATGTTCAGTCTTGGTAATACTCTTACAATTTCCAAATAGCTTCATAAATCCTCCAACGCTAATATTGTAGCAGAATGGAAAAGATACGCTTTCTAGATCCTTCAGATTGTATGCAATAGATGTTAGAACAATATCTGTGACTGTCTGACATGAAGAAAGCCCTAGCTTACGTAGCGTGCTCAAACCAGAAGACATGAAAAGCTTGTTTAATCCAAGAGGCGTTGACTAGACAATATTTGACAGGTATAGTGATCTCAAGGGGAGTTTCCCAATCTTCAGCAATCCTTGGTCTGTCAAGACATTCTGAAGAGTCGCCTCTTTAGCGGGTTTTAATTATAGAAGAGTGGCAACACCTGTCGTGATGACAGATGCCGGAGAGTTTGTCTGAAAATTCACAGTCTTCAGTATTTTGTTAGGGGATTTTCGCATTTCGTAGCATAAAGGGTGCTCCATGATGACAGATTCCGCAAGGCTGTCTCAAAATTCAGTCTTCAGTGTTTTGTTATGGGATTTCCGCAGTTAGTGGCATAAAGGGTGTTCCATGGTGGCAGATGCCTCAGAGTTTGTCTGAAAATTCACAGTCTTCAGTGTTTTGTTAGTGGATTGTCGCATTTCGTGGCTTAAAGGATATTCCGTGGTGACCGATTCCGCAGAGTTTGTCTGAAAATTCACAGTCTTCAGTGTTTTGTTAGGGGATTGTCGCATTTCGTGGCATAAAGGGTGCTCCATGATGACAGATTCCGCAGGGGCTGTCTCAAAATTCACAGTCTTCAGTGTTTTGTTATGGGATTTCCGCAGTTTGTGGCATAAATGGTGTTCCATGGTTGCAGATGCCTCAGAGTTTGTCTGAAAATTCACAGTCTTCAGTGTTTTGTTAGTGGATTGTCGCATGTCGTGGCTTAAAGGATATTCCGTGGTGACCGATTCCGCAGAGTTTGTCTGAAAATTCACAGTCTTCAGTGTTTTGTTAGGGGATTGTCACATTTCGTGGCATAAAGGGTGCTCCATGATGACAGATTCCGCAGGGGCTGTCTCATCTCAAAATTCACAGTCTTCAGTGTTTTGTTATGGGATTTCCGCAGTTTGTGGCATAAAGGGTGTTCCATGGTTGCAGATGCCTCAGTGTTTGTCTGAAAATTCACAGTCTTCGGTGTTTTGTTAGTGGATTGTCGCATTTCGTGGCTTAAAGGATATTCCGTGGTGACCGATTCCGCAGAGTTTGTCTGAAAATTCACAGTCTTCAGTGTTTTGTTAGGGGATTTTCGCATTTCGTGGTATAAAGGGTGCTCCATGATGACAGATTCCGCAGGGGCTGTCTCAAAATTCACAGTCTTCAGTGTTTTGTTATGGGATTTCCGCAGTTTGTGGCATAAAGGATGTTTCATGGTGGCAGATGCCTCAGAGTTTGTCTGAAAATTCACAGTCTTCAGTGTTTTGTTAGTGGACTGTCGCATTTCGTGGCTTAAAGGATATTCCGTGGTGACCGATTCCGCAGAGTTTTTCTGAAAATTCACAGTCTTCAGTGTTTTGTTAGGGCATTTTCGCAGTTTGTGGCCTAAAGGGTGTTTCGTGGTGACAGATGCCGCAGGGATGGTCTCAAAATTCACAGTCTTCAGTGTTTTGTTATGGGATTTCCGCAGTTTGTGGCCTAAAGGGTGTTTCGTGGTGACAGATGCCGCAGAGTTTGTCTGAAAATTCACAGTCTTCTGTGTTTCGTTCCTGGATTTTCGCATTTCGTGGCCTAAATGGATTTTCCGTGGTGACAGATTTCGCAGAGTTTGTCTGAAAATTCACAGTCTTCAGTGTTTTATTCCTGGATTTTCGCTTTTCGTTGCCTAAAGGTTCCGTGGTGACAGATGCCGCAGAATTTGTCTCAAAATTCACAGTCTTCAGTGTTTTGTATTGGGATTTCCGCAGTTTGTGGCCTAAAGGGTATTCCGTGGTGACAGATGCCCCAGGGATGACCTCAAAATTCAAAGTCTTCAGTGTTTTGTTCCTGGATTTTCCCATTCCGTGGCCTAAGATGGTCTTGAGCCAAACGATTCCACTGTTGGCATACCAATGATACTGAATCGGATAAATGTTTGAAGTCCAGATGGGAGAATATCTGAAGAAGCATCTCCTCTGGGAGATCTGTTATCGAGACACTCTGAAGAGTCGCTGTGGAAGATTCCGCAGGGACTGTCTCAAAATTCACAGTCTTCTGTATTTTGTTCGAGGATTCCTGCATTTTGTGTCTTAACGGATGTTCATAAGTTGTCAAAATATGATTATTTAAGGGAAGCATCGGTGTGGATAGGATTAAGCAGACATTTTACCAATTCGTTTTGGGCCGAGGATTAACTATCAGGTTCTAAGGCCAAATCACTGTCGGCATTTCGGAATTTTTTCTTCCTGCAAAAAGAAGATAACTTGTTTAAGGTAATATACGAGAGATCTGGAATCTACCTTGAAAGAATACGGGCCCATAGTTGAGTTTTAAACAGTGATTTCAAGAAAGTACCAAGTACGGATTTTTAGCAAATTTATTTTTAGCATAATGTGGTTTGAAGTACACTCAACTTACGTTCCCCTCTGATAAATAAAATCAGGTAAACTGATGTAACAAAGTGTCATTATGTTTTTGTTTAATCAGTTATGATTGCAATTATGATACGCAGAATACTAAAAAAAGTCAAATTGGCCGGTTTCGGGATTTGAACCATGGAACTCCAGAATGTGAGGCCAAGAAGGCGTATACGAAGTTTCATAAAAATCCTATAAAGCGTGTTTGAGTTATTGCGCCTTTAAAATAGACACTAAATTGGGTTTTACTCCGGTACTGGTTAACAGATTAGGTTCAAATTCAATAGGGTAATTCTCATGGACGTCATAAATGCGTATACCAAGTGTCATGGAAATCCGATACAGGATATTTGAGCTATGGCGCCTTTCTAATATATTACCATAAAATAGGCACTAAATTGGGCATTTCTCCGAAAAGAAACGCTTAAAACGAAATTTTAAAATACGTACAGTAACCTACTTGGAAATAAAGCCGCAAAACGGAAAATGTGATAGCATAAACCGAATCGTTGATCACAATAAACAACTTTTTTTTCAGTGTAGCCTATCAGTATTAATCCGTACGAGACTTCATATAAGTGATAACATTTCCCGATTGATAACATTATCCGCGATTACATTAAACGGTTTTCACTGTACTTTATTTCACAATTTTAAGGTGTATTTTTATGTATATGGACCAAATACAAGGTTATGTAAGCTTACACGCTATTGATCCAGACCATATAAGCTTTAATGTCAATTGCCAAAAATTAATTTTATTATCTGATTATTTTATTCTTTCCTAGGACTAAACTTCTTAGGTTGAACTCAAATTCTATTATATCAACGAGGATATAAGGTGGATTTTTTCACATTTTAACTGATATAAACAGTTCTTACCTTACATCTTTGCTTTAATTTCACTTGTAAATTTATCTTACACTAAAAGCAATACATAAATTTTGTTTCCATGGAGTTACATGACAATATAACAGGAAATATTAAGAGATAACCGAAGTGTTGAGAGAGATTATCTAAAGTATTTGTGCTTTAACTTGAAATTGGACACACTTAACTAAAATCTAAACAGAAATTGCAGGTAAATATTTCAGTTTGATAACACAATTAGTTTGTGAGATATTGGTTTCAATTTATGTTTTAATACAAATAGAGATCTATCTCCTGTTGACAAATCATGTTCATTAGAACATAGTACTTTAAGGGAGACAGAAATATTGTGGGTGCTACTTCTTAAAGACTCTTTTTCCAAGAATTGCCTCTACCTGCTGCCACCCTATTCCTCTTCGTCCTGTCAATCAGTGAAAAGTAATTAGGCGTATTTACACTTGTCTGCAGTCCAGTACAGTGTTGCCAAACAGCACGTTTACTTCACTTGAGAAGTGGTGAATGACAGCGGCAACACTGGGAAAATCCACGCGACAAGAGCACCTGCTCTTTGTCGGTGTAGATTTTCGGATTAGGGAACAATGATAATATATTCTTTTGTAGACAGACAGTAGTTTGAGACGAGGTCTTCTTAAATTGGCACCGACAGTAGGACTACTAATGATTTAGCCATTTTTGTTATAGTTTAAAGTAACAAAATCCAGCATACCCTACAGTGTAATTCTGTAAAATTGTATGCCGTTCGGGCGCTCTGAAAAATCATCCTGACGTCATATTTAAAGAACTTGAATAGCTTGTTTGCTCGGTTTCAGTTTAAAATCTAACTTCTCCCCCCTGTTTTATTTCAGCTGTATTTATACTCCTTTCAGCTACGAGGCCATATCAGGAGTTCGGGATCTGTGTTTATCTAGTAGAGTAGGCCATGGAACTATTGATTGTCAATTATTTCTAATATGGGTGTATTTTATGAAGTAAATTTCAGTTGATATTAATTTAAATGGATATGATACAGGATGAAATGGTGAGGATGATTCATGGTATGTAAATATCCAATTCGGCACTTGCCTTTACGACTGGGGCAACCATGAAAAATTGGCCGGCCACGGGATTTGAACTGGGACCTCCCGAATGCGAGTCCAAAATGTTACCATCTCGGCCATCTCGCTCGGTTTCTCCGCTTTTATTTGGATGAGGAAGTTATGTGAGTTTCACATCATATTTTTCCCTCTTGTGGCAAAGATATAGACAAATTAATATGATATCATTGGTCATAGTAAAATAAATCATATATTCCAGTGAAAAATTGTCACAAAAGCATCATTTTGGAACATGTAAATTGTCCCACATTAATTTTTGTAATTATGTAAAACCGAATAAATTGGCAGAAATGAAATTTTTCATAAAATTAATTACACCACGAGTAGGCCTATGTGTATGAAAAATCAAATATGTAGCTTTATACATTAGAGTAATGTATCTATTGTGTATTAATATCTTTTGCATCTTTTGTTTTTACGATATTTTATGAATGAATTGTATTTTTTGTCATGAACATTGTAATTGGGTTTTCTACCTGTAATGTTCATTACTATTATTAAATAAAAAATAACGATGTAAAAAATTAGCAGGTGCCCTCGGCTTCGCTCGCGATTATTTATTCAACTGCTATATGCTTTATTTCATTCGAACAAGCATCCCGTCATGGAAGTGTCAACACTTGTACTAGTGTTTAGAGGCGGACGGTCTTTCATAACAATATTATTATCATAAGCATAAAGCTAAAATTTCTAAATAGAAGAAATGTAATGATAATAAAATCTTAATTTTTTTCACCTTTGGTGGTGTACGTACACCATTGAGTTACCCCTTTCTTACCCCTTTCCTCTGTACATCTAATGAAAAAAATGGCTCTGAACAGACGAAAAGTATACAAAAAGTTTATACTTGAAAGGATGCATGTGAATTTATTTTTAAATAGACTGTGGCTTACCTTACTTACTTGGTAGAACTTTTTGTCGAGGGGGGAAAAAAGACAACGCAACGCAAAGTTATCAAACGATTAAACTGTATATTCCAGGAATTCCTTTATTTAAAAAAAGAGAATGGAACATGAATTATCTTTATTGTTTTATGTGCGGTTGGCTGAGTCTAAACGATGTTGTAATCTGCATAAGTAGTGTTATACGGGGAAAGAAAAACTGGATCAACAAGGGCGACAGGTGGCGCTGAACTAAGTTCGCGTTACGTGGCAGAAAAATAAACTTCTGCAAATTATGCGGCTCTGAAAATATTCACCACGGTAAAATGGCTTAGCTTTAATTTTCTAAACGCATCTGTGAAATGGAGAATTTTTCTCGTGGTAGGAATACGTAAAAGAACAACAATTTTCAACACAAGAACTTTCAGAGATTTTAGATCTGAATCCGAAAGCAAAGTTAACATGTATTTTTAACTTTCCAACTGCCTGTAACTATCGTGAAAAGTAAAATGATGTTAAAATGCTAATAATATGTATTCACTGTCAACTATGAGGCATAGACAATGAGTAACAAAAATTGTCAAATTAAAAAATGTTACTATGACAACACTCATGTTCGTTTAATTGTAAATAAATACGAAAAAAAAACTTTCACGAAAAAAGTGTTCCTTGAGGACTTACAGTAGTCCCAACAATTCATGTGCAGAAAAAAGCTATCTTTTCTGAATTATGTGAAATTTGACCTACATATTAAACTTTCTTTGGCATGGTACACTCTAAGCCACATGATTTACAGATGTAATTAGTATCCCGAACTACAAATTAAGCTTCATTTCCACCTATCTTGAAATAGGCTATTTAAGTTTATCATTTAGCATTTGTTTCTGCAAGATCAAGAACAATGTTGATATTGAGTTCACCACGATCTCAGGAACAGTTCTACTGCAATAAGGAACCATGAAAGAGAATAACTGGTGAGGAAATAGTAACAGACTAACAATAATAAGGAAAATTAATTTTGTTCTCTATTGTCGTACCTTAAAGTTATTTCTAATCAGATGTCAGATGATAGGCTCTTTCTTCCATTTAATGTAAGATTTTTCTACCTATTCGCGAACTATTCGCTATTCGAATTATTCCAACAATTCGCCGCAATGTTGCTGGACATTCGCTTCGAATTTAACTCGAATCGCTAAAGTATTACTATACGAGGGAGAATCAAATGAAAACTGCAATTAATTTTTTGCCATTACTTTACTGCAGGAAGAATGCTTGCTTGTACATCATTTTTCCACATAGTCCCCTCCCAGTTCAATGCACTTGCGCCATCGGATAGGAAGTGCTTTGATACCGCGTGAGAAAAATTCTTTTGGTTGACGCTGTAGACACTCGTGCACCGCCTAATGGACGCGTCTTCATCAGACTTGAACTTCTGCCCTCCAAGGTGATCCTTTAGTGGACCAAAGATGTGGAAGTCTGATGGTGCCAAATCGAAGGTGATTGCTGAGTGCAGGTGCTTCAACATGATAATACCCGTTCTCATGCTGCTCGTGCAACCATGAAAACCATCGATGACATTCGCTTCAAGTGCCTCCCACATCCGCCATACTCGCCAGATTTTAACATCTTTGGTGTCAAACACATAATTATATTCAATACCAACTTTAAATAAAGAAAAACACTAGAGGAAACCAGAAGCATTGGATAGTTTCCATGCACTCGTCTGTACATTGCCGTTCTGAATACAGCTTATGCATTTGATGTTGGTTTAGTACGAATATGCATGCAGAATGTACCGTAGAATTCAAATCTTAAAACTGCTGTACTTCGCAATAAAATAAAATGTAATACTGTAACAGCTTTAACACGGTTTCAGTTGTATGAGCAAAGAACCTTTATTTCGTAAATCCGATGATCCGATAGCACCAAGCAGCATGTCTGTTACCCTCTTGTAGATTGCATAAGAAGGAGATGACATTGAATGGAACATTCTATGTTTTTAGCCAATATATGTAGACATTGCGAAAGGAATAAACATTCTGCAAGGATAACACCGCATCACAATAAAGGGCAACAAACTAAGGTATTCTATATGGAAATGAAGTAGTGATATTAAGGAGAAGACAGAAGAAAGACGGGATGTCTCCAGTACAATTCATAATGATGCCTCTGAGGTTATAGCGGGCCGAATATATGTAAAGGAGCACTACAGAGGAGATAAAAACAAAGTCTAAAGGAGTGAAATTGTCATTGGGACTAGCAAATCTAGAACTTGCAGAAAAATAGTACAATCTTGCCTACAGAAAGCTTGAAGAAATCGTTGTCGTCAACATAGACCAAGAATCTCCACACTTAATTTGGTTTATTATTCAGTCTAATTATGTTAAACATATTACACATTAACCTTTTTCAATCCATTTGTTTTTCATAATACTACACTGAACTGAACAGTTATTGAAAAACAAAATTTTAAAAAGGATCCCCCCCATTAAGTTTTGCTTCCATAATGAATATTCTACTACTACGACAAATTAGTTAAAAGTAGATTATATATATATATATATATATATATTAATGAAAAAGAAGATTTAAATATATATATATTTAAAAAAAATACGTATACTGTACATATTCCAAAGATGTAGATGATGTTGTTCATATGATGTTTGCAAATACTGTAGATAGAAAAAAGAATCACTCAAAAATATTGCCATTTGTGGAAATTATCACGGAAACGGCTTTTTTAGTGCGCAAAACATGGCTGCCATCTTGTAACGATAATTACCCATAACTCGCCCATTTAGGATCAGAGAGACGTAACTACATTTTTGCCGTTTTTGAGTTGAAACTACCATCAGAAACACGGAATTGAGATCTATCTTGGGATCAAACAAGCGTAACTCTATCTAAACTGGTTTCCATTCTAGCTGCTAACGTATCTACATTTTTAGGAAAATAACAAGAATCAAACAGACGGAAAAGCTGTTCCGTCTTGAGACTGCAGCAAGTAGTGTTAATTTCTGAAACGGAACAGCTGTTACGTTTCTCTGATCTTAAGAGAACTGTTGCTTTTCCCGCCATGTGTCGTAAACGGATTGCCGCCATCACTGTGACAACAATGAAAAAGAGCTTCCTATCAACAAAATTTAACAATTATCAGTCTTGAATGAGTTTGCAGGTAGACATGATCGTAATGGAGTCCAGTCCAGAGGAAGAAGGACGGTGAAAATGTGTCAGAAGGATTGGAATTTAGAGAAATTGTGTATGTATTAGAATGTGTTTATTAGTGTGTTTGTGATTATTATAAACTCCGTGGCGCTTCATCCCTGAAGGGACAAGGCCTACAACCCGACCGCTGCGTCATCTACCATAGGCAGATGGCAGGATTGGGGGCATGTGGTCAGCATAACTCAGGGCCGTTAATTGTGGTTTTCTTGACCTGAGCCGCTACTTCTCTATCAAGTAGCTCCTCAATTTGAATTACCAGGCTGAGTGCACCCCTACCAGACCTCCCTACCTCAGAAAAATCCGAGGTACCGGGGATCAAACTCGGACCGACGGATCTGTAGTCAGCGACGCTAACCACAAGACCACGCCGGCGGTCTGTGATTATTAACTATTACTGTTATTGTTATATTATTAATTATTATTAATTGTTGTAATCTGAAGAATTACAACATTAAAGGTTGAAGAGATGGCATTGAATATTTGCTTTATTATGGTTACAAAGACCAGTGTTGAAAATGGATCCTGTCTTGTAAAGGATGTTGACAGTGCGCAAGTAAATCATCAGAATCAGGACAGAGAAATTGTAGACGATAATATTAACTTTGAAGAAAATAATGAACCAAGAAAACGCAAAAAGCGAGCAGTTAAAAAGGAGTGAAAAAGAAAATTAACCAGCAGTATGATAGTGCGTATTTTCCAACTAATAATTCTATAGTTCCTGCAAGACATGAGAAGCTTAGATTGCTCTAAATGCCTCCAACATTGCAACAGTAAGTTTACTGAGCAAAATAGACAAAATATTCACAGAACCTACTGTGACCTTGGATCATTTGAACGACAAAGGAAGTACCTTACTAAGCTAGTAGAAGAAGAAGGAAACAAAGTGCGAAAACAAAATCTGATACAATACGAAGGAAGGTGATCAAGAAGTACCATCTAATAATGAAGTACGAGCTTATGGATTTTTTTTTCTCAAGGCATTTGAAATTTCAGAAATCTTTGTAAATAATACTATTAATAAAAGAGATGGACACATGTAATTCAGAAAGAAAGAAGAGGATGCAATGAGCCTAACACAAAAAGACCAGACGAGAGAAAGGAGACTATAAGGAATCACATAAAGAATTTTCCTGCTCTTCGTTCTCATTACAATAGGAAAGAGTGTACTGCAGATTATTTACCTAGGCAATATGAATTTTAAATAGTTAATGTACGAGTTGTATCAGGAACAAAGCCTCGCTGAGGGAAAGATAGCAGAGAAATTTGGTCGTATCGGCAGATATTCACAACATAATTTAATCTCAAATTTCCTGGAATATGTGTGATAAGTGTTTAAAATTTTCACATACTTCTCCAAAAGAAAAGGAAGACGAAGATTTATAAAAAGGGAGAGAAAGAGCATACTGGTATTAAAAGGAAAGAAATGGCAAAGGATTTTAATAACTTGGAGAAGGAAAGTGCACGAGAAAACGAATCTGTGCTGGCTAATTTGACTTGCAAGCAGTGCTCTACTGCCCTAAAGTGAATGCAAAGTCAGTATTCTATAAAAAGATTTCTGTTTATAATTTCACAGTTCTTAATGTAAGAGAAAACAAAACAGATTATTACATGTGGGACGAGGAACAAGCGCCCGGGGCAAAGAAAAGAAAAATGATCTTATGCTTGTTTTCCTTATTGGATATCGCTGATAAACATTCCAATTGTTTATTTACCAGTAATTGTGCTGATGAAACATTATAAATACAGCTGCGGTAATATCTGTTGATGCTTAAGGCTGCAATACAGTCATATGTTACATAGCAATAGCCACCAAGTTAAGGATCAGACAAACGTAACTACATGCATAATTTTATAAAATAAGTTATTATCACCTCCTATGTGATTAGAATGTGTAACTTCTAATAGAAAACAACAATAAATGAAATATACTTCTTATTTACAGCAAAATATTTCGCAAAAAAATATTAGAAAATATCCATTTATTAGTCCAAAACCTTTAAATCGATTTATCTCAAAACACTGTTTTTGTAGTTACGTCTCTCTGATCCTAAATGGGCGAACTGTGAAAGTTTGATTAATTTAGAAAATAGTATGTGATTGTAGAGATAGTCAATAAAGAGCGTGCCAGATTAGAAGGTTACAAAACAATTCACTGCAGAGAAAAAGTAATGAATTTCACAATAAGATTTAGGATTAATTATACGTATAATTTAAATTTTCGAAAGCATATTGATAAAATAATAGATGAAGCTTATGGACAGTTAGGATTTATTTTTCGCAATTCTAAAAATATTAAAGACGAACGTGTCTTACAATTACTTTATAATAGTTTTGTACGAAGTAAGTTAGAATATGCATCAGTTATATGGTCACCATTGTATAAAACTCATATTAATGACATAGCACAAATTCAGAAGAGTTTTCTTCGATATATGTATTTTAAAAATATGATAGATCTGCTTTAATTGATAGAATTTCTTATAATACTTTATTAAATGGATTTGAATTTGTTACTTTAATTGGTAGAAGGTTGGTAGCGCAACAGTTATTCTTATATAAAATTATCAATGGTAAAATTGATAGTAATGAACTTTTAAAACGTATTAAATTTAATGTAGTGCAAATAAGGGAATTCTTATATATATTCCTGTCATTAGGTCAAAAATATTAGAATGTTCATCTTTCGTTCAAATGTTTAAACGATATAATTCTCTATCACTTCAAAATGCTCTTCTGGACTTTGACTTGTCATTGAATCAGTATATAGGACTTCTTCATAAACTGTTATATGTTCCATATGATTTGGCTTAATTTTTAGATTGTCTTGTTAAATTAATTGTAGTTATTGTAAATCATTTATGTATTTTTTTTTCTTTATCCTCACACATTCGTTCATTTATTGTATTGTATTTTTATACTGTACAACATGTATTGGCGAAACTACGCCAACTGTAATTTGGATTTATTCCTGTAGTTGGCAGAATAAAATAAATAAATAAATAAAAATATTTCTCTCCTATGAATTTCACCCAAAGCTATAGGTCTTTGCCTATAGAATAACTGTCGCTTACACTCGAGACAGAGGAGCGGCTTTGCCATCAGATGGTCATAGCTGAATTCTCATCCGTATTACGGAGGAGTCATGGAAGGATTCCCATAAATCCGGGGTCATGGGAGGCGGATGGACCGGAATATAAGCCTATTAGCGAGTAGGGAAATACGTTATGATAATGATAACGAGGAGCGGCTCCTGCCATGCGAGAGTAATGCCCTTCAGCTCCGCTGATTACAACAACAGATCGATCACAACACTCTTACCTACACTTCCAGCATCTCTGCTTCATCGAGTTGGACAGAGTTAAAGCATTTTAAGATGCACGTGAAAGAGTTCCACGGAACCAGCAGAAAATCTAGTAATTCAAAGGAAAATATTGTCTTCCTAATAAAAGCATTTCATTTTAATACTGAATTTAGAATAACCTTCTTTAGCATGCCAGTATATTAATTATGAGGGTACTTAGGAAAATATTTGGCCTAAGAGAGATGAAAATGGGTACTGGAGAAAACTGCATAACGACGAGCTTTATGACCTGTACTCTTCACTGGATATAGTAAGGGTAATTAAATCACGGAGGGCGAAATGGGCTGAACATGTTGCGCGCATGGGGGAGGAGAGAGACATCTCAAAAGTATTGACTGCACAAAAAAAAAAAAAAAAAAAAAAAAAAATGCGATAAAATCACTTTAGACTATTAATGAATTTCATTTCCACTAGTGCTGAATTATATGATAGTTAGAATTTTAAATTCAGCCTTAAGCACTAGAATGTGGTTTCTTAGAATATAACACTTGAGAGTTACGCATCGAGGTCGCAAACCCTTTCATCGATATGAACACTCAAAAAATATTACGCTGTTGAAGTGCTTACTGGACACAAAACGACTTACATAATGTGAACTGAATTTCTATTCTTACTAGAAGCTCCCTGCCAGATAACTGTGGCCTTTATTACCTTAATTCCTTGCCAACGAATAATAATAGTTATAATAACTATAATATAAAACTTCCAATTAATACACAAAATATAAATTGAATTAACTTATAGTCCAAAGCTGCGCGCATCACATTCAAAAACACTAAAATAAACATACTTAGAATAAAGATAGGCCCGGGCGGCTTGGGTCCCTTAAATCCTAAAATTAAGAGGTAAAACTAAGATAAAGAAAGAAAGAATAAAGATATTGAGACGAAATCTTCACTAATGTATTCCTCGTGAAGCCATAGGCCTACTTGTTTAAGACCGGATTTTAAATATGAAAAAGATTATTTTTTTACAAAAACTCAGTAGCGTGCCCCTTTAATCAATCTACTTTTAACTAATTTGTCGTGGTAGTAGAATATTCATTATGGAAGCAAAATTTAATGGGGGGGGGGTCCTTTTTAAAATGTTGTTTTTCAATAACTGTTCAGTTCAGTGTAGTATTATGAAAAACAAATGGATATATATATATATATATATTAAAAAATAAACTATTAATGGTAAATGAATGATTGTAGATAGTGTTGCTTATACGATATTAACAAATACACAGAAAAATAGTCACTCAGAAATATTGATATTTGTGGAAGTTATCAAGGAAACGGCATTTCAATGGATGAAACTTGGCTGCCATTTTGAAACGGTAACCACCCGAAACTGTAACAGTTTGATTAATTATGAAAATGGTATCCAATTGTAGAAGTAGTCAGTAAAGGGTATGTCAGATTGCAAGATTGTAGAGCAATTCATTGCTGAGGGAAAAAATAATGAAATTTACCTATTTCTCCCATATGAATTTCATCGAAAGCTGTATGTCCTCCCTCCCCTTAAAGGGAGAAGACGGTACCGGTATATTTTGATGCTTTTGGTGTCTGGGGGGAATGCTTTAGAATATTCTCAGATGTGGGTAGAATACATTACATAACAATTTGTGGGTGTATGTGCCCTTTCGGGTGTTTTAAAGATCCACTTTTAAAGATCCTGCGTCTCCTTTTTGTAGTGCTGCTTACGAAAGTCTCCCCCTTTTACATATTACTAGGTTAGGCATCGCTGAATCTACGAATCACTGCGCATGTGCAACACCTTTGGAATGTAATATCAACCGAATTACATAAGAATATTTAGGAAATTCGCTCTTTCTTATTGCACAGCTAGGAAAGAAACTGACTTCAGTTTTTTTGGCATTATACAAAGTCTGTGCCACTGCTCTACCAACAGAGCTAAGCCAGAGTTCACTTCACAGCACCAGATGCATACGACTCTGGCTTAGCTCAGTTGGTAGAGCAGTGGCACGGATAGCCAAAGGTCCTGGCTTCAAATCCCAGTGTCAGAGGAATTTTTCTCTTATAATATTACCATGTAATGCCCAACGAAACAATAATCTATGGTTCATGAATGCATATGCATATATCAATCCTGAAGTACTTTGGTAGGAAAAAGTCGATATATTTAAATGGAGTCGAATGAATGAGGAGAAATGAATGTTCGTCTTTAAGCGGAGGAGCAAGGCGGGATATAGACTAATGCTAGTGATTGTGTATGTAACGTCTGGTTAACCCAATCTCATTGCTAATTGGATGTAAAGACGAGGTGGTGACGAGAACCAACTAACATGCATTCACAGTCTCCTGCAGTTAGTCGATATTTTATTCTCTTTCTATTATTACACTCCCTATTTAGTTCATGAATCAGCGATCAATCCAGAGTTAGAATTTTTAGAAATTCAATCAATCGCTTGTGTCAATTCTCATAGTTTTATCGTTAGTCATTTTTAAGGTCATATTTGCAGTCATGTTTTCCACTTTTTTAGGTCATAAACAATCGAACCCTAGTTATAACCAGGTAACCTGATTTCTTTAACATTCTCAATGTATGAACGGAGTGTCGGCATTTACCAGTTCGTTTTTAATGTTTCTATTTTAGGATATCTCAAAGGTCTTCTTTCTTAATCGGCGGTAACCAACTTTAATATAACCAACTTCGAGTTTCGTCCGACTGATGGAATTGTCCTACAAAACTACATACTTGTGAAAGATGAAAGAAAAACAAAAAAGGGGACCGACGGCTGTGATTTATAGCTCCAACACGAACGATGCAGCATCGTCATTATTAAGCACTCAGACACCAATTGAAGAGACAAGGTCAATTACCATCACATTTACTCCCCAATTTTCAACTGCAGGAACCCCTGTCTATTATTATAGCGGAGGAGATCATGGAGGTTATTTGACATAGACTCTTAGGATCCTACTTATAATAGTAAAGTAAAGTAAAGTGTTCCCTATACAAGCCAAGGAGGCCCAGAGGGTTCCAGGAGGTTGAAGATACCAGATTTTAGACATTCGGCACATGAAGGTGGTAAGGTTGTCAGCCTTACGCACCGGCCGCCTTTACCCCAGGATTGCTTCTGGTACTCAATTCTGTTAGAGGTTAAGTCGACCTCAGGGTCATAGTGCCACCAGAAGGACTAGGCTAGTTGAAAAACTCCAACGACCTCATCGGGGATCGAAACCGCGACCTTCCGGTTTGTATCGCAGCGCCTCAACCACTATGCTACGGCAGACCCCACTTATAATAGTAACAAAAACAATATTGGCATGTGGGTTAGAGGAATTGTAGAAGACATAATGTGTAGACCAGCAGTTGATGTGCTAAAAGAAACTTATAAAATTATAAGAATTTCATATTTTCTCACTTTGATTGCTTCACATGGATGATATTTAGTTAAATTATTTGCATATGGTTATTAAATAGATTAAGTTCGACAAAAATTGAATATTTTTAAAATTCACTACGCTTTTTTAAATGTGAAATTTCTCCATGGTGATTGCAAATATCGTCATACTTGGAGGGTAAAAAGGGTTGTTCATAAATTGACAGCCCTGTAGAGAAAATCCAATATGACTGGTTCTACGGTGCTTAATTCATTGCAGTAATTCTAACATTTATCATTTTAAAAAAAATTAACAACGTCTAAAAGATAGTGTATAATACTCACCGGCTCGTTTCGTAAACATAATCTACTCGCAAAATAAAATTTCAAGTTTAACACTTGGAACATAAATAACAACTCTTTAAATTTAATATATGACCGATGAGTCGTAATTGTGGCTGCATTTTTGGGTATTTTATTTCCTTGTATTCGTGTAAGAACTGAATCACTGTCGCCAATAATTATCCTATAAAATAATGTAGACATATGTATTAAAAATACTTCATTTGAGCGTTTTATATGAGAATATGAAGTACGAAAATTTGTTAAAATGTCTGCTAAACGGGAGAGCAAGAGATTTAATTTCCGTAATGCCGCACAGAATGCTTCTGTATGAGTTTTTCAATCCGAAGTTTTCATGTCCCTAATGTTATTTGGTAGTGCAAACAAGAAAGAAGATTTGCATAATATAATTTATACAACAGTAGTAATTCAGAATGATCATGTCGCGAATACACCAAAGAAAGGGTAATTGAAAACGTAAATACATGGGTTGGTTTTTTAGTGGCGGCACTATTTTATTTCTCCACATACAGGGTGTTAATGAATAACACCGAAATATTTTACCTGTGTATAGAGGGGACATAGACAAGCAACTTTTATTCGGAGATTTTTGCTCTATGGATTCAATTCTTCCTGTTATAACATAAAATCTCCCAAGGATATGCACGCCACTGACTTCTAATACTTGAAATGATGGGAAACAAAGGAACAGTGAATATTGTGTAGTGGTCGGGAAAATTGTAAAAAATGACGATCGATATCTTGCAACACTGAGGGGAAAAAAGACAATCGAAACATTTTTGTTTGGTCCGGAATTAGGAATAAAAACATAATGCAGTGGCGGGCGATCATGTGATTAGTCAGTAAGTTTTGCAGATTATGAAAATTCAAAATTATGGTATAGCTGTTGATGAATGATTAAGAATCAGGTTTTTATCGATCACTAGGAAGGCATGAAGTCAATTTAATGAAAATTTTAACCCTATTTCGCTCAATTATTGAGTTATGAGTACCAAATTTTAAGGACTTTAATGCCCTGTAGCATACACATTTTACGTCATAGAGCAAAAATGTCCTAATAAAAGTTGCTTGTCTATGTCCCTTCTATACACAGGTAAAATATTTCGGTGGTATTCATTAACACCCTGTATAGCATACGTACATGGTTCTAAGTTTTATAGGCCTTTGATGTAATCACCACCATTGCGAACAACATGTTCCCCGCGATGCGTAAGTCTTTGGAACCCGTGGCATTGCCTAATCTGTTGAGGGTGTGAAGAGAGCGGTCGGTTGCTGTAAAACATGATTGGGATGGTGTGATCTTAAAAACATACCGTTCCCCCAAGGCAGAACGTTATTGCGAAGTACTGATGTTCGTTTTTGCAAAAAATCTGCAAGCAGCTCTAAAAATAAATCGGGATTTGCTTTGGTATGGTTGAAGATGTTTTACAGGCAACCGACTGCTCTCTTTGTACCATCAACAGATTAGGCAGTGCCAGCGGATTCCAAAGACTTCCGCATCGCTGGAACGTCTTGTACGCAATGGTGGTGATTACTTTGAAAGCCTATAAAAGTTAGAACCCTATATGTAAGCTATATGTGGAGAAATAAAATAGTTGCCACTACTAAAAAATCAACCCATGTAATTAATAGCCGACCCCTTTCCCTGCATGTAGGCCTATTATTAATATTGAAATGAATATATGTTGGGTCTGAGGAGGAAAGTATTCCATAGAATGGACGCCATCCCGACCTCCAGTCTTCTGTATGAATACAGTCTAGTAATGACCTCTTGAAAGCTGACTTCAGAATTCAGTCGTATATGATTGTTGATTTTATGTTCATTTAACGGCGATGATGTACTGCATCTTAGGCCGGTATGCCGGAATTTTTTTCCGGCAGCAGATCTTTTATTCGCCTATAAATCTAGAGAATTGGGCTTGGCACATTTATTGGACACATAAGTAAATGCCGTGAACCTGAGAAGGGATCGAATCTGAGGCTTGGGCACAGCGAGGTACTAATACTACGACTGTAGAATATGAGATCACTATGAAAATACAGGATGGGAGTAGTTCGGAGGTATTATTTTTGCGACGTGCCGCTGGCTTCCCTTTACCGGCTTTACCGTCCGTTCTCGGCACAACGCAAAAATAATATCTCGCTATAATTGTATAATTGGTGCAATATTTGACAGTGCGCTGTGGAAAATTTATAAACTCTCCGTCCTCTCTTGTAAACCAGTGGTTCACAACCTTTTTCATGTGGCGACCCGCCTTTCCTTATCGGAATTCCTCCACAGTCCATCGGTCCATAGTGGAGTAAAAAACCTTATTTGCATCGTATCCCTTCCTTATGTATATATCATTTACCATCAAATATATCAAATATATATAAGCTTATACATATGTATATGCTTTTTTTGAAGATACAGATTGATTATTGATAAACAATTTGTGTTCTGATTGGAAAATGGTTGACAAAATATAAGCACTTTGTAGCAAAACAGTTATTTATTTAACAATAGATATTTTTGCAATTTATGCAGCAAGTGATTTCATACTCACTGACAATTATTCCTAGATGAAGATAAAAACTACAATTATAAAAGGACACAAAGAACCAAGAAAACAATCAAAACACAATTTGATTTGTTTCGATTTTTCTTATCTTTTCTGATGGTTTATTCGATGATTTCTGATAGTTTTAGGATCGAGTCGCGACCCACCTGTAACCCTTTCGCGACCCACCGGTTGGGAACCGCTGTTTTAAACCATAAATTTTATATAAAAAAAAGTGAAAAATCGGTTGTACAATGATTTAATCATGGTCTACTTCCCTTTCAGTCTTCATAGTTATATCACTTCCACTCTGAATATACTCGTATATACACATACAGGGTGTTAATAAATAACACCGAAATACTTTACCTGTATATAGAGGGGACTTAGACAAGCAACTTTTATTTGGAGATTTTTGCTCTATGACGTAAAATGTGTATGCTACAGGGCATTAAAGTAATTATAATACGGTGCTCATAAATCAATATTTTCGCGAAATAGAGTTAAAATGATCATTAAATTGACTTCATGCCTTCCTAGTGATCGATAAAAACCAGACTCTTAATCATTCGTCAACAGCTAAATCATAATTTAGAGTTTCCATAATCTGCAAAATTTACAGACTAATCACATGACTGGTCGCCACTGCATTAGTCTTCTTTTTATCCATAACGTCTGACTATAGTGTTAACAGCGTAGTTCCTTTGTTTTGAATTTTTTTCTAATGTTAGACGTCAGTGGTGGCCATGCCCTGGGAGATTTTAAGCTGTAACAGGAAAAATTGAAACCATAGAGCAAAAATCTTCTAATAAAAGTTGTTTGTCTATGTCCCCGCTGTACACAAGTAAAATATTTCGGTGTTATTCATTAACACCCTGTATATAAATTATATATATGAAACCTATCTAGAAATAAAAGTGCTAAATGGGAAACCAATGACATACAAAGCCCAGTTGAATTAGCCGCAATACTCAAAGTATATGGAATAATATCAATACAGGGCAGAGACAATGGGATTATCAATGCAAACCGGCACGTTTCGAGTGTAACTAAACAGTTCGAATTTGCCACATAACCACGTTCCCCTAGGAGTGCGTTGGATTCAATCCAACAAGCGGAACTGTTATGCAGATTACGTATTAAACTGCGAATTTATATGCAAGTAACCGGCTTTCTTATTGATCCTTTAGCTGCACGCTGTCATTTGTCTGCTGTCTTCAGCTGATATTGACAACACAACATTGTTATCTCAATATTATTCTAAAATAAAGCCACAGTGCCTCGTTAGTCACAGTTCAAGAGGAACTGTCTACAGCCAAGTGAAATCTCGGCCTTGTTTCACAGAACCTTTAAGGCTAGTTTACAAGCGCGAAATTAGGTTTCGTAACTGAGTTTCGCAACTGTTTTTTTACTTGAATGCGCAAGCGCTAGATGTACTGGCGACAATGAGTTAGGACACTACGCAGTTTCGGCTGATTCCAACTTTTCACGAAACTACATATAATAGTAATTTTGAAATTATAAACTTATTTAGCTTGTTCGCATTTCGTCAAGTGAAATAGGGAAGTGAGGAAATTGTGAAATGTCTGTATTCATACGTGTTTCAAACGTTTATATGGGATTTTAACAACTTGAACTTCAGAAATAACATGAAATGTGTGGTTGCATTGGAAAGAAAATGTGTTCACGAAAGATTCACGAAATCACTTTCATGAAAGTGGTTACGAAACCTAGTGTTATCGTGTAAAATAGCCTTTACTCTACTATTGTTAGTACGGTCCGGATTCTGATGACATGTCATCTTTTTATTGATGTTTCATAGACATTGCCAACCTGTAGATAAATCATAATCGTGACCTCTAGATTATGGATTTGCATTTTTACGAGGGAGAATCAAATGAAAGCTGCAATTAATTCTTTTTCCACTACTTTTCTGCAGGAAGAACGTTTGCTTGTACATTATTTTTCTACATAGTCCCCTCCCAGTTTAATGCACTTACGCCGTTGGATAGGGAGTGCTTCGATACCACATGAGAAAAATTAGGTCGACTTTAATCATTCAGTAATTGAATTATTTGCCTGTAAAACAGCCAGGAGGTATAGAAGCTATTGTTCAGAACAGATTTGATATTAAAATAGGAATAAATGCATTGGTAAAAGTTATGAGACATTTCTGTTTGCCATTTTCTGAAAAGCAATACTTGTCATTTAATTTTAATTTTGTTAAGTTGTAAATCTTGGATATGAGTTAAAGAAAAGATGTAAATGCAGTAGTTGGCAGGATAAAATGTAAGTACGTACTTTTAGAAACATGTATTGCACAAAAATGTTTTTCTGTGTACATTAACAAAGTAATTTGGGCCCAAAATGATTTTGCTGGGGAGACCAGCTGCAAAAAGTTACTTCGCCATATTTATGTGTGCATAAATGCGACAATCCTTTATCTGTACAACTGGTGGAATGCAAAAGAACGACCTCGGAACTAAATTCTGGCATATGGGCGAGTACTAAGGGGCCTAGGTAGCAGTTCACAAACGTCGTTAAATAACCGCGACAAAGTTTTTTTATTTTTTATTTTTTACTTTAATTCTCTCTCTCCACGCAATAGGTGCTATAGGTGGAGCCTGAAATTATGTGTCGAGATTTTAGCATTAGCCCTAATACAAGTCTTGAGATTCATTGAGTCTAAAAATACTATTTTAGAAAGTGTGAGCCTTGCGAGTGTAGGCCTACCTGTAACTGTCTGTGAACACAGTATAGCATTAAAAAAAATCCAACAGAAATTTCACAAGTTAGGTATATCCAGGGATGTAGATGACTGTTCATGAGTCCACAGAATATTTTTTTTTCTGTTGAACCTCATAGGAGATAGATTTCATCTGCCGCCGTGATTCGCACCCTGACTAGCTCAATTGGTAGAGCAACGGTACGGAGAGCCGAATGTCATAGGTTCGAATCCCTGTGGCAGAGAAATTTAATTGCTAAAATATTCACATATCTAAGGACAACCGAAGGAAATTAAGCACCATCCATTACTTAAGGTAAAAAAGTAAAGTGTACCCTATTACAGGCCATGGAGGCCCAGAGGGTTCCAGGAGGTTGAGGCTCCAAGATTTGTAGACATCGGCATATGAAGGTGGTATTGACAGCCTTACGCACCAGCCGCCTTTACCCCCAGGATTGCTCCTGGTACTCATTTCTGTTAGAGGCTGAGTCGACCCCAGGGCCATAGTGCCACCAGAAGGATTAGGTCAATTGAAAAATTCTAACGACCTCATCGGGGATCGAACCCGCGACCTTCCGGTTTGTAGCGCAGCGCCTCAACCACTACGCTACGGCGTACCCCCCATTACTTAAGGTATCACCCTCAAAATTGGCAAAAATAGTTCATGAAGTGCGATAGTTTTCGTATTCTTATAAACAAGTTATGTTTTTTTAAAAAGCTTGTGCTGTAAGTCTAACCTCTCGAACAACGACGGTTTGTTTGAGGTTGAGATAACTGTTCTCACGACAAGTGAGAAAGTCATTAGACCCTTGATTAGTTTAGAGAAAATCATGTATGTGCTTTGCGTTAAATATTTATTCAAAACTTTCATAAAATTGAAAACATTTCTTATTTTGTTTCAGGTGAGCTTCCTCCTATTCTACACACATAGCTGCTGAATTTGTAAGTAATTAACAAATATTCAAATTATATTTGGTTACTGCATTCTTCAGTGGTTATTAATCGAAACGACTTAATGACAAAGTGAAAAGGTAATTATTTAGTGAAATTCACAACTTTAATAATTGGTAGTGAATAAGATTATTCTAACAGTAGAATCGCATGGTATAGTATAGGCCTATTATACCGTTGTAGTGCTACTGGACAGCAGAAAAGAGCAATATCTTAACATTACCAAAGAAACAAAACTGCTGACAAATCAAGAAGGCAAGACTTTTAAAATATAAATACATTTTAATAATTAGCTGCATTTGAACAAAAGAAGATAGGCCTAAACGTGGAAATTTCAAATGTGTGATAAATTCATGAAACGCGTACATTTAAGCCCGTGCTCTAGTCAAACTGATATCTTCTCATCTGCTGTCCCATAGTCTTCTATTTATGTGAATCATTCTAAATCTGATAACAAAAATAGCGCATTCGTGAACAAATAATTAAGAACCTTTTTTGGAACTGCGTGGCATAGATAACATGGTAATAGATAACAATTCTTAGTTACGTTACGTTATCCAATTTTTTTATTATCCCGAATTTGAATATGTTTGCTTAGGGAATGAACAACTTTGATCGGAAATAAACTTTGCGAATTTGAGTTTTGCCACTCGTGGCATTTTCCTATGTAAGTTACATGTAGGGTATGGGTTCCACATAGGATATGGAAAAAGTTGAGAGAGAAAGGCGATTATCGTATTAAGAAGGACCAAGAAGGAGAGATTCAAACTAAATTAATCGTATTTTTAGAAAGATCGAGAGGGAGGGAAAGAAAGAGAAAAGGGGAAATTAGGCCAAAGAAGGCAGCGGATAGGAGAAAAATGCAAGTTAGAGGAAGAGAGAAGGAATGTAAAGACCGGAGTGAAAGAATCAGACCAGAAAAAAAGAATCAGATGTAAAGAGCTGAAAGGAAATGGGAGCACAAAATTAAACAAACAATTTAAACGGCATAAAGAAAGAGAGAGAGACGAAAAACAATGTATTGTCCAAAGACTTGAAAGAATTTAGAAGGTATAAAAAGAGAAGAGAAAGAGAGAAGAAATGAAGAAAGAGAGAGGAGGGCGGGCACTGTATAGAGCACTGAGAGATAGAAAAAAGAGAGAAGCATTCAAAATATTTTGTACTCCTAAGGAAAAAGATTTATTGTGAGTTCTACGAGTATATCGGAATTGGGCCTAGTATTAAAATATGCATACGGTTTTAAAAATGTCAAGATATACGTAGAAAACAAAAATAACTATTTGCATAGTACACTGTCGTACAGAGTTGTGTATTGGTTCATTCAAGTGGACAGGAAACCATACAACTACTTGGGATTTTTGTCGGGAGGGAAAGGACGCAAAAGCCTGAAACATAGGCAACTCATCAGACTTGAGTGTGGAGCGTGGGTACAGATGTTCACAACGCAGCGGTCAACCGCGGTTTATGCAAATTATTGAATTTAAAGGAGGGTTGAAATGTTCTGCAACACAATGAAACTTTAACTCGGTTGTTTACGAATTCGTTCAGATTCTACGAGAGTTACATGTTCTTGCTAATTTATCCAGTAGAGCGTACGGAATGAAATCCATGCTGTGCCGACATATCTGGAGACGCGATTTACGACCGTGGTGAATGGTGTCAGGACAGAATATATTATTATTGCCTCGAATTAAATGAGGCTAAGTGGTAACATAGTGGGCACTCGGATGTTGAACATTGAATTAACTGCGAAATGCTCTCGTTATAGTATGTTAGGAATTTATGATATCATGGATGGAAAACCGGAGTAAATTCGGAGCACTGGGAAATGCTCATTTCGACAATGATCCATGTAAAAAAAATCGAAGTGGTTTGGGTTTCATTTATTGTCGCTGCGCAGCACTCTTCTTCTTTAGCCTTGGCATGACAAACCCGCAATCTCTCTCTGTAGTCATCAGTTTTACAACTGGTTTGATGCAATTCTCCAGTTCTTCCTATCTTGAGCCAGTCTCTTCATGTCTTCATATTTTTTACATGTCTTCATGTCTTCATATTTTTTACATCCAAAATCGCCAATAATCTGTTTTGCATATTCTAATCGTGGTCTTCCCTTACAATTTTTCCCCTCTATTGTTCCTTCTAATATAGTGTTGACCAAGCCTGGATGCCTCAATAATAATAACTGCAATAATAACTGCAAAAAGAGGAAAGAACACTTTTTCAAACGTTCAAATCTCGCCTTATATGAGAGCTATCGAGAAGGTAGTTATTGATTTGTAGAGTACACATCAACAGCTTTTCAATGATACCCCACAAGACGTGGTTTCAAAAATTTCGAAAATCCATCCCCCCCACCCCCACTCGTACCCCAAAACCCCCGAATCGTTGGTGTCACTGTGAACTCCATAGGGAGTACTCTAATTTATTCAAACAAAGTTTCCCTCTACACTTCATAGGGGCTGAGATATATGATATTATTATATTATATTACTAGCAGGTGTCAGCCGCTTTGCCCGCGATTATTTACTCAACTGTTAGATGTTTTATTTAAATAATTTATTCAACAGAAAAATAATTACAACATCTTTAATAACACTGACATCGTTTTTACATAAATTGCACGAATTATATAATATTACTTTTAATTATGTTGTTTCAAGTTGTAAATATAAATAATTATAACAAACACTCATGCCCGAGGCGGGAATGGAACCCACAGCCTCCTAAAAACAAAGAGATCTATAATTCTCTGCGATATATTGAAGCAATAGCGATACATTTATTTCCAACTTCTGACAAAGAGCGGTCAAATCCACCTGCAATAGATTTGACAAATGAGATGTATTACTGAAAACTGATGCTTCGATTCACGTTTTCTGCCAGTTTTTCACTCATAACTCGCGAACTAAAGTGATAATTAAAAATCCGACTTCGAAGTGCATTCAGCCACCCTTCAGTCCATCTGTGTTTAAAATTTCATATCTCTGGATGCAGTAGATTTTGCTGGGCATCGTATTTGTCGTATTTGTTCCATCAATTTGAAGTCTGCCTATTACAAAATGCTATACGACCCCTTGCAGGTTAGGCATACGTCGACAACTCTCCGGACATGCGTGTAGTCTAAACTATGAGTTGCAGGCGTTTACAGCGGGGAGAATTAAACTCATTTAAAAGCTTAGTTTCTTTCGTCAATTTCCCGTTCATGTTGTCATGGAGGAAACTTCAACATCCTGTTAACTTAACCTACCTGCATATTTTAATTTTTTGCATCCCACGTGCGTGATTATATCTCTATCATTTTGATATATTTTATTATTTATTTATTTATTTATTTAACCTGGCGGAGTTAAGGCCATAAGGCCTTCTCTACCACTCAGCCAGGGCAAAAACATGAAATACATAATGATAACAATAATAATGATTAAAAATAAATTAAAAACGAACTGATATACATGAATACAAGAAACGAACATTAAATACAAAGAAAAAATTAGAACATATATACTTGAATAATTAAGATACATTAAGATACATTAAATGATAAAAAATAAATTAATTGTTACAAATATGATTTAGTTATATAAAAGCATTAAGTGATAGAAACTGAAATTAACATAGGACATGAAAAAGATAATTAAGTACTACGTATATGTGCTGTTAACTGCGATCTGAAGGTTGACAGTGACCGGCAGTCCTTGATGTGAGATTGTATTACTGCAGACAATGGATTTTAATCATATTTGCTAGAATTCAATCGTACTTCTGTCTCTAATTAATTGGGCCTAGAAATAGCATAATAAAATTTGGTTCAAATATCTTCAAAATTACGGCCGCTAACGTGTAAAGATATATAAATATACAAAAAAAAAGTCTTGAACGGGCGGTGGTTTCGTACTTAGGGAGGCATGAAACGTAAAGATATGAAATAATTTTTCGAAAGTCATGACATGGTATCGATCCCAATAGGAAGATTTTTCTTCGAAATTAACTGCAAACTTAGCCATCACGAACTATATTCACTTAAAGAGATGTTCTTTCACTGGTGACTTGACACAGTAGTCCTTCCTCCTTAATCCTCCCCTCCCCCGTCAGTCAGCATTCCTTTAGCGACAATTGTTTGGAATAATCTAGTTTCTGTGAAAACCCCACCTCTGCTGTTCTTTTTTTCAATGAGGGATTCCATTATAAGATTTTAAAAATTACAGAAGTTGACTTTTGTTTTAAATGTACAAAATAGTCATTTTAGGCAATAAAAAGTAAAATAGGCTCTAAAGGTCCAAATAGGCATTTTAGGGCACTATAAAACTCAATAAATGTAAGTGATTTATAATGAAACGTCCACATATTTAAAAGTTTTAATGTTATTTCATAAGGAACAAAATAAGCATTTGCCTTAAAATCCCAGGTCTAGTTATTATACAACAGACATTTGCAAAAATATGTGTATCCTTCGGTTTGAATGCAGCATTGCAGTACGTGGAAATAATATTCCAGAATTAATCGAACGCTTGTAGTACCCAGTTACACAGAATAGAAACGAGTGGTGTGAGGATGAAGCTAACGAACCTTCATAGTGAGATAGAGGTCAGGCAATAACTATGCTAAGTCGCAAGTGGATAAAGCCACCCAGTCTTGAAATTCTCAGCAAAGCACTTCAGAAGTTCTGTTGTATAACTTGTTCAAGTGTGGTCTTTATGAAGTTTTAACCTTTTAGTAATTTTCTTGTAATAGACTGGCTCAGACAAATATCAACTATCTTCCATGAAAGCATGTTTAACCATTTCACACGCTGCAAGGGCTAAACGTTGCAAAAATATGTTCTTACTATTGTCATTCTTTTTCACATTCATTCTTTGTATATTTCTTTCTTCTTCCTTTCATTTCTTTCGTTCTTACCTCCTTTCTCTATGATCCTTCTTCCTATATTTTTATTTATTTCTGCTTCATTTCTAATGTATTTTATATATTCATTATAACTTCTCCGAATTCTTTTTTTTTCTGTTTTCTTTGTGTTTCTATTCTTTCTATCAAGTTCCTTAAGATAAATTAATTGGTTATAACACTTATATCATGCTCGTTATACTCATTAATATTTAAAAAAAATACTTTTATCGATCTTTAAATTTCTTTTTCATTCTATAACTCATTCATTTTATTCTCATATCAATATTAACGGATATTGATAGAAAATTATATTTTCTATCAATATTGAAGAACCGTTTGAACGTCTAGGAGGTTTATTGTCAATATTTCCTTCAATATCAATTTTTTATTGGACCGCGAATTGATTCTTTAATAGTCACCCGGTTCTGTAGAACGCAAAAAATTAAGCAAATGTTCGTGTGAAAAGCGGTTCTCACCTTGTACCACTATTTGGACCAGCATCTGTTTCTCTTTCTCTTTGATTTTTCTTTTTCACACAGTGTAAAAGTCAATACTAGAAAATCCAGATCCGAACTAGAAAACATTACGAAAAAAAAAAAAAAAATCCCTGAAACAGCCCCGATCACGAAGCACGAATATTTTTCCAAAAATGAGTAGGCCTATTGGTGAGAATATTGATGCATTTTGAAGCATATTGATGCGCTCTTCAATATAAAGCTTCAAACTAGCATGCTTAGAAGAAAATGTAATCTTCTGGCGACGGCTAAAGGGTCTCCTAAACGATCAATAATATTACCAATATATTATTATATATATTATATTATTATTGATCGTTAATCAACAATATTACCAATATATTATTATATATAATATTATTATTGATCGTCTATAATTGATCGTAATATTGATATTATTGATCGTTTAGGGGACCCTTTAGCCGTTGCCAGAAGACTACGCTTTCTTCTAAGCATGCTACTTACTCGATATTGTCATCTACACCATTGTCATTATCATACCATCATGATTATCGGTGAGAAAATAGTAGTTAGTTTATAAGTAACGTTCAGACAGCCTGTTAAGACTAGAAGGAAGTAATAGATTGTTTGTAATGAGCATGAATATTCAATTTCCTCTTATAAACATACAAAACACCAAAACTTGCAGGCGCTGTCAGCATGCAGGAAGAAAGATGTCTCGAAACCAATTTCGCTAAGATAAATTCCCTCCACTTCAAATTGCCGTCATTATAACCGCCGCTTTTCGTTATAAAGGAAACCAACGCCCGCGCACTCAATTGCAACAATATCTGCATTGATGTGGGAAAAAGTCTGCTTTAAATATGTACATCTAACTTCCTTGGAAGTGTCAAATGTGACTTCCTACGTTAAGTTGGGTCATTAACATTTATTTATAGGTGTTGTGTGGTAGTCGGTATCTCTACAAGTAACAATAATATTTCCCTCACAAATCATTATTTTTTAAATTCAGCTGCGTTTATACTCCTTTTAGCTACTAGGCTGTATCAGGAGTTCGGGATCTTTGTCATTAGAATAGGCCATGAAACTATTGAGCCCTTCAACATTATAAAAATGTCAAAAAATTTAAAAATAAAAAGGTCCAGAATTAAAATATAAAAAAATCCAAAATTAAAAAAATCCAAAAATCCAAAATTAAAAAATAAAAGATCTACAATTTAAAAAATCTAAAAATCTAAAATTAAAAAATCCAAAATTAAAAATAAAAGATCTAAAATTTAAATAATCTAAAAATCTAAAATTAATAAATCCAAAGTTCCAAAATTTTCCTCGAGGTTGGGCACCCTCTAGCCCTCGGGCCCGCCGCAGATGTTACGCCACTGCATAAGATGTTACGCCACTGCATAAATGCCATCGACCTGAGCGGAAATTAAACCGGTGTACTTGAATAGTAACTAAGTAAAATAACATAAGCGTCTTGTCTTCTTCCGTGCTCTTATAGTGTGTGAAATACTTAGACTGTCAAACACAGGCATTATACCGTAACATGGTTATGTTATTAATAGGGTTCAGGTGTTCATGACCTAAAAATGTGGAAATATGACTGCAAATATGCCCTTAAAAATGACTAAATATGGCTAAAAAATCCTAAATATGACCTATTAAAATTTTTTTATAAAAATAAACGTTCCAATTTAAAACGGTTAGTTACACTAAATTGTTACATCTCATGAATTCAATCAGAAAATCACTTTTTTAAAATTTTAAAGATTATTTACAATTTTACTCGTAAAGAATTTCTAATTTTAAATAATTTTCTCCTGTTTACTGGTTTCATCAGCTGCAAATATTTTGTAGATCAAGTGTATCCCTATAAAATGTGAACAATTATAATAATTTTAAAATTAAGTTACCTGTTAAATGGGTATAAACATTAAATTAATAACATAACTTTCAAATTTAACTCGACCGTTTAGTGCTTCTTAACCGAATTTATAATTAAAATATGACATTAATTTATACATATGACCAAAATATGACCAATACCATAAAAATGACCAAAATATGACTTTATATACAAAATTAAAAACGGTCCGATTAGGATAATAAGCGTGCAATTCGTGATTAATTTGTGTTTGCTGCGAGAATGGAGGTCAGGATAAAAATATGTCATGTCATAAACATCCGAACCCTAGTTATGAGTATATGAATTAGAGATTCAAACGCCCATGATTCTATTTCAGTTTAAAAGCAGCTGTACTTCCTGCAGACTTACATAAAATCTCCTTTGAACCATTACACGATAAGACTGCAGTGGAAGTCCCAGAAATGTGGGTCAGTGACAAAACTGGGATTACTTATTTCTATAACATTTTGATATATACACATGATAGTCCCTTTTAATTCCATAGCTGTAACATCTAAACAACAGAAAGATTATAGTCTGCATTACAGTAATGTTGTAATACTAAAATAAAACGAAATAACTCACATATAAAGCTTCCTGAAAAAATACCTCTTTTGTATTTATTGTTATATCTCTTGTGCCTTTAACAAGAAAGAGACTCGAGATTTACGCTCAGTCGCTGGCCTCCATTTTCTTCTTGTGTAGTGAGAAGTTCTAGCAGGCAGACAAATGGCCCTACACTGTACACGGAAGGGACTTCCCCTTTATATATTTTTCAGAAGTAGAAGTGTTTCATTCACATTTATAATGCAGCAGCAACCGCTTTTATGTACAAGTTGTCTACAGTAATAAAGTACTACAAGAATTCTTTACACCAACCGTTTAGCACACAAGACAAATTCGACTCTCCTTTCAAAAGAAGGGGACGAAATAAACTATGTAACTTCAACAGTTGGAAGAGTAAGAGGAAATGAACGCAGCCATTAACTTAACGTATCCATGACATAAAATAAGAAAATGTTTTACGTAATTTATAGTTAAATCCCCTACACTCAATAGTTCTGTATTGTTTTCTTTTGTTGATTCTTTTACTTCGCAATGTCCATATTTTTATTGTATACAAGAAAGGATGGACAGCTACTGAGAGAAAAGTTGTTCCAACAATAGTATAAAAAAAGAGCATAAAGGAAAAGGTGTCATATTATACAAGCAGTATACTCCAGCAAACGGATGGTTTAGAGACCATAAGGGTCTAACATGTAATGAGGGAACCATCAAGATGACGGCAAACATGTCAGCAGTTCATAGTATACCTGGCAGGTCCCAAGGCAACAACCTCTGTCGGCGATGCCACAGGGAGTTTGAAACCCTTGCGCATGTCCTTGGAGCCTGTTCTCACGGTGAACTTCTACGAAATTCTCAAGGGAATTGTTAATGAATGTAATTTGTAAATTCCAATGTATGACCAGGGGTATTAGTCACTGGCCCAGGAACCCTAGGTTAAAATAAATGGGCAAAAAAAAGTGCGCTCCATCATAGCTAACGCGTTAAGGGGAGTTGAATACAATGTGTACGAGGAAGTTCATGGCATTTCCAGTGAAGGCAGCAGTAGGAGGATTGACACCATAGCCTTCAAAAACAGCGTTCTTGTGTTACAGTAGCTTTTTCATGGAACGAAAATGCCAGAGAATGCCACAGGGAGCTGGTGAAAGCTTTGGGGATAAGGATCTTCCATATCGAATCTTATAGGTTCGTTTCAGGTTAGGCTATGTGTGTGTTCAAGCTTTCAACTAATGCAATACAGTAGAGTGGCACGATACCGTCGTATATGCATGTTTATGGGCGCTTGTACCTACTCTATCCTAGATCTAGTACCCATAATATGCATAATACATAATTCAATACCCTTCCCTTTAATTTGTATATTTCAAAATTTCAAAATGATCCAATATTTTCAACAAAAAAAAAGTTGCCATGACTTCTGCAATCCCCATCCCTCGTATATTCTTGGATCTGAGTTGGTCTTGCGATCGAGACCTATAATGGCATTACATTTTAGTTCTTTCAGAACTACTGTGTTTAATAAAATATGCTGAGAAAATCAAGACGATGGAATTCTACGAAATAACAGTTGTGAATTGCATTCACAAACAATTAAATTGAGATTTACAAAGTTTGGAGATATATATTCAGTTTTTTTTAGACTTCTATGTTCATTGATGCCCAGGATTCTAGGATGACAATGCAAAGGTTCTTATCTCTCTTTGAACTCAAAGAAAGGAGAAATCTTGGATTCATCCGTTCGTCTCTTTAAGCGTTTCAAAACAAGGAGACCATTACTGAGAAAGAAGCAGTGCGTTCTTCTTCTTGTTATATCCATTATAATTTTCCTGGGGGTATTTTCTTCACAGTTTTGTCTACAAAGCCGGTCTGAAGATAGAACTCAAAATCAGTTGTTCAGTAATCATTACGCCGGTATGATGTAGGAGAAAGTATTTCAGTACTAAACTTAAAATATTAGGTATCAATATTAGGTAGACATTCGGCATAAGACAATATCACTGTAGAACAAGTTTTTACTATTTGTGTGTTGCAGAGACGAAAATATTATGTTATTATAAATCTGACATGACTGACAATAAAAAATAGTGTTTGATCCGGATTTCGAGAAAAATCCAATTTAACATTAATGCAAAACATTTTTCTGAGCTATAGTAGCGAACAAATAATAAATATAAATTACATTGTATAAAAAAATGTGTTGAACATGAGATACATGTTTTCCATATAATACGGCCCTCTTTAATACAAATATGACAAAAAAATTGTTCTTTCCCTTTTTCGAGAAAATTCTAATTTTACTTTAATTTGAACAATTTTCTGCGTATAAGTAGTAACAATGAAAGAAATATAAATTATATGGTAATAACAATTTAGTTGGACATAAGATACATGTTTTTCATACAATTAGACCTCCTGAACGTAAGTATGACAATAAAAAATTGTTGGTTCCGGATTTCGAATTTTATATTAATGCAAAATTGGAATTTTCTCGAAGTCTGGAAGTATAATTGGAATTTTCTGGAACTCTGCACTGAACAATTTTTATTGTTATATTCGGATTCAGGAGGGTCGAATTATATGGAAAACATGCATCACATGTCCAGTCAAATTTTTATTGTCATACCATTTATATGTTTATCATTTATAAGTCATTTATATGAAATTAGTTACTACAATTATAATTACAAAATTATAAAAACTATTATCCACATGTAGGCTACATAAAAACCATAACGAATCGAATATTTTCATGGCCTGTTTCTAAATCAGTGGTATCAAAATATCTATAGTTGGATATTAGTAGACTTCGGACTTTTAGGTCGCTAAAGATGCTGTATTACTACCATAACAGTGAAAACCTAATCCCTGCCCCCAGAAGTTAAGTACGCTAGCATATTCAACCCCTTGTATCTCTCAGTGATTCAGAGAACTACTTTTCTTTTTTTGTTACTGGATGTGGGAGTCGGGAGAAAAACACTAAATTTTCTTGGGAATTCCAAGGAATTTTTCTACTGAAGACGAAACATTCCTTACTATTTAGCCACGTCATAAGTGTGTCATGTACTGCACATTCCGAGCTAAAAATTTAGTACGAACTCAAAATAAATGCTAGAATGTATAAAAAAAAAAACTTATTTTGAACTTTAGAGGAAAAACAAGCAAAAAGGCAATATTAGGCTCTAACGTAAAAATAGGCTGTTTTAGGTCCTATAAACGTATCAGTTTTAGGCATAGTCACTTATGAAACATGCATATACAAGTTTTCGTCCATATATCACTTAAGGATTAAAATAGGTTTTTACCTAAAATCCGAAGTCTAGTTATTAGTATCTCTGTAACAAAGTCCTGTTGCACAGCGTATTTATGGAACTAAGGGGTTTAACCATCTATATTATAAGATGAAGTGTTTACCTGTCTGTGTGCGATCCCCAGTCAAATTTAAGGGACGCAGATATGTGACATTTTTAGCATAAATGAACTAAAGAGTGCCCGAACGCACCTCAAAGCCGGATTTTTAATTTTCACTTTCGTTGGCGAGTTATGAGCGAAAATTGGAAGAAAACCTGATTTTTTTTGCTCTATCGAATTACGGTAGGCTACCAGTTTTCGCTATAATATCTCAATTTTAAATTAAATTATATGTGGCCTTGCTCTGCTGCCATAACAACCGGAAAAGAACACACTACTGAATTTTATTGTGGTGTAGGAAAATATGGAAATCACTGGGAGGAGGTCCGGACTGTAGGGTGGATATTGAAACACCTCCCAGTCGAACTTTTGCAGGAGACTTGCAGGGAGGTGTTGAAGTCTCCACCCTACAGCTCGGACCATGCACCCAGAGATTTTCATCTTTTCCTATCCCTCAAGAAATGACAATGAATGACAGAGAATGGTAGAGATGACAGAGAAATGGAGAAGGTTATCACACAATGGCTCAAATATCAGGCGGCAGACTTCTACGACACAGTGTTCCAAAGTTGGTCCCACGGTATGACAAATGTCTCAATTCCTGTGGCAAATATGTTGAAAAATAGCTTAACACGTGCTATATCTGTTGCAATAAATATTTTCATGAAATTTTGTTTTGTTTCTGTAAAAGGCCATAGGGAAACTTACTTTGTGGCCGGAGTGTTCAGAAGTTGGTCCCACGGTATGGCAAATGTCTCAATTCCTGTGGCGAATATGTTGAAAAATAGCTGAACACTTGCTATACCTGTTGCAATAAATATTTCCACGAAACTTTGTTTTGTTTCTGTAAAAAGCCCTAGGGAAACTTATTTTGAGGACGGCCCTTGTATGTTGAAAATAATGTCCTCGGTTACGCAAGGTTTGTCATTACATTCGGCCAATCAGCGATATGAATTGACTGATTTCAATCAAAAGACTGAGATATGAGTAAAAAACTTAAAAAAAAAAACTTAAGCACGCAGAAGTAATCGTATCTATCTCCTCCGTGCAGGAAACTCGATTAATTGAATTCCAACTGTTTGCTTTGTTAAGAGGGGTAGGGACAGATTACTTCCGCTTCCTGCTGTATCGTCTTACTTGAAATACGCATGCGTTCACGGATGTGAGCGTCGAGGCGAAAAATTCCAGGGCATAATACCTCATATACAGATCACTTCTTTCATGGCAATCACTTGTGTAATATATAAAATCCAACAACTAAGTCTTTTTGTGTTTAATTTAATAAAATTGCCGAAGTAAACTCACCAAACAATTTCCCTGTGCTCTATAATCAAGAGAAGGTGACGCGACGATCTTAGAACAAATGCGAAATCGGTTGTTGGACCGGAGATATGGCCTATGGCTCAGGTACTCCGAGGGTGGACAGCGGGGCAAAAAAAGAAAAGTATTTTTTGTGTTTATAACATTCTGAAGTCATATCCACTCACCTATGACACTTTCTTTTAACTCTTTTATGGCCGGTTTCTATAAACTCGCGAATTACCTATGGGTAAATTGCCCAATGGACAGAATTTACACAAGAATAACACCACACAAACACAAATAGTTTAAAGATAGTAATACATACACTTGTGATGAGTTTCTAGATATATGTCCTCTGAGTAAATATGAAAATGACAGAAGAAATGTTCCTACAAACTCAGGCTAGATCTTTCCAAGGGTAAATCGTCGGGTTAATTTATCCTTTCATGGATGGCTGGATAAAATTTAACCTCTTTGTAAGATCAATAACAATGAGAATCAAAGCCTTCTGAATTAAATTAACTGTACAACTCCAAGGCCTTTGCTCATTATATCATTGTGGTTGAAATGGGACTAATTTATCCATGGATAATTTACCCATAGGTAATTCACAAGTTTGTAGAAACCGGGCATTAATCTGGCAGCTAAAAGAGGGCGTACATTTATTTTGCAACGATAGAAAAAAGAAACAAACAAAACTGATAACACTCACATGACTTTATCTTCACCATAGATCTTGTAATTTATTTTTATACACGAGCACAGAAAAACATCCCCCTAATATTACTGTGTCTGGAAAGGTAAGTCAGACTAAAAAATGCGATTCTATAGCCGGGATTTGAACAAGAATCTTCGGCTCTCCGTGCCGCTGCTCTTACCAACTGAGCTACATGGCATTATGACGGTACATCATTAAATTCTCCAAGTTACTCACATATCCGACTGCATCGTGCTATGTAATGTAATGCAGTAGTTGTTAGCATGAAAACACACATACCCCCTCCTCCATAATCCCTTATAGTTCGGTACAGATAGGCATTATTCCCCAAAGCTTCCATCAGCCCCTTGTGGCATTCTCTGGTGTTCCTCCCTCTGATAATGGCTATTTTGAATGCTGTTCACGTTTTGTCATGTTCATTCTGCACGGCTGGTGACTCACAACTAAATTACCATCGCCTCTATTCGTATAACAGTTCATAACAATACTAATAAATGATGTATCCAAATACTAGATATGTCATACTCTCCCGTGACATACAACAATTCATGGTACCAACGCTTTACTTTGAGAAAACAATGGTTGCCATGACTTATGCATTATCGCTCGTAGAAAAGATAATATACTCAGATCACGATAGCTGTAAAGTGAATAAATAGGCTTCATGATAGTGATTCTATGCACTCACTTTATGCAATAATCGAAATGCATAGATCAGTACACTCAACTTTCCCATAAATGTCATTTGATAACAACGAAAGAACTTGAGCAGCGAATTCCTGCCGCTATAAGAAATGGTTTCTTACGAGTCGAAATGGATTTTCGAGACATATCGATTGTCTGTGTGTGGTATTTGGGTCGTCACGTGAGTTTAATAAGGCAATACCGACGACCGTCCAATAATTCCCATTTCCAATAATCACATTAGCCTCTCATCTCTGGCAACGGTAGCTATGGCAACGCTGGAGCAAGGACATGAGCAAATTATTCCCCCATGTCATGGACTTAGCCTCTTGGAGAGATTCTCCAATCGAGCACAAGTGGGGACGCACCATTACCTTAAGGTTCAAGCATACGTAGAAAGTCAGGAATTATGTTCTGATCTAGTTACATAGGCCTTGATAACAGATACATTTATTGCACTCCATTATAAAGAAAAATAATGTTTTGTACTCTAATGTTATTAAGTCTGAGAGTGTTCGAAAACAGGGTGCTTAGGAAGATATTTGGGCCTAAGAGAGATGAAAATGGGGACTAAAGAAAACTGCATAACGACAAACTTCATGACCTGTACTCTTCACCAGATATAGTAAAGGTAATTAAATCACGGAGGAAATGGGCTGGACTTGTTGCGCGCATGGGGGAGGAAAGACATATCTCAAAAGTATTGACTGGGAGACCCGAAGGGAAAAGACCACCTGGGAGACCCGAAGGGAAAAGACCACCTGGGAGACCTAGACGTAGGTGGGAGGACAATATTAGAATAGTAATAAGGGACGTAGGATTTGCGAGGGATGATTGTATGGAGAATAAGTTCAAATGGCGGGCTGAGGTAAGCGCAGCAATGAACCTTCGGTTTCCATAAAATAGATAATATTCCTTTAGATTTCTGAGAAATTGTTTATTGCCATTGAGTAAGTAAGTAAGTAAGTAAGTAAGTAAGTAAGTAATGTTATTAAGTACCAGAATGTGTGGTGGACGTGAAATGTCAGTTGGGCTTTGTTCTCATGACAACATATTGTTTTACAGTGTTCATATACTCACATAGTGCTATGGACATTATGTTTGTATTACTATATTCAGGTTGTGTATGCTGGTTCATCGAATATGGGATAGGAACCACGATAGTCTAAAAGTACATTCTCTACAGTTTATCAATGTCACATTTGATTTACTATGTGAGAAAACTCTGCTGTAATTATGATTTTATTTGTTTCCAGTAACCACAGAATTTAATTAACACAATTGTAGTCTTATTGTCTCAATAAGTTATATCTGGAGAATCTAAGCTTCAGAATAGACCATAAGAGCGCAGTGTATCCAGCAAAATGAAATACATAATTCAGATAACGACTTCAAGTTCATTGTTCGTATGGATATAATTCTTTAGCTACATAGAGTCGTGTGCCAAAACTATACAATAGCGCTTGGAATAATAATCATACATCTTGCAGCTAATACAGATCCTTGTGCTTTATATCATTCCGATGCTAATTTCTGCTAAATTACACTCACATTCAAGAATACTTGCTATAATACATTCTGTCTCAGCTAAAATAAAGTACTGGCTAGCTTGTTCACAAAAGGCGATGGATCACATCAAGTATCCTTAAATACTCTTTTACTGCATTTATCTCTTATAAAAAATTCTAAATTTTAGTAACTTATGGCTTATTTTAATTACTACATATCCTACAGGGTGTTCAAAAATTAAATGTAAAACTTCAGGGATGATAAGAGGAGAAAAGGGCACCCTCAAGGGCAGGAAGGACATCTCAAGCTGTTTCTGTTGTATTAATTTATAGTGAAACGAGTACCACCTGCTATTTTTTTTATTTTAGGACACAGGCGTTTATAAATATGCTGTAACTGGTAGTTTACTATAACCAAATTTCACCAGTTCTCCCATAATTTTGTTACATTAATATCTCTTAACAGGTTACTTTTTGTTGAGAATATTTTAGGAGAAAAATTCCTATGACACTAGAATTCGATTCCAAGACCTTTGGCTAACTGTACCAATCCAACTGAGCTAAACCACAGTTCACTTCACAGCGACAGATGGAACCTCTCTCCTATGACTGATTGCCCTTATAAGACAGACAAGTTATATGAGGCACACTAATTAGTGATTTTTGTGACCGGGCTTCCACTGTTATTGTACAGTTAACATTCAACATTCAAGATGTATATATATATATATATATATATATATATATATATATATACATTCATTAACCACAGATTATTGTCTCTGTTGGACATTACATGAGAATATTAAATGAGAAAAATTCCTCCAGGCCCTGATTAACCCAGATCCTGGGTTCCAATCCCAGTGTCAGAGGAATTTTTATCCTCCAATATTCTCATGTAATGTCCAACAGAGACAATAAGTTCTTTTTTAATACTAAAATTTTATTTTGCAGAATTCAACTGTTTATTTTTCAGTCGAATTACAATATGTGGAGTTACATAACTGAGTAATGAAACTGTACGAAACGTACAAAGCGCAACAGTTTATTAACTAGTACGTTACCGGAGATTCTCTCTTCTGCAGAGGAATAGATAGATCAAACGTTTAAACGTCTGTTTCCGACATACGTATGAATTAACCATCTAACCGTGACTACCTGGACCAATCATATAAACTGGACGCCACTACACGTATTATATCTGTACTGATGTTTGATTTCCACTACGCTTGTGAATGAACTTCAGGATTTCGATATGCTTTGCGAACAAATAGCATATGCATGAATGACGGCATTGTGAAAGGGAAATGTTAGGGCTTTAATAGAAAATATCCACAGAGTAGAATATGTAACCGAAGACCGCTATGGCAATAACGTCCACTACAAAGTGGTAAGGTAATATTTTCCGTACGGGGATTTTTTATGTACGAATGTTCTGAACGTCACATACTTTACTTTAAAGACTCAAAATAAACCTATCGAAAGGAATTAAAAGAAGCATACGTTAAAAGGTAAAAGAAGCCCTTTTATCGGCTGATAATATTAATTATAAGGACACAATTATGCCACTGAGTGGTATAAAATTATAATACTATAGGGTAACAACTTTATTGCTTCTCATGGAAAATATTGTTTTAGTTTGTTTAATTTTTGTTTTAGTTTGCTCTAGTTTCGGTCGTTGTCTGTACAATTCTAAAATCACATTACTTCCAGTTTTAGCCAAATGTAGTGATGGAGTCCTTAAATCTAAAATTAAAAGTCTAATATAACTTAGATTTTCATCCCTATAAAAATAGGTTTTATATTTTGGTACCTACTACTTGCGTAATAATTTAATTTTCATTATTATAATTATTTTTATATAATTTGAGTCATGCCTTTGTCTTTTCAGCTTTTGTCTTTTCAAAATATTTTGTCTATTTAGTTTTAAAATAATTTTAGGTTAAGATTATATTTAAATAATATAACACACACACTCATATATATATATATGTATATATATATATATATATATATATATATATATATATATATATATATATATACGTATATATATATATACATAAGCATGGAACTGCCTCCGAGCACGAGCTCATGCTCCTTCGGCGTTTCAGTTCTTTGTATATTATGTATTTATTTATGTCAATTTAAAATAAATAAATAAATAAATAAATGTAGTTAATATATGTGCATATGATTATTAAATGGACTCAGTTTGATAAAAATCCAAGATTTTAAAATTCACTAAGCCTTTTTAAATGTGAATATCTCACGATGATTGAAAAAATCGTCCTATTTGGCGGGTGAAAGCATTGTCCTCAACTGGACAACCCAGTACCATAAAATAATTAACAACTCTTTTGCGGTCTCCTGTATGGTGGTTCCATGATGCGTAATTCTATAATCTGGTACCCTATGATCCCCAGGTGGGGCGAAGGGGCCTCCAATGGAGGTTTCATTACCTATACTAATTTTGATATGCTTATTTTCCGAGAGAGGGTAGAGGGACAGGTGGTAAGCCCATCGCCTCGCAACCCCCCTCTGGAAACTAAGTATTTCTTGGACGTGAAAGGGCCGAGAAATTTTGTCCAGAGGCTCTAATTTAGGCTTGGAGTTCTTTTACGTGCCGTAAATCTACGACACGGGACCCCCAGCTTAAAGTCCCTCCCGGAGGACTCCGTGCCCAGGATTTTTACGTCCTGAAAAATCCATCGACCGCGGCCGGGTTTGATCCCGCGCCCTGCGGATCTAGAGGCGGGCACGCTACCTCTAGACCACCGCGGCCGACTGTAATTCTATAAACTATTCTTATTATTTCACAAATTTTAACGGCTGCATAAAAATAGTGTATGGCACACTTGGTAAAAAAATTTCGTTTTTAACACTTGTACCATAAATAACCATTCAGTACCAGAATACTTCAATACACGGAAAAATGTTATTCAGTTTCACTTGTTTTGAATTCTGCCTCTTATTTCACGTGGAGATCTATTTATCCAGAATTATCATTTATTTGTTTATTTATATTTCCCTCTGGTGTAGTTAAGGTCTTAAGGCCTTTTCTTCCACTAACATTCAAACCTTACCAAATAATCTAATTAAGAATAAAAAAGAGAAACATGATTACATTACATAAATGTAAATTATGTTAGTGAACTATTTTAATCTATAGCCTAATAATGAAAATTCAACATTGTAAGAAGAACAAATTAAAGAGAAAACAATAATAATAGGTAGAAAAAGAAGAAAAGTAAAATAAAAATAAATGATACTAATACGAAAGCAACAATTTTAACATGAAAGTAGTATACAATATAAATGTTAATGGTCAATTGGTCAACTAACTTCATCTTGAACGTTCTGAGTGTTCGGCAAAATGGTAGAGAGAAAGAAAAGTATTTTCATGAGCTGTAAAATTCGTTTTGTCAAATCCATTCGTTTTATGATATTGCAAGTTTACATGAAAACCACAAGCTGCTCAAGATATTTTTATTACTGCATATCGTTTGAGTCGGAAGTCATTGTATGAGAATACATTCTTTCGGGACCGCTTTGTCTGTAAAAGAACGGACATTTTCTTTATAGGAAGGTAGAGCGTGGATGGCTGTTCTTTTGTGACGCGGATATTGTCTAGGTTGGCATTCATCAAGTTAAGAGGAGGTGAGATCAAGAGCTCTACAGGGCTCCTACAATTTTACTTTGAGAAAAGATCTGGGGATACAGCTTAATTAAGCGTGTCTTTCGTACTGGAAGCGTGTCACTACAGTACCTGAGTACTTTCCACAATCAATACTATGGATCTTTCCGGACAGCTGTTAAATAGTTCAAACACTGAAACCGACCAATTCTTGTGTCTTTTTCTCTAGGAATCCCTAATTCCATTATTTGTTTGAGTTAGTAATGCCCAAAGAGCTTACCTAACAGAGAGTATACAGACTAATAATCGGAGTCATATCTGCATATGGTTAAAAACAATATAACTTTCCGTACCCGCTGTCTTAGCCCGAATAAACAGCAAATTAGTGTCATTTTATTATATAATTTATAGTGCACTCTAAATACAGACCTAATATACTTCATTTCAAATTAAGTTTTTTACAACGGAGATAAAATAATAATAATAATAATAATAATAATAATAATAATAATAATAATAATAATAATAATAATAATTATATGAAAAACCTAATATGAATAGAAGAGAATCTATTTCAATTCTGAAGAACCTATTTGTAGACAATATGTTGTACTTCTTTACCGTTTCTTTTTCTTACTGCGAAACAATCTAGATTAAAATAAATTATTGATAAACAGAGCTGGTACTTACAAGTAAAAAAAAAAAATGGTTAAGGGAACCCAGTAGACATATAAAACCCTATATCTACAACGTTAAGTTGTCTTACATATAAGGGACATTTACTACTAAACTATTACTATAATTTTCAAATTTTCAGGGTTTCATGTCTCCATGAAGATAAGCATTCTGACTGGAGCATTTTGTAATATCTCGACTTGTTCAGATTTTTCTTTAATTTTAAGAAAACAAAAACATAAATAAATACAAAAATATATCTTCATTTAAATGATCAAAGAGAAATATAAATCATTCATTCAGAATGCTTCACATATGTCTATGAAATAACTAAAAAAGTAATATCTACATTGGATACATAATTCCTGAGAAAATGTTCCTTATACATAGGACAATTTAACACGGTAGAGGTAGGTTTATCCATGTCTAATGGGTTCCCTTAAAAATGTAACTTACATAATAGACTACAAATTATGAAAATATGAAAGCCACAGAATAGAATATAATACTTTGCGCACAACAATAATTTCAAGGAGAGTCACAAAACGTGAGCATAACATTACATTTTAAATATATAAATGGGATCTTTTTAGCTGTTGCTACAATTTGGAGGAGGGCATATCTTAGTATTATAAAGTGAACTGTGAAGATGTGGGTTAAATTTTCAAGCGCGTCTATTGTCTCTGAAAACTGTTTTGAACTCAGTAAAACTCCGTTTAACATTACAAGAAGTAACAGGGACCAACCTAAACCTTGCATCATTTTCAAGAGCTAAATCCAGATCTACATCTAGATCTAGTTTTCAACATTTCATAGAAATTCCAGAATCCAGCTCTGGAATACAGATGATAGTAAAATAAAATTTAGACTGTTAGGATAAACTTTGAAACCATAAAATATGGAAAATGTTTAGATTGAAACGTTCAAGTATATGAATATATTATGCGAGTTTTTCTGAAATATGTAAAAGTATGTACTAACTTATACTTTGAAACATGAACGAATATGAAAAATAAAAATGTCTTAAATAATTTCGAATCCCCAAATTCTAGAGTGATAGGGAAAAAGCGAATAGGCTAAGTCAAAATACCGAAGTTTTAGGGCAGACAAAAAATAATTTATTTCCACAGCATTGTTACACTATTTAGATCAGCCTACCCAGATATTTTTACATAGTATAAGATACTGTGTAAAAATACCTGGTGAACTGAACTAAAAATTGTAACAATACTGTGGAAATAAATTGTTATTTGTCTGTCCTAAAACTTTGGTATTTTGACTTATTCGCTTTTTCCTTATCACTCTAGAATTTTAGCTTTAACTAATGAAAAAGCAAATATGTATTTACACAGAAATCCTAGCCCTTTAATTTGTGTGGGAAATCTGTATGCATAAATGTCATTCCCATGACTGAATGTACAGACCCACCAGTAAATGTTTGGGACGTGATATTGGAACGTGACTGTACGCCAATGCTGGCGCCTGTAACTACCGAGTCTTGGCTGGCGTACAAGTGTAACATAAAGCAGCGCTGCCAGGGGAGATTTTGAGCACAATCAACTGGAAAAATGCTCCCAGTTCCTCTTCGCACCTTGACTTACGAACAACTCAATCTATCACTATGTTCTCGTAAGTAATATTGTGCGGGTTGAAAACATCCTTTTGCACGACGTAACTAATTAGTGGTACTTACGAATATTGTTGCCGTGGATCGTACCTTGACATTCCCGCACGCAATCTGGTTGCTATCAAAACAAAATAAATCTCCGTGCGGTAAAAATTACAAAAAGCACAAGCGCCGTAAGTAAAATAATCATAATACAAGCCTTTATGGAAAACCGGAACCAAGGCCCCCTAGTTTGTGGCGACTTTAACAGGACAAATATTCAGTCCCCATAACAACAAACACATGCGAATCACTTTCTGAAATATAACATCCATCTTCAATAGTGTATATACATAATATTTTTAGCTAATACCTCAATTAATATAAATAAATTGATGTAAATAATCAACGTGCAAAAAATAGCATGCAATACTCGTGCCGTAAGCGCATAACGGATCTCGGAAAATGAAAAAACTCGGCGCAAGCGCCTCGTTTTTTCAAACTCTTTCCTCGATCCGTATGCACCGCTTACGCCACTAGTATCGCAATATACTATATTTTGTGTGTTAGATGTAAAGAAATATGTTATGATTAATATTTTTCACTGCTACTGACACATAAATTCATACCTCAAAAATCTGTATAAAAAAGAGATATGACATTAAAAGAATGATGCTTTAAGTTAAAATAAGAGTAATTTTATTCTCTTGTTATGATTATAATTAATGAATACCATCTATTCAACTTAATACTTTTTTTTAGTTAGTATGAAGGTTAGGGCCCACTGATGATGTTACGTGATGATTGCTTATATTACCATAAAAATTTAGCTCCGAAAGGATTAAATAAATAAAATCAGGTAAACTGATGTAAAAAAGTGCCAGTGTGTTTTTTTTAATCAGTTATGACTGCAATTATGATATGCAGAATATTTTTTTTAATTGATTTACAAGTTAAGCTCCAGGTTTATTCATTAAGCAGGGCTTAGGGAAGAACAAAGGTCTAGTTTTCTTTTTAATCAGATTAAAATCTTCCAGCATCAGCTGAACTGTACAGATTTTTGATATCTTGACAATCGCACACTCACATAAAAATACGAAAAAGAAAGTGAAATTGGCTGCTTTCGGGATTTGAACCATGGAACTCCATAACGTGAGGCCAAAACGTTACCATCTCGGTCACCTGGGTCAGTTTAACGGTCTAGTTGGATAAGCGCATGTAAAGCAATAGTGTTTTTGGTCATAGCTATCTCTATTTTAATTTCCAAAGCCGTATAATATAACAGTTAAACAATTGACTATGTTGTCATGATAAATGATTTGCTTTTCTTTTTATACAAATTCTTTCGAATACGTATATTATCATAAAATAGGCACCAAATTGAGCATTACTCCGAAACAGGTGAACCGATTTCATCCAGTATCAGTAGACGTCTTCCCATGAACACTATAAATGTGTATACCAAATTCCATAAAAATCTGGTAAAGCGTATTTGAGTTACCGCGTTTTTAAAATAGACACTAAATTGGGTTTTACTCCGGTACCGGTCAACCGATTTGGTCCATTATCGGTAGACATATTCCCATGTACATTATAAATGGGTATACAAAGTTTCAGGAAAATCCAATAAAGCATATTTGAGTTATCGCAACTTCTCATATATTAACATAAAATGCAATAAATTGGGCATTATTCCGGTACTGGCCAATCGATTTGGTTGAACATCAACAGACGTCTTTCCATGGATAGTATAAATGCGTATACGAAGTTTCATAAATATCCGATAAGGCGTATTTGAGCTATTGCGCCTTTAAAATACAGTATACACTAAATTGGGTTTTACTCCGGTACCGGTCAACAGATTAGGTTCAAATTTAACAGAGTACTTTTCATGGACGTCATAAATGCGTATACCAAGTTTAATGGAAATCCGATACAGCGTATTTGAATTATGGCGCCTTTCTATTAGAAAGGCGCCATAATCTATTAAAATAGGCACTAAATTGGGCATTACTCCGGTACCGGTGAACCGATTTGGTTCAATATCAATAGGGTTCTTCCCATTGACATTATAAATGTGTTTTCCAAGTTTCATGAAAATCCGAAAAAGCGTATTTGAGTTAGAGCGCGTACAGACACACGGACGGACAGACAGACGGACAGACATTTTTCGTCCCCCACACAATCTCATAAAGTACCATACTGGCACTTAATAAGCTGGTGACCATTTTCTATCCCAATTAAGAACGATCCTGTTTAAAACAAAGAGGCGTGGCTGTCATAGCCCGTACGTGAGAACGCACATGAGATCGCACATGTTCACCGTATTAAATGTTATTTTGTTTATTCTCAGTACAACTCACCCGCAGGGTGAATGAATCCTTTGTTTTCTTTGCTAATTGATATACTATAATGATGAAGATGAAAGTGAGAGTTTGTATTTTCATGTGTAAATGTTGATATTATTGTTGCATGAACTTACGAACACTCGTTAGCCACACCCTGCTAATGGCGCATGCTTATGACATTAACCAATCACGTTTTGTCACATGATGCGAATTATCCGCGAGCTCTCTGTGAGTTCTCCTCCCCTTTGTTTTGACTAGGATCAAACTAGAATGGGATCAATAATAGTAATACCGTAGTATATTATGGCAATACCATATTATCATAAGATTTAAAATAACAGTATTAATAATGCAATTGAATAGTAGAAGAATTGCTTATTAGTCATTCAGATAAGATAGTATAATCTTGAAAGTAATTTATATAGCTATAATTTATTGTGCAAAGGAAGGCACATAAGAAAGACAGCAAAATCAATTTTTACCTGTAGGCCTACTGTAAAAAAATGATAAAAACTTCCTGTTGTCATGAATGTTTAATTTTTAAGACTTTGGAATTTATCTATTTTAACTTAATGGATGTTAAATTTTAATTGTATTAAGTAAGTTTAAAACCTATAATGCAGAATGTTTTTGTTTTTCATTCAAATTAACCTATTATCTATCTTCCCCCAAGTTAACTACAATCTTTTCCCACGTTAACTACCATTTTCCCCCAAGATAACTGGCATCTTCCCCATACGTTACGTTATTATACTCTCTTTTCCATTTTGTACTTAACGCAACTAGTTAATAACATTTAAATATAAAGCAATATGTCGAAATATATTTTTAACTATTTATTTTCAAGTTTTCATGATCTACAGACATAACTGTTAGTTATGCAACCTTCCCCAACAGACCGGAACTATTCCGTGGTGCTACATCTCTGAAGGGACAAGCCGCTGCGTCATCTACCTTAGGCAGATGGCAGGATTGGGCACATGTGGTCAGCACGCCGACACCCAAGGCCGTTAATGGTGCTTCCATGATTGGAGCCGCTACTTCTCTATCAAGTACCTGCTCAATTTGAATCACGAGGCAGAGTGCACCCCGTTCCATACCTCCCTACCTCAGAAAAATCCGAGGTACCGGGGTTTGTACCCGGGTCGAAGGATTTGTAGTCAGCGCTAACCACAAGACCACGCGGGCGGTCTGAACTATTCATAAGCCATACAAATGTTTTAGTTTTAAAACTCTTAAATCTAGGTAGGCCTACTTGATAGGATCCTTGTCATAAAGTTTAAAACTTAATTTCTTATAACTTAATAGGATTGATTCTCACCTAATCTAACATATGGTACATACTGTTTTGCATATTTTGTGTCATAAACTAGTATATCCTTTTCTGTTAAACACCACATGACAAATGATTCGAAATTGTGCTCAGTTATTTCTCTGTAATCTACTGTACAAGATTAGGTATAGAATAACAATACTTTGTAGCTTTATTTAGTAGTCCCATTTTCTATATGTTTATATCCGAATTGTTAATTCACGGTACACTGTAACATGAATCTGTAATATGCATTAATGAGCCACAGATTATTATCTCTGTTGGACATTTCATGAGAATATTGATACTGTTACCGGGTAGCGTGTCTTATAGGAATTTTGTTTACTTTATTTCGCAATCCTACTCAGAATTGTTGACGCATGCATTTCCTCCTCCTTATTTGGTCCGTTCCCACCCTTACTTAGGCTCAAATTAGCTTCCTTGCCATTACGCAAAATAAAACAAAACACTTCTTGGTGGGAAGCAACTGCCCTCTATCGACATCTCAACTTAGTTTCTCAGGAGCTACTGGACAGTGCAGTTGTGTCAGATCTTTTCTCTCTTACACTTCACCATGCTGAGGCAGTTCGAAGGATTTCAGAAACTTGTGAAGCTACAAAAATCGAGTGTTGCCATCGACAACTTATTTGCTAAGTTGTATTACAGAGTTACGTTCGCTATCTTGATCGCATCTTGCTGTTTGTTAACGGCAAAAGAATACATCGGGGAGGCTATTCATTGTTTGACTGATAATAAAGGTCATAAGGCAGCTATAGAGACGTATTGTTTATACACTGGAATCTTCACTCTGATAAAAAATGGATCAGTGGATGAAGATTCTGATCTTCCTGGACTCGGACCTTATGAACCGGAATTTCATGATATAAAGCAGCATAAATACTACCCTTGGGTGGCATACATTTTGTTCTTCCAAGCCATTATGTTCTATCTTCCTCATTTTCTATGGAGGTACTTCGAAGATGGTAAGCTGAAGACTCTTGTCGATGAACTACAGTACGAATGGATAAGAAAAACGAAGAAGAAGATAATTGTGAATGGTCGTGAGATACCAAACCGCAAACAACTAGCAGCAAAAATCAGAATGATCCGAACGTCTATTCTACGAAGATTGAGTTATTATAAGCAGTGGTCTGTAAATTTTATCTTCTTCGAAATGATGAATGTTGCAATGTTTGCACTTCAAATCTACCTAACGCAAAAATATCTGGACAATGAATTCCTGAAATTTGGCTTTAAATATATCGACGAAGGAAACAAACGTCTAGATCATCTCTTTCCCAAAGAAGCTAAATGCCATTTCTACAAGTATGGACCTTCTGGCACCCTCGAAATGCACGACGCGCTATGTATCTTAGCTCTAAATATTGTAAACGAGAAGATCTTCGTGGTGCTATGGATCTGGTACGTAGTCTTGTTTGTGGTAACCATTATCAACCTGTTGTGGAGAATCTGTACTCTCTGTCTGTACTCACGTTCTTTGGTCTTCAACAGAATGAAATTTGGTTTCATGAGTAAGGGTGTGTACCTAAAAATGGTAAAAAAGTTTGGCTTCCTGGAATGGCTGTTCTTCTCCTACATGGCAAAGAATATAAACAAGAAGATATTTCAAATATTATTCGAACAAGCAATCTTGGGTATCCAGAATTCAAAATCATTTGAATCCTCTGAATCATCTGAATCCTCTGGAGAGGATGACAATGCACCGATGGAAGACATTCAACCGATTGAAGACAATGCACCGATGGAAGACATTCAACCGACGGAAGACAATGCACCGATGGAAGACATTCAACCGACGGAAGAGAATGCACCGATGGAAGACGATGCAGAGATGGAAGAAATTACGGAACTGTAAAGTGTCGTGTTCAGAGGTTTATATTACTGTTCTGAGGTATATATTAGTGTTCTGTGTGAAGTGTATGTTACAAGTTTTTGTGTTTGGGAGGAGACCCTTGAACGACAGAATTATCACGTAAGTTATTTATCATTTTGGTTACTGGGCTTGTCTTAGATTTCCATTGAATATCTTGTTAGTTTTGAGAAATAATTAACGTTCCCGACTATTTCATTTCTAAACCTGAAGGCACTAAATAAATGGGATAAAACTGAATCCGAATTCTCACAATTTCATGATTACATTTATAAACAAGCAAAAGTCACATTAAAATTACTACTCAGTAATTATTAACCTATTAATAAATTTGTTCTTCATTAATACATTAAAAAAACATAGGCTTACAGGCCTACAATCGTTCTTTCCTCTTAAAACGTAATTATACATTTTTATCACATCTGAAAGCGTACAAAATAATTATTGTAACAAAGAAAATGATCTCCGGAAAAATCTAAAAACGATTTGAAATTCTGTCTAATTAAGTAGTAGTTTTATTTCTGGCATAAGACTAAATTTATTAATAGAGACGTGTGTGAAACGAAAAATTTCTTTAAAATACTTGAGAAATGTGGCAAGGAAAAATATATAAAATCTTCAGAGTACTCTCAAAGTATCAATATACTGTGTTTTTTAAGCTGAGTTGAGAATATGAAATTACTAAAATGAAAAGTTATAGAACAGTTATTCAAATTTGGGTTTAAGGAAACATATTCAAACGGTAATTATGATTAATAGTGTCATAAAAATTCGACACTATTTATGGTTGACTATTGTAGACATATCACCTTATAGAATTCTTTTAAAGAACTGGTATTCTAAAAATGATTTGGAGAAGTTGTTTACTATTTATCTAAACATTTTATAAATTCTTACAGTGATATGAAAACATATGAGATTTCTGTTTTCTATAAATTCTGGAATAGAATAGTTTATTTAAAGAAGGAAGAAATATACGAACTACAGAAAAATAAACTTTTAACCCTTTTTGCAACTTGTACGTTTTACATATAATGTATTTTTATGTTTCTGCATTGGAGAATAAAATTTTTGGACTAACAGAGTTACTTTATAATGTTTAGTTGACAAATTTATACCTCAAAAATCATATTTTTTGTCTGACTTTTATAGCTTTATATTTTATTTCCTGAAGTAATCTAGTTTAATTAATTTAATGCAAAGTGAGTCCGGAGTATACTTTTATGACATATAAGTACAACTTTATAAAAACTTCTATAATTTTCGAAAACTTTCTAAATTTTATTAGCGCGCAGAAAATTAAACGATTAGACAAAAATAGTATTGAAAACATATTTGGTACCGCTGTGCTCGATAAATGAAATAATAATTAGATACCAAATTATCAACTTTGAATATTTATTTATTCCTAAGTCTTTTGGTGCAACGAAAACTTCTTCAGGGCATTTGTTTTGCTGATGTGTGATGTTTAAAATTAGTGAAAAAATGCCCATCTAACAGCTTCATTAAAACCCAGTAAAAGCGAGAATTATAAATAATTTCATTCTAATTATAACACAATAAAACATATTCATTATTTTAGTGGGTTTTAATTAAAATTAAGCTCATAGAATTTTATTTTACTAATACTAATATCCTTTTACTAACTATAATAATGACTCCGTCAACAAAACAACCTGTCCCGAAAATTTTATTATACTGAATTGCCCAGGAATAGACTAAATAAAGAATCAAGATTGAGGAAAAGGTATGACATAATTATTTCACTAAAATAACAAGTCAGAATAAAATGTGTTAGAAGATGGAGCACTACATACATCTGAATTTAACTTTACAACATAATAACTTATTTGTTTAAAAGAAAAACTAATTGGTGTATAAAACTAAAATAATTGAACAATTTCAAGTCTTTAAAATAATGAAATAATGATTTTTTAAAACATAATGAAACTACAATTCTTTGATTTTGTTTAGTTAACGAAACTCGCGTACTGCTTCGGAGTGTCGGCAATTTGTTCCACAGCCTGGTATTTTACATGCCTAAATATCCACAGATGTGAGTAGGTCCGGGAAGTTTATGGAAAATCATATTATTAATGCACATTCTTACATGCTAGTGTTAAAAAGTGCAGCCTACTAGACATGAAAGAAATAACATAAAATGAATGAAAATGAATGGTTTCTTTAAGCATATCGTTGCATATTTTGTTAGTTTTTCGATAATGCAATACAGTTAAAATATTTGTGCATATTTTATTAATTTGTCATATTTTAATCGCACTTTCTGATATTATTTAAATATTTTGCATTTTATCTATGTAAATTCAAACATTTACAGCATATTTGGCTAAAGCATTAACTTCCGAGCCTTAGCTATTAGGCTGTCGTATATAGGCACACATAAAATTCATTGGAAGAAAATTGAACAACGGATTTGGTTACAATTGCATAACACAAATTTACAAGTAGATAAAATGCTGAGTGGTCGAATTAAAACAGGACTTCCTTTCGCTTCTTTTGGTCGATTATTATTATTATTATTATTATTTAGTGTTTTTTTATTATTGTGATTTTTTATTGACTATTTAAAAACAATTCACAGGGGCTTAATTTTTACATTCGTGGGGGCCTCTACCTCTCTTGATTTCGCCCCGGATATAGTTTAGATAAAAACCAAATACACTAATTGCCTACTAGCAGGTGCCCGCGGCTTCGCCCGCGATATTTAATTCAGAAATTAAAAATTAAGAGCAACACAATTGAAACATATTTATTAACACTTGCATGTGAATCATTCATAAACTAAACTATTAATAATGATAAAGAAGCAGCTAATAATCCGGCTTTAGAGTACATTACACGATTAGAAAGCGTCGCCTGGTAAAAAGGATCTCAGGTTCGAGTTTTCTGGCCCAGAAAACCCCTGTATAGTAAATTTTGTTCAAATCGAACAATGTGTGACCATATTTAGGCCTATATTGATCATCCCTCTTCCGTGTAGGTTGAAAATTTCAGATATCTGCGGGCCTTGACATTCTAAACAATTAAATCCACCAGGGCGGGCTTACAAAATGAAGTTATTCTTTTATTTCCAAATCATGACAAAAGTAGACAAAGCCTTCTGCAATTAAAATGTATTACTGAAAACCAATGCTTCGAAAACGGAAAAAAAATTGCAAGTTTTCTGCCCGTTTTTCACTTATAACTCACGAACGAAGGCGACAATTAAAATTCCGCCTTCGAGGTGCATTTTCCGACCTTTCAGTCCACCTATGTTTAAAATTTCAGATCTCTGCGTTCAGTAGATTTTTCTGGGCATCGTGGGACAGACAGACAGACAAACACTTCCTTTTATTAATAGAGACAACAATAACCTAGTAGAAAAGTAGCAAACAGTTAATAATGAGCACAGTCTTTTCTTTTCATCTCTACGACATACTTGACTACAGAAAATAAATTCACAACTTCTCCGCGACTTAGTTTGACAACTTCCGGAGAAAATAAAAAAACGAAAAAGAAGCTTGTCAATTCAAAGCATTACTTTGAAAACAAATAAAACAAAAAGTACAACTTATATGTATACTTGACAGACGGGGAGGAAACATTTGCAAAGAATCGGCATTAGTAATACGACAGCGCTGTATAAAAATCAGTATGGAGTGAAAGAGAATTGAGCGAGTGTTTAGATGAGGTGGGCTGTTTCTTAACTTCCGTCCCTGAGCAATACCAACATAACAAATTTGTAGTGCAGAGGAAGTTTATAAAAAGTGAATCAATGTGACAGCATAGAGACAACCCGAGGAAGTACAAAACAAGTTCCACCGTCTGCCAAGAAACTACTTTTCATCAACAGTATATGCGTATTCCGCCTGTGAAGGATTGAGTATTTTATTTAATGGAATATTAACTTACAGCGAATTATTGAATAATAATAATAATAATAATAATAATAATAATAATAATAATAATAATAATAATAATAATAATAATAATAATAATAATAACAATAATAATAATGCCTTTGTTTAATCAGTTATGATCGCAATTATGATATGCACAAGATAAGTTTTTTTTTATATTGATTTCCGAGACATGCTCCAGATTGAATCATTAAGCAGGGCTTACGGAAGAACAAAGGTCTGATTAAAATTGTCCAGCATCAGCAGAACTATGCAGATATGTAATATCTTGACAATTCCTCGCTCACATAAAAATATAAAAAACATATGTCAAATTGGCCGGCTACGGGAATTGAACCAGGAACAACCAAAATGTGAGTCCAAGTCGTTACCATCTCAGCTATCTCGCTCAATTTAACGATCTACTTTCACAAGCGTATGTGAAGGAATAATTTTATTTGTCATAGCTACCTGTATTGCAATTTCCAAAGCCGTATATAAAACAATATGTTGTCATGAAAACTGATTTTCATTTGATAAATTCTTTCTAATATGATACCATTAAATATGCACTAAATTGGGCTTTACTCCGGTACCGGTCAACCGATTTGGTCTAATATTAACAGACTTCTTCTGATGGACGTTATAAATGCATATACCAAGTTTTATGAAAATCCGATGGAGCGTATTTGAGTTATCGCGCATACAGACACACGTCGGATGGAAGGACAGATATTTTCCCGTCCCGCACACAATCCCAAAAAGTGTCATACTTGCACTTAATAATAATAATAATAATAATAATAATAATAATAATAATAATAATAATAATAATAATAATAATAATTTATTTCAGAGGTGGAAAATACACAGGAGTACTTTAACACCATGTTAGACCATATGACACACGTGCCAATCCTTAGGCTAGCTGGCAATTTATTTTAGACCGTATGAAACATATCCCTGTTCGATAATAATCGAACCACACCGATGTCCTAATGGAAACCTGTATCGTTATGGATGCCATTATGATACCGTTACGTCACACGTAATTAGCATATTAGAGTATAGTCGAACAAAAATAACTATACGACGTACAATGTGACGAGTTGTCACCTCTCTGAGTCCTCGGCACCTTGGTGGCGATGTTAAGATGAAAGTTGCCTTATTGCGAGGAAGATTCTGTCTATTGTGTTCGAACAGCAGACTTCAACTCCCGTAGCAAAAAAAGAAGCGAGGAGACAAGTAAAATAACTCACACTATTTTCCTAGTTCTAGGTCTGCACATTTACACAACTTTTTCAACTTTCTTTCTCGAAATAAAAATAAAAGAAGTGGAGCTGCTTTTTCCTATGGAATGGAATTCTTTTATTGTCATTTCACACTTGAAATAGAGCAATTATCCTAAAATTTTGTGGAGTATTTTATTTTTATTTGTTAGAGGAGAACAGTGAACTTGTGACTTAAGAACAATTCTTTCATAAGTGAGTTATGTTGATAGTCCTTTAAATAAGCAGAATTTAGAAGTTCACTACATCTGTGTTTCATCATTTCCATTACTTTGAAAATAATTTCTATTTGGTAATAACAATTTAATAATAATAATAATAATAATCTGATGTGAAATTCACATAACTTCCTCTGCCCAAATATATATACATATATATATATATATACTTTTTTTTGGTGCCCTCCCTTACCCCCGGAGTGCCAAGCAATGAAGCTTATCACCTCCGGTCAAACCAAATTTTGGTAACCATTTGTTTGATGTGTTTACCTAAATGTGCCCTTATGTACATCCTGATGGGATGTGTGGTGAAATTGACATGTTTGGGCTGTGTACTTGTGTCGTTGTGTATTAGCGCGGGTTTGACTTTCTTGCCATGAAGTCGATTGCTTGTCGTCTTAGTACGGAGCCGCTTTCGAGATAAACGCGACAAACAAACTTTTTTTCATGTAAAGTTCCCTTAGAAATAAGAGAAAGTCGTCGCCAATCTCGGTGTCACATTCCCAAATGGTACCTAACCCAATACAAAATTTTATTTTCGTACGATTTTCCGTCACAAGAGGCCGTATAGCAAAGAGCGCTTATTCAGAGAGTGTGACTTATAACTACTTTTCAGAGAATTTTTTCGAAAAGAAAGTTTCGAATAAAAGTTTTAGCTCTTAGTATAAGAAGCCCAAGTGCAAAATTTAAACAAAATCGTTAGAGCCATTTTCGATAAAATCGCGAAAAACGAAAATTTCTTCATACTTTTGTAGAGAGAATTGGAATCTGGCTACTCGATGAGGCCTTTTATGACTTAAATTAACTTTTTATGTGCAACATTGTAAGTATATTGCTTTATATATACTTTAAAATGTAGGTCTATCTTATTTTGACTTTACCCATGACAATATTATGCCGTATAGACCGAAAATAATTAAAATAAATTACAACTTAAATAGACGAGACGGAATATTGACGAAAAATGTACCCCTGATTATTGATATCGAGAAACGAGAAGCAATTTATAACAATAATAACAATTATAAAATTTCATGTATGTAAATAAGCGACCAATGTCAGATTTTGAAAATATGAAGGCAACTAATAAAACTATAGTTTGTTTATGCTCTTCTGATAAACGGGGAAATGCTGGATAGCCCATTTATAATTTTCAAACCTTCATCGATTTATGGGAATTAGGTTTGTAATATAATACCATGAATAGAGAATGTTTAATGGTGTGAAGAAAGCTGTGGCATCTGACAAGCAAATATTTCTCCTGAGCGACTGCAACAGACGTGAACCGACCTTCAAGTGTGTCTTGTGCTCTCAGGAGAAACAATGGACTTATCCAGCAAAACAGTGTCTGACACAGTATTCACGCCTTGCATCAAAACAAACTCAGACTAATATACCAACACAAGATTAATAAATTTGAGGCACTTTGCAAAATTACGGAGAGAAGAAAGCCAGCTGCATGGGAAAGTTGTAGGACAATGAGATCAGTACAAATCTACTAGAGTGATTCATAATTTAGTATGCCTCAACCGCCCATCACTCGAGCTACTTCCACTAAACAACAATTGAATACTCCTAAATAAAATAACAGAAAATAAATTTTAAAATAAATTTTAAATCTAAAATAATTTTAATTGGAAATTCCAGAACGTTTCACGATCAACTTTTATAAATAAGTGCTTTTAACATTTGGAAGAATTTTACCAAGATGAAGACAACATATTATAATATGGACATTATTTTAAATCTAAAATAATTTTAATTGGTAAATTTTAATATAATTCTTAACCACAACTTTAGATCTTTATTCTGGATTATTATTATTAATAATAATAATCCAGAATAAAGATCTAAAGTTGTATTAATATATCACATTTTATATAACATATTTTACCAAATAGCAATAAACCAGTCTTTCATCATATAGACGGTATTAACACTTTTAACGGTGACTTAGTGGTTATTTTTAACTTCTAGTGAACGTAAAATATTACGTCAATACATCTTTGCCTTCCATATAACTTATTTTCACATATTACAATACTCCAACTTCACATATGTAAAAATAACACCACATTTCATGTTTATTAATAAAAGTAATAAGTGATATATGTAAATAATTTTTCGTATTCAGCATTACACTCAGCTAGTCCTTCAAAAATACTAGTACGGTGGTAGATTATTCGTAAATGTACTAGTTGGAAAATTATTCACTTCATAATGAAGTTCATTGATGAACTTCCATGTTTTTACCAACAAGTCAATTTGTGCGTTTTTTAGGTTTTCTTTATATTTGCTAATTTAAATGGATATGGTTGATTATTTGCATGGGCAGAATCATTATATTAATTAACAGTTAAAAGTATAAAATGCATCTATATATTGTCGAATATTTATTTTAGCGATTTCTTATTACAATGACACATATACTTTTGTTTTTGTTTTGTTTGTTTACAATCTTCCTCTACATCAGAGGATGCTGCCAATTTACACAGAATAGCATAACAGCATGCAGTATAAATGTGTTATTGGGTTATCTCTAAAGAAGAAGAAGAAATAAGAAATCTACTGTTTCGAATACAAATGGTAACTAAGTATTCTTATAGAAAACTTTAAAGCCTGTAAGGCAATTTCTTTAAAGATCGATGTTGGGACTCCCAGATCTTGAAGTAGTGTGACACACTTCTGAGGGATAGCGATTCTCTGGATAATATGAGCATATTACACTTAAAATAGTCTCTACTTTTTAAGGTTGAAAACCTTGCAACCATCTTGAACATCTGTTAGTGTTTAACATTATTTTAACGTAAGTATATTTTATTATTTGCTATCGTCTAAAAAATAGTGTGCTACTAAAACAAAGCCAACAGCTATGAATTAGGTATTAGTGGACGAAATTTTTTTTTACCGACATCTGACATAGCATGCTCAGCTTACGTTTAAACATATTGCTTAACAGTATAATAAAGTTTATGTTGTTGACATCCCTTTTTCACAACTAATACGAAGCCTACAGCTATGGATAAGAGCACAACGGTATCACAAAGATCAGGATATGTTACGTTCCCACCCACTCATTCAAACTCACACTTTAACTACATGTGCTAGATGCATTCTGTAATAACAATAATTATTTTTTTTTTTTACTATGCAATGGTTTTCCTTCATCCCACAACAATATTTTGCCTCCATAAGTCCCTGTCCATAGCATCTTCTTCACTTAATCCTTTCCTCGCCATACTCCTTCTCACCCCATCCATCCAGCACTCTTTAGGCTTCCCTCTTCTTCTTTTTCCTTCTACTTTCCAATCCACAATTTTCTTGGGTATTCTATCCTCTGTCATTCTGAGTACATGTCCATACCATTTCAAGCGTCTATTTTCTACAATTTCCAAAATATTCTTTTTAACTTGCATTATTTCCCTTATTCTATTATTCCGAACATTTTCTTTCCTGGATTTTCTTGCTGAACGCCTCCAAAAATCCATTTCTAATACAATTAATTTGTTTGCTTGTTGTCTACTTATGGTCCAAGTTTCAGCGCAATATAATGTTGTACTTTGGAATAATGCCTGATATATTAATTTTTTAGTTCTATGTAAAATATTTTTACTCCATAAGATTGAATTTAGCATTCCTATAATTCTCTTCCCATCCGTTATTCTTCTTTGAATCTCTATATTTGTTGTTGCATCCTTTTGTATAATAGACCCTAGATATTTAAAATATTCAACATGTGCAGTTTCTTCAGTATTACATATTAACTTTTCTTCCAAATCCATTGTCAAATATTCAGTTTTATTGAAATTTATTTCTAAACCCCATATAATCCCCAATAATAATAATAATAATAATAATAATAATAATAATAATAATAATAATAATAACAACAACAATAACATGCATTCTCTATTACACAGATGAGCAATACTGTATACCTGTGAATGTGTCACTAGAAAGAGTTACAGTCGGACAATTCTCTTTTGTAACGAAAGCTGTATTTCATCGCGAGATTTATGATTTGCAGAGTTCTGATAGCACAGGTACTTGGCTATTGCTCCGGGGTTCGACTTGTCAGCTACAAACATAATGAAATACGAGAGTGCTAACAAAAAAAGAGAGATTTCCGTATTTAAAACATTTGTTACATTGCTCGGAAAGGACGGTGCATGTGTGTTTGACGGGAAGAGAGGTGCTTCACTGCAGTAAATCTAGAAAGTGTCTGTAATTTGGAAGTGCAGTTTATCTTCAAGAGATTGCAAACAGTGGAAAAACAATCCACCGCTGCTCGCTTGAAAGGGTGCAAATACACTTAAATCTTTTTTGTTTTCTTCCGTCTCGAATTTATCTTTTCATTTATATTTATATTTATTGATCTTACATATTTCTGAGTGGAGAGCTTACATTTCAAATATATTACAATGGTTTTAATTAAAGTAAAATTAAGCGTTCCTTATACACAAGCCCGGAGGACATTTACCCAGCATGGTAAACCTAAAAAGGGCGGCAATTCTTGGAGGGGATTTTTAATAATAACTTATATATTTATATGAAAGAGAATCATTTAGGGAACACTTTCCCCAATTTTTAAATTGATAGTTGAATATTTTTGGCTTTACTAGTAACTGACTGTAAACAGAAAGAACTTTTCAAGATTTAGCCAGAGTTAACAATGTGAGATCATCCCTCCTCAATAATAAGTTGACTCATTAGTTTTAATAGGCAATAAAACACTTTAGAAACTAAATTCTCAGAAATTTTAGATGTGCTTGTAAAAAGGAAATCAAGGAAAAAATCTGTAAAATAAACTTAATGCCTATTGGTTTTAAAAGATTTTAACTTGAAAAAATAAAAAAAAATGTTAGAAAATACCTGTAATCGGGACCTGCCTTAGGTTACAGAGGGTTGAGGATCCCAGATTTGTATAGGCCTACACTCCAGGTGGTACTGCTGTCAGATCTAAGCACCGGTCGTCTTTTCACAGGATTGCTTTCGTTATTAACTTATGTTAGAAGCTGACTAGAGTCCAGGAACACAGCGCAAAAAGGACCCAGCTTTAATTACATTCCCACTTCCTAAGTCTCTTGGATGGCGTAATTTCTTCACGATCTCTTGATGAGACATAAACTCTTCAATTGTGAATGTGTATGGAATAGGAACGACCTTATTGACTGGCTTTATAATTTAGCTCAGGGACTTTCTGTTAGAAGTTTCAAATTATCAAGTCCGTTTTGTTATTAACATTATTTAAAATAAATTTTCTCAATGAATATATTGCTTCACATGAAAGTTGTACTGAATAATAAGAAATGGTATTATTTTCTTTGCATTCATATCTTTGTAAAGATATTTAGGAAAAAATAAATACAGGAAGGTGTTAATACAAACAGCCAATTACTTCAATCCCAAAATCGTAAAAACCATCTAATATGTTGTTAATAATACGTAGACCCTATTAGAATGAAAATTCATTAAAATTGACCCACTGTTTTGCATTGAATAATCCAACAGGAAATCTGACTCTGATATTGGGACACATATATCGGTTAACGAAATTCTTCCTAAGAGAAAAATGGTCTAAGAAGTAAAGAAGATAAACGAAAAGTACAGTGGCAAATAGCAGCTTCACATTTACCAAGGAGTTACATTCAATTCACGTCGTACTTCTGAATGTGAACTATATAAGGACTGAGGGCATCATCCTAAAATAAGGATTGAGAGGTATTGATAAAGAATACCTGGAGGGAAATGGAATGAATGCATTTGGACTCAGTGTTACGCTATCAGTGTGACGGTGGTGAATGAGTGCCCCCCTGGGATACAAGAGGGGTTGGGAATCGTGCATTGAATGCTGAGTCCAGGTGACGATCCTGGAGGGCAGTAGCAGCAGCCAATCCATCTCTGTTAGCAACAGAAACTTGTATCTGGTGACCTGGAATGCTATGTACTTCTTCAGATACAGATCAAGACAAATGAGGCTCAGCTACTACATCTGGATAATACTGCTTGCTGTGGAATCCAATTTTCCGGTCTCAAAAGGAGTACCGTATTTTACGGACCATAAGACGCTCATTTTTATCTTGAAAACAGAGCCTTGAAAATTGGATGCGTCTAATGGTCCGAAGTACACTAACAAATTATAATTATGGTAAATATTGCCGCAATACCATAGTTATAAACAAGGCGTTGTAAACGATAAGATAATTACACATTTTGGCACAGCCTATATATCAGTGAACTTGTCACAATCGCAGAATGAAGTCAGCAGAAAGCCAGGCTTACATTGCGAAAAGAAAGGAATGTTGAGTTCTTTTATACGGAAGGAGTTGTCTCCGCCGCCTGGTTTAAATGAAGGCAATTACTCTAACCAGCCTTGTTCCGTTACACTTTCCGTATGCTGAATAGGGTTAGAGGGTGTAAAAGTATTTTCAGTCTTTCATGAGAAATCAGATCAGCTGTTAAAATTTACGCTATGGCACCTGTACTGAAGAGATTGTTATATAAAAACAAAACTAACAGCTGCGAGTTCACGGCATACTATGAATCAACCATCCATAAATCGATTCGAGTTACCATGTCCTTGTTGTGACCAGTGCTACGATTCGAGTTACCATGTCCATGTGCTGATCAGTGCTACCAGTTTGTGCATATAAGAAAAAGTTAACTTCATTCAGGTAAGCTAACAACAGAAGAGAATAAAAGCACGCGAACTGGCTTGTATCGAATCGAAATTGTGTTTTTAATCAATGTAAATTTCTATTATTTCAATTTCTAAACAAGTTATGTTGTATAAAATAATCTGTTTTCGTGCTGTTTAATGGCAACACATGACGTAATAATCACTGCACACTGATACTTTCATGTCCAGTAATGATCAGACCGTTTTACCCGGTAAAATACCACCCTCCCGATTCCTACAAGAATATTGATTGGTCTATATCCTAAGAATTGCTAAACGGTCAATATCAATATTTGTTTTCTGTGACACGTCTTGTTCCATAAAGTAATAAACATTATTCTAAAAGCTTTTACTCTGTGTAAAATTAAGCCATGCTTCCATACAAATTAATGTATGCCAAAACAACAGAAAAAATCCAGGATAGAAACATCCTATAAAGAAGAGAGACATAAGTCCTCGTAACAAAATATAAAAGTTATAACATTAAAAGCGATGACAAATTATTGAAAGCACTCCAGGGAATTAGTTGGAATGTAAGTTTCGTTATAGGCTTGTCAGCATTATTTATACATGATATGAAAAGCGAGGCTTGTATACAAACATTCGCTGCAATTTTTCATGGGAGATAAAAAACAAGATTGGTACGAGTGGGTAATCCAAGCGATCTAATATATCAGAGAAAATCGTTGATCAGAACGAAGCAACGCTGCAAAAACCACACACGCGTTTGAAGGAGGAAACAACGCATCAAGAAGTTGCCAAAGTGATATTTTATAGACTACCATAAAACTGAAGTGACTGGGTATATTTACAAGGAAGCCTAGGAGATTCACACGAAGTACTCTTCGGAGTTTCTACTTCAGCTAAATTATTTTGGAATTCAAGACATGTTACGGTTTTAAAAACAAAACAATAACCATCTAGCCCAACTATGGGTCCTGCTTTTTTCCCGTTTTTCATAGGAGGGGACCTAAGAAAATCCTATATTGTTTTTGTACCTAGGATATATTCTAATGCATGATAACATTCAAATAGCATACAAATCAGGACCACATTACTCACATTAAGAAAGCAATTGGAAACTAGGTGGGGATGCAAAAAAGAATAACTTCAATAACATTTTATATATTTACTTGTACTTGAGCTTCTATAAAACCCCCCAAGAAATCGACCAGATGACATTTTGGTATTGCAATTCTTCAATTCCTTAAAAAATCTTTCAGTCTTCCTTTTTAATATTTTAGTTAAATATTTACGGTTATAGATAGGCTACTTAAAACTTATAACCTATTTTCTAACGTAATGAAAATCTACTATATAAAACCCAAACTTCGTTATATCTCATGAACGCACGGCCATCGACACCTAATTTCCATATCAACCAGGAAAAAAGAGCATTAAAAGACTTGAAAAAAATAATAATAAAAAAAAAAGAATAAAAAAACTCACTATGCGTGTTTTTTTTTTAGGGGCTAAGAAAATCGAATCTGAAATTTTTCTCCGCGAACATTGTAATTTAATAGTGAATTTTATATAAGAATGGGGATTTTTGTTTTTTAATTATCACTCATATCGCGCTGCGCTACAAACCGGAAGGTCGCGGGCTCGATTCCCGATGAGGTCGTTGGAGTTTTTCAATTGACGTAATCCTTCTGGTGGCACTATGGCCCTGGGGTCGACTCAGCCTCTAACAGAAATGAGTACCAGGAGCAATCCTGGGGGTAAAGGTGGCCGGTGCGTAAGGCTGACAACCTTCACGTGCCGAATGTACAAAATCTGGGAGCCTCAACCTCCTGGAACCCTCTGGGCCTCCATGGCCTGTATAGGGATCACACACTACACTTTTTATATCTGTTTATGCATGGTTTGGGTACGTATCAGTGTGTGGTACATTTTAATCGTTTCATTCCGAACTTTTATGTCGTTCTATTCGTGTAATTATTATTTATATTTGTTACGGAAAACAATACAGGCCTAATTAAGAGTAAAATTATGTAATTCATACAATTTATTTAAACACAAGGTAAGTGTTAATAAATATCATTAATTTACTGTTAAATAAATTATTTAAATAGAACATCTAGCAGTTCAGTAAATAATCGCGGGCGAAGCCGCGGGCACATGCTTCTTTTAAGAATGCTTGTAAAATTGTTCACTAGAACATCTTAAAGATGATGTTCAAATTTCATGCAATTATATTCAATTCTGTCTAAGTTACTTTACGCTGAAGAATGAAAATGTAAAAATTGTCTTTACAACATTTTATACTGACAAGGCAGAATTACAGCATTTTAAATATTCAGACGACATAAAGAATAAAAATCCCTACACTTAAATAGATTTAAATGGATTTAAAGAATAGTCATATCAAAAAGGAAGAAAATTTAACAACATATTTGGTCACGACTGCGTAATACAGACAAACAGACGAAATGCAGAACGGTCGAGTTAAACCAGGATCTCACTTCGCTTGGTCAACAATTCAGAACGAAATTTTATAACAACATCGAATAATTTAAATAAAGTTTGTTTTTATGCTGCGTACACAGACCTCTCCCGGCATTTGCTTTATTTGAGGAGGTATGGGGGTAAGCAAAAGCAGGAGATATGGTGTATGAAAAGCAACACTTCCTTTTTCGGGTAGCACATATTCTTTCACGATCTAATGCGGGCGTTTCACTAGGTTTATACTACTGTTATTGTCAATCTAATGTACCTAGTAGCAATATTTTGCGTTAAGTACAGAAGTAGTTTATATGTTTAACAGAAGGCAGTGGTGTAATGTTCTTTTACTGGCTTAACTCCATTAATACTTTAAAATATGCAGCAGTAGGCTATTTCAGTGCAATGTGAGTCGTTTACTTTTTTGGGACTTCCCTGAGTACAGAAAGTTATAACAGTTATGTGTACAATATTCTTATTTGAACGGCATTTGTGACAGCTCGTACGGCTGTATGAGCAAAAAAATAAAAAATAAAAATACTCTCAGTTTTCTATCAAGAACAGCATTTAAATTCTTCTCTCGCTCATTAGCATTAATAAAATTAACATGAATAACTGAAATTCTATAATTTTAGTAGATTTTAATAAAATTACAAGTACTAGCTTAAGTTATGCAGTTTTCTTATTTTCTGAATAAAGTTTCAGCAACGTAGATCACTTTAATAATCACGCTTAAATTAATAGCCATCTCCAAAAAACTTTCTCAAAGCAGGTTCATGTAACCTACCTTGGGCACAGAAAACCAGCGCCACACTGGCCGACTATAAGGAAAACAGAAGATATTATTAACGAAGAATTTAGTGCTGTATGAGATAAGACAATTATCCGGCCGGTTGTATTATATGGACGTGAGACATGGTCGCTTACTCTTCGGGAAGAACATAATCTGAGAGTATTTGAAAACAGGAAAATATATGGGCCTAAGACAGATGAAAAAGGGGACTGGAGAAAATTGCGTAACGACGAGCTTCATAACCAGATATAGTAAGGGACTTAAAATCACGGAGGATGAAATGAGCTGGACATGTTGCGCGCATGGGGAGGAAGGACATTTCTAAAAACATATTGACTGGGAGACCCGAAGGGAAAAGTCCCCTTGGAAGACCTAGACGTAGGTGGGAGGACAATAAAGTAACTGGCGCTACATCCCTGAAGGGACTATATTAGGACAGATTTGAGAGAAGTAGGATATGAGAGGGATGGATGGATGGAGTTAGCACAGAATAGGGTTGAATGGCGGGCTCAGGTAAGCGCGGCAATGAACCTTCGGGTTCCATAAAATAGATATTATTCCTTTAGCTTGCTTAGGAATTGTCTATCGCCATTGTGTAAGGGAGTAAGTAAGTATGAGATAAGACAAGGAAGAAATTACCCAAAAGAAAGCTAAACAATGAGAAGCTATTGAGACAGCACGCCGCACTGGGTCATTAATAGGCCAAGGCATTTAATGGCTATAAAATAGTGAAAAATGCAAAATAAAAAATGCATTTATGACCTAAAAATAGTAAAAAAATGACATATAAGTTTTAAAAAATGACCAATAAATTTTCAATTATTACTTATATTTAGTTTTTTAAAGTAATGATTTGCTAAAAGCAATTTAACGGATGACAGTGCGTTATATATGAATTCGCAATGTAAAAAACACTTATTTTATTACTAAAAAAGTAAGTAAATCTATACTACTTAGCGAAAAAAACTTTCTGAACTGGCATGCCCATCATATTGCTCCTAGCAAATATGTGCCATTTAAAATTAAAGAAAAATATAATTCTTTATTGCCACAAGACAGACTGCTATGGTGATTACAATAAATCTGAATTAAAATAACTATGAACACTTGGCGGAGATTCTCAAATAAAAACTTACTATTGTCTGTAGTCTGAAAGTAACGATTTGTAGATGGAAAAGCTCCTCTCTATCTTCACTGAAATATAATCTAAAATGCCGAAAAAGACCTAAACATGCAGAAAATGACCTAAAAAGTGCAAAAAAATTACCTTCTCTTGGAAATGATGAAAAATGCAAAATAAAGCAAAAAAATGCAAAAACAAATTGCCCTTATTTAATCAATTATTTCGTGAAAAACATTTATATATATTTATATATATTCGAGCTATCAAACCTTCATATAAAAAATATGCAAAAACCATCAAATTCTTTGCCCTAGTCATTAGATTCATTCTCTAATGCCTTACACTTGAAGAAATATTTCTTAGTAATCTTGTTTTACACACGACGTAATTCTGCCGTTAAGATTGTGGAAATCCTACTGATCTTCTCAGCTGTCAAGATGGCAAGGGAAAACAAATGAAGATGAAGGCAGCGCGTAAAATGTTAATCTCGGTTAAGGAAGTTCTGAGATAATCACCAGTTTCTGTGTTAGTGTCAGCGATGACAGTCGTGTATCATCACAAACTGAGGCGATGTGACGTGCAAGTCTAGGTTTAACCTAATCAAACAAGACAGCGGTGATGACACTGATAAAGTGCTCGACTTTATAAGGAAGAATGTCACCTGCCTTGTCGGTTATCCCCCATGACATGTGATGGTTCATTACATCATCCAATGAAATATCACCAGACACAGTGCTATTTTAATAAAAGGTAGACTACTGTATATAGCGTGTTAATGAATAACACCGAAATATTATACCTGTGCATAGAGGGAACATAGACATGCAACTTTTATTACAAGATGTTTGCTCTATGGATTCAATTTTTCCTGTTACAGCATAATATCTCCCAGGGCATGGCGACCACTGACTTTAACATTTGGAAAAATGCAAAACAAAGGAACTTCGTTATTAACACTTGAGTTATGAATAAAAACTAATGCAGTGACGGCCAATCATGTCACTAGTCTGTAAATTTTGCAGACTATGAAAACTCAAAATTATGAGATAACAGTTGATGAATGATTAAGAATCAGGTTTTATCGATCACTAAGAAGGCATGAAGTCAATTTAATGAAAATTTTAACCCGATTTCGCTTCATTATTGACTTATGAGCACCAAATTGTAATGACTTGAATACCCTGTAGCATACACATTTTAAGTCATAAAGCAAAAATCCCCTAATAAAGGTTGCTTGTCTATGTCCCCTGCAGGGAGGGGTTTAATCAGAATGGAATTAGCGCAGAATAGGGTTGAATGGCGGGTTCTGGTAAGGACGGCAATGAACCTTCGGGTGCCATAAAATATATAATATTCCTTCAGCTTGCTTAGGAATCGTCTATTGCCAATGAGGTGAATTGAGGACATAGGCGTACCGAGGGGGGGGGTTTGGGGGTTTGAACCCTCCCCATTGATTAAAAAAAGGAAAATTGTATAATTTTTTAAGTCTGCCCATAAATTACTTAATACAAGTATAAAGCGTGGGAAGCTTAAAACTCGTTATTTTGAGTCTTAGTTTTTAAAATTTTCCGGGGGAGGACCCCCGGAAGCTTAAAACTCGTTATTTTGCATCTAAATTTTTAAAATTTTCCGGGGAAGGACCCCCGGACCCCCCTCTCCCTGGGGGTATTCCATACCCCCCAGACCCCGCGGATGTTATAACCCCCCTTATGGTCGGCCTGGTTACGCCTATGATTGAGGATGGGTTTATTTATATATTTGTTTAATTAATTAATTATTCTAATAATTACTTATTTTTATTTTGTTAAAAATAATTAATGTTAAGCAGGAAATAACGCGAAGAGATTTCAGTTCTTTGAGAAATTACTTTCTGCCAATTTTCTGGACGCACTTCTCTGAGAGAATAACATTTTTGATCTCTCGCTTGGTATTCAGGACAGGAGTTTTAAATGCTGTTAAGACTGGAGATCCCTTGTTTAACGTTAACTGGACACTGTAATTTCTTCTCACCGAATCTATCACGTCAAAAACATGTGCAATCAGGGACAGAATCCACAAGCGTGACAACAACTGAATGCTACACAGTGTTGCGATTATTATTCATGCTGCAAATCACACACTAAGCCACCCAGTTTTTTTTCAGTTAATTGAGTTTTGTACAACAAAGTCAACTTCCCAAATTAATTTCCACTTTAACAAGTTTGACGGCAGGTGTTTGATTTTTAACAGCGTAAAATAATAATTGTTCTCATCACTCAAAGGGGCAAATTATTCCAGGTTAGTAGAATCAAGTAGCCTATGCAATGCTGAGCCAGCGGGCTAATTGTTAGAGACCGGATTTTAAAGGGAAAATTTTTACCCAAAAAGGACGAAAAAAGGGAAAATTATTACCAAAAAAAAGGTGGGAAAAAAGGGAAAGTTATTGCCAAAAAAAGGTAGGAAAGAAGGGATATAAAAGTAAGAGAGCGTAAAAATTCAGCAGAGAGATACATGTTTGTTTTATGTAAAGCCTTTGCTTGCTTTACAGCTGCTGATTCTGTAACATCTAATGACTGAACACATTTTTTCATCTTGTTGAAATTCTCACAGAGGAAAATAGCACACGGAATCCACGTTCCCCACCTTGTTATAATGTGAAACTTAGGCAATGGCAAGCCTGTGATTTCCCTGTAACGCTTTATTCTGCTGAGAGGAATTATTTTTTCAATGGTGAATCAGTGAAAACAATTTTTAATGTTCTCATGTTACCAAATACTGGGTAATTTACGAATTTTTCAAAATAAATTAGCAAAAAAGGTACTGGAAAGGGAAAGTTCATAAAAAAGGGAAATGAGCCTAAAAAAGGAAAAAAAGGACTTTAAAACCAGTCATTTGCAGTTAAAACTTACTCAGTAATGTCCTGTTCAATTTTATCACATTTTGTGATGAAATATAAAAAAAGGAATTCCCTTTAAAATCCGGTCTCTACTAATTGTGCTCATATGTGTTGTAAATATTCAAGCTAGACGGAAGTAGTTACCAAGTACCCAACTAGAGGCAAGGCCTTGTAAATTAATTGACTCTTGGAATTTGTTTTTACAATATATTAGGGGTAGTCGAAGTTCACAGTCTTTCAAATCTGCGCTTATTAAACAATTATTGCCCACTGAACAGAACTAGCTCTTTGTAGCCACTCCATCTCTCATTGTACATAGCATTACTTAATCTTCCTATAACTGCCTACAACTTTATTTCACAAACTTAAAGTTTCATTATAAGTTAATAGACTTTTTTTTTTTTTTTTTTTTTTTTTTGCTTGTAACATTATTTCACTTAATTAATGATTATGAATAACTTTAACCTAAGTCTTAGTTTTAGTCATTAGTCTCTTATCCATTACTTTGTTATTAATGTAAATCTGTATTGTATGTACAGTGAGTTCCACGCAAGACTTGGCCAATGACGCGGGTTTCTGCGGCGCGGCTGGCACAGCTCCAACTCCCGAACGATCGGGTGAAATATCTACGCAAATAATGCAGCGGTCGTTGTAATGATTCAGGCTCTCACATTTACAGTTAAAATTACAATGAAAATAACCACGTACCTAATCACAAGAGATGTTGGAAATGTTCTCCTCTTGCATACGCACGTGCAAGCTGAACTTATGCGCGTGAAAGAAAATTTCCTAAAAAGGTGCCAGTATTGTCTGGATGCAAGAGGAGAACATTTCCAACATCTTTTGTGATGAGGTACGTGGTTATTTTTATTGTAATTTTAACTGAAAATGTGAGAACCTGAATTATTATAACGACCTCGGCATTATTTGCGTAGATATTTCACCCGATCGCTCGGGAGTTGGAGCTGTGCCAGCCGCAACGCAGAAACCCGCGTCATTGGCCAACTCTTGCGTGGGACTCACTGTATTTTTAACCTGGTGGAGTGGAAGAGAAGGCCTTATGGCCTTAACTCTACCAGGAAAAATAAATCATTTTCTACTACTACTATAATCTCGTGATTCTCGTTCTAAATATTTACGGGCCAAGTTTTCATTTCATATCAAGGAAAGTTTAAAGTAACGAAGAGGTCCAAATTTATCTTGAAAGAATTAGGGCTCCATGTAACATTTATTGTAACTATTTGAGGAATAGGCCTACTCACAAAATTAAGCATGTACTGAATATTATTAAAACCACGAAAATTAATAAAACGCATCGCTATTTGTGTCATTGTAATCGGGAAAGCCTATGGCGGGAGAGTCTGTATATAATAGTACAATTTTGCTGTCAGCTCTTGAATTTTTTAGATCAAGCTCCATGGTAACATCAAAATCTTTCCTTATAATAAATATGACACCAAAAGAAACAAAATCCTAATTTCAAACACACCAGGAATATACAGTCATTTACTAGTATAGCAAACCGGGGAAAAAATGGGTCTAGTGGACCCCAGTCGTCCAGATAAGGGTTCAGAAATAAGAGGAGATAAAATAATGCAATGCACTTCCTTGGATATTCACTTTTAAACACTTATTGTGAAATCACGCACGGTTATAAATATACGACAGTTCTTTAACATAGGAATTATAAAAAAATTATGAACTATCATTTTATCAGGTCTGTGGAAAAAATGATTCTCCGAAACACATATAGGCTATCAGGAGGGGCAGGAGAACAGTCTGTCAAATGGAAATATGAACTGATATCGTAGGGAAATGGATTGCATTAAAACGACATTACGAGCTGAGTGGACCAGCGGGGAAGGGGATTGGATTAATAAGAATATCTGCGATCTGTACCCCTGCCTGTGGCTTCGACATCTATTGATTCCCCTGCTTTAAATACAGTGCTCTGAAACAAAGGCATCAGAGTACAGAGATTCTACTCAGGTAGATGACAGAATTTATGATAAAAAAGTAATCTTCAAATAGCAAACAATGATCTATGTTCTGATAAAACTGTCTCATTATGAGAAATGATACTGATCAAACTAAAAAAGAGAGAGAGAGAAACATGAGTAAGACACTCACATGAGATTTTCCTCTTTTCATGTCTTAGTCAAAGTCACGATATTTTTCACGCAGTGCATTTTAGCTACTTTATTGGAAAGAAAACAGCAAGGCTAATAGCGTAATACAGGTTTTGCCCTTCCCCTGCGACATGAGGTCCAAAGTATCTTTGTGCAATACATTATTGACCTAATATTAATAGAACATATAAATAAAATTTCTAAAAATTTAATACTTAAATAAAATAATAATTCCTGTTATTACTTCCCCTGCCCGTACCATAGGTACTATAGGTAGAGGACCCCCAAAATTCGAGGTTGAGTTTTTAGCATATATACACGTTTCAAGGCCCCCTGAATCCGAAAATACTATTTTTGGAAACATGTCTGTGTGTCTGTGTGTGTGTGTCTGTCTGTCTGTGTAAATGTCTGTGAACAGGCTTGCTCCAAAACGGAAAATCGTATGAAAACAACATTTTGTATTTGAGTCATGTACCTTCTGAAGATGTGAGGCGAAGACTGGCTACAAGTTTTTCTTATTTTTAAGGGGACTTTACATGAAAATTTTAGTTTTTCGCGATTTTCTCGAAAATGGCTCTAACGATTTTCTTTAAATTTTGCCTAAAAGTATAAACTTCAATTAGATTTTTACACTTAAGTGGGTTGTCGACCAAGAGCTAAGCTAAGTTAGCTTAGCTTAGTTCACATAGCTGCGCGGGTTTTCATTGTGTCTTCAGCAAATTAAACAAACAATAATCTTGAAAGCTTCCGCCTGATGTACCACTAGTTTGTTCAATCACAGCTGGGAGCTGAATGAGAATGTAATCAGGAATACATTAGAAATGATTACGTCTATTAAATAAATAAATTTATAAACTTTATAAACTTTAAAATAGTAGCCTAATAAATAGGCTATATAAGTTTATAAACTAATTTACTTAATAGACGTAATCATCTGTATTGTATTCCTGATTATATTCTCATTCAGCTTCCAGCTGTGATTGAACAAATATAGTGGTATATCAGGCGGAAGCTTTTAAGATTATTGATTGTCCTATACCACTTGAAATAAGAAATTAACCAATTAAAACTAAACAAAGCTAAGCTAAGGAAACTAAGTGAGCTACGCCAATTGGGTTAGCTGTGCACATAGTTCCACGCTGGGTAAGTTAAGCTAGGTTTCCCCCTCCACAAGACATTTGCCTTCTCTCCCAGTACTGATCATTTTCGTTGTAGCGTCCGTCCAACTGAACAAATCACTAACAACTGATTAGCATTCACTTAGTTTTTGGTGGGCATCTAACTTTAGCTTAGCTTAACTGCAGTTGGCTTAGCTTAGTAGGGCGTAGTTAGCTCTTGGTCGACAACCCACATTTACTTGACCATTGTAACGCCAACCCCGTCGATTCACAATCCAATGCACAGAGCGCCTGCAGCAAGCGACTAGACTACCCGCACGACAATTTTGTAGAATTTGTTGTGCAAGTAGTCTAGTCGCATTCAGCAGGCGCTCTAATGCTTGTAATGTTTTAACCAATTTTCTTTCAATTGAAGGATACACGGTGGATCATCCTTACTGTCAAATTTTAATTTTTTCACAGCTACTGACGTATAAATTAATCTAAAAATAATGTGTCAAGACATAATTATAAGAATAATATACTATTGTTTTGTATAAAATGTGAGATTTTTTTCCTTCTTGTTAATGATTGTCATTTTTAGATATCAGCTGTTATAATGAAATTTTTCTCTTCGATTCTAAACTTAGAGCCCAGTGATTAAGTCACTTGGTTATTGCTTTAAGTATACAAATTCAGCACTGAAGGTTTAAAGGTTTAATTTCTTCATTGAATAGTTCTTTATATTCTAATTTTGCAGCCATTTCGAGTAAATTCTAATGTTAGATATTTCTAATTTTTGAAGATCTTAAGATCTGTAAACAAAATGTATTCGGCAACGACCTAAAATATATTTTGAACGTTGTTATTTCAAGGCCGATTTCAGGAATGATAAATAATTTCAGTAAAATCTTGGCAGCATGACGCTATAAAATCCCCCTGGCAGCTATATTCGTAACATTTGTGTTCAAAAGGGTTGGTCATATAAAAATTATGCATTTAATACCTTATTTTTGAAGTGAAACTTCTTTAGTCGCGCTAGGAGTAAATCGAGAGCTCACCCAAAGTTGCGTTACGAACAAAATCGTCACGAAATTAGTGGGGCTGTGACGGACTGCACAGAAAACAATAACTCAATGATTAGGCTTAAGGTGTAGTCCAAAAATTTAAAAAGTCCAAAAACCCAAAATGAAAAAATCCAAAATCAAAAGTCCAAAAATTCAAACTTAAGTCCAAAAATCCAAAATTAAAATATTAAAAAATCCAAAATTTAAAAAATAAAAAAATTGAAAATTAAAAAATCCTTAATTTAAAAGTCAAAAAATCTAAAATTAAAAAATCCAAAATTTAAAAAATCAAAAAAATTCAATGATTAAAAATTTTAAAAAATCCTAAAATTAAAAAAAAATCAAAATTAAAAAAGAATTCACAGAGCCAAAATCAAAAATTCAAAATTAAAAAAGTCCAACAATTCAAAATTGAAAAAATCCAATAATTCAAAATTGGTAAAATCCAAAAATAAAAAAAACAAGTTTTACTTCTGTCGCGTGGCGTTCCACACACCCGATTTTTTACAGTTTCGGTTATCTCAACTACATGATTTCCCCTACTGCACAGGATGGAAAAATCATTTGATTTGATATCGGAGTGTTCTATCGGAGTTTTATCAATCTCCTGCGTCAGCCTAGAAGGCTTATTGTACAACCTCACTGGAAGAGGCGTTACCACTGTTTCCAAAAATCTGTTCCCTGGACCAGTTCCAGTATTTTGGTTCCAATGCGGGGATTTTTTCCTAGACCTTCCTCGGTTATAGAAAGGATATATCTCTTTCTTGCCAAGAAAGGACAATCAAACGGTTATGCGAGACTGTTTCCTCATACTGTTTGAACATTCTGCAAATGGATTCATCTTTATAGAATCTCATTTTGCATAAATCTTTTCTGAAGTGACGATTTTCAATAATTAGTGCGTTAACTTTCCAAATTCCTCTTCGGTCCAATTTTAGGGAAGATAAGGAAAGGGCATTGCTTGGAACCTAAGAACAGTTTCCTGGCTTGTCTTTGTCCAGGACAGTGGGAAAATTATACTTTTACTGCTAAGTCAATTTTGCCGATACAACACTGAGGTTCCGAAACAGGAATGTCCGATGCACTCACAACGCTACAACTTAGCAACACCGCTCATAGAGTACGTTGTAAGCAATCTATACCATTACCGCAGGAGTGTGTTGTATGTGGTATGTACCATTACTGTACAGGACTGCATACAGCACAACAAATAACCTTAACCAAATTAAAAATTAAAATTTGACCGCACTGACTAGGATGTCAGGATGACATTTGAGCTATGCACTCCCCAGGTCATGGAGAACGTATGGTGAAAATTTCGGACCTCTAGGTCAAGGTCTTGGAGAAGTAAGCGAGTATACAAATATTTTACATGCATTTAATGCAGGGTACCGTAAGTCAATATATAAATACGAAATATCTATATTAACATTGTCTCTTGTAGGTCTACAAGCATATTTTACTACCAGCCTAGTTGAATAAAATTATACTAGCATATCTATTTGCACAAAACATTCTATACAACCTATACTTTCATATCTCTTTGTAACTGTCAGAATTGTGGCCACACTGATTCAATGCTTTATAAAGAGACACCCTGTAGTTTGGGCTGCCTATGAAACTATCGCTATTCCGTTAGCAGCCTGGCAGGGGGATGTTCCAATATTATTCCTGCGTTATGTGTTCGAGAACCCCTGCAGAGCGGGTACTTTTCATCGCTGAATGATAGATTTTAATGAGATATACTTTCCTATTGTTCTGGTAAGCCTTTCCCTTAATGAAAGTAATGGAATGCCTGCTAAATGTTATACATCATGTTCCCTAAAGGCATCTACATATAAATTATACAGTTTGCTGCAATTAAGGGAACATTCAAGAGATGCTTTAAGCTTCCAATGTATTAACTATGTCCATGTTTGCTTCACTGTTAAATGATATCTCACTACAGTTAAATACTTCAGATTAGATTCGTCACAATGCCGTCGAGAAATGTAAAGCGCTAAAACGACAGCGAACATTGAGATTAATATTTTCAGGTGAAACGTGAAAGTTGGGTGCGTCTAATGGTCCGAAGTACACAAAAAAATTAAAAATATGGGAAATATTTCCACAATACCATAGTTATAAATAAGGTATTATAAACGATAAGATAGTTACAAATTTAGTCACAGACTGTACATCAGTGCACTTGTCACAATCGTAAAATGAGGATATCTGGAAGCCAGGTATACAATGCGAAAAGAGAGGAATGTTGAGTTCTTTTATACGAAAGTTGTCTCCGTAGGGTGGTTTAAATGAAGGCAATGACCTCTAAACAGTCTTGTCTCGTTACACTTACCGTATGCTGAATTGAGGGTTAGAGGGTGTAAAAGTATTTTCAGTCCTTCATGAGAAATCAGTTCGATAGTTAAAATTTACGCGATGCCATCTGTACAGAAGAAATTTTCGTACAACGCAGGTTTAAAATTAGAAGTGATTTACACTGATTCCATTGTACAAGGTTATAATTTGTTATGCAATGAAGTCCCTTTAAAATTTGTCGTTTAGAATCGCATTAAATTCCTTTAAATTTCCCTTCTAAAATCAAGGTGCGTCTTATGGTCCGGAGCGTCTTATAGTCCGTAAAATACGGTAAGTTTATTATGTAAATATTTATTTTTCTTGTTTCTTCTTTTAAAACTCCCTATTATTGTGGCGGATGGGTGTAATTGATTGTACTTTTTTTTAATTTAAAATAGTTTGTGTTTTTGTTTGGTGTAATTAATCCATTCCGTGAACTGCTCCCGACCTTGAGCATATGCTCATTTGGGTGGTATCTTGATGAAAGAAAATATGTGGAAAAATGTAAATTGTAATTTAATAAAAATCAGTTATCATTGATAACTAACGGTAAAGAAACTAGGGAGAGACAGTCATTCTAGACATATAGTTGTAAGAGTACCCCGAATTTTATAGGTAGGACTACTTAAGAAGTGAAATTATGCAGCTTGTTAGACAATAATAGAGTTTATAAATCAATGCAAACTGTAATCACTGGTCCTCACTTGAGAATTAATCACCATTTCTCTGAGCACTTGACAATGGAGTTACCACATGTTAATTTCCGTCTCTGACCCCATTACGAGTCCCGGTAAGGAAAGTCCTGTACTCAACACTTCCTCTCAGAAACTCAGCAACTCTATAATTCCTATCTAAATCATTGCATTTCAGTTCACATTAAATTGCCTACGCAGAAATCTCTAACATTATTTCATCTAATATGAATTGTTGTAGAAATACTGTAATAAGATGCAGATTTGCATTCAACATTACATGGGATTATTTTAAAAGAAAAATTTCTCTTGCTCTGACACACGAACCCAAGACCTTCGGTTTCTGTGTCGGCGCTCTCCCAACTAAGCTATCCAGAGTTCAATTCAAAGTGCCATTCTCTTCTATGACAGGTATCCTTATAAGGTAGACCTCAATGAAAAAATTTACATCTTACAAATTACCTATTGAGAGGCACAGTAATATAGTGACTTTATGACTTGATTTCCACTGTTTTTGTACAGGTAGGGAAAAAAAAGCGAATCGACTCTTTTAGCTGATTTCAGAGCCTTGTGATACGTAAATAAATGTAAGAGATGTAACGGAAACGTTTGTTTTCACAAGCAATGAAAATTACGAGAAATTATTTCTTAATTCAAGCAATGTTCATTTGAATACATTCCCTGCTATCCTGCGAATGCCGCTAGGCATGCGCAGTGGCTCATATCGGCAACTTAGATATTTTAGTTGGTCCGCTTTTTCTTTTCCCTACCTGTACAATTACATTTAAAGTTCACAGTATACAGTTGTTAAGCAATCTTGTAATCCAATATGACAGCTCTCTGGAATTGTATTAGGATGTGCTTTACATGAAGTTATTACTTCCTCTGCCAGTATCATGTAGAAGAAGCACTGTGTACGACCGTGATATTTAATCTTGCGTTTTCAGCATTTAAACAAGTTTTTTACGTACTGTGAATCTAAAATTACAATTTTCTGAAACATATCTATGCATGTTACCTGCGAACAGAATAGCTTGTGAAAAAAAATCATAAAAATAACATTTTATATTTGGGTTACATACCTTTCTTCCTGGATTTTCCCGAAAGCAGTTGTTTAAAATTCCGAACTCAAACTGCTTTTACTAAGATAAAAATTATTCGTTGAAACTCTTTTTTTTTTTTATAGAAATTCCCTCAAGGCTGTTAAGCAAGTATTTCTTTTACAAAATTTAATTTTGCGAACAGTACGGTTATGGTAAAGATTTTTCCCTCCATTAATTTACAGATATTTGTTTAGAGCTCCCGAACTTTATTTTGTTACACATTACAAATTGAGAAGAACTGACTGATATAGTTAAATTATTCAATCTAAGTTGATTTAAAAAAAATATAGGCTAAAAACAAACATAGTACAATTTATAATCATATTTACTAGTTTCAGGAAAAAATACATAAAAACAATAGCCGAACGAGCAAAATGATTGGGCTCGGATGCAGTTGAGATTCAAACTTACTCCTGTTTGAAAACCTGAATCGAGGAAAATGTAAGGCCCATACTTAGGGTAGAAAAAATCGTGTAAATGTTTCATTCTTTATTTCCTTATTTCTTTGATATTGACCAATAACGTTTAGCAATTCTCGGATATAGACCAAACACGATCATTTATCTTACAAACTGCTTGCTATTAATACGAGGATGGGATTTTATCCGATAAAATGGTCAGCTCGTTACTGGACACGTAAGTATCAATGTACCACGATTAATACGTCACATGCTGCCAATAAGCAGCACGAAAACAGATTATTTTATACAACAAAACTTGTTTGGAAATTGAAATAACATAAATGTACATTGATTAAAAACACAATTTCGATTCGGTGTAAGCCAGTTCGTGTGCTTTTATTCTGTTCTGCTGTTAGCTTACCTGAAAGTTAACTATGTCTTATATGCACCATTGGTAGCACTGGTCACAACATGGAAACTAGAATCGATTCATGAATGGTTGATTGATAGTATGCCGTGATCTCGCAGCTGTTAGTTTTTTATTTTATACAACAAAGTATTAAAATAATTATTATTTGTATAATCCGTTACATTTTTATTCATGAAATAGTCTGAATAAATCCAACTCGAGTTCACGAGTTCCATCACATAAATTCGCTCCTGCTGCACAGTTGCGAATCTATCGACAAACTCGTCAACTCTCGTGGGATTACCCATGATAAAATCGGCATCTTACAAATTACATTCAGAATGTAAAATGGGGAACTGGGACAAGTATCCAATGGGTTACATCCCTTTAACTGAAAGTATTATAATCAGTTAAAACATTAATCCGCGAGGAGTTGCTGATTGTGAGTTCAGTGACACCGGGTAGTTGCGCAGTTCGGGAGAAGGAATTATGCCGAGGTGAATTATCCTGCCTAATGAACTGCCTGGCAAAACGCACCTATGCGAAATTTTAATGACATGGAATATGGGCCGTCAGTGATTAAGGATTACATGCAGGGCCGGGTGACAATTACAGGCGACGTATTCACTCATGAATGTCAGATTGCTGAACGAGAACGTGTTGCAAATGTCTGCTTTCATATTGGCCACTGTCTACGTTGACTGAAACATAAAGATCTAAGTGGAAGTGATTGAAATTTTGCATGCGGCATTATGTTAAACTACCAATTTTTAATAATTCTTCTACAGTAAATACAGAAAGTAATTATTCGTAGATTATATCGTTAATGGCTTTGTCAAGTAACTTTAAGGGATGACAACAGTTTTGAGAGTGAAACTTAAAATTTTGCACATTTCATCAAAACGTAAAGAGGAACTAATGATATACGTTCCATTTTATTTCTGAAGTTGTCTTGATATATTAATTAAATGTGAATTCTTAAAACATAATTCACTGTATTTCGTTGTTGAAAATATATCAGACATCATAGTCGAAAAAAAATTAGAGTTCCTCATAATAAATCCAAGATTTTTAAGAGTTTTACAAATAATATTATTACTGCGATTCGAGAAAGTTAAATTACTGCTGAATAATATAGGCTACCTAAATCATAGTGGAAATTTTGTTCAACTGAAAACTATTAATACAATATCGCCATGCAATATTATTTTTGGTTCTAGAGAAAGTCATTACATCATTATTTTTTATTCATTATTTATACAATGTTATGCTAGTTTTAACTTCCTAAAAATTAGTAAATAAACGAAAAGAAGATCTTGTAATTAATATAATTGTAATCTTGTAATAATCAGCATATTGTAATTAATATAATTGAGGTTAATCTGATATTGCAATGTAGAGCCAGTTTTGCTCATTCGCTTTGTAGGTCGGCTATTTAACTACTGTAGCTATTTCGCTTGCTAACATAACGACCATAACACTTGGCTATATAATTCATTATTATCTTCCATGTTGTTCAACGATAGGCATATTCATTTTCTTAAATCAAAATTAGAATAATCACTTCCGACAGATATAAAAATATGAACCTGAATTTTTTATGCGAGATTCTTTGATACTGCTTAAAAAAATTGCTAATGAATTTTTATAATACTTAATTTTGTGTATAAGTAAACAGTTTACCTAGAAAGTGGAAAGTTAAAAAGTTACCTATGTTTATACTCAATATCTCTATACAAAAAATCTTATTTGTAATTTTATTACACTTACTGTGAAGTGCACTGTGAAAGAAATTCATATTTAAAGCAACGTTTATGTAAATAAACATATACAAAATAGTGAATGGCGACATTCAAAACAGCGTAATCGTATGCTTACATTGGTAGTAGCGGCTGATGTATATGAACCGAAAAAATGCTCCCAAAGTATGTTAAAATGATTGATGGCCGGACTGTATTATATCTGTTTATATTTTTAGAGGGTCAGTGTGATTGCTGGGTCTACCACAAGCTGGCTGTGATGGGTGAAATGTTTATCAGGACATCATGACTGACCCGTTTGAAAGAGATGGCTGCATGTCATATTTATTAATTCCCGTCCCTCACCCCATCTGTATTCGCAACCGCAGAACTAACAAAAATATATCAGCTGTGTGGCATGGTTGTCTGATTCCAGAATGACATGTTTCCACATCATAAATCATTATTTACTCTGTCCAAGATAACTTATAGGCCTATGCCTGCTACGTGAAACTTGAATCAAAATTTAAAATTCAGGCCGCCACCAAAGATGAGTGGTTAGACTGCTCTCCTTCCACCGCTGGGACCCTGGATCGAATCTCGGTAGATCCACGTGGAATTTGGTGGAGAACAAAATGGGGTCGAGGCAGGTTTTCTCGGGGTGCTCCAATTTCCCCTGTCATATAGAGCTCCATTTGTCATACTATGACCATTGGTTGCAATAAAGGGATTTATTTAAAATTTAATATTCAGGTTTAGATTGCGCTAAATCCTTTATTGCAACCAACAGTCATAGTATGATGAATGGAAGTATGGTGGAATGATATATGGCAGGGGAAACAGAAGCACCCCGAGGAAACCTGCCCTGATCACATTTTGTCCACCACAAATTCCACATGGATCCACCAGAGATTCGACCCGGGTCCCAACGGTGGAAGGCCAGCGATCTAACCACTCAGCCATGGGAGTGGCTAGATTACGTTAAATATCAGTATGTTGTGCCTCGGGCTTTTTTTTTCACACAGCACCGGTTTCGGCGGATACAATTTCTTCCAGATCACGGACTGAATTCGATTCTCAATAAGACCGTAGTCGTGGAGGACAAAGCTGGGTTTTTTCATGGTGCCGAGGACTCTACTTGGTGAGGGAAAACCATTAATTGACAAGGACCAACAATCTGAGGCAGATGGTATGCTTGAAAAACAGAACAGACATGTTATAGCCTAATAGTAAGGATGTGTAGGAATGTTGTGGGGATTTTCATGTATCCGGATGAGACCGAAATATACCTTCTATAGTTGCATCCTATAATAGCAAAGTTCAGATAACGTGATGCTGATGGGATATCCCCAATTTTTCCCTCCTTTACAAAACTTGAGTCTTTTACTTATCAGTTAAATGTATTAAGAAAAAACTGCACACCCGTAAAAATAATTTACTTGCAAAAAACACATTCAAAAATCTTTAGGCAAATTTTCGAACTGTTTCCAAACACCATGGTTACCCTATATACCCAAGTACAACAAAGTGGAAAGACCTTGGTTAGAACTGAAGTAACCTTTGACTCCGAAACATGGAACCTGTCAGTTAGCGACTGTAAAAAACTCTGAGAGTCACAGAGGAAAGTAATTAGCAGATGGGAGATACAAGAAAACCTAAAGCCATAATAAAGCTAGAATGGAGGGAATACGACGCCCTGGTACATCAAGCAATAGATGGATTGATGAAGTATAAGAAGACTTGAGATCTATGAACATATGACCCTGGAGGTGTGTTACCCAAGATGGAGACCGATGGAAAGCTATTTTTGGAGAGGGTAAAGCTCACCCCGGGCTGTAGTAACAGTTGAAGAAGGCAACTTCTGGAAGATAACTCATTGAATAAAACTTTGTGGAATAAATTACTGAAATCGCGACCATCATTTTAACTTGCTTTGTATTTACGGAAAATATGGCCCATAAACAAACCTATGACTGGTAACGAATTTAGACGACGAATTGAGGCTTTAAAAAAATAATATATATATATATATATATCTGTCCTTCCTGTATTAAAGCGGAGTGAATTTCTCTTAGTTATTTATTAAAAACAGTGCAATCAGAGATACTAAATATAGGATTTCATTAGTTTAATGACCCAAATGTTTTCACATTATACACCATTATCTATTGATAGGTGAAGCAAATTGACGTACCCTGCTGCAGATACCTTACACAGACGAACTGATATAATTACTGACATGAATGGTATGAAGTGGTCTAAATGACCATTCAATTAGAATGAAACAAGAATTACAAAGCGACGAGAGTAGGTTAAACACTTCGTTTATGTAGAGTTTATCCACTCACTTATCAGCGTTGTTAGTGTGTATGAATTACTTATAATGAACGATGGCTTTTTGCAATTTGAACCATCGCATTGTTAATTATATGTCATGAAGTGTCAGAGAATGGCAGTTCGGAAATAATTACATCAGACCACGTTACATAATGGTATGTTTAGGGAAAAGTGACATTTGAAGATATTTTTGCTTACCTTGAGAGCAAAAGGGTTATAGGTAAACCATACAACTTCCAGAAAATTTGTTTTTTAAAGGGACATTTTTAAAATATGCAGCAACTTTTTAAGTTCATCTTGGAGCAAAAATTATTAAAAATATTTGCATTATTTTTTTTAAATTATGACTTTAAATGCAAGAAACTGCGCTTTCCTTTAAGCCACTTTCAGCTGAAACACTGAGTTTAACACCCCTTTCCTATAAACTACATTTTTCAGAACGTTGCCTCATATACAATTTCTTATCCAGCAAAAATAATTTAGGTATTAAAATACTTTGAAAACTGTTGAGTTAACAGAGAAACGCTAAAATACCAACACAGGACATAGATGCCATTTTGAATAAATAATCCGTACAGTTAACTGAAAACCAAGTTGTAAAAAAACAGTCCTAATATATTTTTAACAGCCTGTGATTTCAGTGTAATAATTTGCAAGTTCATTTGAACCGTGTACACTAAGGAAAACAAAATTGAATGTGGTAAACTTTTCGGTGGTTCAAGCTGTACCTACACCATTAATGACCGGTTTCTATAAACTCGCGAATTACCTATGGGTAAATTATCCAATGGACAGAATTTACACAAAAATAACACCACACAAACACAAATAATTTAAAGATAGCAATCACATACACTTGTGGCGAGTTTCTAGATAAATGTCCTCTGAGTAAATATGAAAATGACAGAAAAAATGTTCCTACAAACTCGGGCTAGATCTTTCCAAGGGTAAATCGTCGGGTTAATTTATCCTTTCAAGGATGGCTGGATAAAATTTAATTTCTTTGTAGGATCAATAATAATTTAAACAATGAGAATCAAAGCCTCCTGAATTAAATTAAATTAACTCCAAGGCCTTGCTCATATCATTGTGGGGGAAATGGAACTAACTTGTCCATGAATAATTTGCCCATAGGTAATTCACAAGTTTGTAGAAACCGGGCATAAGTAAATGAACATTGCTTAACTTGTTAAAAGCTGAAGGTAAAATAGTGAAGGTACGAAGTAAACGAGATTAATCCAATAGCGGAAATTTTATATCCTTTTAATATGATGCTACGATTTGAGCTCTTCACCATCATAATGGCTAATCATTTTAATATAGTTAGGCCGTTATTACTTGTCAATGATCTTAAGGCTATTATTACTTGTCAGAGATCTTAAAGTATACAAAGGATATTATTTGTTTACGATTTCCAAAAAGGTATCTGACTTCAGTTGAAAACAAGCAGAGGTAAACTGATATAAATAATGAATCTACTTACAATGAACTGACTGGTAAACTTTCTGCTTCTCGGGTACTCACCTGCAAAAAAGAAATATTCACAGTTATTTAAGAAATAATAACATAGCTAAATATAAAGACGCCATTGAATGAATTTGACTCGTATTGGTTTGTCAATAGTCTGACACAAACATTAACCTATGCACACAGGTTCCATGTTCAGAAGCGAAAAGTGAGGGGGATAAGGCAAACAAAAAATAGAAGTTTAGTCTCTGTTGCGTATCAGCCAACGTGAAAGAAGGATATGAGCAGGGGTGGGGAGTAGGCAGAGCCTATTATGTATAACTGGGAAATCACTGGGAGCGAGGTCCGGGCTGTAGGGTGGATGTTGAAACATCTCCTATCCGAACTTTTGCAGGAGACTTACAGGGAGGTGTTGAAGCCTCCACCCTACAGCTCGGACCGCGCACCCAGAGATTTTAATCTTTTCCTACCCCTCAAGAAATGACAGTGAATGACAATGAATGGTAGAGATTGAAAGAAAAAAGGAAGGTTATCACATAATGGTTCAAATCCCAGGCGGTAGACATCTATGACGTATATATTCAAAAGTTGGTCCCACGTTATGACAAATGCATCAATTACGGTGGCGAATATGTTTAAAAAATAGCTGAAAACTTGCTGTAGACCTATCTGTTAAAATAAAAATTTTCATAAAATTTTGTTGTTTGTGTGAACGGTCTGAAGGAATCTTACTTTGTGGACGGCCCTCGTAGAATGATTATTTTTAATTAGATATATCATTACAATTAAATGAAAAAAACCCATTAAAAACATATGCACTACATGTTTGTGTAGTTAAATGTGAGATTATGAATTTCACAGTCGACTAAATTTGTTAGAAAAGAAAATGATAAATATTGGGTACCAGATGACTGAATTTCCATGTTTAATTTATCCAAATTATTATTTACAAAAGAGCAAAAATTGTCTTAAACTTTACAGTCTATTATAGATCGTTTCTCTACGTACCGCAAAAAGTCATTGTTTTAGCCGTAATACTATCTGTACAACCCGCATTGTTTAATTGTCTGGTATGTAGAACTCCATTAGCGTTTTGTGGTATTTTACCGAGCTCTCGTATTAACTGGTAACCTGAATAATGAAAAGCATTTAGCATTATACGCTTGTTTTAACAGGAGTTATACATAATTGATGGAAGAATCCGTCGGCTTTACAACGTGTTTATATTTCACAGAAGACTGGCTGCACAATCAATAAGCGTGCTGGGAAAGTAATAAATCATGATATACTCAGAACAGCCGAAGAGGGATATATTGCCCAGTGAAGACGTTAAGGGTATTCATATCATCCTATATAGACGTTTTCAATAATAACGTCCACCTTATACACAACGTATAGCCTAGTAAATCGCAGAAATTGTATCTGATACAAGGTTACACTACTAATCTTAAAATTATTGTTAATAAAGAGAATATTAGAATATTACAGGAGAAAAATTCCTCCGACACTGGGACTTGAACCCAGGACCTTTGGCTATTCGCGCCAATGCTCTACCAACTGAGCTAAGCCGGAGTTCAATTCACAGCGCCAGATGGAACCTCTCTCCTATGACTAATTGCCCTAATGGTCTACCTCACAGACAGACAAGTTATGTCATATGCGTACTGTGAGGCACACTAATTAGTGATTTTTGTGACCGGGCTCCCACTGTTATTATACAGTTAACATTCAAGACAGATATATAAGCTTTCATGAACCACAGATTATTGTCTCTGTTGTTAATAAAGATTTGGGTTATAATATATTAGAAAAAACTGAAAATATGAAGGAAAAAACATCCATTGGTATTAGATTGTAATTAACAAGAGATAGTGAGATTAAAATACAGTGATTATTACATTAAAATTTTAATTTAGGCGCATATTCTATGGTATAACTCAAGCATGTTTATATAAAAATTATTCTACCCAGTTAATACAGTATTGATTACAATAGTCATGGAGTATATTATCATGAAATAATATAACGTGGATATGTAATTATATCCCAAAATCAGGCCTATGGTACTAGGCGACTATTTTCTTTGCTTATCAACTAATGGTAATTAGTTAATAAGTTACCAATAGTTTAAAAGGAGATAAAACCATAGTCACCATAAATATTTAAAATTAATTTGGGTCTTGGCCAATTAATTGCTTATACATCTTCGTCACAAATAAGTATCACTGGTTGTAAATTGTTCGTTTTACAGATCAGATAAAATGTCTGCGAATTATTATACTTTGTGGTATAAAGGTGGACTTTAGTTACTACATTATATTTTCACCACAAACGGTACGAAAATTCATCAATTATATCCACCGTAATACTTTATTTGGCAGTGGAGAGCTGTGGAAAGAAAACCTTTAACTCATAAAAAGAACCTACTGTCTTTTTAATTAATTAAAAAATGGAATAACACTGTAGTTCTCGTTGCGGTCTTCTTCGCTTATACTTATAGGAAGTACTATGGCAATGGGTATTTTGTTGGTTAAATTTGTAGTTGACGAGTGAAACTTCTGAGATGAAACACTCGCAAGACTTTCTCTGCCTTTTGTATTCCAATATAGAATAAGCGTCTAAATTGCAGATTTGTGAAATCAGTTGTCTAAGCCTAATTAAAAACAGTTTTATTTGCGAGGCAAGATTTAAAGTCTAAATTTGTATGAGATGAGTAGCTTATGATTTTTTGAGATTTTAGATTCATAAAACAGTCAGTTGTTAGAAAGTTTTTGTAGTTCCTGTCTTTTGCGATAGACGGCAGCTAATGGCGTACGGTCAAGTCGAAACTTGTTCTTGGCCGCTTTCTTGAAACAAACGGATTTTTACGAGACGAAATGACGAAATGAATTTTTTGTAGTTCCTGTCTTTTGCGATAGACGGCAGCTAATGGCGTACGGTCAAGTCGAAACTTGTTCTTGGCCGTTTTCTTGAAACAAACGGATTTTTACGAGACGAAATGACGAAATGAATTTTTTGTAGTTCCTGTCTTTTGCGATAGACGGCAGCTAATGGCGTACGGTCAAGTCGAAACTTGTTCTTGGCCGTTTTCTTGAAACAAACGGATTTTTACGAGACGAAATGACGAAATGAATTTTTTGTAGTTCCTGTCTTTTGCGATAGACGGCAGCTAATGGCGTACGGTCAAGTCGAAACTTGTTCTTGGCCGTTTTCTTGAAACAAACGGATTTTTACGAGACGAAATGAACTCAATTTAGTATAACATTAAAATTAATATTATTGATATTATTTTAAATATAGGCTGTTTATTACGCAGTTTCATTTGCTGCTCTCGAGTCAAGATCTTTCCGTGTTCGATAATACTAGATACCACACCATTATTATAATGAAAATCCGTATCGAAATGGATATAATGCAATAAGCGTATTAAAGCATGTTTTATTTTGTACCATATATTTTGAGGCTAGAGAGAAAAGAGGATAATGTTTTAATTCACTTTGCATGAATATAAACTCTCCTGCATGGTTACACATGGGCCTCTGGCTACAGAGCCGTAATGTAATGTTTGTTATTCATCGAGTGATGACGCTCATGCTGATGCCCCTTGCCCTTTACCGCTACTGCATATGCATAGCTTCCCCTATGCAATGCATCATTACCAGTATTACTTATATCTATAGTATCTTGATAGTGACCAATTGTAATATATTATGTCCGGGGTATGTAATATACAGTGCGTTCCGCTTATTAGTTTAATAAAATAAATTGTTATAACTTCTGAACTAATACGAATCTATAGATGAAACCTGTTGCTTACAAATAGTGAAAAGTGGGAATTTTTGACACCTAATGCCTCATAAACCTCAAAATGGCTGCCATGAGTGGTACTGGAAATGTCTAACCGGTGTACAACTTCGACCCATATGATATGAAGCATCGTGGTGTGATATTGTTGACAGTAGCATAAATTCTTTCTTGAAAGTTTGCCAAATCACATACTGGTGTCCTGTGGTCCTTAACAAACCCCCCCACAGGAAAAAAAAATCAAGTGGTGTTACATCTGTGATCTGGCAGGTCATGTGATGTACGGTGATCTTCCGATCTACCTTGCAAGGAATAATTCGTCTAAGAATGTGCGAACAATGTTAGTATAGTGTGGTCGAGCCCCATCTTGCTGGAAATTAATTGTTCCATCATGGAATTATAACGTATCTAGATAGTAGATAATTTTTAAAAATCCTAAATTTTGTTGCCCTTAAATGATTCTAAAATGTTACTGCCATTGGCGGCTGCCTAGTTCGCCTATATGGACAAGCCTGCCCTAAGAACACCTCAACATTTATGCCACTTGAAATAATGGTTTTATTGAGTATTGTTGTAAATCTAAATTATTCCTTAGAGCCTGTTAATCTAAACTCTTCCTATGTGCCGAGGTTTGATTTACCCATTAATGACCCAGGAGGTAGAACATTATTTAAGCAAGGAATAACAGGAATTACAGTTTCAACAATTTATTCATAATCATAAATTACAGGTGGTGATAAACTATTTAAAATACTATGGACTGAAAAATTTGATTGATCTGGTTAGAAAACACCATTGATTAATAAAGGGGGCGTGGCCGGATCGTTCCATCTCTAAATAAACTGAATACGGAAGCGAACAAAACGACAGTATAGATTGCAAATAAAGAAAAACATCCTGGCGAGTAAGAAATATAACTTAAATAGAAAACTTGAATTTAATTTAAAAATAAATCACTCGCCAGGAAAAAATGCTTAAGGCAGAACTAAATAAAAAACATACCTGAATGGAAAGACAGAGAGAACCTGGACAGAGGTTCGGTGACCGTAAGAGAAGAGAAGATGTGAACAGTAAGGCTCCTAGCTGCAGACTCGAGGGTCCGCAGAAGCGCACGCGAGGATGTCGCGAAACGGAAAAGCTAAACATTAGAACGCGCCCGGAAAGCAATACTCTTGTAAGCAAAGAAAATAGAACAACTGAGCAACGAGAGACGTAAACAAACAAGATATGGAATGAACCGAACACAAACAAAATGAAAGTACCTGAATAGAAAAATAGCTAATTAGAAAACATATGTGCAGAATAATCGGCACACCTATAAGCCTGTCAATCTTATTTATTGTAGTCTTCATTTTATTTTCGTGGTTAATGTCCGCTGATCGAAGGCAGCGCAGAGAATCAGCTGTACGTGAAAAAACTGCGATGTTTCTACGTCATGCGGGTCACGCAGGGAAAGAATGAACCCCTCACTGGTTGATTTCAAATTTTTGGATAGAAAATTAGAAAAGTCTCTATTACATCACATGTAATACAATTTTATGGAAAATACAGAATTAAACTGTGTGTAATGGCAGTCGTTCAAGTTACACGGTCCCATTTGATGGTTTGTAGAAATTTGAACCAAAAATTCGATTATGGGAGATCGACTTTATTCCATTTTTCGTAAGAAAAATCTTGTAGTCTATAAGAAGCTGCTTCCGAGCCTTCATTAATGTAGAAGAAATAATATATACCTATACCTCTTATTTCTTTCACCTAAAGATCGCCTCGATTCCCGATGAAGTCGTTGAGATTTTTCAATTGGCCTAATCCTTCTGGTGGCACTATGGCCCCTGGGGTCGACTCAGTCTCTAAGAGAAATGAGTACCAGGAGCAATCCTGGGGGTAAAGGCGGCCGGTGCGTAAGGCTGACAACCTTACCATATTCATATGCCGAAGGTCCAAAAATCTGGGAGCCTCAACCTCCTGGAACCCTTTTGGCCTCCATGGCCTGTATAGGGATCACTTTACTTTTACAAATGAAGTAGGCCTACTGCAAACCACATTGGTTAAGAGGGGCCTATGGGAAGCGCTGCTGTGAGTCCTTGCTCAATTCTCACACAAGAAGCTGCTTCTGTAAGCAGGTGGGCCGAACCGTAATCACTGAAGGATTCGAGGTAATGAGTGTAGCGTAAAATCACCTTAGTTAAAAGGTGTATCGTTTGAGGTTTATGGGAAATGTCGCTAGTGTAAGCTTCGCTCAAATAAGAAGTCGACGTGGTACAGTTATCTGGAGCCTTCCATCTCCTTATCACTTTCTCACGATTGAAATCAGTTATTCTTCCTCCCCACCAATGCTTTCATCTCACACTTTATTCTAGTTACACATAAATATCACGTGACTGGCAACATGAATTCCGAGAACGACTTTAGAATAAGGTTGGGTGTTTTCTACATAGGGGTCATGTAACACCATAAAGAGTGTTTAGAATGCGTGAGCTAAAGGAAAACAAATGATTATATTTCATTAAACTTTTCTTGGAATCCTGGAGGAAATATGAAACATTCCAAGTCCTCTCCGTTCCAAGAATCTAATTTCCTACTAGTTTTGACTTGACATTTTCTCTGTAACCCCTGTGGTGGGGCATAGGGGGCCTCCAAGTGGAGGTTTCATTACCTATACTAATTTTGTTACTCTTATTTTCCGAGAGAGGGCAGAGCGACAGGTGGTAAGCCCATCGCATCTCAACCCCTCTCCGGAAACTAAGGTATTACTTGGACGTGAAAGGGCCGAGAAATTTTGTCCAGAGGCTCTAATTTAGGCTTGGAGTTCTTTTACGTGCCGTAAATCTACGACACGGGCCCCCCAGCTTAAAGTCCCTCCCGGAGGACTCCGTGTCCATGATTTATACTTCCTGAAAAATCCATCGACCGCGGCAGAGTTTGATCCCGCAACCTTCGGATCTAGAGGCGGGCACGCTACCTCTAGACCTAGTAGTTTGGCCGCTTCCAAATGTCGAAAACAGAGGACATGTTTACAAAGACAGCAAGATATATTATGAGGCGAGGGTATAAGTGAAACTTTCACTCGTTTCATCTCTAAATTTTTGTTTCATGTTTAACCCCCCACTGTCACTTTTAGATATTACGATTATGCAATAATTATAAACCTAAAAACAGTCCTGGTATTTTTTTCGAAACTATGCCAGAATTTGTTAAAAAATCTTCATAAAACACACGACCTTATACCCTAAAACATGTTATCTGTATCCACACATCACATTCACAACTAAAATACAACTTATGTAGAGAATATACATTAAAATAGAGTTAAACAGTTTTTAAAAGAGCAGTTCATTCAAAGTCCAGAAACGTATCGTGAGATTAACTATAGGACTTCATGTAGGGTATACTTTATGAAATACAGTACAGTATATCCATTCTCTTTCGCTCTTACTCCATTGCTACCGGCGGACGATAAGCTATCTGCGCGTGTTTGGCTCAGGTCTTACCGATCGAGTTATACGCGTTTTGTCAAAAACACTTAAACTGTCGGTATGTAGTTTATGGACAAATTTTATTGCAGTTATGTTATCTTGATAGTGTAAGTCATTAATAGGTTCACGATAACAGTAGAAGTAGGAATAACAGCATTTGTCGTGGTTAAAATGAAGAAAATGGAAGTATTTATTTGCACGAAAGGGAAGAGAACGATAGTGACATCTGGTGATATCCTCAACAAACGACAGTACGTACTAGCACCTTTTTCTTTACCCTTAATGGGATCATCCGGTAAAATGAACTTTACAAAAACGGAGAGAGTTTTTTTAACCAACATTTACGATTAAAAATAACATAAATTTATTTTATGTGGCAGAACTTTGAGGTAGCCTAATAGTAAAATGAATTAAATTATACCCAGTATCGGTATAGGAAATTCAAGTTTGAAAAGTAGCTGGTTGCCAAGAACATAACTGGAAATATTAAAAGTTGCAGACAGCTCATACTGCAATACCGGAAGTCTGTCCTAGTTAAGCAGGACAGTTGAATTGCAGTTGACTGAGCTAGTAATAAATGTTAAGAGTTCACCTATTGTAAAAACCTAAAGTTAGCCACTGAAAAATGCGTTTAAGTCATTGCACAGTAGTTTTCGTGCAGTAGCTTCATAAACAAGTATTCCGTTGACAGAAGAAACACATTATTCGAGGCAAGAATTAATGTAGTTGGGCGCTTAAGAAAATAAATGATTCGATAGCGACACGACAGAAGGATGCTTCCGGACTTTGAAATACTGCCACACTATCCTGTATAGACGTTTTTCTTGTGTACACTCTACAGTCCAATTACAGTGTTATATGTTCAGTATAAAATGCTAGTTTTCTTTTTCAACTGAGCTGTGTGTTGCGAAATGGGATGCGAAATAAAGAACATATAAAAGCAAATAGGATTAAGTGAAAGGAAATGGAGATAAATTTTAGTTGTCAAGTAAACAAGAGTTATTAAATAATGGTAGTGCAAAATGTTTTTTGTTCGACCATACTACGAGGCGCGTCCGTAAAGTAAGTTTCCCTGGTGCCATTTACAGAAACAAAACGCAATTTCGTGGACATATACGAGCAGATGCAGCAAGTATCCAGCTATTATTCAACATATTCGCTACCGGAATCGAAAATTTTTTCATATCATGGAACCAACTTTTGAATACCTGTGTCGTACAAGTCTTCCGCCAGGGATTTGAACAACTGTGTGACAAACATCTCCTCCTCTCTGTCATTCTCTGTCATTCCCTGTCATTTTTTGAGGTGTAGGAAAAGATGGAAATCACTGGGAGCGAGGTCCGGGCTGTAGGGTGGATGTTTAAACACCTCCTAACAAGTTTCCTGAAGAAGTTAGGATTTTCATGACCTACATTAGGATACTTAAAAATTACCCAAAAACTACAAAAAAAAAAAAAAAGACCCATAAAATTTGTCTATTCTACATTCATGTTGTTGATACAATTATATAAGGTTGTAATTAGTTAATTGGTACATAGTTCTACGGTAAATGGAAACAGCAAACACCGTCTTTTCTGTATCCAAATTAAAATCATAATATCTATTTATGTATGCTTATTTCGAGTTCTGATGATATTCAATGTAAGTAAATGCACTATACTCTGCAAGAAAATAATGTTTTTATATTTAAAAAAAATACCTAAAAATAAGAAATGTTGAAAAAATACCACAAAATCACCTAAAATTACCAAATAATGACATTACATTCTAAAAATTACCTAACAATAAAAAATGGGGAAAATGACCAAAAAAGACCTTAAAAATACCATTTTTATAATCTAGGAGTCATGATCAGAATATCTGCACTAGTGGGCAACGTCCATGACGTTCCAGTTAAAAGATGACATGTCATCAAAATCCAGGCCCTGGTTAAAAGTAACAAGGTTCTTAGCTTATCGTTTGCAAGTATTTCGCATCACCCATTAGCTGAGTGAAATGGCTTGGAAAACGCACGCCGTTTACTCCCATATGCTCGAAATCGACTCGTTATATTGGAAACGAGGCCCGACACTTGTTTGAAATAAGGTGTCACCAGGACGACTGGTGGAAACGAATGGTTGCAGGGGGAGATGTCATGGTTAATGGGGCAAACATGACCTCCGACATTTGCATCACAAATACATAACAACTCCGCTGTCATATTTTGTGTATCGCGAAAAAATATGGCACTATACAAGCAGTTTTAGAGGGTAAAAAACGCCGGTAACTGTAGTATAGAAAGGATTGCTTGTTAAAACAGTTTAATTTGATAACCTAAAGTAGCTATGGGAACACTATTTTATTTATTTATACAACTCTTTATCGGAGTAGGCTATGTATATATTTTTAGGTGATCGTATGAGGAAAATTACTGTAGGTTTCAGAAAATCATGGAATTGCAAGAATCTTTGGGTGAAGGGACCAAAGGTTTTATAATAAATCCTACAGTCCGCTACGAAACTTTCAAAGATGCAGCAGACAAATATATACGAACCAACCATTGAGTACTTCAAGTACAAATACATTATTGTTAGAAAAATGAAGTCTTGGGTTTAATGGTTGGTACTAGGGGAACAGTAACAAAGTTTTTCAAAATGTTTGTAAACGTTTCTCATTGACAAAAGATGTGTATCTTAAAATGGCAATATTATTATCTCTTGAAGGATCCATCCAACTATTGAGAAACCACTTATACAACGATAAAAATTAAGCTCAATAAGCACTTAATAAATGTGTGATAGTTATTATAATATTATTTAGTTGTGGAGTGACCAATTTTAACCTGGAGTCGGAACAGGCCAGTAGGCCTAAACCCTGATGTTAAAGAAAAAGAAGTAACTTAGTTGTTTACGTATACAAACATTTCTATATATTGCTTTAAGGGGGGATGTACGAGCAAGCTGAGAGCAAGCGGACTGTATGACAAGATTCGTAGGACGTAACACTTCTTGAAATTGAGACTTAAACTATAAATAGATAAGCCAAACTTGCCCAATACATTTTAGATAAATTTCTCTGGTATGTAACAATTTATTGTCACAACAACAATACATACATCATGCTCAGTTCATAAATTCTTGATTTCTTGGACGTATAATATTATTATTCATAAACACTGATGAACTTGTAGATATCACAATGTTTAATACAAATTCCTTTGTTAAAGGTCATAAATATCTTTGAGATGGCTCAATCAGTTTGATCAAAACCACAAATATATTAGTTCAATGATGAAATTACGTCCAAATTGTTTCTCAAATAAATTAGGTAGTAAATGACGTACCTTTGAATTGATTAATACCACCTTTTGATAGTTGATACAGACGTTAGCCTGAGATCTTGCAACGCCAACACCAAAATGAAGAAGACCCGATGAATCACACGATGGGTGATAATAGTCCTTAAATCGTTCGAAGTCTTCAGAATCAATAAGGCATATGAAACCTTAATGTGAATCGAAGAGCTGATTGCTTCAGCTATTGAAAGTAAACCACCAGATCTATCTGATAGGTAAAGAATGGCATTGATAAGCCAAGAAGAAAACTCATGTCCTTATGAGTAGTAGTTGAATTGATACAACGAAGAATAGGCATTTAAAGCCTAGAAAAACTAATGTCTTTATGAGACACAGTTAACTTGAATCGATGAAGAAGGAGAAAAGTTAAAGATAAACCTTATTGGCTATCAAAACAATATAATAAAAATCTCCAGTCTCTGATTGGATGCAAGACAAAAAAAAGAATAATTTTGATATTACAATACCCATACATAACAACTATTTGAAATTCATTTGTTCAATAAATAAAAAAACAAGATAGCAAGCAAGGCCTGCTAAGAACGAATTACAGAAGCATGACCTACTAAACTAAAACATAACGGAACAGGGGACATACAGCTTTCGCTGAGATTCATTGGTGAGAAATATGTGAATTTCATTATTTTTTTCTCAGCAATGAATTGCTTACTATTTTCAAAATTAATCAAACTGTTACAGTTACGGGTGATCATTGTTTTAAAATGGGTGCCACATTTCATGCACTGAACAGCCGTTTCCCTGATAACTTCCACAAACGTAGATATTTCTGAGTGATTATTTTTCTGTGTATTTGTTAATACCACGTGAACAACATAATCTACGATTTTTGAAATATCTTCAGTATAAGTATCTTTAAAAATATATATAACATAATGTAGGACCTTTGAAATATCTTCAGTATAAGTATTTTTTTAAATCTTTTTTAATTTTCTTTTTCGTTAAGTTATATATGTTTAAAAAATACTTATACTGAAGAAATAAAGATCCTACATTATGTTATATATATTTAAAAAAATACTTATACTTAAGATATTTCAAAGATCCTACATTATGTTGTGCACATGATATTAACAAACACACAGAAAAATAATCACTCAGAAATATCTATATTTGTGGAAATTACCAGGGAAACGGCTGTTCAGTGCATGAAACGTGGCCGCCATTTTGAAACGATAATTACCCGCAACTGTAACAATTTGATTAATTTTTAAAATAGTAAGCAATTCATTGCTGAGAAAAAAATAATGAAATCCACATATTTCTCACCAATTAATTTAATCGAAAGCTGTATCTCCCCCCTTAATTACATTTCCAACCACTTAAGATAACCTACTTCAAACAAAACACAGTGGTGATGCTGCAGAAGGGGAATATCCAGGCAGAGTTTTACACTAGGTCATCTCAAGTAATGCGAGCTCTAGTTGTTTGCATGGTAATGAAGATGGCCACTTGGTCATGGGAGCACCTCATTGCATAATCATAACCTGGGAATCCAGTTGTTGATCCCGCAGTCGCCAGTTACCATCCAGTTATAACCCTCAGATTTACTGCCCAAGCCACAGCACTTTCTGTTGCTCTCTAATGGATGATAGCAATTGAAACCAGGTAAATTGTGATATGGGAGCCATTGTGAAGCCTAGGGAAATATTGTCTGTTGTATTATTGCTCAGTTTTATTATGTTTTATGAGCTGAACTGTTTATCCGGAGAGACTTTATAAAGTTAATCTTTTGCTTGGTTATCTTTTATTATAAACGCATTATTACAATATTATTACTATTTCATTCATATGACGTCATTACAATTTCGATCAATGAGGTTTAATGGGATTTAAAACATCATCCATTCATGTTTGTCCTTCTGGCTTTATTGCTTCCGTAGCACATGTTTCCTGTGTTATCGTACCCTAGCAGTTGTTTATCTCTGTTGACATTCAATTTTCAATTCAATATTTTTTCAATTGATTGCTACAAATTACAATATAAGTGTATACAAATATTGTTTCGAACGCCACCCGAAGAAGCAAAGCTTGTATTCGCGGGCGGTTCAGTTCAATATAGCCTAATAAAGTAATTTAGACTAAAATATTTATTTACATTAATTAAAAAAATTGATTTACAAAAGAAAGGAAAGTATGAGTTAATATTATTTACAGTAAGGACAGGACATGTTATATTCACAAAAATGAAAATGTACGAATAAATACAATAATATATATTTTTTTGTTACATAGACTTTAAGATGAGACAAAGCAATTATATTTTTATTTTAGTTCAATATTGGTAATGTTGTAGTAATGACAGAAGGGAGAAAATAAAAGTAATTATATAAAATTTATAATTTCATACTTAAATTGTTTGTTGTTTAAGCCAGTTAATTCAGGATGTTTTCTAATGTGCTAATTACACATTTTGAATCGTCAACATTATATTATTTTGAACCGTAAAGGTTTAACAAAATCCTCTCACCGCCTATGTGAAGTTCCATCTTATGGGCTTGGCGTAAAGATAAGTGCAAGTCCGTTAAGGGTAAAGAAAAGGTGCAAGCACGTTACAGCGATTATTGAAAATATCACCAGATGTCACTGTCGTTCTCCCTTTCGTAAAAATAGGAAATTATGCATTTACTTTAATTTTTTTTAATCATTTGAATTCAAAATAGTATAAATAACAATTTCAGCGTTGATAATTTCGTCCATAAACTACACGGTTTTTGACTTAGTACAAACATAAGCCAGCTTAAAACATTAATTACGAACTTCATTTCTCTCCATGTATTAAACATCTGCAACTCATCATCGTAGCGAAGGATTTTTCAATATTAATTCGTTATTCGCCTTTTCTATAACTTCTAGAGTTATATAAATATCTTCGCAAATAGATCACCATTCAGCTAATGTTACGCTACGTTCAACTGTTTTCATGCGTGATTTTTTAAACCAAATTGTTGCCAACCAAAAGAGCCTGAATTCCGCTTACATACGACATTATCAAAGTGTTTTCGATTAAGTGAAATGAAATTATTTTCATTTTAAAATTAACGATTCAAAATAACATAAAACATCGTACGAAGTTCGACCATTTAAGAGCTTAACAAGCTCACACTAATAACAGAATTCGCTAGCACTCGCTTTGTTAACTTTGTGCTTGCCTGCTAAGTATCATTGTATTAATAGCGTTTAAAGAGTAAAGACCCATCATAGGCCTATAAGAGCGCTGTTTCGTCTGCCCTGCGATATTCTGTTAAGAATCTGAGGTCTGGAACAATGAACTCCCCTGAGCTCATGGTAGCTGTGCGTTCACACACACACACACACACACACACATATATATGTATATAATATATGTATGCACTTCTTTCCTGCTAAACGAAGTTAATCGAAACTATACAAGACTGTTCGTTATCGTCCTAACATCTCGCTTATCGTAACATTAAATAATTCGAATAATTATTCGAATACTTTTTATATGATTTTTGATATCTCGAGAATTTTCAAGAATCGAATAATTCTAATATTTTTAGCAGAGTACTCCAATCACTAGTTATACTAGCATTATAATGTATTATACTAGTAGGTGCCCGTGGCTTCGCCCACGATAATTAATTTAAAAATTAAAAATTAAGAGTATAATAACTATTAAAGCATTATAATGATTAACACTTGCACGCGAATCATTCATAAACTAAGCCATTAAATTAATGAAACAGCTAAAATTCCGGCTTCAGAGTACATTCCACGATTAGAAAGCGCCGCCTGAAAAAACTATCTCAGATTCGATTATGCAGTTCCAAAGCTAACTGTGAAGACATAATACGTATTGTTTCTCAACTGTTTGTTGACAGATGAATATGATGTGAATTTTATTTGATCAGTTCAGTGTAATTTTCAGGAATTATATAATGTTTCAAGGGAAGGAATGGTTTGTTTGGATTTTTATTATCAGCGATATTTCAAGAGTTAAACCATCAATATTTTACAACTGGTGCCCCCTGCTTCGCCCGCCATTATTAATTGACTCCAGGATTTTTAAGAAATTTACACTGGTAGCTTATTAAAAATGTTTGTGGTTCAGAGTTATGAAAATTGTAAGTAAAAATAAAATTAGAATATTTGTTCATTGTGTTCATTTCACTTAGGCTTTATATAATAAAGAAACGGTTTTCCTAATTTTGTACTCTTCATGAAAGTTTACACTGCCAGAGACGAACATCGCCGAGTCTACCCGATGTTTCAGGGAGCGGGCGAGCGAGTGAGTACGCTATTTAGGGCCGTTGAATTGTACAAGAGTAGATATGATTTTTTATAAGTGTGCAACAACAAGGAAATACTGAATTTAGTGTTTGACTTCATAAACGTCAAGATAATATGACAGTGAAAATTATTTTCCTTTTCCTTACGAAACATAAATATGAAAACGAATTAATTTAATTTTCATGTACATTTAATAAACTCAGACAATTACGTCCATTTATGTAAACTGAACTATTGGATGATTTACAACCTTGCGCGGGTACTTCTCTTGCATGGAAAACCATTATAACAGTAAAGTTCTTGCATTAAAAGGCAACGTAATTGCCACAATAAAACAACCACGCTCGAGCGAAGATAGATAAGATATTAATCCCTCTTCCCCTTTTTAGAGAGATTAATGCATGGATTGTGGCAATTCGTTGTCCACAAATAGCTCTATAGGGCTTTCACAATAAGTTGGTTATACACAACGAACAAAAATGACAATAGGAATGTCTTTCCAATTTCTCGTTCTCATTTCGTCTCTACATTTAAACCAGGGCTCACCCCTCATCAAGGGCATGTCAAATGCTCGTGTCCAATTTGCATTCTCATCGAGTTTCTGTGCTCGTCACTGGATATGAAGCTATAAAGAAATGAGTTTGGGTCTTCAGATAGAATTTCATCCAGATACTAGGATATAATATAGAATGAATCTTCCTGAATGTTATTCGCGTAGAACAATTAAGTAGGCTTTATAATCGCGGATTACTAAATGAGTGAACAGTCGATGAATCAATTAGAGTAACCAGTGATTCTATTGATTATCTATTTGCAAACATCATAGGTACAACATCATCTAAAATCTTTGGATCATCCACAGTGTAAGTATTTTTAAAAAATCATTTTTTTTAAATTTTATTTTTCACTGAAATATATATATTTAAAAAACGATTAATCTTAAATGAATTATTGTAGATACTGTTGTTCATATGATATTAACAGTTATACGGAAAAATAATTACTCATAAATATTGATGTCTATAGAAGTTACCAAGGAAACGGCATTTCAGTGCATGAAACGTGGTTGCCATTTTGTAAGGACAATTACCCATGATTGTAATAATTAATTTAATTTAGAAAATAGGATGCAATTATAGAAGTAGTCACTAAACAGTATGTCAAATTGCAAGATTGTAGAGCAATTCAATGCTGAGGAAGAAAATAATGAAATTCACTTATTTCTCACGTACGAATTTCACCGAAAGCAGTTATATACCCCCCCCCCCCCCCGAAAATAAAAGCAGATCTTCTTATATATGAAAAAAGTTTTGAATATGCAGCCACGTGTACAGGCCATTGACCTAAAAGAAAAGGATAACGTTTTAAACAGGGAATTTGTTAGATCGATTAAAACTACACCAAACAAGTTTTACATAGCTGGAAAAAAAACATGTTTAGAAACTCAAGAACATAGCTGAAAAACTCCACGCAACTTCAGTGCGATAGCACACAGCAGAAACCTTAAAACAGCAATTTCAAATTAATCTCTCACTTAGGCCAATCTGATATATTATTTGGCCTATATATGCGGTTTAATTTTGATTCTTACGCTATAAAAATATTTAAAATATATATATAAAACTGCTGACAGCTATTTTTTAAGAGCAAAGGCGCTATGGTTACGGGTAGAGAAAGAAATATATAATTTGATATTAGGGGTCTGTTCCAAATACATGGAACATAGAACAGTCTTGTAAGATGAGAACACTGATATTCTCCGAATGGTCTTCCTGTTTCCTGTGTTCACATTTTCAGATACCGTTTGTATCTCTGTGAGGTGTTTAAGTACTCTGGGCCACGATGTGACTGGTCAAAGGGAATATCTGATGAATGATGTAGTACTGTTTATTCATTTATTTGCCACAAAATTCCTATTTCCGACTTCCGGTGCCTACTTTACGTAATGATCACCTACACACGACTAGGTTATTTTTAGCAGACAACAACTACATGTACATTTTCTTCATCTATGTCAAAATTCACGATAAAGAATGCTGCAATTAGGTCTATATAATTTTACCTACGAAATCTTAATTTTATTTCATTACAATAATCTAATTATTACAATAATTATTTATTAAGTGACATAATGGTACTTTTTAAGATTACTTGTGAAAGGGAAAATGTCTGTCCGTCCGTCGGCATGCCTGTACGCGTGATAACTCCGAATACGCCTTATCAGATTTTATGGATCTTAATTTACACACTTATGAAGTTCTTAGGAAGAAGATTTGAATGTGTGTTTGTCTTCTTATAAGTGAAAATTGTACACCTAGTTGGACTGTAAATGTCTGCATTGTTTATTGGTTAATTTTTTTTTAAATATATATTTTTAAAAGATACTTCGTTATTTATAAAATTTTAAATTACGTATTATTTTTTAGCATTTTATTTGACAAGTTAATGCAGTACGGTACCTTTTGAACATGTAATAATTTTATATGCTTATGTTTTAAATAATATATATTATATTGATTATAATTTTGGACTTTCTTTAATGAGGCTATTACACAACCTTCGGCAAGTTATCAGTTATTGGAAATCCAAAATAATCTGGATTACTGGTTAAATGACGTCATTATCCAGTTATCTTGTTAACTAGGCTATTATCCTGATATAGGCTAAACGATCATGATTTTTTGAGCAATTATTTGTTCACTTATCTAACTATGAACTATACACCAATTAACGTTTATCCTGAGAATACCAGGTCTAGTATATGTGCAGCAATAAAAAAACAATTATTATATCTGTAAGAACTGTTCTATATAATAATAAGATATTTCAAGAATGAACAATTGAAATAATAGGAACACACATCTTTCTCTGGGCCTAATGTTCTTAATATATCTTATTCATACCTTTACTAGCAATATATTGTATGAACATTATGACCTGCATATAAGACATAGGCTACTGTAACCCGCATTACAACGTTGTCCCATAATGCTAGTTCATGCATGAACCATATGTCCTACATAAATTAAAGACTTTACAACTTCATTGTGAAACATCAAATTTAAGAATCGTAAAAGATTTTCCACATAAATATGCCATGTAGGTCACCAAGCGTTTTACAGCTCAAGAGGAGGGAGTTCATGGTTCATGCTAATTTTTGAAGTGACATACTTTTTCAGCATATTTCTCTACGCTAGTACTCCGTTATAGCTTTTTGGCGCCGTATAAGAACTTCATATTTGTGAAATAGAGCCAGTAGACCATCATTCACATGGATTGTTTAAGGAGAGATTACAGGTAGGCTGAGGTGGGAGAACTCTTAAGAAGTAGATAGGCCTACTACTAACTAGTTTCTGGTGAGAAGCATGCATGAATACAAATCCTTCTAACCATCGCATCAAGGACCCAAACAGCAGCGTCGCCAGGAATTTTATTAAGGGGGGGCAAAATCAATTTCGGACCTCAATTTCAATTGATTAGGCTAAACACATTAATATTCATTTAGTTAACCGGAACGTTATTTTGAACCCAAGCTGAATTCGACGAGGCTACAGAATTTTTTAAGTTAACAGAATACGCTCTTTTGAGCAATGGCCTTGGTGAGATATTATTATAAATAGGCCTACGTATTATAGTTATAATTAGTTAATACTTGCTAAACTCATTATAAAGTAATTCTATTTTTTTTTATTCTCCATGCTACAACTGTAGGTTGACAAAGAGTACCACAAATAAATGAATCCATAAGGCAATCCCTTGCCCCCCCCCATGCCGACGCCCATGGACCCAAATTACCAATTCGGAACCGTGAAAGGGTGTTGGTCTTACAGATCACCTGGCCCATCAAGCAAAGAATTCTTCACAATTACACCTAGGCAGATGAGGAAAATTACTGAAACATGGGAAAGAGGAAACTCTGTAATAAATGTGATTTTTTTTTAAGAATTAGGAAGATCATTTTTAAATTTGTTTAGTGTCATAGAATAAAATATAATTATTTAAGTTTTAAGTTTCTGCGAAAAAGGTTTCTTGGTATTTTGCATAACTCTTCTGGTTATGAAGAGAGGGTTGTTTTATTAGCTTCTGGTGTATAAGATGATGAACCTTGTCAATATTTCTTTGAGTTTCCTTAAACCAAATAAAATGTCAAGAAGAAGGCGTAGTAATCTTTCTATAAATTCTACAAAAGCCAGAGAAACGTCATTTGTACGAGTAAATTATTCGTATCAAACCCGGCAAACACAGAGTAGATTAGATGCTGCAAGATATATTGCCCATCGATCTACCGAGACACGGGAAGAACAATCTGTGAAAAAGTATATAGGCCTACTGTAGAGAAAACGCTATAAATATCGTATAACTTGCAAGTACTTTCTTAGATTATAGTGTTCACAAACTGTTCCACAAAACAAAAACAAACAAAAAAGAAGAAAAGGAAGAAGAAGAAGAAAAACGAAGTACGGTTGATTCCATGTGGTAACGCTAAGAACCTTGTCAACTACTTTTTTACTCATCGAAGGACGGTAATAAGCTAAGTCCGTTCTAGGAAGCAAAGATAAAGCAAAAGTCCGTAAGTGTGTCTCAATCTAGCACATTACTCTTATTATACCTATGAGTGAGAAAGGCATATTGGTTTTTGTTTACTTTCGGGTTAGTTCTTAGAATGAACGCATTATAGCGATAAATAATATGGCCAATGAATGAGTCATAATAAAAAACAAAACAGTGTGATTTGGTATTTCATTAAAATGCAAGGATGATTTTGCTGTAAGTGATAAATTTCGTAAAACATGCATTAAAAAGCGTACTCCATCAAGTGAAATTCACTTATTTTACACATCAGTTTTTGTAGTGGATTGTCAACCAAATCCTTTCACAGTTGTAATTCGTTTATCCTTTAAAATGCTTACACACTGCGCTGTACTTTTCGTTATTTTCGAAGATTAAAATTAATGATCGGTTGTCATTATAATTAATAAAATTCGAAACGGAATTTTAATTTAAGATGTATTTTAGGAACTTGAGAGCAATAGATCATTATCAGATAAATATAAAAATTTAGTGGTTTATTTATGACCCGATTAGTCGAAAAAATTATTAACCTGACAGAGCTGAAATTTTGTATATTTTATACCCGGAAAGAACATTGGACAATAATAGCCGTTGACTCAACTTCGCTATTTCATCAAATATCATAATCATTAAAATTCAATATAAGTTAAAATTTACACAAGCCATGACACAATGACAATATTAAAAAAGCATACCAAAGATTCTAAATTTTAATAATAATAAATTTAACGTTATTTTGTCTTGGAGCACGTACTATAAAAAGATAAATTTATTTCTTAAGATAACTTTATACGGCTATTATATCGGAATACTTATCACGACAAGATGCATTCATTAAGAGAAATGGGGGTCTTCTTTTTTAATTCAGCTGTGCTTGTACTCCTTTTAGCTACGAGGCCATATCAGGAGTTCAGGGTGTGTGATTATACACTAGAGTAGGCCAAGGAACTATTGTTTGTCAATTGTTTCTAATATTGGTGTACTACTAATTTAAATGGATGTGATACATGGTATGTAAATATCCAACTCGACATACGACTGAGGAAACCATGTCAAATTGGCCGGCCACGGGGTTTGAACCTGGGACCTCCCGAATGCGAGTCCAAGACGTTACCATCTCGGCCACCTCGCTAGGTAATGAGGATTTGTTAACACATACTGTAATAGCAGCTATTGTTCGTTCTATTATTATTATTATAATTGTTATTGGCTAGCTGTTATCCGTCCTTCGTACGGCTGATAAATATTTTGCACACTTTTTAGCCTTACCTGAGAAAGGTAACGAGGAAGGACCGTACTTTGTTATTGTTTAGCGCGCCAGATGATCTTCCGGAATTTGAGAAACACACCTATCTGCATTTAACTTTATGCGAATCTATAGCTCTTCCTGTGTCTTGCCAGAGCGTTGGGAATTATGTTTCCCAAAGCTTGAACCGACTAATTTTTTCACACAGACAATAATCCTACGGCTTTTGGTAAATGTGATCTTTTCTTCATTTTAGGGACATATTTTTTCCTAAGGAATGTACTCAATTAAGACAGAAATGGTGATTTTTTCTGTTTCTACCGAAAGAAGAAGCTATTAAAGTACAATTAAACTTCTACCTTCCATAGGCTACATTGTCAGCGATAGTATGGCAAATTCAGTTAATGAGGATTTCTTCCTTTTCAATAAAATGCAAACCATTATGCGAAATCACTAAACTTGTTGCAAAGTGCGGCTTATTTCGTAGCTTCAGTCTGCATTATGAAGAGATTCATTCTTCTTATGTGAGCTGGGAATTAAGTAGAGAAGTGTTGTGTTGTTTTATGTGGTGGCAGGAACATGAATATTCACTAACAGGTAGGGACGAAGCGAGGAGGCGAAGCTAGTCTCATTGAAATCAAGGGAGTAAGGGCATATATTGCCGGCGGCGTCTTTATATAGTCACATGGGGTATAAGGGATGGGAGGGCTTAATAATCCACACTCAACTCTATCAACCCTGAGACAAGCCTTACACAATGATATGCAGTCACTAGAGACAGTTTATACAGCTGGCTGACTTTCTATTCACTGAGGCAAGTTCAACTAGTACTAATGACTGTGCCATTTACTTTGTTTCCGTATAATTTTCAAAGTTACTTTGCCAGGTAAAAGCTTTAAATATTGTATAGAATTAAAATATGGATTACTGCTAATCAGACTCAGGAAGAATTCCCCATTCCAGATGTGTTGAGAAAATATGTAAACTGTTGATGTAATGAGAAGAAAGCGCGGTTCACCAGTTAGGCTATCTTAACTCTTGTTGAAATAGAAATAAATGCCACTAAAGTACTACTTTCAAAACGAATTATGAATTATGATAATACTGGACATACCATGCACATAATATTTTCAAAACTACGTTAACCTGTCTTCGATCTTAGATATTCACTTAATCACAAGAGAACTGTCGACCTGCGAGGCGAAAGAACGTGAACTGGGCTTAGGGTTGCAGGGAGTGTGTCTGAACAAGGTTGGCCACTACCTAATTATCAATTAGCATCTTTTTCCTCTAGAGTCATCTTGAATGGATAGTAGGTGAAGTTGAAAGAAACTTTTATGAACCCAAGATAGTGCCTTTTCCAGATCTTTAAAGACAAAAGAAATTTTATTTTAGATTAAAGCACAATGATACGAAAATTTTACAATGCGATACCTACATGCTAAAACCACAATTACGATTCAGGTGGAGAGGGAACGAAGTGAGGGTACGCGGTGGCTGATGTGTAAGGGCAAATGAGGATATGCACATTTGCCTTAAGGAATTCAGCCTGAGGTCACCTAAAACATGTTTTCGGAAAGCCTACAAAGAAGACTAATGAAAAAATAAGTGCACCCGATTACAGGGATGTAGATATCCCTTCCTTTAGAATTAGGAGATTTATCATTTTGTTGTATGTATATATATATATATATATACACATACATACATACATATGTATCTATATATATATATATATGCACATACATACATACATACATATGTATCTATATATATATATGCACATACATACATACATATGTATCTATATGTATATATATATATATATACACACATATGGTATTTACCTTCACCGAAGCTTCTACATTAAATGCGAGTGCCTCTGATATTTTCTCATGGCATGTTGTTAGATTCACAGATTCACATATTCGAATAGATCGTTGCTATTTACAGTGAAAGTCAAGGGATTTAATAATGAGTAGGTACTGTTATAGCTATATAAACTGTTATCAGAATTACTGATTAGTTTAGAGAGATGTGTTTTCCATCAGGCAAAACAAAGGTTTTGCTTAGGGCACACAAGGTAGGCTATGCTGTATGTTGAATACATGGCAAGCTGTAGACGCTTTTATCTTGGGAAAACAAGTAATCAACTGATGCAACATTTCAGTTACTATTAAAATGAAACAGGGAATCCTGTCCCTTTTACTACACTGTCTTACTATTATGAGTATTGTCCATGGGAACCACACACGAGCATAATACTGTACAATGCAACTTTTCTCTTCGGAGTTGAACTGTTGAAATGTTTGCGAATGTTTCTCTAGGGCGACACTAACATTTACAAAGCATTAATGAAGCTGGGTTAACGGGGTTTCACACTGAAAACTTATTGTCAGTGGTTCGAGCTCAAAGTTTCCTTCATTATCTATCTAATGGCCCTTACAGAAAAGTCACTAGAGCTCTTGGGAAATAGGCATAAACACAGGTTAAACATGATTTTCAAGCATTTCCCATGCCACATTAATAATAATAATAATAATAACAGTATTTATTGACCTATTAAAATACATGTTATAGGAAGGAGTTCATCCCTAAATATAACAAAACGAAAAATATTTTTGTCTCGGTAACCAGTGATCCGATTTACATTTTTTGTTTTCTTTATAGAAATGTTCTCTAGTTAGGTTATGTATATAATTATTATATTGTTACGCTTGACAAAATAAAGAAAAAACAGTAACGAAATGGAGCATTGCGATTGCTGGTTTCAGATTTATTTCTACAATTAATTACTCGTATTACTAGAGAGCGTGGATTTGTAAGCAAAATGAGTACTTATTATCATACTCTAAAACATAAGTAGACTTTACGTAATACTTGAGGCTTTCTCGGCGCTGATTATTAATAATGGTTTCACGGGCTAAAAGCCGAATAAAAGGATTACAACATCCAAGCTTTTGGTCGCTGACATCTCTGCGGCCTTCCTCAGGGAAATGAGGCCCGAGAAAGGCAGCAGAGATGTCAGCGACTGAAAGCTTGGATATTGTTAATCTTTTTACTCGGCTTACAGCCCGTGAAACCATCATTAATAAGCAGAATTGTTATATTTTGTGAGAAACTCCTTGACAAGCAATTTTAACATTATCTGATAGTGCTTATTTTGCTTATTCTAAGATAAAACGATTTTGGTTCATTATTTTATGACGTCGAATCAATACTGTCACATTAAAAGTGCTTATTTCACTCCTAGACGTCATTATCACAGTAACCTTTGTTTTGTCGGGTCATAGAACTACTGAAAATCCCGGGATATTAAACGCTCTGTAAGATTTCTAAAAAGCTTTCCGGCGATAAAACGATATTGAAGAGGAAATAATCGAAGAAACGTGTTGCTTTGCAATGTCCTTGTGACGTCCTGCGATGATGATGGAGCTTTTTTTTTACTTTAAAAATTGTTCTACGCTGATACACGTAGGAGCTTCATATAAGAAAATCTACATATCTTTACATACTGCAACAGCCATGAATAAGATGGAATTTCTACGAAACTAATAATTTATTTTTTCGTGTAATTTTTTTTGCTTATTTTGTGCTTATTTCTCATATTTTATGTGCTTATTGCTTGCTAATATTTTTATTTTTTATAAGAATCCGAACTCTACACAACTATAATAATAATAATAATAATAATAATAATAATAATAATAATAATAATAATAATAATAATAATAATAATAATAATAATAATAATAATAAAAGGTCAGTCAAAAAATAAATACTTGGGAGTCGCCCAGTAGTAGGCACAAGATCTGATTTATGATACGAGTGCTGCAAAGTGCGACGAAATTCCGTGTCTATGAATAAAAGAACATACTTTTATTTAGGGTGAATCCCCAACACGTGGATTCAACATGCACCATTAACATCATCTTAGTAGATATCACTGTGAGACCCGTATTAACTGATCAGAAAGAAGTTAATTTATGCGATTGCCTGCCTGATATCATGCCATACCTGGACTGCAATCGCAAATGTTTAACACAGAATTCATGATTCTCTTTGCCGATGAAAGCTTCAAAGTTTACACTTAGGGCGGGTCATCAAGGATTCAGAAGCGCACAAGTGCTCTGACCTTTACAAGGATATCCAGAGCAAATGGTAGTGATTGCTAAATTCCCTACATAGCAGAATATTACTTAATAAGCCCGGGAGAATGTGGTAGAGGTCTGTCCAGCACGCGGCCCTGGGAAGTTATTATAGCTGCCCACGGAACAATAAAAGAAGAAAACTACATAAATATTGTAGTATTAATTTAGAAACAAACAATTCCATAGATTTTCTATTTTTCAAGTGTGAGGTTATTGAAATGATTAGTCAAGAATTCTTTTCAAAATATACTGATTTTGAAAAGATGACTGTCTCTTATTAAAGTTCCCTTTAAATTAGAATGAACTATCAAAGTTTCAACATGAACAATGTGATTTTCAAGCTGATCCATTTCTTCAAAACAGAGCTTCTTCAGACTTCTTTCAGATTACAAGTATCTCCAGCTGAGATATTTTGGTCTTCAGAGCATGTCTATGTTTGGGAATTAAATAAATAAAATAATAGCTAGTTATTTATCAAGTACGCAAAATAACGCTTTAGCGGACGAATCTATTGCAGAATTAGTTTTCTTTACCTCTAAAATGTGGAAGGGTTTTAGCGGCCGAGGCGGAAATACGAGATGGATCCGATAGAGCTTTGCGTACATGGTGCATACGATATTTTTAGTAAAAACTCTCTAAATTATACGCAATGAAATAAGAATAACATATAATTAAGTATAATGAAAGGTATAGTGAGCCATTTGTTAACGTTATATTCTCACAGCCACCTGAATCGTAGAACAACAATGAACCGTACCAATACGAATTGTGGTATAGATGCATAATATATGAGTCGCTTGTTCGTAAACAATAACTAGTATTTATGAGACGATTGTGAAAATATGAGTGATAATCCCGAAAAATTTCCAATCCTAGGCAGAAACATTGAATTAGAGCTGCTGCTCTCGACAGCAGTAGACTATGAGAACCAATATATTATTGCGATTAAATGCTGGTGCATTCATGGTAAGCAATGCTTCTCTTGTGAACCGAGATGTGAAAAGTTGTTGGGTTATATTTATTCCTATATGATGAAGTAGGCTATCGTGTTTTGGGAAAACCCTATGTAAAGTTTCTGATTATCATGAAGAAACATGTTGTTTTAAGACCAAATATATACTTAAATCCATGTTAAGGTTAGTGAGACTGGTCAATGTCATCTGGATTTTATTTATAAATTGCCATGACAACTTTAGTGTCCTAGGCCGAAAAAAAAAACTTAGCGGCCTAGGTCGCTAAATGCAATTTTTCGGCGTGTTACTAGTTCGACAAGCAGCTATTTGAGAGAGCGTGTACTAAAAAAAAATTCTGGGGAACATTATTTCTGCACACCATCGGCGATGGTCACAGTAGCCATTCAGCCCAGTAGTTAAATAAATAAAAATATACAACCAACGATCTATTTAAAAAATAACGGGCTATGAACGACGATATATACTTCTGTATCAGCTATTTCTACTCACGTTTTGCAACTGAGTGCTTAATCCCAACTGTTTTCATGTCAGTTTAATTGACCAGTTGATTTAGTGTTATCCTGGCGGACTCCGAAATTGAAATAATGATTGCCAATACAGGCGACCGTCAACACTCTAATCAAGATATATTAACACATAATTATGTTAGCAAATTTATGCCATTCTAGTTTTGTATCTTTTGTTATGGAATGCAACAGTTCAGCTGTCACAACCAAAGCATTTGGGGCGTGCATTATGGGTTCACATCATATGTGTGTGGCGCATTATTAATATTTGTTACGTCCAATACAACCCCACATTTCATGCCAATATTGATATATTATTATTTGTCTTCATTCAAATAGTGATAAATGTAGGCCTATACAGGATGATTGAAAACAGAAACAAAAGTGGTGTGAAACAATATTGAGAATGAGAATATTATAGGAGAAAAATTCCTCCGACACTGGGACTTGAACCCAGGACCTTTGGCTATTCGCGCCAATGCTCTACCAACTGAGCTAAGCCGGAGTTCAATTCACAGCGCCGGATGGAACCTCTCTCCTATGACTGATTGCCCTAATGGTCTACCTCGTAGACAGACAAGTTATGTCATATGCAGTACTGTGAGGCACACTAATTAGTGATTTTTATGACCGGGCTCCCACTGTTATTGTACAGTTGACATTCAAGATAGATATATAAGCTTTCATGAACCACAGATTATTGTCTCTGTTGGACATTACATGAGAATATTATAGGAGAAAAATTCCTGGGTTCAAGTCCCAGTGTCGGAGGAATTTTTCTCCTATAATATTCTCATGTAATGTCCAACAGAGACAATAATCTGTGGTTCATGAAAGCTTATATATCTAATATTGAGAATATTCCCAAGTCGTAATTTCGAAACTTTCTGAAAGCTCAACACATTCATTTTAAAAATACCAGGGTTTAAAATTCTGGTAACGGAGGAATCTCTATAATATATTTCGACACAATTAACTCAAAATTTAGGCACCGAGCGAGGTGGCCGAGATGATAACGTCTTGGACTCGCATTCGGGAGGTCCAAGGTTCAAATTCCGTGGCCGGCTAATTTGACATGGGTTTTTTCATGATTTCCCCAGTCGTAAAGGCAAATGCCGAATTGGATATTTACATACCATGAAATCATCCTCACCATTTCATCCTGTATCATATCCATTTAAGTTACAATATCAGTTGAAATTTACTTCATTAAATACACTGATAATAGAACCAATTGATAAGCAATAGTACCATGGTCAATTTGTACAGACACAAACCCCTAACTCCTGATATACCCTCGAAGCTAAAAGGAGCATAAACTGAGCTGAAATAAATAAAAAAAAACATTTAGGCGATATTAGGTAAAGAAAATTGAAGTGAGAAGGCATATTCACTCGAATGAGACAAGAAACTATTAGTTCCATAAAAACAAACTACTGTCAAAAATTTTTATTAAATAAAACTGTCGCCCCTACTTTAACCCTTAAATGACAATGTATCCAATGGGGTATAGTAGTTTTTCTTACATTAATAGCAAAAAGAAGGAAAATAAACTGGAAGAAAATTTAAATATCATACACATTTTCAATAAAAAGTTATATGTTTTCTGTGCAGTACGGCATGGATTTATACATTGTGTGAGCAATAGGGTCTCGTCACATAATAATATTGGTGTTCGGTGCCCGAAACACTAAGGTTTTAAACAATAAGACCGTTGATTTTTTCATTTTCTTTCTTTCTTTCTTTCTTTCTTTCTTTCTTATCTTACTTTCTTCTTAACTTCGTGCCTCTTGAAGAAGCACAAAAATCTATTTATATTGGTGAAAAGGAAAATCATTCAAATGCACTGCAAAATTATATCTTTCCTCTTCGTTAAACAAAAATAAATGAGAGTAAATATTGGTGAAAGGTGCAAGAAAATTATTAACACCTGATTTCAATCCATTAGCGTCATAATATGATCGAAGAACATAATTGTAACTGCAGTCTGATTGAGTTGAATTTTCACTTGCTTAATTCAGTAAACCAGTAATACTCGCACAGAAAAATATCTTGATTAATATGTACTGGATTATTTAGATTATTCTCCGATATTATGAACAGCAAAGTTTATGCTATAGACATTTAGTTAACATTGTACGTTTGGTATGTAAACATCCATATCAAGCAATAATTATGTAGTCTAGAATAAGGAACATCCAATTCCAATGTTAATATACTACATAAGGTTGACCCTAACAAAATAAACCTATTAAAAGCCTTTGACACAGGGAAGAAAACCCAGGGAAGCACGAAGTGTTTTCTATATCAAAGGAACAATGTATGCTTCGATTCTTAAAGGGGATTAACTTTAAGATCATAATGAAAGGCATTTAATTGTGCAGATAAAGGATTATTCGTACTTGACGCGACAAGTAAAATCCGAAATGTTCTACTTTTTTTAACATTATCAGAGGAAACAATAGGGAGTAAGGTGTAAGTTTTCGTGCAAATTAAATACAAAGATTATTAGGCCTATGAGGACCACAAATCTGTAACATAAAGCAACGTCACAACTAAGATATCTAATGCGTAGTGCATTTGCTTCTATACATGTGACACACGACTGTGCCATCCAGAAGAAGCTATCTGTCAGTGCGCCGTTGTCAACTCTCAGACGTTTCAACCTAATTATCTCATAATCTATTTCAATGTGAATACAGAAGAGAGTCGAAGTGAGATACTCTTCGTTTTAAATCTCATTGCATCTTGGAAGTCTGCAACTCTTCAGCATGTATGCATGAAGGAAAGTCTAATTAAACAGCTGACGGCGCAGAAGGTACACCTGGTATGAGGAGTAAGTCTTCCAGTACGGTAAATCGATTTCACTATCTTGAGGGGTACGAGCTTTAGTTAAAGAGATTCATACATGGGATGTTTATATGGATAATACCCATTCCCGATACACGTATATAAATGCCACGTACAATTCTGAATTATAACTGATCTATACACAATACTAGTGTGGCATTATCTTTTGTCACCCTTAACCTTTCTCTCAACCATATTCTCTCTTTCTATCTCTCTCTCTCTCTCTCTCTCTCGCACGCTCCCTTTCTCTGTCCAGTTTATGATCTCTTTCTCTCGACCTCTTTATACATATATCTCTCCATATCTATCTGTATTGTTGCAACACACGAAAATATTGGAAACAAATTTAATCATTCTTTCCGTGTTTCGAATTTCGTTCTCATAAACCTGTGACACAAAAGAGAAAAACCTTTAAATTGGTTACCACGTTGCACAATTCTGTTACATATATTGTATGTGTCACAATAAATCATAATTTCAATTCTACCTTAGCTTTTACGCACGGAATCATTTATAGGCTTGTATATCATTTTCTGCTCGTAGGGCAAATATTTCCTCCTGCTGTAATTCTATACAGCAACATGCCATTTGCAAGATAGTTATTAATGTGCTTTAAAAATTCACATACTGCTAAAATAAAATATCGAGATTTTAAATGTGAAAGTTCTCACGGCGATTACAAGTATCGTCATAATTGATGGGTGTTAAGAGTTGTCTTTAAGTTGGCAGTCGTGTACCAGAAAATAAGTAACAGCGCTTCAGTAAAGCTCCACGGAACGTAACTCACTACAGTATTTATAAATTTCATGCTGTATTCTCCTACGAGGATTTGTATGTCGTGTATAAAATAATTCCACCTATTCCCTCGTATAAAATGTTTTGGTTAAAATATCAGCTCATAGCTTTGTCAAATCTAAAATTTACACTTGTCAGTATTATAAAACATAATTACAAATTATAGATGTCGATTTTCGTAATTTTTGGACAATATATTTCGGCTATTCAGCCATCTTCAGGTCCTAAAAAAATGTATAAAATATATTAGCTGATTGTTAAGTATCTATGTGTATACAGTCTTATGTATAAAGTTTTTGACATACCATTTTCTTTCACTACAGTAGTTCTAATATTTATTATTATTTGAGAAATTTTAACGGCTGTAAGAAAAAGTGTACCATACAATAATTTAACCACTTGGATCATAAATAACTATTGTAAGTGAAACGCATTGCGTCTATTGCATCTTTCTAGATAAACTTAAAAATCCGACCACCATTGTCACATCTTGTCTAAAATTAGATAACGTAGAATGTATTTCAATCACTTTGCAGCAGCCAATGAATCAAATATTAAATGGCATTTTTTTTTTAAATGCAAAAGTCCGGGTTTCCTCAGTTTCATACAGGATGTGAATCTGAAACCATGTTACAAGATAAATAGACTATGACAATTTTATTGCATTCATACAGTCCACACATTTCCATTCATAACTCTATTCGGTTTTCTTGGATGTCTGTGTAAGTTTAGTGATAGCAGGTTTCCTGTATACAAGTTATGCACAAAGAGGCATTGTTCTGGGTTTCTTTTGTAAACTCTACAGAGTGGACAGATACAACCACTCATAAGAGTAAGTTAAATTACCTTTAGCTATCTTTCCATATTTCTCTATCATCCCCTCCCTCTTTCTGTCTTCTGTGTTACTTTATTATAGCATAACACATTAAAACCGAAAATGTTAAAAAAGTAAAATAATAATTGTTATAATAATAATAATAATAATAATAATAATAATAATAATAATAATAATAATAATAATAATAATAATAATAATGTTTCATTTAACCTAGCAGTGTTACTCATGGGCTAGAATTAGTTTTCGTTTTCCTGAAAGTCGCGAAAAAAGTAATTTTCTTCATAATTATAAAGTTTTCATGGTGATCCTTGACACATCCCTGGAAAGATATGCTACCCAGATAAAGGCTAAATTTAATTTATGATTTCATTATTTTTAGTTCTTCTGTTCACAGACTCGCCTACACACACACATAAAGTATATGTTTCCAAAAGTAATATTTTTGGATTCATGGGACCTAAAAATGTGTACAGTATGGAACGCAGGAGTTGGCGAACGAAGGAATGAATGTCACAATGCTAGAAGATACCGCAATTTATTATTCCTCCTTTCTTCAGTCGCCACTCACCAACTCCTGAGCTCTGTAATGTAATACTGCGGAAATATCGACATATAATTAAGGGCCGAACAAATAGCTTCTCTATCTATAGTAGGCCAACCTATGATAGCGAAAGTAAAAATACCTAATATTACTTGTAGTAAAGTGTTCCCTGTACAGGCCATGGAGGCCCAGAGGGTTCCAGGAGGTTGAGGCTCTCAGATTTTAGACAATCGGAACGTGAAAGTGGTAAGGTTGTCATCCTTACGCACCGGTCGCCTTTACCCCCAGAATTGCTCGTGGTACTCATTTCTGTTAGAGGCTGAGTGGACCCCAGGGCCACAGTGCCACCAGTAGGATTAAGCCAATTGAAAAACTCCGGCGACTTCATCGGGGATCGAACCCTCGACCTTCCGGTTTGTAGCGCAACGCCTCAACCACTTCGCTACGGCGTACCCCATTACTTCTAGTATTTATAATTATTAAAAACATTTTTTACCATTCAAACATAATTTGAAAAAGTAAAAAATAATTTACGTACTTAGAATTTCTAAAACGGATCAGTAGAAATGGGATACAATCTAGCCGCAGAGTAATGGGTGGAAGGGTGTTTTAGAGTGATAGGAATTTTCTTTTCGTTTACTTAAGAGTTCTGAAGGCAAACGTTTTATTGTAAGGCACTATCCAGAAAATAAAATGCTTTAGAATGCATAAGAGTAAAGCACCACGGCTTCTTGACCTTTCCTCAATGCCTCGAATTTCCCGCCCCATCACAGATCCGTTACAGGTCAATGAGTTTCCGTGTGAGAAAGCTCTCTCCTTACAAAGCAATCACGAAGCTAACGGCTTTGTTGCCCTATTTTGTGCTAACCCATCTTTTATTTATACTTGTTTCTTTATATTGCTGAAAAAAGATCACTATCGAGGCAAAAAATTGACCCTGAATGTTCGATACACCGAAGATCTATTCCCAAGATGAAGTTTTAATAAACGAATTGTTTGGGGATGTACGCTTAAAGACAAAACTAAAAAGGCACAATATTTTATGACTAGAGTAATGTCAGTGGCCATGCTCAGCGGGAAAACCTAATATGTCACCCCTTTCTTTGCCAATTCATACTTGACTTGTAAGATTCAAACAGTGATCACAGTCTACTTTGAAGGGAACCATGCATACCTAAACAGTCTACAAATAAAATATTTTATGAAGTAATATGGAAATAACTTTTAAATAAATTAAACAATCCTGAGATCAATTAAATTTTTTTTTACAATTAATTCACCAAGTATTAGGCTACCTTGAATAATATATAGATCATACGTTATTATAAGCCTAAATAGACTAGGCCTAACATATATCGTTTATAGAGCATATCTGTACACATACATAAATAACTCAATAAGCACATCCTTCCTGAAATCTGTATCTGCAATATTACCACTTAACTGATATTAATTATAATGATTGTGATGATTAAGGGAAATATACATAATGAGTCAACGAAGTCCTATAATGTTTCCGGGTATAGAAACTATGTTCATTCAGAATTTTAGCTTTATCAGGTTACTAGTTTTTGCGACAAATCGGAACTGAGGTGAACCGTTACACTTTTATAAAAGTATGATAATTAATTATAAAATTTTCATTTCGCCTGTCTGAACTGTTTAGACTACCTGCAAAACGTTATGTGTGGTAATCTAAACAGCTCAGACAAGCGAAATGGAACTTTGTATCTTTTGATGGAACTAGTTATCCACCCTTTGTGCATATGAAAAGGTATTTTGCTAGGTTTTTAGCCTTACCCGAGGAGCATCATGGTGAAGTAACATCAGTTCGTTTTATTAATGAGCTTGACGTTCTTCCTTAGTTTAAGAATAACGCATATTTTCATCTACTGTATGCGAACAAGTTAATTTGTTTATTTGAGCAGTATTATTTTCAATATTAAACTTGAGCAGAAAATTATGTAACAAAAAACATTTTTCAAAAATGAATATTTCTTGATATTTAGGTCAATTTCGATACAATAGTCGCGTAATGTGCTGTAACCAAGTAGATTTGTCTACTTCTATTGGTTTTTACTATTTGACCACGAAATATTGATATTCTTCTGTTTATGCTGTTATTAAGTGCCAGTATGGTACTTTATGAGATTGTGTGGGGGACGACCGGTACCGGAGTAATGCTCAATTTAGTGCCTATTTTAATAGATTATGGCGCCTTTCTCAAAGAAAGGCGCCATCACTCAAATACGCTGTAACGGATTTCCATGAAACTTGGTATACTCATTTATGACGTCCATGAGAAGTGCCCTATTGAATTTGAACCTAATCTGTTGACCGGTACCGGAGTAAAACCCAATTTAGTGTATATTTTAAAGACGCGGTAACTCAAATACGCTTTACCGGATTTTTGTGAAACTTGGTATACACATTTAGAATGTCCATGGGAAGACGTCTATTCATAATGGATAAAATCGGTTGATCTGTTTCGGAGTAATGCTCAATTTAGTGCCTATTTTATGGCAATATACGTATTCGAAAGAATTTATAAAAAAAATGAAAATCAGTTATCTTGACAACATAGCCTATTGTTTTACTGTGATCTTATAAGGCCTTGGAAATTAAAATACAGGTAGCTATGACAAAAAACACTATTGTTTTACATGCGCTTATCCAACTAGACCGTTAAAATGACCCAGGTGGCCGAGATGGTAGACCTTTCTTCTTCCGTAAGCCCTGCTTAATGAATAAATCTGGAGCTTAACTTGGAAATCAATTAAAAAAAACTTATTCTGCATATCATAATTGCAGTCATAACTGATTAAACAAAAACATACTGGCACTTTTTTATATCAGTTTACCTGATTTTATTGTATTATTGCAGTGTTCATGTTAAAGCTTGTACATAAAAATTGTTTTTGGCCCTCCAGACAACATTTTTCGATAATGTACCAGGAAATTATGACGTAAATATTTACAATAATAACAATAATGATAATATTAATAATCGTCTTATGCTCTGGACAACTGTTCCTTACGCCCTTGCTACAGAAGAGGGAAGAGACGGCACCTGCAGTCATCAGCTGGTGACATCAATCAAATTGATTCATTGTCATAACTACACTGATGCTGTCATGGCCTGTGGTTGATAATGTTCAGCCCCTATAGTCCATCGCCCTTTCTCTTCATTAAATATTAACAATCAGTCCAGTTACCTATCATAATATATCTTCCTTCGTGGATTACTGTGAAATTAAATTTTCAATACATAAATAAAGGTATTGTGTTACAAGTGGATAATATCGACCTTCAATAACATTAAAATCAACCATTAGTCAATTCTGAATACAACGTATGGAATGTTCACTTCCATATTACTCAGTAAGACATTAAAATAATTATACAATAGGCTACCTTAATTTCAAGCTTTTTTACTTTCTCTGCTCTTACCATAGGTACTATTGCTAGAGGAAGTATTGTTTTCTACCCCTAAATTTGAAGTACACGAAGTACCTACACATAAATACACGTTTTGAAGTTCCATGAATCCAAAAATACTAATTTCGAAAATATGTCAGTGTGGATATGTGTGAACAGCCTAGCTTCAAAACGAAAAATCGTATGAAAACAACAACAATTTTGCATTTGGGTCAGGTGCCTTCTGAAGATGTGAAACGAAGATTGTCAACAAGTTTATCTTATTTTTAAGGAGACTTTACATGAAGGAATTTTCGTTTTTCGCGATTTTCTCGAAAACGGGTCTAACGATTTTCTTTAAATTTTGTACGAGGGTTGCTTATACCTAGAGCTAAAACCTTCATTTGAAACTTTTTTTTCGAACAAAATTACCTGAAGCCACCTACGTGCTCTTTGCAATACGACCTCTTGTTCTATATCAGAATGTGAAGTGAGAAAAATGTATTGGTCATGCTTAAAGAAAAGAAAGTTACGAGCGTACATTAATAAGATTTTAATTGGGTTATGTATCCTTCGGGGATGCGATGTGAGGTGGTAACGACATTCTCTTCATTTTTATAACCAATTTACACGAAGAGAATGCCATACACAATAATTATATTATACTAAGAGGCTAACTTTTATTTTGGTAGAGGAGGAAGTTATGTGAATTTCACATCAGAATTTTTATTTATTTAGCCTAGGCATTTCGGTTTCATACAACAACCATCAGGGTATCAGCAGTTTCTCCGCAGCTATGGTTCACGGACGGTAATGATTCTACTATTTCCATTTTCCAAAGTAGGTACACTGTCTTTCATCTTGTTCAAATTTTCTGATTTAATTCTTGTTACAAGTCACAACCATATTAGAAATGTAAAAAGACAAAATACAAAAACGACTTTATTCGTCTAACATTACCAATATCCTTGATGAAATCTGTCAGCGCTTAGTGCTATGATGAAGACTAATGAATTGACCTGACAGCGATAATTGTACATAAGTGCAATTAATGTATATCAGAAGTGACAGTTATTAGCTTAGCGTCATGCATTGTGATGCAAAGTGCGAGTGACCGTATAGAGGCAGCCAGTAATGAAAGAAAGGTAATCACACTGAGTTAAGGATGAATTACCTCAATTTCAAAAATTGCAAGTGTTTTGTAGCCTATACATTGTTGTTGTAGAATCTCCAAATATAATTAACCCTACTTCACCTTTCGGAATGCTATGGTTTTAGTTACGTTATAATTAATGCAATTTACACTCATTTACAGTTTGCTTAATTTCTATACTTACATATTAACAATGCAGTAGATATGAATAAAATTAATTAACAATAAAATATAACACCAAATCAAAGTTTCTTAAACATAAAATTTAAATATTCACATAACTTTTTGTAGCAGCATTTCTTATGCTAAACATTTGTCAAAGCCCAGTTTTTACGGGGCAACAGTTGACGACCCCCAATTTTGCCCCTCCTTTTTAGAGACAGAAATAACAGATAGGGAGGGTACCTTTGCCTTTTTGACAAGACTATGCCCCAGCCATACATCCAATATTTCGATGAGAACAATTGAAAGAGTGTTTGAGGAAGACAGAATTATTAGAAGAGGTTGTGACCCCTTCGGTCCCCCCAACCCCCTGCGACTTTTATTTCGGGGTAAATTAAAATAAAGTACATAAGATAAACCCACACACTTTGAAAGAATGAAAAGAAAATATCCGCCAGGAAGTGATGGATGGTTTGTTAAAGAGTTGCCAAAAATGTATGGAAAACGACAGTGGCCAGTTTCAGCACCTCCTTTCATAAGATTGGTAAGGAAAGCTTTTAAACAGTTGTTTTTAGTTGCATCAGCGCAACGCACGCCGCCATCGCCAACCGGAAAAACACACCCTTTATTAATCACTGCATATTGGTGCCTTGACATTTCCAGTAACGAGCTGAAGTTTTATCAGACAAAATTGCATTCTTAAGATCCTTGTAAGCATATTACTATTTTTATAAGATAAACGACCGTGATTGGTCCATATTCGAGGTATTTCTAAACGTGATGGAATAGCCTCTACAATTATTTTGCTAAGCAGTGAACCGTTATGCAGTTTATTTTTCTCAGCTCTAGTCGCGAAGCGTGTGAGAGACGCCATCGCCATTTTTATGGCTTTTATCTATCCTGAGATGAATTATTGTGGTAAGATAGGACTGTATTGTGTGGTTATGGATCAGAATTTTTTGTGTAAATTCGTAGATATGTTTGCAAACGGGAATGAGATGGATAGTAGGAGATTCAAAGGCAAGATCATTTACGCTTTGAACGACATGATAATAATTATGCACAGTAGCTTAATAAGAGGCAGAATGTATCAGCAAATTTTTTCACAATGACTGTTTTTCAGCAAGTCTTTTTACGAAAATACACGAATTATGTAAGTGAAGAAATAACTGTAATTGAAATTTACTTATTTAAAAAGTAGTTTTTAGGTTTCTATAGAAAGCAAGGATTTGAGAACAGGTTTGTGGTTTGCAGAATGCACTGGTTTTTAGTGCCTACACCAAGATATTATCTAATAGAGAGAGACGTATTGTAAATAAAAAAAATGAAGACGTGAGGAGTAATAGAAGAAGCATGTGCTGGCCCCAGGACGCCGCAATTTTTCTTTCATAAGCCGACTTGTGTCGCCGTATAAGTTATCCTTCGCACATGTTCTGGAGTGCTAAACGCCTCTTCGAAGGTAATAATAATAATAATAATAATAATAATAATAATAATAATAATAATAATAATAATAATAATAATAATAATAATAATAATACGCAGATTGAGATTATACGGACACATTAAAAGAATGAACCCAGATAGACTTACAAAACAAATAGTCCAATTCTACGAAAACAGGAGTAAAGCGACAACAGACACTATAAAGTGGATTGGCGAAATCAAAACCGAACTGAAATTGGCAGGAATTACGTCAGAAAATGTTCAAAACCGGGAACTCTTCAGGACCAAAAATTTACAAATGGCAAGTTGACCGAGAGGAAAAACCAAAGAAGAAGACTGGAATAACATGGTCTAAAGAGAGAAAGGAAGCCCATGATAGTAAAAGGATGAAGGAGATATGGGCACAAAGGAAGGCAAATGCACACCTCTAAGTACTCTGCCTAGTCCTAATGGGCTTATTCGTATATAATAATAATAATAATAATAATAATAATAATAATAATAATAATAATAATAATAATAATAGTCATAATAGAAGTATGAATACGTAAACTGCACATAAATGAATATATATGTATATATTATTATCGTTAATAGATACAGTGTTTTACCATGCATAATAACTGTAGAGTGATGCTTATTTGGGCTTCCTAATTTTGATTAAATCTACATTCACTTCAATTATAACATACATATTGATATGTGTATATTTTAATTCAACGTCCTTTATAAATCAGCTGAATATTGAAGATATTTTAATTTATGTGAAAATAAATCAACATTTTATAATAAGAAAAGCGACCCAAAAGCATATTAATAAGCAAAAAAAAAGCATAATGACACTTCTGACATTTGGGTGATACCCGAACATGATTCTGGTAGCCAAAGGGCTTATAAGTACTAACTTATAAGTAGATCACCCTCTTCAGCTCCCGAGTATCGTTACGATACTTCGGGTTTCGGATTTTTTTCTCGCTTCATGAACAAGTCGAGGTAATGACGGCCGGTGGTCCCATATTTAATACATTCAGCACTGCACGATCATATTTTTTCTATCTCTGACTACTATGTATGGATGGTTGAATTAAAAAACCGTAAAAAGTTAAATATAGACCAGATGTAGGCATATAATACAGTTATATCACCACTAAAACCCCTCAATTATTGATGGTTTTGATTAGTATTCATTCAATATTATTTTTCCCCAATTTATCATTTCTTGATTATTGATATACCTGTATTTGTGGTTTTGTTCTCTATTCATATATTTAATTTCATTACTTCTTTTCCAATTTCTTAGTTCTCGTGTTCCCAGTTATAGATTTAAGTTGTGAGTTATACAGAGTGTTAATGAATAATGAATAACACTGAAATATTTTACCTGTGTGTAGAGGTGGCATGGACAAGCAACTATTATTAGGAGAATTTTGCTCTATGATGTAAAATATGTATGCTACAGGCCATTAAAGTAATTATAATTTGGTGCTCATAAGTCAATAATGAAGTGAAATAGAGTTAAAATTTTGATTAAACTGACTTCATGCCTTCTTAGTGATCGATAAAATCCTTATTCTTAATCATCAACAGCTATATATATATCATAATTTAGTGTTTCCATGATCTGCAAAATTTACAGACTAATCACATGACTGGCCACCACTGCATTAGTTTTTTTTTTATTCATAACTCCGGTGTTAACAACGACGTTCCTTTGTTTTGCATTTTTTCAAATGTCAGAAGTCAGTGGCGGCCATGGCCTGGGTAGACTTTATGCTGTGAGAGGAAAAATTGAATCTATAGAGCAAAATCTCCTAATAAAAGTGGCTTGTCTATGTCCCCCCTATGCACAGGTAAAATATTTCGGTGTTATTCATTAACATCCTGTATTTTATTTCATTGCTTGTTTTCCAATTTCTTAGTTCTCGTGTTCCCAGTTATAGATTTAAGTTGTAACTTATATAATATTTAATTATAAGTCACCGTTATTCAGTTCATATTTAAAAATCTTATTTATGTGTTCCTCTTCTTTTAAATAGTAATGGTCTTTGCTCTTTTGAAGGAAAATGAAATAAAATACAAATAAAATAAATTAATGAGGTAGTTAGGTACAAAATTAATACTATTACTGTGAATCCAATACATTAACAGGGTTGCCATACGTACGACTATAGTCGTACACCTTCGACTATTTCATATATTCGTACGACGTACGACGCAACCACGAGTCGTACGCCTATTTGTACGACTGTTTTGACCATAGAGTTTTATATTTCTTAAATCAATCTACTGACGAGTTTTAAATGTTGATATACATCCAGCTTTTGTTTTCTCAAGGTTTTTGTTGTAAGCATGTTGCTAAAATTAATTTTATTTGAAAACAGTCCTGTTCCTTTTGCAATAATTACAATACTGTGGCACCTACTGTTTATTTAATGTTATTGTATTTTATCAAATTTAGCACATCGGAAGATAATGAAACACGCCTAATCATTTACAAATAAGATGATTTATTAACAATTAAATGACAATGTAAGGTGTATAATACCGATTACTTATTATTATTATTATTATTATTATTATTATTATTATTATTAACAACGCAATACGTTCACAACACTGAAAAATCACAAAGTATACGTCAGTTTAACTAGCATTGGACTATTTTCGAATATTGGTTCGACTGTTCTACGTTTCTGATCTGGCAACCCTGAATACATACATGTATCTACAGTACTGGGCAATAGAGGCATTCCTCAATTCTGCCCCGCTTTTATTACTCACAAAATTATAGGCCTAACATAAAGACGTATGTCTCCGGCAGTTATTAAGGAAGTCAGTCGAAAACTACTTGGGAGTGTGTAAGCAATATCTTAAGATTTTAATTCCCTCTGGCGTTACCATTCCGTAATAAGAAGGGATCTAAGAGAGAGTTCTTGAAGCTTATGTCTAACTTGGATTCTCAGAGCCTTAATTACAATCTACGGGCTCACAGAGGCAGAATATTCTTCTTCGTGCCCCCATCTGATTACTATCATGGTTTCCTGAAATCAATAACCCTGCCCGCTAACACCCGTCTCCAATTTCCCTCACATTTTTATGGATACATATTCATATCCTAGCCCTCGGTAACGGAAAGTAATGGGTATCTTGTGACAGATTAAAGAAAACTAATTGCCTACGAGCGAGAGTAAGTTTATCATAATTTCTTTACATGGTCGTCTTAATAACATGGGTTACAGTTACTCTTTATTAGTTTTATACTTGCAGTAAGGATAAGAAAATATTATTACAGCATTATAACTATGAAAGTTATATTCTGCCTTTAAAATTTCAAAATTAAATTCTTCTTTCGTCTTACACTGACTTGGTAAGTGTAGGCCTAAATAAACTCTCAAATATATATATGCACAACTTTTATCTATACTGCTGGATGAGAATCTTGCGAGTAAATATCAGTGACAGTATAACTTCAGAGAACCCCCAAGGGTAATGCAAGTATAATATATTGCTACAACTTAGGATTGAGTATAAATTGTACACTGTATACTCCTGATATAGGCTATTTTGCCTAAATCCCATTTTCCTCATTCTGCCTACTTATAATAATAATAATAATAATAATAATAATAATAATAATAATAATAATAATAATAATAATATCTCGGTGGTCAATTTAGTAGGATAGTGTAATGTTAATTTATCACGTCATATCTCTGTATGTGTATATATATATATATACAGGATGTTTTAAAAAATACTTTTACAAACTTCGGGTATGGGTTCCTTACACCAAAAGAAGGAAAACATATGTCTCATGGAGCAGACATCCCGGATGAAGAAACTTTTCACCGACGTGTCATGGAAGCCTGCGAAACCATTCGACACCATCCCGGAGTATTTGAAAGGGTGCGACAGTCCATGATTCGACGAGTGCATGCATGTCTAGAAGCAAGAGGAGGACATTTCGAGCATTTGTTATGAGTTTTGTGTGTTGACGTGTTATGAGTGTATCAATGTGTTGAACTGTTCCTAACGAGAAAAGTAGGATTATGGGACCTATGTTCATATGAACTTTTTTCCTTCTTTTGATGTAAGCAACCCATGCCCGAAGTTTGCAAAAGCATTTTTGAAATACCCTGTGTGTAAATATATATAAGTTATATATATATATATATATATATATATATATATATATATATATATATATATATATATATATATAATCACGATGGCAAATTACAGAGGAATAGCCGTCACAATCAGATGCTGGTGAAATAAAATAACAGCAATTATTAGTAAATAAATACAAGTATGTATATATGACTTATAACTTAACACTACACTATTTTGCTAAATTGACTACTGAGGTATTACTATTTTTATTATTATTATTATTATTATCATCATCATCGTTGTTGTTAGATAAAATGAGGAAAATTTGAGTTAAGATAATACAATGCTCAACCCTAAGTTGTAGCGATTTACCCTTGGGGGTTCTCTGAAATTATAATACGCGTACCGTATCGCTGATATTTACTCTGAAAGATTTTCATCCAGCAATACAGATAACAGTGTTGTGAATTCCGCACTAGGGTACAACTTTGTTTCACCTGAGTTCCGAAGCAAAGTGCGATTTCTCGCCTAGTATGCTCATTATCATTATACTTGCTGGGAAATCATATCGGCAGGTACGTTCACAGGTTTTTACCTCTCCTCTAAAAGGCCTTTACTTGCGGTGCTCTTGTGAACTCTGGGATTAAACGTTACAGGAGGTTACTCAACTGAATAATTCTGCAGTACCAGTTCAAGGTTCTGGTTCAAATAGTAAACACTCAAGTAATAAAAGAAGTATCTGATTTCTATAATTTTCATTTTTCAATTGAGTTATTGTGTGTCTACGTTAATGTTAATCCTTCCACCTATAATCAATTATGACAAATTAATTATACAAACTAAACTAAAATATGTAGTGACTTGTCTAGTTTATTAACATGTGTATACTATCATAATAGTCCTATCAATCAGTTATAATTTTTTAATTGTGAAATGTAATAGATTTCACCAAAATGTAATAGATTTCACCAAAATGTCTGTTTACCCTACAATTGAAGTTATAAATTTAATTTTTCCTTACACTTTTAATGTAGATGAGACATTTTTATGAAATTTAGGAGCAATTTCTAAAAAATTATTTACTGCTATTTTTAGGACTATTTATTTTAAAAACTAAACTAAACTCCTGGCGCTACATCCCTTGAGGGACTTGGCCTACCACCCGACCGCAGCGACATCTACCATAGGCAGATGGCAGGACTGGGGGCATGTGGTCAGCATGCCGACACCAACGGCCGTTAATGGTTTCCATGACCGGAGCCGCTACTTCTCTATCAAGTAGCTCCTCAATTGGAATCACGAGGCTGAGTGCACCCCTGCCAGACCTCCCAACCTCAGAAAAATCCGAGAAGGTGCCGGGAATCGAACCCGGGCCGACGGATCTGTAGTCAGCGACGGAACCACAAGATCACGCCGGCGGTCATCTATTTATTTTAATGTACACATATATTAATATTCTACACAAGTAACTTAATATTTTAGATTAGCTTGTATAATTAATTTATTATAATAATTAATTACTATGTTTAGGTGGAAGAACTTACATTAACATAGACACGGTGAAGTGAAAAATGACGAATACAAGTATAATTTTAGCGTAGAATAGACATTATTATGACATTTTGGATCACATTTTAACATTTTAAGAAACTTTAACTGTGATTTTTAGGACTACTTAGTTTAGTATACACAGGTGTTAATATACTAGACAGGTAACTTTCGTTACGACATATTTTAGGTTAGTTTGTATAATTCATTTATTATTTTGAGCATAGGTGGAAGAACTAATATTAACATAGACGTCAATCTTTGAGACTACTAGCGTTTGTTTTTTGTTGTTCTAAAATTGGCTTTACTGTTTACATTACAAATTCTGAGCTGTGGTTTAATATATGTTATGCCTGTTAGGAGACGACATGGCTCTTTTTTTACTATCAATTAATTGCAGAAAATCTAGAATGGAAGAGGCATAGCTTTGCAGACTGAAAGAAACATTAAGGACATTAAAATAAATATAAAGAAAGGAAAAGGCTTGCGTCAAGTCAGTCCATTATTTTAAAAATGCATTGATCAGCTCCGTCCACAGATGCCTGCTGTGTCACGTGAGATTTAAAAGTAAGAATAAATGCTTAAGATGCAACAACAAAAACTGTGTTTAAATGGCATGGGGCATTATATAAGCAATTTAGTATATCCATAAATACTTTAAGAACCAGTGACAACAGTTCAGATAAGCCAAACAGATGTCATTGTAATTTCATAGTTCTTAATCCCACGAGACTGGATTTTATCGCACTTTATAATCCACTATACTTTTAAGTCAAAACTGTCGCAGACACCATTTTGGGAATATCTGTAACCTTCGTGAAAAGTAATTTGAAACATTAATTCAGAGCAAGCAGGTCAGCTGTCGTCGCGAGTAGCAAGTGGAAGAAGAGAATGGAAATCCCTTGAGATACATTTGTTTAATGACTAAACAGAGTATGACTAAATTGTGTATGAAGTGCTTTTAAACAGTGAATGAGCAGTGGACCACAAAATAGTCATATACCTTCTGAAAATAAGCATTTAGCTCAAAATGTTAGAAACATGAGCTTTCCGCGTTTGATAGGAGGCCTTTGCCCTTCACGGGACATATTAGACTATTTTTCACATTAATTTTTCAACGAAAGAAATAAAAACATTGCTACAGACAGTCCTAAGTCTGAAAATGAGAAGGGAAGTGCTCTTTATGGTAGGAGTGACTGGATGAAATTGACTGTAATGAAAATAATCCTTACTGAAACATGATCCAAAAGATTGGGAAGGAGCTAACTATGAAAAATGACCATGGAGCGGATTGTCTTTCGCCTGAAGAAATATGTGAACACAGATGTGAGTGATGGCAATTCTTGAGTGAAAAAAATCGGAATTATTTGATTCTTTAACATTCTCGAGATATCAAGAATCGATATTTTTTGAAGCGTGAACTGAGGACGATTTCTCAAGAACATCAAAATGCCCGCGCAATCGTATCACTTCGGTTATATTCGCGGTATAAGCTAAGTTTTGCAGGTAAGAAAGGTACTTACATGAACGCACAGCTACCATGCGCATGGTGTTGCCAAACTGCCGATTCTTAACAAACGATCCCAGGGAAGACGAGACAGCATTCTAATCTTATGGATCTTTATCCGTGAACGCTAGTAGTACAATGAGATTAATGCAATATCTGACAGCGCTGCGTGAAACTAACACATCCATTGCGGAACCAACAGAAGAATATGTGGAAATGCCTAAATGAATATTCGAATAACGATTCGAATTATCAATCAAGTCTGTTTTTAGTAGTTTTCACTTCTCGGCTACAGACTCGAGTTCTCATATTTCGTATCGCGAGTACTCGGATTCTGCTTTTCTTCAGATAATTTTTCAATCGAAATATCATTCGATTATTTATATTACTAGATAACAAATTAGTCGATTCTTAACATCATTCGATTCTTCCCATTACTAATATATACGTAAACTAGGTTAAAAGACCCGGCGTCGCCCGGGTTTTGTATTTTGTAATTGGAAATTAACTTATGAAGGATTTTCAAATTTAAATTCTAGGTCCTTATATAGGCATTTATAATTTGAAATAGGAAGAACGACATATTACACTCAAACTATTCCCTCATAAAACGCTTGATATAGTTTTTTATGGCTCATAGAGGATCTAGAATTTTGCATCCCATCGCTTGTACAGTGCACAGCAAGCCTGGTAGAGGTTTAAATAAGAAGAAACAGAAATTCCTGTAACATAAAATTGTAATATCGAGGCGGGAAATTTCCCACTCTTATGTTACCATAAAGTCGTTTTGGGGATGAAATTAAACAGAAAGCATTATCACTTTCATACTTTTCTCTCCAAAAACCTGCGATATAATATAATAATATACACATTACCATACCGTACCTCGTTTTGTTTTCTCTATGTCCAGGGTAGAGAAAGTTATGTGATTCCATTATTTTAGTGGATTTCATTCTGTAATATTTATTTATAACATGAATTATTTTGATAACTTCTCTTATTTGTCAAAAGTGCATTTCAATTGTTTTTTCCAAGCCCATCATATACCATTTGGCAACAATATATTCTGTGATTTGGAATTGATAATTCTATGTAAAAAGGGATTAAGTATTTTCAAAAACATTTAATTTTTGGCATTTAGAATCAGAATTTTTCAAAATCCTTTCTTAGTGAGCACCTACATTATGAAACGAAGGTACTGTCAAAATTTCAAGTCTCTACCTGTTATAGTTTAGGCTGTACGTCGATTCCTGTCATTCAGTCAATCAGTCAGTCATTCATTCAGTCAGTCAGGACAAAGCCTTTTATATATATAGAGATGCGCATATTCAGATATATGCAAATGCTCTCTAATTTGACTTTCCTGCACTTTTTATTGGTGTAACAGTTTCACGTATTTACGATTGAGGATTTACTGTGGACACATAAAACATTTTACGATTTGTGTAGTTGAGTAGCCAGCAGGGGGCAGAAGGGTCATGGAGTAAAGTAATTAGATTAAGCCAGGGTAGTTGTAGTGCTTCTCCTACCCTGCCCCACGCGAACCGAAGATTACAACAGCATTGTTTCCATCCACCGATCTGCAGGCGATAAGCTCCTCTCCAGGAGTCTTAAAAATCACCACAATCACCATGAGCAAACTTTCTAGTGTACTGTCTCTCCCCTTCCCTCATGTGATGCTCAAGACATTCGACAGGACTCTGATTTAAACGAATTGGTTCCGTGACCCGAGATTTTACTGTGTGGTTGTGTGGTCAGATTCCGAACCTCGTGTGTTTTTTGTGTGCCTTCTTCTAGTTCATGTAACTTTCACCGAATCCACCCATCCTAGAGTGCTGACTGCATTTTTCATTCGGTTTGAGTGCCTTTTTTTTAAAAAACAAAACAAAGACTTTTATGCTAAGATTCTTGAAACAAAATTATTAGATAAAACAAGACTGTCCATATTTCCGAGTAAATGATAAATGAATTAGAGGTATGAATTCCTCACTGAAGCCCATAGGCAGGGTTGCCATACGTACGACTATAGTCGTACACATACGACTATTTCATAGATTTGTACGACGTACGACGCAATCATGAGTCGTACGCCTATTTGTACGACTATTTTTAACATATCGTTTTATATTTTTTTAATCAATCTAGTGACGAATTTTAAATTTTGATATGTATCCAGCTTTTTGTTTTCTCATGGTTTTTGTTGTAGCCTAAACATGATGCTAAAATCATTATGATTGGAAATAATTACAATACTTGCAACACTGTTGCAACTACTGTTTATTTAATTTTATTGTATTTAATCAAATTTAGCACATCGGAAGATAATGAAACACGCCTAATCATTTACAAATAAGATGACTTATTAACAATTAGGCCTACATGATATGTGTAAGGTGCATATTACCGATTATTAATTATTAATATTATTATTATTATTATTAATATTATTATTACTAACGCAATACCTTCATTGTGCTGAAAATCACAAAGTATACGACAGTTTTAACTAGCATACGACTATTTTCGGATATTGGTACGACTGTTCTACGTTTCTGATCTGGCAACCCTGCCCATAGGCCACAAGAGAAAATTTCCTCAAGCCAAAAGAAAGAACAAAATCTGTATTATAAAATTACAAACAGTTTTTTTTTTACCGATTGCTTGAAAAAAATAGTGTGAGAGTTAGGTAACCCTTTCAGAGATGAATTTATGTCGTTCTATAAGCAAATATCAAAAAAGACCATCAGTGAGCTCTAAGATTAAAATGAAATAGAAAAATTTCAGAGGAGCAGCTGATCTCCGTAAAGAATAATCCTGATAAGTGAACAAAAATCCTTACATTCTACATAAAGCAATATTCTATTAGTTTTAAATATCTGCTTTAAACAATTATTCGAGATGACGCATTTATACGTCCACAGTAGCGTAGGGCCTAAAGAGCAGAATTCTAAGATATCATAATCTCAGCTTAGCCAATTCCACCAAAAATAGGTGGTTTCATAAAATCAACAACATTGTTTAATATTTTGTGTTTAAATCGTAAATAATAATGCATAAGCTCTTCTATCTATGTGATGAGTGGATAGTTTGCACTAACATTAAAAATAAGATGTGGAGTTATTCAGTAGTCTCTGTGGTTTTCATAGATATCCAAATCGTAGTAGCCTACGTTAAAAATCGTAAGAGTCACTTTACGTTTATTACGTTAATAATGAATAGGGCCCGAATTTTTACGTTTTTATAAACCCTGTAATAGTTTTATAAACACATTAAAATATATATTTTTTATAATTTTGAAACAAGTACGGTTTTTAAAGTTTCACTTAAATCAATACAATGAACAAATTGAAAATAATGGTAATTCTTTTTTTTTTTTTACTTAGGATTCCATGGCTTAGAACCATAAAACTACAGGAACACTTTTTGCTTAGTTTTCAACAGTGTTATAGTTTACATAACAAAATTATTTTAGAACTCCCCTGTCATTTCCAACTCCACCACATAAACTCAACTAATTATTCAATTTTTAACAATTTCTCAATTAATCAACCAACTTTTAGAACACTTAACTTTCGGCAACTTGCTGGTGCAAACATTGTGAATGAGAAGAAACTGCATGCTTCTTAAGAATGCCTCTAATTTGCTTCTAAAGAAACCGGGGATTTCGGTTCATTAACGTGTTACTTTATTGGGACAATGAGGTACATAATGAGAAAATTACAAAATTACATATTATTAATTTAAGTATTTTATAGCTAATTTAATATCATAAAACATATTTAGCAATTTTTGGGTTTTATAAGAATGGATTTTATTATAGGTAAAATCTCACGAGAGTTGACGAGTTTATAGAAAGATTCGCGATTTCGCAGCAGGAGCGAATAAAATTTATCTGATGTAATTCCTCAACTCGAGTTGGATTTATTAAGACTATTCCATGAATAAAAATGTAACGGATTACACAAATAATAATTACTTTCGTGCTTAGTTATATAAAAACAAAACTAACAGCTGCTAGTTCACGACATACTATGAATCAACCATCCATGAATCTATTCGAGTTACCATGTGACCAGTGCTACCAATTGTGCACATAAGACATAGTTAACTTAATTCAGGTAAGCTAACAGTAGAACAGAATAAAAGCACACGAACTGGCTTGCACCGAATTGTGTTTTTAATAGATGTAGACTACATTTATATTATTTCAATTTCCAAACATGTTATGTTGTAAAAAATAATCTGTTTTCGTGCTGTTTTATGGCAACATGCGACGTATTAATCACTGCACACTGAGCCTTACGTGTCCAGTAACGAGCAGCCCATTTTATCAGATAAAATGCATTCCTCATATTAATAGCAAGCATTTTATAAGATAAACGATCGTGATTGGTCTGTATCCGAGAAAATGCTAAACGTTATTGGTCAAAATCAAACAGGCGGCATATGAGTGGAATAGTCGTATTTAAATTATAAGACAGATTTAGCTATTTTTAATTTTTAACGTCTTATTTAGCCATTCTTAGGTTTAATAAGTGACTGCCTTGACAATGAAACGGATAATTATGTTAAAATATCATGGGTAGCTAGCAAAGAATATAATAGTTTAAAACCTAAAAATCCGGGCCCTATTAATTACTGTTTCTACGCGTATTGTACACGTCGTAAACAAAACCTTCTTCTACGCGAGTGTCAACCGTGGCTGTGAGCAAAGAAAATAGGTACGGGTACACAACCCATGCGACGAAAACAACTTCTGCCCCCGAAAACACTCATTTCAGTATTGATATAGTGCATATGTGAACACTCGCACAACTTTAAGGAGTTTAAACTGGTTATAACGTTTGTATTTGTCAAATAATACGCTCGTGCAGATACTGCAATGTTTGTGTGTGTAGACACTAATAACACATTCAGCGCGAGTCACCATGAACAGCATGATATGAATAATTATGCCCCCTGTGTCTACTGATTCCCATTAAGTGACGTTAATTCCAATACTAGTAACAATATTACAATTCTGTAACAAGTATAATGAATTATAATGAGAATATTATAGGAGAAAAATTCCTCTGACACTGGGATTTGAACCCAGGGCCTTTGGCTAACCGTTCAATTGCTCTACCAACTGAACTAAGCCAGAGTTCATTTCACAGCGCCAGATGGAACCTCTCTCCTATGACTGATTGCCTATTTGGTTCCATCTGGCGCTGTGAAATGAACTCTGGCTTAGCTCAGTTAGTAGAGCAGTGGCACGGATAGCCAAAGATTCTGGGTTCAAATCCCAGTGTCAGAGGAATTTTTCTCCTATAATATTCTCATGTAATGTCCAACAGAGACAATAGTCTGTGGCTCATGAATGCATATATATCCAGCAGAATTATAATGCTTACCTCGGGGTCCTCCATGACAGCATGTGAAAGTGTTACCCTAATTTTTATTCCTCTGCCCGTATCATAGGTACTATTGGTACAGGAAAAATTGTGTTCTGACCCTGAAATTCGATGTCGGGTCTATAACATAAATACACTTTTTGAAATATTTTGAATCCAAAAGTAGGCTACTATTTTCAGAAACTTGTCTGTGTGTGTGTGTGTGTGGGTGTGTGCCTGTGAACAGTCTAGCGCGAGAATGTAAAATTTTATAAAGACAAAATGTTATAATTATCTGGGTTAGGTACATTCTGGCGATATGACACAAAGATTGGCGAAGACTTTATCTTTATTTTAATGCTACTTTACATAAAGAAAATATCTTTTTTCATTTTTTTCGAAAACAGCTTGAACGATATTTAAATTTTGTACAAGAAGTGCTTGTGCAAAAATTCTTTTTTAAGTGTAGTTTTAAGGTAGGAACCGTTCATAGCAACCCAGAGAATCGCAAAATAAAAAAAGCTAATTCCGTTACCGGGTATTACACTATTTGCTTTCACAACTCACACAGCAATTGAAGACCACACGGGAAAAACGAGGTAAGTCACCTTTTCTGCAAATTTGAGATATTGTGTTTATAGTGTTCTCCAAGGTCTAATCTACCATTCTATAACAAGTTCATGCTGATAATGAGGTTAGTCACGAGTATATTTACATTTGAAGATACCACATACAGGAAGAGAATGAGGTAAGTCAACTAGAAATTTTGTTTGAATCTAGGTTTCCTGCCTATTTCAAAGGAGAAGTATAATCACCTTCAGGATCTGAAGAGATTTGTAGGACCTGAAGCTCAACAGTATTATTCCCAGCTTCCAAAGAAGACATAAATTAATGTGTTTGAAGGTCAATGATTTCATAAGACGTAGTAAAATTTTCAAAGCTTAATTCTTTATGAACAATGTTTATATTTAAAAAATAATCCATTTTCAATGTAAAACAAATAATGCAACATTTTTGAAAACTAAGAATTAAATCGTTGTTCCGAGATGATGATAATAATTTCAGATTTACAAGAAGCGTATTGAATTTCATTATGCACTTACCTCATTCTTTCCATGTACAGGGTGCTGCAACAATGGCATTGCATTCATTTCTCAACAATTGTGTGACTCTAAGGCTTTATTAATAGTGCAGGAATGTATATTAAAATTTTGGGTAATAGGTTGTTAATGGTTTTCAAGTTATTAGATTTCATACTTTAAAAATGTTCTCCTGAAAATTTTAATAAAAGTGACTTACCTCATTCTTCCCGTATAGTCTTCTATTGTAAACCATCCTACTAGCTACATCCCGTGGAATATTGCGATAAAATAATTAATTTTGTATTCATCCACTAACTCGATTTCCCCAATACACTAGAGTATTTACTGTTTTTATTTGCTAACATTCTAATATTAGTATAGGCTATATTTACTTAGGTACATTCTGCAGATATGACATGAAGATTGACGACTTTATCTTTATTTTCTACTGCCTATTGTTTCAAATGAATTGGAATATATCAGGAAAAATATCATTGACCTTTAGTTTTTAATAGTGTTCTATCAAATAATATAACCAGAACGATATTATTGTAAAGTAGAAGAAGAATGCTACAGTTGTAATGTCAGAAAACAAAATATTCAATACTAGTAATACAGGCAACTACTATTATTTTATTACTGAGTGTTATTTATTACTGCACTAATTCGTTAACAAACTATTGTGATTGACGTTATTACTAGGGGGTGGATTTCTATGACATGTCACATTTTTCCCCTTTGCATTATTTCAGGTTTGCGACTAATTTAAACCCGATTCCAAACATCCTGGTGAAAATGGAACGGCTTTTATTGTGCATGTAACTGCATATTTAGGAAATTTTCAACTATTATAGCATATTTGGTATGAATATGCATATTTAGGTCATATTTTTGGCATATTTGTCTGCATATTAAAGAAATTTTGAAGTTTCATATCATATTTTGTAAATTTTGCATTATAATGATACTTTTTGAGAATTTACAGATATTTTAAATAATTAACATTATATTTTAATAAAACGAATTGTAGTCAAACTTAAAAAAGATATACACAATGTGTAAGTGTTAAAGTCATATTTTAAATTTTATTGGTCATATTTTAAATTTTATTGGTCATATTTTAAATTTTATTGGTCATATTTTAACGTTTTTTAGGTCTTAAATGCATGCATATATCCTATTTTTTAGGTCATAGAAATCCGCCCCCTAGTTATTACTTTGTGAACGTTCGTTGTAAACAGTGAGAGGGAGAGGGAGAGAGATTGAGATTAGAGGAGAGGGTATGAGGTAGAACAGAGAGAATGCCTGTATACTGTGTTGTTTTATTTTCCTGTAATTCCGACAAAGCTATTTTGACGGATATTGATTGTCTGTAGCTCTCTATTCACACATATACCATGAGAGATGTTGTAATTGGGAAAACCTTCAAACACAAGATATAATGAGTTTAAATATTTGACTACCACTCCCCGTTCAGGATCCCTTGTGAGAATGTTCTGAATGTACATAAATATTATTCTAACCCGCATCGAGTCTACACATTGCTTACTCGTTTCACAAGGATGCCATGCTAAGAGACCTAACTTATATGCATCATTAGGCTATAGTTTCAGATAGGGGTGGTCATTACGTAAATTGAATACAATTTTCAATAAATACACATAATGGTAATGATCTATATTTAATATTTCTATTCATTGTTTTAAAAGATGTTTTTAGTCACGCTCTTATAACAACTGCTTCTCGGACTATTAACACGCGGAAACGTGGCACTCACCGGCCTAGGCCGGTAAAGTAACATTTACCGGCCTTGGCAGGTAAAGTCGTCATGGCAACTGAAGAATCCAGATGACAGTGACCAGTCATACCAACCGTAACAGAGTTTGAAACAAAATACTTGACCATAAAACAACAAATTAATACAAGGCGGCATTGTTTCTTTACGTTGATCAGAAACTTTACCACTATTTATTTTTCAAAACATTGAATAATATAACAACAAATATAGGCCTAAGCCAACATAGCTATATTATTCATAAGAAACCCGCACAGCCATCTAAGTCCGTATTTCATATTTGTTCATAGCATTGGATACAGCCGACTGTGAGAAAATGGCGTCTACAAATGGCTGACTATGCCTTTTATAATTAATTATACGGTATTTTTATTTCAATTCATATAATTTACCGAGCTTTCACTAAAAAATTTGTATGCACCATGTAAGCAAAAGCTTTAGCGGACTCATCCTATATTTCGGCCTCGGCTTACGCCTCGCCCTCAATACTAGATTCGTCTGCTGAAGCGGTATTTTGCGTACTTGATACATAAATAGCTATTAATTCTACGTGTGCCCTTGCTCCCCTGGATTGTTCTTGTAGGCCTATTGTATGTAGTTTTGAATCGTAAACATTGCTATCTCCGTCTATGTAAAGTTCCATTGAACTGGCTGGGCTGTAAAGAAAGGTGTAAGTCCGTTAAGGGCAAATAAAAAGGTGCTAGCACATTATAGCGATTATAGAGGATATCACCAGATGTCACTGTCATTCTCTTTCCTTTCGTACAATTACCCTTTCGTATAATTAACCGCATCATCTAGGCTATCTCCGGTTTTTCAAATTCATTGGGAGATGGCAGGATGAAGGAATATATGCTCAGCATGGCGAGACTCACAGCTGTTATTGATATTCTCCGGAGTTACTACTTCTTTATCAAATAACTTCTCAGTTCTCCTCATGCGACTGAGTGCACGCATTCTAGATTTCTGTCCCTCAGAATTAAAATAAGAATAAAAGTTAGGAAAAGTGATATCAGTGTTGTTCGCCATCAAGTTTACAGCCTTGTTTCTGGATCACGTGACCCACGCGCAATTCCCTGCCAGTCGTAATTCTCATCTTTTCGCTGCCATTTTATGCTCACAGACTGCCATTTATAGGTTAGAAAAATTACATCTTCACTCTCATTTTCCCAGTGTTACGGACACTTCTTACAAAAAATGAAATACCATAAGGTTTCTATGGCTTATGAACAGGGCCCGGATTCCGATGACCTAAAATTGTTTGAAAAATGACCTATAAAATGACCCTTAAAGAAAATTACTTAATAATTACAAAGAATGACCTGAAAACTGATATTTTATTTATAAAATTATTATTGTGCACACAAAGATATAGACTAATTTGTACATAATTCTAAAAACTGTAAATGTAGAAAGGATATTGTAGGTGTAAAAACTTTGCTCTTGATTGGAACATTTAAGAAAAAAAATAAGAAAATTGTTTTTAAAGTAGATTCTACAAAAATGTTGCATTATAGTAACCTAGTGATTTATTTAATGTAAATTCATAAACATGACTAAATAAGGAAGCAAATGACACGAAAATGACAAAATAATGACGTAAAATTTAAAATAAATGCCCTAAAAATATAAAATTGCAAAAAATGACAAAATATGGACTAATAGAAATGCATTTCTATAATCTAGAGGCCATGATTATTATTTATCTACAAGTTGACAATGTCTAGGCAGCATCAATAAAAAGATGACATGTCATTAGAATCCGGGCCCTGCTCATGAAGAACACAACGTACTAAAAATCACCAATTTTCAACTTTTTTCCTTATTTGAATAAACACAGTGCGTAAACATCGAAACCATCTTCAATTCGTAATGTAAATACGCAATTTAGACTCCCGAGAACTGTATACCTCTTCTACTTCCAGGCTCAAGGATTAAGCAAGGCAAGTAAACTTTGAATATTAAATCATCGGCTTTAATCTGCTTGCCAAACACAGGCTGGCTTGCGTAACAAGCAATATATGGAGAACTATAGCTCTTTCCTCTTGGATAGTTTCCTTTGACAAGTGATTACATCTTTCAGCTCGCGGAGGATGCTCGCTTCCGAGAATAGACAAGGCTCTTATGCTATGAGGCTATTCAGATAATATGAAATAATGAGCTTGGTCATCTAAACAATGGAAACAATACATTAAAGCAGTTTCTATACGGTTCGATGCAGTTCAGTCACTAGACGCATGATATTATGTTAATCCAACGTTTCAGGAAACTGTCAATTAATGCTTTTGCAAATAGATTGAGAAATTTACTGTACAACAAATTTGAACTTTTCTGTCCTTTATATAAAACTATGTGGTCCTGTATAAACAAAGGTTCTTGATTTATATATCAAAACCAAAATGGTCCATCACGTAGGCCTACGTTGTTATTTTCAAACTCTTCACCACGAAAGGCTACTTTAATTTGTAAGAGAATAACAACCCATTCTTTTACCTTTGCCTCGCTTAAATATTTGAATTTGTTCCTAAGATGCAAGAAAGCTACTTCTTCTCTGTTCTGAGCTTTTAAAAATAATTTCACCAAACCGAATTTAATGTGCAATGGTGGAAGAACGACACATTGCGGATTCACACGTGGTTTTTGTGATATTATGTTTCTGGTGCCAGGAATGATTTTTTTCCTTAGAGGATGTCGTGATTTTTTCTGTCACGGCTGTCCCATTCACAGAGAAAGCAGCAGAGTTTGGTGTATTCTTGTATCCTTTACGTAAAAAGCAAAAATGACGATTTTTTGGGAAGATGGTGCGTGGTAAACAAAAAACAATTACAGATTCGTCATTTTCAGTCAAAAATAAATGTCTGGTGGTTGCAACTTCCCCAGCCTCTTGGCCGTTCAAAATGCAGGAGTGATATTTTCAGATAAATGATATATCATCGTAAAGTTATCTATAAGCTCGGAAAATACTATAATTCGTCATAATAACAGACAAAAACCTTCAATTAATTACAGGTAATGAGTACATTGGAGATGAAATTGGATATTATATTAAACCATATTAGGCCATAAATCCTTTATAAAGCCTTTTTAGATGGTACTTTTGAAACTATGGTTCCATATAATTCTCATTTTCAATTTAAAGTCTCATCAAGGCGGATCCTATAACTTGATGATCCGAGCATAAAACAAATCTCTTCTCATTTTTATGTCATGTACAGAATAACCTCAATGCAATATAATGCTACAATGAAATGGTTTTTATATTGCAGTTTGATAACCATGGTGAGCTCTCGGATGTATAATAAAAACCATATCACCTGAGGGGAGATATAGTAAAATATGTAGGTCGATAGGGTGTTGTAACAACTACGATATCAGACATAACCTCAAAGTGAGGTTATGTTGCACACTATCTCTGAAACGCAAGACTGTATACCGGGTTGTTTGAGTTGCTCGTCAGCAGATTTAGGAAGAGAAGTTTGAAGGGCATGAGGCAACATCATGGCGTCCTTATATCGTGGTTTAAAAAGGAAGAGACACCTGTTAGTAATGACGTCTACACAAGCTGTGCGAGAAGAGTCATAAAACGCGGCTGTAAACCTCTTCCACCATGTTACATAACCTAAATCTACTTCTGAGAGAAAAAGAAGCCAGCTTTTGTTTCGAGATTTTCTAGCAGGGAATAAACAATATCTTTCTTTAATGTCTTTGTTTCTTACCGAGATGGTTTATACGTTTCCATTATACTAATGGAATGGTTTTCGTAATAACTGTTATTGTAAGTGTTGTACAACTTGTACATGCAAGAACAGATACAATTACATGCTGTTTATTCACAACAAAAGCTATAAAGATTAATATATTTGCATTTTGTAGTTCTTTAGGGGTTCCAGCAAATTCGTTTTTATATTCCATTAAAGCTATTACATAATAATAATAATTAGGTTGAATGTCTTGTAATATTTCGTGTCCGGAGGTGCGTAATGGATTTACATCAACAAATTAATAATTCATAATGTTTTGAATTTACTTTTAAAAACTGTATAGGCTAATGTTATTTACTTTTGTGTTATTTTGAATCGTAAATTTTTACTTCCTCTGCCCGTACCATAGGTACTATAGGTAGAGGAAGTATTGTTTTAGACCCTAAAATTCGAAGTTGAGTTTTTAGCATATATGCAAGTTTCAAGGCCCCCTGAATCCAAAAATACTATTTTTGGAAACATGTCTGTGTGTGTGTCTGTGTGTGTGTCTGTGTGTGTGTCTGTCTGTGTGTCTGTCTGTGTGTCTGTCTGTGTGGAAGTTTGTGAACAGGCTACCTCCGAAACGGAGAATCGTATGAAAACAAAATTTCGTATTTGGGTCAGGTACCTTCTGAAGATGTGATTCGTAGATTGGCGACAAATTTCCCTTATTTTTAAGGGTACTTTACTTGAAGAAATTTTCATTTTTCGCGATTTTCTCGAAAACGGCTCTAACGATTTTCTTTAAATTTTGCGCATGGATTGCTTGTACCAAGAGCTAAAACTTTTATTTGAAACATTTTTTCGAACAAATTCTCTGAAGGGTAGTTATAAGCTACCCACTGTGAATACGTGCTTTTTGCAATACGGCTTCTTGTAAATCGTACGAAAACAAAATTTTGTATTTGGGTTAGGTACCTTCTGAGGCTGTGAAGATTGACTACAACCTTATATTTAAGGGGACTTATGAAGAATATTTTGTTTTTTGCTATTTTCTCATAAACGGCTCTAAAAATTTCCTTTAAATTTTGTACATGGATTGCTTATACCATTTCAAAAACATTCTCTGAAGGGTGGTTGTAACCTACCAACTTGCCTGGTGAACAACTCAATACGCGGATATTTAAGGCATTTTATTCTATATAAGCACGTGAAGAGAGAAAAATGTACTGGTGGCCCTGCTTACAGTAAAGAAATGTCTGAGGGGAATATTTGATAAATTTCTGAAATTATTCTTAACAGCAGAAAGTTCCATAAACGTTTGCAGTCACTTGTTTTTTTTTCCCCATAGCCTGCGTTTTTAGTCGCAACATTCAAAGAAGGGGCTATAAGATATTTATAGCATAATTAGCGTAAATGCTGCAAACGTTTATTTGGGCAGAGGAAGTTATGTGACTTTCACATCAGATTTTTTTTAACAGAACTCCTTTCCGTCTATGTAAAGTTTCATTTTACGGGCTTAGTACTTTATTGTAAAAACTAAAGTGATATCTCGTTGAAGAGACTATAGAAAATATCTCCAGATGTCACTGTCGTTCCCTTCCCGTTTAAACAAATTAATAATTACCAATTCCCTTCATTTTAACCACTATGTTCAGATACTATTACTCCTACTATTAGCATTATCGTGTACTTATTAATTATTTACAATATTCAAAATAACATAAATAACTATTTCGTCAATAAAATGCATATTTAAAAATTGATTAGTATATTTCCAGTTTTTTGTAGCCTTTAGTATGTTTTGTCACTAGTGAATTTGTTATAGCCTTAAGATAATTGTAGTAACTAATGTATTATAATTTTTTCCCCTTGAACCAATGTATGTATGTCACCCCTCGCATGAGCTTTGCTTTTTGGGGTTGTATTACATATATTTAATATTAAATATTAAAAATATTAAAATAAAAGTTGGTCCATAAACTAGATGGCTTTGACAAAGCATTAATGTAAGTCAACACATAGTTACGCTCAAAACATTACTTACAACCTGCATTATTCCCCATACATACAAAGTCTGGAAATCCATATCATAGCGAAGTTTTTTCCTGATTGGTTCGTTATTTTCGTATTCTATAACTTCGAGAGATATATAAATTCCTTCGCTAATAGATCACGATTTCGTATTTTCAGCAAATGTAGAAAGCAATGTTCATTTGTATGTCATTTGTTTTCAAACAATTTGTTGCCAACGAAAAGAACCCGAAATCCGCTACACACGAAATTACAAATAATAATAATAATAATAATAATAATAATAATAATAATAATAATAAATAAACAAAAATAATAATAATGCTAAAAAAATTACTTTACTAAGCACAAGCTAACTGAAATTATTTTGCTTTTACAATTTACGGTTAAAAATTACGTAAACGGTGTTAGAACTCGTTTTGTTAACATCGTGCTTTCCTGTTAAGTTCTTAACTACAACGGTCTTACATCGTCTTCCTAGATTTGATCGAGGTTGGCAAATTGTGGCCCGCTATTAAGAAACAACGTAAATTTAGGCCCACTTTTTTAATGCTATGTAAGTTGTGACACATGATCCTCTTAAACTGCGGCCTATACCAAATCAACATTTTCTATCCATTTTACAGACTTCTTCATAGCCGATATTAACCAGCACTGATATGGCAGTTAATTTTACTATGTCAGACATCAACATGCATTCCAATTAAAATTACTTACACAATTTAACATGCATCGGTATGCAGTCTATGTAATGAATCGAAGTTACTTCTCAATAAAAATTATCGGAATACTGTACATTTTACGTTCATAAAATTGAAATTGCTTAATCAATGTACAGTCCACATGAATTCGTATTCCACAGTCATAAAAATTGTAACATTTGTTCGTGATAGCTATCGATAAAGTTACTTGAAAGAAACATATAATGCATATCGTTTCTTTAATTTCCAATTCCAAAATTTATGTAGTCCCTCTCCTATAAATACTTGAATCTGGGACGCAATTTACAGTGTGCTTTAAGGTAATTTATTAACGTTAGCTGAAATTTAGTTTTATATGTGTAAGATGGATTTTTTAGGCACGGATAAACCAATAAATTAAGTTAAAATGGGGATATGCATCAATTTTGCCTGTGAAGACACTTTAGAAAATAGTGTTACTTATTCTTATGAATGAATTTGTTATATGGTTTTTTTCATGTTACTTACATTGCACGAAGAGTAGGTGAACCAAGGTATTCTTACCTGAAAAAAGAGAAACAAATTAATATTTAGGAGAGACTGTATAAACCGTACTTCATTTATATTTTTTTCGTCATATAGATAAATTCTGCTAGTTTTCTCTTTATTTTTACTGCAAGACGATGTTATAGTATATTTTGATACAAGTGCCGTAAGCGATGCATACGGATCGAGGAAAGAGTTTGAAAAAACGAGGCGCTCGCGCAGAGTTTTTTTAATCTATTTATATCAATTTAATTATATTAATTGTGATATTACCTGAAAATATTATGTATATACAATCTTGAAGATAGATGTTTATTTCAGAAAGTGATTCGCATGTGTTTGTTGTTTTGGGAACCGAATATTTGTCCTGGGGGGCCTTGTCTATAAAGGCTTGTATTATGATGTTCCGTAAGTAAATTCTTACCGCACGGAAACTCTTATCGCACATAGCAACAAGATTGCGTGCGGGAATGTCAACTTACGATCCACGGCAACAACATTCGTAAGTACCACTAATTAGTTAAGTCGTGCAAAAAAACTATAAAACAATGAAGGTTTTCGTTTAAAAGCGAGAAACTAGAATGATGGAGTAATATAGTAATATGTATTAGTGATTGCACTAACAAGGGAACTTGCTCACTTGGTAAATTCAATATGTTATACAAAAGGGGAATCTGAACTTCGATAACAAATGTAGCGGAACTTAATTTACTTTTAAGTATGCCTATTATGAGTTTGTAATTCCCTGAAAACAAATTAGTATTAAACAAATTGAGTATTAAACTACCAATTGACTTCATTAAAAAAAAAGTATCCCAGTGCAAACAAAATAAAATCATCTGTTGAGATTGGGAACATGTCGGTAAATAATTATCTCTCTGTTATCTCAAGCGCAAACTTCTCACAAAACCGAAGCGGACAGCATTATTCAATTTTACATAACAAAGCGAAATACACTTCAGTCCAAATAAACAATATTATTGAAATATGTCACTATCAAAACATATGGAATCAACATATTGATTAATATACTATACAATTACATCTGTTACATTTCTAACAACATAGAAATATCCTAGCTAATTTGTTATTCACAATCGTTAAGCATTACTGTTTGTGTCATGTGATATGATCTCCAAATTATATTTGGGATTCAAACCTGAAAACATCTGGAGAATAACTTATAGCCTACACACCAAAGCTGGTTTATCTGCATTAGCAGCAATAAATATTTAAATTTTCAGAAAAAATAATTTTAAATTATTTTTTTGCACTCCTTAGCTAGTAAGTGGTACTTACGAACGTTATTTACATGGCTCGTAAGTTGACATTCCCACACAGTCTTGTTGCTAAGGACGGTTGCGATGAGGTTAAATTACTTACGGTCCAAGCGCTACATAATAATTCATTACGATACACTTCATAATACAAGCCTTTATGGACACGGCCCCCAGGACAAATATTCGGTTCCCATAACAACAAACACATGCGAATCACTTTCTGAAATAAACATCTATTTTCAAGAATGTATTTACATAATATTTTCAGGTAATATCACAATTAATATAATTAAATTGATATAAGTAGCCGTCGTGCAAAAAATAGCATGCCTCGGGTTTTCAATCTGTTTCCTCGACCCGTAAACGTGCCTTACGGCACTTGTATCGCAATATACTATTACATTGTGGCCAGCAACATGTATATTCATATAACGATTTTGTGAGCCCTAGAAGACTGTATTATTATATGACAACTATTATTATATTGAGGGCTTTGATATATCTTATATTAGGAAGACCGCATGCAGAAAACTGTGTGATGTAGAAGATAATTAAAGGAACCGAGATGCAAAGAAAGGAAAAATAAGGAATCACAAATCCAATTAATTAAAAACTGCTCATTATATTCCTAATTGTACTGACTTCAGATAAGTTACCGCCTAAGCTGCTGGTTTACAATAACAATCATGCTTTAAAATATTATTTAAAAGACTGTTGCTAAAATAGCTTCATCGTTGTAGTGAGAGACATTTTAACATCATAAAGACACAAAATTTGCCGAAACCATAGAAAAATATCTCCGGTCATGGAAAATCACCATTAACGGCCGTGGGTGTTGGCATGCTCACCACATGCCCCCCAATCCCGCCATCTGCCTATGGTAGATGACGCAGCGGTCGGGTGGTAGGCCAAATCCCTCCAGGGATGTAGCGCCACGGAGTTTAGTTTTTTAAAAGAAAAATTGCTAATGCAGGTTTATCGTTATATCGATCTTCGTTATACAGAGGTTTGACTAAGCCTACTTGAATTAAATAGTTTTTAATATGCATATAATTTTGAATGATTGATTATACCCTCACTATCTATTAGCTAACTTTCATTAAAGAACAGAACTATGTTAATACAATTTTTATTTGATAGAAATGTGTCGAGATCGAAAGGAGAACATCGCTATTTTGTATAAAGAAACCAAAATAAAAATTGAAATTATTCTCTAACGGAAGGTTATTGTAAAATTTACCAAATTTAAAGTTTACATTTTGCTGCTTTCAGACTTCAGTTTTATGTCATTATAACTTTCAGATCATGAAACTTACTCCTAAGTAAATAAAATCGTAATTTACATAAAAATATAAATTTTTCTTAACACTCCCTTTTAGTGGGATGAAGGTGGGAATTAAGGCGACATGCATGGATTTATTTTCTACGAAAGCTATAAGACTGTCAAAAAATCAAATGATGCAGTAAGATGTATGTTTGTTACATTTTATTTATTTTCCAGCTAACTGATTTTTATAGCAATGTAATTTAAATTTAGGCGCAACGGACTCCCACAGCTTTCACCGTCCTCCATATAGCCTACAGAAGGCAAAAGTTTCACAAATTTACAAGTTTGTTACAAACAAGTTCAGTGACCTGACAAGCGAATCGTTTTCCGATTCAGTGGTGGTTGGCGCACTTATCGGCAACAGTACTGCACTAGACTACCTTATCTTATTGCCTTGTCCCCAGAGACGCGTTTTCCAAATACTTGTGGCCACCTCTTTGTGTTATACAAGGCTTCGCAACTTCTCAGAATCACGACACTGCATTATTCTACATGCCATACTAGCTTGAAAATTTAAATTGCCTTCAAGCAGAAAACCCTGGAACCTAAGCGAAGTATTGAAATACTTCACTATCGATGGATTGTCGTGATCATTAATTAAATACAATATCCATAATTATTTTTAATCGGATCAAATAATCAATAAGTTACTTCGTTTGTACATTGATTAATTTAATGAATTTACTTGTATATCAATTTCTGCACTGCCTCCGACCAAGAGAATACTGTGTCTTAATGAAAACATAAAGGGAAAATTATAACACTGTAAACGATTATTTGATATTTAACATAGACAGTAAACCAACTTTGAACTATGAAGTAAGTTGTATGTCAATTTAAAAAGTAAAGGGTAAAAGGTAAAAGGTAGCTTGAGGCCTTCTCTTCAATTTCAAGAGGAACTAACAATTTATTCTTCTGGCTCTACATATCACGTATCAGAAGTCGGTAAAAATCTTATCCACTGATACCTTATTAGTCGTTGTGAGCTTTGTATTAGGTGAGAAAATACCAGACTACCTTGGGGGGAAGGGAAGCTTGAATATGCGAATTTTCGCACATGTTTACTGACATAAAACGGAATATGATATAGTGAATACATTCATTTACATTAAGAATATTAGGATTTTTTCAAAATGTCATAAATTCACAAATAACGCACATATATGTCCTGAAACCCCGAAAGAGCAGGGTCGGCCTGGTATCGCTGGCTTTCTGTGCTCAAGGTTCCGTTTTCGATCCCGGCCCAGGTCGATGACATTATATGTGCATAAATGTGACCGGCCCATGCCAGTAGATTTACTGGAATATAAAATAACTCCTGCAGGACAACATTCCGGCATACCGGCGACGGTCACAGCCCCCTAGTTGCATTACATCTCCGTCGTTAAATAACCATATACCAAGCAACCGAAAGAACAGGGGCTCATGCTCGGGGAAGTTCCATTATTACGTTTGCATAGTCCTGTGTGTTACAATATAAGGGTAATGTTATCCCAAAATTATCTTAATACTAAGAATGAGACAAAATTTGAAAAAAAAGTATTAGGGGAAAAAGGCAAAAACTGAGGGCAATGGTATGACCCAAGTAATTTAAGTAACAATAATTACAATAATGAAATACATAATCATACAATCATAATGGTAGGACCAGTTAAACAAAACTTTACAGGGGATGAAAATGAAATTTAATAACTTATGTTTTTTAATTCTATATGTAAAGACTCCATAACTACATTTGGCTAATCCTAACGTATTTTGATTTTTGAATTAGCCTATACAGACCAGGACCGAAACTAGAGCTATGTGAAAGTCCAGCAGTAGTGAAACATTTGGGTTCTACTAAAGAACTAGTTTTATTTCGTCTTGTGCTGTGTTCATGTGAAACAGGTAGGAATTTTGACTTATTTTTACGGTAGAATTTTAATAAAATGTATCTATAAATTTGGTCAATGTTAAATACATTGAAATCGGAATATATTTGTGTAGTTGGGTAGTCCAGCTGATTTTTCAAACAGATTTTTATTATGAGTTTTATTTAATAAAATTAACAGAGTAAGATTGGTTTTAGAAATTCTGTGATAATGTTTTATGTCAGAGAAGTTAAAAAATATTTCAGTGCGTTGCCTTGATAAATTAACAAAACACGTGCACGTAAATGCTATAAAATGAAAAAATAAAATAAGTAGAATAAACGTAGGCTATAAGCAAAGACAACTCTGTGATTATACCGGATTGAAAAGTATTAAGGAATAGTACTGATTTAGAAATAGTATAAATATAAGCTTGTTTTTATGCAGTTCAGAAACTCTTATCGTCTCGTCTTCTGTCCAGAAATCTAAAAATTAAGATTTATAAGACTATTATCCTGCCTGTTGTATTATATGGATGTGAGACATGACCGCTAACTGATCAGGAAGAACATAGTCTGAGAGTTTTTGAAAATAGGGTGCTTCGAAAAATATTTGGGCCCAAGAGGGATGACAATGGGGACTGGAGAAAATTGCATAACGATGAGCTTCAGGACCTGTACGCGAAGGATGAAATTAAATCGCGAAGGATGAAATGGGCTGGACATGTTGCACGCATGGGGAGGAAAGACATATCTCAAAATTATTGACTGGGAGACCCGAAGGGATAAGACTACGTGGAAGACCTAGACGTAGGTGGGAGGACAATCTTAGAACGGATTTATGGGAAATAGGATTTGTGGGGGAAGATTGGATGGAGTTAGCACAGAATAGGGTTGAATGACGGACTCATGTAAGCGCGGCAATGAACCTTCGGGTTCCATAAAATAGATAATATTCCTTTAGCTTGCTTAGGAATTGTCTATTGCCCTTGAGTAAGGAAGTAAGTAAGTAAGTAGGTAAGTATAAATACAACATAACATGTTGACCAGAATCTGACACAACCAGTTACCCATTCGGAGATGGAAGACTGCCTGTAAAATAGAAACGGATTATAACGAAAATCCTACATAGTAACGCTCTCTGTAAATACTCTCAATCTAAAGAGTTAGTTATAGCCTATGTGCATGTCTTGCTTACCCAGGCTTTAAATCTGCAAGCTCAGTTTTCAGTGTCGGAGTTAATCCTTATTGTTAGGCATGATTGTGTGCGTTCTATTCAGAAAAGGGTTAAATTAAATTGAGATAAGAAACACAAGACCTTTGTTGATATAGCAAAGCCAGGCGCCTGTGGTTTCTACACTGAAAATGCTGTCATTCCAATATGGACAGAGTCGGTTTGGTTTTTGAAAACAGCAACGGACGTGCAATTCTATAAACTTTCCGATTCGCTAAACTCATGCGTCAGCAAAGCTGGGTTGTGCATCCGGGCACAAAGGTCGGAATTTGCCTTTATCTAGTATTCAGCTTTTTGTCGGTGTTTTTTCAACATTATCACTGATGTATTAAAAGTTTATTATTCATAGAATTCACGGGCTAGTAACGAGATAAAATAACTTAATGTTCCCCTTATTACGAACTATTTATATTGATGTGAGTTCTGCTCTTGCTATTAGTAGGTTTGATAATAGTATAAATATTATTATTGTAATTAAATTATTATTAATTGCATTATTATTATCATTAAATGATTAATTATTGTGATTAAAAACAAATAAATAAATAAACAAATAAGCATTATTAAAGGCACTGAAATGTTCGAAATTGTTCCTGCTTTCTTATGTCACATAAGAAATAGTATATTGCGATACAAGTGCCGTAAGGCACGTTTACGGGTCGAGGGAACAGATTGAAAACCCGAGGCGCAGCCGAGGGTTTTTAAGTTTTCGAGACCCGTAAATGCCTTTACGGCCCGTGTGTTGCATGCTATTTTTTGCACGATGATTATTTATATCAATTTAATTATATTAATTGTGATATTACCTGAAAATATTATGCAAATACATTCTTGAAAATAGATGTTTATTTCAGAAAGTGATTCGCATGTGTTTGTTGTTATGGGAACCGAATATTTGTCCTGGGGGCCCTGGCCATAAAGGCTTGTATTATGAAGTGTATCGTAATGAATTATGACGTAGCGCTTGGACCGTAAGTGTTTTAACCTCATCGCAACCGGCCTTAGCAACAAGACTGTGTGGGAATGTCAACTTACGATCCATGTAAACAAAGTTCGTAAGTACCACTTACTAGCTAAGGAGTGCAAAAATATGATAAACATTATTGCACTTTAAGTCTGTGAAATAATGGTTACGAGTACTATGTACACCTTCAAAAGGATTAAATACACCTTCCTTACACAATTATCATCAGGAAAATCACTTAAAAGATTCTATAATTAAAAATAAATTGACAGATGGAAGCACGTATTTAGAAATTAGTTTCTCCGGTGGCGTAAAGCGATTGACAATAAATTAGATATCTACCCTTCCTGAGTGACACAAAACATTTGTTTCTAACTAATGCTTTAAAAGTGTCATATTTTGTGGGTTTGTATCCCCAAAACTTCTTAAATACGTCCTTGGCTATGTGTAGTGTAAAGGCAGAAGATGTCTGAAAATAAAATCTAGGAAAACCAAGCAATGATGTCAATTTTGTAATTTTGTAATTTTTTTTATAGGCATTCCAATTCAGAAACAACTATTTTAGTAATTTAGCTTGGAACATTTTTCTAATAGAATTTTGAATAGTCGAACAGGACATAATACGAATGTAAATGTATTTATATTAGTAGCAATCCCACAAAAGAAGGGATATTATTAATTGGTATAATATCCCAGATTCCCATCGTAACTCAATTGGAAATATGGAGACTATCAATGGGGGATGCTTCTTTAAGAGACGAGAAAGACAATCGAGAATATTGAGGGCGAAATTAAAGTATATTCTCTCATGAGGAATGGAATCCTTCATCATAAAATTAAATGAATAAAATCCTTGACGGTAGGAAAATAATGTTAAATTGGATAAATGCCGACTATAATCATGACGACACTAAACTCTACGACGGAAAAGACGTGATAAATAGAATAAGATAATAGAAACAACAACATTAAAACAATATATTACTTAAACGCTTGTTTTAAATTTATTAGATTTTAAATTGACATAACTATATTTTGTATCAAATATATTCCAAATAGGCTCTAGATTTAACAGCAGGAAGGATGTTTGTTTTCAAATTCTGTAAATCTGTGTGATACGAAAATGGATGTACAAATCGCATTAGGTCTACTCTTAGCATTATGAGTCATTACGTATTTGTGGTGAAATTTGCTGTAAGAGTACATACCTGCCATGATGTACAATTATTTGTACAATGTACAAAGTTCCATAATTGAAATAAAATTGGCTTGGACTTCTACAATTTATTAAGCTTCCTTTCTGGTGCAAGAATGTCCTATAAATATTAATATGGGGAAAGACATAGACAGTAAATGCAAGCGCATGGTAAGGTAGTGGGGGAGCGCTAGCTCGGCCTTCAGCTCGCAGCCAGACAGTACCATGAACAGAATTCCCTATTCATCCTTCTTGTTTACAGCTCATCCCTCTGTGATAAATTTAAATTGAAAGTTGTCTGTTGATTTCCATTTCGTAAATTACTCAATATTTCATAGCTACGAAGTTGTTGAAGATAAACAGTATAGAAAACCTAAGTTTACCGAAGATATTGGCATCGTGCAGTATGATTAGATTTAGCCTCATGAATTATGCTGTGCATGCGAATTGGGAAGAAAAACATTGTGAATTCTTAAAAAGCTCTACCTCGAAAGGTTATCTACCGGTGTCCGAGCCGTGCATGGTCTCAAATGGCCATCTACCCATCTCTCACCCGCGGGCTGTAAGGGGTCAAGATTTACTACTCCCTGGTGGCCGATAGTGGCATTACAACCCCTCCTTCTCGTACACCTCACTATCTACCAACCCTATCTCTCTTTCTCTTCGACAATATTACAAAGAATAAGTGACATCGGAATTGCAGCTTTCACAGTTGACTATTGCGGCTGACTTCTTTTGGATTGGGATCCGTTAAGTCATTTGCAGCTTCCTCACAAAGCAGTCTCTTAAGGAACTTCAAGGGACCCCTTCTCATTGAAGGGGGACATACTGATTTGGGTACCGAGAAATAGGTAAAATTATTATTATTTTCTTCTCAGCAGTGAACACTTATGTAACCTAGTGATCTGACATGCCCTTTATTGATTACTTCTACAATTAAATACTATTTTTAGAATTAAGTTAAGTGTTACAGTTACGGTACTGATCGTTACAAAATGGCAGCCACGTTTAGTGCACTGAAATGCCGTGTCTGTGATAATTTCTACAAATATTAATATTTCTGAGTAATTCTTTCTCAATCTACTTTTTAATATCATATGAACAACACTACCTACAAAAATGATATAACATTAATAGTTTATTTAAAAATACCCTTATATATAGGCCTACATATTTTTAATGTAAAAAATAATGTAAAAAAATTACTCTTCACGGATTTATTTTTAAATACTAATACTGTAGATATTCCAAAAATTGTAGATGATGATGTTCATATAATGTTTATAAATAGATAGAAAAAATAGTCACTCAGAAACATTGACGTTTGTGGAAATTGTAATAGAAACGGCATTCAGTGCACAGAATGTGGCTGCCATTTTGTAACGATAATTACCCGTAATTGCAATAGTTTTAATAATTCTGTAAATAGTATTTAATTGTAGAAGTAGTCAATAAAGAGTATGTTGGATTAAGAGGTTGTAGAACAAATAACTGCTAAGAAATAAAGAAAGAAAGAAAGAAAGAAAGAAAGAAAGAAAGAAAGAAAGAAAGAAAGAAAGAAAGAAAACGAATTTCACCTATTTCTCAGTACCCAAACCTGGATGTCCCCCCTTACGTTTGAGCTAATTCGTGAGAAAAGTTTAAGAATGACATTTATTTCATCTTTGTTTCTTTTTATGTAGTTGTTCTTCCTTTAATCTTGTTTTACCTAACATAATGATGTAAGATGCTGGCCACAACTGGGGTTGTATTCTTTGTGTATATTTTTCAAACAAACTTGTGACAAGAAATAAAACCTCTGGTCTGTTTTGTTTTCCGTTAGAAATCTCAGTCATCTTCAATTAGAACACATTTCAACAGGAAGTTCTTTCCAAAGTCTTGTATTATCTTCGCTTTCGCGGAATATTTTCCAACAATACATAAACCATATTCCGAATCATTTTGGTCGTATGTCGGTCATATGACTAGCGATGCTTGCATGCATGGAAAATATGAGTTAATCACAAATAGGGTTCTTAATGGACGTTTGCTCTAGAATTATGTCCTAGGAGAGGTTTGAGCATGCATTGTTGAGCCCTCGGTTTATAGGAAGTTATCAGGCATAGCAAGCTCAAAACGGTGTCAGCTTCTATCTGTTAATGTGTGTTTCAAAGCTTATTGACAAATCATTTTCTTCAATGCAAAGTAAAACATATGTTCAGATTTCGAATAACATATAATATTTTCCCCTGATTCGTAATGAAAGGCGTGTAGATTTAAATGTTTATATTATGTAAATGCTTATATTATGTAAATTAAAATAGTTCTTAATCTTCTTTCACCTATTTCAGGGTAATACGATTATTTTTGGTGACCCGGAAACAAATAGCCTACTAATATTAGCTATAATGCCAATATTAACAATATGGTACAGGTCTCACATTAAATTCAAGAATGTTACTGTGCCTTGTGTTATTCATTAACATTGCAAAGTGGAAGACATAATACAGTGAGTCCCACGCAAGAGTTGGCCAATGACGCGGGTTTCTGCGTCGCGGCTGGCACAGCTCCAACTCTCGAGCGATCGGGTGAAATATCTACGCAAATAATGCCGCGGTCGTTGTAATGATTCAGGTTCTCACATTTACAGTTAAAATTACAATGAAAATAACCACGTACGTAATCACAAAAGATGTTGCATACGCGCAACATTGGCACCTTTTTTAGGGAATTTTCTTTCACGCGCGTAAGTTCAGCTTCCGAGATAGAATAATTTCTCTTGTGATATTGTCTTTAAGTTCTTCTTATGTATGGGAAATTGACCTATACACTTTATTTTTCAAGTTTCCCTATAAATAATATTCACATAATCTTAGAAAAACTTTAAGACAATATCACATAGGCCTATCACATGAGAAATTAACTCTGTCTCGGAAGCTGAGCTTATGCGCGTGAAAGAAAAGTTCCTAAAAAGGTGCCAATATTGTGTGGATGCAAGAAAAGAACATTTCCAACACCTCTTGTGATGAGGTATGTGGTTATTTTCACTGTAATTTTAACTGTAAATGTGAGAACCTGAATCATTACAACGACCGCGGCATTATTTGCGTAGATATTTCACCCGATCGCTCGGGAGTTGGAGCTGTGCCAGCCGCGACGCAGAAACCCGCGTCATTGGCCAACTCTTGCGTGGGACTCACTGTATAAAACACACACACATGTATAATGTTAAGAAATCTCTACAGAAATAAGCCTAGTAATATAATTTATATGTTGGTGTTACGTAAGTATCATAAATCAATTAGGTCCGCTAGTCTTTCCCCAAAAAGAAATTGGCCCTTTATTTAAAAAAAGAATGAAGACAAATGCCGTAAAGGGATATTCTCATCGGATTTATTTCTGGGGCTGCTCCAGTCCCGTGCCTAACACTTAAACCTAAGGACAATACACACAAACACAGTCCTGAACCCTATAAGAAAGTTATAAAAATTATAATAAATTATATAACAAGAAAAATCATAAATAAAACTCCTTAAATTATTATATTGACACCACTGATGATCCATCCTTCTAAATCAATTAAAAATATAAGATATCCTTTGTCACCAAAATACTTTTCCCATCCAGAATAAAAAAACCCTGGAAAGTGATTTTTCACTACTGAAAAATCCAACCCTGTCGAGAATCGAAAGATTCTAATACTGCACTAAGAACTTTAAATAAATAAATAAATATACAATATCTTTAAATATATGTATGCACGAAATGGCAGAAAGCTAGATCGACTCTTGTGAATAAGAAATCAACGAAGTTGTAAAAACGATACTATTTAAATATTTAAATTATTTAATACATAATAAATCGCCAAGATTTATATCATGAATACATCGAATCAAATTTCAAAACAATTGATTTTACAAAGAAAAGTTATAAGTTCGAAAGTCTTTTTTCAAGAGATAAATATTTGCTTTCATTGATAAGACATCCAACTTTACCGTAATTTGAAACTGGTACAAATGGATACGCAAGAACTTCTAATAGCTATAAGTTATATCATTTAAATAAAATTTATTATTACCTTGAAAAACTATATTAAGAGCGTGATTATAATTCTAAAAAGTAATCCAAGCTTATACGTTCATGGAACAACATCTGCTACAAACAGTCAATAGACCATGTACTAATAATGTTCGGGCTTTTTGTTCGGAAACATGGTATACCACTTCTAGCCCTGCATAGCTTATACACTAATACTCATAGCTTACGATTTAACTGTCTGATAAAAGCATATCTGTGTCATGCAGATTTTCCGTTCTAAAGCAAATGGTATTTAAACTCCACATTCAAGAGCCTAGAACATGTATAAACTTCAAATCTGATCTTTTTCAGCTTATGGATTTTGAGAACAGAACATTGGAATGAAGAGATTAAACGATTTCCACTTTACATGGAAACTTTCATTCTAACTAGCATATTAGCTTTTAAACAAAATAAGTTTCTCTGGGACCATTCCAGAATCAAAACACAATTTCATGAAAATATTTATTGCAACAGATACAGGAAGTGTTCAGCTATTTTCAAAGTTTTCGCCACCGGAATTGAGGCATTTGCCTTACCGTGTGACCAACTTTTTAATGCTCGTGTTTTAGAAGTCTGCCGCCTGGGATTTGAACCACTGTGTGTACAACCATCTCTGCCTCCTTCATTCTCTGTAATTTCTTGATGTGCAGGAAAAGATGAAAATCACTGGGGATGAGTTTCGGGCAGTAGAGTGGATTTTTAAACACCTCCCTGCAAGTCTCCCGCAGAAGTTCGGCTGGGAAGAGTTTAAACATCCACCCTACAGCCCGAACCTTGCTCCCAGTGATATCCATCTTCTCCTATACCTAAAGAAATGACAGGGAATGACAGAGAAGAGGAAATGGTTGTCACACTGTGGTTCAAATCACAAGCGGCAGACTTCTGCGACGCAGGTATTCAAAAGTTGGTCCCACGATAGGCCTACAACAAACTTGTCAATTCCGGTGGCGAATTTGTTAAAAACTGCTTAATACTTTCTGTATATGTTGCAATAAATATTTCCATGAAACTGTGTTTTGTTTCTGTAAATGGCCTCAGGGAAACTTACTTTCTGGACGCGCCCCGTAAGAATAAATATTTAAATTATGAACTCTTTAAACACAAGGAAATTGCGCGAAAACGTAGGCCAATAACAAACAATAGTATTTGTTTTTAGTGAAAAAATGAATATCCTACAACAATTGTTAATATTTTTTTTGTGTTAACTGCTTGGACAATATCCTGTCGATATTCCAAAATGACTTACAGTCTAGTTCTATACGCTTCTTACTTGTTTCTTCACAAAATAATTACTATGTGTTTGAACAACAAGACTAAAAAAAGTACTGAGGAGTATCATGATGAAGTAGGATCCTCCATTTTAATTAATCATTAATTAACTTAAATAAGCTGTTCTGATTGTGATTCGAAACATCAGTTTGTGCAATTTACTTCAAAACGGCATTAATACAAAACTACAGAACACCATTATTTACATCTCTCAGACTTTAATAGCATCTGACTCTACCAATTACAAACTTCCGAAAATAAATTATTCCCCAAGCCATCTATACAAGCCTTCATTAATACACCAGTTCTAATTACATCATTTAAATAAATGCCACCTGTATTGATGGGAAATAAAATTCACGTTCAATTGCAAGGTACTATTTAATGAATTGTCGTAGGCTGTAGAAATGTTTAATTATGTTCCCTACATTGAAGATGTATAACGACAGAATCCGTTGCTCTTAGTTGCCTCACTGGTTGCACTTGGATACTGAACATAAGGATGGCGGGTTCAGATCCCGCCGATGCCGGAGTTTAGGTTCGTTAAAAAAACAGAAAACCTAAATTAGAACCTCTGAGAAAAATCTTTCGGTGTATCTTATAAATATAACAATTTTATGGCTCATTACCAAGAGGACTTTGAGGCATAAGCTTGTGACTTCTCACATAGCTCTTTGCACTAGTTTTACTAAAATTGACAATCATAGCCTATATAAGTTCGTAAGATTTCAATTTTTTTCTTCCCCTCCTATCTCAGCTCCTATGTAGCGTTTCGCTATTAGCTCAAATCCAAAGCCAATGATAGTCTATTAAAAGAAGGCAATGAAGAGTATAGTATTAAAGATTTATTAAAGTTGTTAGGGGTATTAGGGGTATTATAAAGTAGACAACAAGCAAACAAATTAATGGTATTAGAAGTGGATTTTTGGAGGCGTTCAGCAAGAAAATCCAGGAAAGAAAAATTAGAAATAATAGAATAAGGGAAATAACGCAAGTTGAAAAGAATATTTTGGAAATTGTAGAAGAAAGACGCTTGAAATGCTATGGACATGTACTCAGAATGACAGAGGATAGAATACCCAAGAAAATTTTGGATTGGAAAGTATTAGGAAAAAGAAGAAGAGGGAAGCCCAAAGAGTGCTGGATGAATGGGGTGAAAAGGAGTATGGCGAGAAAAAGATTAAGTAAAGAAGATGCTATGGACAGGGACTTATGGAGGCAAAAGATTGTTGTGGGATGAAGGAAGACCATTGTATTGTGGAATATTCCTTAATTAAAAAAAAAGTTGTTTTTTAATGATTTTCAATGAACTTCACATGTTACATTTTAATTCACCGTTCGTAACATGTCTGTTTGTATGTAAATGTGTGTGTTACGAAGTTACGACCAAACCCGTTGTTCGATTTACTTCCAATTTGGCAAAGCTATCCCTTGACGACATTAAAAAGCGATGCATGTGTAAGTATTTACATTTTTTTTATTCCGTTCCAATAAGGTGGCTGTTTTAATGATTCTATTTCATGCAATGTTAGCTTCTTTTGACAATCCTAGCCAAATTTTCTACAACTATAGTTCCAGTCCTGTAACGTTTTGCCGGCATTTTACCTGTTCTATGTGAATATGTTTGTTTCGCAGACACGATTAATCGCATTGGCCAATTCTCTTCCTATTTTGCATGAATGTTTTTTGAAGTCGTTAAAAACTAAGTATGTGTAAGGATATATTCTTTTATTAAGTGCCAGTATGGTACTTTATGAGATTGTGTGGTGGACGAAAAAATGTCTGTCCGTCTATCCGTGTGTCTGTACGCACCATAACTCAAATACGCTTTTTCGGATTTTCATGAAACTTGGAAAACACATTTATAATGTCCATGGGAAGAACCCTATTGATATTGAACCAAATCGGTTCACCGGTACTGGAGTAATGCCCAATTTAGTGCCTATTTTAATAGATTATGACGCCTTTCTAATAGAAAGGCGCCATCACTCAAATACGCTGTATCGGATTTCTATGAAACTTGGTATACCCATTTATGACGTCCATGAGAAGTGCCCTATTGAATTTGAACCTAATCTGTTGACCGGTACCGGAGTAAAACCCAATTTAGTGTATATTTTAAAGACGCGGTAACTCAAATACGCTTTACCGGATTTTTATGAAACTTGGTATACACATTTATAATGTCCGTGGGAAGACGTCTATTCATAATGGATAAAATCGGTTGACCTGTTTCGGAGTAATGCTCAATTTAGTGCCTATTTTATGGTAATATACGAATTCGAAAGAATTTATTAAAAAAAAATGAAAATCAGTTATCTTGACAACATAGCCTATTGTTTTACTGTGATCTTATAAGGCCTTGGAAATTAAAATACAGGTAGCTATGACAAAAAACATATTGATTTACATGCGCTTATCCAACTAGAACGTTAAAATGACCCAGGTGGCCGAGATGGTAGACCTTTCTTCTTCCGTAAGCCCTGCTTAATGAATAAATCTGGAGCTTAACTTGGAAATCAATTAAAAAAATATATATATTCTGCATATCATAATTGCAGTCTTAACTGATTAAATAAAAACATACTGGCACTTTGTTACATCAGTTTACCTGATTTTATTCAGTTTGAAGAACATGGTCATTTAAGTGTTGAATAGCAGATATTAAGACTATATTGGACGCAAGGTTTTTTGTTTACAGAACTACTAGTAAATATAGAGTCCAATCAAAATAAATTTCTAAAATATACATATTTCAAAAAGTTTAACTATTACCTAAATTTGAATCATATTCAACTATGTTACAGTATTTCAATATCCCTGAATTATCACACAAACGAACTTTTTATGCAATGTTGTTTTTAAACAAATTACTTAATAACGAAAAAGAAGATATTAATATTGTCGAAGAAATATAATTTTATGTTCCACGTTATAGATCTTATAAATGGCATTATCTTTTCTTTTTTTTTCATTCCAAAAGCAAACACTGACTCCCATAGTAAATCTCCTCTTTATAATGTGCTCCGCCTATACAACCAATTGCACAAAATGGACAAAGTAAATATATTTAATGCTAACAATAAGCGGTTTAGAAATATATGTGATAAAAATCTGAAAACTTTAAAATAGTAATAATTAAAAAGTGATAGTTAAAATATGCTCCATGTGATTTTGTTTATTTAAGTCTTATATTACTTATGTTTAGATCTGTTCCCTTCATTGTGTAATTTTCATATAGTATGTGTGTCTTGTTTCATATTTTTTTGTATTTTTTTACTTGTAGTATTAGTTTAAATTAATATCGTATATTAGTATTAGACAAAACATAAAATATTAGTGCTGTAAAACTGATGTAATTAGTATAAGAGAACGTTGTAATTGGGCAATGAGCCTGTTATATTCTCAACAAAATAAATAATAAACGAATAGAATTAAGGTATTAGCAGAAAAAAAGCTATACATGCTTTTTGGGAACAAGTTCCTGGATTAAGCTGAAATATGATTTTTCTAATTATACACCAGCGGAACAAAGACCATATTGCGGTTTGTTGTGTTTATCCGTATCAGTAATAATGGAATGCATTTAATACAACAGTAAACAGTGGAACATAATATACGTCAACAATTCAGCGCTAATTGATTGACCGGTTTATAGCTACCTCAATCATAGTGCCGGATATCCATACGAGCTATGGGTCTCTTCCGTTCTCACCACCATCACAGTAGCCTATGCCCTATCGTCGCAAATTATCATTGCACTGTATAAATCAAATAATACATTCAGGATTCATGGTACAAAGGTTTTATAAAAAATAATCATGTCAACCATATTTTTAAGGCACCAAAACGAAAATTCACAAAGAATAAGACGGATGTGAGTAAACCAAAGAGACGAAGTGAGACATATTGACATTTATGCGAATTAGCTCCCCGCATGAACCTAATAACGAGCTATCCCTCATAAGAAGAGGCTGTAAGACCATCAGGGCATAAATGGCTATTCATTCATTCATTCGATGGGGATGAAGAAGTCTAAGGTGACGTTTGTAATGGAAAAAGAAATTACGTTCTCAGTTTTCGAATCCCCAAATAATGGATTTTAAATCCACGTTTAATTTATAGTACTTTTGCTTACTGATTTGAATGCTAAAGACAGTTCGACGAGGCTACTGTAATAATTCTGCTGGTACTAATATTTAATTTTAACAAACAGAAACACATACGGATAGAGAAAGAGACTGACCTTTTTATGGAATAATTATTATTAAAAGAATATCTTTCTAGTTAACCGATTAACAGTTAATCAGATACCTGGACAATGACGTCATTTTATCAAGTTGTTTGTGATTATCCAGGTAATTGTTAAAATAATTCACTGCAGTGGAATTAGTTTACTGGATAATCGACATAAAAATCCAGATAATTTTAAATAATATCCAATTAACCATGTGTTCAAATAACAGTTAGCTAGTTCATCTCCTGCATTTAATTGGCTATGCAGTTATTCATTATCCAGTTATTTGTCCCAGCATTAATTATTATTATTATTATTATTATTATTATTATTATTATTATTTTATTATTATTATCATTATTATTACTACATTATAATTCTAGGGTCCTCAAAATATTGACATGTATGTGAATTTTAATTTAGCGTAAAATAAAATACATTCTCTACGTATGGTTCGGGTAAAATAGTATATTGCGACACAAGGGCGGAAAGGCACGTTTACGGGTCGAAGAAACAGATTGAAAACCCTCGGCTGTGCTTCGGGTTTTTAAGTTTTCGAGACCCGTAAATGCCTTTACGGTCCGTGTGTTGCATGCTATTTTTTGCACGACGGTTACTTATATCAATTTAATTATTAATTGTGATATTACCTGAAAATATTATGTATATACAGTCTTGAAGAATGATGCTTATTTCAGAAAGGGATTCGCATTTGTTATTGTTTATGGCAACCGAATATTTATAAAGCGGGGAGGCCTTGGTCATTTCTGCTCGCAAATAAGCATTTGCTGGCGGTAAAGTAACTTTCTGCCCGTCGCCCCTAACAACAAGTCACTTTCCGCCCGTCGCCCCTAGCAACAAGATTGCGTGTGGTAATGTCAAGTTACGATCCATGTAAACAACTTTCGTAAGTAACACTTACTAGCTAAGGAGTGCAAAAATAATATATTGGCACAGATTATAATAAAATATTTACTTGACGTAATTCAGAATGCTGTTTCATAAAACTGACACGGACGTATTCGTAAACTAAGTTATATATATAACTTTAATGTATTTAAGAATATTCAATCATAACCGTTGAAGAGGAATAAATTAAAAGTAGCTAACTAAAATATGTAGGTGTAATTTTCACACTGAATGCACATGTAAGACATTTTCTGACACTGTTTGTTTCTTAAGTGACCTAGAATTATTTCAGCGATAACGCAAATATTATAACAAAAACAAAGGAGTTATAAAAGTTTATGACTGTCAGGTAGTGGCATTCATTGAATAAAGTGTATATTCCATAGTAATTTGCATAATGACTGCACTACTAGGAATAATAAAACCCGCCTTCAAGAAGTCTTTACCTGAGAGATAAGTTCACACTTGATGGGCAAAGAGGGAAATAAAAAAAGAGCTGGCAAAGAACCAACCTAACACAAACAAATAACAAAATAGGGCAAAAGCTAGGGAACAGTTTTCGAAGAGGTAGCACCCACGGATACTGCATTAATTTAAATGACAAAGAAATGTGTTTTATAAGGTTAAGAACAAAGTATAGTAATAATAACAACATATTTGTCACCATTAGGTAATAAAGATTGCAATAGGTTAAGGAAATGGTAAAAAATAAAAAATCACAATCCAAGTATTCTTCACCAGTGTAATAGTTCATTGTGAGAAGGATGCTCCTTACTTTATTCTTAAAAATTCTCATGTAGTTTGTATTTCTAATGTCAGTGGAGAGTTTATTAAAACGTTTGATACGCAAAACAACTTGGCTGTCACAGGTTCTTGTTAGCCTAGATTTAGGAACAATTATGTTAAAATGATTTCGAGTGTCATGTGAATGAAATGCGCCGACAGGAACAAATTAATTTTGATGCTGAAATGCATACATTATGTTTGTCAATACAGACAATGAAGAAACAGTAAGCAATTTAAATTCTGTAAAAATGTGTTTACGCGCATTCAACATTATAAAAACTTTATTCTACGTTAGTTATCTTCATCCATATCCCGTTTAGGCTGTCATGGTATACGATTTAGACAGGACCGTTAGATCTCGCACGTTATACCCAATACGTCGTTACATGCGATGTCGTTATAAACGGTTTCGACTGTATTTATTATCAGCCTCCATCTACGAGGCGCGACCATAAAGTAACTTTCCCTGGGGCTGTTTACAAAAACAAAAAACAATCTCAAGGAAATATTTATTGCAACAGACACAGCCAGTGTTCAGGTATTTTTCAACAAATTCGCCACCGGGATTGAAACATTTGTCTTACCGTAGCACCAACTTTTGAACACCTATGTCGTTGAAGTGTACCGCCTGGGATTTCAACCACCGTGTGGTTGGAAATCATTGGGAGCGAAGTCCGGGCTTTAGGGTGAATGATTAAACACCTCACAGCCGAACTTCTGCAGGAGACTTGCTAGGAGGTGTTGAAACGTCCATCCTACAGCCTGTACTTCGCTCCTAGTTACAATTACAATTACAATTACAATTTATTACTCCAAAGTACACGAAAAATATATACAAAAGTTGATACACCCCCCGAAGAAGCAGAGCTTGTGTTCGGGGGTGGTTCAGTTATATATTAGAAATACTTATACTAAACAATTACTTTAAAAAAATGCATAATTTGGAGAAGTATGACAAAATGTTATGTATGAAAGGTTAGAACATGTTCTATTTACAATACAAAGGTACGACGCAATACAACAATAATACATAACAATTTATTTGTTCAAATTTTAGTAAAAACAAAGAAATTAAGTTCTATCCAAATTTTAAAGTTTAATATGAAAAATGTTATAACAGTAATAGTCGATAACAGAAGTAATAATTATATAAATTTTCTAATTTTAGACCTAAATTGTTTGTTGTTTAAGCTATTTAGATCAGGATGGTTGGTAATAAATGAATTGAATAGTCTTGGGCCAAAACTTGAACAGTGCTTAGCTCCAGCAGTTGTAACATTTTTTGGTTCAAGTAATAAATTAAATTGATTAATTAGTGATTTCCATCTTTTCCTACACCTAAAGAAATGACAGAAAATGACACAGAATGACAGAAAATGACAGAAAAAAGGAGATGTTTGTCACACAGTGTTCAAATCCCTGGCGGCAGACTTCTACGACACAGGTGTTCAAAAGTTAGTGCCAAGGTAAGGCAAATGTTTCGATCCCGGTGGCGAATATGTTGAAAAATACCTGAACACTGGCTGTGTCTGTTGCAATAAATATTTCCTTGAGATTGTTTTTTGTTTTTGTAAACAGCCCCAGGGAAACTTACTTTATGGACGCGCCTCGTATAAAAAATAAGGATTTTACTTAAGCTGGTTTCCTATGGAATAAGGCAGCTAATATTTTTAACGAAGTCTCTTTATATCTTTCGTACAAATTTTGAGTACCTATGAAAGCAATTCCAAGCACTTGTTAGAATAATTAGAATAACTGAATTCCCCACATTAACGTGGGATGGGATGGGATTCTCAACACTTTTATAACTTGTACATGAAAAGCAAAATGATGTTTAAAACATTACATGCGTTGAAGATTTTTGCTTATTAATATAGACTAATTGTTACTATATCACCTTAGAGCTGCCAAGTTGCAATCAGGATATATCTTCTGGCACCTCGCCTAGATTTCTGTAACATCAACTCCATCTTTCTTGGGAACCCTCCAGCTCAAATTTCATTAAATATGAATATAGGAGTACCGGTATTGAAATAAACCAGAAAAGGAATTGTAAATTAAACGACCTTAAAAGAATTGAAGGAATAAGGCGTTACATTATTCAGAAAGTGAAGGACGCTTTGATTCCAGACGACTTGGAACAAAGAAGAAATGTAATAAATAAGAACAGTTGAGGGGAAAGATGTTGAGAGGAAAGAGGAAAGAAGGGAGACGTTAATATCGGTTTTGTCAGAAGCGTGGTGCTGATAATTATGGCAGCCCTGGCATGCCGGTAATTACTTGCTCACAATTGTCTCATTCTCAGCAATTTGCATCCAAGACATGCTTCAGTAAGCAATATTTTCTTTCCACTTTATTGTAAAGGAAAAAATCTTATAAATTATAAAACCTTTCCATGACCTCTATGTCATTCAGCATCACTTCTGGAGAAATTAATATAATTCTCTTTGGTTTGCGTTCAATAATTGTGATAGTTTGTTATTGCTTTAAAGCAATATTAATAATAACACTAATAATAATAATAATAATAATAATAATAATAATAATAATAATAATAATAATAATAATAATAATACATGAACCGGCACTCTTCATTCTTCGATCCTGTGAATAATCTCAGCTTCGGGGAATATATGTTTTAAGGTTCCTTGAATAGAAAAGTACATTTCTCTGTGTGATTTGTTTTTAGGATATAAAATCCACCTATGGTCGTAGGCCTTGTCCTTTCAGGGATGTAGCGCCACGGGTTTTTTATTTCACTGTAGATATAATCATGAACATGGAAGCGGCTGTAATGTTACAATTAAATCTTATTTTATTTTTACCCGTTATGTATCGCTGTTCTATCTACTATTTTTATTCACCGGCAACATAACTTGTCTCATGTTATTCTGTATACATGTATCAGTTGTCATACAAGTATGAATGGAAAGTACATTTTAAAAACTGCTTATCGTGATTACAGTTGATATAAAAAAAAGCTTATAACAGCTGAACATATATCGTTGTTTAACAGTGTACCATATGCCATGTAAATTATTCGTACAAGAGGGTAGGATGAGTAGTTAACAAGGTTGTGTGTGTGTTAATCCACAGATACAACAACAACATCACTGTGATAAATATTATTTGTGTAAGAAAAATCTTACGTGGGACAGGTTGTGAATGCTTCTGTACGATATTCGTGCTACATATTTCGCCAGAGAATTTATTGCATCATAATAGTTCATATTAAAATATCTCTTCATGCTATGTAATATACTACTATGTAGTTGGACTCGAAATTTTTATGTGATATTCTTGGCTGATATGGTTGGTATTCAGCATGCTTATGTAAAAAATGTATAGGAAAAGGTTTTAAAAATCAATATAAGCAATCAGTGAGCAAAATTTACACAAAATAATTCAAATAATTTCTAAGAAAATATCTAAGTTATATGCAAAATGACAAAAGTAAGAAAAAGTCGCAGGAATTTTTCTCATCACATATACGGAATACGACATTTCGAAAACATTAATTCGTTTTATTTTTTTATTTTACACGAACGTAACAGACGTAGCTCTGCAAAACCTATTTGTATACTAAACGTACAATAAACAGAAATAATAGTTTCCAATAATAAAAAATTCCTGTATTTAATAATTTAATCGAATTTCAGGATCTATCTATAGTAGGATATTCTCTGATATGAGCAATAAAAATAAAAAAGGTAGTAACTTTAAAACGAAATGGAAGTGCAATATTTCACTATATCACTGATATTAAAATTAACACAAAAGAAAATTTAGGCCTGGTAATATTACCTTTGTGAAAAAATCTGATACCTTACCAATGTAACGTATATAGTTCCTGAAGAAGGATATGAAAATCCAAAATATCAGCCAAAATGAAACTTGTAAACGTGGGGTTTAATGACAGTCATCGACAATTAAAATACCGGTACAACTATAATATCACTTCTACTAATACAGTCGATGATGATGGTGTTGATGATAATAAAATTAGTAATAGTAAGAACATTACCATTAAACGTAATGGTATTCGAAATAATTATAATTAGTGTAATGAAGCTATCAATTTTATAGATTCCTTAGGAAACCTCCTGCAGACAGTGACAGGAGAGCAAAGATCAAAGTTCTTCCTAAAACAAAGGCTGTCTTGCAAACCAGCGTGGAAATGCGGCCTCTGTCATGGGAACATTTTTATCTTCTTCCACCATGGCAGAAATTTGTTACATTTTATAGTTTAATTTGTTCAAAAACTTGTTTGTTCTTATGAGTGTTTTGTATGTGATACATCTTAATTGTAAATAATTAATAGTAACTTAATGTACGATTAAATTATTTTTGACTTATTAGTCAGCTAATATCAATAATAACACTGATACTTATATTAATAATAGTAATAATAACTATAATGAGACTATTCCTTATAGGAAAAGGAAAACTATAGTAGGCTACAATGGAGACTACAGAGCTAGCTGTATGTAATTATATCTCCAAGGGCTTATAACCTTAGAGAAGACCAGTGTCGGAGCTGCAGGACAAACTCGTTGAAAACAACTTCAGCATAACTTGGCGAACAAACAGAAAACTGCTTCGTCCCGGACGGTAAAGCCAGAACTTACTTCGATACTTATACAAGTTGCAGACCCCTCTGCGACCCCAGATATGTGATCAGGGATTTCTATCAACACTGGCGATGAAGAGAAAGAAAAATAACATCGAGAAACTATATCCATCCAAATACTTTCATTTTATATCGAACGAGCACCTCTTCTGGTAGGTACAAGTTCTGGAAGACTAATTTTATTACATCTAAAAATAGTTTTTTCAGTATCTCTATCACTGTAACATAGGCCGAAATTAAAATATCCGGTAATTGTTAAAATGATAATTACGAAGATTGTTCGAAAAGTAATGCCTCCAAATTTTCTCCCGTCAGAAAATACTGAAATTGATTGAAATTTGGTGACAATATAAATGAATTCTTCTTTTACACACACTGATTTTCTATACAGTCTCCATGACAGCTCTACGCCAGATGAAACAAATGCATATATTCCTTGTCGGATCCTGCTTGTTTAATCACTTCCTTACTCTTTGGATCCAGAGGCCTTCACCGCTTCAGCACCGTAGCCAACCATGCATGGTAATCTATCAATATTACATTATTTTGTCTTCAACAGAACCTCATAGAATGAACCTAGTAGTTCTATGATCTAGTAGTATACATTGCGTTCAAAACTATATAAGAAATGTTCTTCATCAATTAAAACGGTCAGCATACTGAAATGGGATCTATATCTCGAATCATACCTTTAACCCTTTATTTGGCGAGATTTAATTCCCCAAATTATATTAACTCATGCCGGACTTCAAAGAAAACAGTTAACATAGTATAACATTATACTAACATAGTGATTAGGATTATAGTTTACTATAAGTGCCCGCAAGCTTCGCAAACAATAATTAATTCGAAGATTAAAATTTAAGAGAAAAATAATTAAAACGTATTTATTAACACTTACACGCGAATCGTTCATAAACTAAACAATTAATAATTATAATAAAACAGTTAAAATCCGTCTTTGGAGTTTATTCCACGATTAGAAAGCGCCGCTTGGTAAAACAGACCTCACATTCGAGTTCCCTGGCCCAGAAAACCCCTGCGTAGTGATTTCCGTCCAAGTGGATAAATCTTTGCCGATTTAGGCCTACATTCATTATTCATCTTCCGTATACGTTGAAAATTTCAAATGTTTGCGTGCCTTGACATTATAAACAAATGAATCTACTAGTGTGGGGTTACAAAATTCAAGCGATCGCGATGCTTTTATTTCCAAGGTATGACAAAAACAGGCAAAGCCATCTGCTAGTGATTTGACAATTCAGATTTATTACTAGGGACCGGATTCTTAGGTTTTTACCTGTTTTTTTCCTTACTTCCAAAACAAAAAGCGCTCATACACTTTTTCGAATCACGTCCACAGGATTCACCCACATTAATTCTGTGGCACCTAAAAATACCTAAATGGGTATAAAAACCTAAATATACCTAAATGGGATATAAAACCTAAAATGTCTAATTTAGGCTACTTTTTTGCCTTGTTTTTGAGAAATCGACACTTTGCGGAGACAATAATTTGTGTCGGGTTAAAATTAATACCACCAGCGTTTCGTTCAACCCATTGTCGTCTAGGATGGACAGTATCCAGAGAGGAAGTGTAAGAGTACCGGTGTATTCTTTTAAAATATTCGTACGAACAACCATTGTTGCCGTGTATATAGACATAGGATATAGATTTCTGTGTTTTAAAGCGCTTGTTTGCTTTTATTACTGCCCTGTAATAAAATTTAAGGCAAACTTAATTTCACGGCATCTTTTGATTGTTTATGCTTTCTTTCTTCAGTTGTATAATACTGTCCTAAAGCAATTTTACACAAATTTAAGTCAATTTTGTTAAGTTAAACTTTACAAATATTATGTATTGAATCCTATGTAGCACATTCAAATTCATTAAACCAATTATTCTACACGAAAACGATATTTTGGACAAAAAAACCTAAAAAAACTATTTCACCTAATGAAAAACCTAAAACAGTGTTTTTAAAAACCTAAAAATCCGGTCCCTATTTATTACTGAAAATTGATGCTTCGAAAGCGCAAAAAATGTATTTTTTTCTGCCCGTTTTTAACTCACAACTCGCGAACGAAAGCGAAAACTAAAAATCCAGCTTCGGGGTGCATTCTGTCAATCTATGTTTAAAATTTTAGATCTTTGCGTTCAGTAGATTTCGCTGGGCATCGCATACAGACAGAAAGACAGAAAGACAAACACTTCCTCTTATTATATAGATTCCTTGTTGCCTTATTCTAAAAATCTGATGTGAAAGTCACATAACTTCCTCTGCCCAAATAAAAGTTAGCAGTATTCACATATCCTTTTACAGAATCGCAAGACACAATTTTACGCTAATTATCCTATAAATATCTCTTCTTTCAATGATGCGACTAAAAGCGCAAGGCTATATAACAAACTTAAAAAAAAAGAACAAGTGACTGCAGACTTTCCGCCGTAAAGAATAATTTCCGAAATTTATCGAATATTTCCCTCAGATACTTCTTTACTCTATGCATGGCCAACAATACATCTTTCTCACTTCACATTGTTATATAGAATAAGAGGCCGTGAAAGAGCGCTATTCAGTTGTTCATCACACAAGACAAAATTTCTACAAATAGTGGGTGAACAGTGAGTGGCTTGTAACTATCCTCAGAGAATTTTTTCGAAAAAAAGTTTCAAATAAAAGTTTTAGCTCTCAGTAAAAGGAACACATGTGCAAATTTTAAAGAAAATCGTTAGAGCCGTTTTCGAGAAAAATCGCGAAAAACGAAAATTTCTTCATGTAAAGTCCCCTTAAAAATAAGATAAATTTGTCGCCAATCTTTGAATCACATCTTCAGAAGGTACCTGACCCAAATACGAAATTTTGTTTTCATACGATTCTCCGTTTCGGAGCTAGCCTGTTCACAAAATTCCACACAGACACACAGACATGTTTCCAAAAATACTATTTTTGGATTCAGGGGGCCTTGAAACGTGTATATATGCTAAAAACTCAACTTCGAATTTTAGGGTCGAAAACAATACTTCCTCTACCTATAGTACCTATGGTACGGGCAGAGGAAGTAAAAATGTATAATATGAAAATTATATTTTTTTCAACACCTTTTCCCTAATATTAAAATAAATGTAAAAAAGACAGTATCCTATAGGACACTTTGCCAATTTAAGAGATAATGACTTTAAGGAGCATCCATGTCAAATTAGAGTAAATCGAACCACGTGTTTGGTCCCGAATTCGTAATATTCAAATTTACAAGACGTGTTGAAATCATGTTGGTTGTGCCGTTGAGCTCGATCAAAGCACTAATTATACAAAACCTCAATCCCAACCTTTTTATTTATTTAGCCTAGGCCATTCGGTTTCATACAACCGTCTTCAGGGCCTCTTATCTTGTAGAATTATATTATAAAAAGAGTAAAGCAGTTTTAATAAGCGATTTTAATAAACCAAGACTCCCTTATTAAGTGCCAGAATGGTACTTTATGAGATTGTGTGCGGACGGGAAAATGCCTGTCTGTCCGTCCGTGTGTCTGTATGCGTGATAACTCAAATACGCTTTTAAATTCTTAAATTCTTTCATAAAACTTCGTATACGCATTTATAACATCCATGGAAAGAAGCCAATCTATACTGGAACAAATTGATTGACCGGTACAGGAATAAAGCCCAATTTAATGCCTATTTTTTGGTAATATATTAGAAAGAATTTATCAAATGCAAATCGGTCATCATGACAACATATTGTTTGACCGTGCGAGGTGCCCGAAATGGTAATGTCTTGGACTTGCACTCAGGACGTCCATGGCTGAAATCCCGTAGCCGGCCAATTTGATACATACTTTTTTGTATTTTTATGTGAGTGTGTGATTGTCAAAATATCACAAATCTATATAGCTCTGCTGATAATGAGGATTTTAATCAGATTTTAGATCTTAGTTCTTCCGTAAGCACTGCCCAATTAATCAATTTGGAGCTTAACTCGGAAATCCAATAAAAACTTATTTTCCGCATATCATAATTGCAATTATAACTGATTAAACAAAAGCATTCTGGCAATTTATTACAACAGTTTACTTCATTTTATTAAAACAGATTCACTCTTTTTATATACTCTGTACATTTAAATTGACTTTAAATGTTCTGTTTTGCGTTATTTTTACTTCATTTTATTAAAACAGATTAACTCTTTTTATATGCAATTCAACAGGGTATTCAAAATACCTTGAAGATAGCTGTATGAAACCGAAAAGCCTAGGCTAAATAAATAAAAAGGTTGGGATTAAGGTTTTGTCTAAATATTATTTTATAAAATTTACAAACAGACAAAATTCCCAACGTTCGAGTTAAAAAAGGACCTTGATTCGCTCGGCCAATCTAAAATGATGACTATTATAATAGTCGGAAATAGCCGCAGTCGATAGGCTAATTCACCATAGCGAAACTCTAGTAATTTAGATTATAAATAAGTTCGGGGAGCAGAAGTCTATTTTGAGCTTATGTGAAGATAGTGAATGCAGTGTTGGGATTTTCTCACGTTGGTACATAGTTTGCAGTTCCAGTATTCGTGGCTACAAGTTCACATCTCCCTTAATATTCGTACTGGGACCTGTTGATTCCCCAGTGCAGTCTACAACACAGCGTACCCATGTTCACAAGTCTTTATGTGTAACTATTACTTGCTGTACATCATATGCCACAGTAAGACCATTCAAAATTTGCGCCAACATAGAAATTCGGTGGATTCTTGAAAATAACTACAGATAAGTGAATTTGTATTCTATTTTAGAAAGTTTTTACTAACCTAGTCATGAGCCTTTTTCCTCTATAAAAGCATCTATACATTCAACCCTTTATCTATTATAGCATACAGGACACAATAGTTTGTCTTAAATTCGTAATAAAATAACGCAAAATAACGCAAAATAGAACATTTATAGTCAATTTAAATGTACAGAATAGGGTACAAGAAATAATGTACGAGCCTAATCATTTGGTTACTATTTTCTTTTCAGTCCGGCAGGGGTTTATAATTTGCGTGAGGAGCTGAGTGTAGAGCATTTAAAAAAAAAATTGTCGTGTAGCAAAATATGCAACTAGCTTCAATTCGTTCAGAACATGTTAAAATGAATTAAAAGTTAAAGGCAGCAACCGTTAGAAATTACTGTACGGAAAGCAAATAGAAAATTCCTATTTCCATTCTCTTAGAAATTGAAATATGATATATTGGCCAAAGAACTCAAATCTTTCAGTATTAATAAGCTTATTCTGCTGACAATTTACAAATATTTATGAAATGATACAGCATAAAGTTAAAAAGTAAGAACAAACAATGAGATTGATGTATTATAATAAATCTAGAAGGAAGATAATGCATGAAATCTGGGGGGCATTGTATTTTATAAAAACCCTGATGGGCTGTCATTCTTACTACCCACATACTCTCACATTTTAGTTAATGACCTTTTAATGCATCTCTCCCTCTCTCTCTCTCTCTCTCTCTCTCTCTCTCTTTGTCGGAGTTTATTTAACCTCTCCCTTTTAGGATTTAAGCGACCCAAGCCGCCCGGGTCTTACAGGGCATCAACCTATCGGGAGAGGCACAGACAAGGACATGGAGGGCCTCCCCGGATGAGTGATCAGCCCAATGCCGGGGCCACCTCCGACACAACACGAACACATAGGACGAACTCTCAGAACAAGGCGAGGATGGGGATGAATAACATAATGACGGCCAGATGATATCCGGAGACCACAAGGGCCTAAAGTTACCTGACATATGTCTCAAAGGTGAAGGAAAACCCCGGAAAAAACCTCACCTGGGTAACTTGTCCCGAACAGGAATCGAACCCGGGCCCGCTGCGTGAGAGGATTGAACGCATCCCTTGAGCCACAGCGGTGGACCCTTTTAATGCCATTTATCATTAATTATTATTATTAAATTTTATTTAAATAAACTTCAAATGTTAGCTGATAGCTGTAAATTCAGGGTAGGGACTAAAATGTTGGTTTGCTAAGGTTAATTATGTTACATAATTTTATCAATAAAACCTCTAATACCAGAGACAACCACAAGTTAGACTTAATTAATTCCACATAAAATTATCTCACTATAGACGATCAAGTCCAGGAATGCAGGACTAAATTGAGTTAGTGTTACGGAGTTATCCTGCACGAAACGTGTGGGCGAGCAGGAGATACGTCACATGCTGGATGAGTGAGAAGCGATATTGATATTAAACAATATGCTAACTTCATTAGAATGAGCTGCATTCCTATTTAGTAGCTAGAATATGATAGCATGGTTTGAGGGGTCCGCGGTAGATTTTTGAATATTGAATATTGAAGTAGATTTAAGGCTGAAACTTTCAAAACTAAAACCCAATATTTCAGAGATTGCCAAATGAAAAAAACACCATCCTTCTCATTGAAATTAGTGGTATTTTACTATATAACTGTTCCATTGGTAATTTTTTATATTTAATACTAAGAATCCTGTCGTTTTGCAATTGGATTCAATGTTAGAAATAAAAAAAAATGTATCAAAACAGACTGCTCCCTTTTTCTATCCTATAGCTTTTCGTTTTGAATTAAATATATTTCAAATGGTTAATACTACAAAATTAGTTTAAATAGTAAAGGGTCATTTTTTAGGGGTCCGCAATGACAACATTAATAATTAAAGAGGTCCTCGAATAAAGGTAGTTTGAGAACCCCTGGCATAGACGATTTGTACAGGGGATAGTGATACGATTTTATCTCACTTAAGAAGACGGACGACTGAAATGAGTTTAGTGTTTGTTGGAACAAGGAGGTCTGGGGTGCAATATTAATTACTATGTTTAACCATAGGAAATATATGACAATAATCCAATGAAGTTCATTAGAAAATATGTCAGTTTTTAAGTAATGTATGTTCGAATGATGCAATACAAAAAAGAAATTAATATGAGACATTTTTAGTAAATATTTTCTAGATGGTATTAGGCTGTATTCTGCAAACTTTTCCTACTGGTGGAACAGAATAAATTACCCACAATTCAACACGCCCAACCAAAATGTTAATTCCAAGAATAAGTTTTGCGATACTATTATTAGGCTATAATTATGTTATATGAAATTTATAATACAATAATGTAAGTAAATGTAATTACTGTTATTTTATTATTATTATTATTATTATTATTATTATTATTATTACTTTAGTTATTTACATTATTCTGTTATAAAATCGTTGGCATTAGTTACTACTGTTGTTGATGTTATTATTATTATTATTATCATCATCATCATTATTAAGAATAACATATTTCTCAACACTTATTCTCGCATAATAACTTACGAAAATTATGAAGTATAACAGGCCTACAATTTTTATTTTGACTGAATTGGCATTCTCGTGTATTCGACCATGCCAATTTAACTATACTATTATAGGAAAAGGTGCAATGTCAGAGTGCGAAAATAAAAAGATTTGATTCGATTAATTAAGACATTCGATTAATAACTTAGTCCACCGCTGTGGCTCAGGGTATGCGTTCAATCCTCTCACGCAGCGGGCCCGGGTTCGATTCCTGGTCGGGACAAGTTACCTAGGTGGGGTTTTTTCTGGGGTTTTCCCTCACCTTTGAGACAAATGTCGGGTAACTTTAGGCCCTTGTGGTCCCCAGATATCATCTGGCCGTCATTATCATCTTCATCCCATCCTCGCCTTGTTTGGAATGAGTGTGAGTGTGAATGTTGTGTCTCGTCTTATGTGTTCGTGTTGTCTCGGAGGTGGCCCCGGCATTGGGCTGATCACTCATCCGGGGAGGCCCTCCATGTCCTTGTCTGGTCAAAAAAGTATGTATGTGATCCAAGGATAATCCCTCTCCCGACAGGTCGCGGCTTGGGTCGCTTAAATCCTAAAAGGGAGAGGTGAAACTACGATAAAGAAAGAAAGAAAGTTTAATAACTTAATTAATTAAGACATTCGATTAATAACTGACCGTGGGATAGGTATCAATCACTTAATCAATGAATTATCCATTGAATAGCATGTGTACAATACGCATCGTCATCATACATAAGTAAATAACAGGAAGAACGATTTATATACTAATTAAAAGATAATATAAATATAAGGTTATATTTATTATAATGCTCAATAACATGATAAAACGGATTATAAAACAGTATTCGATTTATGTGCGTTTAAAAATAGAAAACACCATGATAATTTATTCCTAAGGTACATTAAGGTATTAAATCATCACATATCTAAATAATGTAATAAGTGTTTCCAGCTATCCACAACTTTTCATTTTTAACTTTTAATTTTGCTTTCACATTATATTTCTTACTAATAGTTTAAATCTTAGTAAGTAGCAAACTATTTAATATATTGTTTTTTGTTTATTGTATTATCTCTAGAGAACTAGCTCATAAGCCTTAAATAATAATAGTGTAATCATTTTTCTGTGTATTTGTAACATTATATTGTACTTGTATCATACTTGTTCTATTGTAATATTGTAAAGTTCATTTATATTAATCCTGGTTGAATGGAAGAGAAGGCCTAATGGCCTTAATTCCACCAGGTAAAATAAAACAATTCTAATTCTAATTCGAATTATGGAATAGATGTAAACATTTCGTTGTGTTTTGGTAAGACTGCAGAACGGTATTTAAATATCGTGGCGACCATTCGTGAAATAATTATCTTTTCTTAATGTTAGGTCAGGGTAATATTATTTTCACATAGATCAAAAGATAAAATATATGCCTTTTAAAAATAACCTAAGGCCTTCTTCTGCTAAAATGAAATTTACACTCCTTTGATGTAATTACGCCCTCTCACTCATTAAAAAGCAAAGAAACACAAAGTCTGGAAATGTAATCGTGATTTGTAAAACATGAGTTGGAGATGTTATCTGCTATAATGATGCATGTTCACAGCGAAAGGTAACAATAATGAATCTGTACTGTATCAACTGACAGCACCATGCCCTCAAGTTGTACATGGTAATATAGCAACGGCCGACTTTATTACGTTTTGATTCTGTTTCATTTCTCTCCTCTCGTTTTCACGATACTAACGAAGTATCGATTGTGCTCTGTTTCTGATATGCGGGTTATCCTTAGGCAGAAATGGGCAGTTCTGGCTAAAATACCTAATACGATACAAGCAGTGAGGGAAGTGAGGCGGTATGCGCCGGTATGGAATACCGTCACTGCTTTTAAAGGTTCAATCGCATACCGGTACTGGTTTCAATCCTTAAAAAGCATACCGTCTCTGAAAATCAGTGGCTATTTAACACAAACTGTTAATGTTCCTTTGAGTCGTAATATAATAATTACTTTTCATGATTATTCATCCACTCGTACGTTTTCATCGGTAGCCATCGTCACTATAGAAGGCTGCGACGATAACTTGTGATGGTCTTTGTTGTCATCTTAATTGACTATACCACTAGATTCGATGTTTTCAAAAATATTTCTCGGTAACAAAATGCTGTAACTTTTATATTGTTTAAATAGGTCTTACATATTTTAAAAATATATTTTTGAAATTAAAAAAACTAAACTCCATGATCTACATCCCTTAATGGACTAGGACTACCACCCAACCGCTGTTCATCTACCATAGATGGCAGGATTTGGGACATGTGGTCAGCATCATAACACCCACAGCCGGTACTGGTGGTTTCTGTGACCGTGAAATAAATAAAGGTCTGCCAATCGACAGTACAACATGTTCTGGTCTATAATTATTATGTTGTAATGGAGGGAATGTGCTTTTTTAAATTCAGGTATGATAGGGAAAACTTCTGGAATAGCATACCGCCTCTGGATTTTTCCCACTTCCTTCACTACATACAACAGCCTAACCTTCTCTTAATATTATAATAGGCCTATATGTTGTACTAGCAGATACCCGCGACTTCGTCCACGATAGTTAATTGGAAGATTAAAAATGAAGAGAAAAATAATTAAAACGTTATATTAACACTTGCAAGCGAAACATCCATAGGCCTAAACTAAACGATTAATTAATGAAACAGCAAAAATCCATTTCCTCCTCTCTGTCATTCCCTATCATTTCTTGAGGTGTAGGAAATGACGGAAATCACTGGGAGCAAGGTCCGGGCTTTAGGATGAATGTTTTAACACCTCCCAGCCTTACTTCTGCAGGAGACTTGCCAGGAGGTGTTTAAACATCCGCCCTAAAGCCCGGATCTCGCTTCCAGTGATTTCCATCTTTTCCTACACCTCAAGAAATGATAGGGAATGACAGAGAGGTGGAGATGTTTGTCACAAAGTGGTTCAAATCCCTGGCAGCAGACTTCTACGACACAGGTGTTCAAAAGTTGGTGCCATGGTAAGACAAATGTTTCAGTTCCGGTGGCGAATATGTTGAAAAATAGCTGAACACTGGCTGTGTCTGTTGCAATAAATATTTCCTTGAAATTGTGGTTTGTTTTTGTAAAGGGCCCCAGGGAAACTTACTTTATGGACGCGCTCGTATACATGCAGGCTTTTTACTATAACTTACAGTTTGAATTTCTGCTCTCAATGCTTGAAGATTGTTCCGTGTTCGATACCACCTCAGTGTTACGTATGTACGTTAAAATATATTCGAACAAAATCTGTTTTCCTACGATAGTGTTTTTCATCCATTTCTCGTTCATGCTATCATGGTGGGAACATGAATTTCCTGCACCTAGTGCCGGCAACCACATCTAACCCTTCTTTTGCCCATTTTGTAGCCCATGTGCGTCATTATACCAGGCCTCTAACTTTTAATATTTTTACTAACGCAAACATGGAATATAGTAAGGGTAATTAAATCACGGAGGATTAAATGGGCTGGACATGTTGCGCACATGGGGGATTAAAGTTAGGCTATATCTCAAAAGTATTGACTGGAAGATCTGAAGGGAAAAGACCACGTGGAAGACCTAGACGTAGGTGGGAGGACAATATTGGGATAGATTTAAGGGAAATAGGATTTGCGATGGATGAATGGATAGAGTTAGCACAGAAAAGCGTTGAATGGCGGGCTCAGGTAAGCGCGGCAATGAACCTTCGGGTTCCATGAAATAGATAATATTCCTTTAGCTTGCTGAGGAATTGTCTATTGCCATCGAGTAAGTAATATAAGGAATTATTTAGCTTCCTGCCCTTTTTTGTTTGTTTGTTATGGTAACTAAGGACAGTCTGTTGTTTCTAGTCGCCGCTGGAGTAATGATATATTGCCGTAGAGAATTCATACGTAGCCCTGTAAATACATGGACATGGGACTTTCGCATTTTGTGCTCACATAAATCAGCCCAACCCGGAAACATGGAAACCGAATGTCAGTGCCTTACGTCTATTCCACCTAGGCTGATAATTCTTGGCTTTCAGAATGCAAATCAATACGTTTATGATGTCATACAAAGATCTATTACTGAACATTGTGTGGCACGTTGAATGTTTTATCGTATAATAATCGTAAACCTACAAAGCATGGAATTTTATGACGTGCAGTTATGAGTCCGAATAGCATTATTAGCTGTAAATTATCGTGTAGACAAAATAATAAATGTTCCTTCGCTATGTTAACTGCTTTAAAAATGAATTCCACAGATATTATCTAAACCACTGTATCATTTTAATAGCATGTAACGTTGCAGTACATGGCTTGGCATGGAGATTTAAATGAAAATAACGGCAACTTTATGGTTATTTTCATGTGATGACAGCCCAAAGTAAATAGCAGCGTGACGGAGAATTAAACTATTATGACAATTTGCATGACCGTATGCAGGAATAAAACAGGAACGTATATTGCATTTTATTTCTCCTTGTATACTATTTCACATCATGAAAAATAAAACCAAGTGTAAACAATTCAGCACAATCATTACGTTTACATCAGCTGAGATTAAAAGTAGAGAAAAATAATTATTATTGCAATGTTGATAAATTTCATGTCTCTTTTTTCCCTACGAGGGATATAGGGCCTAAACCTGTTGTATAGCGTTTTAAAAAGAAACTCCATCTTTTCCCTCGATTTTGGTTTTTATAAAATCAGCTCAACAACTTTGTCATACCTAAAATTTGTAGTTGTCAAATATATAAAATATCACTAAAAACTATAGCTTTCAATAATATGAAATCTTAAAATGGAGATTGGACGACATTTTTCGGCTTAATCCACCATCTTCAGGTTTTGTTGTTTTTTTTTGTTTTTTGTTTGTTTGTTTGTTTGTTTGTTTTTTGTTTTGTTTTTTTGTTCCATGAAACAAAGTTTAGAATAAGACCATCTGGGATAAGGGGGGAAAAAAGGACCTGAAGATGGCGAATTAACCCAAATTTATATCGTCCAATCTACATTTTAAGATTTTAAGATTTCATAATATTGACAACTATAGTTTTTAGTAATGTTTTATATACTGTATTTGACAACTAATAATTTTACGTATGACTAAGCTGGTAAGCTCATATAAAAACCAAATTCGAGGGAAAAGGTGGAATTGCTTTTTAAAACACTACACAATAGATTATTGGAATATAAAAAAGGAATTGTAGAGTTGTGTATCTCTATTGCTTCTTCAACTTTTTCCACGGTTTTAACATTAAAGCTTTTCTCTCAAAATATTACCTCCTCCGTTATAGGGACGTTTATGTGGCGGGGAACTCAAATTCATTGCGGGTGATGGCAGGTAGATAAAGACACAATTGAATTTATATTTATATTAATCTATTATAAGCCTAAACACGAGCTTTGCTCATCTCGGGGCATAACTTACATTTTAAATTCCAAATTAGAAATAGTATTTTCTGTTGGTTTTTGTTTTTACTCGTATTAAATGTGAAATAATGTAAATAATTAAATGTAATAATGTATGTAACAATAAACAAAACAAAATAAGACAAAAAACTGCTTTCCGAAGGTTTCGAAGCTAGTTACGGAATTCCTTTTGTGACAATAAAAGAAATTCCTTACCATTCTTACTTGAGGAACTATGAAACTGAGTTCAAAACACCTTACTTGAAGCAAAGTCCTAGTTACGGAATTCCTTTTGTGACAATAAAAGAAATTCCTCACCATTCTTACTTGAGGAACTATAAAACTGAGTTCAAAACACCTTACTTGAAGCAAAGTCCTAGTTACGGAATTCCTTTTGTGACAATAAAAGAAATTCCTTACCATTCTTACTTGAACTATGAAACTGAGTTCAAAACACCTTACTTGAAGCAAAGTCCTAGTTACGGAATTCCTTTTGTGACAATAAAAGAAATTCCTTACCATTCTTACTTGAGGAACTATGAAACTGAGTTCAAAACACCTTACTTGAAGCAAAGTACTATCCAAAACATGAAAGTCTCCTCTTACTCCACCGCTCGAGGCCCTGGCTGACTTTGCATAATGGTTCACAATAAGTTCCTTTCTAATGAGGGTCGCTTGTGTATTTACCGAGTAGGCCTAAACATTCTTCTGATAGGGCACCGATGTCCATTTTTACACCAGGGTCGAAAAAATAGCATAATTGTTATACCGGTAACACTAACACAGCGGATGCAACTATTCAACACGATACAAGACAGACGACTGAATAATGTGCAGAAAAAAAGTTGACAGTGTTGCTTCTAACAATAAGCCTTTAATGAGGGTCGTTTATTGTTCACTAATCCTACAGTTACGTAGCCAGGTGAAATGTTATCTGAGTAGCTCCAAGAACTGAAGTCTACATGTTCTGGAAAGACCTGTAAGCGTTATTACACTGCAATAACATTAAAAATGTGAAACTGAGTTAAATACAGCAAATTTCATCTCATAAAGACTTTAAGTCTGCAAAGTTGGAAGGAAAATCTTATGCGTATTTATGAAAAAGGAATTAGGTAGCCTTTCCCAGCGGCCCTATGAAGGAATTCGTGTAACCCCTCTATAATTTATCCCACTCAAGTTTGATCCTGTTCAAAACAAAAGGGAGGAGAACTCACAGAGAGTTCGCGAAAAATTCGCATCATGTGAGAAAACGTGATTGGTTAAAGTCATTAGCATGCGCCATTACCAGGGAGTGGCTTGTTAGTAGAAAAGTAGTGTTCGTAAGTTCATGCAACATTTACACGTGAAATAACAAACTCTCACTGGCATCGTCATCATAGTATATCAAGTAGCAAACAAAACAAAGGATTCATTGTTCACGACGACCCTGCGGGTGAGTTGTACTGAGAATAAACAAACTACCATTAACACGGTAATGTCATACGTTCTCACGTGCGAACTATGGCACCAACGCCTCTTTGTATTGAACAGAATCGTTCTAAAGTGGGATATAGAATAATTACTCCACGCGTAATTCAAGTAATTCAAGAATCTGTCGCAAGGAATTCGAAAACTCTGTATGCGACATACTAATCTAGAAATAGCTCGGGAGCTTCATCCTTTTTGCACCAAACAACAGCAGAAATTAGGTTGCAGAGGTTTACTACATGACAGCCAAATATAAAGATGCCATGTATTTAGCTATAAATTTTGCTCCATCCAGTGACATTGTATTGTACAGTGCACTGAAGTGTGTCCTATATACGATTCTGTCTGTGGAACAGATGACGAGCGATGTGCTGTGTAATGTGTGACTCTAATGTGTTGATCTCAAAATTTCCGGTAAATATACTGTAACCTATGTTCCTAAACTTCCAACTAGATATAAATAGCTCCGTTAAATGTTTTATTTATTTGTTATAATAATTTTAATTTAAGTCCCTTGATTAAGATTTAAGTTCTGGTTAAACATAAAATGTAATTTCAGTTATCAGTGAAAAATAAAAACAGTTTTTCATCTCACAAATTTTAAGTTTGTGAAAACAGTTTTCGTTTATTTTCTAAAAAGTTTTAAAAAAAATGGAGCTGCACCGTTTTTGCTGCAAGGTCTTAAAATGTTTCTGAACAGTGGACTTCTGAATGAAAGGCACTCGCTTTAATAACATTAATATGGGCTTTGTGTAAGTCGGCGTTTTGAAGTCCAACTTTGAATTCTTTAAAGTTTAACCTCAAGGCAAAGTAGAGGCCCTACCGCAACAACCACAATTAAAGGAAGATTATGTAAAAACGTGCTCCTACTTTCAAAAACTTATTTCTGCTCTTAATGGGGCCACCAAGCAAGTACAGAGTTAGGGAAGTTACACCACATAATTAAAGTGAGTGACCTACATCACAATGTACTTCGTTATTTTCCATAAAAGTTTATGAAGATCAAAAAGAGCTCATAATAGCGGTATAACAAGCAGTATAACTGCTAGCGACCAAAAACGCACCGTGATAATTCAGCCCTGCTGTCTCGAAAAAGTTATAAAAGTCCGTTCTATAACTTACGCAGCGATCAAATATTCTACCATGTGGGTAAAATTACTTGTGTGATATTTTGAAGCAATTTATTAGATGAGTGATTTTGAAATTTTTATGTAACGCTATAGCGGAAACAAAAGAAACTATATGGAGTTAAACGCTTGACATCCAGTAGCGATAAGAATAAAATGAAAGAAAAATGACTAAAAGTCGCTATTTTTTACAAATAAACAATATGGCATTTTGGTTACGTAAAACTTAAGAATATTCTCTAAAAAATTAATGATCTTATACCCTTTCCACCTGTCTAAATAGTTCTTTAAGAGGGGGGCTTAGGCCTATAGGTTTGAGCATTGAGAAATATGTGAAGTTTTGTTTTTCTCAGCAATGAATTATTCTGTAACCTTGTAAACGGATATGCTCTTTAATCATTACTTCTACAATTACATAGTATTTCCAGAATTCATTACGCTGTTACAGTAACGGGTAGTTATGGTTAAAAAATGGCAGCCGTGTTTCGTGCATTGAAATACCTTTTCAGTGCTAATTTCCACAAATATAAATACTTATGAGTGGATTCATTTTGTAATCTATTGCATTTGTAAATATCATACGAACAGAATCAAGTTTGGAATATCTAAAAAATAAACTTTTTTTAAATCCAAGGGGAGTGTTTTTTATAATGCCTTGTACCATAATATTATTAAAAATAATTATTAATGTTCAATCAATGATTATAGATTATGTTGTTGATATATTGACAAAAAGAGAAAAAAATAATCACTCAGAAATATTGATATTTGTGAAAATTATCACGGAAACGGCATTTCACTGCCACGAAACATGGCTGCTAATTTGCAACGATAGTAAAATTACCCTTATGTGTAACAGTTTGATTAATTCTGAAAATAGTATGCAATTGTAGAATTAGTCAATAAAGAGTATGTCAGATTACGAAGCAATTCAATGCTGAGGAAAAAAATTAATTTAATCTATTTCTCAGTGCCCATTGCTGTATGCACTACTTTATACGAATAATAAATTGGTTAGAAATTGCAGTTTACTGACATCAAAATTCAGTCCTCTTAAGGAAATCAAAATGTAGTCACAAGTTTCTTGCAGGCTAAATCTCGTGGCTGTGGAATTCTCCGTATAGGCTACAGAGTTCACACAAAAAGGAGAACGAGAAAAAGTAACCAACGTGTTAGTTCCTATCGGTAGGTTTTATGTTTGCTGCTATAGGCCATACAGATTTATTCGCTTGTACGAAGAAAAAAAATTGTGGAGTCACAGTAGAATAACGCTGTGGGGAAAATCAGGAGTGGGAGGGGGCACGAAAAAGCAGGTCCCGACTCCATCCAACCCTTTCCTTCATGTTTGTTTCTAAGTTACGCCATTTCATCCCTCCTCTTCCACATCCAGGTCTTTATTTTGAAACTACTCTAAAAAGTTCTCTGCTTCCTTCTATCTACATTTTTCCAACAAGTCGCACCGACTCTGCGTCTGCATCTTAGTGTCTCATCTGCTGACGACGGCACCTTGCGTCCCAAAGCACCCCCATGATTCCACAAACGTTGATTTCTGACAAATCTTTTAACGCTGAATTCTATCACTTCTTGTGGCTATCAGATTTAAAGTAATCTATGACTGTATATTTATAACCCCGTTTTTCTCCTCATTGTCTTTTTTTTAATGATTTATTATCAGCATGCCCCATCTGGTTACTGTGAAGGCAATCATAGTGACTTCCTCTGAAGTAGGCTGGATTTCCAACCAGCATCCAACAAAAGCGATTGAACTTCCTGTAATTCTTTCTTTCTTTCTTCATCGTAGTTTTTCCTCTCCCTTTTAGGATTTAAGCGACCCAAGCCGCCCGGGCTTTACAGGGCCGCGACCTGTCGGGAGAGGGATTATCTTTGGATCACATACATACTTTTTTGACCAGACAAGGACATGGAGGGCCTCCCAGGATGAGTGATCAGCCCAATGCCGGGGCCACCTCCGAGACAACACGAACACATAGGACGAGACACACCATTCCCACACACACACACACTCTCTCTCTTAGAACAAGGCGAGGATGGGGATGAAGATGAGAATGACGGCCAGATGATATCCGGGGACCACAAGGGCCTAAAGTTACCTGACATTTGTCTCATAGGTGAGGGAAAATCCCGGAAAAAACCTCACCTAGGTTACTTGTCCCAACCAGGAATCGAACCCGCCCGATGCGTGAGAGGATCGGACGCATCCCCTGAGCCACAGCGGTGGACACTTCCTGTAATTCACCTTGATTTTATAGATGTGTTGCCACTATTAAACTTCCTATTCTGGAAAATCCCTCTTTCAATCCTTCTTTCTCTATCCTTCTCCCTCTCTTTTTATTTATCTAAATAGGCAACCTGTGTACAGCCCACGTATCTTAATTCTTGTTCGAGGCTTGATTGAAGAGGCACAGCTGCACTTTGGCCAATTCCATCTCAGTAAAAATATACTGTTTTCTCAATAAATCTTTTATTTACCATTCGATCAATGTCATTGTATTCCTAAAACGAATAAACTCCTGTACGCTGAAGAAAGTACTGGCCTAGGAAATTTATTGCTTTGTTAACATGTATGAGAATGTCAACCGTATTGGTTAGGTTAGTGAGTTTTATTGGTAGTTAAGCGACCTATAGAGCAATAAATTCAGTGGTCAAATAAATTATCCTTGTCCTATTACTCTAAGATTAAAAGCATGCTAAGGAAAACGTATTTACAGGACTCGGAGTGTAATTACTTATCCTTATTGTCCACCTAAATCATGAGGTGGCGACTGTCTTTCCATTACTGCCTTCGTAGACTTTTTATTAACCATCTGTACGCTGTTAGGTTTGTGATGGGGCACTTCGAAGATTTTACGGCTTAAAGTCTGGACATCATTTACGGGAGCTCCGTATATCGGGCTAACTCGGGCGAGAAGATCAATAGTAAGTAAGGTAAATATTTAAAGAAATGGAGTCAAACGCAGGTCATTTTGTTGTTAGTAGAGAGTAATTTGTCTTCTGACTAACCAAAATAAAGAATAGCATAATTTGTTATACTTTTTGTAGTGCATTGTTGTAAATATGTGTTTTACTATTGTAATTTGTATATAGTATTTAATAAATACGTACCAAAATTTTAATTAAATTAATTGTCCTACTAGTCAAGCAATCCTACAAATATTAATACTAAAAATTAAGGCTATACTTTTAAACAATTCCTTGGTTTATGTATAGCCTATATTTATTTTTTGAGGGTATAAGGCGAAAAAATATATATTTTACTAAACTATTCTCATTCCCTCAAAAAAATGTTTACGTCTCCACATACAAACACAAATTAATAATATTAGTCTTTACATCTTGAAACAACGCAACACTATTCCCACAGAACATAGCAATTTTGTTTCCATATATAATGTGTTATACAGTTTTTTAGGAAATTTCTATTGGGAAAAATTAGTTTATACAGTTTTTTAGAAAATTTCCATTGGGAAAATTAGTGTAATGAAAAATTTTGTTCTATTTTATTCTTTTTAATAACTTTTCAAATAAATTCCAGATAGCTTTAATCTATTCACTGCTACTGACGTATACATTAATCACTTCGAACTATTGTTTAAAGCAGGGATATGGAACTAATAGTGTAATGTTTTATTTAAAATGTTAAGAATTTTATTAAAATATTAATGTTATTATTTATGAAGGCTAAATATTAAAATGAAATTTGTCTTACTGATTTTAAATTTAGAGCTCACTGATATATTTACTTGATGACTGCTTATTTACCCATACAAATTCAGCTCTGAAAGGTTGTTAAAATTTATTCCAGGTATGTCGAATAGGCTTTTATTTTATGTATGTAGAGTGAAGTGAGCAGATTATCATTAACCAGTTAAACGATACTTAATGTGTGAGATACCCTGAAGATGGTACAAGTGCACCGAAAGGCCTAGGCGGCGAATTATAAAATAAACCACCGTTGAGCAGCTGGTATCACATCTACAGTATTTTATTTCTGAAAGCTTATTTAAAATGCTGTATATCCGCAAAACTTTCTTAAGGAACAGTTGTGGCAAAATAATATAAACTTCACCAGGCTGCTGACAACCAAAATATGTCCCTGGTGAAAATACAAGAATGTAAATACTACAAACGAAGATTGTCCTAGTCAACTGGTCAGCACAGCGATAATTATACAGCTACAAGCTGGAAGATAGAGCATGAATTTCAGTTTATATTGCTGGAATAATAAAGGGATTCCGTTACAGAATAGTAAACTTGCTTGGCAACCTCCCAGCTCAAGACGCGGCTTGTACGTCTCATTTACAGAACAAATAAAGAGTTATGGCTCCAAATAGAGGGTATTGATGTGAGAAATGCTACTACACTACATCAGAGTTACACAGCTAAACTACAGGAATTGAGTGTAATATATAGTCATCCTGTACAATAACAACGCAAATACAGAAGACAAAAGTGATACTGGAGACAATAACATCCATAATCGACACATCATAATGTATGCAACAACTAGTGACGGAGAGAATCAATCGAGTAATCTATTCTCGAGTAACATAAAGAATCGAAGGAAAAAGTTCTGGGATGAATGCAAGGATCCGAGAATTCGAGTTGTGAGAACTCGAGTCTGTATCCGAGAATTACTGAAGACTAATTCGATTGATAACTCAATCGTCATTCGAATGTTCAGCTCAAAATTTTTTTTCATGTTACACTATCTACTGCTATTGGTTCCCGCAATGGGTACGAGTCACCCTTATAATGAACCACAAACCAATAGGAATTATAATATTATAGGATAAAAATTCCTCTGACAATGGTATTTGAACCCAGGACCTTTGGCTATCCGTGCCAATGCTCTACCAACTGAACTAAGCCAGATTCACTTCACAGCGCCAGATGGAACCTCTCTCCTATGGCGCTGTGAAGTGAAATCTGGCTTAGCTCGGTTGGTAGAGCATTGGCAAGGGTAGCCAAAGGTCCTGGGTTCAAATCCCAGTGTCAGAGGAATTTTTCTCCTATAATATTATCATGTAATGTCCAACAGAGACATCTGTGGTATATATACATATATATATATATATATATATATATATATATATATATATATATAGGAATTAGTTTCATGCAGCCCTGTCTCATATTGCGTAAACGGTAGGGCCTATTCTACTACAAGCGTTCACAGAGTAAAGATCCCTAACTGTCTCATCTATCGTGCGATGGAGTGTTAAAAATCGGTAATCTGGCAACTATGAATTGGTAGCTATGGTTGCTATACGTTCGTTATAGGCCTACATGCATTTTTTTTGCCATACAAAACTTGTGCCGCGTAAAATAAACCAAAGTGATAGAACTGAGATATAAATTGAGAACTCGTCCTCGCTTCACGTTTCTCGTAGCATCAAATCATTTGAATGACCATTCAAATACTTTTTATGCTATTCTTCATGTCTCGAAAACTTTCTTTGAATCGAATTATTCCGATTTTTTCTTTCGAGAACTCCCATTACTAGTAACATCACAAGTCCGAATCCTTTATAAGTTTCCGACAAGCTTTGAGATGCTGTTTAATGAAATAACCCTATAAGAATTTGGAATAATAATCTAACCATTTTTAATAGTACCCTTGTTACAGCCAGCAGGATAATTGTCATATAATCTTTAGAGATCTGGACAGAAGGCGAGAAGATGAAAGTTTCTAGAATGCATAAAAAAGCAATTCCTGATTTTGGTCGATACTTCTACCTTAATATTATTTTCATCTGTGATAAAGCTATTTTTCTTTCTTTCGTAGTTTTACCTCTCCCTTGTAGGGACCATTATGCGCCCGTACCTTACCGGGCCGCGACCTGTCGGAAGAGGAATCAACTATGGATCACAACACAAACATACTTTTTGACCAGACAAGGACACGGAGGGCCTCCCCGGATGAGTGATCAGCCCAATGCCGGGGCCACCTCCGAGACAACACGAACACATAGGACGAGACACACCTTTCACACACACACACACACACACTCACACACACTCCCTTCGAACACGGCGAGGATAGGATGAAGATGATAATGACACCAGACGATATCCGGGGACCACAAGGGCCTAAAGTTACCTGACATTTGTTTCGCAGGTGAGGGAAAACCCCGGAAAAACCTCACCTAGGCAACTTGTCCCGACCAGGAATCGAACCCGGGCCCGCTGCGTGAGAGGAGCTAACGCATCCCTGAGCCACAGCGGTGGACGATGAAGCTATTTATGTTAGCCTATAAAAATAGATATACTTTCATAGTGAAATAGTCATTGAATTTGCTTGAAGTAAGTATCCAAATAATCATACAACCAGTTCCTTCAATACAATAATTGACATTCACGTAACGTCCAATGAAATTACACTCAAATATTGGAATTCGAGAATGATAACAGTTTATGACAGCAAACACGTAGGCCTATACATCATTGATGAAATTACTGTATCGGATACTGAATTACGTAGGTCGGTAACAATAAATTCACAAATATGCTAATTGACCAGATTATTTTGCACATGTGGAAGCAGTAGCTGCATAGAATATGTAATTGTTATCTCATATATTAGTCGGTTGCATTAGTTTGTCAATACAATTTACCATTAGCGAAGGTTCTATACCATTAATTTCGCCTAAAGAGCCTTACTGTATCAGCAATGTAAAAAACAGAAAAAATCGGGCCGAAAGATTATGATTTACTTATATACATTTATCACATTTTAAAATGGTTACATGGTAGTAAAATAGTTATTGCTGGCCCAGGTGACCCGGGTTTGTGCTGATCGTACCTCAGAGAGCATATTTGATCCATAGATATCCCTTTCCCTATGGGCACTGGGTTGATTGAAATGAGATGCTAAAGGGTAAAAAGAAATTGACTACAGAAGGGCCCATACCATTTTACTTTAAGTACAAACGAGTATGCAACTGCTTATGTAAAACTCAATTACGGATAACTAATTAATGTTTAAGTAATGTAAAATGTACACAATGATTTCTTTAGGTGCCCTCTTTTACGTATAAATATTTTAGGTTTATGTAAACCATCATTAACGGCCGTGGGTGCCGGCATGCTGATCACATGCCCCCCAATCCTGCCATCTGTCTACGGTAGAAGACGCAGCGGTCGGATGGTAGGCCTAGTCCCTCAATGGATAAAGCGTCACGTAGTTTTTATTTTTATTTTGGGTTTATTTAACACATACTGTGTTATGAGCAATAAAATCGCGAAAAAAGGTGAGCGATATAGGAATCCTATGTATAATTCATAATGAATTCTATGCATAGTCCTATGGAATCCTATGTATAATGCATAGTGAATCGGGAAATTATAGAGTAATAGTCCCTAAATTCTTGAAAAATCCGTTAAAATTTACAGGTAACGAATTCCTGCAAGTTATTTAAAAACCGACGTAGATAAGAATTTAACAAATTTTTCATTACTGTTTCTTTAATGAAATATGGATAGTTAAAGTTAATTCAGATTAAACATGTCACTGCTACAGACATATGAACGCGTCACTTAGACTGATTTTAGAGTAATTGTAAGGAAAGTTCATGGATTAGTAAATACATAGGCCTACTTGTAAATATAAACAGTTAAACTGAAATTCAGTGACAACTTTAGAGCTTTTAAGCAGAACATTCAGTTTTCAGCTATCTTCAATTTTGCTACTTAGAATTTATACTATCGGAGCGAGAAACATTTTTATAGTATGCAGCAATGACGAAAATGTATATTTTAAATGTTTTGATTTATTTACGAACATGATTAATACAGTTGCAACGGAAACAACTATTCAACACTATTTTTTAATTATCTTTATGGATTTATGTTTCACAGTACATCATTAATGTAAAATTAGGAATTCCCATAATAGTCCCCTCTCAAATGTACAAAAAAAGGCTCCCGTGTGCTCCTTGATGATGCAAGTGTGGGAGTGGTCTCAATCTCTTCGTTTGTCCTTGGAGAAACATAATTTCGATGGTGCCACTCTTGAAAATGGTGCGTTTGAATGGTGGGGACAAAAAACAAAATGGCCGCCATCGCAAACACGTTTTCCTATTTATATCAGTAACCGTTGGGATTACAAAAAAATGTTTCAAACAAGAAATGTAGCTACATAGATTCTGCACAGAAAAGTTTATTACAACTTTTATGTAGGATCAACCGTTTTCTCATAAAATGTACTTTTATATTTTTCAAAATTAAAAATGATTATGTCTCAGTATCAGGGTTTTGCAAGCGCATATTTACATGCCTGACATTATTTACACGGCCACTGGATACTTCTAACAATAATTAATATGTTAAACACTAATAAATTAAAAAATAACCCCTTTCCCTTATGTTGTGCCGTAGGAAACTGAAAGATAAAAAGTACCACTATAGTTTTAACCTTTAACGAAAATACTTTGGAAGAAATACAATGTTTGCAGATTTATAGGCCTATAGACAGAGTGGATACACTCCTATAATTACATTTTTAATTATAATCATCGTCACTTTCAATACAAATCTCACTTAGACCTAAATCGCCATCATCGTCCAGCTCGCACTCCCCCATATTGTCACAGTGGTTGGGATTACCTTCGCAAGTGCACATTTCAGTACACCGGAGTCCATTTGACTGACATGTAGCCTACATGGAGGAGAGCAACGCCTTTTGGAGCATGGGCAGCGACAAAGTTCCAAGATAAGCTCTGGTGCACAAGGGTTGGTACAAGCAACAGACTCGTATGCACTCCCTACTTTCTTCCATCCAAAATCTGAGGGCAGTGGGTTATTGAGATGCTTATTTAGGTCCTGATTCCATTCAAAACATTGAAGGTGAGCCCTTAGCCATGCCAGATCCAGTACAGATCTTGTTGTCCAGGAACATCTTGGCATTTTTTCTGTGTAAACAACAACCATCACACAGGACCTAATATGTCGGTCAGTGTAGTTTTGGGGATATAAAGTTGCCAATGAACGCTTCCAAGATAGTCCTGACATTTTCAGTGAGTGAAAGTGTAGTCCCCAATTTAACCAAGGCTTCTAGCGGCGTATCACTTGTGGAATTAAAAGCTTTCCACCACTTTATTTTACCTTTGCCAGCAAATGATCCTATTACATCAGCTCCTAAAATTGCGTGTAATCCATGGAGTGCAGAGTCTTTCAGAGGTCCAAGTGCTCTGTAAATTGAACCAAGCTGAACGAACTTTAGCCGAGGAAAAATTCAAAATCTTTTGAAACCTGAGGATATCATCTTAGTGCTAAAATCAGGACATCAGTATCGGGGGAGAACACATGAGTAGTTTTAATTCCTTTCTGTGCTAAATAAGATGCATGTAATATGATCTTTGTGTTGGCCTCCTCCTGCGTACTTGCAAGACTGGATATATCATCGCCATGTGATGAAGCTGCTTTGTCCCTCCAACTGTGTAAGAAATGAGTACAAAAACTACATGGACCTCACTGTAATAATTAATGAATTCAGCAATTACAGTGAGGTTAATGTAGATTTTTACTCTTACAAAGAAAACTCGTTGAAGAAAGCGACGTGAGAGATTCGGCAAAAGGGCTCAGATCCAATGCAGTGCAAAATCGGAAGAGAAACGAAAATTGGAAGTATACCAATGCACAAATAAGCTAACAGAGTTCCATTCCGATGAGATTCTGCAATTTGGCTTGACCAACAACAAAAGGTTTGTACTCTGTTGGAGGGACAAAGCAGCTTCATCACATGGTGATGATATATCCAGTCTTGTAAGTACGCAGGAGGAGGCCGACACAAAGATCATATTACATGCAGCTTATTTAGCACAGAAAGGAATTAAAACTACTCACGTGTTCTCCCCCGATACTGATGTCCTGATTTTAGCACTGAGATGATATACTGTAATCAGCTTTCGAAAGATTATGCATTTTTCCTCGGCTAAGGTTTGTTCAGCTGGTTCAATTTACAAAGCACTTGGTCCTCTGGAAGCCTCTGCACTCCCTGGATTACACGCAATTTTAGGAGCTGATGTAACAGGATCATTTGCTGGCAAAGGTAAAATAAAGTTGTGGAAAGCTTTTAATTCCGCAAGTGATACGCTGCTAGAAGCCTTGGCTAAATTGGGACTACACTTTCACGCACTGAAGATGTCAAGACTATCTTGGAAGCGTTCATTGGCAGCTTTATATCCCCAAAACTACACTGACCGACATATTAGGTCCTGTGCGATGGTTGTTGTTTACACAGAAAAATGCCAAGATGTTCCTCCAACAAGATCTGCACTGGAACTGGCATGGCTAAGGGCTCACCTTCAATGTTTTGAATGAAATCAGGACCTAAATAAGCATCCCAATAACCCACCGCCCTCAGATTTTGGATGGAAAAAAGTAGGGAGTGCATATGAGTCTGTTGCTTGTACCAACCCTTGTGCACCAGAGCTTATCTTGGAACTTTGTCGCTGCTCATGCTCCAAAAGGCGTTGCTCTCCTCCATGTAGGCTACATGTCAGTCAAATGGACTCCGGTGTACTGAAATGTGCACTTGCGTAGGTAATCCCAACCGCTGTGACAATATGGGGGAGTGCGAGCTGGACGATGATGGAGATTTAGGTCTAAGTGAGATTTGTATTGAAAGTGACGATGATTATAATTAAAAATGTAATTATAGGAGTGTATCCACTCTGTCTATAGGCCTATAAATCTGCAAACATTGTATTTCTTCCAAAGTATTTTCGTTAAAGGTTAAAACTATAGTGGTACTTTTTATCTTTCAGTTTCCTACGGCACAACATAAGGGAAAGGGGTTATTTTTTAATTTATTAGTGTTTAACATATTAATTATTGTTAGAAGTATCCAGTGGCCGTGTAAATAATGTCAGGCATGTAAATATGCGCTTGCAAAACTCTCATACTGAGACGTAATCATTTTTAATTTTGAAAAATATAAAAGTACTTTTTATGAGAAAACGGTTGATCCTACATAAAAGTTGTAATCAACTTTTCTGTGCAGAATCTATGTAGCTACATTTCTTGTTTCAAACTGTTTTTTGTAATCCCAACGGTTACTGATATAAATAGGAAAACGTGTTTGCGATGGCGGCCATTTTGTTTTTTGGGCCCACCATTCAAACACACCATTTTCAAGAGTGGCACCATCGAAATTATGTTTCTCCAAGGTCAAACGAAGAGATTGAGACTACTCCCACACTTGCATCATCAAGGAGCACACGGATGTACATTTGACAGGGGACTATAATTGTAAAATAATAACCTACTAGCCTACATTGCTTTCGTTTCTCCTATAACCTGACAAATCTACCGCGCGATTTAAAATACTCGGGAATTTTTACACTGTACATTACTTTCTAACTGCTTCTGAAAATTGTAACAACTCTATTACACAGAAGCAGGGAACTTTGGTTAAAACAGTCCTGTTGAAAGTAACTTTTGCAGTAAACGTGTAATAGCATGGACATCAGCAAAAACACCGTGTTAAGAAAACGGAGTAAAATATCCTCATTACAGCTATGCATTCTTAACATCTATTTAGGCTATGTTGTATAGGCTTCGTGAAAAACATGCTTGTATTGGGACCAGTGGCGGATCTACAGAGGGAGCAGTTGTGGTCGCGGTCCCCTTATGGTTTTTCTTTTACATTGATTTGACATTTTTATTCGTTGAAAATAATCACCTAATAAAATAACACTCAAACTCAATAAACAATAAAATAAAAATAAAAGGATTTATGTACTCGCCCTATTTCAACCTGAGGATGGTAAAATGTATTTAGCCTGTATTCTGGAAGCCTTGTGTCATATGCTTAGACTAGCCGTGACAACCTACAAGAAAGCAGTTTTATAGTTCCCTGTCTTAAATTATTTTTACTATTATAAATTATAAATTTATTTCTTGTGAACTATTTTACTTACATAAAGTTCTGCACATCATTTTTTTTTCCTGAGGACGACCCTATGACACCCCTCCTTTTTAGGATATTCCGCACCCCCAGTATGCAAAGTTTCCTTTATGTCGGTCCCCATTCAAGAAGTTCTGGATCTGCCCCTAATTTTTTTTTTTTTTATCAATATTTTTATCTGGAACTTTATTTTCACTTATAGAAGGATATGAATAGTTATAAGTAGGGTTCGGATGTTTATGCCATGTCATATTTTTAAACCAACCTCCATTCTCGTCGCAAACACAAATTAAAGATGAACTGCACATTTTTTATCTTATTCGGACCGTTTTATTTTACATATAAAGTCATATTTTGGTAATTTTCATGGTCTTGGCCATCTTTCGGTCACATTTGTAATTTAACGTCGTCTTTTACTTATAAATTCGGTAAAAGAGCACGATTTTGCAGTATGTGCACTAAATGGTCGACTTCATTTTTTTTTTTTTTTTTCGAAAAAGAGTCACGAATATTTTGGTTTTACTGTAACTGAAATGTGAAGAGACAATAAATAATAAATAATAGCACAGTTACCTCTTCCTCCTTGTTGTTAACAACTTCCAATAGACATGTTTAAAAAATATGTTCAATTACATTTGCAGTGGTATCTGGAAACATTATCAGATTAGAAGCTGAACTGTAAATCACCTGTAAAATAGTTAAAAAGTGGTTATCTGATTGAATTAATGTGACGTAATAATTTAGTGTCATTAAAGGTTTTAAAGAAAATGCGTTCTTTTATGAAGTCATATTTGGGATTTTTTGATAATATTTAGTCATTTTTAAGGTCATATTTGCTGTCATATTTTCCACTTTTTAGGTCATAAACATCCGTACCCTAGTTATAAGGAATTTGGTCACGATAAAGAAACCGAAAAATTAAAGTTTAGGGAAGAATTAGGATTTCATACATAATATATGTTGCATTTGTTACTTCATAAGCTCTTCATATTAATCTGTCTCACCGATTTTGATGACGGGCGGGAGTGCAGCGACGCCGGTGAGAAGGATGACGAGGCTGGAGATGATGAGCGGCAGACGCGGCATGCTGGTCGCACATGTCTCACGGCAACACCGGCGTCACATGCCGACGCTTGCCTGCGAGGTGCGTCGCGCTACTGAGACGCCTCGATCTGGTCGTCGCGCCGCCAACATAAGCTTCGACCTTCTTCGACACTTTCCGCCAGCACTCGGAATATCCCTAACCAATCCTAGCAAACCTTCAAGTTTATTGTCCTCGCAGGCATTCCGTCTGCATGAGGTGTTGTTCAGGAATGAGAACTACATTATAATGCACTCCCATATACAATATTGTCCTTATATCGAAATGTTAACTATATAGCGGTCTAGTAACCACTTGTTGCATTGCGTTAGTCCCCATTTGTATTGTAATGATTACGTATGTAAAGTTTAACCCTTAACCATAGTCGTGATTATTCCATTACAATAACATGGATGATAGGTCTGAGAGACCGCTCAATCTTAATGGGCGTTATAACAATGAAAAATCTTATAAAATGTTAATTTCAATTATTATTCAAGCAAATTGATTCCTAAATGTTTAATTATCGAAGCATTATTCTTACTCCATTTTATAGAAGTTTTAAGGGCACACATGCGATTCACTTGTACCATAAATGTAATAAAATGCACAGTTTCGAAAATATGTTAATATTTTTCAAACGAATACTATAAAAATTGTAGTAGCTTAACTAACAACATTTTCCTTTAGAAATATTATACATATTATAAAAACATTCACTGCAAAATTTCTCCGAAATAATTTCATAAAAACTGTCATCACATAGTCTTAAAATTCTCGGCCTAACAGTTTTTGAAAGTTCTGGCCTTCACTCATTATTTGTTACAAAATAGTAACTTACATAGCCATGGATGTGAGGTCTCACATACCACTACAAACATACATTTTTTTTTTTGCAGCTCGGTTCCACAAACGTTTATGGGTGAGTGATAGATAAAATGAGGTAATAAAGGGTCTTGAGAAAATAGTATAAATAACTCACTTGTGAAGACGAAATCTAGAGAGTAGCAGTGGTTTATGTTTTTACTGCGGTCATACAGACATCATGTCCCTGGTTAAGGATTTTAATAAGTTGTATGAGTCGGTGAAAGAAAATAGCTATAGTATCTTAAAAAAAATTCAGGATAATTTTTGAGTTCAATTTGGTTCAAAAAGTATTTAATATATAGGCCTAAGTTACATTATTTTTACATTATGAATTTAAAAGCAAAATTCTACGAATTCTTGTAATCAATTATCAGCCTTCTGTGTAATTAATTGTATACGTTTAAGCGCTCGTCTTTCCCAAACTACTTTAGGAATCATTCCCTCGATAATTCACCGAATATTGAACCTACAATACATAATATTAACTATAGATTTAGAGATGACAAGGCTATTAAGCTATAGTATAACACGCAAATTAAAAAACAAAAACAAAATTAGGTGGAATAGGTGGAATTGTTTTACTAATTATACAACATAAATATATTCCTCGTAGGAAAAAAATATCAATTTTATCAACACAATAATGGTTTAACCGGTATCAGTCAAGAAAACGTCACCGAATAATAGAAACAGATGCACATGAATGTATTATTACAAGAGCTTACTGATACACCTTAAGAACTACAACTGATATTAGTTTATTTATCTACAAAATGCCAATTTCGAAATAATCAAAACACGTTTATAATAGTATATTGCGATACAAGTGTCGTAAGCGGTGCACGGATCGAGGAAAGCGTTTGAAAAACGAGGCGCTTGCGCCGAGTTTTTTCAATTTCCGGGATTCGTTATGCGTTTACGGCACGAGTATTGCATGCTATTTCTCGCAATATGATTATTTATATCAATTTAATTATATTAATTGAGATATTAGCTGAAAATATTATGTATATACATTATTGAAGATAGATGTTAAATTTCCTAAAGTGATTCGCATGTGTTGATTGTTATGGGGACTGAATATTTGTCCTGTTAAAGTCGCCACAAACTAGGGGGCCTTGGTTCCGGTCTTCCATAAAGGCTTGTATTGTGATGGTTTTACTTACGGCACTTGTGCTTTTTTGTAATTTTTACCGCACGGAGATTTCTTTTGTTTTCATAGCAACCAGATTGCGTGCGGGAATGTCAAGTTACGATCCACGGCAACAATATTCGTAACTACCACTAATTAGTTACGTCGTGCAAAAAAGAATGATGCTTAACACTTAATTGCATAACGTATCCTACAAAATACAATAGTTTGCATTGAATTTTAAATTAAAAAATCGGTTGTGAAACTCATAACTTCCTCTGCCCAAATAATGTTAACTTCTTATTTAATATACTATGCATGACATTCTCTTGATGTAAATTGGTTGTAAAAAAAGAAGAGAATGTCATTACCACATCGCATCGCATACCAGAAGGATAAACAGCCCACATAATACCTGATTAATGTACTCTCGTAACCTTCTTTACTTTAAGCATGGCCAATACATTTTCGCATTCTGGTATAGAACAAGAAGCCATATTGCAAAGAGTGCGTATTCAGAGTGGGTGGCTTATATCTACCATTCAAAATATTTTCGAAAAAGTTTCAAATAAACCTTTTAGCTGAATATATAATGAATTCATGTACAACATTTAAAGAAAATAATTTCAACCGTTTACGAGAAAATCGCAATAAACGAAATTTTCTTCATGTTAAATCCTCTTAAAAATAAGAACAATTCGTCGCCAATCTTCGTGTCACATGCTCAGAAGAAAATTTTTGTAAGATTTTTTCATTCTGGAGCTATGCTGTTCAAAGGCACACAGACAGAATGACACACAACACTCACAGATATACACAAAAACTGACAGACAGACACGTTTCCTCTACCTATAGTAATTTCGGTACGGGCAGGGGAAGTAATAACGGGGGAAAAAAACCTCGAACGAAAATATAATATTCATGTAAAGTTTACATAACAGGGTACAAGAAATAAACTATTAGCCTAATCACTGAGTTAACTGTTTTCTATGCAGTCCGGCACGAATTTACAATTTGAGTGAGAAATGGATTCTCATGTATTTAAGGATTAAACATTTTTACGCCAATCACTAGGCGCTAAATTTTCATAGGTATTGTATTCAAGCCAACGTGTTAACAATCTATATAAAATCAGGTAAACTGATGTAAAAAAGTGCCAGTATGTTTTTGTTTAATCAGTTATGACTGCAATTATGATATGCAGAATGTTTTTTTTTAAATTTATTTCCAAGTTAAGCTCCAGATTTATTCATTAAGCAGGGCTTACGGAAGAAGAAAGGTCTACCATCTCGGCCACCTGGGTCATTTTAACGGTCTAGTTGGATAAACGCATGTAAAACAATAGTGTTTTTGTCATAGCTACCTGCATTTTAATTTCCAAGGCCTTATAAGATCACAGTAAAACAATAGGCTATGTTGTCAAGATAACTGATTTTCATTTTTTTATAAATTCTTTCGAATTCGTATATTGCCATAAAATAGGCACTAAATTGAGCATTACTCCGAAACAGATCAACCGATTTTGTCCATTATGAATAGACGTCTTCCCATGGACATTGTAAATGCATATACCAAGTTTCATAAAAATCCGGTAAAGCGTATTTGAGTTACCGCGTCTTTAAAATATACACTAAATTGGGTTATACTCCGGTACCGGTCAACAGATTAGGTTCAAATTCAATAGGGCACTTCTCATGGACGTCATAAATGGGTATACCAAGTTTCATGGAAATCCGTTACAGCGTATTTGAGTGATGGCGCCTTTCTATGAGAAAGGCGCCATAATCTATTAAAATAGGCACTAAATTGGGCATTACTCCGGTACCGGTGAACCGATTTGGTTCAATATCAATAGGGTTCTTCCCATAGACATTATAAATGTTTATACCAAGTTTCATGAAAATCCGAAAAAGCGTTCTTGAGTTATGGTGCGCATAGACGCACGGACAGCCGCACGGACAGACGCACGGACAGACGGACGGACATACAGACAGACAGACAGACGGACAGACATTTTTTCGTCCCCCACACAATCTCATAAAGTACCATACTGGCACTTAATAATTAAAGTAGAAGATGAAAATTGACGAGGACGAAAGTGGAATGAAGACGAAATAAAAAAGATGGTTTAATTATAGCAGAAGTGTTCTTTCAATTTAGCCTGAATACAGAAGTTTTAGAAGTTAATAACTTACGATTTCCTATGGCAGCGAGCAATATTCATACGAGTATACTTATTTTTATGGTGAAAATAAGATAATTCTTTCTCCAATCCATTGATCTATTAGCAAGTGGAGTGATGGAAGTGAAAACACCAGAGTGATAACTTTTATGGCCTTTGATGCCAAGATTTGTTGATAAACTTGTCTGAAATGTTCTTCCATACATCCCGTGCTTGCTGTAAAAGAAAACTGCTATCTCGTATGTAATAAGAGGAAGTGTTCGTCTGTTTTGTCTCTACGCGATGCCCAGAAAAATCTACTAAACGTAGAGATCTGAAATTTTAAACCTAGATGGACTAAAGGGTGGCCAGGTGCACCTTGAAGCCGGATTTTTAATTTTCTCCTTCGTTCGCGAGTTATGAGTGAAAAACAGACAGAGAAACGTGAATTTTTTTGCGCTTTCGGAGCATTAGTTTTCAGTAATACATTTCAATTGTCAAATCAATTGCAGGTGACTTTGCCTATTTTTGCCATACCTTGAAAACAAAAGTATTGAAATTTGTAAGCCCACTCTGGTCGATTCATTTGTTTATAATGTAAAGGAAGGCATACATTTGAATTTTTCAACCTATACAGAACTTGGATAATGAAAATAGGCCTAAATGGGCAAACGTTCGATTTGGACGAAACTCACTAGGCCAGGGAACTCGAATCTGAGGTCGTTTTCCCAGGCGACGCTTTCTAATCGTGGAATGTACTCGACGTGATTTAGGTGTTAATAAATATAAATATAACATACATAATTTTTAACTTCTGAATTAATTATCGCGGGCGAAGCTGCGGGCACCTGCTATAATAAGTATAATAAAATTCTGGAATTCAAAATATGGCTGATTTCTAACATAAATGTTCCATGTAGCGTATTTCACAAGTAAAATCCTTTAGGTTGCAGGTTTATTTTTCAGTTGCTGTTGAATATACGTATTCACTCGACCACAGACACAGGTTAAAGTTACAGACAAAAAATAAGAGCAGACATATTAACATACATTGATAAAATTGTGATGACAGTTGAACGATAATGATAAAATAAAAGCGGGATTAAAACTGTTAATATTCATAACGACCCATAGAGAGGGCCCAATTTTATGTGCTTTGCGAACCGTGCCCATTAATTATTGAACATGCTTTAATAAAAATTTCGCATTAATTACAATAAAATTATACTGCCAAATCCAACCTTCCAAAAATAATGATTAATGTAATTATCTAGTGATAATATTAAATGCCGTGATAACTATTTAAAAATGAAAATTGAATTTAAAAAGGTAATTTAAAATGAATTCAATTGATTTTTATATAAAACACACACACACACACACACATGAACACATGCACATGACAAACAATACTCCGAATGAGCAAAAGTCATGCTTAAAGATATTTAGTAATAATGATACAAATTTTAAAAATTGTTTGTTTACAGATCAACGATTTAGTTTACAGTGTTCCGTATATGCCAGTTTTATATGCAGACGACACTTCATTTCTAAGCAGTACGTGCGATCTTGATGAACTGAAAATTCAAACTCTTCAGATAATACAATGGGCTGAAAGTTGGTTTAGTATGTTCGTAGTGAACAAAATAAAACTCAAAAGATGACTTTTAGTTTATGAGACTGTGAAAATGAATTGTATTCATTTAAACTTCTAGGATTTAATCTAGACCGAAAATTGCTTTGGCATGACCACTTAACATATGCATGTAATAAATTATCAAGAGTGATCTTAGTTCTTCGGATGCTTGTGTGCTGCGTATCATTTTCTGTTCTTAGGCATGTATGTTTTGGTCTTTTTCATTCTCATCTAATGTACGATGTATGTATTTCACACGTATTTAGGGCAATTCTTCAATAATTTTTTCAAACCACAAAAAACTGCGATCCGCATTTAGGCCAAAAGAATGCAATGAGCATTGTAAAACACTTTTCACTAAATGTAAAATAATGACTTCTCCTTGTATATATAAAGTATATATATATATATTTCCATGTTTAACATTTGTAAAGGAAAGACTAGAATTATATACTGAAAGAATGTAATTACATTCATATAATACAATAACTCATAAACAATAAAACATAAACAAACCAGTACATCTAAGGCATATAATAGTTGTGAAGCAATCAGAATAAGATCATTTAAACTGATACAACAAAGTGCCAGTATGATTTTTTTAATCGCAATTAAAGTTATTTTTGTAATAGATCTCCGAGTTAAACTCCAAAAACAAAATGCGCTGGAAATAATAATAATGATGCAATAGGCCTACGATTCGCTTATATGTCTGTTTCAAGTTTAAAGTAGCCTTAAAGGTTATGAATGAATAAAAAGTCAATATGAAATATATCTATCAGGAATTACATTAGGTATATGCTGCACAGGAACGAATATAAAAAATACTCACATTAAAATAAAGCCCAATGCAAATATCGGTAGTCTACATAACCATAGAATGCACAATATAATATCAATATTCTACGGCTAGTTGTTATAAATCGTTTATTTACATTATTAAAATTATTATTTAGCCCACACTGACATCGTTATGAAAAAAATATATTAAAAAAATAAAATATATAATAAAAAAACAACAAATCAATCAAGTTTGCTAACAATATCAATATACGATTGTCAATTTGTTACGTTATTTTAATATATTGTGGGCCATGAAAGAATATTCATTAGAAAATTAATATTAATATGCTCGTTATTTCGGTACCGGTCAACCGATTTGGCCCTAATTCAATAGGCTTGTACCCAAGAACGTCATAATTTCGTATATCAAGTTTCATGAAAATCCATTAAAGCGTATTTGAGTTATCCGCGCCTTTGTGATATATTACCATAAAAAAGCACTAAATTGGGCATTATTCCGGTACCGGCCAACTCAATGTCCATAGACATCTTCCCAGCGACATTATAAATTCGTATACCAAGTTTCATGAAAATCCGATAAAACGTATTTGAGTTATCGCGCCTATTAAATAGACACTAAATTGGGTTTTACTCCGGTACCGGTCAACCGATTTGGTCCATTATCAATAGGGGTCTTCCCATGAACATTACAAATGTGTACACCAAGTTTCATTAAAATTCGATTAAGCGTATTTGAGTTATCGCGCGTAGGCACACGGACGGACGGAATGACAGACATTTTCCCGTCCCCACACACAATCTCATAAAGTACCATACTGGCATTTAATAAAAGGCCGTATTGCAAAGATCATGTTTTCAGAGTGTGTGGCTTATAACTACGCTTCAATAATTTTTGGTAAAGCAATCCATGCGCAAAATTTAAAGAAAATCGTTAGAGCCGTTTCGAGAAAATCGTGAAAAACGAAAATTTCTTCATGTAAAGTCCCCTTAAAAATAAAAGACAGTTGTTGGCGATCTTCGTGCTATTTTACCTAAAAATCTAGGGGCCGCATTTCGTAACTGAGGGCTCTGCATGTTTGACATACTTGATTTAGAGGATTCTAGAACCAAGCTATTTTTATTTGTGCCAATAGAATTTGTTGTTATTACATAATTAATCATTAATAAGCCAATGTTAATTATTTTCACTTTAAAAATAGCCCAAAGAAGTGAAGAGCAGTTACTGAGTGTAAGAAATTCACCTTATGTGCCTAACGTTACTTATTTAGTTATCAAATGGCAGTAGGCAATTCCTAAGTAAGTTAAAGGAATGCTATCTATTTATGGAACCCGGAGGTTCATTGCCGCGCTTATTTGAGCCCGCCATTCAACTCTATTCTGTGCTTACTCCATCCAACCATCCCTCGCAATTCTACTTTCCTTAGATCTATCTTAATATTATCCTCCCACCTACGTCGAGGTCTTCCAAGTGGTCTTTTCCCAGTCAATATTTTTGAAATATGTCTTTCCTCCCCCAGTCCAGCCCATTCCATCCTCCGTGATTGAATTACCCTTGCTATATCTAGTGAAGAGTACAGGTTATGAAGCTCGTTGATATGCAGTTTTCTCCAGTCCCTATTTTCTTCTCGCTAAGGTTACTATCAGGGTTAAACGGTGGGATTTCTTCTCAGTTACCTAACATTATCTGTCATCATTATCAAATAAGACATAATATGCCATTTAGATTTACATCTAACTGTTACTGTTATAAACATTCATGGTAATATCCACACAACTTCTGATGTTAAACAGTGATAGATAAGATCTCTTCAAACGAGTCGCCTGCAAACGCTTGGATCGACAACTTCTCCGACACGGGAGTACTGCGGGTAGCATACGCGAATTGAGTTAGGCGTCTTCGCCTCGCAAGAAGACTGTTCTGATTCAAAGAATTACAGGTGACTGTACATCTTCAGAGATAAGGTTTCGAATGAAACACCCCGTGTACGAAATTGAAAAAAGTCGTGTATTTAAAAAAAAAAAAACCAAGAAAATTAAAACTTTTTTCATGTATAAGATTAGTGAAATTAAGAAATGGTCGTGTGACATCTTCGGACTGTATCTGATCCAACCGTAGAATTGTTATTTATGATATAAGGAGTAAAAGAAAGATTTTATTTTGCGAGCAGATATGTTTGCCCAACGAACCCTTAAGAGCAATCTTACGCGGTGGCAATGAAACATAAGACAAAAATGCATCCAAAAATAATACAGAAGGGAAGAGAAAGTGAATTAAAAATTATGTTATTGTGTGTGTGTGTGATTGTGTGTAGGCTATGAATACATATTTTGAGTAGTATTTACCTCCTTATTCCCTCTGATGTTAAAATAAACATACAACACACTGTGACGTTGATATTTATGTATAGAACACAAATGTTTTTAATGATCTTTTTAGTGTTCTATAAGTTACATAAATATCAACGTCACAGTGTGTTGTATGTTTATTTTAATATCATAGGGAATAAGGAGGTAAATACTACTCAAAATAATCCTCCCTCTGCGGCAAATATGAAATTTATCAATATGAATACATATATTATAATAAGTAAATTGTTCCCTGTACAAGCCATGGAGGCAAAAAGGGTTCCAGCAGGTTGTAGCCCCCAGATTTTAGACATTCGGTACGTGAAGGTGGTCAGGTTTTCAGCCTTTTACCCCCAGGATTGCTCCTGGTACTCTTTTCTGTTAGAAACTGGTCGACCCCAGGGCCATAGGGCCGCCAGAAGGATTAGGTCAATTGAAAAACTCCGACCTCATTGGGGATCGAACCCGCTGTCTTCCGGTTTGTAACGCGCAGCCCCCCAATCGCTACGCTACGGGATACCCCATATATTATAATAGCATACCATATATTATATTATAATATATAAAATAAACATACATCAACAATAGTTTACAGTAAAACCCCCTCTTTACATTTTTCAAGGGACTCTTTAAAAAAAAAAAAAAAAAAGTGTGAATCGCAGGAAATGTAATAGCTGTAATGATATATTTGAAATAGATGAAAATATATGAAAGTGTAATAGATACAAAAGAGAAAGAAAAAGTTTGCTGGATAAATCTAACATGACGTGATAGCCGGATTAAATAAGAATAAAACGAACCAATCGAACCTAGCAATTTTATTTATGCCAACAGAACTTATTCTTATTACATTATTAAGCGAATGACAATTAGTTTCACTTTAATTGCAGCCGAAACAATTGAACCTTAGGTGCCTAAAGTTGTTTACTTACTTACTCAATGGCAATACACAATTCCTAAGCAAGCTAAAGGAATATTATCTATTTTATGGAACCCGAAGGTTCATTGCCGCGTTTACCTGAGCCCCCCATTCACCCTATTCTGTGCTAACTCTATCCAACCATTCCTCGCAAATCCTACTTCCCGTAAATATAGCCTATCCTAATATCGTCCTCCCATCTACGTCTAGGTCTTCCAAGTGATCTGTTCCCTTCGGGTCTCTCAGTCAATACTTTTGAGATATGTCTTTCCTTCTCCCATGCGCGCAACATGTTCAGCCCATTTCATCCTCCGTGATTTAATTACCCTTTCTGTATCCGGTGACTAGTACAGGTTATGAAGCTCGTCATTATGCATTTTTCTCCAGTCCTCACTTTCATCTCCTTAAGGGGAGATGGTAGTTATCAGTGTCAGAAAATCGATTTTTTTTCTTAGGCTCATGTAATAGAGCATAGTTTTGTGAATATTTTGAATCATAGGTCTTATATGTTGCGTTATTATTAAGCGAAGCACAGCGACTTGGAGCTTTCTAAAATGGATAAAATATCATAAGGCACGCCATTTACTTTCTGTAAAATTACATTTTATTGTACTTCAGGTACCATTTTCTGAAAAGCTATTCATGCTAAAATAATGAAACTTTCAGGAATTCATTATAGATGGATGACAAATCTCCCTTAGCAGAATTATGGGAAAAGTCTTGACTATACATAATTTTCAACTATTTTTATTTTCAAAAGAATTTTTTTTTAGTCGTGAAGTTTTCATGTAGTTTTCATTCAGTAATATTGTACATATTAGACTGTTTGTGGTAGGGTAAATAGTAGTACCTATTGTTAGTAAGTTCCTAAAGTTTCACAAAAATCTAAACTACAGAAATTGAATAAAGCGTACCTATGTCAAGGGAAGTAACAGTAAAACAAAATTATCATATATGTGTTAAAAAAATTCTTACCTACCAAACAGCGAGTTCTAGAACAACCATTCTCTGCTTATTTTAAACTACAGAGAGCACTTGCAATGCATAAAAAAATTCAACTAATTCTTACTGTTAACACCTGAGTTATGGCTTCTTGAACATACGCTATATTTTCTATCATTTTGCTAGCGGTAACTACCATCTCCCCTTAAGGTTACAAATAGGGTTCAAAGTTTGGATTTCTTCTCATTTACCTAACTTTACCTGGATCCTTATGTAATAGGACATAATATGTCATTTAGACTTACATAAAACTGTTACTGTTATAAACAATCATGGTAACAAAATATACCCACACTTCTGATAGTAGCCTATACTGTACTAAACGAGTCGCCTGCAAACGCTTGACGCGGCAATTACTCCGACACGGAGGTACTGCGGGTAGCATACACGAATTGAGTTAGGCGCCTTCGCCCGGCAGGAAGACTGTTTTGATGCAAAAGATTGCAGGCGGCTACGTCTTCAGAAAAGGTTTCAGATGAAAGTTTTGGCTCGTAGTACAAACACCTCGTGTAAGAAATTGAAACAAAATCGTGTCTTTTTTAAGTTAAACTTCTTTAGCCGCGGTAGGGGTAAATCGAGAGCTTGTGTAACGCTGAAAATCGTCACGAAATTAGTGTTACGCTCAAAATCGTCGCGAAATCAGTGAGGTGTCACGGAATGGACTGCACAGATAACAATCAACTCAATGATTAGATTTATCCATAATTTTCAAAATAAAAATTTTCAAAATTAAATAATCGAAAATCCAAATTAAAAAAAATAAACTCCAAAATTAAAAAAAAAATCGAAAATACAAAAAATAAAAATCAAAGATCCAAAATTTAAAAAATTCAAAATTAAAAACAAAATTCCAAAATTAAAAACTCAAAGATCCAAAATCAAAAAGTCCAAAAATCCAATATTAAAATCAATGTACAAAATCTAATAAATAAAAAATTGAAAATTGAAAAAATTAAAAAACCCAAACTTTAAAAAATAAAAATCCAAAATTAAAAAATCCATAATAAAAAATTAAAAAATAGAAAAATAAAAAAATAAAAAAATATCATCTTTTTATGGATGCTGCATAGACATTGCCAACTTGTTGTTAAATCCTAATCATGGCCTCTAGGCTATGGAAATACATTTTTATTAGGTAATTTCTTGTCATTTTTTGCAATTTTATATTTTTAGGGCATTTATTTCGATTTTAGGTAATTATTTAGTCATTTTCATGTCATGTGCTTCCTTATTTAGTAATTTTCATGTATTTGCATTGAGAGTATTACTGTAACTTTTCTTCGTCGCTAGCGGTGCTGTCTTTCAAGTGTTGTTTTTTTTAATGCAAGAAGGAGAAAATTCGGCGTTAAGTGTTGTCATGTCTCAGTCGGAAATGAGAATCAAAGAAACGCCAACATTTTGTATTATATTATTATTGTTATTAGACTGACTTGATACCAGAGTCTTCCACCTGCATGGATTTGAGAGTGCAAACTAGTGTTTACCCTCACTTATACAGCAATATAATCCAGTAGGCCACAAAAGGAAATGCCGAATTTTGACTCGCCAGTGCCTCAATGTCAGTATTAATTTCTGTGCGAAAAGAACATTCAGAACATTACAATTATTTACAGTTTTTACAATTATGTACAAACTACTCTTTACCTTTGTGTGTATGTAGTAATAATTTTTTATAAATAAAATATCAGTTTTTAGGTCATTTTTTATAATTATTAAGTCATTTTCTTTACAGTTTAGGGTCATTTTATAGGTCATTTTTGAAACAATTTTAGGCCATCAGAATCCGGGCCCTGGTTATTACATTATTAAGCGAATGACAATTAGTTTCACTTTAATAACAGCCGAAACAATTGAACCTTAGGTGCCTAAACTTATTTACTTACTTACTCAATGGCAATACACAATTCCTAAGCAAGCTAAAGGAATATTATCTATTTTATGGAACCCGAAGTTCATTGCCGCGCTTACCTGAGCCCGCTATTCACCCTATCCAACCATTCCTCGCAAATCATACTTCCCGTAAATATAGCCTATCCTAATATTATCCTCCCACCTACGTCTAGATCTTCCAAGTGATCTGTTCCCATCGGGTCTCTCAGTCAATACTTTTGAGATATGTATTTCCTTCCCCCATGCCCGCAACATGTCCTGCCCAATTCATTCTCCATGATATAATTACCCTTACTATATCCGGTGAGGAGTACAGGTTATGAAGCTCATTGTTATGCAGTTTTCTCCAGTCCTCACTTTCATCTCCTTAAGATTACAAGAAGGTTGAAAGATTGGATTTCTTCTCATTTACCTAACTTTACCTGTGATCCTTATGTAATAGGACATAATATGCCATAGACTTACATATAACTATTATTGTTATAAACAATCATGGTAACGAAATATACCCACACTTCTGATAGTAGCCTATACTGTACTTAACGAGTCGCCTGCAAAGGCTTGACGCGGCAATTACTCCGACACGGAGGTACTGCGGGTAGCATACACGAATTGAGTTAGGCGCCTTCCTTCGGCAGGAACTGTTTTGATGCTACGTCTTCAGAAAAGGTTTCAGACGAAAGTTTTGACTCGTAGCACAAACACTTCGTGTAAGAAATTGAAACAAAATCGTATATTTTTGAAGTTAAACTTCTTTAGCCGCGGTAGGGGTAAATTGAGAGCTTGTGTAACGCTGAAAATCGTCACGAAATTAGTGTAACGCTAAAAATCGTCACGAAATTAGTGTTACGCTCAAAATCGTCACGAAATTATTGAGGTGTGACGGAATGGACTGCACAGAAAACAATCAACTCAATGATTATTCTTATCCAAAATTTTAAAAATAAAAAAATTTCAAAAATAAATAATTGAAAATTCAACATTTAAAAAACTACAAATCCAAAATAAAAAAATAAAAAATCCAAAAAATAAAAAAATCAAAGATTTAAAATTTAAAAAATTCAAAATTATAACAAAATTCCAAAATTAAAATCTCAAAGATCCAAAATAAAAAATTCCAAAAATCCAAAATTTAAAAATCCAAAATTAAAAATCAATGTACAAAATCTAATAAATAAAAAAAATTAAAATTAAAAAATTAAAAATCCAAACTTTAAAAAATAAATAATCCAAAATTAAAAAATCCTAGATTTAAAAATAAAAATCAAAAATTAAAAAAATTGAAAATCGAAAAAAACTCCAAAAAATAAATAATTCAATGATCTAAAATTTAAAAATCCAAAATTAAAAATTCCAAAATACCAAAATTAAAAAATTAAAAGATCAAAAATTAAAAAAAATCCCAAATTAAAAAATTTCAAAAACCCAATATTAAAGAGTCCAACTTTCCAAAATTGAAAAAATCCAAAATTAAAACAATTTTCACTTCTGTCGCGTGGCATTCCACGCGCACTTTTTTTTTATAAAATCAAGAAAATTAAAACTTTTTTCATGTACAGTATAATATTAGTGAAATTAAGAAATCGTTGTGTGACATCTTTGGACTGTATCTAATCCAACCTTAAAATTGTTATTTATGATACAAGGGCTAAAAGAACGATTTTATTTTGCGAGCAGGTACGTTTCCGGAACGAGCCCGGTGCAATGTGTTAGAAGGAATCTAACACGGGAGTTATGGTGTTGCAGTATTATTATTACAACTTGGCTATATATGCAATACAGGATAGCATGCAGCAATCTTTCAGGTTAGTTCTTGAGCTGCTAGGGTGAAGATGTGTTTAGATTTTCACTTTTATTACCGGTGTTGATGTTTATTTTCCATCAGGTTTTGTATGTGAAAGCGAAAATACTGCAAAGTCCTTGAACAATATTGTTTTGAGACGGTTGATTCATAGTATGCCGTGATCTCGCAGCTGTTAGTTTTGTTTTTGTAGAACAAAGCACGAAAGTTATTATTATTTGTATAATCTGGTGGATTTTTATTCATTGAATAGTCTTAATAAATCCAACTCGAGTTGACGAGTTGCATCAGATAAATTCGCTCCTGCTGCGCAACGCGAATCTATCGATAACTCGTCAACTCTCGTGGGATTACCTATGATATTATAAGGCTTTGGAAATTAAAATTCAGTTAGCTATGAGAAATAACATTATTGCTTTACATGCGCTTATCCAACTAGACCGTTAAACTGCCCCAGGTGGCCGAGATGATAACGTCTTGGCCTCAAATTCTGGAGTTCCATGGTTCAAATCCCGAAACCGGCAAATTTGACTTTTTTTGTATTCTGCATATCATAATTGCAATCATAACTGATTAAACAAAAACACACTGGCACTTTGTTACATCAGTTATCTGATTTTATTAATAACAAAATTGCATTATTTTAGACAGTAATGTTACCAACAAATACTTCCGATTGAAAGAAAATACCCAAATACCAATGCTATAAAATAGAAAACACTTGACTGATTGATAAGTGAAATAGGTTTACTGAGAACTACTGCCTGACAGTGATGAATTAATCTCGAGTTAATTTATCCAATGACAAAGTCCTGATGAGTAGACGTTCTCAAGACTACAGCCATTGCATTTCTGCAATGTGACATTCAGTAGAGCGAATGCATTATCCTTTAAGAAGTGGGGAGTGTCACCTCTCATGACAAGTCTCATGAACGGGTGAGATCTTGTCGTTCCCACCTGACTTCAACAAGACAATGATAAATGGCTGAATGATAGATCCCACTGCACTAACATTGATCTACTTGTTGAATCATAACCGCTTTCATCTCTTCACACCCCCAACTCAATTCAAATGTCTTTATATCTCTGTTTATAAATTGCCTTCAAAAGCTAGAAATACGCATTGTATAGCACTAATAAAACTATAATTATTTTTACATTAGTAATGCGTACAAGTTGCATTATTTGGGCTACTTCATAAAATTGAGAAAATTTTACACCAGTGAGTCTATTGAAAAAAGCGACCAAGTCAAAATATTATCAGTTTCAGAAATTTAATTTGAAATTCCCACATGTTGCCAAAACTAGATTTCAAATATGTTCTTCATTTATTTATCTGTTAATGTAAAGATGAAATGTTTACAAATTTGTAATATAATAGTTTATGTATGTATATTTATATTTGTGCGTGGCAGAACAATAATTGCAATATAAATGACTTAGAGAAAACATCACTTAGCAACCTATATCTATGATACTTAGCTCCATAGTTAATTAAATTCTTCAGCATATTTACTGACCACTAATTAAACATAATTCAGTTTATTTTTAAAGGTTTTTCACTTTTAGTGGACTGTCTTGAAAAACTGCTGCAGGAAGGTATTCCAAACAATAATTGTGCGTCTTACAAACGAAGATTTTCCACGTCCGTACTTTGCTTTCGGAGTCGGATTTTAATTCTTGCATTTGCAATTCTTGCAAAATTGCATTCTTTCAAAGTCTGAAATTTCTTATCATAGTGAAGGATTTGTGAATATTAGTTCCTTATTTCCTTTCCATAACTTCAAGAGAGATATACATTTCTTTACAAATAGGTCAATGTGTTAAGTACACTGTTTCTTTTATGTCCAACTGTTTCGAACAGTGATTTGTTTTAAAACAATATTTTGCCAACCAAAAGAACCTGAATTCTATTACATACGAAATCACCAAAACAGTTTTCTTTGATTCGCACAAGAGAACTAAAATTATTTTACTTTTAAAATTTATTATTCAAAATAACATACAACATCGTACAATGATCGACCGTTTTAAAAACTTAACACGCTCACACGGATAACAAAATTCGCCAGCGTTCGTTTTGTTAACTTTATGATTGACTGTTAAGTAACTATTATCTTCAAAAATTTAATATACTTACCGGTATTATTTTGAAATGAAAATTTTGGCCATAGGTAATATAACGGAAATACTTCATGTAACAATAAAAGACAGCATCCGTAACGAGGTGATAAGAAGGCGAACATGGATGTGGTCTCGTCAGCAGAACGTCTCAAGTGGAAGTGGGGAGGCCATGTAGCAAGAATGGAAGGAACAAGATGGACTTACAGGATCACCATGTGGGACCCACGAATAGGGAGAAGACACGTAGGGATACAGAGGACAAGATGGGCAGACCTCTTCACAAAACGGGCGGGAAAACTATGGACACGGCAGGCCAGAAACAGGGATCAGTGGAAAGAACTAGAAAAAAGGATTAAATTCGCAAGTATAGGAATGAGACAAAGCTTAGTGAAAATAGTGATGTGACAGTGAATAAAACGGACGTAGCAAAACACTCTTTAGCAATAGCTCCCCTAATGAGTGCACCTAAGCTTCCCTGAGATCAGCAGGAGGACTTAAGGGATGTCGTAGGCTAAATCTATATATATAAAAATGAATGTATGTGTGTGTGTGTGTGTCCTTTATGCATTACTAAACCATTCAACCGATCGCCATGAAACTTTGGGAATTTGTTGGGTACATTCCCGGGAACGTTTCTGTCACACTACATTTTTAATTTTAGCCTTCGTTCGCGAGTTATGAGTGAAAAACGGCAAGAAAACGTGCATTTTTTACGCTTTCGAAGCATAAGTTTTCAGTTATTCATTTCAGTTGTCAAATCAATTGCAGAAGGCTTTGTCTATTTTTGTCATAGGCTACTTTGGAAACAATAGCATCGCGATCGCTTTGGAAGGCAATGGATATCTCATCTCTATATATAAAAGGCTTTGTCCTGACTGACAGGAATCAACGTAGAGCCTTAACTATAACACGTAGAGACTTGGAATTTTGACAGTACCTTCGTTTCATAATGTAGGTGCTCACTAAGAAGGGATTTTGAAAAATTATGATTCTAAATGCCAAAAATTAAATGTTTTTGAAAATACTTAATCCCTTTTTGCATAGAATTATCGAAACAAATTCACAGAACATATTGTTGCCAATGGTATAGGTGGGTTTGGATTAAATTAAATGGATGTTTGACAAATTAGAGAAGGTATCATTATAATTCATATTATCTATATTAATAAAAGGAACTGTCCTCGATGTCCAGGGAAATCTACTGAACGCAGAGATCTGAAATTTTAAACATAGGTGGGCTGAAGGGTCGGAAAATGCACCGCGAAGCCGGAATTTTAATTTTAGTTTTCGTTCGTGAGTTATGAGTGAAAAACGGGCAAAAAACGTGCATTTTTTGCGTTTTCAAAACATAAGTTTTCAGTTATACATTTCAATGTCAAATCAATTACAGTTGGCTTTGTCTATTTTTGTCACACCTCGAAAATAAAACTTTCGCGATCGCTTGAATGTTGTAAGCCCTAAATATGGTCAAACGTTGTTTTATTTGGACGAATCTCACTATACAGAGGTTTTCTGGGCCAAGAAACTCGAATCTGAGGTCGCTTTTACCAGACGATGCTATCTAATCGTGGTATGTAGTCCACGTGATTTAGGAGTTAATAAATATTATGATTTTACTATTATGCTCTTAATTTTTAATTTTTGAAATAATTATCGCGGGCGAAGCCGCGGGCACATGCTAGTTCTAAATATAACGGAAGGTGCGGATTTTTTAAAAATAAATTCACGAGAAACCAAATTGCAACTTGCTTGTGAATTCATCCTGGTTCATGAGAAAATTCGGATTCCTCGAATTACATTTATTGTAGCAATTTAGCGAATATAAAGGCCGAATCAATAGCCTACTTATATTCTTCTGTCCTTACGAAATATCCTTTATATATCTCTCCAAAACGATTAGAACTTCCTGCCATGATAAATTGATTTCCATTGCACATGAATCCAACAGAACGGCTAACGGCTACTTAAGCCCTAACAGAACATTCACAAGAAAATAAACTGTTTTATAATAAATTATAAATTATAATGCTTCACCACACATAAAATAAAATTGTAAATTATTTTCATATCTCCTTTTGCTCACGTGCATAACTAATCGCTGAGTTTAATTATTATTCTTGATCAAAGGAGCTCAGGTGTTTTAGTCCTCAGTTTTTACAAATTTATACAGGGTGTAAAAGAATAACACCGAAATATTTTGCCTGTGTATAGAGAGGACGTAGGCAAGCAACTTCTTATGTGATTTTTGCTCTATGGATTCAAGTTTTCCTGTTACAGATAAAATCTCCCAGTTCATAACCACCACTGACTTCTAACATTTGAAGAAATGCAAAACAAAGGAACTTTGTTGTTAACACTGGAGTTCTGCATGAAAAACTAATGCAGTGGCGATCAGTCATGTGATTAGTCTGTAAATTTTGCAGATTAAGGAAACACTAAATTATCATCTAGTTGTTAATAAATGATTAAGAATCAGGTTTTTATCGATCAATAAGAAGGAATGAAGTCAATTTAATGATTACTTTAACCCTATATCGATTCATTAGTGACTTATGGGCACCAAATTGTATTGTCTTTAATGCCCTATAGCATTTACATATTGAGTCATAGGGCAAAAATCTCCTAATATAAGTTGCTTGTCTATGAGAATATTGAATTGAACTCCGGCTTAGCTCAGTTGGTTGAGCATTGGCGCGAATAGCCTTGGGTTCAAGTTCCAGTATCGGAGGAATTTTTCTCCTATAACATTCTCATGTAGTGTCAAACAGACAATCATCTGTGGTTCATGAATGCTTATATATCTTGCTTCTCTATGTCCCCTCTAAACACAGATAAAATATTTCGATGTTATTCATTAACACCCTGTTTAAAAACAAGTACAAGTGTGGTGAAATGAATGTGATAGAAATAAAATGATGTAATATGATCCACACCTCTCACTAGTTGAACTTCCACACTGGACTGTGTCACTGATTCACTGAGCTAAATGGTCACAATAAATACTTGCACAGTTTTAATGTTGCTTGGTTAAATGAGAAAACAAAACCACGTGTGAAATCCAGCACGTGGTTACACGGCAGATGCAGTTTCATTGGCTGTCCGAGAAATGACAAGCAAGGAGGGGTGGGGCTGCCATCCGAGCTCCAACACCGGCAAGTGTCGCTTTCTAGCGACGACGTTTAAAACTGGCTGCATCACAAGCATCCGAATTATCGATAGCTGGCGAATGCAACTTGTAAGATTCGGTAGAAGATACACCTACAATTTAGTGACCGATTTTTATTTTATACTTGCTCTATGGCAATAGACAATCCCTCAGCAAGCTAAAAGAATATTATCTATTTTATGGAACCCGAAGATTCATTGCCGCACTTATTTGAGCCCGCCATTCAGCCATATTCTGTGCTACTCTATCCAAGCATTCCTCACAAATCCTACTTCTCTTACATCTATCCTAATGTTGTCCTCCCACCTACGTCTAGGTCTTCCAGGTGGTATTTTCCCTTCGGGTCTCCCATTTAATACTTTTACGATATGTCTTTCCTCCCCCATGCGTGCAACATGTTCAGCCCATTTCATCCTCCGTGATTTAATTACCTTTACTCTATCGGGTGAAGAGTTCAGATTAGGCCTATGAAGCTCGTGGTTATGTAGTTTTCACCAGTTCCAATTTTTATCTCTTTTGGCCCAAGTATAATAGTGCAATTTTATTTCCCTGTACATGCCATGGAGGCCCTGAGGGTTCCAGGAGGGATCCCAGATTTTAGACATTCAGCACGCGAAGGCGGTTAGGTTGTCAAGAGTTGCGCACCAGCCGATTTACCCCAGGATTGCTCCTGGAATTGATTTCTGTCAGAGGCTGAGTCGACCCCAGGGCCATAGTGCCACCAGAAGGACTAGACCAATTGAAAAATTTCAATGACCTCGTCGCGGATCGAACCCGAGACTTGCAGTGCAGCGCCTCAACCGCTATGTTACGGCGTACCCCATTTTGTTTACATACACTTTCAAAATTAAAATTATCTTGCTTTGTATAGGTACTAACATGTTAAGAATTTTGGATCTCCTGGAATTTCTTTAGAAACATCTGTTCTGTCGTCCATAAGAATGATAAATCTCCTATAAATGCCTGCTAACAGTGTATTTCCGTTTCAAAAATATAATTATTTTGTTTTTGCCCGGAGGAATGAGAGTTGCGGCCGAACTATAAAAAATAATTAATTTTACAAATATTTTGAATTTTTAAAGCCTTGATTCCATATGAAATTCTTTAATCGGAAGTATATATCTTTTTATTTTTAAAGACATAATTTATCACTTTTCTCCTCTGTATTATAGTACTAAATGACAAATTGCACTAAAGTAAGAAAAATGATTTTTTTAAATGTTTTCGCCAGCACACTGCTATTTCATCTCGTTTTGTCTCCATTATATCTATATTATATCTTCCGATGTTCGGAGCCCCGAAGCATTTTGATTGACTTTTTAGGTCATAGATGACATACATTAACATTCAGTATTAATGTTATGACTCGAAATGATCTCCATTTGCTAGTACATCTCTATAGTGAATAATAAAACTAGGCAGAGAAATGTATATAGATGAATTAAAGAACCACAGATTACTGTCTATGTTGGACATTACGTGATAATATTACAGGAGAAAAAATCCTCTGACACTGGGATTTGAACCCAAGACCTTTGACTATCCGTGCCACTGCTCTACCAACTGAGCTAAGCCATAGTTCAATTCACAGTGTCAGAGGAATTTTTCTCCTATAATATTATTATGCAGAGAAATATTTCCCCTAATTCCGGTAATGTTTATGTTTAAAACAGTGTTTTTATCAGCATTTGTGAAAATCCAAACTTATTAATTGCATACTTAAGTAATTTTTCTCTACTGATGTGGAAGTGTATGACTTATGTAACGTATACAAGTTTGTAAATGTAATTTAAATAAAATATTGTATGCCTTTCATGCAAAATCATTCGGGTCATAGTTTTGTGTGTACTATGGCTGAGTAGACGCACTACGCACTGGAAAATAATTATTTAAAAAAATCATACAAACATTATGAATCTAGCTAAATTTTAACTAACACGAATTGCTACATTAATTTTATATTTTAAATAATCAGAATGTTATACCCTTTAGCCAGCTAAAATACAAAACAAAAATACAGATTAGACAATTCAGTTAACCATTGCATTTGATATCAGAGCTGTGAAAGACCCTCAAGAGGTTGATTTAGGAATCCAGTGTGTTCTGAGGTGTCAAGTTTAAAAGCTCGTGGAACAGCCATTCGAGAGAACGACGAATAAAAAAAAAGGAGAAAACGAATATTTGACTGAGTTTGGCAGACACCACACGTCTTTTATTGCAAATAGCACCTACGTTTTCTAGTCTATCACTTACAGGATTGGGTTCCCGGAGAGCAAACATATAGCCAGTAAGAGGGGGGGGGGACAAAGAGCTGCCAAAGGGATGACACAGTTTAGTACCCACACACCTAGTGAGTGTAACCCACCCATAAAGTGTCCCACCCCTAGTATTATCAGAGCCTCTCCCGCTATGTCACTGACTAGCCCACCAGGGATCCGAAGCTCAATATAAAAGACCCGGGGGAAAAATTTCGCGCTCCATTTGCAGTGTTTTATATAAAACTATGTCGGCGCAATGTATGTAATTCGAATTCCCCAAACCTCAACACTCTCTCTCCAATACTCTTTCTCTCTCTGTCTTTCTCTATCTCTACCTATCACTATCTCTTCTCACTCTCTACCTCTCTCCCTTTCTCTCATTCAAATTTTCACACCTCCCTCTTTCTCTTTCGCTATATATATATTCATGTAAAGGGAGACACCAGTCTAGATAACTTGAAAATTACTACCTATGGAAGTGGGAGTCTATCAATTTCACAAAAGAGCTGAATACTTTTTCACTCCCCTTCGTTCCCTCCATGGTATGCATTTCCATGGTTCGTTCGATATTATCTTGTTCGTACAATTGAATCATTTATTTGCGGACAAGGGAAAAAGCATCAGACCACGATGGGATTGGTCTATACAATTGAAGCACCTGGGGATTGTGTAATAATTTTAATCCAACCATTTTTTTTTTTGGAAAAGAGATCACGTGTGATAACCTGGGCTTCATTGTTCAAGTAATCATAAAGTTCATGGGTTTCTTTCAACTTTTCATTCTCCACTACAAACAAACCGTGTTAGCAAGATTTAAAACATGCGGCGTACGCCATGCTGTGCTTTTTAAAACTTTTTTTAAACCAACGCGCAATTTTGTTAGTCGGAGTGAAGAAAGATGGCCCATGGAGCGCATTAACAAATCCATATTTTGAACCCTCGAGACTGGAAACGAGTAATGCTACAGTCATGTCACATAGTTTCGAAAAAATACCATTTTTTTTGTTTGTTAAGGACCTAGTGCTTAATGTAAGATTATTACCATTCCACTTTAAAACTTACAGATGGCCGAAACTTTGAGGCAACAGCGTCATCCCTTTTTATAAGAGAATAAACATTTGGTGAAATGCAAGTATAAAGAGGTAAGTACAAATTTACAATAGAACTACGGTTTACGAGTATGTTTTTATGTAAACCTATCACCATAGGTTAAATTCTGGTCGGAATGGTAACACGCCGAAAAATGGCATTCGGTCGCTAAAATTGTAATAACTGCATTTAAACTGCATTCAAAATGCACCATGTGCCACGTACGCTAAAACTTTATCGGACTCATCCAATATTTCGACTTCAGCCTCTATTCTAGATTCGTCCGCTAATGTGTTATTATGTGTACTTGATGCATAAATAGTTATTAAAGTAATCAGGTCGTAATTTTAAAGTCATTCTTTCAGTATTCTTTAGGTCATCAAAATCCGGGCCCTAGACAAAATTCCTCACAATTAAGTATAACATCAACATGTTCCATTACATTAGTAATACTACATGTTTTGGTGTAATCCTTATGTTGTTAATTAATACAATATTATATTTCAATATGGCTTAGTTTCTAGTTTTGTTCCACTTTATCTATAGTAATTTACAAATTGACAGATATCAGTCTCATACTTATTAGTTATGTACTACATCTGCTATATCCCTATCCTAATCCGTATATTTACTTATCTATTTATTTGAAATCCATTGATCTATTTATTTTAAGTCCATTGCTTTAATAAATGTATTAACGTCTTTTAGGTATTTTATGACTAAATCATTATATCTAGGTGGCCACTGTCCTCTGTTTCGAATTATGCTGGCCTTTAGTTGAGCTCGTTCTCTGTTGTACCTCGAACATTCCAGCAGAAGGTGGTCAGTCGTCTCTTCTCCTTCGTTGCAGGGACAAGTGGAATCTTGCGTTATTTTAAATCTATGAAAATAGGCTTTTATTGGTTCATGTCCGGTGAGCATAGTAGTAAGACCTTTAAAAATTATGTTAGAATATAACACTAAGAATTTTCAAAATACCACATTTGTAGGCCCATATTCTATGCTTATGTTACAACCTTGACTCCGAAGTAAGTGAGATGTGTGTAAATGTGTGTCCCAGACACAGAGGTAGCAATGGAATTAGGATCAAGGTAGCTAATCATATGTCCCATTACACCCAACTCCCTCGAGAAACCGTCCATCTAAATAGAGGTGCCCATTGTCACTGCTCGTCGCATGCTCTTCAGCACAGGGTTATAGGCCATTGTCTATTTATCCCTGGATAGGAATGGAGAAGTGACGAGATTTTATATCAAGCTAGTCTTCAAATATTTTCCTTATTTAACTCGTACGCAAACATTTGGCCTCTACCGGTATAATAAATACATAATGCATTTCTTCTCAACTTCTTTTTTTTCCTACGCCTTCCGGTTACACTGAATCATCTTCAGAGAATGTTGCTTGTAGAGTTACTTTCAATAAGAATAAAACTGCTTCATAACTGGCAACAGTTTTAAATAAAACTACTAAAACTTAAAATGTTTATCAATCACAAGTAAAATTTATTCTTCTACGTTGTGTGAACTGATTTGTTGTCTTCGAGCAACTCGTCTTGAGAGTGGTATGTTAAGGGGGGACAGCTTTCGATCCTGAAAAATAGGTGAAGTTTCATTTTTTTTTCTTAGCAATGAATTGTTCCGTAGCCTTGCAATCTAGCATGCCCTATATTGACTAGTTCTAAAATTTCATATAATTTTCAGAATTAATTTAACTATTACAGTTAATGTGTAATTATCCTTACAAAATGGCAACCAAATTTAGTGCACTGAAGTGCCGTTTCCCTGATAATTTTCATAAATACCAATATTTCTGAGTGATTCTTTTTTTCTATCTATTTGTAAATACCATATGAACAACATAATCTAGGATCTTTGTATTATCTGCAATATACATATTTGTAAAGAAATAATTAATCACTTGTTTATTTTTTTAGAAATTTTTACATCAGAAATATTTAAAAAAAACTATTAAAGTGACATCAATGATTCGAGATGAATAAAATCAAATATACTTGCATGCAAAATTTCACTGCAATATTATGTTAATAAATGTTTGAGTTATCAGGCAAACAGCACTTCAGTACACAAAATTTGGCTGCCATTTTGTAATGGCAAAATTACCCATTAACTGTGATAGTTAAATTAATTTTGAAAATCATATGGAATTGTAGAACTAGTCGATATAGAGCATGCCACCTTGCAAGGCTATAGAACAATTCATTGCTCAGATAAAAAAAGAAACTTCACGTATTTTCCAGCCTTCGAAAGCTGTATGTCCCCCCTTAAGCACATTAGTACACACCATGCACTACATTTTACGGTCGGTGTTTAAGCGGTTTCTGCACTGTATCTAGTGATATGGACGCGAGGAACGAGCTAGTCGTTCATCACTGCTAATGAACTAAATCTGAAATGGGACACCGAGCCCCCCCCTCTTCCCAGGAAGTACCAGGCGTTAACGTTACTCGATACCCGCCTCCAACAATAACTCAGTTTTCTCTGAGATTAGACATCGTGCCGCAATAAACTAACCTGCCTTATGTAGTAGGCTAGACTTGATCTTCTCGGTCTGATAAAATTGACTGTGTTTATTTCGTCTGAAAAAAGAATTTCGCTTTTCTCTGACTAAAAAGTATACAAAGCAAAAAAGAACTCTGAAAGAAAATGTCAGGGAAAGTAAAATCATTTAAACTGATGTAACAAAGTGCCAGAATGCTTTCGTTTAATCAGTGATAATTGCAATTATGATATGCAGAAAATAAATTATTGTTTTAATCAATTTCAGAGTTAAGCTTCAGATCGATTCATTAAGCAAGGTTACGGAAGAACAAAGGTGTAGTTTAATAAGCATATGAGAAGGAATATGTGGGTAGTGTTATTTGCCAAAGTTATATGTATTGCAACTTCCAAAGCCGTATATGAACACTGTAAAACAATATATTGAGATGAGAACTGACTTGCATTTGAGAAATTCTTTCTAATATATTACCATAAAATAGGCACTAAATTGGGCATTACTCCGGTACTGGTCAACCGATTTGTTTTTATATCAGTAGGCTTCTTCCGATGGACATTATAAATGTGTATACTAAGTTTCATGAAAATCTGATAACGGGTATTTGAGTTATTGCGCAAACAGGTACACGGATGGACAGATAAACGGAAATACATTTCCCATCCCCTACACAATCTCATAAAGTACCATTGTGGCACTTAATAACATTCTGGCAATACATAAAACAATACTATGCCGTATAATTATTTCGCTAGTGTATCTATAATAGTCGTGGGACTTGTCTAGAAAGTGACGTATGCATTACATACCATAACTTAGTAAGACATTTTTTTTTAGATTTTTTAACGAGACTAAAGAGTTTTGAGATGTTAGGCCATGTCTAGAGGAAGACAGTTGAAACTTCTGAGAATAGTAATGTTGAGATGAATGCGTCAATGCCTTCGTGTGCTTAAGTAGGGGATTTTTATCTTTATTCCTAGTGAGACAATATGAAAGTCGTGATTTTTTTAACATGCTTTTGTTAATGAAGACAAATGTGAGCATTAAAAAAAAGTATTGTTTGAAAAATAAACATAATTTACACAACTATTTCTCTCACACTTTTCGATGTTCTCACTATTTATTATAATTTCCAGGCAGTATGAATTAATTTTTTAATCATACTGAAATTAACTTATCTTTTCTCTCTCATTATAGGCTAACGTATGTTCGTTTCAAGATGACGTTTCATAAGATAGACCGGAGGGGGTTGCTATTATATCATTAATAAGACCCCACTGCATGCAAACTACGAGTAACAGGACTTATAGTTTAACGTGGAATTCTATTCACAGTAGGATACTTAACTTATACGATTCACGTGGCTAAATCAAGGGAGGTCGAACCTACTTGGTAGATGGAACAATTCACATCAGAATTAACCCGTATTGAACCCAGTGCATCCTAGAACACATGTCAAAATCATTTTCTCTAAAACACATAATTTGCCAATTTTCCCCCCTTTCCTCCTGAGGCTCCCAGATTATAGGTATTCGGACCATAAAGGTGGTAAGGTTGCCAGCCTTACTCACCAGCCGCCTTCACCCCCAGGAATGCTCCTGTCCCTCACTTCTGTTGGAGGCTGAGTCGAACTTAGGGCCATAGTGCCACCAGAAGGATTGAGTTAAACGAAGCTGAAATAATTTTTTTATAGTTATTTTTTTAATTTCGATGAATGCTTTGAATTTAAGTTTGATGAGGGGCCTATTAAGTCTATGATTTCAGGATGAGGGGATCTAAGTCGACACAGGAAAAACCTACTTGGAAAACAGGAAAACTTCACAACAGAATTTATCCGTATTTGACACAGGTACGCCCTAGTACGGATGTCAAAATCCTCTTTCTATAACTCAGAAACCTTGAAGTTACAGTCTTAAGAAGCAAATAGCCTTGAAAAACCTTTCTTTGAGTTAGAAGTTACCAATCGTCAGTGATTTTTAAAGAAATATCGTTATGGGTTTTGATTTTCGGAATTCGAAAGATTGCTTTGAATTTAAGTTTAGCTGTCTCTGATTTCAAGGTGAAGGTCTCTTAACCTAGGTAATTCCTCCTCTTTTCCCTCCAGATTGCTTGTAGTGAGTTTTATTATAGTGCGTAGGTAGGAGTAAAATGACAGTACTCAAGAGACACAAATAAGTCAATCAAGAGTCACAGCGCCGTTGCTGGGAAGCGCTGATTGGGCTATTATGCCCCCGTTCCGGCGCAAAAAAAAAATGTTTTATTATGCAGCGCACGTGTCTTCTGCTCCCAGCAGTGTCAACTCTTTTAAAAAAATCATCCCAGCTCGGCATGGAATGTCTTGCCCCAGGGTTCATTGCGCTATAGCTTCAATAACGTTTTTAACATCTACTGCATCTTCTGTGCGTAATGATAAATCTCAGCTATGGTATATCTAGAAAAATATTACTTCATATTAATTGAATTCTTTCTTTATACGATAGACATTTTAAGCTTAGGGGTATCTCAAAATGTATTACATTGTAGAAAATCTGTTAAGGGCTAAGCGCGATATTTCCAAAGTCTATTAATGGCTTAGGTGATATTTCGAAAATATAAAAGTTTTATCCAATTTGATTCAAACAAAAAAGGTGTGGTTGTCTTGCAAAAGAAAAAGCATGCACACAAAATTCATGCATGAATAATATTATTTAGTTTTGAAAAGTTTTGGATTAAAAAAAAAAGTTTGACAACAAATTAATTTTTAAGGTCAGAATAACTCTTTCTACAAACTGACAAATTATTATAGCAGTTATAAATTCTGATAATAGATAAGTAGGCATTTAAAGTTGCTGCTCTCGATTTTTAAATTCTTTTTTTATTGTTTATCTACCTGAAGAAATTATTAACATCTTATTGAAACTACCTACAAGCGGTATTTTACAAGTGGCAATGACGAAAACACAAAGTTAATAATTTAAACGTTTAAGGTTTTTGATATAGAACAGGTTACAATTCATTTCTACATTTCACTAACGCTTCTAGACAACTTATTCAAAATGGAACTTTTTTTTTTTGGTAGAGGATGGAAATACTGTATTATTGTTTTCAAATACAACCTTAAACCCTTCTACATAAAAACTGTCTTAATCCTTAAAATGTACATAAAACTTACTCTATTATATTATACACAGGTTTCGTGCATAGTCTGGTAAAAATATCATGAATTGATGTACAAAGTCAAGAGCTTAAAAACTAATTAGCTTATGCGTCAGTATCATACATACTATGATAATTAAAAACATAAAATTCGTTTTAGTCCCTCGTATTCACTGCAGGCTATGCATTTCGGCAAACGTTAAGCAATCATCTGCCCTTAAGATGCAGTATATTTAGTTATACATTGCTGGGATGGCATAACGTAAGCCGTAATGCGTTATCTTGCAGTGAATACGAGGGACAACAACGATTTTTATTTATAATTTCAATTATCATAATATTTTATCTTACTGACGCATAAGCTAATATTAATTTTTAAGTTCTTGGCATTGTTTAGCCTAATAACAAAATGTTTTACTACTATGTACTATGTAGCGTACCTACGATGTGATAAAATGTAATATGTTTAATTTTAATAAGACGGTTTCTATGTACGAGGGTTTAAGGCTGTATTTGAGAACAATAACAAGAGCAATAATGGAGCCAACAGATAAAATCCTAAAAGAAAGCATGAACAAGACTCGATTTCTCACGCGAATTATAAATCCATACCGGACTGCATAGAAAACAGTTAACACGATGATTAGTTCCATAATTAACAGAATGTTACTCAAAATTGGCATTGATGCCATAAAAGGTTCGAATTCGATCTTAAGCAACCATTTATATGGTTCTAGTACTTATGCAGAATTGGAATATTATTTCACCATGTTATTTCATTTGTATATGTTTGAGTATATATCATTCTTTATTTAAAAATGTGTATTAAACAGCTTTGTAAACTTTAAGCTGGGATAGCTATGATTAAGAAATTTAAATTATCCAACTACCCCTAAGAGAAAAGGAGCAAAGTAATTTTGAAAGGATAATGCCAATATTTTCTTTTCTTTCATATATTAACAGAAACTTATTTTGTAATTCCCAGCCAGTAAGTCAGCCTTAATGGGCTGAGAAAATTGTTTTAGTAAATTTAAAATAAAGATTGCGTCACGAAAAAAAGCGAGTTTATTCAGAGGAACATTCAAAATTATGTTCCGAGACGCCAAAACGCACCACCACGTTTTTATACGTAACACATCGTTTACTTCGCGTTGGACAACATCCAAATCTCCTCCACAACAAAAAAATATATATACACATAGCTCTGCAATGTCCATCTACAATGGAATATTTTGCATTACAAGTTAGAAACATGAAGCTCATTCAAAATCAACAATGACCAAAAACCCGCTCCTGGCTTAGCAGTTACATGTTTATGAGTTGCAATAGTTAGTGCTTTTTGCCAAGCTGAATTCCAAACAGTTGTGTTACCGTATTGGTATTCATGATGTTGCAGCACGACATAGCTCTCCCAGCAAGAGGAATAAAATTCAAAACTGGTTTTACAGTAACTTCTGTGACGGAAAAACAGAAATGATTTTACTTTTCATTAAACGTGTTTTAAATTCATAGCAAATGTAAAACTATAGACTTTGTAATTTGAAGAGTACAAAAAATATTGTAAATATTAGCAAGACGATCTGTTTAGGTTACATTTACCAAGAGAAAAGTACGCCTTCTACGCGGAAAGTTAACAACATTTTCGTCTCTTATTAGTACGAGGGCGAATCAAATGAAAACCGCAATTAATTTTTTTCAACTATTTTACTGCAGGAAGAATGTTTGCTTGTAAATTATTTTTCTACATAGTCCCCACCCAGTTCAATGCATATATGCCATCAGATAGGAAGTGCTTCGATACCGCTTGAAAATTATTCTGGTTGACACTGTAGGCACTCATGCACCGCCGAATGGACGTCTTCATCAGACTTGAACTTCTGCCCTCCGAGGAGCTCCTTTAATGGACTAAAGATGTGGAAATCTGATGGTGCCAAACCTGGCAAGTATGGCGAATGTGGGAGGCACTTGAAGCATATGTTATCGATGGTTTTCATGGCTGCACGAGCAGCATGAGGACGGGCGTTATCAAGTTGAAGCAAAACACCTGCTCTCAGCAACCCCATTCGCTTTGTCGCCATCAGATTTCCAAATCTTTGGTCCGTTAAAGGATCTCCTCGGAGGGCAAAAGTTCAAATCTGATGAAGGCATCCAATCGATGGTGCAGGAGTGGCTTCAGCTTTAACCAAAATAATTTTTCTAATGCGGTATTGAAGCACTTCTTACCCAATGGCGTAAGTGCATTGAACTGGGAGAAGGATATGTAGAAAATAATATACAAGGAAACATTCTTCCTGCAGTAAAATAGTGGAAAATAATTAATTGCGGTTTTCATTTGATTCTCCCTCATAATTAATTTAGTTGAATAATTCAAACTTGCTGTACATACGATTAGAAACAAATTGATTCTAGTATTTTACTAATAATTTATTATGAGGGACCGTACTATTTGGTAAAATTTAAAGGCTGAATTTGGTGTCAACTTCGCAATTTAATGGGTATTTCACGAAAAAAAGGGTGTATTTCATTCAATTATCTTTATGGTTATGATACGGCACTCTGTAAGCTGCATTCTGTTTTAGAGAACCACGAAAAATTGCCATATTTGAGGATTTAATGTTCTTTAAAACCTATAGAATGCATACAATTATAAACTTAGTTCGTTGCTAAAGAAATATGTGAAATGAAAGAAAAATCCTGAAAAGCTGGGCATTTAATTAACCCAAAATGGTGTAATTCGAAAACAGGGTGCTTAGGAAAATACTTTGGCCTAAGAGAGATGAAAATGGAGACTGGAGAAAACTGCATAACGACGAGCTTCATAACCTGTACTCGTCACCGGATATAGTAAGGGTAATTAAATCACGGAGGATGAAATGGGCTGGACATGTTGAGCGCATGGGGGAGGAAAGACATATCTAAAAAACATGACTGGGAGACCCGAAGTTCAGCTTAAATAACTTAAATAGAATTTTAGGTTTTCATTTCAGGGGTCCGGACCTCTGGACCTCCTTCCCTACGCCACTGAAGGCAGATGTTTCAAATTTGAGACGGCGGATACCCGGGAGACGATTTCAATGGTAACTCGGGCCGTGGAAGCCGACGACTTTATAATACAGTATATCTCTTCATAAATAGGGTTTCAAAAATAAGCTTACCTCACCTTACAGTATACACTAGGGAGCAGTTTAAGACATACAAGTTAAAGGTGATAAGCTGTTTAGTGCACGCCTGGGACATACATAATTCTCACTAGTTTGTATACTATGCGAGCATAAATTGCTCTTTAAGCAAATGGTGTCTACACAATTTCATGGGCACTTGAGCTTTACTATGTCGTCAGTGCCCCTGCTATATCTGAAAATATAGTGTATGAAATTGAGTCTCACATAACTTCTCATAAGTTATCTTATTTCGGTTGTGTAAATTTAATTTATTTAATCTTCCCATAGTTATGGGTTGCCTACACAGACAAACTGTCAGTTATATTTAGACCTAAACCCGTATCTTTTTGTTATATAAACATTAATCCAAGTTTATTTCATCTTAACCACAGTTAAATAAACTGGTGAATTTTTGCAAGTTAAACAATTTACTGATAACTCTGAGATTTTAAATACTTTAGAAATCCATTTCACAAGTAAAACGTGTATTATTAATATTTTCACATAAATTAGATTCAATTTGATTTAATTTAGTTAGTAACATTAATAATACAGATACGGTAGCTTTGTTGTAGGTTATGGTCACCATACATTTCAAAATACAGCATTTTCCAGATTTCTGATTATTCTGATACCTCATCTGACGACGCAATGAAAATCCATCTTGCATCCGGTGAATTTCATGAAAGGAATCGTTTATTAGAACTGAAGGTTACCAAAATTTGTAGTGGAATAACTAGAACAGAAGTTACGCCTCCCATTGCAACGAAGACGTAAGGGAAATCATGCTGTATGTACTATATTCATGATTCTTCTGACCCCGAGATTCTATGCGAATTATTGCGACTGGAAGCTTCCACATAGTTAATGGGGAAAAAAAGGAACAACCAGTAGAACCATTCATAAATAACAGGAGAAATCGCTGTTTAAAGCCTAGGTTTATTAAATTACTGAGGAAAGTGTCATATAAATACAATGCTTAGTTTTCTACACTATTCTTAATATTCAAGACATTTCCATAACCTGTATGCCTGTATATCCTTAAAATTATGCTCCCGATTAACTTTAATTCCGATACCATTAAAACCGATAGTTTAGGGATCATATCCCATGAAATTTGTAATTACTTAATACATTTGTAAAGATAAAGAAAGAGACACACGTATTATTACAGATTTAATAATAAATATAACTTTGCAGAATTTACAGTTAAGAGCTATTATGTTTGTGCAATACACGCAGAAATGTACGCATCCACGTAGTAGATTGCTATGGTGTAATTATAGCGGAAATAGCGTGTGAGTGGAGGAGAACATCAGTGAAATATGAAAGTACTTAGGGAGTCCTCACGGAAATTAACAGACGGATGACAATCCATTATGAAGTTTTAATGTCATAAAACTGAATCGCGTTAAAACAGATGACGTACTGAATGGAGAGCTAATTAAATCTTTGTGACACAAGGAAAGAATATTTCACAAAGAAATTTCATAGAAACTCCTTATACTAATGGTAAAACAGACTATGTCTATTCTCGTAAATTTGTGTAGCCTACAAGGAAAAGGAAACATCAGCATTACATTCTTAGGTATACCAAATAATCAGAAATAAATTATTGTGTTGATTAATTTTTGTATTTCTTGTTCTGAATATCCCATGGTATACAGAGTTCTATATTTTAAGTATGTAGCAAGAATCTTAGTAGAAGAAGAAGTAGCCAAATTTTCCATTCGAATGAACTACTACTCTTTGAGAAGTCATTCTTGATCAAAATTTAGTTAAGGGCAGCAGAGATTGACTTCTCGAGATCCAGACGGAAATTAAAAAAAAAAAAATGTTCAAATTTCACTTGTAGAATTTATTCAGCGAAACAACTGGAATGCTTTGGAATGTTAAAAGGGCTGAATAATGTTTTGGAATTACTACCACTAGGAAGAAAAAATAAGCAACTAAACTGGTGTGAGAAACTCCAGAAGGTTTCTCAATACCACTTGAAAGAGAGAGAGAAAAAAGATACAACTGGTCTAATATAAAAACTAAAAAAAAAACTAAACTCCGTGGCGCTACATCCCTGGGGGAAACTTGGCCTACCACCCGACCGCCGCGTCATCTCCCGTAGGCAGAAGGCAGGATTGGGGGGCATGTGGTCAGCATGCCGACACCCACGGCCGTTATTGGTGGTTTTCTTGACCGGAGCCGCTACTTTTACTGGTCTAATATGGCAATGTTATAAAGATGGCTATCTAAGATAGTAGCCTATTTTAACGGATAACAGATGAAAAATAAGACGTCCGAACCATAAATGTGATTTTTGTAACATCATTTGAAATAGTGAATTTTTTTTTTTAAATTAATCTTTATCGCTCGCCTCGGAATTGCCCAATGGCAATCTAGAGACTGGGAATTTCGTACCCTGCTCTAAATCCACTATGCATCCAATAGAAGACATTAGTTTTCCTTAAATTTTTAATAACATAACAGAATATAGTTCTAAGGAAAATGTAAAATTCGTGTAAAGTTTTCAGAATAGAGTACAAAAAGCGTAATCATTGTGTTAAGTGCTTTCCACGCAGTCCGGCACCGGTTTACAATTTGCATGAGATGGTCTCGCTCATTTTAAGGGTACTTCAGTAATTAATTGAGGATAATTACTATTGATAAAAACCTAAATTCTGAATTATAACAACACTTTATTCTCCACTTACTTTCACTTTTAATTACACAGGACTAGTTTCAAGAGCATTTATTCGCTCCCATCATCGGCTGGTGGTCGACTGTTATTCTGGTTGCCATGTTGGTTTGTATATATGCATTGTTCTGTGCTGCCCTCTCGTTCCGTTATGTCGTCTATAGGTGGGATTTCAAAGTTCATAACCTTGTCTTTTTTCTTAGTGATGAATATTTTCTCCCATACGTTCAGTTCGGATGGTTTCTTAACGTGTTTTAATAGTTTGATCTCCTTTTTATAAAACTTCTTTTTTATTGTGTTATAATTATGAGGAGATAGTTAGTATTTTATTTTAAAAGATCAAATGGTCAAAGGAAAGTCGATTACAATAATATATAGGTAACAATATAACTTAAAAGCAATTTACATTTTTTTATTTATTTATTTATTTAAGGTCGCTTTTTAACTGCCAGTAGTTTACTTGGTAAGAAATCTTTTTAAAGACCTCTTGTTAGTAACATTAGTGCCACTTACCAGGAACTCTCGTTTAACTTACGAGCTTTTGAGAATATAAAAATTTCCACCCGCTCACTACAATCCCACACAAGACACCCACACACAGACCAGAATGTAGATAACAACTGGTACATACAGTTTGCCATAGTTGGGGGAGGAACACTGTAGCATCTCTGTAATCTCTTCTCTGCAGAATTCAATAAATATAGCGTGTTTAAGCGACAGATCCATTGAATATTATTCCCATGCTAAATCTTGAACAGACTGAAATTCATAGTTAAACATATGCTCTTTTTCATATAATAAATGCAAAGTTCTGAGTTCAACTAGGTGTACGTTCTTTTTTTTTCATAAAATATATTAGGCCTACGCGAAATATTGACAAGTAGGACGATTAATATTGTAATTGGATATTCTAATTAAAAAAATAAATAAAAATATAAGAGTGGATTTTGAAACTAATGATCCCACGTAAAACTTACAGAGTCTTCGGACCAGCGGATATTATTTAGCCTTTCATTTATACAGAAAATTACGTAAGTGAGCAAAACCTCTTCGAAGAGGCCACAGAGGGTGATATAGCTGAGGACGATTCAATGATATTGTGTTTATAAAGCTTTTAGGAATTTTTATTTTATAAATGTTATTCTCTGTAATTTATTGAGGTGTAGGAAAAGATGGAAATCACTGGGAGCGAGGTCTGGGCTGTAGGGTGGAAGTTGAAACATCTCCTAGCCGAACTTTTGCAAGAGACTTGCAGGGAGGTGTTCAAGCCTCCACCCTACAGCTCGGACCAAGCACCCAGAGATTTTAATCTTTTCCTACCCCTCAAGAAATGACAGTGAATGGCAGAGAATGGTAGAGATTGACAGAGAAACGGAGGTTATCACACAATGGTTGAAATCGCAGGCGGAAGACTTCTACGACACAAGTGTTCAAAAGTTGGTCCCACGGTATGGCAAATGTCTCAATTCCGGTGGCGAATATGTTGAAAAATAGCCTAACACTTGCTGTATCTGTTGCAATAAATATTTCCACGAAATTGTGTTTTCTTTCTGTAAACGTTCCCAGGGAAACTTACTTTGTGGACGGCCCTCGTAAATATCCAATCCGGAATTTGCTTCTGCGACTTCGAAAATTGGAAACCCTTCAAGAAAAATTTGCCGGCAAGGGGGTTCGAACCCGGGGTTTCCTGAAAGCTAATTTATTTATTTTTAGTACGTTCTACCTGAAAAATAAATATAAAACGTTCCTAGAGGACTAAAGGATACTTAATAACTTCGTCACTTAACATATAATATGAACCCTAAGTGCAATGCAGTAAAAAATATCTACTAACGGGCAGTTAACGAAAAGTGAATATTCAACTTACACATAACAGGAGGAGAATATGATGACGAGAAGGTAGTTGCACAGCTTGTTACCATCGCCTTTGATGGATCTATTTACTGCAAAGGCAGCGCAGGGAGCTTAATTCATTTCACGGCCCCTGGTTAGAGATCCAGTGATTTTCCAGCTGGATGACCAGCGCTTTTATTCCGTGGCCACATAGGGTTTATTTCTCCGTTAAATAGCCGCAGTCCGGTGTGAACCCCAGCGACTGGAATGCAAGCAAGCGACTGTGGTGCCACCAACGGTCCTGCGACAATACTAGTCCCGTGGTTTTGTTAATTACATTTTCCAAAGTCCATCTCGACTGGACAGGGAAAGGGGATGCATATAAGCGATACAATCATGGGTTTTGCATTCTCACATCTAGAGCGGCTTAAATCGCAGTCAATTGATAAGATTCATTAAAAAGAGAAATTGTAAATAAACTGACTAGAAGTTGATTATGGAAAGGAAATAAATTTAAAAGTGAAAAATCATCTGGAATAAATTCTTAGAATTCCGAATCCGACTACTGTGTAAAGAAATTAGCGGGTGCCCGCGGCTTCACCCATGATTATTTACTCAACTACTTGATATTTTATTTACGTAAATAATTTATTTATAGTGTGTAGTGTAGAGCTCTGAATAGTGGTGTCAGATTTTGTGTGTCGGGAAGAGTTGTGCGAGTGCACTCTATTGTTGTGTGATATGTATTGTCTGGTTGGAGGCAAACCTCTCTTATGAGGAAATCTCTTATTTAAAAAATCCCTTTAGGCAAGCCTACAGGCTGAGGTAGATTTCGAAGTGCTTTTGGTTTAATTTACTGTCGCTGCACAGCACTCTTCTTTTTTAGCCTTGGCAAGACAAACCCGCAATAATAACTGCAAAAAAGAGGAAAAAGCACTTTTTCAAACATTAAAATCTCGTCTCATGTGAGCACTATCAAGACTCTAGTTATTGATTTGTAGAGTACTCATCAAGAGCTTTTCAACGATACCCCACAAGACGTAGTTTAAAAAATTTCGAGTTTCCATCCCCCACCCCACTCGTACCCCCAAAACCCCCGAATCGTTGGTGTCACTGTGAACTCCATAGGGAGTACTCTAATTTATTCAAACAAAGTTTCCCCTCTATACTTCATAGGGGCCGAGATATAAATGTTTTAAAATTTCAACCCCCCTCCCCCGACCACCCCCTTGGGCCAATTTTGCTCATTAACGAACTTGTCCGAACTATTGGGCCTAGAAATAACATAATAAAATTTGGTTCAAATATCTTCAAAATTACGGCCGCTAGCGTGTAAAGATATATATATATATAGGCTATATATATACCACAAAAAATTTTTTGAACAGACGGTGGTTTCGTACTTAGGGAGGCATGAAACTTAAAGATATGAAAGAATTTTTGGAAAGTCATGACATGGTATCGATTGCAATAGGTAGATTTTTCTTCGAAATCTACCTAAAAAAATTATTTAACAGAAGAATAATTAAAACATATAACACTGACATCGTTTTTACATAAAATGCATGAATCACATAATTTTATTTATAATTATATTGTTTTACATAGTATATAATAAATAATATAAATAAATATAATAATATAAATATATAAATATAAATAAATAATATAAATATATAAATAAATATAAATAAATAATAATATAAATATAAATAATCAATATAAATAAATAATAATATAATATAAATAATATAAATATAAATAAATATATATAAATATAATAATGAATATAAATAAATAATAATTGAACGAATAAAACGAATGTTATACTGCAATAAGGGCATACATATTGAAATAAAGAGATTAAAACTAACCACAGGTTTATGAACCTTACCCACATCATGCACAAACAATTAAAACGATTGATAATTAAAAAGCTAAAAACCCGGCTTCGAGATGCATTTCACGATTAAAGTGCAACGCCCGGGGAAAAATGACCTCAAATTCGAAGTCCCTAGCCCCCATCCCTCTCCCCAAAAAATGCATATTGAGTTTCGTTCAAATCATCCAATGTTTTCACATTTAGGAGTGTATTCATGATCCCTTTTGTTCACCTATGCAAGAAAAATAAGATCTCTGCGAATCGTAATGTTATAAACAAATGAATTACGCAGAGCGGGTTAGCAAAATCGAAGCTATCGAGAAGTTGATGTGTAATGTTGCAAAAAATCGATTTCAGCGATGTTCTTTCTTTCCCGGTTGCTATGGCAGTTCTTGATCCACACATAAACACAAGGCACTTCACTAATATGATACTGTTCATAAAATGGAAGAAGTAATAGATTAAATTCTGGTAGGCCTATAGGGTTTGCCCCCGTTTCTAATTTCTCTATTCTATTCTCTCTCTCTCTCTCTCTCTCTCTCTCTCTCTCTCACTCTCTATTTATCTGTCACTTATGCACAGAAACTTACACATACATGGTATTGTTTTCGTAACTCTAGAAATTTACAAAAAAAAATGAAAGATCGATTTTAGAATATTGATTGCTTATTTTATAAGTTCCATTACAATTATTAAAATGATATTCCAGACAATTTATAGAGTAAGTTTATGCATTTTTTTGAAAGAAAATACTGAGAAAAGGCTAGTTTTAATTTAGGCCTACACTAAAAAATGATACAAATATATCAGTTTTGGAACAATTTTTTAAATCCGAGTTATAGATTAAGCCGCTACAACCCATAAATGCTTCATGTACATGAAAAAATTACGCTAAATAGAGAGAAAGTTTTCTTAAAATACTATTCTCTCCTCTTAATGTTTTCTTGTGGTAATTTTTATTTAAAACTTACATAACGCAAATCGAATTTATAGCTTGAATAATTATTGTTGTATAGTCTAAAATATTTTGAAACAAATAAGATAAATGAAAATAAATATATTAGTAATTACATAGCAACTATATTAGACCAATTTAACAGAAATTTATAACTATAAGCGAGATATAATTACTTTTAATTGCTGTAGCCATCATTTTGACGGCGGAAGATAATTTTTAAATCACTGAAGAAAAATTCGATAAATTACCTGTGCTTTACAAGATGTATTTTTAACACAACGATAAAAATATGCGATATTTAGCGTAAAGCATTATTACGTACTTATAGGCCTATTTCATATTCTATTTGGGATTAATGTAAATATTCCTCGCGGTTAGGGCCATAGCATTTAAAAGGTTTACTATCTCTTTTAAACTGAAGAAATGAAATGTTTTAACAACAATATGTACAGGCCTATTTCATAATCTATTTGGGATTTATGTAAATATTCCTCGCGGTTAGGGCCATAGCATTAAAAGGTTTACTATCTCTTTTAAACTGAAGAAATGAAATGTTTTAACAACAATATGTATAGGCCTATTTCATATTCTATTTGGGATTTATGTAAATATTCCTCGCGGTTAGGGCCATAGCATTTAAAAGGTTTACTATCTCTTTTAAACTGAAGAAATGAAATGTTTTAACAACAATATGTTTTTTCACAAGGACATGGAGGGTCTCCCTGGATCAGTGATCAGCACAATGCCGGGGCCACCTCCGAGACAACACGAACACATAAGACGAGACACACCATTCACACACACACTCTCTCTCCAAACAAGGAGAGGATGGGATGAAGATGATAATGACGACCAGATGATATCTGGGGACCACAAGGGCCTAAAGTTACCCGACATTTGTCTCAGGTGAGGAAAAACCCCAGAAAAAACCTCACCTAGGTAACTTGTCCCGACCAGGATTCGAACCCGGGCCCGCTGTGAATGCAACCCCTACGCCACAGCGGTGGACTCGTTTGAGACAAAGTTTCAAATTAGGCCCACTCATTACTTTAAATTAGGTCTAAAGAGTGGATCATAAAATTACAATGAAATAAATACATTTATTTTTGAGGCACTTAGCCTTTCCAGTCTTATTAAACATTTTGATTTGATCTGCTAAATTCTTTCATATCGAGTTTATAAATTACTGTGTCACATTTCACGCATATCAGAAGTAATGAATTTTTTATTATAATGAAAAATTACTCCTGATACTTTCTTTGAACCATCTGCACATAATGGAAGTTCTTGAATAAAAAAAAATCGGAATTATTAAACTCTGGAAATTTCTGGAGGTATCAAGAATAGTATAAAAGTATTTGAATAATCATTTAATGCTATGAGAACTCAAAAGCGAGAATGAGTTCACGGCAGTCGTGTCACTTGGGTTAATTTCGTTAACGCGGTGTAAGTTTTGCGGGCAAGAAAGACGTAAGCGCACAGCTACCATGCGCACAGAGAAATTCAGTGTTGTCGCACTGCCGATTCCTTACAGAAGAACCAATAGCAGTAGCTCTTGTGACATGTAGAAATTGCCGAGTTACACATTCGAATAACGATTCATCACTCGAGTCAGGTTTTAGTAGTTCTCAGATATAGAGTTCTCACATAGGCTATATCGTTGCGAGTTTCGGATTCTGCATCCATCCGAGAACTTCATTCGAATAATCATTTTATTCTTTAGGGCCTATATTACTCGAGAAGAGATTATTCGATTCTTAAATCGTTCGATTCCGCCAATCACTAGTTTTAAGTTTTAATTAAGTTTTATTTTTTATGCACTTCTGGTAAGTAAATAAATTCTTCTTTCTTTCTTTTTCGTAGTTTTACCTCTCCCTTTTAGGATTTAAGCGACCCAAGCCGCCCGGGCCTTACAGGGCCGCGACCTGTCGGGAGAGGGATTACCTTTGGATCACATACATACTTTTTTGACCAGACAAGGACATGGAGGGCCTCCCCGGATGAGTGATCAGCCCAATGCCGGGGCCACCTCCGAGACAACACGAACACATAGGACGATACACACCATTCACATACACACTCACTCAGAACAAGGCGAGGATGAGGATGAAGATGATAATGACGGCCAGATGATATCCGGGGACCACAAGGGCCTAAAGTTACCTGACATTTGTCTCATAGGTGAGGGAAAACCCCGGAAAAAACCTCACCTAGGTAACTTGTCCCGACCAGGAATGGAACCCGGGCCCGCTGCGTGAGAGGATTGGACGCATCCCCTGAGCCACAGCGGTGGACAAGTAAATAAATTAATATTACATTATCCTATATAATTATGAATGCGAAAATTACCAGCTAATAGTTTTTACAATTTTTTTCAAAGAGAAAGTTGCATTCAAAAATTAGTTGCTGTAAGCTGTAAAGAATATTGGTAGCAGAAGAATTAAGTAATCCAAGTGTAGTTTAACTGTAATTAGATACAAAATAAACTTAACATACAAATCGAATATGAAGAATTTGGAAGTTAGTAGTTGAAGGGTCTTCTTGATATGGAAGCCGGATTGAAGAGAGATTAGATGTTTAAGCAAAACCATTGTTAAATACTTGAGAGATATAAAGCAGAGAAACGACATGGCTATCTGAGAGTCAACACACGTTCGTCCAGCATTCTGCACTTGACCTATGCAGGGCAGGATCTTCCACTACAAGTCTAACCCTTGTTTAGTCAAATTACCACAATTTTCAGCCCAAGGAAAGCACAAATGATAACTATGCCAGTTCATTTGACCCAGTTGTCAGCTTTATGCTTCTTCTTAAAAGGCTTTCTTGTTCCACTGATTTTTTTTATTTATTTTTTTTTATAAGGAAAAGACGTTAGAAGACAACACTATGATCCCGTCAAAGCTTTGGTAAGGAGAAGCTGCGAATTGAAGTTTAAATTTGCAATTAAACTCAGATTGGATTAATACTTTGAAATAAATATTCCTTTATCGAGGCCTTCTACTATGAGGGGTGTAGCAAAAATTATGGAAACCATCTTTTTCTCGAAGTACAGCGATAATACCATGAAATATTGTATGTCACAGGACATTGTGGTGTATCTATAGTATACAGACCCATCATTTCGTAGCATTGTGATGTTCGGTTGTAAGAATAATGGCGATGGCAATTTAGTTGTGAGTCAGGGAGAAATGCCACAGAGTAGTACAAGGACCTGATGGAAGCTTTAAGGGATCATGGAGTGGCTATGTTTGCTTTCATGCTTCCAACTACCGCAATTCATTAGATTGGCACGATGCAGTTGCGTATGGATGTTTATGGGTGTCTGTTTCATTCACTATTGCAGTACTATAATCTGCATTATACGTACACAGGCCTACATTCCATGTGCACATTTGAAACATTTGAAAATGGTCCCAAATTTACAAAATAAAAAAATTATTACCACGACTTATGCTCCATCCCTCGTGCATGACAGTAAATATCTACATACGTCAGTGAACCATATTTATTAATTTGTTTTAACTTACATTAATGACTATTCAAAGAATGCTCTCTAACGACACTTAGCCTTGTATTCGTCTCCTGTGTGATGAAATATTTTTCGAAAAGGAATCATTTTGGACGATAATACTAGAGGAGAAAAATTCTCTGACATTGGGATTCAAACCCAGGAATTACGGTTATCCGTGCCGCTGCTCGACCAACTGAGCTAAGCTAGATTTCGCTCCACAGCGCCAGTTGGAACCTCACTCCTATGGCTGATTACCCTTAATGGTCTAATGGTGAGGTATACCAGTAAGGGTAATCAGTCAGAGGTTCCATCTGGCGTTGTGTAGAGAACTCTGACTTAGCTCAGTTATTAGAGCAGCGGCAAGGATAGCCGAAAGCCCTTGGTTCAAATGCCAGTGTCAGAGGAATTTTTCCCCTAAATATTCTCATGTAAGTTAATGTCCAACTCTGTGGGCTTGAATGCATATATCCAATATTTTGGATGCCTTTAAATCTGTAGATTTGAGGCTAACACGAATACATACATGAATCCCATCGACTTGGGCGGGATTAGACTTGCTAACTTCGGAACAGAAAGCCGCTGCCTTGCCACTGTTCCACACAAATAGATTGTGTTACTAGAAGTATTCCCTAGTAATGCGCATATATAAAAAAAGTCTACTATTTTTAGGACATTAATTAATAAATTCATCATTGAATTCAAAGTGTCATGAATTCAAGAAAACTTGCACGTGCTTTCTCAACTCGTAATTATAAGAATTAGTGCACTAAAGGATGTAATAATGCTAGATTGTTTTAAACCAGACTTTTTGCAACGAGCAATTAGGGTAGGTGGTGGTTTGTTTAGTTAGGATGAGAAGTAGCCATGGTAGTTAGAACTAGATTTAAAGTGAGAGGACACCATGATAAATTCCAGGCACGTTTCGACTGAGACTCTTCCAACCGTCGTTTCGCCGTGTCGCCATGTTCCCCCTTGGAGTAATGTTTTGTCTTCGTCCCATTATTAATGGCATGCCCTCCCAACCACCCCTCATAGCACACACCGAAAAGAGACGAGAAAGACTGAATTTAAAAAGAAAAAAAAATCAAGAGATATACAACACACAGTATGAATCTCAACCTAGCCTCTTTCTTTATATTATTATATAGTATATTTCTTATCTGTCGTGCAGAGAGAAAAAATTGCTTGATATCTTTCTGTATTAACCAAGAAGAGGATTTGGTTCCCTTACTTTTCTATGTGTTAAAATGAGAGAGCTATTTTCTTCCAAGTTTCGCTATCCTAAGAACGGGTACCACGTAATACCCAAGAACACGGCCACACGAGATGTATTTTTCACTTCATTTGGCGTTAAACTGCATTATATGTCATGGTGTCATACCATGCTGAGAATGTGCAGAAATTTCTTTACATAGCATCTGCAGGCCTTGAAATACAACAACCTAAGGAAAATAAACAAAAATTGATTTACTCTTTATCGCATTGTGGTTGACACCCGAAGTTATAGACATAATAAAAAACACTATCAGATACAAGTATGGTGGCCAGACGTCCGGCTTTTGGCCGGACTGTAAGGCTTTTTGCTAAGCAGTCCTCCATCCGGCGCGGCTTTATGCCGGACGTTGATTTGTCCTCCTTTTCGAGACTCTGATGGATCGGAAATGCATATTAATAAAATTTTTATTTTCCCGTATGTTCCTGCCAATCCTAAGGTTGGCACGCTTGTCGATACTGTCATTTGTTTAGATGGTGCCGCGGAAAAATCTTAATCTATTCCTAAGGATGGCAAGCTTGTCCGTACGATGATAGCGTACTATCATTTATTTTATGTAAATGCAGTTATTAAGTAAAATTAGTCAGGGTTATACCATGTAATATCTGCTGTCCAGCCGTCCATGCTTGAGTTTTATACTATGCTAGATTGCCGAAGAAGTGTGTCCTCCTTTCTGACATTTTAGAAATGGTCAACCTAGATACAAGTAAACTTTAATTTCACTATATAAAGAGTATAATATGTCTTGCGGAATATCACATCTTCACAAGAAATTTTAATAATAATTTATAATTTTCGTGATCCCTCCTCAATAAAATAGCAAAAAATAAAATATTCCTCGTGAAAAATGGTAGTGAAATTAAAAGAAAGTCGTCGCCAATTTTAATACCACATTTCAGAAGATATGTAGCCTAATCCAAATAGAAAATTTGGTTTTTATACGGTTTTTCTTTCTCGAAGTTTGTTCACACACACACAGTAGACGTAACTGACGAGTTTGTAAAAATTGTGTTTCTGAATCCAGGGAATCTAAAACGTGTTTTAATGCAGAAAACTGGACAGTGAATTTACTTCCTCTGCCTACAGATCTTATGATACGAAAATAAAAAGCTATTACGTTAATGAAGCATCATGTACTATACATGTAGCGTTAATGAATATTTCATCGTGCATACAGAAATTAGAGTCGTCTCGTCTGAGGAAGCAGGAGGCAATGAGAGGGACTCATGAAGAGAAACAATTGCACATGTATTATGATGGAATTGCAGCTTCTTTCTTATGCTGTGATGGGAAAATTACGGCCCGCGGTCCAGATGCGGCCCTCAGACAGGTTCAATGAGTTCCACGACAGGAGAGGAAGAGACAAATACAGAGTGTTTAAGAAAAATGTATACACACTTTGAACTTATAGAAAATTTATTTCCCGTTCTACAAGTTTCAATTTCTGGGAGAAAGTAATGTTATATTTCTTTAACAGAATGCAGCAGAATAGATTTAACAATCATCCAACAAGCGTGCCATAATCATCCAACAATGAAAAGTACCAAACAATGCTTGCTCATTCCATATTCCCTGCCATTCGTACATTATACGGTTTTATTACCAACAAGATGGCGCTCCACCACACTGTCAAAGGACGTACGAGATACCTGAACCGAAATTTGCCAAGGCAGTGGATAGGACGCAGGGAGCCAATCGAGTTTCCTGTATGCTCTCCAGACCTAACGCCGCTGGATTTCTTCATAAGAGGCACAGTAAAAGATGTGTACAAACGTAAACAACGTAACTTAGACACACTTTGGAATGAGATTCAAGCGGTGTGCGCAGAAATCTCATTGGACACTTTGGTACGATGTACGGAATCAGTGGTGACTCGTACTAAAAAATGTATTGATGCTGAAGGCCACCATTTTGAACATTTGAACAATCACATTTTCATCAGAAAGTAATGTATTTTTCAAATTGAACTTTAAGCTTTCCATTTCGAGAAATTTAACCTCGTAGAACGGAAAATAGATTTTCTATGACACTTCAAAGTGTGTATACATTTTTCTGCAGCACTCTGTATATTACTAACTTGATTGCTTTTCCTTCTACTGCATGACTCCATAATGAATTTTAACAGGACTTTTAGAAGCCTTGGATATTATCATTATTCAATTTACTGTGGACTGAAAATAGTAAAACAGGGCATTCAGCACAAATTAGTTGAATGCAAAGTAAACACTCAATTGTTGTTTCAAAACTTGAATTCCAGAAGTCTTTACTGAAATAAAGTTTCTAAACTTTGATTTCTCGTGCCCAGAAGGTTATCGCCATATTTGTATCTTCCCATGAGCGTGAGTAAGTGTTTCTTCTTTGAAAATTTGAAAAAGTTGTATTAGAAACAGACTGACTCTGACTTCACTCCTGAGGCTCATCTCATTCCAGTTACAACCGAACTACGAAAACACCTAATTATAGTATTAGGCCTACATTTATAGTGACTGTGACTTGTTACAGTATTTAGTATCGATAATAAACTCTTATTGACTGGAAGACCCGAAAGGAAAAGACCACTTGGAAAACCTAGACGTAAGTGGGAATAGATTTAAGGGAAGTAGGATTTGCGAGGGATGGTTAGAGTTAGCCCAGGTAAGTGCGGCAATGAATCTTCGGGTTCCATCAATAGATAATATTCATTTAGCTTGCTTAGGAATTGCCTATTACCATTGAGTTGTAAGTAATGTTTAATTTATTCCAATGTAAATAGAGTTTTGTTTTATTGTAGTTTTGAACTTCCTATTTTATACTTCTTTTGTAAAAATTGTTTAACAACTGTATTTAGTTGACCTATATATTATTTTTTGTAATTTTATATTTAAAATACATATATAATATTTTTAAAATGTATATTTGTAATTTATCTGTTCTCTCTAATTAATAGATACGATAATTTCTAACCCGCAGACACGAACTTTGCTAATCTTAGAGCTTTCAAAGGAAGTACAAATTTAAGATTTTGTAATGGTTGATAATTTTTATAAAAAATAAAGTGCTCTTTTTACAACACAGCGAGTCTTGTCATCAAAATTTCAAGACAAATTTGATCGCGTTGCTTTGAAACTAACCACAGAGCTTAGTAACATTTTCTTAGTGATGTTATTGTAGTTCTTTTCTTACATACACTTATATTTACGTTTTGTAGAGAGCATACTTTCGTCATCAATCCAGAATGACTGCTGTGAAGGAACCAAGATTCTGTCCAGGGAGAAGGAAAAAAGGCAAGTAGTGGATGAGTCGTCTTGAACTGCGGGGTGGGCGCGTATAATAAACATTGCTGCTTGAAGGAATTTGGCAGAGTAACAAGCAAGAGGCGACCGAATTCCTGCTGGTCTTGAACTGCAAATCCGATTAAGGAATCAAACTTGTGTAGATGTCAAGCAATATGGCAAGCGTAGGTGTGAAAATATATGTCATGACTAGGGGGCGGATTTATATGACCTAAAAAATAGGATATATGCATGAATTTGTGACCTAAAAAAACATTAAAACATGACCAATAAAATTTAAAATATGACTTTACCACTTACACATTGTGTATAGCCTATTTTTTAAGTTTCATTACAATATATTTTATTAAAATATAGTGTTAATTATTTAAAATATCTGTAAATTCTCAAAAAGTATCATTATAATGCAACATTTACAAAATATGACATGAAACTTCAAAATTTCTTTAATATGCACACAAATATGCCAAAATATGACCTAAATATGCATATTCATACTAAATATGCTACAATAGTTGCAAATTTCCTAAATATGCAGTTATATGCACAACAAAAGCCATTCCATTTTCACCAGGATGCTTGGAATCTGGTTTAAATTAGTCGGAAACCTGAAATAGTGCAAAGGGGAAAAATATGACATGTCATAGAAATCCGCCCCCTAGTCATGACCATTCCAAAACGAAGGAATAACAATTGAAATCTTAGTCACTTAACTACTAATGAAAGAGTAATCCCAATAAATATTACAATGAACATACTGATTTTACCACACGAAAATTAAATCTTCATATACCGGGTGATTCATGAAGAACGGATCGTATTCAGGGAAATGACCTGTCACATTATGCTGATAAAAAAAGTGCATTTGAACACGGGTTCGATTTTTTATATTAAAGAAGTTTGTAAATTTATTTTTGCACGATGTAACTAATAAGTGGTACTTACAAATATTGTTACCGTGGATCGCAAGTTGACATCCCCACACGCAATCTTGTTACTATGTGCGGTAAGAGTTTCCGTGCTGTTATGAATATTACGCCACACCTCATAATACAAGCCCCCAGCACAAATATTCGGTTACCATAAACAACAACAAATGCGAATCACTTTCTGACATAAATATCTATCTTCAAGAATATATATACATAATATTTTCAGGTAATATCACAATTTAATATAATTAAATTGATATAAATAATCATCGTGCAAAAAACAGCATGCAATACTCGTGCCGTAAGCGCATAACGGATCTCGGAAAATTGAAAAAACTCAGCGCGAGCGCCTCGTTTTTTCAAACTATTTCCTCGATCCGTATGTATGCCTTACGGCACTTGTATCGCAATATACTATTTTGCACGATATAACTAATTAGTGGTACATACCAATATTGTTGCCGTGGATCGTAACTTGACATTCCCACACGCAATCTGGTTGCTATGAAATCAAAAGAAATCTCAGTGCTGTAAAAATTACAAAAAGCACACGTGCCGTAAGTAAAACCATCACAATACAAGTCTTTATCGAAGACCGGAACCAAGGCCCCCCAGTTTGTGGCGACTTTAACAGGACAAATATTCAGTCCCCTTAACAACCAACACATGCGAATCACTTTCTGAAATATAACATCTAACTTCAATAATGTATATAACTTACATAATATTTTCAGCTAATATCTCAATTAATATAATTAAATTGATATCTATAATCATCGTGCAAAAAAATAGCATGCAATACTCATTCCGTAAGCGCATAACGAATCTCGAAAATTGAAAAAAACTCTTTCCTCGATTTGTGAGCACCGCTTACGGAACTAGTATCGCAATATACTATTATATGATGTCCAGAAAATTGAGATTAATTTGGAATAAATTAATTTGAAAATGATTGAAAGTCTACTGAATTGTTTAGTTAATGATTTATGAATGATTTAAATGGCATCTGTACACCCTAAAAATGCGTAACACAGCAGTTTTTCAAAGATGCTGCCAGCGGCATTCAGTAGCGCGGTTGTGAAGTGCACCAATTTTCTCCCGTATTTGGCGTATTCGCTCTGCAGAGAATGCATTGTACCAGTATTCATCTCTTGGGTTCACATGATTGCACGTCATCAATTTACTAATCATTTTAATAATAATTTTCTATGAAACTATCGAAAATCGGACTATGTTCATGGGAATTTCTTTAATCAGCACAACGTGACAAGTTTCTTCCCTGTTTACGGTACACTCTTCGTGAATCACCCTGTATATTCAAGCAGGGGACAGGGGGGTATACTTAATGTATAATCTCTTGTAACGTTCTTTTTTACACGGTCGTGTGTGATTAGCTCGATGCTGGGGCCACCTCAACACACGAACACAGAAGAGAAGATAAACCAGTAGATCATACACTCATTCTTAACAAGGGAGATGCGATTAAGGTGATAATGATGACCAGATGTGTTCAGGGACCATAGAGGCCAAACATATATTTTTTTAGATTCGCCTTATAGGTGTGAAACCCGGATTCATAAAATGGGGAATCGAATCTGGTCCCGCTGCCTTGAAGGTAGGAAAGCATCCCCGATTTGATAACGATGACCTAATTCTAACACATGGAAATCAAATAACAATACAAAAATTCAATATTTTCAAACTAATTAAAAATAATATGATTAGGTGTACCGTAGGCTACTGTTACGTTAGATTTTATAAATTTTTCTTCATATTTTGTTTAAAATAACTCAATGCAGACAACCAAAAATAAATAGCACTTACTGAGAAGAAATTATCTAATAATATAAGTAATCATGGAGTGAAATCATCAGTGGGCTCTAAGTTTGAAATCGATGAGGAAAATTTGAATAAACGAACTGGTTTCCTGAAATGACACTCCTAACACGTGGATAAAAAAAAATCCTTATTTTATACCTAAGGGTATTTAGTATTAATTTTGTGTGCTTTTCCATAAATTATTATTGAGGCGACCCTTTATACGTACGTTAGAAGCAATGGAAAGATGAAGCCGCCCGGCCGCCACATCCTGGGGTCGTTACTCGTGTAACAGAAAATTCCATCAAACTTGTCCAGTTTTCCATAAATTATATCACTTCACCGGGAACCAATCGGGGTCCTTGGGTCCGGCAGCCCCAACCCATGTGGCGGCCCAGGGTGAAGGAAAAGTGTTACTTACATCCATTCTTTCCGGTCTACATTTAATTTTGAATACGTGATCTTTCCTGCGGTTGTATGCTGTTTTCTCTAAACGAACTGTGGTATCTAGCCATGCCTTCTGTTCCAGATATGCTCTGTATGAAGATGTCAACATAGCATTACACTTCTTTCGTCCTGTTTTCAGAGGATCCCACCTAGCTTATCTTAGCTGCAGCGAAGTACCTAGGAGGTACTAGCATTAATCCTTTCTGAGATGAATACATAAACTGATATAAGCAATCGTCAACTGAAATAATCGGCGGTCTTTATGTTTGAAATAAATTAAGAAAATTTCAGTAAAATAACTGGTCTCCACAAATAACAATCGTAACTCTTGCACATTTTGTATTAAACAATACCCTATCTTGCTCTTTTTCGATATTTTGAGGTGACGAATTTATACGGCGCGGGTTGACTCGACCTCTAAACAGAAAATAGTAGCAGAAGCAATCCTGGGAGTAAAGACAGCCGGGTCGTAAGGCCGACAACTTTATTATCTTCGTGTGCCGAATGTCTAAAAGTATGGGAGCTTCAACCTTCTGGAACCCTAATGGCCTTCAGGGCTGTATAGGGACTACCTTAACGGATGTAGTTACTCTTCTGTGAAACAAAATATCTATGTGTCAATAATACCAAATAGTTTACCTCATTTCTTGTCAAAAAATTGTTTATTTTTCCTGGCATGATCGCAGAGTAATCCGAGCTGCCGGATTATCGAGTGCCGGGTTTGCGGAACTCTACTACATTTGTTTGTTTATCTTAAAATCATAGTTTAACCCTGTTAAACCCGATGTCGCATATCTAAATCATAATAATCTTTATTTTCCATTAAGCAGAATAATCAGCAATAGCCAAAAAAAAAAGTTCCATTGGCAACAGATAGGTAATCTTGTCATGTTAAAGATTTATTTATTTATTTATTTATTACAAGAGATATTACAAGAGGTATTACATTTAGTAATACACCCGAATGAGCAAGACTGCTCGTGCTCGGGTGCCGTTTCAAAAATATCAAAGTGAAGAAAGAGGAGAGACAAAGAAATAGAGTGTATAATGTGCTTAACTAAAAAAGAAAGTAAAACAAAAACATTAAACATAAAAACATAAATACATAAAAGGAGTGAAACAAAAATTACTTAAAAGCTAAAAAATTACAAAAAATTCTTTACATATCTATTAAATTTAACAGTGGAGTATGCTGAGAGATCAGGATTTTTTCTGATAATTGAGTTATAGAAGCGCGGTCCAAAATTAATGCTATGCTTTAATCCTGCCGATGTGAGACATTTGGGTTCTAATAGGAGTAAATTAGTATTTCGTCTAGTTTTGTAGATATGATCACTGGAAGAGTATTTTATACGATGTTTGTGAAAATATTTTAATATAGAAAATTTGTAAATTTGGTCCAAACTTAAAACATTAAATTCCGAAAATATTAGGCTAGTTGGGTAATCAATGTGTTTTCTTAGACAGATTTTTATTATTCTTTTTTGTAAAAGGCAGAGGGGCTTAAGGGTAGTTTTCGCTAATCCTCCCCAGACGAGAATGCCATATTGAATAATGGACTGGAAAAGTGCTAGATAAACGGAACGTAAAACAGTAATGGGCATACAGTGGCGTAAAATGACAAATTTATGAATTGTTCGGCGTAGTCTATTACAGATGTAGTTAACATGGTGAGACCATTTAAGGTGTTTATCAATAAAAATACCCAAATATTTCACAACGGCTGTTTCTTTCAGTGGTAAGCATTTACAATTCACATCAAAATTACAATTATGTATTATTAAATTTAAATTTGTACATTTTTTCCGCGCTATCTGACCAGTAGATGTTAATGAGAAAGGAACTAATGTTGATTTATCCACGTTTAGTGACAGAAGGTTAGAAACGAACCATTTTTTTATAATTTTCATGCCAGTATTAGCGTATTTATATGCTACTTCCCATGAATGACCACTGAAAATCACAACAGTGTTTAGATAATGTTTAACTTGTAGTTTAATTCAGTTCATTCTTAAAGATAGAAGTAATTCTTTAGTTGCACAATATCCCTTTAATTTTGTTGGTTTTCAAGATGACTGAGAAAAGGTAAAATAAAATATAAATAGCCTATATAAATGCCAACAATAACTTGATGTTTTTAAACACTTATATTTTAAGAAAGACAATAATGTTAACAAATATCGTTAACGTTGTAGTCTATAGAAAAAACGCCCGAACGCCCTATATACGGGACACCCTATACTAAGCAAAATAGTCAGTGTATGAGCACTCTGTATGTTTGTATTTATTCTAAACCTTTTAGTAGTAATAAAGGCTGCTCCCATGGCTGAGTGGCTAGGCCACTCGCCTTCCACCGCTGGGACCCTGGATCGATTCTCGGTGGACCTGAACGTTTTCTTGGGGTGTTCCTATTTTCCTGCCCTATATTATTGCTTTTCTCCATTTATCAAAGTATGAACACTTGGTTGCAATACAGGAATTGTTATTTAGTAGTAATATCCATTACTACTCAAAAATAACTTACTTAACAACACAGAAAGTAGTCTATATGCAGGAATTTCTGGGTTAAGTGAAATGTGAGAAATAAAAGGTTCAAGTTGCAATTTTACTTGGTTAAATTGAAATAAGATTGCAAAGGAAATGTATTATTTTTGTTCATTATTCTTTGTTTCAGGTACGTTGGTTCGACTCTGTTATATAGTAATCTCTGTAGCGGTAAGTCTGTTATTCCCAATTAACTCATTAACAAGAGCCTGTAATAGAGGTGGAACATTAGCGCGTGGATTCAAAACTAGGTAGGGGCATAGTTTTCTATGGCGTAAAACGTGTAGCATACTTCCCTTCGGAACTGACTTAAAACAGTTCATCTAACACAGTATACTAACGCGTTCCTTCGTTCCTTATTCCATTTGCCAACTTCATCTCCTCGAGAAATTCTTTTAGAGTGTGGCAAACCATTACGGTTCAGATTCAGACATAATATGAACATATTCCTTTTTAATTAATCCGTATGTCCTCAAAAAAAAAAAAAACATTTTAACGGTTCATCTTGTTCCATTGTGCATTTTGGCCTATGCATATCAAATAAATCTGCCCCTGAATTAATTAGTTTCATTTTTCCTGTGGTATAGTTGAATAAATGGTAGTTTTGTAAAATAAGTGACTAGATTATTCACTAAGAGAATAACAATTTTTTATCCAATTTGACTATTCATTGAGCTCAATGATATTTTAATATTTTAGATTGAATTGATGTACTTAATATATAATACTTACCTTTTAAAATAACTTAATAAACCTACATTATTTCATAGTTTATTCAATTATTTTTCCTCTCTCTCATATAAACTTCAGCTTATTGTTATATTTAGTGGTATATAGGCGGATTTTACAAAACTACCATTCTGCCCCTGAAGTTAAGAATCTGGCATATCAAAACCTTTTTCTCTGCTACTGACACATTAATTTTCTGAATAACAGTTTTCATTTTTAAGCCTTACTTTCCGATTAATCGGAATTTCGGGAACTCGGCGCCCATTCGGTCCATATTAGGCCACGTTTGTGGGTCTTAGGCCTACTGTTTCACCAACGGAAAAATAAAAACATTCACGGAAAATTAAGAACAGTTTTATTTATCTGGAGTAGTTGATTAAAACAAATGAGCGATAAAAGGAAAGAGAAGAAATAAGACTGCGCGAAATCGGTCGGTCGTTGCATATGTATTCAACATGGAGTGTAGATAGAACGACAATATTACAGAAACAGAGAAGAGAAGCAACTTCTGGAATTTCAAACGTAATTAATTTGGTAATCCCGTTAGAAGGCGACGGCTAAGAAATACTGACGCAGACTTTAAGCTTCCCGTATCGTATCAGTAATGCTGTAGGCAGCAAGAAAATGGCCTAAGGCAGGGTTCCTCAATTATACACATCATACTGAAATTCCTTCAAACCGTAGGAAATATCTTAAGAGGAGAAGATACCTTCTATCCGCCATATTAAATCTGTAAATTTTAACGTATCTTTGCTCAAGAACTGTACATAGTAGAAAAATGAATTTTTTTCCATTTACATTTACAATCCTTAACAATGATGATAAATTTTTATACAAGTATGTTAAAAGATATCTACAGGCTAATGTTTTTAAATTACCCTTATTTCTGCAAATTGTAGAAATGAAAAATCTTATCATTGGTGTTAATACTGGTACCAGGAAGTTCAAAAATGTCAAATCCTGATAATAATAAATGGACTGTAATGATTTCAGTGTTCTTTAATGAATGGTTTCAGAGAAAATATAGCCTACATAGGGCAAGACATAATAAAAGTTACGGGAAAACGACTTTCAGGTCTTACATTCCTGATTGTTGTTCCATTGCATTATCTAACCAAAATTCAATCCAATTGAATTCAATCCAATTGAATTCAATTTTATGTTTATTTGTCATGAGCTACATCAAAAGGAATATAAATTACATATATAACATAGAAAAGAACAAAATACGCCTATAAGACGGAATGATCTTGAAACCTTGAGAGTAACAAATAAAACTGCGTAATAAAAACACTGTATTTAAAATTAAATCAATTCTGTTTGTGTCAATTTCAACATTATAATAATTTGAGTTCATTCAGTCTTTAAAAAATCCGTTGCCCAGAACAAGACTTGACCATACGCCATCAGCTGTCATCTATCGCAGAAGACAACTACGAGAACTTGATAACAGCTGAATGCCGCGGTGAGCCGATTACGTTTTATTTTTATGTATCTAAAATCTAAAAACTTAAACATTTAATATTAAGTTATAGTCGCATGAAACTTGCCTGTAATAGAAATTAAGATACTTGTACAATAATTATGAAATGAGCAAAGCGAGTTGCATAAATATACCCGTATATTAATAAATGCTATTATAAGCTCGTTGCATATCGTACTATTATTTTCAAACGTAACTGTCTTATGCCCGGTTTCTATAAACTCGCGAAATACCTATGGGTAATTTATCCAATGGACAGAATTTACACAAGAATAACTTTTAGAAACTCAAATAATTTAAAAGTAACAATCACATACACTTGTGGCGAGTTTCTAGATAAATGTCCTCTGGGTAAATATGAAAATGACAGAAAAAATGTTCCTACAAACTCGGGGCTAGATCTTTCCTAGAGTAAATCGTCGGGTTAATTTATCCTTTCAAGGATGGCTGGATAAAATTTAACCTCTTGTAGGATCAATAATAATTTAAACAATGAGAATCAAAGCCTTCTGAATTAAATTAACTGTACAACTCCAAGGCCTTCCTCATTATATCATTGTGCGTGAATAGCAACTAATTTGCCCATGGATAATTTTCCCACATGTATTTCACAAGTTTATAGAAACCGGGCATTATAAACCGTGTTATATACGACATTTAAGCAAACATGGCATTTTTATATTTCTTTTTCCCAGGAAATAAATTTGGGCCGGTCTTGGTGCTTCTAGCTCCTACTTGGGAATCCCTTCCCTTGAGGGTTTGTAACAGCTAAGCATTATTATACAAGAAGACACCAAACCTGTATATATATATAGAAGCTCTACAAACCCCATCAGATAGGCTAGGCTCGGCCATCAATCTTCAATGTCATTCAACGTTGGAAAGAAACTGAGTACTCGGGTCTACGCCTCAAGACAAAAAAATAAAATCTCTGCGCTTGAAACAAGCAGAGAGAGATATAGAAGACGTCAATTTTATTCCATCTCATGACTTTTTTATGTTGATGTTTGAAGTTTGTTTCGATTCTCGATATTCGTTCCATTAATCTAAGTTATAATGACATTCTTGTCAATATGATGGAGATGTCATCTATCTAGTGCACCCAGAATCTCCATGGCATTACATTAAAACGTTATAGATCGCGATATTGTGACTGTTAAGTTAGATTACGACTAAAACTCATTTTACAGTTATTATTATTATTATTATTATTATTATTAGATATCATTTTTATTTTAAAAATATATTCAATGAAATTTTAAACTTTAATTAACGGTTTACATTTTATTTTGGCTCAAATGCGTAAAAATTTCAAGTTTATAGGACAAGTAGTTTAGAAAATAACTCAATAACTCACAACACTTGGTTTATTTCTTTTAAACCCAGCTGTGTTTATACTCCTTTTAGCTTCGAGGCGTTCGAAATGTGTGTCTATACAGTAGGAAAGGCCATGGAACTATTGATTGTCAATTGTTCCTATTTTTGGTATATTTGTATGCAGCAAATTTCAACTGATATGAATTTAAATGGATATGATACAAGATGAAATGGTGAGGATGATTCATGGTATGTAAATATCCAATATGGCATTTGCGTTTACGACTGGGGAAACCATGAAAAAACCCCATGTCAAATTGGCCGGCCACGGGATTTGAACCTGGGACCTCCCGACTTCGGTCATTGCTTAAGAGAAATGAGCTGAAATATCAATTTAAGTATTTGAAACGGCAGATATTTTTACTCAGTATACATTTTACTGTAGGAAACTCGCCATATGAATTACATAATATGTAGAGTTGATGTTGAGAACAAACAAGAGTCTGGGTTATTATTTATGTGGAAAGAGGAGCAGGCAAACATATCAAGAGCAGTTTCTAGAGTCCGGCAATAGCTCCGTGTTTGAACAAGTCAAGATGGTGGATAAAGCACGACCACATGGGTATTCCAACATAATGGACCACATGCTTCATTCCAGATTACTTTCTTGTTCCCCGCTCAAGTCTGAGCTCTTCCTTCATTCTGTCTTACATAATGAAGGAGACCACAAATCGCTTACCATGTATGAAAAGTTATGAGGAAATTGCATCTCTTTAAACATTCCACGAACATAAGAACAATTAATAAGTAAACTAGGTCAGTTTTTGGAGCAAAATTTTGAGGGAATCACCAAGTTATTGATTCTAATTATCGTGCCTTTAATAATGTAAAGGATTTCGTTAAGAAATTTACAGTAAAGAAAACGTAGCATTTCCTATGCTAGATACCACAAAATTTTTAACGCCCTCAGAATATTATAGGATAAAAATTCCTCTGACACTGGGATTTGAACCCAGGACCTTGGCTATCCGTGCCACTACTCTACCAACTGAGCTAAGCCGGAGTTCAATTCACAGCGCCAGATGGAAGCTCTCTCCTACAGTATGACCGATTGCCCTTAATGGTCTACCTCATTGACAGACAAGTTATGTCATAGGAGAGAGGTTCCATCTGGCGCTGTGCAGTGAACTCTGCCTTAGCTCAGTTGGATTTTTTATTTTTTAAATTTTGGATCTTTGAATTTTGTATTTTTTGTATTTTTTAATTTTTAATTTCAGATTTTTTAATTTCGCATTCTTTGATTTTTTAGATATTAGATTATCGATTCATTTAATTGTGGATCTTTTTATTTTTTAATTAACGGGTTTTTTTAATTTTTAATTTTTTGATTTTTTTCTTATTTAATTTTGGATTTTTAGATATTTTTATTTTATTTTTTAAATTTTGGATAAGCCTAATCATTGAGTTGATTGTATTCTATGCAGTCCGTTCTGTCACAGCCCCACTAATTTCGTGACGATTTTGAGCGTAACAATTTCGTGACGATTTTGTCCATAACGCAAGTTTGGGTTAGCTCTCGATTTACTCCTACCGCGGCTAAAGAAGTTTCACTTAAAAAAATGTTATCTTTAACAAAAACAACGATTTTTCAATTAACTTATAGATCCATAAACAATACAAATATATATTTTTGTTTATCTTTTGTTCATAGTATCGTTGTAGTATAATAAATATACAATACAGTTCGCAGAGAACTTTCCTCGACCTTAGTATAGCTTTTTCCAGCCCAGATAACGCCTGAAACTTACGACTAGAAAACCCGCATAACATATCTGTATCGACAGAGCACATGGCATGGAGTCGTTCATGGCATGGGGAATCGAGAACTTTTGGAACTTACTTAAATCTAAATTTATTTCTATCAAGCTAAGTATTACTGTAATTTAAAATATGTACGTGATATGATGAAACGAAAGGTATACCCACAATCTACTTGAAAAGTCGGTCTAGAAAAGTATAATTTTATTTCTAGCAAACAAAATTAGTTTTATTTTGTAGACCAATTTCAATTGTTACAGGCCGTAACAATATATTCAAGAGTTCTAAGAGATTTACAAATAATATCATTATTACGAATCGTGAGACCTAAACAACTGTTGAATAAAATAAATATCTCAGTCATTGTAGACGTTTTGATCAACCATTACAACAATATTCTCATGCGATATAATTTTTACACATCGAAAAAGTCATTATTTTACATCTTTTAATGTTTAATGGTAATCTTATATGAAACTATTGTACATTAGTTAGTAAAAAGATAGTGTTCCTTTTTTTTTAATAAATATAACATTTGACAAGTATTATCCCAACAATACGCGTTGATTCGTACTATATTTGTACGGTCAGGTCAATAAAAAATAACGAACAGCTAAAGCAGGGGAAATAAAAACCTTGGCCATATTTCAATGTGACCATGTTATTAACCTACTATAAGTATGTCAAATGAGAGCATATTTCTGCCTTTCATTCGATAATTCTATTGACGGTACAATGTTGAAACCACTAATTCAATACTCCATTAATTTGTAAAACGCGAGAAAAACTGTTTCGAAATAAAATCCAAACCACATTGAATTGAAGATACGTAATTGGTTTTCCAATACAATACTTGTGTGACTGAACAAATAAAATTAAAAGGAGAAATAAATGTTGGCAGTATATGTGGATAGACGGATTACTGGTGGAATTCAGTGAAAAAGAGATAACCACATATAGTTATACAATTATGTTTCGATCAGGCATAGTTAATGAAATCTGTTAAATCGTATAACAAATGAAGAAATACCATCACATGTAGTTCAAAATATCAGGGTGACAAAATCAATAACATAGAATTATATATTTTCAGCAACAAAAATATAATTTAGGCCTACTGAAATTATTGCAATATTCTTACCTTCATCTTTAAATGCATTCAGTTTAGACCAGTTACAGTTAAACTCATTCCCATTAAAATGTTCCCGAGATTGTAGCAAAAAAATTTTAATATACATATATATATAGCCTATATATAGTTTAATACCCTATATATAGCCTATATATGTAATAGTTTTTAAACTTATTAAAATAGTTTTACTTTAGTTTCTTTTACAATTTTAAGACAAGTAATATTGAAGTTAGACTTTAATCAATTCAATAAACACGTAAGAAAAATATGTTGATTTTTATTTTTACTTAGGATTCCATGGCTTAGAATCATAAAACTATAGGAACACTTTTAGCTTAATTTTCAAAAGTTATAGTTTATATAACAATTATTTTAGAACTCTCCCTGAGATTTCCAACTCCACCAGATAAACTCAATAATGTTTCTCAATCAACCAACTTTTAGAATACTTTACTTTCGGGATCTTGCTGGTACAAACGCTGTCAATAATATGAAAGTGTAGTCTACGCATCTGAAGAATGTCTTTAATTGGCTTCTAAAGAAACCGGGGATTTCGGTTCACTAACGATTTCCTTTGCCGGTACAGTGAGGTACGTAATGAGAAAATTACAAGATTACGTATTATTAATTTCGTAAGTATTTTATCGTTTTCTAATATAATAAAACATATTTAGCCATTTTTAGGTTTTATAAGATTGGATTTTATCTTATTTCAATTATAAGATAGATCTAGCCACCTTTAATTTTTAACGTCTTATTTAGCCATTTCTAGGTTTTATAAGATTGGATTATGTGACTGTCATGACAATGAAATGGCTAATTATGTTAAAACATCACAGTTAGCTAGCAAGAAACAAAATAGCTTAAACCCTAAGAATCCAGGCCCTAGTAATGAGGCATCAGATTAACAAACGAATAAATTTAGCATTATTAAAAACAAGCTTACAAACGTACTTTTGTTTTTAACTTTCCTTTAAATTGTTGTGTGTTAAATTGTTGTGTGCTTTGTTTACCTTAGAGTACCTTTTGATCTAAAGCCTAAATAACACCGCTGCCAACAAGATTTTTAATTCTACTACCAACCTACTTTTATTTTTGCTTTATAGATTTTTTAGCATCTTGGTTCAAACACAAGTTCTTCTGACTTCTTGCGGCAAGTTACCCTGGTCATTTTAAGTGTGCTATATTCGTTTCCTGTGGGGAATGCTCGTGCAAGGGAAGTATCTGGCTAAGATGGATTTCAAGGAAAGAGTTTTCTTATTGTCCAGCTTACAGCACTAGGGATATTCACGGTTTATCAACTTCGCGAAATCTGATGCTTGGACATTTTTTAATTAGCGGCAAGAGAAGGATGGTGGAGTGTTCGTAAGGCGCTCTATCTCGTTATTTAGTGGAGCGATAAGGTTTGCAGACACACACTGCCTTGTTGATGCTTCAGCCAAGGAGCAAATTGACGGGGCATGGTTGTCACTTGTCAGAAGCAGCTGGCGTAACATGTATACAAGGCGGAGAAGACGCCACACTGAAAAGAGTTTCAACATTTTTTTTATTGGAATGTTCTTTCACATCCATTCAGCTCCAAGTACTTCCTGTATTTCTATAAGTCATACATCAGACAATTTGTTAAGCTTTTATACACTATATGTGTTTCGGTGATGGCATATTTATGCAGTAACATGCATGAAATTAGCATCGCTAAATATATGATTGACCACCGGCGTGGTCTTGTGTTTAGCGTCGCTGACTACAGATCTGTCGGCCCGGGTTCGATTCCCGGTACCTAATCGGATATTTCTGAGGTAGGGAGGTCTGGTAGGGGTGCACTTAGCCTCGTGATTCTAATTGAGGAGCTACTTGATAGAGAAGTAGCGGCTCCGGTCATGGAAACCACCATTAACGCCCGTGGGTTTCGGCATGCTGACCACATGCCCCCCAATCCTGCCGTCTGCCTTTGGTAGATGATGCAGCGGTCAGGTGGTAGGCCTTGTCCCTTCTGGGATGTTAGCGCCACGGAGTTAAATATATTATTACAATGCTTACGCAGAAATATTAATAATAATTTTATTTGACATTACTTTAATAGGCTTATTACATATGACGTAACGGTATCATCATAATTATATTCATTACGATATAGATTTTCATTATAGCACAATTGTTGTGTCGAAACGATCTTGAAATCTTAAGAGCAGCAAATGAAACTGTGTAATAAACAATCTTTATTTAAAATAAAATAAATTTAGTTCGGGTTAATTATAACTAGGGTTCGGATGTTTAAACCCTAAAAAGGTGGAAAATATGATTGGAAATATGACCTTAAAAATGACTAAACATGACCCAAAAACCCTAAATATGACCTAATAAAATAAAAGTATTTTCAAACAATAAATGTTCCAGTTTAAAACCTTTAATGAATTTAATCATATAATCACTTTTTAAAAATTATGGTTTCACAGTTTCACTTGAAATGAACTTATATTTTTAAAGAATTTACTCCGTTTGCTCGCTTCATCATCTAATATTTTGTAGACCTTGCGCGTCGCTATAAAATATGAACAATTGCATTAATTTTAAAATTTTAGTTACCTATGAATTTGGGATAAACATTAAATTAATGAAATAAATTTCTAACTTAACTCGACCATTTAGTGAATATACTGTATAATTGTGCTCTTTTAGGCCTACCGAATTTATAACTGAAATATGACGTTGAATTACAAATATTACCCAAATATGACGAAGGCCACAAAAATTACCAAAATATGACTTTATATGCAAAATAAAAATGGTCCAATTAGGATAAGAAGTTTGCAATTTGTGTTTAGTTTGTGAGTGCCGCGAAAACGGAGGTCGGTATAAAAATATGACATACTAAATTGATTCCATTTCCTGTAAGTTATATTTTACTTTATGGGAAGAGCTTACACACAAAATTAAAACTCAATTTTAAGTTTTAAACTACACAATGTAAATGAATCACTTCTAAATTAGTATAATTTCCTTCGGGAAAGGAGCGCATACACTGTTCAAATCCGTTAGTTTAAGATAACTTATGTAGGGAAAAGGGTTAACAAAATAGAATCGAGAAAATAGAGCAATGTTTTACCTCTTATTTCTTCACACGAAGAGTTGCAACAAACAACAGAAACTTCATAATAAGAAGAGAACAAGTTTATTAATTTAATTCTGTTTGCATACACTTAATTTTCTGCGTTAGTGTGAAACCGAGTTTGGTAGGAGCACACACCTGTACACAAAACCACATTCCTCTCGTCCACAAAGCTATATACTCGCAATTCTGACGCCTCCATGCGGTAGTACTAGCAACTAACATATTCCTACCTCCACCTTTCCTTTGCTTATCGCTCTGTGGATTTTCACAAATTTGCAAATTAAATTTACTCTCTTCCCATTTTTTCATAGTGAGAATACGAGAGGCAGAATTTACGGAAAGTGTAAAAAATAGAAGCAGTGGGGATAGGGTAGATTCTGGAAAGTGGTTTTTTCTACCAAGTACGATTACGCGAAAATAATAATTAGTTCTCCACACACAACGCCGGCGTGTGTGTTTTTATTATCCTTACACTGATTTATTACATTACACCCTCTCTCCCTTGTTTTGCCATTATTTCGCTACGGTTATAAGCAAATCTCAATGGTGATAAAAATGCCAGCAAAGTGTAACATGTGACTAACGAGCCCCTTCGTTGCCTATTCTCCCTCCCAACCCCGCTCCTCTTCATCATCACACTTTTGAAAGCATACACACAATTAAATCACTAAATCCATTACCGCCACGAATTTAAAAAAAAGAATATCCGCTGACTGATGAGATAATTACAAACCACACAGTCGGAAGATAATTAACCAAAAGTATGTGTCGTTCTTAAACAAGTTAATTCGCTGCCTTTATAAGGGAGGAAATATTACATTAAAGTACTGGAAAAAAATTCTAATACGATTTATTTGAAATGAATTAGGCCTACTTTAAAAGGCTTAAATAAAGTAAAACTGAAAGAAAATAAAATTAAAAAACATGGCAAACGTAAACCTGGTTAAAAAGAGAATACAAAACCTTTCAAAAATCCTATTGGGATACTGGAATCCAACGGCAAAGAATGGTTTTCACACAATTTTACTTACATGCGGATGACTCCCCACATTTAGTTACACTTTCTCACGTAATATGTCTGGTACTTAAAAAAAAAAAATTTAACGAAAGTATAAAATTTGTGTGACAGTTTTATTTACTGCGATATAGAGTAAGAAACCGATAGAATTCAGGCGGCTGTGAGAATATGGCGTCAACAAATGGCTGACTATTCTTTTCATAATTAATTATAGGGTACTTTTATTTTATTTCATATACCGTATTTACTCGAATATAACGCGCCATCTTTTTTGTCCATGTGTAGCTTTCAAAACTGAGTACAAATCCGTTTCGTAGGTTGGCAGTACCGGTAACTTTTATCTGCGTAACAATGCATTGCTGTAATTCTCGACTTCATCAATTTTATCGTTGGCCTATTACTAGCATTGTTCAGGGTTTTCCCCAGTTCTTTCCACTCGTTTCTTCTTTTGGCTACCCTGGTCCATTGTTGGCCCACTTTATCCTTGAAAAGGTCCTCCCATCTCCTTTTTGGTCTTCCGCGCAGCCTTCTTCCTTGTCTGGGGTCCCATATGGTACTCCTGTATGTCCATCTATCGTCCACCAACCTTGAAACATGGCCACCCCATCTCCATTTAGTGCTTTCTGCTAGGTGAGCGATATCTGTCGTTTTTGCTGACTGGATTAGTGTAGTATTGAACAATACGCAAGACTAAGTGCTCAACACCAAGTGTTAAAGTTCAAGTGTACATGACGCTCAAAATCACGAACAACTTCACTAGCGCGGAGTAGCTCGCCGTGCTAGATAATAGGAGCTAAACCCTTCTTAGGAGGCCTTTGCCCTACATGGGACAGGATAGGCATATTTTATTTTTATTATTATTTTATTATTATTACTAGCATTACATAGAGCGTATAAAAATACTAGTTAGTAGTCACGAAATGGAGGGCCTAAAATTGGCAGTTAAATTGAATGGTAATTTCAAATGCTTACGTAATGGTTCATTATTCCCTTAATACTACGAAATTCCAAATAAAATAGGTACCTATCCCACCATTGATGCGCATAACATTCGCCAACAAACTTTTTTTTTATGATTTCAAGTTTCAAAATCGGGATGCGCATTAAATTCGAGGGCGCATTATATTCGAGTAATTACGGTGATTTACAGAGCTTTTACTAAAAAATATTGTATGCCCTACGTACGCTAGAACGTTATTTCGTGTACCTGATACATGAATAGCTATTATACAAAAGAAAGAAATACTAGTATATTGCGGTACTAGTTCCGTAAGCGGTGCATACGGATCGAGGAAAGAGTTTGAAAAAATGAGGCGCTTGCGCACGATGATTATTTATATCAATTTAATTATATTAATTGAGATATTAGCTGAAAATATTATGCATATAGCCTACATTATTGGAAATAGATGTTATATTTCAGAAAGTGATTCGCATGTGTTGGTTGTTATGGGGACTGAACATTTGTCCTGTTAAAGTCGCCACAAACTGAGGGGCCTTGGTTACGGTATTCGATAAAGGCTTGTATTATGATGGTTTTACTTACGGCACTTGTGTTTTTTGTAATTTTTACAGCACTGAGATTTCTTTTGTTTTCATAGCACCCAGATTGCGTGTGGGAATGTCAAGTTACGATCCACGGCAACAACATTCGTAAGTACCACTAATTAGTTACGTCGTGCAAAAACAAATATATATATTGTATGGTCTACGTACGCTGGTACGTTATTTTGTGTACTTGATACATAAATAGCTATTATAAAAAAAACAAAGAAATAAAAACAGTTTAAAAATGGGCAAGTGTTAAAACTTTTCCATAATTGCATATCCTTCGCATACGGAACCAACTCATGTAATAGAAATATATCTGTCTTCATCGGATCATCTGGCAGGTACAGGTGGTTCACATTCACCAGGTCCGGTCATATATAGTGTGCTATTATATGAGAAGTATGCTAGCACTTACGTTATGGATGCGGTAATTCACTATTAACATACGCATAGCTGACAGGTTGGATAAAAGTGAAGGGAGTTCTATCGCACCTTGGTGGATACCCGGAAGTGTAGGATACAGATAACCCGTCACATTCCTTTGTGTTTCGTTATAACAGAACCCGGATGCGGCGTGCAGGAATTCCGGGATCCGGGCAAAGAGAGCTGCAGGGTTCCGGCATACAACCCTTTCTCCCGGAGCCATGTTCAACAATAAAACTTGCATCCTCGCTGCTGCCACAAGTTCAACGTGTACTGTAAGAAACGGAGATGAAACGGAAACTATGAATGCGAGGGAGGTATGGAAGTATGGACTAATGGCCGGCTTGTTCTCTCTATGTTAGCGTTTAACTCTTTTACTGCCAAGATATCTTCCTCCCTAGCTCGTTTTTTTGTTTAGAGGGAAACTGTAATAGGCTATAAGAATTTTAACAATATATGTATTTTCACTTTCTGTATCCTTAACATACATACTACATATAGAGGAAGTATAATGTTCTCATATTCTACATCGAGCTTTCAACATTAATACACGTTCTGAGACCAACAAAGTAAAGTAAATAATAAAAATAATAAAAAGTGATTTTCGGAAACATATATGTGTATCTAACTGTGAGTCAGTCTGTGAAAACAATCAAATTTTAATTTATTTATTTTTTCGTGGACTTAAGGCACTGCGGTACAAACCATAAGATCGCGGGTTCGATCCCCGACGAGGTCTTTAGGATTTTCCAATAGTCACTGGTGGCACTATAGCTCTAGGTCGACTCAGTTTATAACAGAAAAGGGTACCATGAGAATTCGTGGGGTAAAGGCGGCCGATGTATAAGGAAGACAACCTTACCATGTTCATGTGCCGAATGATCTAAGAATCTAGGAGCCTCGACTATGTGGAACCCTAAGGCTTGTAGAGTCACCACTTTAGTTTATTTTGATTTCTCTTTTGAGTACTGAAACGTGCCCTACAGGCTTTTATACCCAGGCCGTATCCCAAATACCAAAACTCCCAATAAACAATATAGTATGTGCAGGAAATAAAAGGCTGTAGCGAAAATAATTAAAGTGAAATTCCAGACATGACAGTTTATATTATACTTGATCAGAAACACTATGAATAACATGACTCTTCAAACAAAACTTGGCTAAACAAAACTCCAACATACCTCCTGTGAGGCAGGAAGGCATGAAAGAACAGAAATGTCGGAGCAAAATTTCATTATAGGTCTGAGCTGAAGGCTTGATATAGAGATGTAGTCGGTCGAGCGAGCATTCCTCCGAAAGAACCAAACATAACGCAGAAATATGAAATAACCGAAATAGAAAGCTGGTGGGAAAACAAATAAACTTAAGTGAAATAAACTAAAGCCCCACCAGCTAGAAAAACTAGAGAAACATACCTGCAAGGTTAGAAAGAAGAGTAGAATTACATGATGGTAAAATAAAACTGAACTATAGCACACGTAACCTCAGAAGGCGTCCAGCAGCTCCGAGATGGCCGGGAGCACGACGACAGAAGACTCGAGGAAGAGCGTGGCTCACTTGGTCGACGGTCGAAAAAGAACCCCTTGTCCCCGCTCGGGACAGAAAAACTCACTGCGAGACAACGCCCCCAACAGTTAGTTCCAACAAACACATAAAGAGGGCACTGTCGAGCAGGGAGAACACAAGTAACCACAGAACAAGAAAAACGAAGCCGAAACAAAAGAAGGAATGCTCGCGCACAGACGGAGAATATGTACGTAAACAAACAGACAGTAAATACAATGTGTGAAAAGAACAACATAATAAGAAAATTAACTAAGTAAGTAGAATAATAATATAGTGCCGGTAAATAAGCGGCACAGTACATGACATAAAGCAATTTAAAGATATTCTCTAACTCGTAACGCATCTTCAGATGAATATATTTTTAGAGATTCTCTCGAAAATGGCTCTAAAAATCTTTGAATTTTAAAGGACGGAACTTTCAAAATCTATACTTTTGAATCAGTTGTTTTGATATTTTCAGGGCAAGCAGGGTATGTACATTGAAAGAAGTATGAAACATTTCTTCCTGTTTTCTGTATTAGGTCCTTAAATATTAAATTTTTATCGTATTAGTAATATTAAGAAATGTATACTTTCAAAATATCTCCAGTTTTGGTTATGGAGATACAAATTTTAACTTACATTAGGCCTATGTTTTCAAGGGCGCCCATACCCGGGAGCAGGGGGGGGCCGCGGCCCCCCCCCTAGCTCTCAGGGAAAGGAAAAATTCTATATTAATAATTATAGTCTGTTTTTTTTCTTTTAAGACAATTATTTGAAAGTCAGTAGAGACATAAGTTTGCAGAAGTTTTACCATATCGACACCATGGAAGCAGAATCCACACTGGATTAGAAAAGGGGATCCTGGGGGTTTGGACCCCCAAAAATCAAAACCTAAAATTCTATTTTTGTATTTTAAAAAAATTAATAAATTAAAAAATTTTTGTGGGTGTGTCAAATATGATATAGCAGTTATTTTGTTTCCATAACATAATGAGTAGGCCTGTTATTTCCATTGTTCCTTGTGTTATTTAACTTTTCTTATAAATAGTAATGACAATGAGTATTATAACTTAGGTTTGTTTAAGTTCGCATGTCTTAGAGTATGGTAAACAAATTTCCTAACTAGTTTTTCAGAGCTAAAATAGCGTAAAATGTTATTTTAATTAATTCAATATTTAAAAATTTTCCGGGGGTGGACCCCCGACTTAGGTAATGATTTCTTGTTTACGTTGGTATGTCTTAGAGTATGGTAAATAAATTTACTAACTAGCTTTCAGGGCTAAAATAGCATAAAATGTGTTTTTCATTAGTTCAGTATTTAAAAATCTTCCGGGGGTGAACCCCCGACTTAGGTAACAATTTCTCGTTTAAGTTGGTATATCTCAGAGTATGGTAAACAAATTTCCTACCTAGTTTTTCAGAGCTAAAATAGAGTGAAATGTGATTTCAACTAGTTCATTATTTAAAAATTTTCCAGGGGTTGACCCCCGACTTAGGTAATGATTTCTTGTTTACATTGGCACGTAAACAAATTCCCTAACTAGTTTTTCAGTGCTAAAATAGCGTAAAAAGTGATTTTAATTAGTTGAATATTTTTAAATTTTCTGAGGATGGACCCACGACCCCCTTGCTTGGGGGGTATTCCAAATCCCCTGCCACTTCCAATCCTCCCCGAAATTATTTTCTGGCTACTTCATTGTTGCACTTACATTATCATATTATTATTGTAATGTTACAAACTAACCCAAGAAGTTAAAGGGACAAAAAATAAATTAACTAAAGTTGGCCCCCCCCTAGAAAATATCATATGGGCGCCCTTGTATGTTTTGTTCGTAACTTAAAAAAAATTCAAGATATAAAATACATATCATACTTTTAATAGAAAAGACAATTCCTTGAGCTACGACAGTCTAAGCTTATGTGCTGGATTATGCTTTGAATTTCTGCAAAGTTTCATATAAATCAAAGGAAATATAAACCGCAAAGCCCATTTTGAATGATAAAGAATGAAGTTCAGAGAAAAAGCAAGCTATAGAAAACGTATTTGTCCAGGCTAGCGCTTTATTTATAATAATATTTATCTTTTCATCGCTAATCATACATGCAGTGTTTTGTTATAAAACTAGGATCATGAGCGGAGTGTCATTATAGCACAACTGGAACAATTGAAGGTACCCGTTTAGTTTCTTCATGGAATATAGTATCCAAGGCATGAGCGAACACACTCTAGCTCTTTGTATATCAGACAAGACATCAGCAGTAAACCAAACTGAACAAAAGTAGGCTACATAAAATTCTGTATGGTATATTTATATAAAATACTCGTTAAAGAATACCTTCTTTTTTATAGTTTGCGTAAAACCATCAGGCATTCTTTACATTACCTAGGCATTCTATAGAATACCGGGATTTCACACAATGCCAGTAACATATACAGGGTGTTAATGAATAACACCGAAATATTTTACCTGTATATAGAGGGGACATAGACAAGCAACTTTTATAGGAGATTTTTGCTCTATGACGTAAAAAGCGTGTGCTATAGGACATTAAATTCATTATAATTTGGTGCTCATAAGTCAATAATTATGCGAAATAGGGTTAAAAATGCCATTAAATTGACTTCTTAATCATTCGTCCACAGCTATTACATAATTTAGAGTTTTCATAATCTGCAAAATTTACACACTAATCACATGACTGGCCGTCACTACATTATTCTTTTTTTATTCTTAACTACTGACTACAGTGATAACAACGAAGTTCCTTTCTTTTGCATTTTTTCTAATGTTATAAGTCAGTGGCGGCCATGCCTTGGGAGATTTTAGGCTGTAACAGGAAAAATTTAATCCATAGAGCAAAAATCTCCTAATAAAAGTTGCTTATTTATGTCCCCTCTATACACAGGTAAAATATTTCGGTGTTATTAATAAACACTCTGTAGGCTATATCAGTCTTTAAATGTATAGTAAATACATCATTCTTCGATGGAAAAACAAGAGTAATCAATGCTGTTCAGATGTTAACAATTTTCGAATACCCGTTAGAATGTCATGACGACGTAATTATACGGCTTCGTTACAGTGGAGTATATAACATAGACAGTCCCAGGTCGAGTGACCGTAATGTAACGAATCCCCCAAAGAGTGTATCTCTTGTGTTTTGGTAAAGCGAGGAGAAATACATTATTCTCTGTATAGATATCTGACTGAGCATAGCCTGACAAAAGGACTCATGAAAGTCATTAGAAAAATGAGTCGGGCAAATGGAGCGCAGGATGGGAAGGAAAACAGCATGGGATAATATAAACGGGTCCCGCAGAATTTAATGAACTTCTGTGCCAATATAGCCTATAACAAAGACCAGTCGTAAATTTCCTTATATACAGAATAGTAAGTTTTACCGAATTAATGCTGCAACGATACCAGTTAGCTGACTAGCTAAACCTAACCTACAAAGAAATTTTAAACAGCGATTAATATCATCTCGGCTGTTGTAAGTAGCTCGTCCGACTACCATCTAGTTGTTGAGATATTTATCTTGAGGGATTTTTTATTTTAAAGTCATTAGGCTATCCTTCAACAAAGGTTTTGACGACTTCAAAAGATAAAAAATATCAAGCTATCTCTCTATCCCTTTTTCCTTTTCTCACTCTTTTCTCATTAATTCTCTTCTCTCCTCACCATAGATGGGAGAGAGAGAGAGAGAGAGAGAGAGAGAGAGAGAGAGAGAGAGAAAGAGGAAGAGAGTATTATATAAACTTATGAAATCTATTTTAAATCATACTAGTAAATGGTAATAAAATACTAGATAACGCAAAAAACACTTTCATGTAACAATAATTCCTTTTCATAATTGAAGAAAAATCGTCGTCCTTCGATTCAGTATTGATCATTTATTTTAATATTTCTCTCATTTAAACTTTTTTTTTTTTAAGAGTGTAACAGCATGATTGTTAATTATAATGACTGATTCCACAAGTTATAGCCTATATTAATTTACTCTTTACATATTAAGTCATACTGATTATTATTGTTATGTATTCAAAAGCATCAATACTAAGCTTATTCATGTTAATAACCATATCTGCAAGCTTTACACACAAAAATAGTATATCAACATAATAATTAAATTTTATTGGATAAAAATGAGCTGCATTGCCATAAACACAGGATAAAAGTCAATCAAATTTGATACTTTACATCAGCGGTTCCCTAACTTTTTGTCCTGGGACCCACCTTCACCTAGAAATTTATTTCGCGACCCATTACTACATAACGATAACCAATATAGGCTACATAAAATACAGTACATGTTTTTCATATATAGATTTTGTTATTAACTTTGTACTTGGTAGCAATGAAAGTTTCTTTCAGCTATGGAAGTTTTGTTTGGATTCTTTAAATTCAACACTCTTTCCTTAAATTGAAAACAATTTTAATTTTTCCCGCCCTTTTCGCGACCCACCGACCCATAGTTTGGGAACCACTGCTTTACATGAAGAAAATTTCATTTTTGCGATTTTATCGAAAACGGCTCTAATGATTTTGTTTAAAATTCGTACATTAAGGCTTACACTAAGATATAAAACTGTTATTTCAAACTTTTTTTTGCATAACTTCTCTGAAGGGTAGTTATAAGCCACCCACTGTAGAAGCTTAGTCTTGCCCTGTGAACAATAAAGCTTTGGATCGGGTTGAAACAACTGAATACTCGCTCTATTTAATGCAGCCCCTTATTCTATACCAGTGGGAAAGTGGGAAAGATGTATTGCCCATGCTTAGAATAGAGAAAGTTACGTGAGAGCATTAATCAGATTATATTTGGGTTATGTATCCTACGGGGATGCATTGTGACGTGGTAACGACATTCTCTTCATTTTTACAACCAATTTACATGAAGATAACGCCAAACATAAAATATTATACTAAGATGCAAACTTTAATTTTGGCAGAGAAGTTACGTGATTCACATAAGATTTTTTCAAAGCTAGTCTGAAAGATGAGTAGAACCAAAACACTGAACGATCTGTGTCCCGCTTTACGGGCAATTGAACCTTCCGTGAGATCGAGACTGTGGTTCCAAAATGGATATTACTGATAGTCATGATATAAAAAAGAAAATGAAAATATATGCTTGTTGAATAGGAAGTCAAGCTAATGTTTTACATAAATTTATTTTTATTCTTTAAATATTTATTTTAAACACAGCGCGGAAAGAATGTTCAGGGCTGGTTTATATAAGTAAAAATCTATATTAATAAAAGAAAGTGTTTGTCCTTCTGTCCGTCCGCGATGTCCAGAGAAATCTACTGAACGCAGAGATATGAAATTTTAAACATAGGTGGACTGAAGAGTCGGAAAATGCACCTCGAAGACGCAATTTTAATTTTCGCTTTCGTTCGTAAGTTATGAGTGAAAAACGGGCAGAAAACGTGTTTTTTTTTTTTTTTTTTTTTTTTTTTTTTTTTTGCGTTTTCGAAGCATCAGTTTTCAGTAGGCCTAATACATTTCGATGTCAAATCAATTACAGTTGGAAAATTTTGTCATACCTTGGAAATAAAAGCATCGCGATCGCTTGAATGTTGTAAGCCCACGTTGGTCGATTCATTTGTTTATAATGTCAAGGCAAGCAGATACCGGAAATTGTCAACCTACACGGAAGAGGGATAATCAATATAGGCCTAAATATGGTCAAACGTTGTTCGATTTGGATGAAACTCACTATACAGGGGTTTTCTGGGCCAAGGAACTCGAATCTGAGGTCGCTTTTACCAGGCGACGCTATCTAATCGTGGTATGTAGTTATGTGATTTAGGTGTTAATAAATATGATCTAACTATTATGCTCTTAATATTTAATTTTTTAAATAATTATCGCGGGCGAAGCCGCGGGAACATGCTAGTAACATATAATGTAGAATGTGCCTTTGAAAATAATTCATCATTCACTACCAGTATCACTGTTCACTAACATCGTACTGCTGTACGATGTATATTTAATCCAGAGTCTATCAGGGGCCGTACTACACTCCATTGTATTACATTGCATAGTGTTGGCAAAGTCACTTAACATAGAGCGTTTAGAGCTATGACAAGCTTTGAGCCTTTGTGAGTGCTCTTTTGTGAGGCAATATGGTGTAAGAGGAATCTCAAGTAGCATAGTGTTAGCTCTACAGAGATAGTTTTGTTTCGAACGCTATTTTATAGTCTGAAACATGTTAGTACATTATGCAACAAGTCTATAACGACATTTATTAAGATATGAATATGTTTTTACGAAACGAGCAAAGCGAAGGCAGGACTTAAAGCATAAGTCTGTGGTTTGTACAAACGATGGGTAGTGAATATCCATTCATATTGTAGGCTTTGTATTACGAGGGAGAATCAAATGAAAACAGCAGGAATAATGTTTGCTGGTACATTATTTTCTACATAGTCCCCTCCAAGACCAATACACTTACGCAATTGGATAGGAAGAGCTTCGATACCGCATGAGAAAAATTATTTTGATTGACGCTGTAGCCAGTCCTGCACCATCGATTGAACGTCTTCATCAGATTTGAACTTCTGCCCTCCAAGGAGGTCCTTTAACGGACCAAAGATTTCGAAATCTGATGGTGACAAAGCGAAGGGGGTTGCTGAGAGCAGGTGTTTGGCTTGAACATGTAACGCCCATAAAACCATCGACGACGTATGCTTCAATTGCATCCCACATCCTCCATACTTTCCAGGTTTGACACCACCCGACTTCCACGTCTTTAGTCCGTTAAAGTAGCACCTTGGAGGGCAGAAGTTCAAGTCTGATGAAGACATCCAATCGGCGGTGCATGAATGCCTCCAGTTTCAACCAGAATAATTTTTCTCATGCGGTTAGAATCACTTCCTACCTGATGGCATAACGGTTAACGGTTAATTACTCCGATGAGTATTATTTGTAGCATTCTATTTCTTTCCGACTTTAGCATAGGAAAGAATAATGAATGAAATTTCGCTTTGAAGTTTTTTCAATAAAGTTGCCAGTTTTAGTGCGAATTGAGTACAAAGATTCGTACATGAACCTCACACTCTATGAAACATGCGAACAGCAAGAAAAGTGTAGTCCTCACACTGTGGTATTTTTAACACTATAGTACTACAAGTTAGAAAAAACCTGCACGGAACAAAGGTGTGTTTGTTGAAGCAAGCGCAGCTATGTTCCACGCAGGTTGCGAAGGTTTCTTTCTAACTTGTAGGACTATATTGCCACCGAAAGAGCTATATGTCTATGCGCTGTTCTCATTCTACAGTTTAATTCTATAGTAATTCTATATCATTAACCATAGACTTAATCACAACATGCAAAATAGTTTTATATTTATTTTATCTACTGCCCCTTTAATCCACACACTTATATTATTTCCGGTAATATTATTTACCGTCTCTTTTAATCGACACAATTACATTATTTCCAATGTGTATATTATGACTCTTTCAGTATACTTAATTCAGAATAATTATTCTCTGCACAGCCGTAACTTTCATTGAGATAGCGCCTTTATATTAAATACTTTAGATATGGTAATGCTCTAGTAACTAGAGTTCATATAGCGACATAACTGTTTGATAATGACAAAAATTCCTTAAATTCTTAGCTTTCTCACAGGAAAATTAGTACATGGAGATTATTTCAGGAATGAAACTTTATTCGTATCAAAGATGTTGAAAGAAAAGCACCTATCCTTTGTCTATTCCCGAACTCTTGTATACCGCTGGGAGGAATGGGGTTTTGAAAGATGAAATGAACGGGCTGGAAGTGTAGAAAGTTTTTGTATTAGTAATTCAGTAACCTCCATAGAAAAGGAAACTATAATGCAAAAAAGGGGAGGAAAATTCCATCGCAGTTACCAGTTTAGAAAATTAATGAAGAGAGGTGGTGAACGGTAGCGTGGATGGAGGGGGTGGAGGTTTGAATTGGAGGGGAAGGAGGTTACGAGTCTTTCGGAAATAAAGTTTACAAGGGACTGAAAAAAAAAAGCATAACAAGACAGGAAGTTGAATAAATTACGACGCTGAAGAAGAGAAAGTAACACGAAGAAAAACGTTAACAGTGCTGGAAACAGAAGGAGAGGGCACGCTTTTGAAGAAAGATGACAATATGAAATATAGAACTGGGAGGTGTTGTGTAAGGAAAGGGCTGTCCCAGAGGAATTCGCTCCAACCTTATATCTAAGTTTACTACAGAGACTAGGCCTATAGATATTGGAGTCAGAATAAAAGTGGCATATTTATAATCTGGATCAAGTTTTCTCAAGTGCGATTCCAGAAAGTGCTCTATGGCCTTCATACCTGAATACATGTAAATACGAGGGCTGTCCAGAAAGTAACAGACATTTTGAAATAAAAAATAAAGTGAAAAAAAAATTATTACATACAATTTGAAGGTAGACTTTTAGGCTATTTTTCTTCATAATCGCCATTCAAATTAAGGCATTGTAAATTAAATATTAAATATGTGTTAGGCCTAATTCAAACATTTACAACATATTTTGTGCTAAATGAATGATTTGAGAACCGACGGCACTATAATTGACAGTGCATAGCCTAATGTTTTCGGAATTCATTAGAATATAATATTAAACTGACGTTTCACTTCATTGAAATTTTACTGGTTCTATTATTTCACTGTGATTTATTTTGTAATTCAGCTAACAAGAAAACTTAAAGTATTAAAATTACTTAAATGTTAGAGAATAGGGTACTTCATTAGATCCGGAGCATATTTTACAAATCTGAGAGCATATTTTCCGACAAATTTCGTCTTTTGATAAGGCATTAATTTTCGGGACTTATTCAGGGTGTCCAGTGAGGCAAGCCGAAGAAATTGAAGCACAATTCAAGGATTTCAAAGCTTGAATTTCCAAAATTTTTATACAATAGCTTTATTTAGTAATATTAAGAAATGTATGAACATAGGACACATTGAGTGAATATTAATGACTAATATTTCTGAAAATGGTAACATTTTCGTAAAAACTATAAACTTAAAAAATATTAATGACTAATATTTCTGAAAATGTTAAAATATTCGTAAAAACTATCAACTTAAAAAAAATATTCTCTTCTATGCGATTTTTCCCGACGGTTCACAAAATTCAAGCATAATTCAAGGATTTTTCCTGACATGGAAAATTCAAGCATAATTCCCGATTTTCCCGATTTTCAAGGCTGCTGGACACCCTGTTATTAAAACATACACGTATTATACGTACATTTATAAGTACACTAAGCAATTTCATTAATTTATCTCCCTGGCTAATTCTTGGTCGTATTCGCTTGCTTTTTGTATTTTTAGACTTACGTCAAGGAAGATGACTAGCATTTTCTCTTCAAGTGATTAAATTTGGAATGAAAGGTTAAACAGTAATGAGATAAAGGCGAATTAAATCCATGTTAAGAGATGGCCTGACTTCTGTGTAGATCCATACAAAAACAAAGAATTCTCGAGTTCCTTGTCAAGCATGCGCGCTGTGCAATCTAAGAATCGTAATGAAAACTGCGTTTACATAGCCAAATCTTGGCAAGGAGTGAGTTCTTGTTAGCTGTTCCCTAGTTGGAGAAGGAAATTTTAATGAGAAAGACAAGAATAGTATTAGGGAAGAATATGCAATAAAAGAGGACGGAACAGAGTAAAAGTTTTTCATTAAATAGATCCATTCACTAAACTTAATCTTCAAAGAGTTCAGTTTAGTTTTTATTTCAACTTGAACTTGCTACTTTAATGCATTTACATGGATAATAATATAAGCTCAGCTTGTATGTATCTTTGTCTCTTTGAGTTAAAATATTAGTTCACGTTTTGTCGTAACTAATTTGCATTTCAGTTTATTTAAAGTTTTACTCCCGTAGGTGTTAATGCTCACAAATTCAGCTGCCTAGATGATCAGGACATTAAAAGTTATAAAACACACTTAGAACTTGAAAATGAATTCACTACATCCTCTTATCACACCCCCGGACGGTAAATAACTCAAATATAACATTTCGTTTCGTTATGAGTTTTCGTTCTCGAGCTATGTTATTTACAAACACATAAACATACATAAACAAACAAATTTCTGATAATTCTATGTATTTCTAGATTTAGAGGGCCTCAATACATGTATTTATCATTAACAAGGCCCAGAATTTGATGACCTAAAAATTCTTTCAAATGAACTATAAAATGACTGGACAAATACAGAAAAATGACCCAAAAACTAATAAAAAATTACCCAAAAACTCATATGAAATGCTAGCTCATTAGTCAGATTTGTGTCTATTCTAAAATAATGTTTTTGACCTAATTATATAGGCTTTTAATTAGTTAGTTGGCACATAAGGTTAAATGCAAACAGCAAACACAGTCTTTCAGAATCCAAATTAAAATTAATACAAGACCTTTTTAATTATGCTTATTTAGAGTTATGTTTATGTAAGTAAATGCATAAAAAACTCTGTACAATGCAAGAAACAACACAAAATGAGAAAATAATTACTTTAAAATTAAAAAATACCAAAAAATATGAACTGTTGGAATAAAAGACCGAAAATGGCCACAAAAGACCAAATAACGACATTGGACTCTAAAAATGACCTAAAATGAAAAATGGGGAAAATAGCCACAAATTATCCTAAAAATTGACATTTTTATAATCTACGGGTCACGATCAGAATACCTGCTCTAGTGGGCAACGTCCTTGATGTACCAGTTAAAAGATGACATGTCATCAAAATCCGGGCCATGATCATTAATGAATGTCATCTTGCCCAACGAAGTATTAACGTAAGCTAAAATGTGAAAATCCACCTTACATCCCCGTTCATACAGTAGACTTACGCTCAATCTAATAAGTGTAGGCCTAGGCATAAGTAAGGTTAAGCAAGCCGAATAGGATATTTAATTACGACGACTTATACCCGCTATTTCATCCTGCATCATATACATTAAAATGTAACATCAGTTGAAGTTAACAGTCGCCGTAAGTACATCAACAAAAGAAAAAAGTGAAACATCATTAGTTACATTAACATGGTCTACTGATATGCACACATAACCTGTCTCCTAATTATAACCTCGATGTTCATATGAGTATAAATAAAGCAGAATTAAAATATTAAAATATATAATATTTAACATAAATATAAATATTAAAGGTTGTCTAATAAATGGTATATGATACACGTAATAAAATGATTTTATTTTGCTCGTAGGATTGCTTCACTCGCCCTCACGTACCTACTCGTAACAAATAATTCCTCTTTTACCACATGTATCGTAAATAATTATTTAAACAGACCAAGGTAGACGACTTTTAAAGGTAGATAGTATTAACTGAAAGGAGAAAATTATGCCACTGAGTGGTATAAAATTCTAACACTCCAGGGTTAGTAACTTTAATCTAATTTTCTGCGGCAAAAGTACTCCCTACAGGGTCAACTTTTGTAGATCCAAAAAAGATAACAAACCATGTAATCAATTATATTCCTACTTCCCTGACCAAGGAATTACCATTTCAAATACTAACAACTGTACAATCAACCTTTCAGTTTACGGTGGCTGAGGGCTATTAATAGCCTAAATATAATTCTGTAGAAAACAAAAAGAAAACTGGTTCACAAATTCTTCCTACACAGTCAACTGTTGTAAAACCAAACAAATCACCGATACTAAGAAGAAACAAAACAATGACCATCACAGTCGTGCTTCTGTGCCCAAGGTTGCGGGTTCGATCCCGGCCCAGGTCGATGGCATTTATGTGACAGGCCCATTGGCGTACGGTAAGGGGGGGTTCAGGGGGTTGAAACCCCTCCCGAAATATCTGCAATATTTTGAAAATTATAAATAGAACGAAATTAAAAAAAACTCCGATTCGGTTGTTATATACTTTACGATTTCGTCCATATCAAAGCATTATTTAAGATTTATCGTAATTTATTTAAGATTAAAATTTCAAAAACTCATTGTGTTGATAATTTTTCAGCTTAATAACAGTGATGTATTACTAGTACACAAAAATCCCTTTAGAATCTGTCAAATGACAACTCGAATACTCCCTCCGAAATCCATCAACCTGTTTGTAAAGCCAAGTAATCACGAGCTCATCACAAAATTATCATGAAGTAATCGGCATTAATCGGGCTTTTCCACCGGTGGATTTATAGATACTTCAAAAACGTGCCCTATGTACCATACAGTATTATGATAATTTTTCAAAAAAAGTTTTTATTTATACCGTAGACTCTAGCTTAAACGAGAATTGGATAGAAATCTCAAGAAAAACAGTTTCAAAGAATGAGCTGCATATGAATTTATTACAGTGTATTAATTATCACAATACAACTATTTAGTAATTAAAAAAAAGTAATAAGTCACAATATTCGCAAGGACATGGAGCTGAGACGACTTTACATTGAACCCCTCCCGAACAAAATTTCACCGTACGCCCATGGACAGGCCCATGTAAGTAGATTTACTGGGACGTAAAAGAACTCCTGCGGGACAAAATTCCGGCACACCGGCGACGGTCACAGGGCTAAGTTGCAGTACACCCCCTTTCGTTAAACAACCATATACTAAGCAATCACAGATACGAAATGAATAAAAATAATCTAATTCATAATGCTTAACTGTATATAAATATTGACGACTGCATAACGAATTATTTTCTTTTGCTTTGACTTTTACATACGTAGGCCTACTGGTAAACTAAAATCCCTGTTTTATCACTTGTATCATAAATAACTATTTTAAGCTGAATGTCCTCATAAAGCAATAGCTTTCATTCGTATAACAATACAGTCATTCCTTTTTAGATTAGGAAATACATATCACGCATGTAACAGAGTAAAATAAAACAATAATTCCTTTCAAATAGCCTATAGTTGCTCTCAATATAACGGTGGAGTCTATTAAAATGATGGCTTCTACAAATTATCTCTTGCCTGATAGGCCAATATCAACAAAAATGCAATTATTAATTTTGCTCAATGCATGATAGGCACATTGCGATTTTCCTTTCTTTTTGGAGCGAATGAAGGGTTTTAAAGGGGTGTAGAGAGATATGGAGGGGTATTGGTGGTGGGCGGCAGAGCTGCGGTGATGCCTGACGTCGCGTTGGCGACGGCGCTTGAGCGTCGCGGTGCTTTGCAGAAACTGATGTGAGCTCACGGCTTTAGTAAGTGAGCGGAATTCGCTGCCGCCGCTTCTAACACACGGAGCGTGTAGTCTCAGTGAAGGTTCGACTCGTCTAGTCACGCAGCCGGCAAAGTGCGTCCTCAAGAAGGATTTGTGTTACCCTATTTCGTTATTTTTTGACATTACTTCAGCCTTACTTTCCCCTGTAAAAACCTCAAGTATAAAAAACTGCACACAACGTGGTTAAGTGATCAAATCTAAATGCTACTTGTCGAAATATACTGAAAACTATAAAATATAAATTATTTTTATTACTGTTGAATAATATAAATTATTTATTTATAGCTATTCAAATTTTCAAAATTTAGTTAAACATCTTTATGTTTGAAGAACACTCCTTTCTTTAAAAGACTAACAATAATCCTCTGGAAAGTTGATGTTTCTATTGAGCAAAAGCTTCCCTGTACGAGAAAAAGCGTTGAAATAAAAGTTAAAATAATCATTGTAATTTTTAGCGAGTGAAAAACCTCACTCTGTCTTCTTTCTATCTTTTCTTAATTTTCTTCCTCTTCTTAAGAGACTCTATACACCAACAAAGACCATTACTTCCAATTCATCCACTTTTCTGTGAGTTTTGCGGCGTTTTACTTCTGAAAAGTTTTTCTTTCTTCTCTTCACATAAGACTAACGAGGCTTTTACCTCCCAAAACCTATGTGGTAAGCAATTAGTGGGGTCAGTGATGGATCATCCTTCAACAAGACTTGGTCAGCTACAAGCGAAGAATTGGAAACTTCAAGTTCCTCTTGATATTTACTAAAGAACACTATAAGCATGCAAGGGTTTGATGAGCAAAATGTGAACACGTCGTTCACCGAAAGCCACTTACTACTTTCGTATAACACAATATGAAAACTCAATTAAAATATTAAACGCAGAACATTCAATTAAAACAAATCGATCTGTACTAGGGCAATTATTCATTACTGTGGACTAGTAGTCGTTTATTTTGTGCAAGCAATGAATGACTTTTTTCAATCCGTTGCAATACAAGCTGAATGGATGACTGTATAAACAGTGGTGAAGTTTTCATAATAGAGTTCCTAAAAAGCCATCAGATTAATGAATGGCTATACTGAACGGTTTAAAAGTAAGAACCGATACGTTACAATAGCAGGGCATTGCCGAAGTACCAACTGAAAAACCTGGCTGTGTGCTTTTAAGTTACATATTTATTTTGGTCAGTTCAAATGTTCATTCATCAAATACGTTGCAAGTGCACATAGTAAGTTTCTTACAAAAATATATTTTAGACAGTTTATACGTTTTATATACTTTTCAGTGAATAGTAAATTTTACGCTAAAACAAGGATGGGTGTAAACTAGTGCCCATCTGACAGAACAAAACCATTCATTTCATTGTAAACATAGTTATAATATCGGACTCAAATTCGCTGTAAGGCTACAATATAATTTCAGAGCATACATTTGTTCAGTGCCGGAGGACTACAAAAGGAATTATCTAACGTGCGTATGATAACAGTGTTGTGTGAGTGTGACTGTGAGGAAAAAAAAGCATGGCTGTAACATTGAGGTTATGTCTGCTTGGAGCGTCGTTTTTGCTTCTGGCGCCGGAGATAGTCTCGACATTGCCGCCTGTCATCCGAGTTGGTAAGTCTATCTAAAACTCTATTACCAATTTATTTCCTGGGGAAACGGCTTATTCTACCAATGCATGTACGCTTGATTTTTTTTATGTCATCCTGTCAGATTAGTTTTGGAAACTGTTTCTTTTCATTACTGGGAATAAAATAAAGGATTCCCTTTCAGAAGAATAAGTTTAAGCGTAAGTACTCATATGAAATGCAGTTTTTGTTCTCATATACTGTACTTTATACCAGTAAATATGGCTGAATAAGATCTCTTCACTGAAACATATTTTTTAACAGCTCTTACACTATATAAATTGAATAGTTTTAGCCTTAAGAAGTTCAAAAACTTTTTCATGGGAAAATGTCACTCTTGGTGGCTCAGCTGGTTGAGTATTGGTTTCTGAATCAGAAAACTTCTTGTTCAAATTCGGTGAAGGGCTATTTATACAACAGATGAAGCGTAAGTCGTGGAAACTATTTTTATTTAAAAGTAAGGCGATGGTACCATTAGATGTTGTATGTCACGGGAGAGTGTGGCATCTATGGTATATGGAAACATCATTTGGTACCTTTGTGATGTACGGTTATACGAATAGAGGCGATGGTAATTTAGTTGTGAGTCAGCCGCTGTGCAGAATGGATATGACAAGACGTGAACAGTATTCTTACGTCAAAACAGTAACTATCCAAGAAATAAATGCCAGAGAATACCACAAGGAGCTGACAGAAGCTTTGGAGAATAATACCAACCCGTACAGAAGTTTAAGGGATCAGGGAGTGAGTATGTGTTCTTTCATGCTAACAACTACCGCAATACATTTACATAGCACGATATGGATGTTCAACGATGTCTGGTTCTTTCCCTATTCTACATAATCCGCATTTTACATACATTCCATACTCTTATTTTCATTAGTATACTTCAAGAATTTAAAATGATCCCACATTTACACAACAAAGATTAGTTGCAATGACTTATTCCTAGTATTTCAAAACGAAAAATCTTCCACTCTTAGTTCCCGGGAGAATTTTAAGCCCTGGATCGAGTATCTGACATCTAAGACGCCAAACTATATTAGAGTGTCTGATAAAAAATTATGTAAGCCTACCCTATTTCGTGTCCTGGGGTCACACGTTTTCACAGCTCTCTGCGATACTCCCCATGCTCTACGATAACTTAAACGTAAAACTAAATTAATATGCCTGCATAGGCTGCACAAATGCTAACGGTATTTGGCCTCAGTCGTAAAATACGGCCCTGGCTAGATATAGAAGGGAAGAACAGTAAAGCTTTAGATCGTTGGATGTAAAAGAATGTATAGTTTTATAGCATAAATGCCATGTTTCTGATAGAAACTTAAAAAAATCTAGCTTGAAAGCATTCTAGTGGTACTTTTATCCTTAAGTGATGTATCGTAAGATAATAAAATCGCGTGTTAAAAAAACCTTAAACTATGTAACTTGATAAAGGCCTATCACAGCTCTGAGATCAGAGATGAATCATCGTAACTGTTTTAAGTAAGGGAACTTAATATCAACTGAAACTCATTTGATCTCTATTTGTAACTTTAAATGAGGTAGGATGTGGATTTAGGCTGAGCCAAAATTTTACTTGTACTTGAACACCAGTAAGAATATTTGACGCTTAATACTTCCTAATGAGTTAACGTCTAGGGACATGTTTAAACCTAGGAAGTGATCTATACAGAGTTGCGCTTTAAAGCGATATTACGGGGTATTTTTCTATAAGTCTAATCTTAGTAGCCTGATTCATGCAATCTGCGTGAATTAAATATTTCATGATCGTCCAATTTCTATTATATAATTAGCCTACTAGCATGTGCCCGCGGCTTCGCCCGCGATAATTATTTCAAAAATTAAAAATTAAGAGCATAATAGTTAAATCATTATATTTATTAACACCTAAATCACGTGGACTACATACCACGATTAGATAGCATCGCCTGGTAAAAGCGACCTCAGATTCGAGTTTCTTGGCCCAGAAAACCTCTGTATAGTGTGATTCGTCCAAATAAAACAACGTTTGACTATATTTAGGGCTTACAACATTCAAGCGATCGCGAAAGTTTTATTTTCAAGGTATGACAAAAATAGCCAAAGCCAACTGTAATTGATTTGACATTGAAATGTATAACTGAAAACTTATGTTTTGAAAACGCACAAAATGCACGTTTTTTGCCCGTTTTTCACTCATAACTCACGAACGAAAACTAAAATTAAAATTCCGGCTTGGAGGTGCATTTTCCGACCCTTCAGCCCACCTATGTTTAAAATTTCAGATCTCTGCGTTCAGTAGATTTCGCTAAACATCGAGGACAATTCCTTTTATTAATACAGATAATATGAATTATTATAATGATACCTTCTCTAATTTGTCAAACATCCATCCAAAGTGATCTCGATAAAATTGTTAGTTGGGCTACATTAAACGGTATGAAAATAAATGACACCAAAAGTAAGTCAATAGCATTCTGCAGAAGGAAACTTGAAATCCGGTTAAACTACAAAATAGGTGACGCAACGGTCCCACAAGAAGAATGTTGTAAATATCTAGGGGTATATCTTAATTCAAATTTGACATGGGATAGCCAAATTGACCAGGTATCGGGTAAAGCGTGGAGGGCGTTACATTTTGTGATGAGAAACTTAAAAAAGGCAAACCCAAAGACCAAACAAGTTGCTTACATGACACTAGTACGTCCATTAATGGAATATGGTGCAGGTTATTGGGATCCTTACAGAACCCAACAAATCAATTCGCTCGAAAGACTTCAGCGCAGGGCAACTAAATTTGTCACAGGAAAACGAGACCATGGTGAAGAACTTGTTACTGAACTAGGATGGGAAAAATTAGAAACTAGGCGCAAGCAAGCCAGGTTATGTTCACTATACAGGGCATATATCGGACAAAAAGCATGGAGTGACATTTCAGCACGTTTAGAAAAGCCAACTTACTATGGAAGAAACGATCATGAGTACAAGATTAAGACTATTCGACAAAGAACTGATGTAGGCAAATTTTCCTTCCTAAATAGAACAATAAACGATTGGAACAAACTCCCTGCAGAGGTTTTCATGACCTGTCCCTCCTTAGGGTCCTTTAAAAGAAAGATAAAATGTGTTTAATTCTTGTCTTTATGATGTGCATGTATTATTTAATTTCTTTAAATACTTGGCTTGTACTTATTTGTACTTATTTATATTGATATGTAATAATTTTAGTTACATGCATTTTATCTAACTTGACATGTATTTTATCTCATATCTATTTCTTTAACTTGTCTTTAACTTTTAGTGAAATTTCCTTGCCTGTCTATTAGGTGAGGCTTTGTTATTAGTATGGGTATCTGAAATAGTTTTTAATATGTATTTGACAACCACTGCCACCGGGCAAATGCCCAATTGCAGTGTAAATTAACAATAAATAAATAAATAATAAATAAAATTTAATCCAAACCCACCTGATACAACTGGCAACAATATGTTCTGTGAATTTGTTTGGATAATTCTGTGTAAAAAGGGGTTAAGTATTTTCAAAAACATTTAATTTTTGGCAGTTAAAATCAGAATTTTTCAAAATCCTTTCTTAGTGAGCACCTACATTATGAAACGAAGGAACTGTCAAAATTCCAAGTCTCTACCTGTTATAGTTTAGGCTGTACGTTGATTCCTGTCATTCAGTCAGTCAGTCAGGCCTTTTATATATACAGTAGAACCCCGATAATTCGAGCTAATTGGGGCTGAGGCTACCTCGAATTACAAAAAAAACTCGGATTATACGGAAATTTCACTAAATCAATGGGTAAATCGCAAATAAATGTTTAATGAGCACAATAATGTTTTAAATAATAAATAAATAAACAATATAGTAGGCCTACATACCTGTGTTACGCCTGTATGTATATATTGTCAAACATTTCCAATTTGCTACATCGGAATCCTTTAAGGATTAAGTCATTTGTCTGACCCTTAATGGAGTGGAACGGGTAAGCGACGCTACTAGGAAAACACTTTTAATTACCATTGTAGGGATTAATGTAACAATACAGTATTCTTTTCTGAAAGGATGGGGAAATATGCACTGTACAATTGATTGACACGAGGTCCAGACAAAGAAAAATCGAACCTAACGGTTTCTGTCAATCTGTAATAGAAATGCATTAGCAGTCTGAAGCCAAGGTTATTTCTGTGTATTATGAACAAAAACCCTAAGTGGGACAGTTTTACTTGCATTTTTGTACATGGAAAAATTGAAAGAAGCTCAAAATGTAACACATTCGGAAGTGCGTAAAACTTACTTGCGGACACCGTATAAAAACGGGATTTTACTCTAGTTTTATGGACAATTTTAATTTTCTTAAGACCAGCTCGGATTACACGGAACCTCGAAATACCGGGGCTCGAATTACCGAGGCTCTACTGTATAGAGATATTATTATTATTGTCTCTCCAACGAGAAAAACCCCTACTGTACAAATATATGCTAGGGCTATAGTTTAACAAAATACATATTAAAATATGTTATTGCGAATTAATACAAGAAATATGAAATAATTTTGCCATGAATCTGTAACACTTATCTCTACAAAACCTTGAAAATGTCACTGACAAATTTCTGGAACTGTGTGAAACAACACTGTTTTTTGAACATCTGTGTTAAAGGTGGTTCGAATCTTATGTTGCAAAAATCAAAATGGAGTTCTAAGAGGTGTCTCTGTCGTTCAACCACTGGGCACTCAAATAACAGATGGTTGACTGTTTGATTCTGGTGAAGACAGGAGCATGAAGTATCATTTGAATTATCAATTTTAAAGCGTTTAAAATATGACTTGAATTTGCCATGTTCTGTCATAAATTGAGTCATTATAAAACTCGGAGATATTACCAACATACAACTTCATAATATACGAACTCGCTTCGCTCATTGGGGGCTCCGCCCCCAAACCCCCGCTGAGGGTCTCAGGAAAGGTTTTATAAAAGATCTATGGGAGATAGAGTGCTTGTATTTAGTCTGCTGTATTGGCTAAATATTTTGTTTACGTAGATTTCACTTAATATCTATTTAAATATTCAATTTAGCATTGCCTTTACGACCGGGAAAATTATAGAAAAACAAATAAAAATGCGAGATTTCATCTACGAGTTATGATTAATTTTACTGTACGGTATAATGCAAACTCAATATAACAAGACTAAAAATAAAAAATAAAAATAAGTGGATTTACTTCTATATAAACTTCGTACAGATGTAGTTGCCTGCCATCTCATGAAAAGGGGCTTCAGAAAGTAGTACACTTTATTATAAATAACTAGTACCATCCTTAAGTTAAGTATACGTTTCTCTTTAGGTTTGCAAACAATTTGCACCTTCTTACACATGAAACTTTGTAAAAAGCCTAAACTAGCCTATTCTAATTGACCTCACGTTTTCTTACGATTATGCCTACTTTAGTGATTTCATTCTGTAGACAATTTATGACTAGTCATTTTTTTAACATTTAGGCTAGTTACAAAACATTTTTATAACTAATATATGTAATATTATGAATTCTTATAATAATTTAATTAATAGTGAGTTCCATGGAACAGGACCCAGTGTACATCAAAACTAATGGATTAAAAATGGGTAACTAAAGGATTGTAATATTTTTCTTTCAGGGAAGGTGACTACATTCTATTCGATTTCACTCATGTTTATTGGTTCCCCAAACCAACAAGGATTAAGACAGAGAAGCTAGTTTTATGGCCCAGCGTAAAAACATTAAATAGACACGTAATGCAATGGCGAGACTATTATACTATAGTAATGGGGTCAGCATTATACACTACCACTCAATACGCAAACACTCGGGGGCTCAAGCATTCTGTATCTGGTTTCCTATATCCCCTATACGAGGGCCCTCCAAGTGGAGGTTTCTGTTACCTATGCGAATTTGGTTACGCTTATTTTCCGAGAGAGGGCAGAGGGACAGGTGGTAATCCCATCGCATCTCAACCCCCTCCGGAAACTAAGCTATTACTTGGATGTGAAAGGGCCGAGAAATTTTCTCTCTAATTTAGGCTTAGAGTTCTTTTACGTGCCGTAAATCTATGGCCTGAAAAATCCATCGACCCCGGCCCGGTTTGATTCCGCTACCTCTAGACCACCACGGACGACGCTATGCACATTACTGGAACATAATTAAGTATATGTATACCGTACGGCAAATCGTGAATGGAATACACCCACAATCATTTTCAGCACAAAATTTGACTGGTAGTAGGGGCTACGCACACATGTACAAGCATATTCAACCTTTCAGAGCTGAATATCTGTGTTGTTAGATGTAATCGTCAAGTAAATTTATCAGCAGACTCTAAGTTTTAAATAAATGAGGAAAATTTCAGTGGAACAGCTGGTTTCCGTAAATGACAATTCTTACTTGTAAATAAATTAACCTTACATTTTATTTAAACAAATACTCTATCGATCCTATATCTCTGCTTTTATACAATTTTAAGGGAGCTCATACACCAAGAGACCATGCCCGAGCAGGCATTGCAGTAAAAGTTCAATACCTTCAACACTATTAGAATAACAAAATGAAATTTTAGACATGAGAAGTATACACTCGGGGCTTGAAATGTGCACAAAAACTATTATAATGTCACAAATATGAAGGTTGATATTAGAAAATTAATTTTGTATTATTTTTCAGCATGCGATAAGGCTTAAGAAACATGATTTCTTGCAAAGGGCCAATCTGATTGGTGTAAATTATTGTTTTATTCACAGCTGACACCATAATCTAGAAACTAAACCTTCAATGAATACTGTGTTATGCCTGATACAATTTTCAGGGATTTTAAAATTTCAATATCAAATTTATTACTAATTGTTTCACATTATGTTAACAAGTGAAATAATCTTATGATGGAAATACATCACATTATTTAGGTTTGTCCTCTATAACACATAAAAATTAATGTGTGTGCAAAATTTCATGCAGTTTGAACCATTATTTTAAGAGATATTACGTTTCTTGGGTTGAAAATATTAAGTTACGGGAAAATGGCTTTGAAAATTCAACATGCCTTACAACTTAACGCACAAACTGGCATTTAAACTTTTATATCTCCAGTAAATGACAGAATTTAAACATAAAAATTATAGGGTATGTACAGAAAGGTGTGTTCTTTAATATGAGAGTAAAAAAATAAAAACTTTTGACACTGCTTGGTATATGAGCCCCCTTAAGTTGACGAATTTATACGTCAGTAGCAGTGAAGATCAGGATCAGAATAGATGTATAAGAAAAACAAGCGAGATGGAAAAACTTAAGGCACAAAGAAATCTCTTCCAGGGCATAAGCTTATTTTTTAAAAATCCGGTTATTAAGGTCTTTTCGCATAAACGGTCGAGGTTTCGTTAACAGTTCAGCTAGTTTAAGCCCGCTCAAACAGTGTTTATGCTACAAAGGTAGAGCAAAACCAAAAACAGGTCGAGCACAACCGATTGCTCACACGATTTGCACAATTCCTCCACATATCTCAGCATTTATCACTTTAGCAGCTTCAACGCAAGCGAAATGTATTACAGAGAAGTAAGCTGTGTGACGTTCAGAGGGAGTTAATGTTCTCATAAACGAAACGAATAGCTCGTCCTCATTGCAACAGAGGATGTGCAGTGGCTGCACTGCTATAGATTGCATGAATGAACCCAGCCGCTGAAACGGAGACTTCGATATCTGCATGCACACTGATTTAACTGGATGCTTGCTCTCTCTAGATATTTAAATAGCATAAGACCAAAGTAAAGTAAAGTAAACTATATATATATATATATAAACATAGGCGTACCGAGGGGGGGGGTTTGAACCCCCCCCCCATTGATTAAAAAAAGGAAAATTGTATAATTTTTTTTAAGTCTGCCCATAAATTACTTAATACAAGTATAAAGCGTGGGAAGCTTAAAACTCGTTATTTTGCGTCTTAATTTTTAAAATTTTCCGGGGGAGGAACCCCGGAAGCTTAAAACTCGTTATTTTGCATCTTAATTTTCAAAATTTTCCGGGGGAGGACCCCCGGACCCCCCTCTCCCTGAGGGTATTCCATACCCCCCAGACCCCGCGGATGTTATAACCCCCCCCCATATGGTCGGCCTGGTTACGCCTATGTATATAAACTATACATATTTTAGTTTAATTTGGTCTTATGCAACTTAAATATCTAGAGAGAGTAAGTAAGTAAGACCATAGTAAAGTAAACTCTCTCTCTCTCTCTCTCTCTATATATATATATATATATATATATATAACTTTAATTTGGTCTTATGCAATTTAAATATCTAGAGAGAGTAAGCATCCAGTTAAATCAGTAAATCAGTATCTTCACTATCCAGTCTCAAACGAAACAGACCAACACTCAGAAATTCTAATGCGCTTTTTAAAAAGATGAAAATTTTATCTATAACTTTGGCATTCCTAAAAATGTAAAAATTTGGCAGATAAAAAGTTGCAGAATAACATAATATAATTATTTCCTCAGCTTTAACATCACGTCTTCCAGATGACGCCTGCAACTTGCGACTAGAAAACCCGCACAGCATATTTGTAAGGCTAAAGCATAGGTAGAAGCATGCAAAAGCATGGGGAATCGAGAATGCCTGCAACTTACGTAAAAGTACATTTATTTCTATCTAGTTAATGTATTATGTGTAGCCTAATTTAAGATCTGTAATATTATGAAAATACTATAGTTGTTTTAGAAAATTATAATTTTATTAACTGTGACGATTAAAGTTAGTTTTATTTTGTAGACCAGTGTAATGCAAGAACTAAGAAAATATACAATTGTCTTTTCTTGTATGTTATAATTTGTAATTCTGATGATGAATAAAAGGCCGTGGGTGTCGGCATGTTGACCAGATGCCCCCAATACTGCCATTAGCATATGGTAAATGGCGCAGCAGTCGAATGGTAGGCCTTGTCCCTCCAGTGATACAGAGCTACGTAGTTTAGTTTAGGTTAATGTTATATATTGATTTTTTTAAAAATAAGTAATCTTAAGTAGGCCTACTGGACAATTCGTGATGCTGGTTATATATTGGATATCTGGGTACAAAGGATAAACGAATTATTGTTATGATTGATTTAACATTATGAATAAATTAAAATTAATTTTTAAACAATAAAAGTTAGCTAACACAGTGCAAGTGAAACACTATAATTTTGCACAGTATTTCCCCAATTCATAAGCTTTAATTTTAAAAGATTATAGGAGATCGAGAGAAAATGAAAAGGTGAATGGACAGATTTGTTTTTCTGCTCGTGAACTTGTTTAACCTGCTGGGCGTCCCTTGATAATTTAATGGTAGAATATTAAAGCATTATTGTTACTTCTGTCTAAAGCGAGTATATCAGTACATCTGCTGAAACCATCTACGGAGATGATGAAAACCTATTCGTGAACTCCCCATCATGAATGTCGCCGGAAAGACACAGCAATAGGCGATCTTACCCGATGGTGATAACTGTTTTTTTAACAATTTTATGTTTTGGATGTTAACTTATTCTATGTGAACTATGACTTAAATTCTACCGATTACAAACTAAACTCCAAGACGCTACATCCCTTTGAGTGACTAGGCCTACCATTCGACTGCTGTGAAAGCAGCTGTAGGCAGATGGCAGAATTTGGGAGCATGTAGAAGCATGCCGACCCCCTTGGCCCTTATTGATGGCTTACTGAACCGGAGCAGCTACTTGTCATGAGGCTGAGTGCACCTCGTTCCAGAAAAATCCGATGAGGTACCGAGGTTCAAGACCTGCGGATCCGTAGTCAGCAACAATTAGTCAGTATACCATTTTAATGATTATAGTAAGTAATTTTACGTGTAACCCATTTCCACTACGCTAAAAGGTTATAAACGTCTGCACTGTCAATGAAACTGAACTGAATTGAATGATGATGTTATAGGATTGTGTATGCTGCCACGTGCTTTATGCGGGCGGGGCATTACATATTTATAAACCTTCAACTCCAAAGTTCAGACATGCAGAATTATGTACCAGCGAGCTGGTGCGGGCACCGTACGTTGGTGCTTATTGTTTACTGCCCTTATGAAAACAACTGCCGACCGTGTGTTCGCGGAGCTGGAAAAACAAACGTAAAACATAAAGCTCGACATGTTTCATATGGATTTGCGAAAATTGAAACGGATCTGCATATTGTATGTATCCACTGGTTTCGGGTATACGGTGAGTATGCAGTATGTGGAGGAATTCTGTCTGAATAATTAAAAGAACTTTTAGTGTAAATCATAATTCTCAACAAGAATATTTAATGAAAGATGGACACACAGCCTATTTTCATTTAATACAAGGTGGGGCAGAATGGACTCCCTAGTTTCGAAAATTCACTGGAGACGCTCCAGAGCAGATAGAGGGGTGGGACAGGTGCCATTAGGTTGGAGTGACAATGCAGTTTTCAGTAGTCACCATGCAGTGGACAGGTGAGCAACGGGGCTTTGTTGTGGAGACCTTTTTTTAAAAACGAGGAAAGTGTAGTGGCGCATTTTCACCTTAGCGGTACAATAAATAAGCAAAATTCTCGTTACTGGGCAACTGAAAACCCTCGTGAATTGCACCAAAGACCACTTCACAGCCTTAAAGTGACAGTTTGATGTGCTACGTCCTCGATAGGCATAATTGGACCTTATTTTTTTTGAAGAAGATGGCTCAACTGTGACTGTGAATTTAGCGCGCTACTGTGACATGTTAGAGAACGTTTTACGCCCCAAAGTGGAATAGTTTGGGAGGGAATATGACTTAGAAGACTTTTGGTTTCAACAGGATCGAGCCACGGCCCATATTGCCCGTCATTCGCTCGAAGTTTTGCAATAAATGTTTCCCGGCCGCCTGATCTCCCTTATGAGGGTATATTCCATGGCCCCCTTGCACCCCGGATTTGAGCCCCTGTGATTTTTTCCTATGGGGCTACCTGAAAGCTGCAGTTTATAAAGTTCGACCTCGAACCCTGGAAGCTCTGAAAGAGGCAATTGAGGATGTAATCACCGGAATTCTGCAAGATATTCTGGCAAAAGTGGGCGAAAAATTTGTTTTTAAAAAAGGTCTCCACAACAAAGCCCCATTGCTCACCTGTCCACCGCATGGTGACTACTGAAAACTGCATTGTCACTCCAACCTAATGGCACCTGTCCCACCCCTCTATCTGCTCTGGAGCGTCTCCAGTGAATTTTCGAAACTAGGGAGTCCATTCTGCCCCACCTATCTATCTTGTACTAATACAGTAGAACCTGAATAATTCGAACGTTTTTAAATCGAAATCGTGCTAGGCCTAATTCGAACTCTAAGCATTGTCCCTTGACATCTCTATACACAAATTAAAACTATTCGAATTCGAAATTGTGAGTAATTTTTTCTGATCCCTTCAGCTTCGAATTATCCCGATTGTATATAAGTCAAGTGCTTTCTATTAGTCGTTCTGCTATTCTTTCACGAAAAAGTTACAACTTAAAGATCTTAAATTTTGCAAGAAAATATATTTAGTTCTTGGAGAGGACATAGGATTATAACAGTTTCCATATGTTTCAGGGTTCCAAGATTGTAGGCGTTTTAGTGGCTTATGTAGATCAGAGATTGAACGGATGCATGCTGATAAAAGAATCATTATAAATGAACAACGCATCCTACTGTACAACATAATAAATTTACTCTCAGATGAACTGAAACTCCACTTATAAATAACAAAAGTGTTATTTAACTATAACTCTGAAACACACAATTTTATATCCATATATATGATAATAGAAGATCAAACTGTATATATACTGTGTGTGACGTATCTTGTAATACTTTAAAGTTGTTTTTTCCAACTACTTTATATATGTTGTTTTAAGTATGTTTTAACTTTTAATAATTTTGTATAACCTTGTACTTATGTGACCACAATAATTCAAGCTGCATGATCTTGGTTCACTATTAAGGTAATTCCATACAAGCCAAGGACTTATTACAATACTGATACCTATTCAATTCAAATATATGGTATTATGTATCCATCATGTATTAACCAAGACTATTATAGCCTATCGTTATTCCAATTAAAGTTAGACGTATATAAATAAAAATCATTTTTTTACGAAGATCTTGTACATATGCTTGTATTATATGCTCAACGACTAAAAATCAGATATCAAATACTACGTAGTGATTCCTTTTCAACACGCATCCTTTCTCTAAAATACTAGTGCTCAAGGTGGTAAAAAACTTTATTTATATATTAAATCATATTAAGCACTAGTGGAAAATGAAATTCATTAATAATTATGCAGATCATGTTCCTTTGTTGATATTCAACTTTACTATGGCTAAAAATTTGGTAAAATCTAAGCAACAGGCCACTTGCAGTATACTTAAAACGACATTTTCCACAAAAAAGTATCATGGTATTTTTTCGACATCTCCTACAGAAAACTAGAGAAGACCGTTTTAGTAGCTTTCGGTGAACAATAAGATATCCTTATTTGGCATATTCTTACAGAGATATTTCAATTACACGTTAATCCTTCTTTAACAGTAAGCTTTCGTTTTAGGTAGACATTAAAAATGTCAAATTATTTTTCTGACAACAATACAAGGTGTTTCTAAAAGATATGAGGGATTACAGAAATTTATTATATATAAACTATCTAATTTGCATTAATTAAACCAGTTTAGAATTCACAAGGAACTCAAACAGTTTGCATACTGTGTTCTCTACAGCCGCCAGCGAGTTCAGTGTTCTGTTTTCGAATTTCACCAAGTGAAAATTCAATTCGCAAGTAGTGCAACCAATTGTTTGTGTAGAGGAAATTCATCAAGACATATAGAAGCGCACCATCGCAGTGGTAAACATTGTCGACCGACTCATGTTGATGCGAGTGTGGCAAGAACTGGGCTATCGTGTGGATGTATACCGTGTCATCCGTGGTACATATATTGAATTTTTGTAAGTGACAAAAAAACTGCTTCAATTCCCTATTCATTCTTAACTCGTTTCATGAGTGTAAGCTCAATAGTTAATTTACAATAAATTTCTGCACCCCACAGAATTTTCGAAGCACCGTGTACAGTATATTGTGAAATATTCGACATATCTCTAGCAGAAAGTAACATAATATTACCGGTAAAATAAAGTTTAAAAATGTTTAGTTTATGAGTTAGAGTAAAAATAGGGGTATTACATTCTATTTAAGTAATAAAACGCCTTTTAATCACTTATAGCGCAGAAGATAGATTTGGCTGTTAATCTACACATTCCCTTAAAGGAATGTACAATAGAAAGTATATGTTTAGTATCTTCATGAGAAATGGATGAACATTTCCTCTACAAGCGGCGATTTTGACAGTTCTTACGAATGTCGTTTTTGGGCATTATAACCCATGTTGACAAGGTGCTTCATAAAGTGAAAAGAAGTGTTCCAATTCCACAGATAATGCTTCAGGGTTCAGTGAAGAGTCACTGCCAACTGAGTTATTTGACCAGATATAAATCAATAGAAGTCGCTGCATTTTGCACTTAAAGCTGAAGGAAAGCAAGCGATTGACTCCCAAAGGTGAGACACTTTACAGGTTTCATATCCCCTAAGTTTATCACCCAGGAAACTGAAGCCCCTCAATTTCAGCAAAGAGGTCAGTTTAATTCAATTTGTTGAATCCCAGTACAAAGCACACTGACACATAATGCTATTTCTCTGACAGAATATAGTAGGCCTAGCATACTCCAACAAGAAAGTAATTCTTTAGATAAAGCCTACTACAGCCTATCTCGTAAATCTTTTCGCATAACTTTAAAATACTTACCATGGAGTACGGTCTATAATAATAATAATTTTATGTAGATATAACTTCTACGTTATTAATGAATTTAATTTTTCCACTAAGGTTGTAATATCTATTTAAAATCTTGATAAAGCACATAACCTTAATTCCTTAACTGTCTTATCTGGATCCACTCCGCAGGAAAAGAACTGAAGATGGTATATCGTATGCCAAAATCAATCTTAACATTCCACTTAATATATTAATATATATTATATTAGTCTCCACTTTAGAGAAAAAGGAATTCACACCAATTTTAAACAAATGCTTTTTAAAGACTTTAACAATAGTCCACAACTATCTGTACTCAATAATATAATTTCAATAAACGTTTTAATAATGGCTATGGCTGTCTCTATTCAAGAAGTTTGTTTTTTCTTTCTTCTCTTTTTTCTGATTATCTTTCTAATTTTCAATCAATGTGATTTTTCTCCGCCTTCTCAATTGTTATGCATATATGCGCTCATAAACATTTCTTTAACAGACTGATCTTGGTAGGCTGTATCTTCTGGTAGCCTCGGACAGGGCAGCTATAATACTTATTATTTTCTACTCTTTTAAACATTGTTTTAAAGTAGGCTATAATTTATATTTTTTATGTTGTATTTTGGTTTGGAATGGAAGGTGTGGATCCAGATGAGACATTAGGGTATAAGGTTGTGTGTTTATCTGGATTTTAAACTATAATATATTGCGATACAAGCATCATAGGTGCATCATTGGAGAATCGACAAAAGTTTGAAAAGACAAGCCGAAGTGTTGCAAAGATTCTCTAGTGTACTTAAGGTATTTGTATTGCATACTACTTTTTTTATAAGATAGCGATTAACCTGATAATAAAAAAGATGTGAATTAGGTGAAAATATTGAATACTTAGAATAGTCGTTGACAGAGTATAGGAGTAACAAGTTGATCGATACAGAATACTTCAGTGCAAGCAGTACGCAGGCGTCGCACCATAACAAGACCTATATTGCATGGCATGTAGAAGGTATTCATGGAACTTAGCTTCTTGATGAAATATCGTAAGTCAATATTAAGAACTAAAAAGGAATTAAAGACAGGTAAGATTGAAATTCTACACTTCAACTAGAAAGTATGAATGAAGGGTTAACAAAACCAGATAAGTCCAAAAAGTTAATTTTTCAAGAATAAAAGAAACTTCCATGAGTTGGACCTGTGTTTTTTTTTTGCAGAATTTTGAAATAAATATTAATATTTGTTATTAAGTGCCAGAATGGTACTTTATGATATTGTAAGGGGGACGAGAAAATGCCTGTCCGTCGGTCTGTCTGTCCATGAGTCTGTGCGCGCGAAAACTCAAATATGCTTTATCCGATTTTTATGAAACTTGGTATTCGCATTTATAATGTCCATGGGAAGAAGCCTATTGATATTGGACCAAATCTGTTGACCGGTACCTGAGTAATGTCCAATTTAGTGCCTATTTTAAGGTAATATATTAGAAATAATTTAACAAATGCAAATCAGTTCTCATGACAACATATTATTTTACAGTGTTCATATACGGCTTTGGAAGTTTCAATACTTCAAGGTAGCTTTAACATATAACACTACCCACATAGTCCACATATAAAGTTGAATTTAAAAAGGTTAATTCAATTGAAACCAAAACAAGGTAAAGGAAAATTCGTATTTGAGAATCGAAACCGATTAAATCATCTAAGGTAATGTAATGTTCATCCAAAGTTGAATAAATCTGAAATTAAGATAGGCCTAAGTCCATTTCGAGGTTTCGTTCAATTAAATATAAACTATGAAGTCATTCTGGACTAAAAAAAGAACGAATTTTATTTATAGCATCGAAAAGCTCATTACAATTATACAGAGTTGAAAAATATGTATTTAGAATAAATCGTAGACAGAATTCATTTCAAAGTATGGTAATATAAAAGTTATATTTCCTTGGAGATATTACTTGAAACAAGTAATGTGGTAAGGGAAGTTTAAATCAAAATAAAGGAAATCAAAGCAACTGTTTAACGTAACGCAAAACCTTGGGAGGAAACCTTAGAAAATATGAAAAAATAAAAAGCGATAAAGGAGAGAGAAGTGTTGGGGTATTTATGATGTACATTTATGTTTATTTCTGAGTGGAGCAGATATCTCATAAAAGGGCAATAATCTTGGCTTCTTCATACAATACGTCATCTTCCCACTGCAAGAAAGAAAAAGGATGAAGCAAAGTTGGCTTCCGCTGGCCATCAGTAGTGGACTTTATCATATATAATCTCTAAAGAAAGCATTGCAGATTTATCCCTAACACTGGTTCCAGAGATCGAGAGAGGAAATGTATATGTGATTGGCAAGATTTGTTAAGCTATTTCTCTCTATTTTTGCAGAGGAAGAGAAATTTGTCTGCGACCTGCACCATTGTTCTATACTTACGTTAGGGTACGCCTGCAGACTGCTTAAGTAACCCGGGAGATGTCATAAATCAGGGCAACCAACCACAAGAATCTTTTTCATGGCGTTTTGGACAGAAGTACTTACCGGTCACTCTAAAATCTAAACTATCCCTGCTCCAGGTTACATTTTTCATACTTAAAAGAGATAAAGATAGGTATAAACTCACGGAAAATGTCAACCGATATGAAAACTTATAGCAATATCAACTTAATCGTGCCGATATTTTATACTTTTCATCTGTAACAAACCTTCCTCTCCGAACCCTGGTCACGTAACTTAATTACTGTCACAGATAGAAACTACAGGGTGTTTTAAAAAGAATGTAACATAAGTATTGGAACTGACGTAGGGAAGTTAAAAACCTGACTTAATAGGAATTTTACTATTAGATGAAAGCTATTATAGAAAACATTTTATACGCTATTTCTATTTTATTTCCAGACCTAAGGCCTGTTTAAATCACTATGTTTACTTTGAGAAATATGAGCCCTTTCACGAATGATTTTGGGAGTGGTGGCTAGCCAGAACCCTAGAAAGACAGAGAAGATGCAACCATTATGAGATCACGGATATTGAGTTTTATGATAGTAGTAGCCGGGACTTCCAGATTAACGCGAATTCTGAACCACGTGGACTAAAATTCACTAGTTTCTTAAATCTGGCCCATTAACTCCATTTGGCACTTTGTTTTATCAGTTTAGGCCTACTTATTTTATTATAAATCACTTGACTCTCGTATATTAAGTGTCAGAATAGTATTTTATGAGATTCTGTGCGAGATGGAAAAATTTATCTCCGTTTGTCTGTCCGTCCACGCGATAACTCGAATACGCTTTTTCGGAGTTGCATGAAATTTTTACATGTATTTATAACGTCCATGAGAAGAAGCCCATTGATATTGGACCGAATCCCGGTACCCCAGTATTGACAAATTAAAGGTCACATACTTTTTAAATGGGAAATCGTGACAATACTACAAAGTCGCGTTGCTAATCACTGAGGGCTCACTACAATGTAGTCAGATGTTTGTAAATTTATTATATCACGCAAAATGTCAGGCATTTGTTGTAATTTCCATCTGTTGTTATCCCCCTTATTCCTTTACTTAGATTTATCAAAAGAAATAAATAAATAAATACAAATATAAATAAATATAAATAAAATATTTAAAACGTATCTAGCCGTTGAACAATTAAACGCAGCTGCTGTTAATATAATATTGTGTATTCCATCAAAATGTACGGCTACCTATGTCTACTGTAAGTTACATTATATTTTAATGTGAGTATTTTTCAGTTTAAACGCTCCTGTGCAAGCAAAAGACTTAATGTAATAAGCTTATCAAACATTAGACCTTTGCTCTTCCGTATACCCTGCTTAATGAATCGATCTGGAGCTTAACTCTGAAATCTATTACAAAAATAACTTATTTTCTGCATACCATTACTGCAATGCTCACTGATTAAACAAAAGCATTCTGGCCCTTTGTTACATCAGTTTACCTGACTTTATTATAAGTAGAATTTTGAGGGCCTATTATAATATCAAAGTGCTTATATTAATTTATAAACCTATTGCAAGCACTTAAATATGATTTTTAAAATCCCGGGTCTACTTACTATTTAGCTGGAGTATACTGACATCCCATCCTTCCGCAAAATTTCCTAAGTACACGATATTTTCAATCTGCAATTAAACTTAATTAAAATGAAGTGAATTGAATGCAATCACCGATATTAAATTCAATATATTTTTTATTTTAAACTCGACATGGAAATATATTAAAATTTAATTTACGTATGTTTGATCGTTTTTAGCGTTTTAATTCAACTAAAGCGAAACGAGTAAATATTGCAGAGAAACAAATTAAATGCACAAATGATGTGGGAATAACGAGAAATGTTTTTTTTTACTTTTTTGTTGCTGTTTTTTATATACGATATGATAACTGGTACGTATTTAAAAACAAAATATTAGTTGTCAAATTAGTTTACGTGTAGAGCTTTGGATGCTGGAAAAACTATCTTTAATATTGAATACAGTATATATACTTGCAAATAAACGTATTTCCATAAAATACTGTTTATTTTTTATACTATTCACTATCTCGGGTACATGCGAAATTTACTATAGAAATCTACAAGCCTTAAAGCTTTCACAGCTCTCATGATTTATTTATTACAGTCAACCCTCGATATAATGCCACCGTTCTCCAACATTCAATGACATAAAGTGAGGGTGGTACTAAAACGAAATTTAATTTTTAAAATAAAAATGGCATAATATAATACTGCCTATGCATCTCTGACTAACAGTTCCCCCCCTCACAATACTGAAAATGTGATGCAATAGCCTGCTGGCTAGACTTTGGAAATCTTTCAATGTATTCACAAACTTCTTGTTTCTCTTGAAATGTAACAACCGTCTCTTCATTTTAACAATCTTACTGTAACTGCAGTGTAGTGTTTAACAGCTGAATGGACAGTGGAATAAAAGAAGTGAAAGTCTGGAATGTCTCATTGTATGAAAGGCTCTTTCTACCTGCTCCACCCTCACACAGGCTGTCTGTCAGACTTCTTAACATAGCTTCCTCATTCCACCGAACTGCATTTACAGTTAGTGGCAGGGAAACACTCACTTCTTGGAAATATAGTACAATGTGTTTCTTAAATAATCTTCCTAACATTCACGCCAGTTTTAAAAGAATTCTGCAACGAAAAGAAATAACTTCAAGCTATATTTTGTAAAAATCTTGTCTTTTATTCTCTGGCACTAAATGAATTGGCACAGTAACGAGGTTTCTTATGTACTTTATATGGGAGAAGATGCGTTCACTTGCATTTATTGGCACAGTGCAAGGGTGGCACTGTAAGGAGGGGCATTATATTGAGGGTTGTCTGTATTAAATAAATAAATCTCATATCTGATTATATCTGAGCGCATTTTTGCTGTCATCGCGTGGTACACTCCCCCACCTCTTCCTATAGAATAGGGGCTGTTCGTAAACCCGCCGCTGTGTGTCCGTTGAAAATCATCGATAACAATCAGACTCATCGAACTTAGATTACGATGCTTCTTAGATGACAAATATGGCGAAGCAGAGAAGCAGACGACGGTAGCCACTAGCATAAATATATTGAGTTTATTTTCCTGCGAAAGCTAACGAACGGCTCTTCATGAGAGTGTGAGTCCTCCGAAAATGAAAGCGATGAGTTGATTTTGTTACAAGAAGAGAAAACAAATAATAAAAAAAACTCTACATAAAAATCTATTTATTAATGTCGTTTTCCAAATATTTCGAAACTGACAGCACAGGTTATCCATAATTTGTTGCCCGCTGAGATTAGGTACTATATTTAACTATGCAATATTTTATGGATTTTAATATGCTCAAAACATTATTTATGAGAATGGTAGCACTCAGTTATTAATTCCCTGCCCATCATATATTATAATTTCCAATTCTTGGAAATCCATGATACAATAATTATTACACAATTAGAATACTCCCGCTGAAATCCATCAATCTGTTCGTAAAGTCAACGGTTCATCAGGCTCAGCGGGGGAAAAATGGCGGATGACGTTCATCGTACATTCATCGAACTTTCATCGCACTTTCCACCGGTGGATTTACTGATGACTGGCATATAACTGTTCCTGTTTATATGTTATTGGTCCAAATTGAAAGAAAGAGATACGAGCTAAATAATCAGTTTTATAACTTCTCAGCACGATTGCCTGAACATTTACCCAACAGAAAGCCTAATTGAAACTCTAGTCCGCACATACTGGAAGTGTAACTGATCCGAATTCATGGGCCACTCATTAGGCTGACAGGAATTCATGAATAAAACAGAATCCTTCATCGTGGTAATGCAGGCTTGTGAATGAATAATGATTCAAACATTTGCAACTGTCATATTGGAATGCATAAACATTTTGGGCACGGAGGAGTTATCATAACTGACTGAAACTGTGGTTTATAAATGGAAGAGTTGCCGGGGATATCCTATTTGGAAGTGGGTAAATAATAAGGCAGCATCCCCTCGTGCTCCATTGTGCAGATGCTGTTTATATCACTGGATCAATGCCCACTCCTGACGAATCAATAAACTCTGCTTTTGTTTTCAAGTAGACGAGTCCTTTAAATTATATATAGCCCCCCACCAAACTTTCCAAGAACTGTGAAGCGGATAGAAAGTGACAAGGATTTACTAACAGATGTCGACAGAACTTGCCTGCAACTGTAGAAGTGACATTGACACACATTAATAAAGCATTTCATTACTTTGCCGTGTTAAAATATAGATAAGAACTTTAGACCGTTGCCCTAAAACTTGTTTTGGTTCGTAACACACATATAAATACAGTACTAGCATTTATAAATAAAACACGATCAATATTATACATTAGAATAATATAATATGAGGGAGGATGCATTTTTGAAGTTGTCTTAAAAATGTAATTCTCCTCACTGAATTGATTCTACAATTCAATGAAATAAAATAGATGTGATACCAGCTGCTGAATTAAAACCGAAGTTGCATTTTGTCACATTTGTAAAAATAACGTAAAATTCACAAAAGCTCACAAAAGCCCTGTAACCTAATTTTCTTCTGTGACCTCCTCGCCGCGTGTTCGTTGACCAACGGATAGTGACAGAAAATTCGGTGATAGCGACCTTTTGTGAATTTTATCTTATTTTTACAAATATGTCAAGGAGTATAATTTTATTTTTTGCATGTAGAGTGAAGTGAGCAGATTATCATTAACCAGTTAAACGATACTTATTGTGTGAGATGCCCTGAAGATAGTGCTAGCGCACCGAAAGGCCTAGGCGGCGAATTATAAAATAAATTAACGTTGAGCAGCTGGTATCACATCTATTTTATTTCATTGATCGAGCTCAACAATATCTGACGTATATTTTAATAACTACACAATTTAATGTTTTGTGTAGGATAATATTAGCTAGCCATAATTATAAGAAATCGAAGATTTTTTATCACATAGTTACCGTACTGTCTTGTCGGTACGTTGCTACATATGCGATACTGACTATTTTATAAAGAAGAAACGTGTGGGATATGAAGGAAAGAAAGTTAAGGTTGGTGTACGCAATAAAGAGCATGGACTATTATTATTATTATTATTATTATTATTATTATTATTATTATTATTATTATTATTATTATTATTGTATTTATTATGTTTATTGGGAAATTAACCAAATACATGTTCACTTATGAAATAATTTCTGGTTTGTGTGGTTTTAAAGTATAGGTATAGTGTATGAAAAAAAGTCTGGTAAAACTCTATATTCCGGTGATATTATATTGATTGAGCTTTGGTACTGAGAGTTCACAGAGCCATGACCTCTCGTTGCAGTAACGGTCATCGAATATAGGTCATCGCCTTGGAAACTGGCTGAGGAATTAGATGACCATGGCTATGACCTTACTCCTCATCGGCTTGGTATAGCTCACTCCATATAGTTTAAACTTTATGAAAATTTATAAATACTTTTTTTTTTTTTTTTCGAGAATCTAATTTCTATAGCTCAAAAATATAATATTAAGGTAACCAGCATTTAACCAGTAATATGACATTTCACAGCATTTGAAAACCACGTATCAGGAATTAGTACTTAAATCCAATGAACTTAATTTCTCACACAATAAATTATATAAACTACGTTGTGTTTCTTAAATAGCTTTTCCCCAATTTTGTCAACAAATTTCACTGCCATTGTATAGTGTTCTTAGCGTTCTCTGCTCGTCTCAAATTCGTAAAGGTAAGTTCAGAAGTTGGAATGCTAGATAGCTGCTAACGGTTAGGCGAGATAATTACTTCAGTTTCCATACATTATTCAGCATAATGTAACATTCATAAAATCGGCTCATAATAGGATCTAAGATATAACTGGTAAGATGTTAAGACTGAAATTAACTGACGAATATACAGCGATGTATTAAAAATAATTGATCAACTAGAAAATAAGCAAGCTTAGGTCTTGCCGTTCTTGTACATTTAGTGGAATCATGTGGATTAATAAGGTAGATTCAATGTATATTCATGTGGATTTAATGTGGATTCAATGTGACATAAATTTACCTTACAATTAAGTCAATATGTTATAGATTTATTATGTTATTTATTATGTTATGTGGATTTAATGTGGATTCAATGTGACATAAATTTAACTAACAATAAAAACATTTTGCTATGCTCGACGGTAAACTGAAATTTTGACCTTAAAATTAACACTGAACTGGTGAATTATAATTTGACATATGGCTACACAGATTCGAAAGGAAACTATTGAAATGCACCACAGATTCATGACCTTACCCAAATCATGCATAACAATTAAAACGATAGATAGGTAAAAAGATAAAAACCCGACTTGAAGCATTTCACGAATAAAGTGCGCCCCCGGGAAAAAAAAAAGACCTCAGATTCAAGTTTCCAAGCCCAAAAATTCCCATCATAGTGAGTTTCGTCCAAATCATATGTTTTCCCATTTAGGCGTGCTTCATGATCCCCTTATGTCCACCTATGTAAAACAATAAGATCTCTGCGAGTCGTTAACAAAATAATCAAGATAGCAACCAAGCAAGGCCATCTTCAATTAATTCACAATAAACTGAATACAGTCTTATTAATAGGTGGCGTTGGATGTTGCACGGTTACAGCCGGCAACCTTTAATGTAGCCTATATAGGCTAGATAGATATAGATTTATTTTCCTGCCACGATAAGCATAAACTCTGATAGCAGAATTTAAATATATTTTGATAAAAGAAGATAACATAAATCAAGTATGAGACTTACAAATGCAGATTTTCATTTTACGTCGGGGATGAAACTGAATTTCCACATACCTGAAACAAAGAAAATGTATTTAATTAGCAACTAATTAGTAGTAATTAGTTCATGAATGGTTCTAAAAATAATATAATCATGTGTAAAATTAATATCCCAGTAAAATTATTTACTTTACGCTGTCTTCAATTCCCGTAACTGAGAGTAAGGGTGGTAGTTATATAGTTACACTATGTACACGAAAGTACGCGAAGAAATGCGTGTTTTAAAAAGTTAACTGATCTTGGGCTTTCGGTGAGCTCTTACGTGACCTTATTTATATGATTTAAAAAAATATTCTTTATGTTAAATATTCCAAAATGTTACGTTTCTCAGTAAGTGCGCCATACTTCACTTTTTTGTGCGATTTTGAACTTCTTACAAATTGTTATTAATCTTATGGACCATTGTGATCACCTGAGGTTTCTGGCAGAAAAATAGTATATTGCGATACAAGGGCCGTAAGGCATGATTACGGACCGAGGAAAATAGTTTGAAAACACGAGGCGCTCGCGCAAGGTGTTTTCAATTTTCCGAAATCCGTAATGCCTTTACGGCCCGTGTATTGCAAGCTATTTTTTGCACGATTACTTATATCAATTTAATTATATTAATTGTGATATTACCTGGAAATATTATGTATATACATTCTTGAAGATTGATGTTTATTTCATAAAGTGATTCGCATTTGTTATTGTTTATGGCAACCGAATATTTGTGATGAGGGGGGCCTTGTCCATAAAGGCTTGTATAATGAAGTGTGTCGTTATATTCATAACAGCCCTCATACACTTTCCGCCCTAGGGCCGTAAGCGTTTGCTGGCGGGAAACGCTTATCGCCCCTAGCAACAAGATTGCGTGTGGGAATGTCAACTTACGATCCATGTCAACAACGGTCGTAAGTACTCGTACCACTAATTAGCTAAGGAGTGCAAAAAATTATTTACCTATTAAATATTTCTACCTACACTTTTGAGTTTCTTTTTAAATGAGTTAGTATTATGCTGCAGTTTGTTTCAACATCGATAGCACCATGTATGCCTGCTTTGTGCCATAGCATTGGCTTGACCTAATCAAAAGAAACGGTCTCGTACTGTTTTGGGTTTTTTTTTACCTTTTTTAAACCTTTATTTTGTCTCTTGAAGGATTTTCAAAGGCCTCAGACGTTGTTGTGCTCTTTTTTCTTTCTTCCCTCCAACCACTCTTCATACAGTAAGACGCTATTCTCTATCAGCCTCACGCATTTCAAAAGAAAGGCAAGGGAAAAGTTGAAAATATCAAGCAGAAGGCTTCTAGATTCATTCGTAGCCTTCCTACCTTTGAGCTTGTATCGGGAGCGATGGAGCTGGTCAAACTCGGAGACAGCTGCTTGAATCATTCATGACACATTTCTAAAATTGATTAGAACAGTCACGTCTGGAAAAGGTTTACCTTCGGGAGATATTGAACTTTTATCCGTCTTTTGGAGGATTATGCGAGCTAAAATAGCTTGCTGAAGGTGGAGTAGATCTACTTTTTATTCTGTACGCATTTACTTCTTGCAATATCAACTCTGAATAAGAAATTCTTGCAATAACATTATTGATGTTTCACCTAAATCAAAACTTGTACGATATCAGGCTAAAAAATTAAGTTACAATCCCCAGTTTCCATAACTTATAAACTGTATGTTTTATCTACCAAACCGAATAACAGGGTTAGATTAACATAATCTACTGCCCTAGGCCCTATTTTGGAAACCGCCCCACTCCATCCAGTTTTGCACACATGATACAATTTTGATATTTATGGATAAAATTCATTACATATTCATGAATTTCCACTACCGGTACTTCTTTAGTTAAATGCAGGACCTTTCGACTATCCTTGTGGCACAGCTATTACTTTAATGAATCCCTACCTGAAAGCAGTTGGGATTAAAGTCGAGTTTAATTCCTATGAGACTAAAGTGGCGTGTCAACATGAATTAGACGTAATTTTGTATGACTTACACCATCATCAAATTAGACGCGTTTAAAGGAATAAAAACGTTTAAATCTCATCTAGAATGGTAGATGGTTATTTTCACATATGTTTTCATTACAAAAATTAAAATATGGCTACGAATACCGTATGCTAATTCTTTAATGCTCTAAGATGGGCTATTTCCAGATATTTTTATTACTACAAAATGTTAATGGTAATGCTGTAAAAAATAAACAAAACAAAGAATAATATAAATAAAGATCGCTTAATTTCTCAGTCAATGTCTAAGTTTCTTAGCTAAATCTCAGCAGGTGCCTTTAATTAATTGATTAATTAATTAATGAATTAATTTGATTATCATTTTTCTAGAGAGTAAATATGAATAAAGACAAACATTGTCAAGATTACTCAGCTTTTATAGATCTCGTATTGTCTGTCTACGGCTTAACTTAAAAATAGTTCAGTCGCCATATACTGCTCAAATATAACTGAAGTAGTTGCAAAATAAATTTATATCTGTTTTTCTCATGTATCAGGAGCTGTACTGAAGTGGACTTATGGCTTGTTTATGCGACGAAATTAGGTTTCGTAACTAAGTCTCGCAACTGTTTCATAATTGATTGCAAGTGCGCATGTGTAGCCTACTAGCGACACTGAGTTTTGACATTACGCAGTTTCTGCTGTTTCCTACTTTTCGCGAAACTTTTGATAGTTTCGAGATTATACACAAGTCAAGCTGGTTCACATTTTTAAATTGAAGCGAAGAAGTGTGGACATGGTGAAAAATGTGTTTGTGAGATTTCAACTAAGTGAAATTTAATAATCACGTGAAACGGGTGGCTGCGCTGGAATTTGTTTGAAAAGAAATGGATGCAATTCATTTCAAGAAATCATTTTCATGAAAGATGTACGAAACTTAATGTCATGTAAATATCATTTAGATAATTCCAGCCAATAAGGGTCTAATGCAAGTCTAAATTATAATAATAACTTCATAAATTTATATATGGAATTGTTTATAATAATCAGCCGATTTTATTTTTTTAAACTGAATTTCACAAAGACATACATACGCTCACATATAAAAAAACCACACGCACCCACACGCCGAATGCACATTTCACACACACACACAAACACACACGAGTATATAAGTTTCATTAGCATTACTTTCACAATCATTCATTCACTTCTGTAAAAAATTGTTTCTCCAAATATCCGAAAAAAAGTTTTTACGAGACTTGAGAAATGATTTACTTTCAGACAACCGAATGCGAACAATATATTTGAAAACACACTGTTCGAGTCAAAGGGGAAGTAAACTGCGAGAAGTTAAAGGTATCGACTTCACCAAACTCGATTCTTTTCGGGAAGGTATAAAAATAGGAAAACTGCTGTATCCTCCTTGAAGTTTCCGGTGGAAAGAATCAGTGACAAGTCGTGTTATCTGAGACTTAGCTGCAACAAGCTTAGCTCTAACTGTGATGCTGTACAGTACAATGACACACTAGAATTCAGAGATAAAATGTGTTAAGTCCATGAGAACTGAAGTCAGTGTAGATTGGCTTATATTGTTCACAATTTCATTAATATACTAGAGTAAATTTTCACAATAGATTTCTGTCAGAGTTATTTTACTATTTTTACATAGGCTCTAACCTAAAAAAAATTTTAATACTTTTTCTGTTGAAGATTTTAAATACGCAAGTGACCTCCGAATTAGATTCGGCCAACAATTTTGTCATAGTAAAGTAGATTGCATGAGGTCTTTACCCCAAACTATTGAACTACCATCTTGAAACGTTGAAAGATTTCGAAACGGTTCCATATGTTCTTTCCAGGCATTAAAACTGTTCATGCGAAATATCAGCTCTATCATTTGCCTAGATCTTTCGTGAAAGAGTAAGATAGACCCACGGGAATCACTACATTTTCATTAATAGTATAGGTCAAGGGATTAGAACTCCAAGATGTCCTAGAGTCAATATTAAGTAAAAGAGTTGTTTGGCGGGTCACTCCATTTATTGTTGTTGATAAAATTAGATAAACCGTAAATAATGAGATGAAAATAATGTAAAATTTAGATAAAAGTTTGCCTCTTTTAAGTACTTTTCAAAGAAGTCTTTGAATTAATTTTATTATTCAGTAAGAAAATCTTTCAGACATGGTATCTTTCAGACAAAGCATACCTGACAACAAATAATAAACATGGAAATAAATACATACAAAGAGATACATAAAGGAACATAACAGAGGATCATAAATATTTAGCAGGTACAGGTAGGGGGTAAAAAAAGCGGACCGACTAAAATTTCTAAGTTGCCGATAGGAGCCACTGCGCATGCCTAGCGACATTCACAGGATAGCAGGGAATGTATTGAAATTTATTCTAGACAATATAGACAGTCAATTGAGAAATAATTTCACATAATTTGCATTGCGTGTGAAAACAAACGTTTCCGTTACATCTCTTACATTTATTTACGTATCATAAGGCTCTGAAATCAGCTGCAAGAGTCGGTCCGCTTTTTTTCCTACCTGTACATAACAAACAAAATTCTGATTTTCGTGTTTTATCTTGATCTGAATTTTCAAAATTAGGTAAGGCAATGAAACTGTGGAATTATATATTAAAATTGCATGCTTAAAATGTACTTCACCTTTCCAGAGAGCATGGGACATAAAAGTCTACATTAAAAGAGCAGAGGTAATATAAACGTCTAATTGCGTGTGAATTTTTGGTGGGAAATAAGCTAAAATGAACCGTGCATGTTTAAAAGGGAAACAGGATGAATATTTTTCAAACATTTTTCAAACACATGAAGTGGTTACAGTTATCTTACCTAAACGTTAGTAATAGAAATTAACTGATTACTCGAAAATACGTGTTCTGCCCTTAATTCTAATTAAACGAGTTATACCATGTTATAGTACGTACGAATTAGTGTGATTTAATAATAGAGAAAATACATTAGGTCAGCAGCTAATGCACATTCCGCAATGATCGCAACTCAATTAGTTCCAACTGTATTTGAGCTTAAAACTGATACACGTTGAATCTTTTAAACTCCGTCTAGAGAGTCTATAAATTATTCAGAAAAACATCCAATGCAAAAAGAGAAGTTCATTTAGAAAAGTGTTTAATCAGTTAACATAATATGGATAACGCAATTTTTTTGACATGTCGAGATATGATATGTGTAACAACAGCGCTTAAACCATTTAACGGATGATAATTATATGAAACACAGTCATTGCAAAATAACATGAGTGACAAGTTGAGCATGCATGGGTAATTGTGATGTTGGTTTATCTATTTTCATATCATGAAACCCCCAATTACTCCATACGCATTCAAATTATTCTAATGATATAGTCTGGGTACAGTATATTTAATATACAGTGCCATAAAAAAAAGTCGCTCCGCAGCACTTATGCAGACGAGTATCCTCAAATAAATGAAATTCAGCTAGCGTATTTTATTTATTAATTTTTTATATTTATTTTATACTAATATAAATACATATTTATGCAAGTAAAATAAAAAAGAACAAATACAAATTTCAAAAGCAACTACAACTACTATTTAAAAAGAGGAAAAGAAATATAGGCTATATCTTACATAATTTATAATTATTCTAGCACAAGAAATATTAACATTTAGTAATACAACCGAATAAGCAAGACTGCACGTGCTCGGGTGCAGTTTCAAAAATATCAAAGTGAAGAAAGAGGAGAGACAAAGAAACAGAGTGTAAAAAAAATGTGATTAACTAATAAAGAAAGTAAAAAATTTTAAACATAAATATATAAAAGGAGTGAAACAAAAATGTCTTAAACAGCTAAAAAATTACAAAAGATGCTTTACATATCTATTAAATTTAACAGTGGAGTATGCTGAGAGATCAGGATATTTTCTAATAATTGAATTATAGAAGCGGGGACCAAAATTAATGCTATGTTTTAATCCTACCGATATGAGACATTTGGGTTCTGATAGGAGTGAATTAGTATTTCGTCTAGCTTTGTAGACATGAACACTGGAAGAGTATTTTATACGATGTTTGTGAAAATATTTTAATGTAGAAAATTTGTAGATTTGGTCCAAACTGAAAACATTCAATTCCTAATATATTGGGCTAGTTGCGTAATCAATGTGTTTTTAGACAGATTTTTATTATTCTTTTTTGTAAAAGGCAGAGGGGCTTAAGGGTAGTTTTCGCCAATCCTCCCCGGGCGAGAATGCCATATTGGATAAAGAACTGGAAAAGGGATAGATAAACGGAACGTAAAACAGTAATGGGCATAATCAATTATGAATTAAGAAATACGTAACGTAAAACTAGTTTTAATTTATTTTCGAAAACTGTAATTTTAAATATAACGAGAGGGGTGGATTTTATCTCTAGACAGGTAAAGAATATGTAAGTAAGGAATAATTAAATCACAAAAATGAATAAAACAATCTATAATTGTGTTACTGTAAGGTAAAAGGCGAGATCCGACGGCGAGACATCAATTAGCGATGGTCGCGTAGCGTGCGGTTATTACAAAACTTTTCGTCATAAAAAATCATCAGGTTTATATAAAACACAGCCTTACAAAATCTTTCTTACACAGATTTAAAAAAAAATTGAGAATACAATGTGCCCCTTGGTAATGAAGGAGAACAAACATCTGATTATCTATTCTTCAATTGCAAAATATTAGAAAGGCAAAGAAGAGCATTAAAACACAAAATAATGGCAAACACATGGCCAATCGAAAACTGCAAACTCATGGACAGAATAAAATTTACCTATGATTTAGGAACAAAAGCTTCACTGTAATTTAATTGTAAAATAACATTTAAGTTAATAATTATGTAAATATTGTTCCTGAAAACTTCAAATTTTATATATAATGTACCTTGTTAATTGTATGAATATTTTGATTAACACGCACTCACTGTAATTTAATTGTTAAATTATTAATTGTGTAAATATTGTTTCTGAAGACTTCAAATTTATGTATCATGTATGTTGCTAATTATATGAAATGAGAACTTAAACATGTAATGTTACTTGTAATGGGGTATGTTGTTAAAATAAAATTAATAATAAAAAAGTGCAGATAAAACAGATGTCATAGGTTGAAGTTCCACATAATTAGTCTTATTCTGGATTCATGAGCTAAATATTAAAAATCATTTTAAATGACCTTGCAGTGACTTAGTGAGCATTCACACCGAAGTAGCATAGCATGCGAATCGCACTACCTGGATGCAGGCTGCACATAGAGTTGCACGGTTCACAGTTATGCACTCATACCGAAGTATTAGTAGCACATATGCGATCTGCAGTTTAACGTAAATTATATATTCTCACTTGAACAATTGAGAAACCCATTTAAAATAATGTAATTTACCTAACGAGGATATAGTTTCAGCAATTTTAATCCAGTCTTTTTTCATACTAATTTCGATTGCCGTATCGTATAGTCTATTCATGTACAAATTTTATATTAAATAGCTCTCTTTCTAGCAGTTTTCATGACATTTTTTCCATAATCTACTTCTACACAAGCGAATATGTGTAGAATTTTCTTAACAATTAGAAAACAGCATGCGTCATCCCGAGTAGCGTCGCATGAAATAAGTTCAAATCTATCTGAAGAAATGAATGTCGCACTCTGCTAGCTGCACTATTGCCACGCTACTTTGTTGTGAAGACTTGAACTTGTTTATTTGGGATTTAAAATGAGCAACGTGCAGCGTGCATCCAGGTAGCACGTCGCAAGTGGCATGCTCCAACTTGAATGCTCTCTAAATGTATAAGAGGTATAAATAAAACACTGTGTTATAGAGCGATAGGATAGAGATGAGAGAGGCGGCATGTTATCTGTCCTGCTGATTGCTTGGCAGTGGGCCCGATTCTTGCCCAGCCTGGCTCCATACTGCCCACGCCGTCAGACCCATCACTCAATATTATCCTGCAGGCATGCATGCCTATACCACATCTTGCTTTATATGACTGTTACCTCCAATACTAACATTTCCTTTAATGACTGTGTTCAAGACTATAATTTACTTTTAAATTTAAGTAGTCATCATTCCGTATGCTCTTTACGGCGAATAAAAATGTTACATTTCGGTACAAAACTTGGGATACTTTTGGTGTTATTTCGCTTAGCAAAATACAATTTTTGCGTTATTTCACATTTAATCCAAACGGTAGACTAACGGCTTACACGGTGAACAATATTATACATTTCAGTAACTAAACTACTAAACTCCGTGGCGCTACATCCCTGAAGGGACTCGGCCTACCACCCGACCGCTGCGTCATCTACCATAGGCAGATGGCAGGACTGGGGGCATATGGTCAGCATGCCGACACCCAAGGCCTTTAATGGTGGTTTCCATGACCGGAGCCGCTATATCTCTATCAAGTACCTCATTTTGTATCATGAGGCTGAGTGCACCCCGTTCCAGACCTTCCTACCTGAGAAAAATCCGAGGAGGCACCACGATCGAACCCGGGTCTACGGACCCTGCGACGCTAACCACGAGACCATGCAGGCGGTCATATAGGCCTATTTCTGTTAAAACACACAATAAGGGAGATTTTAGGTCTTCTGTAGATTTGTAAAATTCCGTCGTGTAGATAAACTGGTTAACACAATCTTCCTGACCCTTGTATCGAGATGCTTTGAGGATACAATAACTGGGCACCAAGATACGGATATAGGCCTACTGAAATAAAATATAAAATACATTCGCTAGTAATTAATATTGTGCTATAGAAAAACTCAATTTTCATTAATATCTGTACACATAACATAATTTATTTTTAAATTGAAATAAATTTTACTAGTTCTTTACACTTATGCTAGGGCCAGTGCCATGCTCGCGAACTAAAAGTTTTAGTTGTTTATTGAATATATATTTTTATAAATGTGAACATATATTTATTCAAGTTTTAAAAAAGCAAATAATTTGAGACTATTTATAGAAATTATTGTCTTCTGAATTTGACTTTCGATATAGATCAAATAAACAAGTACGTCCTATTGGACTAAATCGTGACAAATGCAGATCAGAATGTAATAAACTGAACCCAGAAGTTTTATAACTGCTGGATTTAAAGATTGTTCAAGTTCTAGCCCAAGGCTTTTTAATTCATAAATAAATAACCATCCTGAATTAACTGGGTTAAACAATAAACAACCTAGTTTAAGTCTGAAACTATAAAGTTTATATAATTACGTCCTCAATTATTTTTTTACTTCTGTTATGTTATGTTAACGTTTTCTGTATTAAATGTAATAATAGTACATATATAGCTTATATATGTATACATACATCATAGGCCTATATATATACTATCAGTTTTATCCCACAATTTACCTTAAAGTTTTGTAAATTATTGTAAATATTATTAACTCGTACACTTCTGTCATTGGTCATTGAGATTTTTCAATTGGCATACTCCTTCTGGGGTCGACTCAGCCTCTAACAAAAATGAGTACCAAGGGCAATCCTGGGGGTAAAGGAGGCGGCTGTGCGTAAGGCTGACAACCTTACCACCATCACGTGCCGATTGTCTAAAATCTGTGAGCCTCATCCTCCTGGAAACCTTAGGGCCTCCATGGCCTGTATATAGGGGACACTTTACTTTTTTACACTTCTGTTATTGTAATTATGACCTGTGTATTTACTGTAAATATTATTAAATCAAACTTGTTTATGTAATTTCACTGTCTATAATATTTTAAATATTTAGCATAATTCAGCATGTACTGAACCGTCCCCGAGCACAAGACTTGCTTTTCCGGGTGACGTTGGGATATACATTTGTGAAGAAAGGTATTGTAATTTGTAGTAATAAATCTATTATTATTATTTTTATTATTATTTTATTATTATTATTATTATATACGCTCTTCAAAACACGCAACCTTTTCTCCTCCCTTCCAAAACAGATTAAAGAAGACTAGGGAAGATGTGATATGATATCGGGGTTTGCAAAGACAAAGCCATAAAGTTCTTGTTTTATTTGAAGGAGAAAAGAAATAAAATTTATCTCTATATCGAGTTACTTCGTGGCGAAACCGTAGGACCTACGAAAGAAAGATAGCCCAGTTAATCGGTTTAATTCTTCTCGATTTCAAATTGAATTAGCCTATCTCTTCTTCTACAATCTCAAAACAAATCTCTTCTAGATGCTGTAGCTAAGACTTCTTCTGAACAACGTGCACCTACAGTGCAATTTCTTCATGACTGATCATGCGAGTTCAATTAAAATGACCGCGTGAAGTGGCCTATGCGGTAACGCCAGCGACTCATGTTAAAAGATTAGGCCTACCGGTACTTGGTGCCGGCCATGTGATTGCAGGGAAGTAGCCAGGGTCCACAAAATGAAAATAAAAACAATTACAAAAATACAACAATTGGTAAATATTTAAGTTTCAAGATAGGATTGTTAACTTGAAATTTAACATTAGCTAAGCTCATTACATAAGTTATTTTTTAAAATGTTAATTTGATCAAATTGTAATTTCCTATAAAACTTTGCTTGAGCCAAAAGTAATCCTTTTTTAAAATTGGTCTTTCCATCTGGTCCTCGGCCGTCCTATATCCCGTCTTCCCTTTGGGTTGTATAAAATAGCTTCTCTTCATTTAAATATTTATTTGGTTATGCCTTTGTTAGCTTAGCTTGAAATACACACGTACGCATGTGTACGTTCATACAAATACACAACACAGCTATATAACCGTTGACATGTCTTTCAGCATATCTTCAGATCGTGGTCATTTACATTATAGCATTGATTATTTTAGTTAAACTTTACATCTCTCTATTTCTATAATTTTTGTCTTCTTTTATATAAAATATATTATTAAATTTCTCCATTTAAAGCACACAGAAGTACACATACACACACAACATATACTTGTATTATTATTATTATTATTATTATTGTTGTTATTATTACTATAATTGCTTCGGTAGTCTGTCAGACGGCATTCTATTGACATGTTCATGCCAATTCTTTTGGTATTTATCTACCTCTTCCACCATACTTCTTTCTAGGCCCAGTTCTTTTCTTATGTCTTCTAAAAACGCCAAAGGAAATAGTCGGACTTATATTATACTAACAGTACTTATTATCAGTTAAGTGTAAAATTAAGCTTTCAAATTTCATGTTCAAGTTTTTTTTTTTCAAATTGTTATTTTGGAACAGTAAAAAGTGTGATATGTGTTTAAAGAAAGCTATTTGTTTATAAGTGAAAAACTATGTTAAAATGAAATTCAAAAGCTAAATTTTACCAAAAAAATCCTAGCTTCGTCCCTGTGAAAGTGTGGAGCTTTTGGGGTTTCTCAACTCGTAAATACAAATCATAGATTGGTACGTCAACTTTGAATTCTTGTTAGCTTTTTACATAATCTCAGGTGAAAATTTGGCAAAGTATTAATCTTTAAGTTGTTCAAATGAAAAGTAATAATTTTAATTTTTTCACGAAGCCACCCGTAATGTGTCTTGCTCTTTGTCTCAGCATGCTCGCGGTTGGAATATATGCAAGTACAACCCCTTCCCCAAGTGAAACGTGAAGTATTTATTGACAATGCAGCATTTAAAATGTTTACAATCCTTTAATACCACGCTTGAAAAAAATCCTTTTGTTCAATCTAGGTTAATTAGTTTCTTTTTAAAATCTGGTCTTAATGATAAAAACAAAATTTATTTTCTTGCATGCTTTTTGCTTTTCCAATAGCTCAAAATATAGTGGACATGAATGTGTTATTAAAGAGAACATCTGTTTATCATACTATCCACTTGAATTCATAATGTTATCAGTTAAAGTAAAAATCGCAGTAATGTACGAATTACATTTCGTCGATCACTATTAATTTATAATGTATCACATTTAAATAATGGTATAAAATGATGTTAAATCAAAACAGTTATAAGATTAACGTAATTATTGCAATAGCAATAATTGCACACAAATAATGTATGTAATATTAATACCTATCATGACGTATACACGATCTCTACCCTCAGGACAGTCTTAACAGCAGTGTCCTATGTAACAACACCCGTACTGTAGATATTAAACTATAGGAGGAAAAATAATACGTTACAGGGTAATTTTATTCGGCATAATTATACTATTTTCACAGCTTTATCAAAAACAAAGAGTCGAAAGGCAAAATTAAATAAATTATTAAAACTAAACTCCGTGGCGCCACATCCCTCAAGGGACAAGGCCTACCACCCATCCTCTGCGTCATCTACCATAGGCAAATGGTAGGATTGGGGGCATGTGGTCAGCATGCCGACACCCACGGCCTTTAATGGTGGTTTCCATGACCGGAGCAGCTACTTCTCAATTAAGTAGCTCCGCAATTTGAATCACGAGGCTGAGTACACCCCTAACAGACTTCCCTACCTCAGAAAAATCCGAGGAGGTACCGGGGATCGAATGCGGGCCGACGGATCTGTAGTCATCGACGCTAATCACCAGACCACGCCGGCGGTCAAATAAATTATTACGCATGTTTTATTGCTTAAAATCCAGTTTTTGTGATTTGCCGACAGCACAATAAATTCAAATATAAAACACCTGAAAAAGAAGGATTAAAGGACATTGTCTGCATATCACAACTACAATGTAGATTTAGAATAAAAATGCAATTTCTTAACCAATGGACTTATTTTATGGCATAGTAATTTTTTTTGTAATTCTTGCTACTGGTACACTTAATCAGTTTTCTTATAAATAAGGCTCGGAAGTTAATGCCCAATCAAAAGACGAAATTTCCATGGAAATTTGCTCTAAAATTTGTAAATTAGCTCCGCAGCCAATGAAGTAGGCCTATGTTTTTTCCCCTGAAATTACCGTATTTTAATAAGTTATCATACCTTCTCTTATTAGCTGATTTACATTATAAATTACAACATAAAAATCGAAATTGTGTAAATTACTTTACGTATCGTTCCAGAAAACAAGGTCAATACAACAAATTTCCGTAAATTGAAAATTAATTAAGTGAAACGTCACTTTATTATTATACAATGAATTCCGAAAACATTAGGCAATGTTCTGTCAATTATCGTACACTCTGTTCAAAAAACTAAATTATCCAAATATGCTATAAATATTCTAATTAACAATTATTTTCACAATATTTAAAATCTTTCATAAATATGCCGCTAAAATTTGATAAAAAAATAGCATACGCATTGCCAAAATTTTAATATGAAGGAAACTATTAGCCTATATGTTGAATTCAATGTTATGAAAGTCGAACAGCTTTGTAAGTTAAAATTATTAATATATTACCATAAAAACATATCTAAATTTATTTCCTACAGTCATTGTAAAAATACAAGAAGAAACGCCATCTTTCGTTTCGCTGAATCAAAGTGTAACACGACCAAGGGGCAACTACATGGTCAAAACTATGATTTGAAATTATGTAACAATTTTATTGCTGAGCACCCTGAATATGTAAATTACAATCTTAAAAACTTTAAGAGGAAAATAAAAAAGTTGTTAGATAATATTAATAGCACACTTTAATTTTGTTTGGTCTTTCAGTGTTTCAGTCCAATTTATTCTATTTTTTGTTGCAAATGCTATTTTTAACCACTAGTTAATGCTAAAAAAATTATTTTTATTTACATGTACTCATAAGTTTAGAATTTTTCGTGTATAGTATACTGTGCAGTGATATGTAATTATATTTCTATTTACCTACTATATCCCCTAAACACGAGCGTTGCTCAAATAGGGGAACGTTTGGTTTTGTTTGTTTTTATTTGTATTAAATATGTAATAATGTAATGTTAATAATAATAAATTACATGTGAAATAAAAATAATGTTATATATTATCGCAAAACTAACAAAATATGCAATAATATGCTTAATGAAACCATACATTTTCTGTTATTTCTTTAATATCTTGTACAAATTTTAAAACTAGCATGCAATAGAGTGCGTTATTAAAAATATGATTTTTCATAATCTTCCGGGCCCTAAGCATTTCTCAAAGATCCAGAAATATATTATTCACTTCTAAGGGTACATAGAAATCTACTGACAGAACTCTATCGACGGATTGGTTTTTATTGTTTAAAATACTGTATAATAAGCCTATTATAGGCCTATAATAGATTTCGCAGTACATTATATTTTCCTTCGTTATTTTGAAATTTAATAAATAACTAGCGAGAAATACTCTTGTTCTCGACATGGCAACGTCGGGCTGTATCTTGCACTGGACTATTAAATCCAAGTTCTGTCCCTTTCCAATTGTCACGCGCTTCCGCTCCAGTGTTTATTTGTCTACCACTTGTCAGCCCTTGTTTGTGTACTGTGTTTCATCTCTTACTTAAATGTTCTACTTTACCGCTCTTTGTGTATGTGGTTATTGTGTATACTTGGCGATGTTAATTTCACCTCATCTGTCACGTTTTCGACATATTGTCACAGCCCTACAACAATGTTTTACTAATTTGCAGTAAACATTTATGCTTCACTATTACGGTTTATTAAGTATTATGCTAGCAGGGAATTATGTTAAACTATAGCCCTACTATGTGAAGATACAATATGGAAATTAATTTAATTTCTAGTATTTATGAAGACCATTAGGCCTTCTTTTCCCCCTACCATGATTCACAAAGCTACCATTAAAAGTAAAAAAGTAAAGTATTCTCTATACAGGCCATTGAGGCTCACAGGGCTCCAGAAGGTTGAGGTTCCCAGAAGTTAGACATTCGGACCGTGAAGGTAGTAAGGTTTTCAGCCTTACGCACCGACCACCTTTACCCCCAGGATCATTCCTGGTACTCATTTCTGTTACAGGCTAAGTCGATCCCAGGGCCATAGTTCCACCAGAAGGATTAGGCCAATTGAGAACTCCAACGATCTCGGGGATCGAACCCATGACCTTCCGGTTTGTAGCTCAACCACTACGCTAAAGCGTAACCTTAAAACTACAAGTAGAATAAAAAAATTACAAGAAAAATACAATAAGGAACATAAAATAGCACTGGCACTGAAGTTAGATGTGAAATTAAAATAATAAATTTTTTTCACTCCTTAACTAATTAGTGGTACATACGAATGTTGTTGCCGTGGATCGTAAGTTGACATTCCCACACAATCTTGTTGCTATGGGCGTTACGATGCGGTTAAATTACTTACGGTGCTTGCGCCACGTCATAATTCATTACGATACACTTCATAATACAAGTCTTAATGGACGAGGCCCTCAGGACAAATATTCGGTTCCCATAACAACAAACACATGCGAATCACTTTCTGAAATAAACATCTTTCTTCAAGAATGTATATACATAATATTTTCAGGTAATGTCACAATTAATATAATTAAATTGATATAAATAATCATCTTGCAAAAAATAGCATGCAATACACGTGCCGTAAGCGCATTACGGATCTCGGAAAATTGAGCGAGCGCCTCGTGTTTTCAAACTATTTCCTCGATCCGTAATAATGCCTTACGGCCCTTGTATCGCAATATACTATAAAATTACAGCAAAACACTATAGAATAATAAAAATTAAATCTAGGCCACTACTTATTACTTTTTTAGGTAATTTACATCCTTACCATTACTTTTTTCTGTACAAAACGATAAGCCTGAGTGAGTTAGGTTATCCAAACAGTTTTTGTTTGCACTGTCTAAAACTTTCCCTGAAATTCATGGGCAATATATATTTTTGTCAAACGGATTTTAAGATAAGACAAAACAATTACATTTATATTTTAAAGTTTAATATAGGAAATGTTGTAGTAATTTCAGAAGTGAGGAAATAAAAGTAATTATATAACATTTCTAATTTTAGATTTAAGCCAGTTCATTCAGGATGGTTGCTAATAAATGAATTGAATAGTCTTGGGCCGAAAATTGAACAGTGCTTAACTCCAGCAGTTGCAATTTTTTTTGGTTCAGTTAATAAATTAAAATGGTTCCTTCGCGTGTGATATATAAGACCTTCTGACATATAGTTGTCACGATGTTTATGAAAATAACCTAATAGGACGTACTTGTAAATTTGGTCTATGCTGAATACGTTAAATTCAGAAAATAATAAAATCAGGTAAACTGATATAACAAAGTGCCAGTATGTTTTTGTTGAATCAATTATAATTGCAATTATGATATGCAGAAAATAAGTTTTTCTAATCAGATTCAAATCGACCAGCGTCAGCAGAACTACAGATTTGTGATACCTTGACAATCGCGCACTCACATAAAAATAAAAAATTAAAAAAAAAAATCCATGTCAAATCGGCCGGCTCCGGGATTTGATCTGGAGACCTCTAGAATACGAGTCCAAGCCGTTATCATTTGGCCAACTCAGTCAGTTTGACGGTGTCGTTTGATAAGCATAAGTGAAGGAATAGTGTTAAATGTCAAATTATACCGGTAGACAAAAATTAAAAAACATGTGACCTTTAATTAGTCGTTACTCTGGTACCGGTCAACCGATTCGGTCCAAACGTAATAGGCTTCTTGCCATGGGCGTTATAAATGCGTATACCAAGTTTCATGAAAATCCGATAAAGCATATTTGAATTATGGTACTTTTAAATAAAAACACTAAATTGGGTTTGACGCCGGTACCGGTGAACCGATCTGGTTCAATAACAATAGGGTTCTTCCCATGTACATTATAAATGCGTATACCAAGTTTCATGAAAATCCGATAAAGCGTATTTGAATTATACACGGACAGATAGACAGACAGACGGACAGACATTTTTCGTCCCCCACACACAATCTCATAAAGTACCATACTGGCACTTAATACGCGTAATTTGGAAGAATAGTCGGAAGGCTTTGATAGAGAAGTGAAAAAAAGATATGGAAATGAGTGGATTCGTGGGTTTCTATGTAAACATTGAAAGTTAGAAAAGACAGAAATAAATGAGAAGAGCCTCATGCTACATAGATCCGCTATGTCGACGTTGCAGCGTACTTATGTCCGAGTGTTCCATACAAGACGCGGGGCAATATTTCCTAAAGTGGAAAATGGCTGCCGTAATTCAGCAGACGCGATCCGGGCCAGGCCGACCAGAAGAGACTAATGCTCCTCTGTTGAAGGGCTGGGTTCCACATAAACCAACTCGCCAGTCTTGTTCGCTTTATTTACAGCAAAGATATTTGTCTTTTTTTTTCTTCTGATGTTTAGAAATATCGGTTTCCTTTAGATACTTCACACTCGTTTCGTTCAAATTCAAAACTCTAATTTATCTTTTTTGATGACCACCATCATATCCAGTGTGTTGTAATAATTCTTCCCTTTCCCTCATCAAACATTTTTCAAAGAACGTTACTTTATAGTATCCGCCCCTTAAATAGAGAGCTTGAAAAAGCAGAAATTCGTTTGGTATTAAATAGCCTACTTGTGAGATACCGATAGATAGGGGGGCGGATTTCTATGACCTAAAAAATAGGATATATGCATGCATTTATAATCTAAAAAACATTAAAATATGATGAATAAAATTTAAAATATGACTTTACCACTTAACCATTGTGTATATTTTTTAAAAGTTTCATTACAATACATTTTATTAAAATAGAGTGTTAATTATTTAAAATATCTGTCTATAGGCCTACTGAAAATATTTGCAGCTTATCACATTTCATCTCAGCTCGTTATATTTTGAATAAATGCATTTTAATATTAGAAATTCTCAAAAAGTATCATTATAATGCAAAATTTACAAAATATGATATGAAACTTCAAAATTTCTGTAACATGCACTCAAATATGCCAAAAATATGACCTAAATATGCATATTCTTACTAAATATGCTACAATACTTGAACATTTTCTAAATTTATAATGTTTATATCTAAAAATAAATAGAGTTAAATTGTTTATTTAGGAGTAATAAAATCAGGTAAAGTGTAGTAACATAGTGCCAGAATGCTTTTGTTTAATAAGTGATAATTGCAAGTATGATATGCATAACTTTTATAACCTATCTCCGAGTTAAGCTCCAGATCGATTCATTAAGCAGGGCTTTCGGAAGAACCTTAATTCAAACTCGTATACACTGATATAAGAAATTCCTTAAATATTTCAACATTTCACAAAATACACTGACAAAGAACTCCGCCTAATGTACGTAGGCCTAATTATTTCACAGTAATATACCTTCTGTACATAACATTATTCGTGTAGGTTGTCAGCCTCACGCACTGGCCGCCTTTACCACAGGATTGCTCCTGTACTCGTTTCTGTTAGAGACTAATGCCGGTTGTCGACCAAGAGCTAAGCTAAGTTAGTTTAGCTTAGCTCACTACAGTGCGGGATTTCATGTGTAGTTGTACCGACAAAACTATATATGAAATCCGGCCCAACTATATATGAAATCCCTCACTGCAAAATTAGCTTAGCTCTTCGTCGACAATCAGCATAAGTCGACCCCAGGGCTATAGTGCCAGAAGAAGGATTAGGCCGTTTGAAAACTTCCAACATCCTTCCGCTTTGTAGCGCCGTGCTTCAACCACTATGCCACGGTGTATCCATGCTATAATCTAAATAGTAGGCTAAAAAATGCAATGAGCGTACGCCCCACAGACTAGATAAAGGTAACAATGAAGACAGGGTAAATTAAACACTGAATTTCTCATAGTAATAATAATAATAATAATAATAATAATAATAATAATAATAATAAAGGCACGATGATTCATGGTGTAAAAGGTACTGACCCAATTAATAAATTCGACAATGATTACGCTATCCATAAATGTCTCCACTCGTCCTGAAGATGACAACAGGGAGCTTTGCCGAAAAGTTAGAATGCGTTCATCTCATCCCGGTGATTGTGAGTGAATTGCGATTATTACTATTATATATAAATTATTGAATCAATCGACAATTATTTGTTAGACAAATAGAAGGAAGTATTTTGCATATAGTGTTCTGGAAGAGGATTGCAGGGAATTCAGAACTCTCTCATTGAACGGTTGGCAGCAATATTGGCAGGCTTGGAATCACTTTACACAAAGCAATCTCATTTTCACTACCCATGCGTTCAGCCTTTCTTGTGTACTGCATCGAATCAATTGACTTTACCAAAGCCTAGTTTGTTTACAGCTCAAACTTAAGTAACAGCACTCGTTTGTATTCAGGCCGTTTTAATAATGTCAGTTCAAATAAGTTACTTTACTTTCATTGTAATAAAACAGGAAAAAAACATTCGAACGATAATTCTTTCACAATGGCCGTGTGTAGGCTAAGATGGAAAGGTGAAGTCAGACTGAAAAATTCGATGCCATATCGGGATTTGAGCCAGAATCTTCGACTCTCCATGCCGCTTCTCTTTCCAACTGAGCTACCATGACAACGTGCAGGTAGGTACAACATTAAATTCAGTCAGTTGGAGAATTTAATGTTGGTAAGAGCAGCGGCACGGAGAGTCGAAGGTCTTGGTTGAACTCCCGGCTATGGCATTGAATTATTCAGTCTGACTTCACCTTTGCTCCTTGCATTGCGGTTTTCACTAACCCCACATGTCTGCATTTCTTTCAGAAAATTACTTATCTCAAATTGTATTCCTTTTATAATAGGCTTATTACATTTGACGTAACGGTGTCATAATTATATCCATTTCGAAACAGATGTTCATTATAACAAAGGTGTGGTATCAATTATTATCGAACACGGAACGCTCTTGAAACCTTGAGCCAGCAAATGAAACTGCGTAAAAATATCCTGCATTTAAAATAAAATCAATTCTGTTGGTGTTAATTTTAATATCGTACTAAACAGAGGTCATTTCGTCTTGTCAAATACGACCAAAAACAATCTTCGACTTAACCGTTCGCCATCAGCTGCCATCTCTCGCAGAACACGAGAACTTGCTAACAGCCGATTGCGTGTGGTCAGCCGATTAAATTTATGAATATAGAATCTATAAACTTAAATGGAACAATAACAGTAACGAAAAATGGATCACAACAGAAACAATGACCTGTTAAAACAAAAAACAAAAAATGTAGTACCTAAAGATGTCATATAGACTTCAGAATTCCAGATATACTTTGTGTCTAACACAATAAGCATCTCTTTTCCGAGCTATGATTAATACATAGATAAACCAATATATTTCGAACGTATATTTTAAAGGGATTTTCGTATTCATAATGAAATTTTATTCCTCCTGGAATTCCTGCAGAGCAGATCAGAGCAGGTTTCATTAAAGGTAATTTCAGACTAGAGTTGACCTATGGTTGAAATGTAACAAATTCAAAATTCAGGGCCCTGTTTCATAGAACCTGCTAATAATATTAGAACTCATAATATTATTCATTAGTTATCAAAATCTTATTTCATAGAGATATGAACACTAGGCCTACTCATAAAATGTCTTCACTAATATTTTTAGTTCATTAGTCAACTGACTGATTTGGAGGTTATATCTGGATTGTTTGTGTATTTTTCCTTCTTAGTCTTTTGTGAATACTATTTAAAAGCAGCACGACCTACATATATCTTCATAAATGTAACAAATAATACTGTAACTAGCTCTAAGAAATGAATAAATCTGCCAGGCACTTATTCAAGGTAGCAGTAGGCGTATGTACTAAAATCTAACCTCAAATCCTAAAAACTTATGACAAAAATTCCTTTGATAGCGTATGTAAGCCTTTTCTAAATTGATAATTACATAAGAGCGATTTATTTTCCACAATTTTAAGATCATGAAATCTGAATTACATGGGTTTGAGGATAACTTATTAGTCCAAAATAATAAACCTTTAGAAAAACACTTATTATCAGTAAATTTTATTAGTTCTGCAGTCTATGAAACAGTTTACTACTAATATTAGCAATATTTACTAATAATTTAAAGCCATGAGCTCATAACTAATATTATTAGAAAACATTCTTATGAAACAGAAGAGTAATAATAATATTATTATGTATTTGCTAATAATGAGAGAGTAAATGTTCTATGAAACAGGGCCCAGGTCTGAAAACACTTATTATCAGTAAATTTTATTAGTTCTGCAGTCTATGAAACAGTTTACTACTAATATTAGCAATATTTACTAATAATTTAAAGCCATGAGCTCATAACTAATATTATTAGAAAACATTCTTATGAAACAGAAGAGTAATAATAATATTATTATGTATTTGCTAATAATGAGAGAGTAAATGTTCTATGAAACAGGGCCCAGGTCTGAAAGATTATATTTAATTTTTGAACCCCTTTCATTTCATAGACAGGAAAGTATTATATCTGAAATCTGAAACATAAAGTTTCCATAGATACAAGAGAGAGAGAAAAAAAATGGGAACGTCCAACGTTGCCAGAATTTAAACCAACCATCATTCCCAGCCACAGAAGTTGGAACGTTAAAAGAGCATTGAATACAATAAGCAGCCGAAGGAACAGTAGTAGACGATGGAACCATGTGCATTGAATTGACAGAAAGGCTGGGAAATACTCTCTGGTAATCATCAAGAAAGACTTTTCATTCCTGTGATGAGACGCTGATAATCAGAGGATGGAGAGGGGAAGGCGGGGTATAGAAAGGAGATGGTTAAGATGGTACTCCTAATTTATGTATGACAACGTCAAGACTTTGAAAAGTGGGAGGAGAAAAGGGGTTGAAAGAGTTAATAATTTCAAGTACCACCATCAGCACTCACGTTAGGAACTTTCATCTAGAGAAAAGAACAGTTACTCTCGCCATTTTCCCTAGTCCTCAACCTACTGTCTTTTCTACCCACCCATTCCTTTCTATCCACTGTACAATGATCAAAAAGATCGCACCGACAGACGCAAGTAGCGGTGTTCAAATAATTTCCTCCATCCACACTCATTCCTTTATCTTCAGTCGTATTATTCCGTCCTTTGTGCTGAATTTTCTTACTGAAAATTGTGTTTTATTTTTTTTAAGTAGATACTTTAGAAACGAAAATGAAAATATTTCTTCTGCTTGCTTTTTACAAACATAAGAAGCAAGTAAATAAATTTATATTAAGTCTGGAATATAAACAATGCATTACATTGAGCGTAAAGAAAATCATGATATATTTTTATTTGTAATTACAAGCACAGAGAAAAAAAAGTTCAATAAACTATGTTACTTTATATCCCGTAAAGTCTCCTAGCGGCCTTTTCTATTACGGATCACTAATTCAGTTCCACTTTTAAAAAGAGGCATTTTTAAATTTTATAATCCTATTGTAGAATAAATTTTAGGTAGATTTCGAAGAAAAATCTACCTATTGCAATGGATACCACGTCATGATTTTCGAAAAATTCTTTCATATCTTTACGTTTCATGCTCCCCTAAGTACGAAACCACCGCCCGTTAAAAAAAAATTGTGATATATATATATATATCTTTACACGCTAGCGGCCGTAATTTTGAAGATATTTGAACCAAATTTTAATAAGTTATTTCTAGGCCCAATAGTTCGGACAAGTTCGTTAATGAGCAAAATTGGCCCAAGGGGGTGGTCGGGGGAGGGGGTTGAAATTTTAAAACATTTTTATCTCGGCCCCTATGAAGTTTCGAGGGAAACTTTGTTTGAATAAATTAGAGTACTCCCTATGGAGTTCACAGTGACACCAACGATTCGGGGGTTTTGGGGGAACGAGTGGGGGTGGGGGGGATGGAAATTCGAAATTTTTGAAACCCCGTCTTGTGGGGTATCATTGAAAAGCTCTTGATGAGTACTCTACAAATCAATAACTAGTTTCTTGATAGCTCTCATTTAAGGCAAGATTTGAATGTTTAAAAAAGTGCTCTTTCCTCTTTTTTGCAATTATTATTGCGGGTTTGTCATGCCAAGGCTAAAGAAGAAGATTGCTACGCAGCGACAGTAAATTAAACCAAAAGCACTTTGAAATCTACCTGAGCCTGTAGGCTTGCCTAAAGGGATTTTTTTATCTTTAATTATGTGAAAGAATTTCTTAATTATCTGCAAAGTTTTGGATTTTATGTACCAAAACGTTCTAGCATGTAAAAGGTCTTGGCTACCATTTAAATCAACTCGCCAGAAGTTTACCAAAAACTGGTTTTTCGAACACAAGTCCACAATAACTTCAACAATTTGTAAGATATTTCCAAAATTTTGTAGCCTATGCTTGCTTCTTTAGTTGATATAAAGGAGATGACCTGCAATCATGCTCATAGCATCACTAGTAGAACAAATAAAGAAATCACAGGCATCGAAAATTTTATGAATTGTTGCCATGTAAAAGATAAAAATTAACTGTACCATTTTTAATGGAGCTACACTAAAGCTGATAGGTTATCTTCATATTTATGTTAGCTACAAGTTAAAGAAAGATTTATTTAAATTTTTTTAATATTCTATATTTTATTTAGGATTAACTGTTTTAGTGTATCGCATGTAGTCGAAATTTAAAAAATACATGTTTTTAAAATGTGAATAATTATTCTTGTTGTACAAGAAATAAGCATAATACATACAAAATTTCAAGTAAAAATGATTTAACGGGGCTGAGATATAAAGCTGTAAAAATGTATATACCCCCTTCAGTTCATTTCCTTCTAGAGGACAGAGTGACATGTGGTAAGTCTCTAGGCTACCTATAGGAAATTATTAACACTTGGACGTCAAAATTGGGACCTCAGGCTTTAGTTTAGGCTCGGAGTTATTTAACGTGCAGTAAATCTACGACACCTTTGGTTTTTAGTCCCTCTCGAAGGACGTCGTACATTCTGAAACTCCTCAGACTTTGGCCTATTAAGTACCCACATTATCTGGTTCGCTACCTATGGACTACAGAGGCAGATCCCGCATATGACACGCCTATATAATTTCGATTATCAAAAGCTAGCGAGCTAGCGTATCCAGTGATGAGTGAGAATGTTATTTTAATTTTTTATGAACAATTAACTAACCCATATTAAACAATAATTTCGGCTGTATAAAACATTCTTTAGTCTCAGCTTCCAAATTTTATTTAAAGAATGGTATAATTCTTTTTTCATGTTTTCAATGTAATGAATTTTGAATGTTATTTTTAAAAATAAATTTCATATTTATTAGTAATTGAATCAGATTATCTACTGAATTTGTAAATTTTCCTTGCCTTTACCCACTCTCTGCGACCTTCATGGATATATTAGAACAAAGAATAGCTTACCCTTACATTATGTTTCATTATGTTTGATTCTGTCCGTATGTTTCGAAGTGATGTTATTACCTTACTTAAACGTTAACACAACAAACGTCTATAGTAAAATAATCAGCAGGGTCGCTCAACAAAAATAATTTAACTATAAACCAATCTATTTTCAAAGTTAAATTGCAGAATTCAACAACAAAATCTAGCTTAAATCCATTCTGCTCCAAGAACAGAGGCCCTGAAAATAATACAAAACAATGGTGTTTGATTTGTCTATCTTCGGCTAACCCAATTCGTACAAAAAGTTGATAATTTCATGTACCATGCACATAAAAGTAAAATGTGCAGATTCTAGCGTGTTTAGTATTATATAGACGTAGAATATGCAATTCGATTAACAGCTCGAAAATTCGTGCATAATTCTTTGGTTGATGTTTTTGAACGACAGACTGAATTTTTCAATCTGAAATTGGCCAATTGGAGTTATGAGATTTGCCCATTGAACTTTTACGAAAGAAGAACTAAAGGACTAATAGGCATGTTATTGGAATCATCATTATTGGTGGAAATATAGGGCTCTGTATAACCCTAACATCCCAATAAGTTATATTTACAAAACTTTGCGTCACTCTGCCAAAAACTGATATTCTGTGTGGAACATGGATTAAACTCACGGCCTACATCACGAAAAAGATGTCTGTTATTGAGGATTCCGGTCGTGAAAGCCTAAAAAAATAATAAACTCAATTGTTTCAAAGAATAAGCAAGAAGTTTTCTAAACACACAAAGACCTACGAATATAAATGTTACTTATTATGACAAGTAAAAATCAGTGAATATTTTCTCAGAAAGGACAAGACTATATAACACGTTTGACTACATTTATTACAAATGAAATGGACCCAGCTGGAACAATACATGATTCATAACAAAGTTATATAAAGTTGGTGTGAAGAACAGTTTGATAATAATGTGTACAGCTGTGAACAAATTTTATGGTATCGTGTTGTTTTGTATGAATAAATCTCCGCAGATTTCGAGGTGTTCGATATTCCTTTCATCTCCTCTTCTGCGCTTCAGAGACACTTTTTTTTTTTTTTTAGAAGAGAAGAGACATTCAAAACCACAAAAGAACAAATCTCTCTGTGTGTTTTCTTTATTTTACCATCACTGTTCCGAACTTAAAAGCAACTCCTCCATAGTAAAACACAAGACTCGTCGTCCTTTAAAAATAATTTTGTGAAACAACTCATTAGTATTTACTATGATGTCGTTTACTGAAAATGGATTAAAATGATTAGATTTTAAAAAAAATAAAAGGTATGTGCTTTCTTCTGTGGTATAATATCGTCCTTTTTCAACTGCGACTGAAAATGCCAGTAGTCGCACGATAACGTGTTTATTCAATATCTTTCACTCTTATTTACTTACATTTTTTTAATACTCACTTACTCAATGGCAACAGACAATTCCTAAGCAAGCTAAAGATACATTACCTGTATGTATTCTAGGTTCATTGCCACGCTTACATGAGCCCACCATTCAACCCTATTCTGTGCTGACTCCATCAAACCACCCCTCGCAAATCCTACTTCCCTTAAATCTATTATAATATTTTCCTTCCATTCACGTCTAGGTCTTCCAAGTGGTCTTTTCCCTTCGGGTCTCCCAGTCAATATGTATTTCTCTCCATGCGCAAAACAAGTCCAGCCCATTTTATCCTCCGTGACTTAATTACTCTTATTATATTCGGTCAAGAGGAAAGGTTATGAAACTCTTTATTATGCAGTTTTCTCCATGTGATAATATCAATTTTTTGTAAGACCCCATGTTATATTGTTATTGTAATGTTAATGTAATGTTCGTGTGTTGCTTTTTTCTTCACATGATTTAGAAGCTACAAATAGGCACTGTAACGTAAAATGGGATAATATGCACAATGGTAATACCATATCTCAAAAACTAAAGCTGACAAAGCAAAACTAATGGCACATTTGGCATCAGCCTTCTAAACATACCCACGAATAGGTATAAATTCTAAGGCACCAAAATGGCTGTTGGTTTGTGTAATCGATACCACACAAGTTTCGAAATTGAAATCAGAGTTTAAATTAATGTCATTATGATACTGTTACGTCACACGTATAAGCGTATTATGGCCGATCAAAAGTAACACTCTATGGCTGTACAATTATTCAAGATTAAGCCCAAACCTAAGAGTAATTCTACTTTCTATTCAATTTGAATGCCAACTGTGCTCTATTCATTTCTTTATTGTGAGTACAGTAAATTAAAAAGAAACTTTAGCAGAGATTCGACAGTGAAAACAACAACCAACTAACCAGAAGACTGGGTCTGGATATAAAAGTGGAGAATTCGTGCATCACATTTGCAATTTTTTTTGCAACTCTTTCACTTTCGCCAGTTCCCGTCCTCCTTTTCATTATAACCATCCGTCTCGGTTATTAATAACTTCTGGTTCTGTGGACCGGATTTGATTTATTCCGGGGAAAAAGGCCAGTAATTCAAATACTGATTTCATTCGTAAACAAACGGAAACAAGGAAGTGATTTGTACGGATGACTGCACTCTTGCGAGAGAAACACGTTCAGGTTTTGATTTACAGCGTGTGTTTTCAGGTTATATTTTCGTGTATATTGCAGGTAGGCCTATATGTTATTTCAGAGAGTGGTGTGTTTGACTACTAAAATGCTGTGACCTTTTGCAAACTCTGACGATATAGGATGCATACTCGTGTTGTTTCATTATTAATGGCGATACATATTTAACCAGAAGCCTGCTGATGTGAACCAGGATTAACAAGGTTTCCAAATATTTATCATAGAATGATAGCTGGGTAACGGATAGAGGTCTTACAGACCTAAATGAAGCAGGCCGACTTAAAATAAAAATATTTTTAGACAGCTTGATATAAAAATAGAATTTCTAACACAAAACACACGTAAATGTAATACATTAGCGCACTAGTTAAAAAAGTGTGCGTGAAACGCCACGCGACAGAAGTGAAACTTGTTTTAATTTTTAATTTTTTCAATTTTGGATTATTGTTTTTTTTTCAATTTTGTACTTTTGAACTTTTTAATATTGGTTTTTTGGCCTTTTTTAATTTTGGATTTTTTTATTTTTAAATTTTTGATCTTTTAATTTTTTTAATGTTTGGAATTTTGGATTTTTTTAATTTTGGATTTTTTAATTTTGGATTTTTAGGTTTTTAAATTTTGGATTTTTAATTTTTAATTTTAATTTTTTAAATTTTGGGTTTTTATTTTATTAATTTTTTATTTTTTATTTTTGGTTTTTTCATTTTGGATTATTTGAATTTTTTAAATTTTGGATTATAATAGGCCTGTATATTAGGCCTACAGAGTATAAAAATGTGAGGTTACATCTCTTTATATTAACATAAGATGAATATGAAGTAAAGGAAGAAAGCTGTACACTTCTGAGTATGAACTCCGTGTGTTTAATTTAGTTATTGTCTGAACTGCACTCGTCATCATTACGTAATCTGTCTGACGTAGAGGAGAATCGCTAAAGTTGTGTGCTCTATCTCGTACGTGCTATTTAAAGCTCAGATGCAGTAAGTTTATTTGAATAAGAACAATCAGTATTTCTCCGTCTTATACACGTTCGTGTGACTTACAAATGTAAACAGCCCTTATCACGTAATTTGGAATGCAGGAGGAGTTCTACCATATCTTCCCTTTATATGCATAAATGCAATCAGAATGCAAATTCAACTTTGTGTTTTATTTTTGAGTTGCTTTCATGTTCAATGTTGCGGAAGACTGGCATTGTTGCAGATGATTATATAATAAACCCATTAACTTTTGATTAAACGAAAAAAAACATGGTTTACATATTCAAATTGTTTCTCGGAAATAAAGGTTCAGTGTACGTATCGTATGCCCCGCTCGATTCTTAATGAAGTTTGAAATTCACTGCGTGATGAGGACAAATTACATGTATACATTAATGTAACTTAGATCTGATACTGCTCAGGAAGATACTCAGTAGCCTGGACGAGTCTATTATAGAAACAATGTTACTTGAAGGGGTGACGGCTTATTCGTAAGTCAGTCTGCAAGGAATATTTCCCCTAAGCATCTATCTGAACAGGGTGAGGTCTAAAAAAATTACTGCAGGTCTGACAGAGGTAAACTCGGTACAAAGTAGGCCTAATACAAAACTGTCCATTTTAAAACTTATCATGAGGTTAACAATACTTTCAGATTGAAGAATGTGCATTTTTCTATGTGTGCTAAAATTATATTTAAATAAAGCTGAAAAATATGCTGATTCCTCACACATTTGTGCAACTGAGTTTTTGTTGAACGAAAGATGATGATGATTATAATGAAAATGATGATAATAAGTAATAATAATATGTAGCCTACCTTACCCTGTAGATATATTTACATTTCATTATCAATCATGCTTTATTTTGACTATATGTACATAAACAAAAGAATAGCGTTGTTCATATTTCATTTCTTCTGATACTCTGCACTAAAATACTTTTATTTTATTGTTGTATTGATAACTTTTAATTCTATAAAGAATAGTTCTTTACAAAACGTGTTCATTTAAGTTTAAACAAAAAGTATAAATAATATCGATTCGAGTTTCCTAGCACAAAAAATCCGCATCCAAATCATTCAATATTTTCCCATTTAGGCGTGCGTTCATGATCCCCTTCAGTGTAAATCAGATCTCTGCGAATCGTAAACAAATGAATCAAGATAGGAACCGAGCAATGCCATTTGAATTCACTTCACAATGTTTTCCACAACAATCGAATTGTTGATGTATTTTTATGGGAGGTATTTCGTCTCCTCAAAATCATTTTATTTTTGGCATTAAAAATGAAAATTTTGCAAAATCATTTCTTAGTGTGCACTTGCATTATGAAACGAAGGTACTGTCAAAATTCCAAGTCTCTATCTATTATAGTTTAGGCTCTACGTTGATTGGCTGTCAGTCAGTTTATCAGTCTGTCAGTCAGGACAAAGCCGCTTATTTATATAAAGACTAGCTTAAAGGGCCCGGCGTCGCTCGGGTTTGGTATTTCGGCATTCGAAATTAACTTATGGAGGACTTTCGATTTTCAAACGCTACGTCCTTAAACAGGTATGTAGAATTTGAAATGAGGAAGAAGGACTTATCACACTCAAACTATTCCCTCGGAAAACGCTTCATATAGCTTTTTATGGCTCATAGAGGATGTAGAATTTTGCACCCCATTGCTTCTACACACCACGTCTGGTAGGGGTTCAAATAAGAAGAAACAGGATTTTCGGTAACATAAAATTGTATTGTATTTACGGAATATTTTATTTTTCACTTTCATGTTACTCTATAACCGTTTCGGGGCCGAAATAAAAAAGAAATTCAATGCCACTTTCATACTTTGCTCCCCAAAACCTGGGACATAATAATATACTGCGAGCAGGGGACTAAAAATGTCCCACCCTATTTTGTCTCCTTTTACATGCTTAGGGTCTATGATAAACATCCATATTTCTCAACTAAAAATACAAAGCCTACAGCTATGAATAACGTAACAGTGAATAGAATTTTTTACAGACTTCTGAAATGGCATAACTTACTCGTTGACACACACTCAGACTGAGACAGCTGGATTAAGCTGTTCCCGTAATAAGACTTCTTATTTTACATAAAAATGTGAAGCGAGAAAATGGTATTCCATATGTCCAGGGCAGAGAAAGTTATGTGACTACATCACATTGTGGATTTCATTCTTGAATATTTATTTACAAGAATGAATTATATCGATAGCCTCTCTAATTTGTCAAAGTCCCGTATCATTTACTTCCAAAGCTACCTGTGACCACTGCCAACAATACGCTGTTGTCATGAGAACTGTACATGGAATGTGATTTGGATTTGAAAATTCTGTGCAAAAAGGTATTAAGTATCCTCGAAAACATATGGCATTTAAAATTAAAAAAATCAAAATCCTTTTTTTGTGTGCACTTACATTATGAAACGAAGGTACTGTGGAAATTCCAAGACTCTACCTATTATAGTTTATGCTCTACGTTATTCTCTGTTAGTTTACCAGTCAGTTAAGTCAGGACAAAGCCGCTTATTTATCTATATTAATAAAAGGAAGTGTCTGTCCTCCGTCTGTCTGTCCTCCGTCTGTCTGTCTTCCGTCTGTCTGTCCGCGATGCCCAGCGAAATCTACTCAACACAGAGAACTGGAATTTTATAAGTAGGCGGACTAAAGGGTCGGAATGTGCACCTCGAAGCCGGAATTTTAATTTTCGCCTCCGTTCGTGAGTTATGAGTGAAAAACTGGCAGAAAACGTGCATTTTTTTGCGTTTTAGAAGCATCAGTTTCAGTAATAAATTTCAATATCAAATCACTTACAGATGGCTTTGGCTATTTTTGTCAACATACCTCATAGCCTACCTTGAAAATAAAAGCAACGCGATCGCTTGATTTTGTTAGTCCATCCTAGACGATTCATTTGTTTAGAGTGTCAAGGCCCACAGACATATGACATTTTCAACCTACACGGAAGAAGGATAATCAACCCTAAATATGGTCAAACATTGTTCGATTTGAACGAAACTCACTATACAGGGGTTTTCTGGGCCAAGGAACTCGAATCTGAGGTCGCTTTTACCAGGGGACGCTACCTAATCGTGGAATGCACTCCACGTGATTTAGGTGTTAATACTGTAATTATAATTTGAAATAATTATCGCGGGGGAAGCCGCGGGCACATGCGGGCACATGCTGTTTGTCTGTCTGTCCACGATGCCCATCGAAATCTACTGAACGCAAAGATCTGAAAATTTAAAGATAGATGGACTGAAAGGTGGGCGAATGCACCTCGAAGCCGAATTTTTAATTTTAGCTTTCGTTCGCGAGTTATGAGTGAAAAACTGGCAGAAAACGTGATTTTAGCGCTGTCGAAGCATCAGATTTCAGTAATACATTTCAATGTCAAATCAATTGCAGTTGGCTTTGGCTATTTTTGTCATACCGTGGAAATAAAAGCATCGCGATCGCTTGAATGTTGTAAGCCCACGCTGGTCGATTCATTTGTTTAGAATGTCAAGGCCCGTAGACATATGAAATTTTCAACCTACACGGAAGAGGGATAATCAACATAGACCTAAATATGGTTAAACATTGTTCGATTTGGACGAAACTCACTATACAGGGGTTTTCTGGGCCAAGGACCTCGAATCTGAGATCGCTTTTACCAGGCGACGCTATCTAATCGTGATATGTAGTCCACATGATTTAGGTGTTAATATAATGATTTAACTATTATGCTCTAACTTTATGCTCTTTTTTATCGCGGGCGAAGCCGCGGGCACATGCTAGTTAGTAATATATGTCAGTCAGTCAGGACAAAACCTCTTATATTTATAGAGATTACAGGCCCTGAGGTTCTATAATAGGCGTTTCAGAAGAGTAAATAAGAATCTGATATAACAACTCGGCTGGAATTAAAGTTTCCTTCGCTGGAGGATCCGAGTAAGAATTACATGTGGAACTGCAAGAGTAACTTCATACATCATTACGCGCTTTGCTTTGGGTTGTATGTATATAAAACTGAGTAATTCGACTTGAGAGTGGGAGATCAAAGCCGTTAAGACCTCATGGCTTATCTTTGTATCAATTAACTCTCTTCGTACCATGCCGCAGCAGCGAACCCCTTCGGCGAAGTGAGCATTGCAAAGCGCTTTTAGGCGATTAATTAAAATCGCAGCAATTCAAATTCCTCAGCTCAGCCGCAAATATTGCGGAGAAGCAGATCTCATAAGCCGAAAGAGACCTAAACCAATGAGCCAAAATATACCCTAACTTAATTCCTCATTCACTTATCCTTGTAATCAAACTTTCGTATTTAAGGATACTTTGATTCCATCTCTTGGATTACGACTAAGAAATAGACTCCGCAGTCTTAAGTAGACAAGAATCCTAAATGTGAATACAGTAAAACTCCAAGTATACGGATTAATTGGGACCGGACACGATCTGTATACAGTAGAACCCCGATAATTCGAGCTAATTGGGGCTGAGGCTACCTCGAATTACAAAAAACTCGGATTATACAGAAACATCACTAAATCAATGGGTAAATCATAAATAAATGTTTAATGAGCACAATAATGGTTTAAAAAATAAATAAATAAATAAACAATATAGTAGGCATATATATCTTTAATAGGCCTGTATGTATATTGGTAAACATTTCCAATTTGCTACATCGGCATCCTTAAAGGATTAAGTTATTGTCTGACTCTTAATGGAGTGGAACGGGAAAGCGGGGCTACTAGGAAAACACTTTTAATTACCATTGTTGCTGAGTAGGGATTACTGTAACAATACAGTATTCTTTGCACTGTATGCACCGTATGATTGACACGAGGTCCCGACAATGAAAGATCGAACCTAACGGTTTCTGTCAATCTGTAGGCCCTAATAGAAATGCATTAGCAGTCTGAAGCCAATGTTATTTCTGTGTAGGCCTATTATGAACGAAACCCCTAAGTGGGACAGTTTTACCTGCATTTTTGTACATGGAAAAATTGAAAGAAAGCTCAAAATGTAACACATTCGGAAGTGCGTAAAACTTACATGCGGAAACCGTATAAAAACGGGATTTTACTCTAGTTTTATGGAAAATTTTAACTTTCTTAAGACCAGCTCGAATTACACGGAACCTCGAAATACCGGGGCTCGAATTTCCGAGGCTCTACTGTAATCAAATATCCGGAATATTGAGTAACGGTTCATTTCTTTAAAAAAAAATCACAGTACCGTACTTACATGAAGTGTCACTCCTTGAACAAATCGGTCAGAGTCGGTTCTTTTCCTGACAAACTGTCGATTTTGTCGGTTAGAAGTCTTGCTTTTTCGCAAATAATAGTCCCTGAAAGAGGGTTTCCCAATGCTCGGTGCTGCAAAAACCACTTGAACACGGCCTCAAAGCGATTCGGATAATTGGCGACCCGAATAATTGGAGTTCTACTGTATTTCTAATCGTTCTATACAGGTTAGTAGGTTGTGTTGAACTAAACCGTAAGGATGTGTGAGACGTACTTGGTAAGTTACCCAACAATATTTTGGTGAAAAAAAAATTAACTAATTTTTTGTGCTATGTTAAATTTGTACTATCTATTTTTCGTTATTATTAAAGTTTACTATTTAAATAAATAAAACAATATATTTATCTCTAAGCCTCCTATTATTGAAATAATGTCTATACATCCTGTCATCATTAATGATGGCTATGAACATTGCCCACATTCCTACACTCTGAACATACGAAATATCGTTCGATTCTCTTGAAACTATTATGCAAAAGAAAATAACTACAAGAACCATAGGTCTACTTCATGACAAATGTAGGTGATAAAAGGTAGAAATGTAATTTCAACATAACTCCCTTATAACTACGCTTCAAATAATTTTTAAGAAGCAATGCTACAAATATACGTTTTAGCTTTGAAACTGTATATATATATATATACATATATATCCATAGGTAATTAATATCATAACTTTAAGAGTACATACTAAATAATATTATAACAGAATGTTGGAAGAGTTTGCAAGACCAACCCTTTTAGCCAGGAGATTGAAATTTACACACTAATCTTTTTAACAATACGAAGTCACAAGTAATAACCACTCAAGCGAAACTTCGCATTTCTAAAGATCTCAGCTAGAAGTCCTGAAAGTGGACTTTCCTAAGATGTTCAACTTAGCTAAAGTCACGAAAGTTGTATATTAGAAAACTGTCACAAACCTAATTGAAATTCTCAGAAATAAGGCAATTGACCTGAGTGGCTTTTCCAGTAGGACGTTCCAAGTCCGTCTCACTCACACCAAAAGGTGATGACGTGGACAAATGAAAATTCACTTAAAATATTTCAACCAATAATAACTTATTGAGAGTATGGAGAAGGGAGGATAGTTTACGCCCTTCTGACAGAGCTACAGAGAGACCTAGCTAAAACTAACATAACTTGCTTCATATCCTCCGCCGAGGATACACGGGTATTTTTCTAAGGCTATTATGGCAAGATAGCACCTAGGAGTATATCTACATTAAAGTAACAATGTAGTAGATATAATAACTTTTAAACCGAGTGTTTCTTGTATAAGCTGTTTTGTAACTTTTATTCTGTGTTCTGTTAAAACTTTCGACGTACTTTGAATTGTTGAATAAATCATCGAAATTCCTTTTAACACTATCAATTAGTATCATTGTGTGAGAGCATGTATGGAGACGAAATACCTAAATTCCTATTACAGTCAACTTTCAGAGGTATTTTGTCCTATACGAACTGGAACCAGCTACAACACGCCCGAGATCTCATGCGATTCCTGGACTACGTCATCTCTACAAGATCAACATCAAAGGTATGGACCAAGGAATATTAACCTTCACATGGACCTTCGATCCTATCCTTTTGGCGCCCATTAACCGAATTCCATTCAGATGAACGTTTTCCAGCTACCGACCCAGTTTCCGTTACAAATGGCACCCAACATGGTTTACCTCGATCCCAGTACCTCCCTGCAATGATACGGCTTCCATTACAAATAACACCCAACGTGGTTAAAGTCGAAGCCAGGACTTCTATAATTGAAACTGATTCCAGTACAAATACCAAGTTACAGAATATATAACAGAATATTGCCTAAGCTATACAAGCACCGGTCTTATCGATTTCGCGGGATTACTACACCACAACAGTGCACTGGATTACAGCACCAACACGGCAACAGTAACCTGCTACAACATTCAACAACATCATCATCATCACGACCTCGCGGACGACACCATTCCAGGAAGCGGTCCCAGGCCAACTCATCTCTACAAGTACATCACCTGCAAAATATTGTAATCGCAGTGAGTCTTAAAATTTGAGTATGAATGTTGCATTTTTTATATGTTATTGTTGTATATAAACTTATTGTTATAATTATCAAATGTTATTGCGCAGCTTTCGTGTAATTCATTATAAAACTAAAGATATGGATCATAATACAGATATTTATGCAGAAAACTGCGGACAGGATATATTGTCACAGGGTGAGGATATAGATAATAATCAACCTTTGCAGGTAGCAGACGAAATACCAGTAGCGCTGCCCCTTGAAGGTCAAACTCCCCAAATAATAACAATGAGTGAAATTCCTCAGGTCAATGTTAGCGAGGAACCTCCGCAAACAAACATCATAGCTATTCTAACACAATTGTCAAAGTCTGTAGAATCTATGAAAACTCAGCAAAATAACATGTCACAATCTGTTGAAAGCAAATTTAGTGCTATTAATGCCTCAGTAGAAGCTAATAAACAACAACAGACTGAAATATTGCAATCTGTAGAAAGTAAACTCAATGCTATTGATGCTTCTAATAAACGGCAACAGAGTGACATTTTACTATCTGTAGAAAGTAAATTCAATGCTATCAATGTCTCTACTAAAAATCAACAAAGTGAACTCTTAAAAACTGTAGACTCTAAATTCACTATTATGTCGGAGTCCGTAGAATCACTTAAAATTCAGCAAAATAGTATGTCTGAAGCAGTTGAATCTAAATTTAATGCAATCAACACTTCAGTAGAATCTGTCAAGAAACAGCAACAAACTATGCTTAACTCAGTAAATGCTAAGATTAATGATTTAAATGCAGTTGTTGAAGTAGTCCAAGAGCAACAAAATTCAATTGTACAAACTGTTGAGGAGAAATTAAAAAGTGTAAATAGTATTGCATCTAAAGAACTAACCACCAGTGTAAACAAACAAATAGGCCTAGTTCAGGATCAACTTCTAGACAAAATTGATTCTGTGAATGAAATAATTCACGATACGAAAGATGACTTAGATACTTTTTGTAATCAGTTACATCAGGTAGATAATAGATCTAGGGTTGCTGAAGATCTCCTTACAAGTATCTCAGATAATTTTTCGACCGTACGGAAAAGTATGGATGACAAATTTAAGCAACTAGAATGCGAGGTGCAGACTAACACTAATTATATACAGGGTAACATTGACACCTTAAGTGATAAAGTTAAGCAAGTGCCGAATATAATCGAAGATGCAATTCAGATTAAGCAAAAGCTAACTGAGATTGAAAATAATTTTCAGAAATTACAAAATGAACGTAGATTTTCGCAACCTATGCACCATCAGGTCCCTTGTAATCAGACTGACGACATCAATGCTGTGCAATTAACCACCAGAGCGCAAAGTCTTATTAATTCTTCCCCAATTCATGACATTTCGAATTGTAGTAACAATAACGACAGTCATTCCAATGCGTCTCCGGAATTTTTGCAACGCATTGATGCGACAGTAAACAGGCAGGAATTAAACGTGAATGTTCATACAAATGAAAAGGTACAATCCCCATTACCTTCATTTATTGTCAATGAGATTCCATTACCTAAATATGCAGATTTGCAATCTCAGAATCCATTGCAATTTATAAAAGAATTGGAAAATTACTTTGTATTGCGCGGTGTTCCAGAACGCCTAAAATTAATTATTGTGAAGTCTAGCCTACAAGGTAATTGTCATCCTTGGTTTGATATGTCATGTGATCAGGACATGCCATTTGAAATGTTTAAGCAAAGATTTTTAGATCATTTTTGGGACGTAAATCGTCAGTATCAAACAAGAATGAATATATCAGGAGGCAGATATAACCCCAAAGGTAGGTTATCGTACGCAGAGTACTTTATTCGATTAGCGCAGCAATCGAAATTGTTAAATCCTCCTTTGACAACTCAAGAATTTTTTACTATTATACCTAAGCATTTCCCAATGAATGTTCGCGATGCTTTAATTGTTTCCAAATTAAGCACTTTTAGCGACACATTAGCATTGCTCAAAGCTTTATATGATCCGACTGATAAAGGTCAAGTTTCTGATAGAAATACCCAAAGTACCTTCAATCAGTATGATAAACAATCGCCTAACTCGCAGGACGCCAGGAATAATTTTTCACGCGAGGGGAGCCAGGCACAAAGAATTTATACTGACGGCTACCAGCGTAGGCCTAATTCTAATCAGAACGCACCTAATGATAATCAGAATGGACAAGGGCATGGTAACAATTATGTTCAGAGAAATAATAACAATGATAGAAATAATCAACAGTATCATAACGGTAATCAGAATAGTAACTCCCAACGTTATGACAACAGAGGAAATGGTAGGAGTAATTACCAAAATAACAATAACAATAATAATCATGGTTTCAGGAATAACAACCGTAATAATAACCATAATTCCGGGAACAGAGATTCCCATACTATCAACTATATTCAGGTAGAAAACCAAGAGCAAGGCCAGAGAAATGATAATTCCCGCTCTCGCCAGAATAACTCAAAGAATAAAAACAAACAGAGACGTAACCGTCGGAATTCAGATAATTCTGAACATGATCAAAATAGCGATGGTGAAGGTCCTCCACCTGCCATGAACGCTGACGCACAAGTTTTCAGACCAAGAAATACGTCCCGGTCGAGTAACAGACCATCTACTAGCCAACATGAAAATTAGTAAGACATGCCAAAGATAGGCGAATTGCCGGCGTGTCATGTAGTATTTGTAATCTCCAAAGTTAAAATCAAGTAATAATAATACTGAACTAAAAGGAAAGTAAGACTAATACCACTTGAGATAGCAAGATAAGCTAAAGTTGATTTTTCTTAGTACCAAGAGTAGTTGTAGATATACAATATTAAGCTCGTCGTCTTTTTTTATACATTAAATACATTGACTTAATCGCTCACCTGTGTATAGAAACACGTTTTATTGAAAACAATAATATTGTAACAGACCAATATGTAACGATCTTGGAGAGGAAAGATGTGGATGATTTATATTTTTTTCGTTGAGTATATTCAACTGAATTTGTCATGAGACATTATTATTTTTATTACGCACATCGAGGTTTATGAACTCTGTGCTAGCGACTCCCGTGTAGGTAGAGTACGCTAATTTTAATATTTTGTCAGTAACTCCCGTTTCAGGTAGAGGACACTGAACTTGTATGTTTACAATGCAGGCTGAATGCGCATTGAACTTTTGCCCACCCCCTCCCACATAAAGGTTACTCTTGGCTGTACAGGTAGATGCTCTGTCAATAGAACGATCCAATTCGCTTAACTTATCTAATACAACTGGTACGTAAAAGAATATTGCATACAACTATTTCTCAGAGAATGAAGATATTTTTATATAGAATTATTATTAAAGAAAACAAAGATTTTATTATTATGTATAACTTGCAGGAAGACAAGTACAAGGTAACGAAGAAATTAAGAGACCTTTCGAGATTGCAAATAACTGACACTGCACTATATACTTTGAGACAGAATGCCCCATTGTTGAATGAAAACACAACAGGACCACTAGCTATCAAAGATGATATCCTGTATAAATTTGATAGAAATAAGAATGTCTGGAAATCCTATATTCCACAAAGCATTGAGAAAGACATTATTATGGGTTTTCACCTAAGATTAGGGCATGCTGGATCAGACAAATTAACTCTTACTATTGGAAGCCAATTTTATATCAAACATTTAGCTAAGAAAGTAAGACAGTTGTTATCTGCATGTGAGATGTGCTTAAAGGCTAAATGTATGAACGTGAGATATGACAATAACCCGCAAGCGATCATTTCAGATGGAGTTAATTCCCTGGTGACGGCGGACTGTCATGGGCCCCTTCCGGTATCTCAGTTCGGATTTAAACATTTATTTGTGATGTACGATATCTTTTCTAAATACATAAAGATTTATCCACTGAAAAGCATTACAACTAAAGCATGCTTGGATAAAGTACTAAATCACTACATCCCAAATCACGGTAGGATGGCAAGACTCCTTACTGACAATGCATCTATCTACTCTTCTAAAATTTGGAACAAAACACTAGAAGAACATGGGATTAAAGCCTTGCATACAAGCAGATTCAACCCGGAATCGAACCCAACTGAAAGAATGATGCGTGAAATAGGGAATTTCTTCCGCATTTTCTGTTATAAGAACAACAAGTCATGGTACAAATACTGCCAGATTGTTGAAGACTTACTCAATAACACAGTCAATGAAATTACTCAGGTCTCGCCTAGACAGCTGATGCTTGGAGATAAACCGCCGCCTTTGTTTGCAAACATCCCAGAGGTTGTTGACAAGAATGTCCCCTCAATGGAGCAGGCTGACTTGTGTAGAAATGCTTACCTGCGAATGCTTTCACGAGCAGAAAAAAGAAAACAGAGAGCAAAAAGGTATAAAAAGAAATGGACCCCAGTCATAGGTACCAAGGTCTTAGTTCGTAATCACCAATTATCTAACATGATTAAAGGCATTAATCATAGAATGCAATTGAAGTTTATTGGTCCTTACACTATCACTAGACAATTTGGAGATCACACCTATGAACTGACATGTACAAAAAAGAATAAGGTTCGAGGAATTTTCCATAAACAAGCTTTGAGACCATTCAAAGAACTTGAATAAATTCTGTGTACAGTAGGCTACTGCCAGCCATGAACCCTGTTTATTTATTTTTGTTATTGCTCACTCATTTCAGATATGCCATTTATTAATGCATATTAATAGTAATTTTCTCTAGCATGTTTTCATCACATGACATACGTCATAGAAACTGACTAATAATTATATATATTTTTATGGTATGATACAAATTTTTGTAATGTATAGTGTATGTAATTGTTGTATGATAACATATGTGTGTGTGTACATCATGAGTACAATATTTTACAATAATGGGTTAAGAACAATTGAACTTTTACGAAAGACACCCATATATAAATATTGTTATATGTATATAATTCTCCTATATTTTGGTATAACAACCAAGTGTTTACTAAACAGTGAAGTGATATAAACAGTGATTTTTTTTTGAAGACAGAGACTTACTATGTATTTTTTTTACAATGTATATTTTACTATTTTATCTCAATAATTTTTCTATGAACACTCATAAATAGTGCAAAGAAATCAATATTAAGAAAATTCTTAATATCAGGTACTTATATATTTTTACATATAAACATTCAGTACTATTTAATTATTATTATTAATTATGATTGATATCAAATAATTTTTTCTTTTCATATAATCTATTTGATTTTTCTTTACATATATTCAATGTTGATGACAGAATGAAACAATCTTTTATATGATTTTACATATTATAATGTTAAGGTATGACTTTATGTGAAATTTGGTAATTTTTCACGTGTGATTTTTTCACGCGAGGGTCATCAAAATCTAAAGTTGTTCTTTTTGCAGGCGAACAATTTATATTTCGCTGCAGGCATATGAAACTGTATATATATATATATACATATATATCCATAGGTAATTAATATCATAACTTTAAGAGTACATACTAAATAATATTATAACAGAATGTTGGAAGAGTTTGCAAGACCAACCCTTTTAGCCAGGAGATTGAAATTTACACACTAATCTTTTTAACAATACGAAGTCACAAGTAATAACCACTCAAGCGAAACTTCGCATTTCTAAAGATCTCAGCTAGAAGTCCTGAAAGTGGACTTTCCTAAGATGTTCAACTTAGCTAAAGTCACGAAAGTTGTATATTAGAAAACTGTCACAAACCTAATTGAAATTCTCAGAAATAAGGCAATTGACCTGAGTGGCTTTTCCAGTAGGACGTTCCAAGTCCGTCTCACTCACACCAAAAGGTGATGACGTGGACAAATGAAAATTCACTTAAAATATTTCAACCAATAATAACTTATTGAGAGTATGGAGAAGGGAGGATAGTTTACGCCCTTCTGACAGAGCTACAGAGAGACCTAGCTAAAACTAACATAACTTGCTTCATATCCTCCGCCGAGGATACACGGGTATTTTTCTAAGGCTATTATGGCAAGATAGCACCTAGGAGTATATCTACATTAAAGTAACAATGTAGTAGATATAATAACTTTTAAACCGAGTGTTTCTTGTATAAGCTGTTTTGTAACTTTTATTCTGTGTTCTGTTAAAACTTTCGACGTACTTTGAATTGTTGAATAAATCATCGAAATTCCTTTTAACACTATCAATTAGTATCATTGTGTGAGAGCATGTATGGAGACGAAATACCTAAATTCCTATTACAGTCAACTTTCAGAGGTATTTTGTCCTATACGAACTGGAACCAGCTACAACACGCCCGAGATCTCATGCGATTCCTGGACTACGTCATCTCTACAAGATCAACATCAAAGGTATGGACCAAGGAATATTAACCTTCACATGGACCTTCGATCCTATCCTTTTGGCGCCCATTAACCGAATTCCATTCAGATGAACGTTTTCCAGCTACCGACCCAGTTTCCGTTACAGCTTTTAGTTGTTTAGTTTTAAAAGCATGTTGTATAGTTGCGTTCAAAATAATAACTAGAGCCTTATGCTAGAAATATAGCGAAAATGAAAATTTCTTAATGTGAAATGTTAGTAGAAGCAACAGAAAGTTGTCGCTAATATTACTAAACTACCGTATTCTCAGGACACATTATTAATTTAAGGATTAATAATTTGTGTTAATAAGGAACATATTTAATTTCGCAACAATTAAATGAATTACAAGACGAAAAGAGGGCTTATCTAACAAGTCTTTCAACAACAGTTTTTTTTGCATCATTCGATAGCTGGAGTATATCTGTAGGCTACAAACTATACAGAAAAAACAAATTCCCACTGGAACGTAGTTTATATCCCTATTGAATTTCTTAAAACATTCAGAATTACCAAATTTAACGTAGTTTTCTGTGTCTATTGACATTTTTCATTTTTATTGGATGTGCCCTTTCTGCATCTTGCAGTTCAAATATTAACACATTAAAGCAAAGTGATCATCTGAGATTGGACTGCTGTATATAATGACTAGCTTAAAAGGCCCGGCGTCGCCCGGGTTTTTTATTTTGTAATTGGAAATTAACTTATGAAGGACTTTAGATTTATAAATTCTAGGTCCTTATATAGGTATTTATAATTTGAAGTAGAAAGAACGACTTATCACACTTATCCCCTAAGAAAATGTTTGAAATAGCTTTTATGGCTATATGTAGAATTTTGCATCCCATCGCTTGTACAGTACACAGTAAGCCCGGGAGGGGTTCTAATAAGAAGAAACCGAAATTCCGGTAACATAAAATTGTATTATCGTGGCTGAAAATTTTGTTTCTCACTATCATGTTACCATAAAACCGTTTTTGGAATGAAATTCAACAGAAATACAATATCACTTTCATACATCTCTTCCCAAAACATATTACCTTACCTCGTATTGTTTTCTCTATGTCCAGGGTAAAGAAAGTTATGTGACTACATTATTTTCGTGGATATTGATAGTTCTCTCATTTGTTTCTCTCATTTGTCAAATTTATTCTACTTTCATTTTTTTTTTCCATGGCCATCTGAGACCCGCTGGTAACAATATGTTTTAATGTCAAATGTGATTCGGATTCGATAATTCTGTGTAAGAAGGGATTAAGTATTCTCAAAAACATTTGATTTTTGGCATTTAGAATCTGAATTTTTCAAAACCCTTTCTTAGTGAGCACCTACATTATGAAACGAAGGTACTGTCAAAATTCCAAGTCTCTACCTGTTATAGTTTAGGCTGTACGTTGATTCCTGTCATTCAGTCATTCAGTCAGTCAGGACAAAGCCTTTTATATATATATAGATGTTAAAGTACGAGCTATAGATAGCCTACAGTTAATTAACGACATCCTCAATCTCTCACATAGAATACGTTTGCATTAGATCTGCCTCAAGAAAGACACGGTCGCAGTTCTCCTTATCAGTAGCAGGGAAAATTCCCTGAAAAATCCCCGAACAGAGATAGCACTTAAACGACCTGAAGCGTTGAGAAGAAAGTTACCCCTGCACTTCAGCCCACGTGTAGTTGTCGAATGGGGCTGTAGGCGTTTCTACGGTTGTTCGCTGTCGTCCTTAGCCCCCCAAGGGGGGAGATATAAAAATAGAGAAGGCGGGAAGGTCGTGGTCCTTTTGATACAGTGACTTCTTTCTGGAAAATCCCTGTGGAGAAAAGCCGAGATTTGATTCAGGTACATCCCGAATGCAGGTCGCATGCGTTTACATATCTACCTGACAGAGTCACACGCCAAACCCAGGGGTATCGTATGTCATCCCTTTATAAACCGGTGTAAGTCTTAAGCCCACTGTGATATGAATTCCAAAATGCGTTATTATTGTTAAAACCAGTCATTCTGTTACCCTTTCCTAGGTCGCAATGCCTACGGTCGTGCTCAATATGCAAGGATCTTGACTTTCTATTTGCGAAGTGAATGTTTTATTAATTGAAATATTCTTATTTTTATTCATATTTTACACATTATTACTTTTTGAATTTAACGTACATTGTCCTACTGAAAATAAATATGTACTTTCAAATTTCGTTACGATTATGTATAGACAGAGGCGTAACGAGGGGGGGTTGGGGGTTTGACCCCCCCCCCATTGGTTAAAAAAAGGAAAATTGTAAAATTTTTTAAAGTCTGCTTAAAAATTACTTAATACGAGTATAAAGCGTGGGAAGCTTAAAACTCGTTATTGTGCATCTTAATTTTTAAAAATTTCCGGGGGAGGACCTCCGAACCCACCTCTCCCTGGGGGGTATTCCATACCCCCCAGACCCTCTGGATGTTATAACCCCCCCCCCATATGGTCGGCCTGGTTACGCCTATGTATATAGATAATGCTACAGAGAGCAACTTTTTCTTCAGTGGAAAGTGAATCGGAAAGCAACGGACAACTCCTTTACTCTGCGTTAGTATTGTCGTACATAAGCTGACTTTCCTCTCAAAAAATTGTATTATTATTTCCATCGAACAGTAACTGGTGTGTCAAAAACTATATTTCATGGATGAAAAATTATTTGTATTTATCATGCTATTACACAAATGTTTATAACATATAGGCCTACCAATGAAAAGTGATGACTATAACAGACTTCAGGGTGATCTTTTTAAGTGATAGGGTAAATAGAAAACAAAATTAAGCAATATTTTTGTGCGGACCTCAAGTTGACTTGTATAAATAAATTTGGTCCCCAGTTCTACTAAATTTGGACAGGCCTGTTATAAATAGGCCTACTTACCGTATCAGTTCTCCATCAAATATCCACTGTGACTTCACATTACGTATCATTTCTATCGCGAAATTAACACTTCTGAACTTTATATTCTTTTGAATATCCCTGGCATTATTATTAAGTTAGGGATATATTGTGCATTATTCTTTTCCACCATCCCGTTCACAATACTGACTTTCATCGCCGAAAGCTATTATACTCTCTCGGGCCGCATCTTGCTCGCGGGCCGTATTTTTTTCATCGCTGGACTAGGAGAAATGATTGGTAAATATAACTAATTTTTAAAATTATTTTTTTCAAATTTAAGGTTCATGGAGTTACTGCCTTTCTTCGTACTTGTTTCCATAGTATATCTCGTGGGGTTGTGCATATGTCCGAAAATCAATCTTTACGATCATACGAATATAGGCTACGTGATATTTAGACTCATTTAGATATAATTATACCATTTTATCTATCTCTTAGATACAGAAACAGAGCCTGTTTCTGCACGAAATCTTTCTTCATACAATGCAACAATTCCCTGAGGGTTAATTCTATACCGTATCTAACTACCAATTCCAATAATTTTATACAAGGCTATCAAACTGAGCAATTTCCCCAAGGTATTGAACTTGGGAGGAACTCCAAGCTGGTGAAGTACAGGCAATTACCGAGGTACAACGCTGTATGTATAGACTAGAATAATTAGTAGTATATAGCGAATTAGAACAGATCATATCAAGGTCAACAAGACCATCTGCACGTTGTCATCTCTAATTGTAATAGTCCGCCTATAACTGTTACATTCATGAGATTGATGAGCCCGGTGTTTGCAATGCAATATTGTAACTTAGATTCAATATACCAACCTATTAATTATGTAAATAATACTAACTCGGGATTAATAACTAAACTTCTACTAATTAAAATATGTAGTATTATGGGGTCAGTATGACCGCTAAAGAACTTTAGAAATAAATACCTCCGCTGATTTAAGAACACTATAATTTTAAAAATTTTATGACTTTATCCCTGTATACAATGAAGTTTTATTGGTTTTTGTATTTTCAACACATTAAAATATGGATATATGTGCATTCATGAACCACAGATTATTGCCTCTGTTGGCCATTACATGAAAATATTATAGGAGAAAAATTCCTCTGACACTGGGATTCGAACCCAGGAACATTTGTTATCCGTGCCACTGCTCTACCAACCGAGTTAAGCAGAGTTCACTTCACAGCACCAGATTGATTGCCCTTAATGGTCTACCTCACTGAGAGACAAGTTATGTCATAGCAGTACTGTGAGGCACATTAATTAGTGATTTTTGTGACGGGGCTCCCACTGTTATTGTACAGTTAACATTCAAGATGTATATATATGCACTCCTAAACAACAGATTATTGTCTCTGTTGGACATTAAATGAGAATATTATAGGATAAGTGTCAGAGGAATTTTCCTCCTATAATATTCTCACATTAAAATATATTTGTTGTTTTTCAGTGACTACCATGATCCCATTCATTTTTTCTTGGAATTAAATATTATGTAAAATACTTATAAAGGTCTACATACTTCTTCTGTTTTCAAAGTAAAAATAGGCTATAAGTTTTTACGACAGTTAATTTTAACCGATATATGCCAAGTAAATTACTTGCTGTCTTTGTGACCCCAGTAGTACTCAGTATAGATTTATATAACCCTAACAAAGAAATGCATAATCTGTCCCATGAGGTACAGTATTTTGTCCTAGATTTGTAGTATTATGACAGAAATTTAAGAAAATTTTAAATTCCATGTAAAATTATGACTCTTCAAAAATTTTAATCTGAATAAAAAGTTCATCCTGTAAGTGGCACAAGTATTAAAAAAAAAGATGTATTTCCATTCTTAGGTATCATTTATATGTCTAACAATAAATCATACCTACACCTTTATTTAATAAATTTATCGAACAAATATATCTACAATGATATTTAATATGCCAACTATTAACTAATAACGTTTTCCATTTCCTTTTTTATTGTAATTTTTATCTAAATATCAAGCTATGTATTTATGCAATACCCAAATAAAAAAAATTCTAGCTTATTGCTGGTAAATAATATTCTAGGCCTATCAGATTCATAAATCATATTCGAAAACTGGACACAAGAAATTTATTTCACAATTTTCAAATCGAAGCTCCTAAGACCAGGGTAAGGAAATACTTTAGGGATGCTTCAGAGTTTTAGGTCTGAAATGATGGATTCTTTATTGAAATTCCGTTATGTATTTATTTCATTAGTATTTATTTAGTTAATTAATCTTTAATTAGAACTAGACTTTAGTTGACATGTTAAGAATCATCAAGCTTGCCCAAATGCATATAGAAAGCCATAGGCTACTTATAACAAGCGAAAAGATTTATGCATATAAAAAGATTTAAACTTTATAGGTCGTTTCATTTACCGCTAGAACACAAACACCGTACCGCATTTTCATATCAACGAACAAAGTGTCAAAGATTTCTAACAGAGGTATTGGATTAAGCTGTTTCTTTGTTAAGATTGTTTTATGACGGTCGTACTGCTTAGTTCTAAATAGCCTTGATGGTGTGCCGGAATGTTGTCTCATAGAATATATTTCACGTGCCTGAATTTTTAGGCCTATGTGTTACGTAATGTACGCGTGTATAGATATTGAGAAAATGCTACTCTTCTGGCAGTGTAACACAAAAAATAAAATTTGACTGTCGCAATTACGCACACATAGACTATATTATACTAGCATGTGCCCGCGGCTTCGCCCGCGATAATTATTTCAAAAATTAAAAATTAAGAGCATAATAGTAAAATCATAATATTTATTAACTCCTAAATCACGTGGACTACATACCACGATTAGATAGCATCGTCTGGTAAAAGCGACCTCAGATTCGAGTTTCTTGGTCCAGAAAACCTCTGTATAGTGAGATTCGTCCAAATAAAACAACGTTTGACCATATTTAGGGCTTACAACATTCAAGCGATCGCGAAAGTTTTATTTTCAAGGTGTGACAAAAATAGACAAAGCCAACTGTAATTGATTTGACATTGAAATGTATAACTGAAAACTTATGTTTTGAAAACGCAAAAATGCACGTTTTTTGCCCGTTTTTCACTCATAACTCACGAACGAAAACTAAAATTAAAATTCCGGCTTCGCGGTGCATTTTCCGACCCTTCAGCCCACCTATGTTTCAAATTTCAGATCTCTGCGTTCAGTAGATTTCCCTGGACATCGAGGACAGTTCCTTTTATTAATATAGATAATATGAATTATAATGATACCTTCTCTAATTTGTCAAACATCCATTTAATTTAATCCAAACCCACCTGTACCATTGGCAACAATATGTTCTGTGAATTTGTTTCGACAATTCTATGCAAAAAGGGATTAAGTATTTTCAAAAACATTTGATTTTTGGCATTTAAAATCAGAATTTTTCAAACTCCCTTCTTAGTGAGCACCTACATTATGAAACGAAGGTACTGTCAAAATTCCAAGTCTCTACATGTTATAGTTTAGGCTCTACGTTGATTCCTGTCAGTCAGGACAAAGCCTTTTATATATAGAAGAAGATTATGCTGGGCTAGAAACGAACTAAACTTGAGGACAAAAAGCGAGTGCCTTTCCTACTGCTTTTCCTAATGCAATTCTTATGGAACAATGGCAAAACATAAAGTAAATGAAATCTTTACCTTAGAGTTTCCGTAAATCACGATTCTCCTTGCGTTGAGGTGGCATCGGTTTACCCAACTCCTTACGTCCTGGAAAAATGAGAAAGCACATTGAGTCTCATTCAGCTAATCGCCAAGCTTTAAACGGTTTATAAGATTTACCAAAGCAGAGAACAGTATTACATTAACATCAACATTATAGGAAGTGGTCACAAGATACCTTTCAAAACAGTTTTTCTCTCCAACTTATATCAGTGTTTTCATTTCTGAACCACTGCAATGATTTGTGGTAAGAAAACACGTAATATTGCGATTTTATGTGATTGTTTTTAAAAATGACAATTCGTTTGCATAATGTCTTTAACTCCATAAATAATTGTTTTAAGCTCAGCTTTATTATACTTTTTTGAACACCGTCATATCAGGAGTAGGTTTTGAAAGCCACATAACTAATGATGTGCAACTGTTTTGTATTATTGGTGTGTTTATGGCGCCTGTTGATTTCAACTGATATTCATTTTTAATTAATATGAATGAATGAATGAATGAGCCACATGTGTCCCATTCAGGGCTAGGGCCTCCCTCTGATGACGGGTAGCTCGGTTAGAATCTCATATGGTGAGCTGGTCCATATGAGCTTGGTAAACACTTCACTTTCACTAAACTTCTTCCAGCAACTCGGTGTGTAGGCTTCTCCAGACATCTCTGTTCTTTGCTACGCTGGACCAGTGTACCCCGGCACGCCTTCTGAAGAAATCTACCCACCTCGTTCTTGGTCTTCCTCTCTCCCTTTTGCCGATCCTAGGGTCCCATACAGTAGAGATGTTTCCCCATCTGGTACCTGGAAGTCTCGCTACATGACCACCCCACTTCCACTTCAGGCTGCATGCGCGCTGGGCCACGTCGGTTAGTCCTGACATCTTTCTCAGTCTTTCTGTTGAAATTCTGTCTCTGAGGGATATACCCATTATCCTCCGTTCCATCTTCCGTTGGCAAGTTTTTATGCTATTCTTCTGAGCTGATGTCAAACTCCATGTCTGGCATCCATACAGAAGTGAAGGGAAGATGCAGGATTCCAGTGCCGCTAATTTTAGTCTTTTGTTTAATGATCTGTCCATCAGGATGAATTTCAGTCCCCAGAAAGCTCTCCAATTAATATGAGACAGGACTAAATAGCGGCGATAAGTAACGGTAAGTAAATATCCATTTGGCATTTGCCTTTGCGACAAGGGAAACTATGTAATTCAAATTGGCAGGCCACGGTGTTTGAACCTGAAACATCCCGAATGCGAGTTCAAGACATTACGATCTCGGCTACATCGCTCGGTTTAAATTCTGTTGTCACAAACGATATTAACTATATTTCAAAACCGAATTTCCGATGTCGTCGGTTGATTACTGGGGGTACACTAACTCCACTTTTGTGAAAAATGTGGTGAAATAGGCCTACATTTCAAACTCACAGTATTGGCACGCATCATAAACCTGTAGGGCTAAACCAATTTTCCACCTAGAAATATATAAATACGAGGGAGAATCAAATGAAAACCGCAATTAGTCTAATTTTTTCGCACTATTTTACTGGAGGAAGAATGTTTGCTTGTACATTATTTTTCTACATAGTTCCCTCCCAGTTCAATGCACTTACGCCATCGGATATCGGATACCGGATACCGCGTAAGAAAAATTATTTTGGTTGATGCTGAAGCCATTCGTGCACCGCCGAATGGACAAGTTCATCAGACTTAAAATTCTGCCCTCCAAGGAGCTCCTAATGGACCAAAGATTTGGAAATCTGCTGGAGCCAAATCTGGCGAGTACGGTATATTGGATGTGGTAGGCACTTGATTGGTTATGTCGTCGATGGTTATTTATGGTTACATGAGCAGCATGAGGACGGGCGTTGTCAAGTTGAAGCAAAACACTTGTATTCAGCAATCCCGTATCTTTGTACACAAAGTTTTGTGTTGATATCTTTCGTTATTATTTGGTTATGCCAAATCGTTCTTTACTTTCTGGACGACCCTCATATAATTAAAACAGCCGATTAATTTTAATAATTAGCAGGGCCCGGATTCTGATCGCCTAAAATCGTTTGAAAAAGACCCTAGATTTTAAAGAAAATGACTTAAAAACTGACCTAAAAACTCATATTTTATTTATAAAAAATTATTATTGAACACACAAAGTTATAGACTAGTTGTACATAATTGTAAAAACTGTAAATAGCTGTAATGTGAATGTTCATTTCTCACGGAAATTTATACTGGCACTGAAGCACTGCCGAGTCAAAATTCGGCATATCCTTTTGTGGTCTGCCGGATTATATTGTTGTTTATTGTGGGTAAACAGTAGTTTGCACACTCAAATCCAAGCAGGTGGCAGACTCTGATGCCAAGTCAATCTAATAACAACAGTAATATAATACAAAATTTTGGCGTTTTTTTTATTCTCATTTCCGACTGAGACATGTCAACACTTAACGCCGAATTTTTTCTTCTTGCATTAAACAAACAACACTTCAAATACAGCACCTCTAGCGACGAAAAAAAAAGTTAATACACTGAATGTAAATACATGAAAATGACTAAATAAGGAAGCAAATGACACGAAAATGACAAAATAATTACCTAAAATTGAAAATAATTCCCTAAAAATAGAAAAAAATTGCATAAAATTACAAAAAATTACCTAATCAAAATATATTTCTATAATCTAGAGGTCATGATTAGGATTTATCTACAAGTTGGCAATGTTTATGCAGCATCAATAAAAAAATGACATGTCATTAGAATCCGGGCCCTGATAATTAATAAATTTACACGCAGATGAAATTAATTAATAACAATTTCCTGCTCTGAATTGAGACGTTTCCCACTCTAAGAATTCCAATACCTGAAATAATTGAATTCTTGGAGTTGTTAAGATCAGATGTTTTCGACGTGTGAACTACACTGCAGGGAGCGATGAGCACTGTATTAACAGCAGGGATGCTCCGATATCAAAGGTAACAATAGTGGCTATGGGGGAGATACTCAGGCTTCAAGAGCGCTCAGTCAAGTGTTGACTTTTATTCTGTGAGACAATGAGAACAATTGGAAGAGCAATGTCTTAAAGCTGACAGCTTTGTCTCCAAGGGGAATACTAGAAGTACGGCTTTCTGCTATGACTGACATAGGAAATGCATTTCTTCGGATATTTGTTAACACTGTGACAGAGCGAAGAGATTGATTTATAAGGTTTTAATAAAGCAAGTAAACAAGTAGTGTATTAAACGCTAGACTTATACCAAGGTAAATTGGTTCACATAAACAGATTCCTTATTTTATGTCATAGGCTAGCTTAAGTTACAATGTTAAAAATATTATTTATTTTATTTACTTTATTCTATTTCTGTGTATTTTTTAAAAATAAAAGTCTGTTTTGTGTGTGTATCTTAACACATTTTTAGTTATAAGATCATCTAACAAATTGCAGGCCTATAGTGTGGTAGAAAACAATTTGTAGGCCTATAGTATGGTAGAAAATGCAAGGTTGAGCATATATTTATCTGGACGTATGAGAATAAATGCACATGTAGTCGTACCTAGCATTGAAAATCTGACGTGTGAGGAGCATCATAATTCTGTACACTGTACATGTACGGTATATGATATAATGGATGAATAAAAATGTATTATTTCTATTATTATTTTTATTAAAAATTCAATAATTTATTTATATGGGGTATTTTACAACCATGATTTGCATTTATTACGTCAAACACTACAGAGAGCTAATAACAATACATTTTATATTCTACTAGTTAGATAAACAATTGCATCGAATCAGGTGGCAGACTCTTATTATTATGGTTAAAATAAATTCAATTAACTTCATTGCTCTTATTTAGATTTTTAAAAATATGTATTGCGAGACTATCCTATCCTCAAATTTATTTATCACAATCATCATTTTATTACTCTTAAGGGAAGATAATACGGAAATGTTTAACTTTTATAATATGTAACATTGTAATCTGAAAAGTTTTTAAAAAAGGGGAGCCAAAATTTAAATAATTGCCCTTAAATGTAATATTTCACAAACATCATTATAACTCAACTTCTACACACAAAAATTACAGCCATTCCTTCACTATTCTTTTCATAACATAACATGCCACAAATCGACTGGAAGAAATCATATTTGGTCGAGTTGAAAATTGAGGCTTTTACTTTTCTGTTCCTTGTTTTTTTTGTGTATTTGTTTTTATTGTTATACTTCAGGAACAGTTGAAGAATGTAAATAATTTCTCCGGTGAATTTGTGTATAATGTATAGAAAACTGGGTGATAAAAATTTCAAGCATCTAACTTCATTAGTCTATTCTCGCTATATGTAAGAAAATTTTACTTATGGAAACAATGGAATGAAGTTTTTCTTCAATAACCAGAACGAAGCTAATTTAATCTTCGTCTTTAGATTTTTAAAAACTAATACATTCTTAGACACACAAAAGCTACCATCTTGGAGTACAGCTTGATATTATATCAATAAGTTAGACTAAAAAACCATTACCTTAGCAAAAAAACGTATAAATAAAAATTATTATAAAGTACAGTAAAATGAAGGCGTATTACGTCTTATGTGGGTCGCTTTGAGGATTAAACCAATTAGGCATCGATAAATGCATTCAAACGGAACATTTGAAAGGCTTTTCTAAAATGTTTAACAAATTTCAGTAGCTTCTCCCCTTAAAGAGTCTTAACATATAATTATGGTAATCTTAAGAATAAAATATCACTATGTTATCTAAAATCTATTAAAAAACCACGTAAGAAAATTGTAATTTTATATTGTTCCGTAAACGTGAAATATTATCAAACCGCAATATCCTAAATTAAAAATGCTCTAGGCCTATTACTGCAAGCCGTCTTTTAATATTAATTACGATAAAGATTTTAAGGCACCTATTTAGAGTTACATTTCAAAGACTGTTGTAAAAAAAATCTGATGTGAAAGTCACATAACTTCCTCTGCCCAAATAAAAGTTAGGAGTATTCACATATCCTTGTACAGAAACGCAAGACACAATTTAACGCTAATTATACGATAAATACCTGATAACCTCTTCTTTGAAAATGATGCGACTAATAAAAGTGCAGACTATATAGCAAACAAAAACAAGTGACTGCAGGCATTTATTGAAACTTCCGTCGTTAAGAATAATTTCCGAACTTTATCGAATATTTCCCTCCAATATGTCTTTCTCGCTTCATTCTTATATAGAATAAGAGGCCGTGAAAGAGTGTGTATTCAATTGTTAACCACACAACACAAACTTTTTACAAACAGTGGATGAACAGTAGGTGGCTTGTAACTGCCTTCAGAGAATTTTTTCGAAAAAAAGTTTCAAATAAACGTTTTAGCTCTCACTATAAGCTATACTTGTGCAAAATTTAAAGAAAATCGTTAGAGCCGTTTTCGAGAAAATCGCGAAAAACGAAAATTTCTTCAAGTCCCCTTAAAAATAAGAGAAAATAGTCGCCAATCTTATCCTCACATCTTCAGAAGGTACCTGACCCAAATACGAAATTTTGTTTTCATACGATTTTCCGTTTTGGAGCTAGAGTGTTCACAGACAGACAGACAGACACACAGACATGTTTCCAAAAATAGTATTTTTGGATTCAGGGGGCCTTGAAACGTGTATATATGCTAAAAACTCAAATTCGAATTTTGGGGTCGAAAACAATACTTCCTCTACCTATAGTACCTATGGTACGGGCAGAGGAAGTAAAAATAAGAAAACTTATTTATTTTAAATTGGTGGTTCACTGGTGGCGTTGAAACTTTTCAAAATTAATAATAATAATAATAATAATAATAATAATAATAATAATAATAATAATAATGATAATAATAATAATAATAATAATAATAATAATAATAATAATAATGACCATAATAGGCTATGCTATTTTGATAAAATTTTCACTGCTACTGACGTATATTAAGTCATATCAAACTATTGTATAAAAGCAGAGATATAAGTTTAACAGCACAGTGATTTGCTTATTATGTGCTAATTTTTATACACATGTTAGAATTGCTATTCATAGAAACTACCTAATTTGCTAAAATGTTCGTAATTGATTTTGATCTCAGAGCTCACTGATGGTAATTGGTTATATCAATATAAATAAAATCTAGCTCTGAAAGGTTATAAATTATCTTCTCTTATCTTGAGCGTAGTCATTTCCTTATCTTTTAAAGAACGAACAGAACATTCATTTGAATTACAATGGTTTGCATTCATTATATATGTTACCGGTAATGTGTGAAATCCGGCATTCTATAGAATACCTAGGTAATGTATAGAATGCCTAAAATCGAACGTCAAAGCATGAAATGATTGACATTTTATACATTGCCTAGGCATTGCATACTTGGGCGGATTGTCTGCCGGCAAAGTATAGGCCTATACTTTTACTCCGTGGCGCTACATCCCTGGAGGGACTTGGCCTACCACCCGACCGCTGCGTCATCTCCCGTAGGCAGATGGCAGGATTGGGGGGCATGTGGTCAGCATGCCGACACCCACGGCCGTTAATGGTGGTTTTCTTGACCGGAGCCGCTACTTCTCTATCAAGTAGCTCCTCAATTTGGAATCACGAGGCTGAGTGCACCCCTACCAGACCTCCCTACCTCAGAAAAATCCGAGGAGGTACCGGGAATCGAACCCGGGCCGACGGATCTGTAGACAGCAATGCTAACCACAAGACCACGCCGGCGGACAAAAGTATAGGCCTATAATATTCCTAATCCCGCCACCACTGTTTAATAATAAAGACGATGATGATAATTGATTGAACTCAGATCGGAAGGACAAAATATACAAAACGCTTAAAGATGACCTAATATGTCGATGGAGTAGAATTGAGGATAAATTTGTATAACAGTTTAAAAAATGCAAACAACCAAATACCCAGGACTGAAATTATTAACAAAATCACTTTGTACGAAATAATTTCTATTTTATGTCACAGATATTTATTGTAGAATAAGTCATATCTTTAAAATGTATTTAGACTTCTTGAAATAGGAGAATTAAATAGTCTGCTAAATTTTCTATACGAGATTCGTTAATATTAGGCTATATTCTGATAAAATACGTTTTCGTAAAAAAGAAAAATCTGAACTCAACTTCTTTATTGAAATATGGAGTAATGAAAAAAATGACAACTGTGATTATGTAGTAGTAAATGGGTACTTACTGTAACAACTATTTCAATCTCAGTTCTGCTTTAATTTTTTCCCGGTAAGAATATCCCGTGCATTATTTCGTAGTTTTGTTCCTTCAGTTTCAAATGCGTATTAATTAATAAAGGCTTCTCATCTTGTTCCCTTTTGACACTTTATGCCTAGGAATTGTATATAATGCCTAGGAATTGTATAGAATACCTAGGAAAAGTATGTAACATTTTCACAAAAAACTTATATTTCATAGCTTGCCTAAAACAATCAGGAATTCTATATATTACCTAGGCATTCTATAGGATACCGGGATTTCACACAATGCCGGTAACATATATATATATTTAAAAAGTAGTCAATGCTTAATTTTCGTTTCAAGATTTCACTTTAGCTATTTTGAGGCTGTATGAGAAGATAACTTCAAGCAAGAAGCAATGGACCACTCAAGAAGGGGCGGGGTTTACAGGCTGACCTCTTCACCTGTAGAAATGTGATGCGTTGGAGCCATTTCGGCGATGAGATCAGCCAGTAGAACCCAGTCCAAAGCGGAGTCATCACACATCGCAATGGCAAGAACACTGTTCCTTACTTCAGAGAGCATGCTTTGGCAAAAAGTAAATTTACAGCTCAGGTTTTTGAAATGTAAGAGATTTTAAGGTAAATGTCTATTTGGTTGCTTCATGAAAATGTATTAAAAATATTACAGATATTTGCATTCGGGTGGGAATGCAAAGAAAGCATGCTTTTAATCTATTGATTTTACTGCAAAGACCTTTCATAAAAATCTTTTATCAAAGCCTTTATACCATTTTCCTATCTTAATGTTTTTTTTTAATTTATTGAATTCAACAAAAAATTACAAATTTATATTAATGCATTCATGAAAATCAAATTAAATTTGCATTTGACTCACTTGGTTGTAACATGAGAAGAAATAATTTCAATCCTCTTCATGGGTCAAAATGCTATACAATTGCTTGACTGAAACAATGTTTAATTTTTGGCCCAAAAACTTAAATAATTATAAAAACTTATAACTTATTATAACTTATAAAAATTGTAAAGTTATTTTGTAAAGTTATTTTGTTAACAATAATTCAATTTAACAACATCCAAGCGATTGCGATGCTTTTATTTCCAAGGTATGACAAAAACAGCCAAAGCCAACTGTAATAATTACATTAATTATTGTACAAGAGAACAATTATTGTACATTATTTTCCATTATTCGTTCTAAATTGTAATTTTTTAAATTTTTAAATTTTTAACATGAGGCATTATGTTTGTATCTCTGTTATGGTATTGTATTTTATTTTTTTCGTGTGATTATTCATGTATTTATTTCATATGAACAATCTTATAGTTTCGCCAAAGCTATAATGTTTGTTTTTTAAATAATGTTTATAATATTATAATTTTAGTATGACTGAACTGACCCCGAACAAGAGCTATGCTCATGCAGAGTAAATAATGCTCTTTTGTAATTGTAATAATTGTGTTCATTTTGTTTATATTTGTATTTGTAATAATTTGTTTTTTGTAATTTGTAATAATTAGAAAATTTTGTAATAATAATAATAATTATAAAATAATAAAAAATATCAGATTGTGAAAAACACCTGGTTGATGCGGCAACTACTTTAGCACAGAAGTACTGCGTGCAGTCTAGTCATTCTTCTGCAGGGGCGCTGCATAAAAGTCATTTCCAAGAATTTGGGTTGTAATGCATTTGCCATAACTAGCAAAGGATTTAGATGATAATAATAACAGACCATAATAATTATAGATAATAATAATTGTTATCTATATCCTCTGCTCGTTACGGCAAGTGTATATCAGCCCAGTTTGTTGTGATTTATTCTTATGCAGCGCCCCTGCAGAAGAATGACTAGACTGCACGCAGTACTTCTATGCTAAAGTAGTTGCCGCATCAACCAGGTGTTTTAACTTGTGTTATTTATCAATAGGGCTCGAAAGTTGATGAAATATATAAATATTTTTTTCTGAGAATCACAGACAATGCAGGATGTTGTTACATTCGTCTCGCCTCAAAACGAACAAAAATAGCTTACTTTTATTTTGAATTTTTTCGGAATTTTAGGTAGATTTCGAAGAAAAATCTACTTATTGCAATCGATACCATGTCATGACTTTCGAAAAATTCTTTCATATCTTTACGTTTCATGCCTCCCTAAGTACGAAACCACCGCCTGTTCAAAAAAGTTATATATATATACATACATATATATATCTTTACACGCTAGCGGCCGTAATTTTGAAGATATTTGAACCAAATTTTACTATATCATTATTAGGCCCAATAGTTCGGACAAGTTCGTTAATGGGAAAAATTGGCCCAGGGGGGGTCGGGGGAGGGGGTTTAAATATTGAAAACTTTATATCTCGGCCCCTATGAAGTATAGAGGGAAACTAGAGTACTCCCTGTGGAGTTCACATTGACACCAACGATTCGGGGGTTTTTGGGGTAAGTGGAGGTGGAGGGGTGGAGGGGATGGAAATTCGAAATTTTTTAAACCACATCTAGTGGGGTATCGTTGAAAAGCTCTTGATGAGTACTCTAAAAATCAGTAACTAGTTTCTCGATAGCTCTCATATAGGCGAGATTTGAATGTTTGGAAAACAATAACACGTAAAAATGTACCTCGGCCTGAAGGCCTGTCGAAAGGAATGTGTGAGGACCGATTAAGTATAAAATTGCCAATGTAATAGAGTTTGAAATATTTTAAAAAAATAGTTACACATTTAGAACAATAATGCTTGGCAAAATCAAAAATAAATAATAAAATATAATATTAATATAAAACATAATAAGCAACTAAAAAATTTTCAGATTTATTTATAGTTGGTATGGTGCATTGTACACTTTGATATTGCTGTGATAAAATAATTCTCGGTAAAAAGGAGTTTGATATGAAAGTTTTGGCTCAATGACAAAAAGTGTCGTCCTCAAAGAACATTGGGAATACTGTTCAGTTATGTTGATGCCTTGAGTTTCATATAGTTATCACAGTCATGGCTCTCTTAAGAATTATTATAATATCATTCATTTTGTCTTGTTTAGCGGCTTTGCTGGTTTTATTCATTGCTGATCTTACGCATGGCCTCCCAGAATATTATATCCTTTTTCTTGTTCTCAAAACAAAAGATTGTAAGCTCTTCGTCTTTACCGAATTCAGTTCAACATTTATTTTCAACTACTATTTTTACTATTTTGATTAAGCAATAATTATGAATATTTTTTATTTATCCTCTCATCATATGACTGTCAGATTGCTTCTTAATCTACGTTTTTCTTTTAAGAATATCATTGCTGAGTCGTCCATGTTTTCTTCACCAATGGGAGTCTGTTTTTAATCATTGTTGAATAGCGTTCAGCTCACAATAACTGACTATTTAATGCTATTATCAAGGATAGTAAAGAAGAAGAGTGCTGCGCAGCGACAATAAATTAAACCAAAAGCACTTCGAAATCTACCTCAGCCTGTAGGCCTGCCTAAATGGATTTTTTATTCAGGGATCTCAAAGCGTGTATTTACGTTAAAAACTAAACATCCAATTTCGCGGTCGAACACTCTACTTCCTCTATGTAAGTTATAGGCCTAGTACCTATGGTACGGGTAGATGAAGTAACAAGAATCTAAAAATTTATGTTCTCAAAACTTCTGCAAACTTCATACCTAGCCATTTCCATTTGGTTTTCTTCTGCATTGGAATGTGTACATCTAACGAAAAGCGGAAGCGGAAATAGAATTACTGCTGCGAAATGAATTGAAACGGGTTTCACTTATTTCTTGTATGCTTTGTAAATCACTTCTTGATCGCCCAGCCAAGAGTAACGACTGGTTGTCATGGTGATGCCATAAACATGGTTACACGTACCGTAGCGTCCTCATGGGAAAGCTCTGCTTTGACGAGACAAGATCCGACCGAATAAACTAGTTTACATGAAAACCTACCAAATGCAGAAATTGCTTTAATGGACATTCATGTTTCCGGGGACCGGATAAAAAGGCATGTCGTCTGCATACTAATAGACTTCTCTTGGAAGTGGCAATGTAAAGGACTTTTTAAAACAGACCAACAGCCAAACCTGTGTATCAGAATATTATGTTTGGATGTTATAATGATAAATGAAAATAGAATGGTCATAAAGACCGCAGGAGATAAAATTTAACAGTAGGCCTAATGAAAAGTAAATATCATTAGTAACACTTTGTAGTTTATATTTAGTATAAATCACAGCTTTATTAGAGACGATTAGGGCTATTTTATTTTTTATTTATCTATCAATGAAGACCCCAAAGAGCATAATACACAGAGAACAACAATATATTTACTAAGAGGTAGGAAAAATTACAATTATTGAAACTAATCTAATGAAACATAGCACATTACTAATATTATCACAGAAAACATAAATTTAATAGAAAAAATGGAAAAATAGTAATCATGAAAGTAGTTGTGACCGGAAATAAAATTTAGGCTTTGAAGCAAAAGTCTTTATGTTTCTATTATCCTTAATATCTTGTGGTAATTCGTTATAATTATTTCAAAGTGAATAATGAATTACTTTAGTACCATTTAGAATTTTAGACTGAAGAATTTTGTTGTAAGTGTATAAAATTATATTTTCTAGGAAAATAGTAGTGAATATCATCATTACAAATAAAATCAATATTAGATGATGTGTGATATTTTTTATAATCTTCTACCCAACAACGCATGACTGGGATTTAATAAATTCTCTAATTGGAAGCATGCCTGAATGTCCATTTAATTCTAATGATGGTGTAAGTGATGACACGCATGGATGTTTTAATGATGATGGTACCGGGCCCAAAATTATGTAGTAGGGTTATAATTACATCACGCAAGTGAGTTTAACTTTTCTTCGGATGAAAGGGCACATTAAAAATAATAAATAAAAATCAGGTGCTCACAACTGAAAACTTGCATTCATACTCATATTCGAAGTGTATCATTTACACCAGGAATGTAGGCCTACACAGCTAGAGGAAAAATTACTCATAATCCATGCCTAAACAATTGAATGTTACGCAACTCAATATTCGCAAGTTGTAGGACAACATACTTTACAAGCCCTGGCATGCTTGTTTAAACTACAGTATACGTAAATAATAAAGAAAGCCGACATCTGTAACGAAAAATATGAAACTTGCTTGCTTACGCTCGTTACATAAACATACTTGCGTCTTAATAAATGTCATTATAGGCTTGTTGCATAATATAACTTTACTAATTTCAAAAATTATCATATTCGTTGTACCTTTAAGTTGTAGGGTCTTTGAATATGACGGTATAATATTAGGTAATCCCACGAGAGACTACGAGTTTATCGATATATTTGCAAGAACGAAATTCGAGAAAATTTATCTGACGAAACTCGTAATCTCGAGTGGGATTTATTAAGACTGTTCCAGGAATACACTGTAACGTATTTTGTAACTAATCATTTTTTTTACTTTGTTGCCAATATTCTGTCAGCCGTAAGAATGAATGAACAGTTCACGAATCGATTCGATGAATCGATCCGAGTTTCCAATGCTACCAATTGGTGCGCATCACAAGATGGAGGGCGTCGTGGTAGTTGCTTACATCAAAACGCAATAAAAGCACACGAACTGGCTTGCACCGAATCGAAATTGTGTTTTTAATCAATGGACATTTATATTATTTCAATTTCCAAACAATATATGTTGTATAAAATAATATATTTTCATTTTGCTTAATGGCAGCATGTGACATATTAATCATCGCACGTTGATGCCTAACGTGTCCAGAAACGAGCTGACGTTTTAACAGATAAAATTCCATCCTTACGATCCGAGGAAGGATATTATAAGATAAACGATCGTGATTGATCTACCGTATTTTACGGACCATAAGACGCACCTTAATTTTAAGATGCAAATTTCAAGGAAAAGAAATTTAATGTGATCCTAAACGAAACATTTTAAAGGGAATAGAATACTAATAATATACTTCGTTGCATAACAATGTTTTAGTGTAAATCACTTCTAACTTAAAATCTGCACTGTGCGAAAATCTCATCTGTACAGGTGGCATCGCAAAAATGTTAACAACTGAACTGTTTTTTCATGAAAGACTGAAAATATTTTTACACCCTCTCACCCTCAATTCAGCATACGATTAATGTAATGGGAGGTCATTCCCTTCATTTAAACCACCCGCTGGAGACAACTCCTTTTGTATTAAAGAACTCAACATTCCTTTCCTTCTGCATTGTATACATGGCTTCCAACTATCCTCATTTTGCGATTGTTACAAGTGCATTGATGTACAGTCTGTGCTAAAATGTGTCTTACCTTTTACAACACCTTGTGTATAGCCCTAACTATGGTATTACGGCAATATTTACCATAATTTTAATTTTTTAGTGTACTTCGGACCATTAGACGCACCCAACTTTTAAGGCTCTGTTTTCAAGGTAAAAAAGTGCGTCTTATGGTCCGTAAAATACGGTATATCCGAGGAATTGCTAAACGTTATTGGTCAATATTCAACAAACGGCGTATGAGTGGAATCATCTATTAAAACTCATTTATGTACATTAACATAGGTGGAGGTGATACAAACAGTATTTCTTTCTTTTTTACAAAAACAGTAGCTATGACTACTTTACTGCGGAGAGATGCTGCTCCATGAGGAGCTGTAGTGTGCGTGCTGGCACGAAGATCAGTCTAAGTGCAGTGGTCATTACCAGCCTCTCTGCAGTGTTTCAGCTTCACTTAACCCGCTCGTTATTCTGCCAACCCACCAATACTAATTTCCACCAATCACGCAGCACCCAAAAAAAAAAAAAAAAAAAAAAAAAAAGTACTGCTCTTCCGTTCAGAGTAACAAAGAGTTACGCGTGTCCTACATTACGAAACTGCAACATGCTGACGTTCTTATTTATATCTGGCATGAAAAGAAAAAGAGCAATATACTCACACTTTATGCCTCTACAAGCGTAACAATAAAACTTCAGGCTTTGACTTCTTCACTGCTACTGACATATAAATTCGACCCCGCAGGGAATTGCATAAAAGCGGAATTATTATACTGACCATTTCACGCTTACGCCGCGTGTTTGATATTGACCAATAACGTATAGCAATTCCTCGGATATAGACCAATCAGGATCGTTTATTTTATGAAATACTTGCTATTAATATGAGGATGGGATTTTACCTGATAAAATCGTCAGCTAAGTTACTGGACACGTAAGCATCAGTGTGCCGTGATTAAGATGTCATATGCTGCCATTATGCAGCAAGAAAAAAGATCATTTTATACAACATAACTTGTTTGGAAATAGAAATAATATAAATGAACATCGATTAAAAACACAACTTCGATTCGGTGCAAGCCAGTTCGTGTGCTTTTATACTGTTCTGTTGTTAGCTTCCCTGAATGGAGTTAACTATGTCTTATATGCACCAATAGTAGCACTAGTCACAAATGGTAACTCGAATTGACGAGTTTCATCAGGTAAATTCTATTGATAAACTCGTAAACTCTTGTGGGATTACCTATGATAAAATAATAGTATTTGCTAAAATGTGAGGATTATTATCCTCGTGTTTAGGTTGGGAATCATCAAGGATAGAAGAAAATCGTTTGGTGCCAAATCCGGAATGTAGGGAGGGTGATCGAATTATTCCCAAGCAAGTGATGCGATCAGAACTTCGAGTTTATTTAGACGTGGGATGCTTTCGCGTGGAATCCTCTCTTTTTTTCCCCATTTTTTTTTCATGACAATGCCCGGCCACACACACAGGCAAACGATTTTCATCTGATTCTTCGTCTGAAGAAATTCCTTGGTAGAAAACATTTCAAGGACGATGACGTTGTGAAACAAGAAAAGCCGACTTGATTTTCATCACAGGCGGCATCATTCTTTGACGAAGGCATACGAAAACTGGTTTCCCGTTACAAGTGCCTAAATAACAGCGGTGACTATGTGGGGAAGTAGTGTAAGGTGTAAGGTAATGAATGATGAAGTATTTGGAAAATGTTCTGTTATTTTTTTTAATTACCGGTATCACACTTATTTTAAAACACGCCTTGTACAAATATGTTGCAAAATACGCATTGCATGAATAGGCTTATAGCTTAAAGCTTCTTTCATAAACATATAAGTTTAAAATCTTTGTTTGCCATTCATGAAATCTGGTAAAAGAAATCTTCTGTTCACTGGCGTCTTGCTATTAAAATGTAAAATGCATACAGTGTGTCAAAATGAGTGTATGCATCAGAATAAAAGTAGCCTACGTCTAAAATATTGTATTACAATATATTTGTATATAATTTTAGTTTTTTTTTTTCAAATATAAATGACCAATGCCCTATGTCTGAACGATTGCTTCTTATATATTATAGTCTAATGAAATAAATTTTGATCATTGTATTAGATAACTTATATCATGGTAATAAACCATATGAAGCGCTTTATACAGTAGAGCATGATAATGATTAAAACGTGTCAAAGAATAAAAACACTTATTGCTCCACTTACATAATTTACGTAGGACTTGTTTCTAGGGAAGAAGCTCCCTTATCCTCAGCTGAAGGTTGACTCAACCTTGAGGATAAGGTAGCTATTTCCGTAGAAACTAGTCCTACGTAAATTATGTAAGTGGAGCAATAAGTGTTTTTATTCTTTGACTCATTTTAATAACTTATATCATGATATTTCGTTTTCAGCAAGCATGTAGAACCAAAATGCCTGTGAAAGTTTTTAATGGTGTACTAGTGAAATAATCAATAATACATTTAAAGAATAACAGTTTCTTTTATGAGCAGAAACGAACCGTAAATGACTAACAATAAATCACTGATACTAATTTTTAAGTTCAAAGCATCCAGCAATTGCTTTTGCTCCATTTTCTCTTCATCTACTAATGATTATGTGGTTGCACCAACAATTTGTAAACGTGCCTTGTCCGTCTTGCATTGAAGCAAATGATCGCCATTCCTTTGAGGCTCATTAGTTAGTGGTGGGGGGTGAAAAGGGAATGGAGGTGGGAGAGCAACCACCCTAAAACAAACCAACCAACCAAACCCTCCCACATACACAGGGAGTCTGTGGCTAACACGGCTTGACCAAAGCGGTTCTAGGGTTTGCACTATTAAGGTTTATTATTGCTACCAATATTCATAGAGGTAGCGACCTAAAGCGCTCTATCCCTCCACCGAATCATTATATCATCGCTACAATAACAAGCAATCGTTATCATAATTAATCACGATTACTGTAATCTCTGTGTAACATTGCTTGGAGATCTCGGTCTAGTATATACACCGATACACTTGTATGTTAAATGGTGTGTTAACAATTCAGTGCGGGTTCGTTGATTGAGAAGGTAATCTCCATTAGTGGCTTGGTAGGTTGGCTGAACAGTCGTCGTTTGTGAATACCTGTACCTCTTATCAGTTTTGTATTGTCTATCCCTTATCAAAATTTCATTCACTGTATTCCTATATGGTTTTTGTGACATCACCTGGTGCATTATTGAGAAATTACCTGTGAAATAGAAGAGCAATAGTCAATTGTTCTACACCATACTGTTCACTAATATGATTGATAGCATGATTTTGGCCATTACGCTAAGCACACCCCATTTGGGGGTGATATACTCTATTTTATGTGAACATACATCATTCTCTACTAAATTTTGTATTATTATTATTATTATTATTATTAGCATTATTATTACAATAATTATTACATTTCAAACATAAGATTTATCACAAAGGATTTTGCAATTTTGAATAGGCTATTACTTCTCCCCGGTTTAGCTTACACTTTACGTGTTCTGCCGAAAATTTCAGTATTAATGTAGTCACATATTCCAATCTTGCTCTTCTTTTTCTTCTTCATCTTCTTCTCCTTCTCGTTTCCTTACTTATTTCCATACACATGAAAGTATTTTTACCCAAAGTATATCCCAATCAATACTTAATACTTGAAAAGGGAAAGTTGGTTTATTGTATTGAATAATTACTACATTATGAAACATTTCACTACAATTTTTCAACATTAATTTTTTCTTTAAGACGCCACCGAACAAGCACATTGTCGTGGTCGGGAGCATTTCGGAAATGGATATAAATATATTATATAAATAAAAATAGGTAAACTGATGTAACAAAGTGCCAGAACACTTTTCTTTAATCTGTGATAATTGCAATTATTATATGCAGAAAATAAGTTATTTATAAATCAATATTTTTAAATCTAATATATTACCATAAAATAGGCATAAAATTAGGCCTTATTCCCCGATTTGGTCCAGTATCAATAGGCTTTTTTCCCATATACATAAATGCGTATAACAAGTTTAATGAAAATTCGATAAAGCGTATATGGGTTAACGCGAGCACAGACACACGGACAGACAGGCAGACGGACAGACATTTTCCCGTCCCCCACACAATCTCACACAGTAACATACTGGCACCTAATAAAATGTAAGTTTTGCTTAATTTCGAAGCTTCGACTACTAAAATTCTATTTTGTGGTTTATTATTTCTTTAATATATTGAATTACAGGTGAATGGGGGCACCAAAATTAGTTAGTGTTCAGGATAACTAAGGGTCTTAATCCGGCTATGATAACATACAAAGTTGAAACGCAATCATCTACTCTTATACAATTCAACGGCCCTAAATAGCGTGCTCACTCCCTCGCTCACTTCGTGAGACATCGGGTATACTCGGCGATGTTCGTCTCTCGCAGTCTAAACTTTCACGAAGAGTACAAAATTAGGAAAACAGTTTCTTTATTATATAAGGCCTAAGTGAAATGAACACAATGAACAGGTATTCTAATTTTATTTTTATTTACAATTTTCATAGCTCTGAACCATAAATATTTTTAATAAGATGCCAGTGCAAATTTCTTAAAAATCCTGGAGTCAATTAATAATGACGGGCGAAGCCGCGGGCACCAGCTATAATATTGATAGTTTAACCAAGGAAGTATCGCGGACAATAAAAATCCAAACAAACCATTCCTTCCCTTGAAAAATTATATAATTTCTGAAAATTACACTGAATTTATCAAATAAAATTCACAATTCTGTCAACAAACAGTTGAGAAACAATACGCATTATGTGTTCACAGGTTCCTTTGGAACTGCATAATCGAATCTCAGATCGTTTTCCCAGGCGGCGCTTTCTAATCTTGGAATGCACTCTAAAAGCCAGAATTTTAGCTGTTTCATTAATTATTAATGGTTTAGTTTATGAATGATTCGCGTGCTAGTGTTAATAAATATAATACTTTAATAATTGTTATACTCTTAATTTTTAATTTTTCAATTAACTTAATTATCGTGGCGAAGTCGCAGGCACCTGCTAGTTAATTACAAATTAGTGAGTTACTACAATGCTGATGAAGACAATTTCGAAGCGAGCAGTAGAGAAATTAAGATCTCAGGTTGTCGGAAGTAGAAACGAAGTGATTGATGCAGGCTGCCGGGTACAAATGTACTCGCTCTTTACATAAGCGTTGTTTTTCCCTGCCCTGCTTCCCCTTGTCCATTACACGAGATGGAGATTAATGAAGCTGGAAGAAATGGAACCTTGCACAAGATCATATTAACACATTCACGCGGTGTTCTCAATTTAACACAGGGTTCTGTCCATCAATTTAGTGGTCCACATGTCTCCATAAATGTGATATTCGATCAGTTAATTGTAAGTCCTCATTCAAAGCGAAAAGGATAGCAGATTCGTATTGAAATGTTACCCATTGAAGGAACAACTTTCGATAACGTTGTGTGCTACGATAGAAATATGTGTACAGGTAGGGGGAAAAAAGCGTAGCGACTAAAATATCTAAGTTGCCGATATGAGCCACTGCGCATGCCTAGCGGCATTCACAGGATAGCCGGGAATGTATTGAAATTTGTTCTAGTGTCGACTGTGAACTTAGCCCATTTCGAAACCTAGAATATGGTTTCCAATCGTATTGTTTTATAACTGAATATATTAATTATTAATATTATTATAAAATACTAACACAAATTATATTACATTCAACTTCAAGAGTCGTTCTCCTTTTTTTCCCCCCTACCTGTACATGAACCACAGAATATTGTCACTGTTGGACATTACATGAGAATATTATAGGAGAAAATTTCCTCTGACACTGGGACTCGAACTCATGACATTCGGTTCTCCGTGCCACTGCTTTACCAAATGAGCTAACCCTTAAAACTGATATGAGTTAAGAAGTCAGTTTGTTTTAATACGTGTCAATTTCCGTGATTTTACGTAGATAACGTGAACTATATAAAGAAGCTGAAACTTAAGGGATACTTACAGTGCTCCAGAATTTTGTACAAGCAATTTTTCACATTTGAAGAAACTAGACGGCAAGGAAAAGCATTTTGAATGTTCATATCTTCAACGTTCTTTAAGATCTTCGATTGAACCATGGAACAATGTTCTGTAATGAATTCAATGAAAGGCCGATACTTTTTGTAATCCTTTTGCGACGGCTGTCGATTAAGGGAAGGCAATAGGCCTAATAGGATTTGGAGTTATAAAAAATTTTAAAGATGTTTTGTTGATTCGTATTACAGATTACAAGTGAAAGGGCTTCATGAAACCGTTATTTTTAATTTAAATTATAAAATACATTACAATATCAATAAACGTTTGTAATTTACAGAGAAGTTTCGTTGTAAATAAATGGACATTTAGAGCACAAAGTTGTTTTCTAAATAAAACATAAATGAATAATACATAAACTTGTTTATGTATATTTTTCGTGTAATTTGGAACAATAAATTGTAAATTGTAAATTTGGAACAATTATCTTAATAACCACTAAATGGTTAGTTATTTTGTAGGAAGTTTAAAATAATGATTCAAATATTCATTTCTTCAACGCTTATATGCATAATGTATCTTATCTTATACTAAACATGCCTAACACTCAGATATAAGGCACCGTTTTTAAGTTTGAGAAAGCGTATTGTTGAAACATGGTAAAATAATACTGGTATGCCAAGTGTCGAATGACAAATTTAATTACAAGAAGTTTTGTATTTTAGTGTATGAAAATAATCTACAAAGTACTTTTTGCCATTTTTAAACTGTGCTCTATTCTTCATATGTATACAACGAAATAAATTAGTTATAAATGGCATGCTTTAGTTTTTACTTTTATTTTTATTTTATTTTATTTCAAAATTACATGGATACGTAGATAATATAATAAGGTCCTGAAACACCGAAAGACCAGGAGCTCGTGCTCGGAGCAAATCCATTTTTACTTTTATATGTTTTATATTATTGAATTAACATTTTAACCTCAATTCACCTTAACACTAAGAAATAGACAAAATATTTTGAAACAGTACTAGGGGAGAAAGACAAAAGCTGAGAGCAATGGCATGACTCAATTGATATAAATAGTAATTATAATAATGAAAAATAATTATCATGACAGTAGTAGGTACGAAAAAGATAAACCTATTTTACGGGGGATGAATATGCACCTATCGATTATATTTTGCACCAACTGAGTGAGTTACTGGGAATTTTTTCTGTTCTGGGAATAAGTTAACACAAGGATTATATCAGTAATATTCAGAAATAACCTACATTGAGTATTCTTTGGAAGGGCAGAATAACTAGTAACTACATATCTGAAGAAGCAATATGAAACATCGAGCAGTATACAACATAATACTGCTGTGAATACAGTGCTAGAGATAGAGGTAAAATTTCCATTTCCAAGAGAAGAGCTTTGTGCTACGGAAGGATTACTTTCTTTGCTGCAAGATATATGAAGTGGACATGAAAAGCTTACAGGAGTTCAGCCGGAGAGTCTATTTGTCCGTCATTCAGTCCAAATCGACAAGAAAGTTTCTAAGACCCGGTTTTCATGTACAAGTAAGGCGAATTGAAATAGCTTTGGATGTTTGAAAACATAGCTACAGTCTTACTGTTACCTGTCTTTTATTTTATAAGTAGGAACGGTTTAATAACGGTTTATTAAGATGAGATGGTATTATTAAAAATGCCAAGTATCAAAAAGAGTACCAAAGGCTTGGATTGGAGAGCCTACTTCATTTATAGAAAGTGGTATTCTTGAAGTAGATAATCAAAATGAGACACAAAAAATTTGAAACTGGGTGGAAAACTTGCTTTTGATAATTCGCGATAATTTAGTCCTATAGGAATTAAAAAATATCTACAATTACCCACGGATTTGCACCCGAATAAATGATATTTCATTCAACCTTTCGGCAACCCACTCCATTACCATCAGGGGATTTCTTGAGGAAGCTTTTGTCAGCAAGTCCTTGATTATTGTCATGGAGTTCCAAGATTTTTAACCAAACCTATAGGGGACAATAGGGGCACTCATGTGAATATGCTCAGCACTATGCAAGACCCTCCTCTAAAGATCACACAACCTTTAGAACAAGAGAAAGAAACAAAGAAGTCGGATAAAGAAACCCCAATTACATATTTGGTATATTATATACTTAATGACCATATAAAACCCCTAATTTGGGGGTTTGGCCAACCAGCAATTCTAGCGGCAACGTCCCAAATGAGAGGTCGCGACGCTAATGTCTCGGTTACCTCGGTCGGTACAAATTATTGTTTGAAACCATGATGATATTGATGTTTTTCAATTCCAGTGAGTGTAAGATGGTTCAGGATCAACGTAGACCTGTACTTTCTTTATACCGTACATCTAATGATATGAACTTTTGCAAAATCGTGTTCCTTTTTTATTATAATTTTTAAACCCAATCATATTCTGAAGAATAATAATTGGAATTGTTAATTTATTAACTTGAATTAGGCTTTTAAAAGAGATGGCGAGAGAATTAATTCTGATAAAAAGGAACTGATTCATGTTATTGCCTTTAAATTACGAGTAAAATGATTGAACGATAATTGATATTACGAGATGAAAAGGATAAGGAATTAGGGGGTTGTTCTGAAATAGGGGTAGAATTCTGCTTTCCTATGATTAGAACGGAATAATATATGCCATCCACAATATATTTCGTTTCCTACGCTCTTTTATCGGGATCCATTAAATTTTACTGAGCAATTTTAAAGAGATTAAACTATGTAAGACTTTATGACTTGAAGGAAGGAAGTATTACTCTAGCCCTGGGGATTCATACTAATATGGCAACTCACTAGACCTCGTTTTCTTGGGTTTCTTTACTTTATTATAGATATGTCTTATTACTACCTCTGTTCGTATCATAGGTAGGCCTACAGTAGGTAGAGAAAGTATAGTCCAGTTATTCATTGCATGGCCAGGCGGCTTCCTTTCGTTAGGAGGAAAAGTTTAACGACAGCTCAACCCATGTTCTTTGTTTTTACCGCACCAATCAGCTAGTTACCCCGGCCAATCAAAATCTAAGAAGGTCCTGTGGCGATTTTGACAGCTACTCGTCTACTCCGCGTGGAGTGAAATGCGCGGTTGCAAGATCAAGTTACAGTAAACAATAACACGTGTGAATTGAATAAAGCGAAGGAAGAACTGAGGTCAGTGATAACAATGAGAGAATATTGCAACGTTGCTTTTGTTTTGGAAAGCGGAAATCGAATTCTCCACACCTCCGACTCCGTCATATCAAGAAACATACAGAAACGCAGACTTCTTTGAAGACGCCTGGCCATGCAATGAATAACTGGACTATATATGTTTCTGTGTGTGTGTGTGTCTGAGAACAACCTTGCTCCGGAACGAAAAATCGTATGAAAACAAGGTTTTGTGTTTGGATGAGGTACCTTCTGAGGATGTGACAGGAAGATTGGCGACGACTTTCTCTTGCTTTTAATGCCACTATACATGAAGAAAATTTAGTTTTTCACGATTTTCCCGAAAACGGCTATATCGATTTTGTTTACAATCTGTACATGAGATGCTTATACTATGAGCTAAAACTTTGTTTTATACATTCTTTCTCAAAAAATCTCTTAAGGGTGGTTATAAGACACCCACGGTTTATGCAAACTCAGTCAGCGAACAATAAAGCTTAGCTTCACTGAAACACTGAATACGCGCTCTTTGTAAGACGGTCTCTTATTTTATAGCCTATCAGAATGTGAAGTGAGAAAGATACGTATATAGCTTATGCTTAGTGTAAACATAGTTACGTGAATGCATTAAAATGATTTTATTTGGGTTGTGCATCCTTCGGGGATGCGATATGATGTGATAACATTTTCATGTTTGTTTCCAATTTATAGAAAGAGGATGTCATACGACATAGTATGTCGTACATAATACATCATACTAAGAGGCAAAACTTTCATTTGGACAGAGGAAGTTAGGTGCTTCGCAACAGATTTTTATATTTATTTTATTATTTATCTGACATAAATATCTTTTTGGAAAAAAATTCGGAATGATTTCAAAGTTGTTCGTTGCTGTTGACAGATTTATCTGACATAAATATCTGTTTGGAAAAAGGTTCGGAATGATTTCAAAGTTGTTCATTACTGTTGACAGCTAAACCTTACTCTATTTAATACTTCCCGTACTACTGCACAGGAAATTAAATAATCTTAAATGTGCACAGTACAGATCATCTTAGTCCTAAAGCCAAAAACTTATTTTTGAATTGCAAAAAGCAAAATTGCACACAGTTTCAACGACGAATTAATTGGACGCAAACGATTAAAGCTGCATAGAGACAGTTTTACTTTTATTAGGAAAAGAACAACGTGAAAGAGCGTCCTGACGGATTGAAGTAAAGTAGAACGTAAAAAAATATATATGCGCACCGGAGCACTGTCGCAAACATACTCAGGCAATAAATGGTCCACAAAGATATATAGCATCTTTTTTCTTTTCTCCCAGAGGCCAAGGGACGTAATAAAGAGGCTGCAATTCTTTTGAAGATAGTTATACCACTTCACTAATCGGACCATCAACTTTAACATAGACATAACCTCATCCCACGGAACCACTACATTCATTTTCTAGAATTGGTTAGCTTTTTCGGCAGAGAAACGAAAATACAAGGCCTACTCTGCATTGCGACATGGTGCGAAAACATCCCTCTTTTTTCCCTAATATATCTCTCTCTCTGAGAAGAACAACAGATAACTAGACAGACAAAATGGCGGAGCTAGCAATATGCAATTTGGTAGTTCGCCAAGCAATGTCACACCCACGTTCCGAGGGGTAGAGTTTTCGCGGTTGGTAACAGAACCGGCGCTTGGGAACGAATTCGGACAGGAAAATGAAGGACCGTTAGCTCTGGCTTTTGCACACCCATTGTTTAGTTATGACATACGTACCTAGCTTAGTTTGCTATCCTACCACCAGGGGAGCTGTGCTTTACATACAATGTAATGCATGGTAATGGAAAATACTGTTCTGTTTTCTCTCTCTCTATTCATTCTCTGTTCTGGCCAAATGCACTCATAACAGACATGCTTAAAATTAGGTGCCATAAAGCTTGTTAATAAAAAAAGTACTTCAGGATAAATGGACATATTCTATAATATGAAAAATTCTTTTTAATGCAAAGGACTTTAATAAATTATATATTATGAGTTGAGGGTAATAAAAGTCCACCTCTCCAGATTTACATTAGTACACAAGGGTATAATATTTCAACTGAAGTTCCATTATGAGTTAAACGTTTGCCTTTTTCAACAAGTAGTATATTATATAGGGTACGGTAAAGTTCCTGCTGTGAAAATGAATACGAAATTTTAATACACAACGATTCGTTACACACTGGTCCAAATTATTTTAAATACAAACGCATGTTCTGAACGATATTCCCATGTGGTTGCAAATTCAATTATTTCAAAATAAATTAGTCGATTATAAAACATTCTCGCTTACTTTGATATGAACTTTTATAATATAATTTATTGTGTTAATTAATTTGTACATGTACAGCATACACAAAAATGTTATATCCGTTAAAGGCAGTGCCGCATTAATAGTTAATGGATGGAGAAGACTATATTTCTTTATAACCTAGAAATCTTATGCAAGATCTTGAGAATTCTGCCGCGAAAAATTATTTATTAATTCATAGGTAAGAATATGTAAATAAATCTTAGGCGGCATCTCAGTACCCCTGTGTGTATGCGTGGTAGAAAAAAAAAAAGGAACAGAGAGGTAGAGGAGAAATCGATAGATAATTATAAACAAACGAAATGAGAAAAGCAGAAAAAATCTACAAAAGTGAAATGATAACAACATTAAAATTAGAGTAAGAAATTTACAAGCAGACACGAATATAAAAAAATATATAAATCTTGTCAAATGTCTCCGCCGGTGTCGTGTTTACGAACTAACTTCAACAGTGATGTCATCGCACTGTGGTGCAGTATACTCTGCAAGTAATACCAGTCGCCTATAACCTAAATATATCATTGTGTCGTGCTGCGGACAGCATCTTTAAGTGTTAGTACACGTAACTCTTGGGATCAGTAGCTCCACTTGAGGATCAAACGGTAGGACAATACTGCAAGTATTTCTCCTTTCCTCCTCTCACTCCCTGCAAGGATCTACATGCGGAAATAAACATCGACAGCAGTGCTCTTTGTCCAGCGGCAGATCTAAATGTTCGAGTTTTTATAAAGAGAGAAATATAATTGAAATAAGACCAAACATATAATTGAACGAAAATCAAACAACAAAGTAAACAAAAGAAGGAAAAAGCACGCATATAAATTTACATTAATCAAAATTTAAAACTAAACTTATTTGCCATTAATATCAATAGTTTATTTTATACTAGTACTGTGTGTTCACGTACGAATTGGCCTATCATGCGAGTCTCTGCGTCGCGGCGGCCAGAGCTCTAACTCCCGAACGATCGGGTGAAATATCTACGCAAATAAAGCCACTAATGGTATAATGATTCAGGTCCTCACATTTACAGTTATAATTACAATAAAACTAACCACGTACCTCATCACAAGAGATTTTGGAAATGTCCTCCTCTTGCATCCACACAACAAAGTTCAGGAAATTTTCTTTCATGCGCATAAGTTCAGCTTCCTAGATAGAGTTAATTATTCTCTAAGTTCTTCTAATGTATGGGGATTTGACCAAGACACTTTATTTTCAAGTTCCTCCATAAATAAAAGTCACATACTATTAGATCCGGGGTCACGGATATATATATATACACACACACTTGACTAACACAAAAACCCTGTAATTTTATATCGTAATATTCTGCTAGTTAATAGGTACTTCGAAAGAAAACATGAAGTGGGTCTAATGGTTTCCGAAGATTTAAGACCGTTCTTCATGTAAATTGTTTGAAACGTGTCTTAATATAAAAATCTAGCCAATTTATTGAAAAGATCGAGAGTTATTGTGAAGAATAACTGCTGCCTGCAAATTGCCTTAATCCTCTTAGGGAAACTAGAATGTATCTTCGAATAATTTTCCACGGAGATCATACTATTTTCTCACAATAATTAGTGATCCTCAACTTGAAATATAAAATATATTTATATATAAAGCAGTTAGTATATGAGTAACATTAAACTTACCCTATAATGGCTAATTCTGACTACAACAGAAACAATTTAGTGTTAATTACAGTAATTATAGAAATTTATTTTCTCATTATTCTTTAAGTGTGGCAATATTATTATTTATTTATTTATATTGGTGAAGTTAAGGCCGTAAGGCATTTTCTTCGACTGCACTAGTAGAACTATACATATCGTAAATAATACATAGGTTACTACAAACAATACAAGAATTGATAAATTATAAATTAAAACTAAACATGCAAAATTACAAAATTACAAGGATTTAATTACAAGTTTGACAAACTAAACTAAAAAAAAGTAAAATTATTGACTAATAAAATGTATATTCAATTTATTTATAAAATGTGGTACACTTCGACAGTCTCTGATATGACAAGGCAACGAATTCCAAAAGCGAGGGATTGATACACTAAAAGATGAAGAATAGAATGATGTTGTATGTCGTGGAATAAGCAGTAGATTTTGGTTATGCGTTCGTGAGGACGAAAGGAGCTTAAAACGAAATTGTAAATAAGGAGAGGAAAATAATAATGTGTTATGAAGGAAGATAAGAGAATGGATCATTCTTCGTTGTTTGAGATGCATCCATGACAAGGTGTGAAAAGACGGCGTCACGTGGTCAAATCGTCTGATATTACAGACAAATCTAACACAAGCGGGGACAGAGGATGGAGAGGGAGAGGAGAAATAGACTAGAAAGAGGACGAGAAAAGGAGAATGTTAGACTTAGACACGTACTTTCTGTAAAGTTATACAGAGTGACCAACTCTCTCGTACTTCCCGAGACTCGCAGACTTGCAGACTCGCCTGACGCCCACTGGCACCTACACCTGCATTCGGTTTAGAAGCCATTTGGAATCGCATTTGCCCATATAACTTCCGAGTGCAAGTGAGCGAGAGTACACTTTAACCAATCTGGAATCTGGCCAGACAATTACTGCAAACTCTTGTAGTTACTCGATTAAAGACGTTTCTTTTTTTACTAGCGTCAACAGAATTAAAATATTCCGATTGCAGTATTAGGTTACCCATTCCATTCAACAGAAATTCAATTATAGTCACTTTTGAAAAAACGTTACGTTAACCCCAAATCTCCGTTTTGTAGCTATACAAAACATATACAAATCACCTGCATTGTCCGCATTACATTTCAATGACCTCCATTTGTAACCCCTAAACATCTGTCTCGAAGCAATTTGTACAATGATAAACGAGTCGTACACATTCATCGCTACTCGTTGAAAGCATCAAATTGTATGGAAATGAAAGCAGATATCCAAATTTCCAGGCGCATTATCATTAAATTAAATCAAAGCTATTGTCATTACCATAATGAGATTCTATGTAACTAAACGAGAAATAATTAATTAAACTTGTTTCAACTCACAGAGTACCGTGCCAAAAAAGCTTCAAAAGCTGAGTAACGCGAATAATCTGACCCATTAACAAGGCAGACAATCCTCTTCCTGTTTCGGCAGGAGAAATCACTGCACGCGGAAAATGACGTTTACATAAAGACCACAATATAGGGTTCGGATGTTTATGATATGTCATATTTTTATCCTGACCTCCATTTTCGCCGAAAACACAAATTAAACATTAATTATACATTTGTTATTCTAATTGACCGTTTTTATTTTTCAAATAAAGTCATATTTTGCTCATTTTCATGGTATTGGTCATATTTCGGTCATATTTGTAATTTAACGTCCTATTTCAGTTATAAATTCTGTAAAAGAGCACAATTGTACAGTATGTGCACTAAATTGTCGACTTAAATTTTTGTCAGAAAATTAGCCACGAATATTTTGGTTTTACTGTAACTGAAATGTTGAGGGACAATAACAAGTAACAGCACAATTACCTCTTCCTCCATGTTTTTAACAACTTGCTATAGACATGTTTTAAATTATTTTCAGTTCACATTTGCAGTGGTATCTGGAAACATTAACAGATTAGAAGTTCTTTACGAGTAAAACTGTAAATCACCTGTAAAATTGTTAAAAAGTGATTCTCTGATTGAATTAATGTGATGTAATAATTTAGTGTCTTTAAACGTTTTAAACTTGATCAATAATTTTTAGAAGATACGTTCTTATATGAGGTCATATTTTATCATTTTTAAGATCATATTTGCAGTTATATTTTCCACTTTTTTAGGTCATAAAAATCCGAACCTTACCACAATACTACTGGTCATGAATAATTTCCTAATATTATGAACATAGAGAGTCTTCTTACCTGCAGGATAATTTAATTTTGTCCTCGACGCCAAAAACCACATAAAAGTACAGATTAGGATAAAAGTAAAGGCTAGCCACATTTTTTCAACCGTCAGTTTGGACTTTCAGTGAAAATATACATTCCAAAAGAAATAAAGATAAAAATTTGGAGTTTTAATACATTTAATTGAATTAAATAAAAATAAATAAATAAGTTTAACCACGAAACTTTCGCACCTTCCCTCCCCGCCAAAAGTCTATTGTTGGGTAAAAATAATTTAGTCATTTGTTGGCTTGTGAAAAGATGATGAAGTGCATACAGAAATCAGCGAAGAGAGTTTATTAAAGTGAACGTACTTATTATTTACACATGTCAGAAAGCAATTACAGTATATTGAAATTTTTATCATTTTGGATAGTTAATTGATACAGAAATAGTATTATACTGACTCGAATTTTTTACAGGTTTCTGACATAGCAATATATATATATATATCACGTATTACTCCACACAAAAATAACATATCAGAACATCAAGTCAGACAAGACATTCACAACTACAATACAAGGAAAAATAAACATACCGATATTCCATTTAATAGGTTATCAAAATCTCATATTAGCTACAAAGTCTTAGGTCCAATTATGTTCAACAAACTACCTATAGAAATAGCAGAACCAGTGAATTTGTTTAAAAATAATCTATATAATTTCTTAGTTAACTCCCCTTATTATTCCCTTCAAGAATTCTTTGATCAAAATAAATAATAAACTCTTATTGTATTTTCTGGACACTGTTTATTATGTTCTTGTCGTAATAGGTTTATTGTGTGTTTTATTGTATTATCACGATAGATTTTATATATTAGATAATATAATTATTACAGATTTAATTTGAAATTTGAAATCCTTAAAACTATTAGATGTAAGTGATACAGATAACACTGTGATAAACTATTAGATGTAAGATTTTGACTTTGTCTATTGCAACTATATATGCTTAACGACAATAAAATTTATTTAGCTTTAGCCTTAGCTTAAGTCTTCATTAGCACAAACTCAGGCTTTATGTTCTGCTTTTGTGTGAGGATGAGCCAACTGAATACGCACACCCTGCAATGCTGCCTCTTACTCTATATAAAAATATGAAATGAGAAGGGATTGTCCATGCCCAAATTAAACAAAGTTGTGTGAGTTCAATCACTATTCTTGATTTCAATCACTAATATTGATTTGTTGGTATGAATTTATCAATAGCCTCTCTAATTTGATTGATCACGTCAAATCAATTTCCCAAGTCAGGTGTCTACACTGGGAACAAGAGTTAACACAGAACTCAAATTAGCTTCATTACCGTGCAGTGTAACTTTTGTTTACCATTTTCAGAAATTATTTAAACGATTTTTTTAACAAACAACGTGAACTGAATATGTTACGTGAGAAGCCTGTAAAAATGCCATCCACAGGTATCTTATTCATTGCTGTGAGCTTTGAATTAGTTGATAAAAATAAATGTTAAGTTTTTCACTGCTACTGACGATTACATGCGTTACCGGAGAAAATGATTCTTTATGTTAAAAAAATTAGGATTTTGATAAATACCATTTAGCTTATAGAAACCACCTATGCCAATTAAATTTTCCTCATACATTTTAAACCGATGGCTCACTAGTAATTTTATCTGATGAATGCTTATAAAATCAGGTAAACTGATGTAACGAAGTGCCAGAATGCTTTTGTTTAATCAGTGATCATTGGAATTATCATATGCAGAAAATAAGTTAATTTTGTAATCGATTTCCGAGTTAAGCTTCAGATCGATTCATTACTTACGGCTTACGGAAGAACAAAGGTCTAAAGTTTTATAAGCATATGTGAAGGTATATGTTGGAAGTGTTATTTGTCAAAGCTATCTGTATTGCAACTTCCAAAGTCGTATATAAACACTGTAAAACAATATGTTGCCATGAGAACTTATTTGCGTTTGATAAATTCTTTCTAATATACTCGTACTACCATGAAAAAGACAATAAATTGGGTATTATTCCGGTACCGGTCAACCATTTGGTCCAATATCAATAAGCTTCTTCCCATGGACATTATAAATGCATATGCGTAAGTTTTAAGAAAATCCGATAAGCGTATTTGGGTTATCGCGTGTATAGGCGCACGGACGGACAGACATTTTCCCGTCCCCCACACAAACTCATAAAGTACCATTCTGACACTTAATACAATCAGATCTGAAAAGAATATTTATATTGTAACAAGGGCTCGTCGGGGTTCAAAATGAGAACACCGAGTTTATAATTGAAGGATGGAGGTTTCTTTATTTCCTACAACAATTGACAATACAGCCAGAAAACTCCAGACTATTCGCCAGTTCACTGTCCTGTTCAGAGCTCACTCTCACTGTGCTCAGTCCTAATTACAGCACTGTTCCAGTCCAATCCAGATCATCCCACGTCGCGCCGGTCAACTCCACAGTCCTCGCTGCCGCTGTGCGATCCACCCGTCTCGCAGAGTTCCCCGGGACGGCACTGCCTCAGCCCAGATCAGCTCACCAGCTCTTCCGTTCACCCTTCCCTCCGGTCACTAGTTCCCCGTTGACTAGCTATTCCGCTCTCGGGTCCCTCCGGTCACTGGCTCCTCAGCTTCCCAAGACACACTCACTTGAGGCCGCGCTGATCAGTCCTCTCCGTCCAGCTCACCCTCTGACGCTGACGCTCGCCGCTACTCACGGACTGCCTCTCTGACTGTTCCCTCGTTGACCCTCCGGCTCTTCACGGACTGCCTCTCCTCTGATGTACTGACTCTTCACTGTACTGAACTCTCCTTGACTGACTGACTCATCACTCCTCGTTGCCGTCTCTGACTGACTTGCCGCTCGCTCGCTGCCCTATATAGAGGGCCGACGAATATTCCAGACCCGGTCTCTCGAAAGCTCTCCGCCCGCGCATTGTCTAGAATGTCCGCGCGGGGCGAAGTCACAGCCCTAGCGCGTGGCTCCACCTCTGGCCCCTCCCATGGGCGCGCACCGTCACTCACCGCGCCGCCGTGCCAGGGAGTAGGCCGCACCCGTCGGCGCGCGGCTCCAATCAGCAATAAGAGGGCCGTCCCTTTCTGGATTTATCTAACTCTAGTTCTTTCGGCCCGAGTCCTTCTTCTATCAGCTTCTAGGCTTTTCTGGCTTTGTCACATTGCCCCCTCCTTAAGGGCCTTCGTCCCGAAGTGCCCCATGATATGCCGCCAGACGGTCCAGGTGAACTACCAGCATCTTCACTCTTGGCTGTCGCTGGATGCGGTAGACTTCTGGCCACTTGGTGAACTACTCCATGGCTTGCAACTGGTGCCAATTTCCGTCATCAGTAATGGAGCATGGGCCTGCCACGTTGTATTGCCTCATGGCCCCACGGCTGCGAGTTCTAGGCCCTCTGTTGGCATCTCCGGCGACGCATTCTTGACGCCACCTCTCAGCGTCACTGCATTGGTCCAACCAGTAGAACCTTCTCCGGAGTTCGTCGAGGATCCGGTTCACTCCCAAGCGGTCACCTGTTGCTCCTGCGTGGACTTCCTCCAGGACCTCCTTGACTACGGCTCTTGGAAGGACTAGGTGCTCCGCAGTCGCCTTCTCATCTTCATGCTCCCAGCTTCCTTTCAGGACCCCGTCCCTGACCACTAGGGCGTCCTGCTGGTTCCCACAGCCCTCGTAGATGGCGCTGCGACTGGCTACCTCTTCCCGCGTCGGTCCCGTACCTGACATGACGTCCCTCGGTGCTTGTCCTACGTCCACGTCGTCCCGCGGTGTCTCTTCTACGTCCACGTCGTCCCGCGGTGTCTCTTCTACGTCCACGTCGTCCCGCGGTGTCTGTCCCTCGTCCACGTCGTCCCGCGGTGTTTCTTCTACGTCCACGTCGTCCCGCGGTGTCTGTCCCTCGTTCACGTCGTCCCGCTGTTGTTCATTCAGGGCGTGATCTTCCCCTTCGCTAGCTGGTGGTACGGTGATGGACATGTCCTCTTCCTGCCCTTCTTTTTCTTCCACCTTGGCCTGTCTCTCTGGTTCACTTTTCACGGCCACCAGTTCGCTGCCCGGTTCATTCGATCTTTCCTTGGCCGGTGTCAGTTCCTGCTTGAGTTCTTCCTTAGGACTTAACTGCAGGTTCTTCATTTCGCTTGTACTTTCTTTTAGGGCCTCTCTCGTTTCGGTGTACCGCTGGTCAATTCCCTCATTCAGTCGGTCATATCGCCGGTCCATTATCTTGTTCAGTCGGTCATATCGCTGGTCCATTATCTCGCTCAGGTCGTTCAGTCGGCTATTCTGCTGATCCATTCTCTCTGTCAGTCGGTCTTCCATGGCGTGAAGTAATGACTTTAGCATGTCCTCCATCTTGCGTTCCTCCATCTTGCCTTCCTTCAATTATATCCCACTTCTGACACCAGTGTAACAAGGGCTCGTCGGGGTTCAAAATGAGAACACCGAGTTTATAATTGAAGGATGGAGGTTTCTTTATTTCCTACAACAATTGACAATACAGCCAGAAAACTCCAGACTATTCGCCAGTTCACTGTCCTGTTCAGAGCTCACTCTCACTGTGCTCAGTCCTAATTACAGCACTGTTCCAGTCCAATCCAGATCATCCCACGTCGCGCCGGTCAACTCCACAGTCCTCGCTGCCGCTGTGCGATCCACCCGTCTCGCAGAGTTCCCCGGGACGGCACTGCCTCAGCCCAGATCAGCTCACCAGCTCTTCCGTTCACCCTTCCCTCCGGTCACTAGTTCCCCGTTGACTAGCTATTCCGCTCTCGGGTCCCTCCGGTCACTGGCTCCTCAGCTTCCCAAGACACACTCACTTGAGGCCGCGCTGATCAGTCCTCTCCGTCCAGCTCACCCTCTGACGCTGACGCTCGCCGCTACTCACGGACTGCCTCTCTGACTGTTCCCTCGTTGACCCTCCGGCTCTTCACGGACTGCCTCTCCTCTGATGTACTGACTCTTCACTGTACTGAACTCTCCTTGACTGACTGACTCATCACTCCTCGTTGCCGTCTCTGACTGACTTGCCGCTCGCTCGCTGCCCTATATAGAGGGCCGACGAATATTCCAGACCCGGTCTCTCGAAAGCTCTCCGCCCGCGCATTGTCTAGAATGTCCGCGCGGGGCGAAGTCACAGCCCTAGCGCGTGGCTCCACCTCTGGCCCCTCCCATGGGCGCGCACCGTCACTCACCGCGCCGCCGTGCCAGGGAGTAGGCCGCACCCGTCGGCGCGCGGCTCCAATCAGCAATAAGAGGGCCGTCCCTTTCTGGATTTATCTAACTCTAGTTCTTTCGGCCCGAGTCCTTCTTCTATCAGCTTCTAGGCTTTTCTGGCTTTGTCACAATATGATCAGTGGGTTCCTAACGGCTGACCTAATGAAATGAGGTAGCCTATGCGCCTAGAAATCTAGTGTAATAGACAGGCCGAAGAAAATTTATACCTAGTCTTGCAGCTATTCAGAACGAATAACACCCCATTAGTATTCAGTGATTCATATGTTCTACTGTGAAGTGTGATAAAATGTTGGGATTATATTTTACTCACTGCATGTTACATTCGCCACATTATTCTCTATGAACTGCTAACTTTATAAGCTCATTATGAAAAGAAAAATGTGGAATGTGTCCTACTGACGAAAACAATGTTTGTTTAAAGCCACAAACTAGTTGACGAGGATAATTTACAACTTTAAATATATTACAGAAGTGGAGAGGAAAGAGTGAAAAAAACGTTAAAAAAGCGTTTTGTTTTGTGAAAGCCATCAGAGTTTTATTATGGTTATATACAGTTAAATGAAAGCAAGCCTGGTGATGACATCGTTATGCTTATTTCTCCTCCCTATCTGTAAAACTCTGACAAGTTAAAAGAATCCTTTAGTAGGAACAGCAGCCTCAGTTTGCTTCCAGGGTTGGAGAACGTGTTATTAGATAGAAGGCAGGTATTATAAGCGTTTGAGCTTTGTCTTTCAGTGTTTGTGTTTGTATTTTTTCCCACAACAGTAAAATTCATGACATAGATGTAATTAAAAAAATAGGATACCGTACCGGTACGTAAAAGTATCGGAATATCTGGCGGAATATCTAATCATGAACATTCCGTAGAAAGAGGCAAACGATCAGACAATTCTTTTAATTAAATGTAATAAAGTGATTGTAATAAATCACATACTTTCTTTTTCAGAACAAAATATAAGCAATTTAGAATAGCTTCACATTCATCTAACATGTTATATGACTGCAGAAAGAGTGAGTAAATACAATTCCCTCATTAATGGCCATAGATAATTTAAGATGTAAAAAACGTATGAGCATTCTTGGATAGTGGCGGTCGCAGAATTTTCTTTCGGGGAGGGATTTGAGGAGAAGAAAGAAAGAAAAGAAGCTCAGTTATATTTATAATGAGTTTATAAAACTGTGATCTTACCTGTAGTTTTGTATAAATGTGAAACTTGGACACATTGCAGGAGAAAGAAAGGTTGAAAGTAGGGCCTATTTGAAAATAAAGTTTTAAGGAAAATATTTGGATAAAAAAATAATAGGATATCAGGGGAATGAAGAAAGCTATACAACGATAAACTTTACTGCCTGTATCGTTCTCCTAATACCTTGATATTAATTAAATGCAGGTGGTTAGTACAGGCTGAATAGATTGATCGAATGTGAGTGGAGAGGGACATTTAACAAAATTTTAATGGGAAGGCCAGAAGGAAAATTACCATTAGAGAGACTGAGACGAAGATGGGATGGTAACATTAGGATAGATCTAAGAACGCCTCACTTTAGAAATTCGATCTGGACAGAGTTGACTAAGGACTAATATTTTCTGTATTATAAAGTCCACTATCCTCTATTTTCACTTGATGAAAAATAAACTATTTAAATATTTCCGAAAACGGATATAAAAAGATGCGTAAAATTTGCGGTATTGATTTGCATTTATAACCTATTCTTTTTTCTTTTTTTTCAACTTTCGGGGGAGATATATCCCCTCGATCCCCCCTCTGCGTCCGCCACTGTTCTTGGCACACAAAAAACACAAATTTCCCCCAAATGTAGTTTGTTTTCTACAGGCCGCTTCGGTGTACCTGAATTTATTGTACATATTTTTTTTTTGTGGAAATCACTCGTGATATGTGCCTGATAGGCAAGATACATTTATCCCAACCAGAAATTTATTTGACAGTTAAAACATGTATTCTCTTCCAGTAAGTTCATCTCTAGTCACATCTGTAGCTCCTGTCCTTAATGTAGTATACAATCACTGAACTTCAAGCATGAATTTTTTCAACATTGTAGCATACTCTCATACTTCAATTGAAGAGTGTAAGAATGTAAGCCTGTTAAATGCCATTTTATAAGAAACTTTTCTTTATTAAAACCAATCTACGTCCCATTGCCAATTCGTCCCGCACTGTTTTACCCATAGCTGATCATGAAGAAATGAAGAAATAATTCTGTAAAAATGCTTTGAAGTGCTGAAGAAGAGGAACAGAGGGAAGGTAGGATCTGAACGTAAATTAGAAGTGCAGAAGAATATCAAAATTAGTGGCAAAGAATACAAAACATCGAGGATTGAGATGAAACCGGAAATCTAAAAAAATTAGCGAAAGTTATCTGACATCAGAAATGTAATTTTGAGGGGGAAAAAGGACGAAGAGTGCTAATGTAGGAGAAAAATGGCATATTGTCAATTATAACATTCTTACAGTTAGATAAAAAGAATACAGCCCTTTGTACAGGAACTTTATGTAGTGCAAGTATGATTTTTGTGTAATAAGATGTTCATTACTAGGATTGACTTTTTTATGGTACCTAGCTGTCTTTAGGGGAAAATAAACAGATACTGTACTTAGCTACGTCTAAACTTTCATGACTTAATCACTAAATATTATTTGTATAAAATGTAATGTTACCAAATGAACAGAAACAAATAAATAGAAATAAATCAGAACAACAATCTTCCTAACAGCTGAAACATTGTTTTAGTTTAAAATGTAAAACTATATCATCTGTAATATATGTTTATGCCATATAAACTTTGGCAGCATGCAAGTTTTTGGGCTACACTACTGAATTAATACCTATAATCTAAGTCTAATATATTTACATAATCAACTTTTTCACCAGAAAGTGTATGTGATCTGACGTTTCCACATCCAACCTTTTTAACGAGATAATGGTTCCAGGTTATAAAAGCATTTACCTACTTGCTATGTCTACAAACATGAATTCGTACTTCACATAGTGCGTCATTTCTGAACCACAATGTCAAAACTTATGTCATAACTTCCCCATAAAGTTTCACAATTTACATGAAAGTGAATAACGAAGCAGAGGTTACACCAACTGACGTAAAATTTAAACAGAAAAAGTTTCTACGGTAAGCCGTAATGTGAAGGCTTTTATAGGAAAGTCGTACATCTGTATCAAACAGCCAGCTGGTGAAAGTAAATAGGCCTAATCGACTTTATAAATATTTTATATAAACACTATAAGAAATGCAGTTAATCAAGCAAAAAGTCGAAGTCGATATTGAAAAAGTACAATGTCCTATAGGATATCTCAATTACTAAATAAAATCAGGTAAACTGATGTAACAAAGTGCCAGTATGTTTTTGTTTAAACAGTTATGACTGCAATTATGATATGCAGAATATGTTTTTTTTTTTAAAATTGATTTCCAAGTTAAGCTCCAGATTTATTCATTAAGCAGGGCTTACGGAAGAACAAAGGTCTAGTTTTTTTAAAATGAGATTAAAATCTTCCAGCATCACCTGAACTGTACAGATATGTGATATCATGACAATCGCACACTCACATAAAAATGTCAAAAAAAAATTAAAATTGGCCGGTTTCGGGTTTTGAACCATGGACTCCAGAATGTGAGGCCAAAGCGTTACCATCTCGGCCACCGGGGTCATTTTAACGGTCTAGTTGGATAAGCGCTTGTAAATCGATAGTGTTTTTTGTCATAGCTACCTGTATTTTAATTTCCAAGGCCTTATAAGATAACAGTAAAACAATAGGCAGTGTTGTCAAGATAATTGATTTTCATTTTTTTTTATAAATTCTTTCGAATACGTATATTACCATAAAATAGGCACTAAATTGAGCATTACTCCGAAACAGGTCAACCGATTTTATCTATTATAAATAGACGTCTTCCCATGGACATTATAAATGCGTATACGAAGTTTCATAAATATACGATAAAGCGTATTTGAGTTATTGCGCCTTTAAAGTAGACATTAAATTGGGGTTTACTCCGGTACCGGTCAAACAGATTAGGTTCAAATTCAATAGGGCACTTCTCATGAACGTCATAAATGAGTATACCAAGTTTCATGGAAATCCGATACAGCGTATTTGAGTTATGGCGCCTTTCTATTAGAAAGGCGCCATAATCTATTAAAATAGGCACTAAATTGGGCATTACACCGGTACCGGTGAACCGATTTGGTTCAATATCAATAGGGTTCTTCCCATGGACATTATAAACGTGTATACCAAGTTTCATTAAAATTCGACAAAGCGTATTTGAGTTACCGCGCGTACAGGCACACGGACGGACAGACAGACAGACGGACAGACATTTTTCGTCCCCACACACAATCTCATAAAATAGCATACTGGCACTTAATAAAATTAGGTAAACTAATGTAACAAAGTGCCAGAATGCTTTTGTTTAATCAGTGATAATTGCAATTGTGATATGCAGAAAATAAGTTATTTTTTAATCGATTTCCTAGTTAAGCTCCAGATCGATTCATTAAGCAGGGCTTATTGAAGAACAAAAGTCTAGTTTGACAAGCTTATAGGAAGGAATATGTGGGTAGTGTTTTTGTAAAAGATAACTTATTGCAACTGTTAAAGCCATATATGAACACTGTAAAACAATATGTTGCCTTGAGAAATGATTTGCATTTGATAAATCCTTACTAATATATTACCATAAAATTGGGCATTACTCCGGTACCGGTCAACCGATATGGTCCAATACCAATAGTCTTCTTCCCGTGGACGTTATAAATACGTATACTAAGTTTCATAAAAATCTGTCTGTCCATGTATCTGTACGCGCGATAACTTTAAAACACTTTATCGGATTTTCATGAAACTTGGTATTCGCACTTATAACGTTTAAGGGACGAAGGCTATTGATATTGGACCAAATTGGTTGACTGGTACAGAAGTAATTCCCAATTTATGGCCTATTTTATGTTAATACAAAACTAACTTTCTGCATATCATAATTGCAATTATCAAAAAACATTTTGGCACAGTTTACCGATTTTATTAATTTAGTCTTACCCTTAGGTTATGACAGAAATAATTCGAAATGTAACACAACAGTTAAAAGAAGGAGTATAAGAAATGTTTACTATAATTTTCGAATTTTGTGTATGTAAGTTAGCTGAGATTACTGTACTATATTCTTGTTGCAGAAAAAGTTTTTAAAAGTTACCGCTATATATTTTTCCGTTAAGACGAGAAACGTTTTACACAAACACCGCGTACTAATATAAACATATAATTGTGAGTTGAAGTTGATAATTGACTGCACAAAACATGGCAGTTTTAAAGCACACACCAGCATATTATTGCACGAATGCGTGATATATAAAATAACCTTGTACTGAAATTATAACTTCCTAACGAACTAGTCTACCCCGTCGTTATTCTCCAATTATTTTACACCTATTAAAACTCTACGGAGCAAAATTATATTTGCTCGTGTAGTGTGGAGCGAGATGGTTCCAGCGAGGAAGATAGAAAAAGCCATGAGAAAACAAGAGAATAGAGCCCGGCGTCTTTCCGTATAGATCGACTGCGACTGCAAGTTCTAACCATGACGCCAGTCTCGCACAAAGTACAGTGTGGCCCATGCATAAAACAACATTTCCAAAAATTGAATTACGGTCAGAAAAATTAGACTAGAATTACTGTTCATGATGGTCACTAGAAAGAGAACCGGATTAAGAATCTTAGATGCCCTGAGCTCTAACAAATTTTGTGCCCCTTAGACTTATAATTCTGTTTTATTAATCTGTGTGATAGTGTGTGTAGCTTTTTTTTAACATTGCTGGAACGCAGGGTTTTAGGATATATTCATTTTTGTAAGGGACCAAATAGATTTGGTTTTGTTTTTGTTCAAGCTTTTAGTGATGCTATTAAGTTATTTACTAGGCAACAGACATATCCTTTAATATCAAATTATTATTATTATTAATGATTTATTTTTTGTCGCTTTGACTCATAGGAGTCTAATCGCGACTGTACATATAATAACGTTACATATTACATTACATATAATAACTAGTAAAACATTTTGACTCATAGGAGTCTAATCGCGACTGTACAGATAATAACAATTCATATTACATTACAAATAATAACCAGTAATACATATTAGAAGAATATTAGTGTATGGTTGCATAGATATAACCTTTAAATTTTACTATAAACATGGATATTTTTTAAATATAATATAACGTTTTTGAACATTTTTCTTATTATTTTTCTCATGTATTTAGATTATTTTTATCGTTAGTTAATTGGATAGTTATTCCTTATTTGGAGTGAATAATTTCTTTTGAATTGGGGTTATTATTAATTGATATTATGATGTAATAAAGGGAATTTTATTCTTGCTTGAAAATTATTTATTAAAATTGCGTTTTGTATGTAAATGTTTTGTGTATTATTATTGGATATAATGATATAGTTGGTCGAAGCAATATATATTAATAATTTAGGAGATTTTGATTTAGTAATTATATTTATTTATAGAAAATTAGAAATAACACTGTAAAAGATGAAAACTGCCCTTTAGATGAAAATATGTGTTCCTTGTATATTTTTGGCCGAAAATGACGAATCTGTAATTATTTTTTGTTTACCACGCATCATTTTCAAAAAATCCATATTTTTGCTTTTTTACGTAAATATGATGTATGTCTTCCACAAAAACGGTACGTGATAGACCAGTTTGGTTTTTATATATGAATCAAGAACCTTCTGTTTATACAGAATCTCATAGCTTCATATAAAGGACAGAAAAAAGTTCAAATTTACTGTACATAACTAAGCAAAACTTACAGTAAGAAGCAAAATATTTTATTTTATATGTGCCTTAATAAGAATAAGCGCGAGGTTAGTGACATGTGCGAGTTTCCTGACAGGTTAGGTTAGGTTAAGTTACTTTAGTATAGTCATAGGTAGCTCTAACGACAACACTATAACCACCG